>CM051235.1:469240185-470721036 GCA_027917425.1 Gastrophryne carolinensis
CCTCCAATCTCACAGCCAAAGTTAACAATCTCTTGCTTGCAGAAGGCAAGGCTGAATTGGAGTAATGTTGCCGGATCATGACCAAAATCTATCATTATATGGGTTAAAGCAATGCATTCCAATAATAACTGTGTGTTTTAATACCTGGACTAATAAAACACAAAAAGTACAGCCTGGTTTCCTTGACTATTTTGCTGGAAATCACTGACTCACACCATACGATGCAAACAGATTGATTTGCCAGGTTTCTCAAGTGCAGCAAGCAGGTTCAAACTCTTGTAATATAATACTGTAGGATTCCTTGCCAGATATCTAAGTTGGCAGGGGTTGCCAACCTATAATGAACAAGATTGCAACAACAATACAGATTGCGACAGGGCCAAACTGAAGCTAAAAAACAGCCAGGGATTTTCCTGGCCCTGGCATACCCATGGTGAGCTTATTATCTGCTGAGCTAAGGTTACATGTTTCATTTATGGTATTAAAGCTTTTTATTGTAGGTACAGAAATCGTGGGAGACATGATTATGATCTACCCCTCCCCTCCAAGCAATAATGCTGAGGTGATAACAGAGGCTTTAACATGGGTTGAGGTGTCTGAGCTGGGGGGGGGGGGTAAAGTGGGGATAGCAACAGGCAGTTGGGGGGTGGCAGGGAGTGGAGGAGGTTTTGGAAGGAAATTAGTGAATTTCAGTACAGGCTATTGTTGAGGTGGGATTTGTGCCGAGTCAACCCTGCAACAATGTAACAGGAATTCTTATGCTCCCTGGTTCTGGGTTCAGGCTTTACCAGTGACAATAGTTTATCCAGAACAGATACAATAACCCCAAGTCTCAGCGGCAATATACAGACAAGCAAAATAGAATAGACTCTATTGATGAAGCACAAACACACTTACTCCCTAGTTAGGACAAAAAGGCAAATCCCTCCAATGGGGTCAAAACAGCAAAAAACATCCCAACTTTAACCACTCCCCATTTAAATTAGGATTTTCGCTATCCTGTGTTTTGTCCCTCCTGTCTGGGGCAGTGGGGCATCTTGATTTTGGGTGCCCCGATGTGGGAAATCTCATTAACTCAGCCCCACTAGTAGTTCCACAGTGCATGTGTGACCTCTCCTCCAATCAGCTGTTAGGACACTCCATTCAGCACTTTACTAAACCGATCTAATGTTAGCACCTGGCTGTGAGCACAGAAGCTAATGGCGCAGGTGCATTCATCAGCCAGATAGAAGCCTGGGACATGGGCTCGCTGGGGAAATAAGTAAACTAGGAGCTTTTAGCCATCTCACACAATGGAGGCTTCTCTTTTAGACTCCAGGGCAAGCCTCTTTAACAGATAAAATGTGGAAGACAGATGTATTGTGTGAGAGCCTGGATACATTTTGGTCAATCTCATCCTATACAAACAGCAAATCTGCCAGCTCACCAAACCTCCTACTCGGCACGGACCAAGGAGATCCCATGCAATCCTCCTAACAGCGGTGAAGACGATCCAGTTTGTTGTCCAGCCAAGCGTGATATAAAAATTAACTTTTAATAGTATTGTTTTAAAAAGTCATATTCAGCCCATATGAAAGAGCCAATCACATTAAAACTCATGCTACTTAGTAGTCAGTGGACAGCTGCCATTTAAAGTGATTCTGGTTATTCATTTATTGTTAAATTCTACAGCAAAAAACACGGTCCATTGACAGCTTACAACACATAAAAAGGGGTCTAATTGTTTAAAGATATCAGTCAGGAGAAGGGTACAAATCCTAGTCATTACATATATCATGGAACACAGTTAAGACATCATCAAGAAGTAAATGAAATTTGACATAACATTGTACTGGTACTGGATATCCCTCAAAAATTGCCGAAAAGAAAAAAAAGAAATTGGTACAGGAGGTTGCCAAGAGGTATACAGCAACATTAAAGAAGCTGCAGGAATTTCTGGGTGTGTACTGCATGTGACACCAATCTCCTATATTGTTCATATGTCTGGATAGTGGGGTAAGGTGGCAACACAAAAACCTTTTCTTACAAAACAAAAATCAGAGTCAAAACCTACACCAAATCTGCCAAAAGCATTTGAGAAAACATGTTATGGTCAGATGAGATAATTGTCCATAATTCAAAATGTTTGGCGCAAAGCCAGCACTGGGTATCACCAAAAGAATATCATACCCATAATGGAGGTTGATAGAGGCAGAATTATGCTTTGGGGCAGTCTAGATATACCATGCTAATTGACCTCTACCAAAAAAAAACTGAATGCTGTAATGAATTCAAAGTATTTATGGAAGGGTGTGCAGATTTATGAAATCACATTATTTTACTTATATATTCTTATTTTCCACCCTAAAAGATTTTAGTTTGTTTTTCTGTTTCAATGTTTTTATTTCAGGACAAAAGAAAAATTCTGCATACAGCGCAAATCATTTTCATCCAACACAAAAATAAGCCATCAATACAGAGTAAACAGTGCATAATGCAAAATAACAAATAGCCGTACATGCTGTCACAACTTCCAGCGGCCATGAAACAACGTGATGTGTACAAAAGGAGGCCTTTCAAAGCCTCAAGGCAGAAATGTTATAAAATCAAATGGTATATAAAAATAAAAAATAAAACAAACCCCACCCACCAAAAAAGGAGGTAGGAAAGTGAAGAGCATGTACAGTTCTCAAGGCCCACCTCTCTGAGATTTTACTTTGTTTTTCATTTGAAGTGCGACCTCACAATTAAATGGAAGATGATAAGCTGCAAAGGGAGGACCAAGCACATATTCATGCCCATGGAGTTAAAACCGAGTATCAGAAACCTCCTGAAGGTAAAAGGGTATCATGTGGAGGTATTCAAATATTTTTTCCCATATAGTGTATAGTGCATGTTTATCACCTCATGTAGAACTTTGTAACATATTGCCTCTGTCAGACTCCTTTTTCATCATAACAAGTATGGAATTTTATCTATGTATGGAGGTTTATCTATGTTATCCCTGGACACTGTCTCCAGGGGCTTACACACCATGTCCTGTTGACATTGTCAAATGAAAATGCAAAGAGATTCTGCATAACTTTTTATATTTTTACTTCCAAGAGAATTAGATGCTATGAAGTTATGCACCAAAAGCTGTGTAATACACCCCACCACTAAAGCAGCTGTATATATTGAATTAAACATAACCTAGAACTATAATAGACAACCTAGTACAATAAGTACTAGTACTTCTGTATATTCTAAAACAGCAGTAACTAATAGGGTTGATTTACAAATTATTTCCATGTGTAAAATACCAACTTTTATTATTATACCAATTAAAAAAGATTTAACATGCTTGTTAACCACCTATAGAAATATTGAAACACTGCAAGCTTGCTGTTAAATTAAATGCCAATGCACCCCTCCACACAAGTCCATTCCAACTACACGCTGCCTTTCACTCATCCGGTTTTAAAGGACAAAATATCTATTCCATTCCCAGGTGCTCAACCCTTCTCCTCAAGAACCATTAACAGGCCATGTTTTGCATATTTTGCATAGGAGCAGGGTTTAGAACATGTGCTGGTTAATACTCTGATGGTACTGTTGTGGGAACCTGCAGTCAAATTGCAGTATGTTCAGCTGGTTATAACACAGCATCATCCACATATGGGCGTTTAAAGGGTTATTGCGCAAGCATAACACAGTTTAACCTGCACCTGTCATTGTTTAAAAAGATTGGATTCCAGCAGTGGCTCAAAGGCTCTTCTCAGATATGGCTGCTATATGTGAAGACAAACTATATATGAGGAAAATTCACAGCGTAAATACCGTGGTCATTTGAGACAGAGAGAGACACCTTGGTAATATAATACAATTGTTTGCTTCACCACTCTGAGACTGCAATTTCCCACATTGCATGTGGCTGCTAGTCTGTATATGCCCTTCTTTTTTTATATATAGTAGCAAGTCATATTCACTGGACTTTTTGTACCCTTGTTGAACACACTGAATTGGTTTTCAGATCACTAGCAAAACATCTTGAAATAAGGTACATATCTAGAGCCTCATTTATGAAACGTCAGTGCCAGTCAAGGCCACTCAGTGCCAATATTTTGCCTTAAACTCAATGTGAGTGTACAACCTATCACCAGGAACGACTGCTGGCACACCTCAGGATAGGATAAGGGAATACATAAGGAACTCGGGAATGCCTGCGATCCCGAGGGAATTGGCAGAATCACTTGAGGCCCCCATTGACATAGAGGAATTAGAGGAAGCATTAAAGCAGACCCCAGCTGGCAAGGCCCCTGGACCAGACGGTTTCACCGCTCAATATTACAAAACATTTACATCGGTCCTGGGTCCCCGTGTCATTAAGACGTGGAACTCGATTGTGGATCCTGAGGTGCGGGGGGGCCTTCTCAGGCAGAGAGCTAGAGGCACATATTACGGTCCTCCACAAGCCCGGGAAGGATCCTCTGATGTACCAGGGTTACCTCCACATCTCCCTCCTCAACACAGACCTGAAACTGTACGCAAAAATACTAGCCAACAGATAAGCTCCTATAGTGGCACAAGTAGTGCACTTGGATCAGACGGGATTCGTGCTGGGGAGGGAGGCCAGGGATAATGTGGTGAGGGCCATCAATGTGATTTATAGGGTAAGATCTGACAGGCCCCCCGCAATGCTCCTGTCTACAGACGCGGAGAAAGTCTTCGACAGGGGGAGCTGGGGGTTCATGGAGGAGATGATCCGTCACGTAGGTCTAGGGGAAATGATGAGGGGCTGCATAGAAGCACTATATACTATCCCCTCAGCCAGGATCAGAGTGAACGGCCTCCTGTCGGATCCGGTGCATATCCGTAACGGAACCCGACAGGGGTGCCCGTTATCGCCCCTTCTCTTCGCGCTCTCACTGGAACCCTTTCTGTGCAAGGTGAGGAGCAACGTGAGACGTGCGGGGGTGGAAACCCCAGAGGGGACACATAAAATAGCAGCCTACGCGGATGATCTCCTCTTTTTCATAACTTAACCCAGTAATCTCCCTTCTGGTGTTAATGAAAGAGTTTGAAGTTTACAGGAGACTTTCGTTCTTCAAAATAAACTTCGATAAGTCAGAGGCCCTAAATGTGACTCTCCCAGCAGAAACTAGGAGGTCCTTGCAGCAATCCTTCTCCTTCAGGTGGTCAAACACCTCCATAAAATACCTAGGAACACAGCTGCCGAGCCAACTCCCATTCATCTACGCCTTAAACTTCCCACCTTTGGTGCGGAATATACAGGCAGACCTAGAGAAATGGGATCTACCCACCTTCTCGTGGATGGGCAGAGTCAACATTATTAAGATGTCGGTGTTGCCCAGGCTGCTGTTCCTATTCCAATCCCTCCCAATCCATCTCCCTGAACACTTCTTCAGGGATCTGAACCAGGCATTCAATAGGTTTATCTGTCAGAAGAGGACTGCCAGGATAAAGTTTCAGGTTCTATGCAGATCCAAACAGCAAGGAGGGATGGCGATGCCAGATGTTAAAGTGGACCAACACCCAGGATTTTGACTATCCTGGGTCTTGGTCCACTTCGGTGGGGCACCCCCGATCGGGGTGCCCCGCTGTGTGAAACCCCCCCGAACCCCCCGAACTCACCTCTCTCTGGGCCGACGGACAAGCCGCGGACAAGCGGCTCCGCCACCGCCGCCTCCCGCGCGTCCCTCTTGAAGCGCACGTGCCCGCGCCGGCCGGCCGGCGCGGGCACGCGCACGTATAGAGGGGCGCGAGGGAGGCCGCGGCGGCCATAAGGTAAGGAGTTTGGGGTGTTTGGGGGGGCTTCACCCCGCGGGACATCCCGATCATCCCGAGGGAGGTGATCGGCCCGGGAATCTTATAGATTCCCGGGCCGATCACCGGTGGGTGTTGGTCCACTTTAAGCTATACTGGGCCACCTCCCATCTGCAGAGGGTGTACGAATGGCAAATATGTTGCAGAACAAAGCGGTGGGTGCAAATGGAAAGAGCAATAACACCAACTCCCCTAGATGTCGTTCCGTGGAACAGAGAGATTCCCTTGGCAGATGAAGAAGAAGGCCCCGTCAGTGAGGAATTGGTTGAGCGAAGTGTCGTCCATTAGGGAAATGGAGGATATGACCTTGTCCCTCCATGATAAGGAAGAGCAGTTTAGGAACACCTGGTTGCCCTGGTTAGTCTTTCAAGAGTCAGAAGAGTATCGAAACCTAGTAGATGCCTAGGTCACTGAGTGGGAGTTGGATCGAAATTGCTGCAAGGAGAGGAGATGGAGACGGCTGCAGGGGCCCTGTCATGAAACATGAGCGAGGATGAGGATTGGAGGAGGAGAGGAGCCCCATTAGATTAGATCAGACACCCTTCCCTATACTGTCCAACCCTATTCCGTGTTCCCCCCTTCTTTCTTTATATCCCAACCACAAGTTATTGTCCGTCCTCACATGAAGAGCTTTAACTAGGGCCCTGCTGGGGAAAGGGGACAGAAGAGTAACGAGGAACAATGGGGGGACGAAATTGAGGGGAAATGCTCTCCGGCAGGCCCCCCAAACCCCCCCAACGATAAAAGATAGGAACCCTAAATTAGCTGAATCGCGCCCTGGGGATGCAAGCAGCAGCAGGAGCCCAAACATTGCTTTAAAGAGACACTGGAGTTGGCTGCAGGAGGCCAAAAATTGGATGAATCACACCCTGGAGTTGCAAGCAGCAGCGGGAGCCCAAACATTGCTTGAAAGAGACACTGGAATTGGCTGCAGGAGCCCAAAAATTGGCTGAATCACACCCTGGATTTGCAAGAAGCAGCAGCAGCAGCAGGAGCCCGAACATAGCTTGAAAGAGACACTGGAGTTGGCTGCAGGAGCCCAAAAATTGGATGAATCACACCCTGGAGTTGCAAGCAGCAGCAGCCGGAGCCCAAACATTGCGTGAAAGAGACACTGGAGTTGGCTGCAGGAGCCCAAAAATTGGATGAATCACACCCTGGAGCTGCAAGCAGCAGCAGCAGCAGGAGCCCAAACATAGCTTGAAAGAGACACTGGAGTTGGCTGCAGGAGGTCAAAAATTGGATGAATCACACCCTGGAGTTGCAAGCAGCAGGAGCCCAAACATTGTGTGAAAGAGACACTGGAGTTGGCTGCAGGAGGCCAAAAATTGGATGAATCACACCCTGGAGTTGCAAGCAGCAGCGGGAGTCCAAACATTGCTTGAAAGAGACACTGGAATTGGCTGCAGGAGCCCAAAAATTGGATGAATCACACCCTGGAGTTGCAAGCAGCAGCAGCAGGAGCCCAAACATAGCTTGAAAGAGACACTGGAGTTGGCTGCAGGAGCCCAAAAATTGGATGAATCACACCCTGGAGTTGCAAGCAGCAGCAGCAGGAGCCCAAACATTGCGTGAAAGAGACACTGGAGTTGGCTGCAGGAGCCCAAAAATTGGATGAATCACACCCTGGAGTTGCAAGCAGCAGCAGCAGGAGCCCAAACATAGCTTGAAAGAGACACTGGAGTTGGCTGCAGGAGGCCAAAAATTGGATGAATCACACCCTGGAGTTGCAAGCAGCAGGAGCCCAAACATTGCGTGAAAGAGACACTGGAGTTGGCTGCAAGAGGCCAAAAATTGGATGAATCACACCCTGAAGTTGGCAGCGGCAGGAACACAAACATAGCTTGAAAGAGACACTGGAGTTGGCTGCAGGAGCCGAAAAATTGGATGAATCACACCCTGGAGTTGCAAGCAGCAGCAGGAGCCCAAACATAGCTTGAAATAGACACTGGGGTTGGCTGCAGGAGCCCAAAAATTGGATGAATCACACCCTGGAGTTGCAAGCAGCAGCAGCCGGATCCCAAACATAGCTTGAAATAGACACTGGAGTTGGCTGAAGGAGGCCAAAAATTGGATGAATCACACCCTGGAGTTGCAAGCAGCAGCAGGAGCCAAACCATTACTTTAAAGAGACACTGGAGTTGGCTGCAGGAGTCCTAAAATTGGATGAATCACACCCTGGAGTTGCAAGCAGCAGCAGCAGCAGGAGCCCGAACATAGCTTGAAAGAGACACTGGAGTTGGCAGCAGGAGCCCAAAAATTGGATGAATCACACCCTGGAGTTGCAAGCAGCAGCAGCAGGAGCCCAAACATTGCTTGAAAGAGACACTGGAGTTGGCTGCAGGAGCCCAAAAATTGGATGAATCACACCCTGGAGCTGCAAGCAGCAGCAGCAGCAGCAGGAGCCCAAACATAGCTTGAAAGAGACACTGGAGTTGGCTGCAGGAGGCCAAAAATTGGATGAATCACACCCTGGAGTTGCAAGCAGCGGGAGCCCAAACATTGCTTGAAAGAGACACTGGAATTGGCTGCAGGAGCCCAAAAATTGGATGAATCACACCCTGGAGTTGCAAGCAGCAGCAGGAGCCCGAACATAGCTTGAAAGAGACACTGGAGTTGGCTGCAGGAGCCCAAAAATTGGATGAATCACACCCTGGAGTTGCAAGCAGCAGCAGGAGCCCAAACATTGCGTGAAAGAGACACTGGAGTTGGCTGCAGGAGCCCAAAAATTGGATGAATCACACCCTGGAGCTGCAAGCACCAGCAGCAGGAGCCCAAACATAGCTTGAAAGAGACACTGGAGTTGGCTGCAGGAGGCCAAAAATTGGATGAATCACACCCTGGAGTTGCAAGCAGCAGGAGCCCAAACATTGCGTGAAAGAGACACTGGAGTTGGCTGCAAGAGGCCAAAAATTGGATGAATCACACCCTGGAGTTGCAAGCAGCAGCAGCAGGAGCCCAAACATAGCTTGAAAGAGACACTGGAGTTGGCTGCAGGAGGCCAAAAATTGGATGAATCACACCCTGGAGTTGCAAGCAGCAGCAGGAGCCAAACCATTACTTTAAAGAGACACTGGAGTTGGCTGCAGGAGTCCTAAAATTGGATGAATCACACCCTGGAGTTGCAAGCAGCAGCAGCAGCAGGAGCCCGAACATAGCTTGAAAGAGACACTGGAGTTGGCAGCAGGAGCCCAAAAATTGGATGAATCACACCCTGGAGTTGCAAGCAGCAGCAGCAGGAGCCCAAACATTGCTTGAAAGAGACACTGGAGTTGGCTGCAGGAGCCCAAAAATTGGATGAATCACACCCTGGAGCTGCAAGCAGCAGCAGCAGCAGCAGGAGCCCAAACATAGCTTGAAAGAGACACTGGAGTTGGCTGCAGGAGGCCAAAAATTGGATGAATCACACCCTGGAGTTGCAAGCAGCGGGAGCCCAAACATTGCTTGAAAGAGACACTGGAATTGGCTGCAGGAGCCCAAAAATTGGATGAATCAAACCCTGGAGTTGCAAGCAGCAGCAGGAGCCCGAACATAGCTTGAAAGAGACACTGGAGTTGGCTGCAGGAGCCCAAAAATTGGATGAATCACACCCTGGAGTTGCAAGCAGCAGCAGGAGCCCAAACATTGCGTGAAAGAGACACTGGAGTTGGCTGCAGGAGCCCAAAAATTGGATGAATCACACCCTAGAGCTGCAAGCACCAGCAGCAGGAGCCCAAACATAGCTTGAAAGAGACACTGGAGTTGGCTGCAGGAGGCCAAAAATTGGATGAATCACACCCTGGAGTTGCAAGCAGCAGGAGCCCAAACATTGCGTGAAAGAGACACTGGAGTTGGCTGCAAGAGGCCAAAAATTGGATGAATCACACCCTGGAGCTGCAAGCAGCAGCAGCAGGACCCCAAACATAGCTTGAAAGAGACACTGGAGTTGGCTGCAGGAGGCCAAAAATTGGATGAATCACACCCTGGAGTTGCAAGCAGCAGGAGCCCAAACATTGCGTGAAAGAGACACTGGAGTTGGCTGCAAGAGGCCAAAAATTGGATGAATCACACCCTGAAGTTGGCAGCGGCAGGAACACAAACATAGCTTGAAAGAGACACTGGAGTTGGCTGCAGGAGCCGAAAAATTGGATGAATCACACCCTGGAGTTGCAAGCAGCAGCAGGAGCCCAAACATAGCTTGAAATAGACACTGGGGTTGGCTGCAGGAGCCCAAAAATTGGATGAATCACACCCTGGAGTTGCAAGCAGCAGCAGCCGGATCCCAAACATAGCTTGAAATAGACACTGGAGTTGGCTGAAGGAGGCCAAAAATTGGATGAATCACACCCTGGAGTTGCAAGCAGCAGCAGGAGCCAAACCATTACTTTAAAGAGACACTGGAGTTGGCTGCAGGAGTCCTAAAATTGGATGAATCACACCCTGGAGTTGCAAGCAGCAGCAGCAGCAGGAGCCCGAACATAGCTTGAAAGAGACACTGGAGTTGGCAGCAGGAGCCCAAAAATTGGATGAATCACACCCTGGAGTTGCAAGCAGCAGCAGCAGGAGCCCAAACATTGCTTGAAAGAGACACTGGAGTTGGCTGCAGGAGCCCAAAAATTGGATGAATCACACCCTGGAGCTGCAAGCAGCAGCAGCAGCAGCAGGAGCCCAAACATAGCTTGAAAGAGACACTGGAGTTGGCTGCAGGAGGCCAAAAATTGGATGAATCACACCCTGGAGTTGCAAGCAGCGGGAGCCCAAACATTGCTTGAAAGAGACACTGGAATTGGCTGCAGGAGCCCAAAAATTGGATGAATCACACCCTGGAGTTGCAAGCAGCAGCAGGAGCCCGAACATAGCTTGAAAGAGACACTGGAGTTGGCTGCAGGAGCCCAAAAATTGGATGAATCACACCCTGGAGTTGCAAGCAGCAGCGGGAGTCCAAACATTGCTTGAAAGAGACACTGGAATTGGCTGCAGGAGCCCAAAAATTGGATGAATCACACCCTGGAGTTGCAAGCAGCAGCAGCAGGAGCCCAAACATAGCTTGAAAGAGACACTGGAGTTGGCTGCAGGAGCCCAAAAATTGGATGAATCACACCCTGGAGTTGCAAGCAGCAGCAGCAGGAGCCCAAACATTGCGTGAAAGAGACACTGGAGTTGGCTGCAGGAGCCCAAAAATTGGATGAATCACACCCTGGAGTTGCAAGCAGCAGCAGCAGGAGCCCAAACATAGCTTGAAAGAGACACTGGAGTTGGCTGCAGGAGGCCAAAAATTGGATGAATCACACCCTGGAGTTGCAAGCAGCAGGAGCCCAAACATTGCGTGAAAGAGACACTGGAGTTGGCTGCAAGAGGCCAAAAATTGGATGAATCACACCCTGAAGTTGGCAGCGGCAGGAACACAAACATAGCTTGAAAGAGACACTGGAGTTGGCTGCAGGAGCCGAAAAATTGGATGAATCACACCCTGGAGTTGCAAGCAGCAGCAGGAGCCCAAACATAGCTTGAAATAGACACTGGGGTTGGCTGCAGGAGCCCAAAAATTGGATGAATCACACCCTGGAGTTGCAAGCAGCAGCAGCCGGATCCCAAACATAGCTTGAAATAGACACTGGAGTTGGCTGAAGGAGGCCAAAAATTGGATGAATCACACCCTGGAGTTGCAAGCAGCAGCAGGAGCCAAACCATTACTTTAAAGAGACACTGGAGTTGGCTGCAGGAGTCCTAAAATTGGATGAATCACACCCTGGAGTTGCAAGCAGCAGCAGCAGCAGGAGCCCGAACATAGCTTGAAAGAGACACTGGAGTTGGCAGCAGGAGCCCAAAAATTGGATGAATCACACCCTGGAGTTGCAAGCAGCAGCAGCAGGAGCCCAAACATTGCTTGAAAGAGACACTGGAGTTGGCTGCAGGAGCCCAAAAATTGGATGAATCACACCCTGGAGCTGCAAGCAGCAGCAGCAGCAGCAGGAGCCCAAACATAGCTTGAAAGAGACACTGGAGTTGGCTGCAGGAGGCCAAAAATTGGATGAATCACACCCTGGAGTTGCAAGCAGCGGGAGCCCAAACATTGCTTGAAAGAGACACTGGAATTGGCTGCAGGAGCCCAAAAATTGGATGAATCACACCCTGGAGTTGCAAGCAGCAGCAGGAGCCCGAACATAGCTTGAAAGAGACACTGGAGTTGGCTGCAGGAGCCCAAAAATTGGATGAATCACACCCTGGAGTTGCAAGCAGCAGCAGGAGCCCAAACATTGCGTGAAAGAGACACTGGAGTTGGCTGCAGGAGCCCAAAAATTGGATGAATCACACCCTGGAGCTGCAAGCACCAGCAGCAGGAGCCCAAACATAGCTTGAAAGAGACACTGGAGTTGGCTGCAGGAGGCCAAAAATTGGATGAATCACACCCTGGAGTTGCAAGCAGCAGGAGCCCAAACATTGCGTGAAAGAGACACTGGAG
Source organism: Gastrophryne carolinensis (assembly GCA_027917425.1). NCBI lineage: Eukaryota > Metazoa > Chordata > Amphibia > Anura > Microhylidae > Gastrophryne > Gastrophryne carolinensis. Next base: position 469,252,433 of record CM051235.1, read on the forward strand.
TTGGCTGCAAGAGGCCAAAAATTGGATGAATCACACCCTGGAGTTGCAAGCAGCAGCAGCAGGAGCCCAAACATAGCTTGAAAGAGACACTGGAGTTGGCTGCAGGAGGCCAAAAATTGGATGAATCACACCCTGGAGTTGCAAGCAGCAGCAGGAGCCAAACCATTACTTTAAAGAGACACTGGAGTTGGCTGCAGGAGTCCTAAAATTGGATGAATCACACCCTGGAGTTGCAAGCAGCAGCAGCAGCAGGAGCCCGAACATAGCTTGAAAGAGACACTGGAGTTGGCAGCAGGAGCCCAAAAATTGGATGAATCACACCCTGGAGTTGCAAGCAGCAGCAGCAGGAGCCCAAACATTGCTTGAAAGAGACACTGGAGTTGGCTGCAGGAGCCCAAAAATTGGATGAATCACACCCTGGAGCTGCAAGCAGCAGCAGCAGCAGCAGGAGCCCAAACATAGCTTGAAAGAGACACTGGAGTTGGCTGCAGGAGGCCAAAAATTGGATGAATCACACCCTGGAGTTGCAAGCAGCGGGAGCCCAAACATTGCTTGAAAGAGACACTGGAATTGGCTGCAGGAGCCCAAAAATTGGATGAATCAAACCCTGGAGTTGCAAGCAGCAGCAGGAGCCCGAACATAGCTTGAAAGAGACACTGGAGTTGGCTGCAGGAGCCCAAAAATTGGATGAATCACACCCTGGAGTTGCAAGCAGCAGCAGGAGCCCAAACATTGCGTGAAAGAGACACTGGAGTTGGCTGCAGGAGCCCAAAAATTGGATGAATCACACCCTAGAGCTGCAAGCACCAGCAGCAGGAGCCCAAACATAGCTTGAAAGAGACACTGGAGTTGGCTGCAGGAGGCCAAAAATTGGATGAATCACACCCTGGAGTTGCAAGCAGCAGGAGCCCAAACATTGCGTGAAAGAGACACTGGAGTTGGCTGCAAGAGGCCAAAAATTGGATGAATCACACCCTGGAGCTGCAAGCAGCAGCAGCAGGACCCCAAACATAGCTTGAAAGAGACACTGGAGTTGGCTGCAGGAGGCCAAAAATTGGATGAATCACACCCTGGAGTTGCAAGCAGCAGGAGCCCAAACATTGCGTGAAAGAGACACTGGAGTTGGCTGCAAGAGGCCAAAAATTGGATGAATCACACCCTGAAGTTGGCAGCGGCAGGAACACAAACATAGCTTGAAAGAGACACTGGAGTTGGCTGCAGGAGCCGAAAAATTGGATGAATCACACCCTGGAGTTGCAAGCAGCAGCAGGAGCCCAAACATAGCTTGAAATAGACACTGGGGTTGGCTGCAGGAGCCCAAAAATTGGATGAATCACACCCTGGAGTTGCAAGCAGCAGCAGCCGGATCCCAAACATAGCTTGAAATAGACACTGGAGTTGGCTGAAGGAGGCCAAAAATTGGATGAATCACACCCTGGAGTTGCAAGCAGCAGCAGGAGCCAAACCATTACTTTAAAGAGACACTGGAGTTGGCTGCAGGAGTCCTAAAATTGGATGAATCACACCCTGGAGTTGCAAGCAGCAGCAGCAGCAGGAGCCCGAACATAGCTTGAAAGAGACACTGGAGTTGGCAGCAGGAGCCCAAAAATTGGATGAATCACACCCTGGAGTTGCAAGCAGCAGCAGCAGGAGCCCAAACATTGCTTGAAAGAGACACTGGAGTTGGCTGCAGGAGCCCAAAAATTGGATGAATCACACCCTGGAGCTGCAAGCAGCAGCAGCAGCAGCAGGAGCCCAAACATAGCTTGAAAGAGACACTGGAGTTGGCTGCAGGAGGCCAAAAATTGGATGAATCACACCCTGGAGTTGCAAGCAGCGGGAGCCCAAACATTGCTTGAAAGAGACACTGGAATTGGCTGCAGGAGCCCAAAAATTGGATGAATCACACCCTGGAGTTGCAAGCAGCAGCAGGAGCCCGAACATAGCTTGAAAGAGACACTGGAGTTGGCTGCAGGAGCCCAAAAATTGGATGAATCACACCCTGGAGTTGCAAGCAGCAGCAGGAGCCCAAACATTGCGTGAAAGAGACACTGGAGTTGGCTGCAGGAGCCCAAAAATTGGATGAATCACACCCTGGAGCTGCAAGCAGCAGCAGCCGGATCCCAAACATAGCTTGAAAGAGACACTGGAGTTGGCTGCAGGAGGCCAAAAATTGGATGAATCACACCCTGGAGTGGCAAGCAGCAGGAGCCCAAACATTGCGTGAAAGAGACACTGGAGTTGGCTGCAAGAGGCCAAAAATTGGATGAATCACACCCTGGAGTTGCAAGCAGCAGCAGGAGCCCAAACATAGCTTGAAAGAGACACTGGAGTTGGCTGCAGGAGGCCAAAAATTGGATGAATCACACCCTGGAGTTGCAAGCAGCAGGAGCCCAAACATTGCGTGAAAGAGACACTGGAGTTGGCTGCAAGAGGCCAAAAATTGGATGAATCACACCCTGAAGTTGGCAGCGGCAGGAACACAAACATAGCTTGAAAGAGACACTGGAGTTGGCTGCAGGAGCCGAAAAATTGGATGAATCACACCCTGGAGTTGCAAGCAGCAGCAGGAGCCCAAACATAGCTTGAAATAGACACTGGGGTTGGCTGCAGGAGCCCAAAAATTGGATGAATCACACCCTGGAGTTGCAAGCAGCAGCAGCCGGATCCCAAACATAGCTTGAAATAGACACTGGAGTTGGCTGAAGGAGGCCAAAAATTGGATGAATCACACCCTGGAGTTGCAAGCAGCAGCAGGAGCCAAACCATTACTTTAAAGAGACACTGGAGTTGGCTGCAGGAGTCCTAAAATTGGATGAATCACACCCTGGAGTTGCAAGCAGCAGCAGCAGCAGGAGCCCGAACATAGCTTGAAAGAGACACTGGAGTTGGCAGCAGGAGCCCAAAAATTGGATGAATCACACCCTGGAGTTGCAAGCAGCAGCAGGAGCCCAAACATTGCTTGAAAGAGACACTGGAGTTGGCTGCAGGAGCCCAAAAATTGGATGAATCACACCCTGGAGCTGCAAGCAGCAGCAGCAGCAGCAGGAGCCCAAACATAGCTTGAAAGAGACACTGGAGTTGGCTGCAGGAGGCCAAAAATTGGATGAATCACACCCTGGAGTTGCAAGCAGCGGGAGCCCAAACATTGCTTGAAAGAGACACTGGAATTGGCTGCAGGAGCCCAAAAATTCGATGAATCACACCCTGGAGTTGCAAGCAGCAGCAGCAGGAGCCCAAACATTGCTTGAAAGAGACACTGGAGTTGGCTGCAGGAGCCCAAAAATTGGATGAATCACACCCTGGAGTTGCAAGCAGCGGGAGCCCAAACATTGCTTGAAAGAGACACTGGAATTGGCTGCAGGAGCCCAAAAATTGGATGAATCACACCCTGGAGTTGCAAGCAGCAGCAGGAGCCCGAACATAGCTTGAAAGAGACACTGGAGTTGGCTGCAGGAGCCCAAAAATTGGATGAATCACACCCTGGAGTTGCTAGCAGCGGGAGCCCAAACATTGCTTGAAAGAGACACTGGAATTGGCTGCAGGAGCCCAAAAATTGGATGAATCACACCCTGGAGTTGCAAGCAGCAGCAGGAGCCCGAACATAGCTTGAAAGAGACACTGGAGTTGGCTGCAGGAGCCCAAATATTGGATGAATCACACCCTGGAGTTGCAAGCAGCAGCAGGAGCCGAAAACATTGCGTGAAAGAGACACTGGAGTTGGCTGCAGGAGCCCAAATATTGGATGAATCACACCCTGGAGCTGCAGGCACCAGCAGCAGGAGCCCAAACATAGCTTGAAAGAGACACTGGAGTTGGCTGCAGGAGGCCAAAAATTGGATGAATCACACCCTGGAGTTGCAAGCAGCAGGAGCCCAAACATTGCGTGAAAGAGACACTGGAGTTGGCTGCAGGAGCCCAAAAATTGGATGAATCACACCCTGGAGTTGCAAGCAGCAGCAGCAGGAGCCCAAACATAGCTTGAAAGAGACACTGGAGTTGGCTGCAGGAGCCCAAAAATTGGATGAATCCCACCCTGGAGTTGCAAGCAGCAGGAGCCCAAACATTGCGTGAAAGAGACACTGGAGTTGGCTGCAGGAGCCCAAAAATTGGATGAATCACACCCTGGAGTTGCAAGCAGCAGCAGCAGGAGCCCAAACATAGCTTGAAAGAGACACTGGAGTTGGCTGCAGGAGGCCAAAAATTGGATGAATCACACCCTGGAGTTGCAAGCAGCAGGAGCCCAAACATTGTGTGAAAGAGACACTGGAGTTGGCTGCAAGAGGCCAAAAATTGGATGAATCACACCCTGAAGTTGGCAGCGGCAGGAACACAAACATAGCTTGAAAGAGACACTGGAGTTGGCTGCAGGAGCCGAAAAATTGGATGAATCACATCCTGGAGTTGCAAGCAGCAGCAGGAGCCCAAACATAGCTTGAAATAGACACTGGGGTTGGCTGCAGGAGCCCAAAAATTGGATGAATCACACCCTGGAGTTGCAAGCAGCAGCAGCCGGATCCCAAACATAGCTTGAAATAGACACTGGAGTTGGCTGCAGGAGGCCAAAAATTGGATGAATCACACCCTGGAGTTGCAAGCAGCAGCAGGAGCCAAACCATTACTTTAAAGAGACACTGGAGTTGGCTGCAGGAGTCCTAAAATTGGATGAATCACACCCTGGAGTTGCAAGCAGCAGCAGCAGCAGGAGCCCGAACATAGCTTGAAAGAGACACTGGAGTTGGCAGCAGGAGCCCAAAAATTGAATGAATCACACCCTGGAGTTGCAAGCAGCAGCAGCAGGAGACCAAACATTGCTTGAAAGAGACACTGGAGTTGGCTGCAGGAGCCCAAAAATTGGATGAATCACACCCTGGAGCTGCAAGCAGCAGCAGCAGCAGCAGGAGCCCAAACATAGCTTGAAAGAGACACTGGAGTTGGCTGCAGGAGGCCAAAAATTGGATGAATCACACCCTGGAGTTGCAAGCAGCGGGAGCCCAAACATTGCTTGAAAGAGACACTGGAATTGGCTGCAGGAGCCCAAAAATTGGATGAATCACACCCTGGAGTTGCAAGCAGCAGCAGGAGCCCGAACATAGCTTGAAAGAGACACTGGAGTTGGCTGCAGGAGCCCAAAAATTGGATGAATCACACCCTGGAGTTGCAAGCAGCCGGAGCCCAAACATTGTGTGAAAGAGACACTGGAGTTGGCTGCAAGAGGCCAAAAATTGGATGAATCACACCCTGAAGTTGGCAGCGGCAGGAACACAAACATAGCTTGAAAGAGACACTGGAGTTGGCTGCAGGAGCCGAAAAATTGGATGAATCACACCCTGGAGTTGCAAGCAGCAGCAGGAGCCCAAACATAGCTTGAAATAGACACTGGGGTTGGCTGCAGGAGCCCAAAAATTGGATGAATCACACCCTGGAGTTGCAAGCAGCAGCAGCCGGATCCCAAACATAGCTTGAAAGAGACACTGGAGTTGGCTGCAGGAGGCCAAAAATTGGATGAATCACACCCTGGAGTTGCAAGCAGCGGGAGCCCAAACATTGCTTGAAAGAGACACTGGAATTGGCTGCAGGAGCCCAAAAATTGGATGAATCACACCCTGGAGTTGCAAGCAGCAGCAGCAGGAGCCCAAACATAGCTTGAAAGAGACACTGGAGTTGGCTGCAGGAGGCCAAAAATTGGATGAATCACACCCTGGAGTTGCAAGCAGCAGGAGCCCAAACATTGTGTGAAAGAGACACTGGAGTTGGCTGCAAGAGGCCAAAAATTGGATGAATCACACCCTGAAGTTGGCAGCGGCAGGAACACAAACATAGCTTGAAAGAGACACTGGAGTTGGCTGCAGGAGCCGAAAAATTGGATGAATCACACCCTGGAGTTGCAAGCAGCAGCAGGAGCCCAAACATAGCTTGAAATAGACACTGGGGTTGGCTGCAGGAGCCCAAAAATTGGATGAATCACACCCTGGAGTTGCAAGCAGCAGCAGCCGGATCCCAAACATAGCTTGAAATAGACACTGGAGTTGGCTGAAGGAGGCCAAAAATTGGATGAATCACACCCTGGAGTTGCAAGCAGCAGCAGGAGCCAAACCATTACTTTAAAGAGACACTGGAGTTGGCTGCAGGAGTCCTAAAATTGGATGAATCACACCCTGGAGTTGCAAGCAGCAGCAGCAGCAGGAGCCCGAACATAGCTTGAAAGAGACACTGGAGTTGGCAGCAGGAGCCCAAAAATTGAATGAATCACACCCTGGAGTTGCAAGCAGCAGGAGCCCAAACATTGCTTGAAAGAGACACTGGAGTTGGCTGCAGGAGCCCAAAAATTGGATGAATCACACCCTGGAGCTGCAAGCAGCAGCAGCAGCAGCAGGAGCCCAAACATAGCTTGAAAGAGACACTGGAGTTGGCTGCAGGAGGCCAAAAATTGGATGAATCACACCCTGGAGTTGCAAGCAGCGGGAGCCCAAACATTGCTTGAAAGAGACACTGGAATTGGCTGCAGGAGCCCAAAAATTGGATGAATCACACCCTGGAGTTGCAAGCAGCAGCAGGAGCCCGAACATAGCTTGAAAGAGACACTGGAGTTGGCTGCAGGAGCCCAAAAATTGGATGAATCACACCCTGGAGTTGCAAGCAGCAGGAGCCCAAACATTGTGTGAAAGAGACACTGGAGTTGGCTGCAAGAGGCCAAAAATTGGATGAATCACACCCTGAAGTTGGCAGCGGCAGGAACACAAACATAGCTTGAAAGAGACACTGGAGTTGGCTGCAGGAGCCGAAAAATTGGATGAATCACACCCTGGAGTTGCAAGCAGCAGCAGGAGCCCAAACATAGCTTGAAATAGACACTGGGGTTGGCTGCAGGAGCCCAAAAATTGGATGAATCACACCCTGGAGTTGCAAGCAGCAGCAGCCGGATCCCAAACATAGCTTGAAATAGACACTGGAGTTGGCTGCAGGAGGCCAAAAATTGGATGAATCACACCCTGGAGTTGCAAGCAGCGGGAGCCCAAACATTGCTTGAAAGAGACACTGGAATTGGCTGCAGGAGCCCAAAAATTGGATGAATCACACCCTGGAGTTGCAAGCAGCAGCAGCAGGAGCCCAAACATAGCTTGAAAGAGACACTGGAGTTGGCTGCAGGAGGCCAAAAATTGGATGAATCACACCCTGGAGTTGCAAGCAGCAGGAGCCCAAACATTGTGTGAAAGAGACACTGGAGTTGGCTGCAAGAGGCCAAAAATTGGATGAATCACACCCTGAAGTTGGCAGCGGCAGGAACACAAACATAGCTTGAAAGAGACACTGGAGTTGGCTGCAGGAGCCGAAAAATTGGATGAATCACACCCTGGAGTTGCAAGCAGCAGCAGGAGCCCAAACATAGCTTGAAATAGACACTGGGGTTGGCTGCAGGAGCCCAAAAATTGGATGAATCACACCCTGGAGTTGCAAGCAGCAGCAGCCGGATCCCAAACATAGCTTGAAATAGACACTGGAGTTGGCTGAAGGAGGCCAAAAATTGGATGAATCACACCCTGGAGTTGCAAGCAGCAGCAGGAGCCAAACCATTACTTTAAAGAGACACTGGAGTTGGCTGCAGGAGTCCTAAAATTGGATGAATCACACCCTGGAGTTGCAAGCAGCAGCAGCAGCAGGAGCCCGAACATAGCTTGAAAGAGACACTGGAGTTGGCAGCAGGAGCCCAAAAATTGAATGAATCACACCCTGGAGTTGCAAGCAGCAGCAGCAGGAGCCCAAACATTGCTTGAAAGAGACACTGGAGTTGGCTGCAGGAGCCCAAAAATTGGATGAATCACACCCTGGAGCTGCAAGCAGCAGCAGCAGCAGCAGCAGGAGCCCAAACATAGCTTGAAAGAGACACTGGAGTTGGCTGAAGGAGGCCAAAAATTGGATGAATCACACCCTGGAGTTGCAAGCAGCGGGAGCCCAAACATTGCTTGAAAGAGACACTGGAATTGGCTGCAGGAGCCCAAAAATTGGATGAATCACACCCTGGAGTTGCAAGCAGCAGCAGGAGCCCGAACATAGCTTGAAAGAGACACTGGAGTTGGCTGCAGGAGCCCAAAAATTGGATGAATCACACCCTGGAGTTGCAAGCAGCAGCAGGAGCCCAAACATTGCGTGAAAGAGACACTGGAGTTGGCTGCAGGAGCCCAAAAATTGGATGAATCACACCCTGGAGCTGCAAGCACCAGCAGCAGGAGCCCAAACATAGCTTGAAAGAGACACTGGAGTTGGCTGCAGGAGGCCAAAAATTGGATGAATCACACCCTGGAGTTGCAAGCAGCAGGAGCCCAAACATTGCGTGAAAGAGACACTGGAGTTGGCTGCAAGAGGCCAAAAATTGGATGAATCACACCCTGGAGTTGCAAGCAGCAGCAGCAGGACCCCAAACATAGCTTGAAAGAGACACTGGAGTTGGCTGCAGGAGGCCAAAAATTGGATGAATCACACCCTGGAGTTGCAAGCAGCAGGAGCCCAAACATTGCGTGAAAGAGACACTGGAGTTGGCTGCAAGAGGCCAAAAATTGGATGAATCACACCCTGAAGTTGGCAGCGGCAGGAACACAAACATAGCTTGAAAGAGACACTGGAGTTGGCTGCAGGAGCCGAAAAATTGGATGAATCACACCCTGGAGTTGCAAGCAGCAGCAGGAGCCCAAACATAGCTTGAAATAGACACTGGGGTTGGCTGCAGGAGCCCAAAAATTGGATGAATCACACCCTGGAGTTGCAAGCAGCAGCAGCCGGATCCCAAACATAGCTTGAAATAGACACTGGAGTTGGCTGAAGGAGGCCAAAAATTGGATGAATCACACCCTGGAGTAGCAAGCAGCAGCAGGAGCCAAACCATTACTTTAAAGAGACACTGGAGTTGGCTGCAGGAGTCCTAAAATTGGATGAATCACACCCTGGAGTTGCAAGCAGCAGCAGCAGGAGCCCGAACATAGCTTGAAAGAGACACTGGAGTTGGCAGCAGGAGCCCAAAAATTGGATGAATCACACCCTGGAGTTGCAAGCAGCAGCAGCAGGAGCCCAAACATTGCTTGAAAGAGACACTGGAGTTGGCTGCAGGAGCCCAAAAATTGGATGAATCACACCCTGGAGCTGCAAGCAGCAGCAGCAGCAGGAGCCCAAACATAGCTTGAAAGAGACACTGGAGTTGGCTGCAGGAGGCCAAAAATTGGATGAATCACACCCTGGAGTTGCAAGCAGTGGGAGCTCAAACATTGCTTGAAAGAGACACTGGAATTGGCTGCAGGAGCCCAAAAATTGGATGAATCACACCCTGGAGTTGCAAGCAGCAGCAGGAGCCCGAACATAGCTTGAAAGAGACACTGGAGTTGGCTGCAGGAGCCCAAAAATTGGATGAATCACACCCTGGAGTTGCAAGCAGCAGCAGGAGCCCAAACATTGCGTGAAAGAGACACTGGAGTTGGCTGCAGGAGCCCAAAAATTGGATGAATCACACCCTGGAGCTGCAAGCACCAGCAGCAGGAGCCCAAACATAGCTTGAAAGAGACACTGGAGTTGGCTGCAGGAGGCCAAAAATTGGATGAATCACACCCTGGAGTTGCAAGCAGCAGGAGCCCAAACATTGCGTGAAAGAGACACTGGAGTTGGCTGCAAGAGGCCAAAAATTGGATGAATCACACCCTGAAGTTGGCAGCGGCAGGAACACAAACATAGCTTGAAAGAGACACTGGAGTTGGCTGCAGGAGCCGAAAAATTGGATGAATCACACCCTGGAGTTGCAAGCAGCAGCAGGAGCCCAAACATAGCTTGAAAGAGACACTGGGGTTGGCTGCAGGAGCCCAAAAATTGGATGAATCACACCCTGGAGTTGCAAGCAGCAGCAGCCGGAGCCCAAACATAGCTTGAAATAGACACTGGAGTTGGCTGAAGGAGGCCTAAAATTGGATGAATCACACCCTGGAGTTGCAAGCAGCAGCAGGAGCAGGAGCACAAACATTGCTTTAAAGAGACACTGGAGTTGGCAGCAGGAGCCCAAAAATTGGATGAATCACACCCTGGAGTTGCAAGCAGGAGCAGGAGCCCAAACATTGCTTGAAAGACACACTGGAGTTGGCAGCAGGTGCCCAAATATTGGCCTAAAGACACACTGGAGTAGCAAGCAGCAGCAGCAGGAGCCCAAAATTGCCAGAAAGACACACCCTGGAGTTGGCAGCAGCATGAAGAGAACATATACAGATTTTCGGCACATATATCTTATCCGAAGAATATTAATAAAAAGTAAGAGTAACGTAAAGCATTTTCTCAATAATTACTTGTGGTCTGATGCGGAGGAATGTCTGTAACTGGAAAGCAGTGCCTTAAATCTGTTTTGCACGATCCATATTTCTTTAGTGTTGGTCTGGCCCCATCATCAATCTACTCTAATGCATCAGGCATTGGTGGGTGGAAATCTTGGCTGATCCATGCCCGATTCATTTCCATGCAGGCCAGTCTCTCAAAAAAAAACATGGAGAGTGACAGATTAGTAACATATTAGTAACATAGTAACATAGTAACATATAAGGCCTCATTTCATCAAGCAGAGGTCTCTGCAGAATAGGGGTGAGTGGCAGCAGGAGTCTCAGTGAGAGGCCTGATCTCCCGAGATCAGCTAGCGGTCGTGTCTTGACCAGCAACCCATCTGCCGTCATCCATTGGTTAACACGACCATCCACTGCATCACAAGTGACATCTGACACCCCCAGTCAACTGTTGTATGTTATACTTTGCGTTCAGCTCCACTATTCAGTGAGGACGATCTGATAATCAGAAAAATCAGCAGCTACTGCCCAGCCAAGAAGTGGAGGAGGCACTCGCCGCTTCTTCCCCTAGGTGGGCAAGAAGTGATGAGGAGAGTGTCGTGGGAGGAGGTGTTGCAAGCGTTTTGGCTCCTTATGCAGACACTGATGAGGAACCTGAGGAGGATATCATTGAGTTTTGAGAGCACTTTTAAAGGCTTGGAGTGATGGAGAGTGACAGATTTAGCGGGCAGCATGGTGGCAGAAGGGGAAAGTATGGAGGCAAATGTGCTCGGGGTAGACCACTTGCGCTGCAGGCTATCTTCCCAGGAGGTAGTGGAAGAGGGTCCCTGGAGTTGGCGGAGGTTGCGGCGGCAGCAGCAGTGAATTATTGCGGACTGTTGGTAGGAAAAATCAGCTACTCGGCAATGTGGCAGTTTTTCATCAAGCATCCGCAGGAGGTTAACATGACTATATGAAAGATGTGTAGGCAGAAGGTGAAGTGTGGCCAGGGTCCCAATGTTGGAATCACAGCCCTGCGTCAAAATTTGCAGCGTCACCATAAAGCGGCCTGGGAGAGTTGGCTCCAAAGTGGTGGTCCAGCCTGCTGCATTACCCAGTGGCACGCCGCTCTCTGTTCCAGCCAGCCAAGGCTCCACCACCTCCTGTGTGTCATACCCATCCTCTGTCGCTCCAGATGCTCCTCCTCCTCTTAATCCGAGTCAGTCATTCCGCCAGCAATCCATTGGCAAAGCCATGTCCAAGAGACAACAGTATGTGCCCACACATCCAACGCGCAGAAGCTAAATGTGCTCCTGTATAAGTCGCTGGTGCTGCAGTCCCTCCATTTTGAGTTGGTGGACCTTTCAGAGAACTGATGGTTTGTGCCGAGCCGAGGTGGAGAGTCCCATGCTGTCATTTCTTTGCGAACAGAAGGTGGGCCAGTCCTTTATCCTGTCAGTGTGTACCAAAGGGCACAGCAGTGCCTACGTCTGGAGCTGTAACTATGGTCATGGACAATACATATCCTTTCAGGCCCACTGGGTGATTGTGGTTCCTGCACAACCACAACAGCAACTTGGACAGGTCCCTCCACTGTGGCCTCCATGCTCCTAGGCCTTTGTGCCTGTGACAGTGCACTTGTACTTGCAATGGTGTCACAGAAAAAAGTGACTAATTGTCAATTACATATTAATACTTAACATTTATGTTATTTGAACATATTTATATGAATAACATATAATAACATATAACATAGCAACAATAACATATAACATAATAACAGTAACATATAAAATGTCTCAAAATTTTTTGTTTTTTTGGTTAATTTTGTATTGTTTTTTTTATATATATTTTTACATTTTTTTTAATATTTTTTATTTTTTAAAAACATATATATATATATATATATATATATATATATTTTTTTTTTTTTTTTTTTTCCATTGCCTTTTAATATTTTGTGAATTTTTGTACAAACTTTTTTTTTTCATTTTTACATTTTTTTTACTTTGTTTTTTCTAAATATTTATTTTTTCTCTTTTTGTTATTTTTTTTCCCAGTGCCCTTCCAGCCTACCATGTGTGCAGGACACGGCGGTTTCACGCTGTTCTTCACATGGTTTGCCTTGAGCCACAGAGTCACACATGGGAGGAACTGCTAAAAATGAGAACTCAATACATGAAATCCTGGCTTACTCCACGAAAACTGCAAATGGGACCCATGGTGACTGACACTGGGAAGAACATCTTGTCTGCGCTGCGACAAGAAAGCCTGAGCCATGCGTCCTGCCATGGCACACGTGTTCAATCTAGTTGTCAAGCGTTTTCTGAAGTCTTCCCCCCATCTGAAAGACATCCTAACAACGGGAAGGAAACTTTGCATGCACTTCAGGGACTCCTACACCACCAAGCACACCCTTCTTGAGCTTCAGCATCAGAACGGTATCCCCCAAGATAGTCTGATTTGCGATGTTTCCACCCGTTGGAATTCCACCCTCCATATGCAGGATAGACTATAGGAACCGAGAAAAGCCATCACGGATTTCTTGATGATCCAAACAGATAGGCGGACTCCCCTGTGTAACTTCATTGTAAACCAGTGGCAGCTCATACGTGACACCTGTTGTTTGCTCAGGCCCTTTGAGGAAGCTACTTTATTAGTCAGTGGCCAGGACTATGAGATGAACGATGAGATTCCACTGCTTCATGTACTACAACACATGTTGGAAACCATGGCTGGTCAGGGCACTGGAGACATGGCGCATACATTTCACAGCCACATGTAGCCTGTGGGGGCTGAAGTGGAGGAGGAGGAGGGGGTGGGGCACAGCGAAGCACAGTTTATGTTTGACAAAATGACCATTTTATCTAGTCATCTGACAGGAGAGGAGGAGCAGGAGCAGCCACAGGAGCTAGAGGGTTGTGAGGAAGGCGAGACAGAGGACCCAGACACACCGTGGCAGTTTACAGTGGAGATAGAGACAGGTAGTCCCTCCGAGTCACTTGCACAAATGGCACGATGCATGCTCACGTGCTTGCGTAGTGACCACATAATTGTCTCCATTTGTCAGCGGGATTACTTCTGGCTCTCCACTTTATTGGACCCTCGCTTCCGGCACTAAATGGGGGCATTTTTTACACCCACTGAGATGGAGGACAAACTGAACTACTACAGAGACATCCTAAGTAGTCAGTTGGCCGATGTCTATCTGCGCCATGGTCCATACTGTGATGCCCAGCGGGACACCAGCCTTCTGTAAGCAGGCAACCCCCAATCTCCACCGCCGTTTCTGCCTATATTCAAGCCCCCGTTTGCCGGGACGCTAGGTACGCCTCACCGTACACGGTTGCCCCCAGGTCTTAATAGGCGCAAAGTATGGCTGCTTGCGGTGAAGGCCGATGAACCACGAGGGTATCCCGAAGCCGAGCTCCTTCACAGGTAGTCAATCCGGAGGGTGCGTCAGAGTACAGGGATGAGACAGGTGCGTAGTCAGGAGTAGCCAAAGGGTCAAGCCAGGAGGTCAGAGATTGCGGGGTATCCAGAGGGGCAGGCAGCTTCGTGGTCAGACAAAGCAGAGGTCGGTACAGGCAGCAGACAGGAATGGCGATCAAGCCGTGTCGGAACTGAACCGGCACAAAATGGGGGCATTTTTTAAAACCGCCGAGAGAGAGGACAAACTGACCTACAACAAAGACATTCTACGTAGTCAGTTTGCCGATGCCTATCTGCGCCATGGTCCATACTCCCGCAGGTCTGACTCGGGGGGACCTCTGCGATCACCTTCCACTGCCATGGCTGCTGGGGGGGGGTGGAAGGAGAAGCAGCAGCAGCTCCATCAGCAGCAGCCTCAGTCTTCAGTCGCAAATGAGTAGCTTTCTACACCTGCATAGTGAGTCTACTCATGAGCAGCAGGAAGACCTGGAGCAGGACCTAAACCAGCAGGTCGTGTCATACCTTGACATGACCATGCCAACACACCTTGAGGATCCGCTGGACTTCTGGGAAGCCAAACTTGACTTGTGGCCGCAACTAGCAGAGTTTGCCCTGGAAAAGCTGTCCTGCCCAGCCAGTAGTTGATTTAGATGGCAACTGGCCTGCTCTATATAATGCTGCAAAATGGCAAATTTACCTCACTATATAAGCTATTGCCCCTCAGATTTACACAGGGCCTGGTCTATATAATGCTGCAAAATGGCAAATTTACCTCACAATATAAGCTATTGCCCCTCAGATTTACACAGGGCCTGCTCTATATAATGCTGCAAAATGGCAAATTTACCTCACTATATAAGCTATTGCCCCTCAGATTTACACAGGGCCTGCTTTATATAATGCAGCAAAATGGCAAATTTACCACACTATATAAGCTATTGCCCCTCAGATTTACACAGGGCCTGCTCTATATAATGCTGCAAAATGGTAAATTTACCTCACTATATAAGCTATATAAGCTATTTCCCCTCAGATTTACACAGGGCCTGCTCTATATAATGCTGCAAAATGGCAAATTTACTCACTATATAAGCTATTGCCCCTCAGATTTACACAGGGCCTGCTCTATATAATGCTGCAAAATGGCAAATTTACCTCACTATATGATCTATTGCTGCTCTATATATAAAAAAAAAAATTAAAATAAAAAAAAGAGCCTGTAGAAGCTGATTTAGTATAACAGATAGGGTGCAACGTGTTTGTTTGGGATACCCTGCGGCCTGGTGTTTTGACAGCAGGACAAAAAACAATTCAAAATGCAATAGCTTAATTAAAATGAGGCTGTAGACGCTTATTTAGTATAACAGATAGGGTGACATGTGCTGGTTTGGGATGCCCATGTGGGCTGGTGTATTTAAAGCAGAAAAAACCAATTCAAAATGCAATAGCTTTATTAAAATGAGGCTGAAGATGCTTATTTAGTATAACAGATAGGGTGCAACGTGCTTGTTTGGGATACCCTGCGGCCTGGTGTTTTGACAGCAGGACAAAAAACAATTCAAAATGCAATAGCTTGATAAAAATGAGGCTGAACAACGCTTATTTAGTATAACAGATAGGGTGACATGTGCTGGTTTGGGATGCCCATGTGGGCTGGTGTATTTAAAGCAGGCAAAAACCAATTCAAAATGCAATAGCTTTATTAAAATGAGGCTGAAGACGCTTATTTAGTATAACAGATAGGGTGCAACGTGCTTGTTTGGGATACCCTGCTGCCTTGTGTTTTGACAGCAGGACAAAAAACAATTCAAAATGCAATAGCTGGATTAAGCTGAGGATGAACAACGCTTATTTAGTATAACAGATAGGGTGACATGTGCTGGTTTGGGATACCCTGAGGCCTAGTGTTTTGGAAGCAGGAAGAAAAACAATTCAAAATGCAATAGTTTGATTAAGCTGAGGATGAACAAGCGTATTTAGTGTAACAGATAGGCTGCTAAGTGCAGGTTTGGGATGCCCATGTGGGCTGTATTTAAAGCAGGACAAAAACCAATTCACCGCTTATGGAAGCCGCCATCTTATCAGGCAGCCTGCAAACAGGAAGTGCCTCCTGACTGTGCTGCTCTGCATTCTGGGACTGCTGACCTTTACCTGACCCCAGCTCTGCTCTATCTGAGCAAAGCACAGCTATAACCCGCCCCCCCTGTACCTTATCCCACTCTTCTCTCCTCAGTAAGTGTGATGCTTCTGAGTCAAGATGGCGGCGCCCGTATCCTAAATTCCTGAACAGAGTTGCAGCCCAGTGGGGGAAAGAATAATAAGTAGGTGACTAAAAACGTAAAATATATTAATTTTAGATGCTGGGGAACCGTTTTTTAAGAGTTTGGGCTTTTCATTAAATCACGCTGAAGGTCCGGTTTAAGTATAACAGATAGACTGCTAAGTGCAGGTTTGAAATACCCTGTGGCCTAGTGTTTTGGCAGCAGGACAAAAACCAATTCAAAATGCAATAGTTTGATTAAGCTGAGGATCAACAAGCGTATTTAGTATAACAGATAGGGTGCTACGTGCAGGTTTGGGATACCCTGCGGCCTAGTGTTTTGGCAGCAGGACAAAAACCAATTCAAAATGCAATAGTTTGATTAAGATGAGGATCAACAAGCGCATTTAGTATAACAGATAGACTGCTAAGTGCAGGTTTGGGATACCCTGCGGCCTAGTGTTTTGGCAGCAGGGCAAAAAACAATTCAAAATGCAATAGCTGGATTAAGCTGAGGATCAACAAGCGTATTAAGTATAACAGGTAGACTGCTAAGTGCAGGTTTGGGATACCCTGTGGCCTAGTGTTTTGGCAGCAGGACAAAAACCAATTCAAAATGCAATAGTTTGATTAAGCTGAGGATCAACAAGCGTATTTTGTATAATAGATAGGCTGCTAAGTGCAGATTTGGGATACCCTGCGGCCTAGTGTTTTGGCAGCAGGACAAAAACCAATTCAAAATGCAATAGTTTGATTAAGCTGAGGATCAACAAGTGTATTTAGTATAACAGATAGGCTGCTAAGTGCAGGTTTGGGATACCCTGCGGCCTAGTGTTTTGGCAGCAGGACAAAAAACAATTCAAAATGCAATAGTTTGATTAAACTGAGGATCAACAAGCGTATTTTGTATAACAGATAGGCTAAGTGCAGGTTTGGGATACCCTGCGGCCTAGTGTTTTGGCAGCAGGGCAAAAACCAATTCAAAATGCAATAGTTTGATTAAGCTGAGGATCAACAAGTGTATTTTGTATAACAGATAGGCTGCTAAGTGCAGGTTTGGGATACCCTGCGGCCTAGTGTTTTGGCAGCAGGACAAAAACCAATTCAAAATGCAATAGTTTGATTAAGCTGAGGATCAACAAACGTACTTATTATAACAGATAGGCTGCTAAGTGCAGTTTTGGGATACCCTGCGGCCTAGTGTTTTGGCAGCAGGACAAAAACCAATTCAAAATGCAATAGTTTGATTAAGCTGAGGATGAACAAACGTATTTAGTATAACAGATAGGGTGCTACGTGCAGGTTTGGGATACCCTGCGGCCTAGTGTTTTGGCAGCAGGACAAAAACCAATTCAAAATGCAATCATTTGATTAAGCTGAGGATCAACAATCGTATTTAGTATAACAGATAGGGTGCTACGTTCAAGTTTGGGATACCCTGTGGCCTAGTGTTTTGGCAGCAGGACAAAAACCAATTCAAAATGCAATAGTTTGATTAAGCTGAGGATCAACAAGCGTATTTAGTATAACAGATAGACTGCTAAGTGCAGGTTTGGGATACCATGCGGCCTAGTGTTTTGGCAGCAGGACAAAAACCAATTCAAAATGCAATAGTTTGATTAAGCTGAGGATCAACAGGCGTATTTAGTATAACAGATAGAGTGCTAAGTGCAGGTTTGGGATACCCTGCGGCCTAGTGTTTTGGCAGCAGGACAAAAACCAATTCAAAATGCAATACTTTGATTAAGCTGAGGATCAACAAGCATACTTAGTATAACAGATAGGCTGCTAAGTGCAGTTTTGGGATACCCTGCGGCCTAGTGTTTTGGCAGCAGGACAAAAACCAATTCAAAATGCAATAGTTTGATTAAGCTGAGGATGAACAAACTTATTTAGTATAACAGATAGGGTGCTAAGTGCAGGTTTGGGTTTGTATTTAAAGCAGACCAAAAAATATTAAAACTAAATTAAAACTAATCCAGTTTTTAGAAAGGCTTGTGTGTAACAGATAGGGTTAAATTAGCCACTGCATAGATGGGATGCACAGTGGCAAGGCAGATTTACAGCACAAAGAACTGAAATTGAATTGAAAACTGGTCTGGCTAATGAAAAAAAAAAATTTTCACTGTCACTTCTATGCTGTTCTATGTTCGTTCCGGTTTTTCCCTATCTTTCACTATTTTTTCCTGGCTCTGTCTACCTCTCTGTCTACCTCTCTGACTCTCCCTACCTATCTCTAACTCTCTGTCGCTGTCTGTAACCAGCTGTGCTCTGGCCGCAATAGAACGCTGAAATGCGCACAAGGAAGATGGCCGCCGGTTTATATAGCACGGTGACGTCACCGGGCTTCCTGGCTGCTGATAGGCTGCATGTGACTTTCCCATGATACCTTGCCCCAGGGGACATGTCCGGACATGTGCTTCCACCATTTTAGAATGCCTGTAATTGAAATAAATGGAGTTTAAAGGAAAACTTCGATCGATCGAATCGCTGGGAAATTCGGATTCGTTCAGAATCTAATTTTTCATGAAATTCAGAACGAATCCGGGTTCGTCCGGATCGATTCGCTCATCCCTAGTTGTTGTAACTTGCAGTGCCATCCTGTAAAAATAAAAACTCCTAATTATAAACATATTAGAATAAATGGTGCTAAACAGCACACTTCATAAATAAGGCCACTAGTTTCTATAACCTTTTCAGTGCCAGCTATGTGAGTCTCATGTAGCTGACTTTTCCCTTCCATAAAAAAATATAGAAGTTAAAAACTCACCTGAGCCTGCAATGTATCCAGTTCTTCTCTTTACCTGACCACCCCCCAGGCTCTTCTGGCTTCAAGAGAGGGCCGAACCAGCTCAACCCCCTTCCCTGACACTGCTGATAATGGCTTCTGATGGCTTTGGCTGCTGCGTAGCCCCGCATTTTGTGGGAGGAGCAGGATGACATCATCTCGCTCCTTGTCGTTTCCAGCTCCGTTGAGGATAGATGTGACAAAGCCCCTCTTTTTTATTAAAACAAATGGCATTGTCTAGCAAAACCAGCATGGGCACCAGCTATGTGGGCTTGTAGCCGAGGGCACGGAGGCTGTGTGACCAGCCCCTGGCCCTGAAGGCTGCCAGCCCACATAGCGCACATAGGCACTGGGCTCTTCTGCACCCCCCTGGCCTTTAGGAATGCAGGTAATGTGATGGGGGGTTTTGGAAAGTCATCTGCTTTCCAGCAGGTGACTTGCTGGCCCCTCCTGCGCTTTGAACTGGGATAAGGGTATCATGAACCCCTTACAGGTGCACAAAGAGTTAGATTTAAAAAAAACAATGCACCTTCGTCCCTCTGTGACTGTCTCTTCTGCATGATGAGCCACTTGTCCCTGTGTTCAATAGGTTCTCACATTCAGCTATAAGTCATGCCTTACGTTGTTCTCTATTCCCCTGTCCAAGGCCGAATCTAGTGTGGTGGATGCCCCTAGGCACAAAATCTGGTGGAGGCCCCAGATTCCTTATGTTTTTTCTTTTAAAATAAAAGTCCAGCCAAGTTGTGGTGGGTTTGGCTGCAGGTTTGCAAACACAAGAAAAGGCTGGCCCACGAATGGAGGGCCATCGCTTCTGCAGATAACTATGTTGCTGGCCCCGCGGCCCGTCAGACCAAAGACTTAAAAGCCTCCTGGATCAGACCGTAATCCAAATATTGGTGGAGACCACCTTTGCAGGCCCCGGGGCACACTTGCACCCCCCTAATAATCCGGCCCTGCCCCTGTCTTTAATCCCTGCAGCTCATCCTCCCTCCCCTCAAAGCCTCTTAACTTTACCTTCATATGTTTCAGCCCCTTCCCCACCACCACCAGACCCAACCTCTCTTCCTTAAAGGGATATGTGGGCCTCTTCATTTCCCTCGTGTGATCACCAGGGCTCACTGGGTCACCCATCAACCCTTCTGCCACCACCCCCCATGCCTCAAGGACAAACATATTGCATCTTTCTTGGTTGGCACACTTGAGCTGGCCTCTACATGGCTCAAGTAAATGCCCCCCTTGCTAAGAGGCCTCCCACATACTTAGCTGCTCAGTAATCACTTGCATCCAACCTGGATGAATAGTCGAAAAATGACTTTTACTAACTTTGTCCTTGGAATCCCTTCACTAGCTTTAATAATGACCGCATAGCTAAACGGTCAGCTTCCTTCACCTTCTTTTATGCTGCTTTTCTATTGCTGAATTAGGACCTGCTGTATAGAACAGGCAGGGCCTCAACCTGACTTCTACCTGTTACTTAATCTCCTGCCATTTATACTATACACAAACTTATACACAAACTTGTTTTTCCCTACCCAATCTAAATGAGGATGAAAACTATGTATGAGCTTTTTCTGCACTTTAAATGGATGTTTTTCATACAGTTGTAGGTAACTGACAATGCCCCCTCAGTTGGTCATTTTGATAGTTACAAAAATGTGGTAGTTAATGAAAATAAGCATGGGGAAGAAGGCTCTAGTGCTTACTACTTGCAGATCGGTGGGGGGACTTGTGTGTTGCTGCAGCGGAGGGGGAGAGGCAGCCGGAGTCTCTGATATTAGAAGTGTTGGCCTCCCCCCACAGCCAACCCACCCACCTACCTACCTAGTTGCCCACCTACCTACTCACCTAGTTGCCCATCTACCTGCTTACTGATCTACCAACCCATCCAAATACCTACCTAGTTGACCACCTGTCTACCCACCCACCTGCCTTCTTGCCCGATAATCTATTTACTGACCTACAAACCCACCCACCTACCTACCTAGTTGCCCACCTACCTCCCTAACTACCCACTTACTCACCCACTTACCTACCTACTCACCTACCTGCCTACTGCCCCAGCTACCTACATACTTGCCTACCTATCCACCTGGATGCATTTCCCCCTCCCATTATGCTGATTATGCAGCATCACAGAGCCAAGAGCCACGCCCACTTGCTTCAGAAGAGAAATCATAAGATGGAAGGGTAAACCTCAAAATCTCAGCCATATCATTTTCAATTTCAAAATTACAGAAAACAGTTGAGGGCCCTGCCAAATGTAGCCTGTTGCAATGAGGCAACAGTTGCATTTGCCTGAAATATGGCTTTAAATACCCTTTCTATTTAATGTTTGTTAGTAACGTATACTGTATATATACATAGGGAAATAAATCTGAATCTAAAGTATAAACTCTGTCAAACAGTTTCTGCATCTATGTCCCAGTGGTAGTTCTGGACATTTCAGTCCCTGGGCAGATTTTTTCATAGGAAAGCCCTGGGCCAGGCACTTGACAAAATCAACGGGCAGAGGGTCAATACTTATTATTTTCATGGAAATACGGGATCACAAATATCACATGGCAGAGATAAAATAAAATACAAAGATGGGTTTCACACATCGAATAAAAAATAGCCCTATTTTATTTTATCTCAGTGATATTGCTGCTGTACCTTTCTCTGCTGGTGGCAGAAGGTAAACTAGGCTTTTTGGTGAAAAGCTATTTGCTTTGGCTTTGGCTTAAATATTTTTTTAGCATTTTGGGAAATGTAATCCCATTGACCATGGCCCTGAGCTTCAGCCATCAAAAATAAATAAAAGATGTGTTTTGTAAGGCAATCTTTACACTAATATTGTTTGATGAGACTGTAACTATTATGCTTCAGCCACAGTAAAGTTTACATAAATAATTCAGCTTCCTGCAAATATTTTCTTTTTGTATTGTTACTCAGCCAACGGATTACATACGTTTTATACTAAGCAAAAAATGTGTATCCTAAGTGAATCTGGTGTAGAATACTTACCTGTACAACACCACATGTGTATGTCTTCTTCTGCTGCAACAATGTCATTCTTGCTTTGGTCAGTATGCTTTCGATTAGCTCACTGGCAGCTACTGGTTCCCAATTGGATCTTGGGAATTTAAAGGTCTCTGCTCTCAAAGGTCTGCAATTGTTGGCTCAAGGACAATTTTATTATCTTGAGGCTAGCCCCTGGCCTGTGAAGCTCCCCTGCTTGGGTTGACCTTACTTGTAGCTTTATCTTGATTGTTTACTTGTTTAAGTGAGTGTATTGTGTCTCTGTCTTGATTTACAACTATCATTTAGTTCTATGTATTACCCACATGAGTTTGATTGTTGTAAATCAAGGTAGACATTACGGTGTCCATGTGGGAAAACACAAAAAGGAGAACGATGAAATTAATCAGAAAGGATAACCCTTGTAAGGGGGCTCTTGAAACCTAGAGGAATGCGTTAGGGATTCCGGTTCTAGGGAAGAAGGTCAGTCGGAGAAATAAGAAGAAGGGCCACTTGGAGAATACAATGTAGGTTTAAGGCTACACATTGAATCATGGCCTACCTGCACAGGCAGCCATTCTAAGGCATCATTTAGAGGGGTTTTGGTCTAGAAACATGGCTAGTGGTTGGTGGGTTAATGGAAGGGGAGCGGTAGATAATGTTAGGTCAAGACAGGGTAGCAGGTATTTAGTATGCCTGGATTTGATAGGTAGTCCATGAAATGGAATGGCAGGTCCAGGAAAGCGGTTTGGGTAGCAGGCCAAAATAGGGTAGAAAGGTAAGTGTTTTGACAACTTTGGACCTGGTGGCTAAAATGTTATTGTTCACCCTAGTGTGGTACCTTATGCATTGTCCACTCCAAATGTCTCTTCAGACCAATTACCAGATCAGCTCTGCAACCCAAGCTACCCTTGGTCAAAAGTTGTGAGTTTGGCTCATAATCTCAGTGATATTAAAAATGCAAAAATGATTTTGCAGGATTCTGTGTTAACCAACAGTCCAAATGATTTTTTATGTAGTGGCATCTGGCAGGAAGAAAAATATTGAATATACACTTCTATACATTTAAGTGCATACAATGGGTCTGTTCTGCATTATTAGTTCTTTGCTAGTTTTTAGGAATCATTATTTTACCCATACACTCTCTTTAAATGGTATAATTCACACATGCTAACACGCTGAGAACCATTAGGGATGAACTACAATTTAGTTTAATACTTTATAGATCTTTTAGACAATTTTCATGACTGTTTTATAATAGAACAGACTTGTATGTGTATCTGTACGTGTAGAACATGTACAACAAATTTACTATGTTTTTTTGTCATTACACAGTCTTTGAAATCTAGAGCAAACCAGAGAAGTGCATAAGTTGTGATGGTTTGTAACTTTACGATCTCACAGAAGTGTGTGCAACTTTCCTGGAACTTAAATAAAGCAAGTGTATTTCACTATTTACAGCCAGGACAAAGCTGCATTTCTTAAAGGAACATTCCAGGCAAAAGGGTTAATTTAGCCTACTTTCTGCTCTCCCATTGCTGGCTCTGAGGAGCTGCATCTTTTATTCAGCCTGCTTTATATTTTCCAACAGGCCAAGTGAACTCTCTTCTTTCTACTGAGCCTCTTGTGCTAAGATGAGTGATCAGCTCTGATGCTATCTTAGGGCCTTATTAAGGGATAGCGCCAGGTAGTGCCTGTACAGCGGCAGGTAGCGCCAGGTAGCGTCAGGTGAACGCCGGAGACGGCACGCAATTACACATTTATGAATTCAAATCTGATGAGCGACTAGAACAACTCCATGTAGCGTCCGATTCATCATTATCACAGCCTCAGCGCACAATGCTGGCGTTCATCCTTGCAGAGCGCCACGTCTAACCTGTCGTTACCTGACGCTCTCCCATACATTTCTATGAACAATCCGTAAATCCCTTTCCTGATCCCAATTTTTTTTTTTTTCGCAAAAAAAACACAAACCTACTGACATGTATTCTGGGCAAGAAAATTACATTTTTGAAAACTTTTTGGATTAATAATATTTTTATGCAGAATTGTCCTTACATGTCTGGTATTAAAGTGTTCATGTTACAATGTTATAACAATGTAATTCTATATGTTTTCGCTTTGTTACTAGTGGATACATGTTCAAAAACAGCCTTTAATCACACAGCCTCTGGCGCTATGGGCTACAATTATATGATTTTGAGCACCGGCGATGTTTGTGGCTGTTTTTTTGATGAATGTGGTGTTAGTCAGTCGCACTGAGCTGGCATTACGGTGCACTCACATACAGCGTAGTATAGCGACTCACATATCATATTCATCAACGCCGGACAGTGACTGAGGCGTTCTGAAACAATAAACCATGGCAGAGCACAGCGACTACTAGCAGGTGCTCTGAAACCAGCTCTACAGACGCTCATCTGTAGCTACCTGGCATTAGTAATGAATCAGCCTGCCCATGTATCGGTATAGGGGACTGTAAATTCAAACTGGGGACCCTTAGAATTGAGTCAGCTGAAAGGCCAAATTTCAGTGTGTTTTATCAGGGAGTACAACGTGCTGGTCAATAAAAATGCAGCCGAGCGGAGCCAAGGGTGCCGCCAGCCACATCCATGCTAGACTCTAGCTGGGGGTGTGTTCTCATTGGCCATTCACAAATGCCTGGCTTGGGCACGAGCCTGGCAAAAGGTATAGCAGAGTGTGGCCGTGGTCCATGCATTTGCTGTTGTATTGGGGATCAGGCAGATTTTAGCGGGGATTCAGGGGAGTTTCACACAGCAGGGCATCCCAAATCAGGATGCACCTAGGGAGTGGAAATGTGGCAGACCTGGAATCTTATAGAGTCTTAGGTTGTGTGGCAACCTGCACAAAAATTAATGATGTGCCCCTTCGCCTGTTTTCTCTTAGTAAGGGGCCATGCCTGAGTCAGCAGATTACGTCCCTTCTATCTCTCCCTTTTACACATTTCCTTTTCATTTTTTTCAGTCTCTTACTCTTGGTCTCTCTTTTTTTCTCATTTTCAATCATTTTCTAATTTTTCTTTCTCCATTGTCTTTTACTTCCCCAGTTCTTGAAATGTACTTTTTCTCTTTCTTTACTGCCTCTTTTTCATCTCTTCATTTACACATTCCCTCCATCTTGCTCACATTTCCACCATTGCTCCTTCTTCTGTCCTTCCCTTTCCATCTCTTTTTTTCAGATTCCATCCCTCTCTCGTTTCCACATACCTGATTCTTTTTTATCTCTTTCTTTTTTTGTCAGAAAAAAATTATGATTTTTTTCCTCAGTGCACTTCCGAACCGTTTTTAGATGTGCACATTTTTAAATAATGTGCACACCTAAAAAATGGTGCTGTATTGCACTAAGGAAACATCATTATAAAAAAATGAGCACAAAACATGTGGAAAAACAAAAACAATCAATCAGATGCTGAATCAGTTTTCTAACCCCTCTAATTCTTTTTTTTTATGTTCTCTCTCTCTTTCTCTCTCTGTTTTCTGTGCTACATATGTCCCTCTCTAGTTTCTGCATGTGAATGCATGTATTTGTGTTTGGGGGGGCAATATTGTAAAATCATGTACAGGGCCCCAACTCAAAACCAATCCAGCCACCACACCTATACTTTGCACCCCTGCAATGACAACTATGATCTCACTCTGCATTCTGCCCACCCCCACTCTCCTTAACATATTTAAATTCTGCGTCCCCTAACATGGCTCAGTCATAGTTACACCTTTCACCTTCCCACTCCTGCTATGGCCGGTACCACACATTATTATTTTTGATACATTTTTGGGGGGTGGGGGTTTCCTCTTTGCTATGGTCTGAGTGGTTGTTTGGCACCCCCAGCCAGACCTTGGAAAGTGGCACTGTGCCTATTCCCTCCCTCTGATACTCAAGTCAGTTCTGTTTAAGCAATTGTTAACAAGATTTATTTTTCAACAACAGTTTGTTAATATACAGAAGATAAAAAGTTAGTTAAAAAAAAATTCAGATTGCCTCAAATTGGGGGTTTAACCCTTTAAGTGCCAGCATACCTGGAGATTTCGTCACCCTTTGTTGTCAGACCATTTTGCACTACTTTGCGCTCCCCATGTTCAAATGTGATTTTTGAAGGGATTTCCCAGGAAAATTATATATTGTTTTTTTCAGCAGAGTCTGGGCTTTAACATGAAATGTCTTGTTTGTCATTTTTTAGGTGTATTCTCAATATTTTTGGGTGAAATATGTGCAAAAAAAAAAATATATATATTTTTTACTATTTGTAGTTTTTTTTGTAATAAAAAATGGAAGTTTGTCAATAAAATTTTATTGCGTGTGAAATCCCAATTTCTCCCGGTTACAGCCGTACCACATATGTATAGGTAGACATCCTTTCCTGCCCAGGAGACTCCCCCAAACTGAAACAGAGCTTTAGGGGATTTTCAGATAAAATACAACTATGCTATGCTCTAGGCGCACCTTGCAGTTTTTCCAGAAAAACAACCCTTTACATTTGAAATACCCCCAACAAACTATATATTCTCTGGAAGTACACACCTCACGCTTTCTAGGTGTACCAGGTTTGTTGATGTGGCCATAGTTTTCTGGAAGTAATCCCTCAATGGATTCTTTGGTTGCAAAGAGTTTCCCTAAAAAAAGGATAAAAAAGCAGAATCAAAGCCACATTTTCCTAAAAAAACTATATACAAACAAGAAAAAACAAGTTTAATATGAAAAAGCAACATCCTCCGAACAGAACGATACCCAACATGCATTGCTACTGTCAGTGGAAGAGTTGCCAAACACCCCAAAGTAAAGCATGTGCGGAACGGTAATTTTACTTGAAAATTTCAGCTCTGCAGACAAAGTGCGCACCTTGCGATTTTTCAACCAAAACAACCCTTTACATTTGGAATATCCCCCATAAACCATATATTCCCTGAAAGTACACATGTTAAGCTTTCTAAGCGTACCCAGCTTGTTCTAGTGGGCCCTCAAAGAATTCGTTGGCTGCGCAGGGTTTCCCTAAAAAATGTATAAAAAAGCTGAATAAAAAACACCTTTTCCTAAAATATAAATATGCAAACCAGAAAAAAACAAGCTAAATCTAAAAGCGCAAGGTCCCCCGAACAGAACAATACCCAACATGCATAGCTACCTTTAACCCTTTTAATTGCCAGCCTACTTGAGATTTTGTTACCCTCTGTTGACAGGTCATTTTTCCCAATTTCGCCATGTTTTGCGCCATTTTTGCTGGAACTTTCAGGAAAATTATATATATATTTTTTTGCAGCAGAGTTTAGGCTTTAACATGAAATGTCTTGTTTGTAAATTTTATTTTGTTTTTTACAATATTATTAAGTTAAAAAAATAAATAAATAAATAAAAATATTTTTAGAAAATTGACTATTTTATTAAGGAAAACCATATTGAATGTGTGAGCCCCATTTCTACCGATTAGAATGTTACCGCATATTTATCGGTAGCCCCCCGTTCCTGCCCAGGAGACCCCCCTAACTGAAACAAGCACTTTATAACATTCACAAATAAAATACAACTACCATCCACACTACAAAGGGTTAAATCGAGAAAAAAAATGGGGGGGACCCCATTTTTTGGGGGGATTTTTAAGGGTTAAAAACCCTTAAAAATCCCCCCAAAAATTGACATGGGGTCCCCCCTACCCGAAGTAACCAGCCCGGGACCAGCTATGCAAGGCTTGTAGAAACAGGGCGCAGGGGCCAGCTTTTGTGGCCCCTTTACTAAGTAAAGTGATATGGTACAAACGCGTTTCGCTCTCTGATCTTCCTCTGTGTACTGGGTATCCTAGTAAGGTTTATAGGGTGATTAGGCAGGTGTTCATATTGCTATGTATAGAAACATGCAAACAGGGGAGAGCAAAGTAATTTTTTACTCACAGTTAGTGCTTGGTATCGGGTGTCTGGTGCGACAGGTGCCATCATGGGGCAACTGGAAAAAAAATGTAACTAACTTTTTATTTTCTGTATATGAACAAAGCATGAATTTTTGTTGAAAAATAAATCTTGTTAACAATTACTTAAACAGAACTGGCACAGTGCCACTTCCAGACTCTGGCTGGGGGTATCATACAACCACTCAGACCATAGGAAAGGGCCAACCCCCACCCTCAAAAAATCCTGATATCCCTGACATAGCACAGAGGTGTCAAACCTCCCCTGATTCTGAATAACTTCAGAATAATCCCTCCCTCCCCTTCCCCTTGAATTAAATTTTGTTTTTTTTATGATTCATTTTTTGGTCATCTTTTTAGTTGATTTATGAATTAGTGTTATTTTTTTGCTAGCCTACCTATTCCTAATATTCATAGAAGTTATCGCTAGGGTTTTAATATTTTTGGGGAGTACGTTTTGGGTGCTTTGTTACCTAGATGACTGTTTCTCAGCCTGTGGTACAGGTACCCCAGGGGGTACACAGCAGTGTTCAGAGGCTTACCAGCAGGGGGAGTCTGACTGGCCTGGCATATTATTTTTAGAGTGAAACATTATCCCTTCTGGCTTTAAAAATATTAAGGGGCTTGTGGCCTACTTATTTTTGTACTATTTATAATTGATCACCCCATTGGGGGTACTTAGTTGGAACTTCTTGTTGCTAACCTTTATGTGCTTGTACTTGACAAATAGAGGTTGAGAACCACTGATCTAGATCATGTTGCCACGTATTTAGTATGGTATTTAAAACTAGTGGGCTGTTTTTTATCAATTCTTTTATTGGCCTTGATTCAATAAAGGTAGAAAAAAATTCTCATGGTAGTAAAAGCCTGAGAATGTCACTGTTACTGAATCACCAGATAAAAAGACAATGAAAGTCAATGGCAGCTTTTAC
This sequence comes from Gastrophryne carolinensis, assembly GCA_027917425.1. NCBI lineage: Eukaryota > Metazoa > Chordata > Amphibia > Anura > Microhylidae > Gastrophryne > Gastrophryne carolinensis. The sequence goes on from CM051235.1 coordinate 469,281,039, forward strand.
TACAGTGGAGAAAGGAGTAAACAGTTCTCTACTTTTCTTAGGAGGAAAAAAGTGCCATTGACTTTCATTGTCTTTTTATCTGATGATTCAGTAACAGTGACATTCTCAGGCTTTTTTCTCATGAATTGAATCTTTTACTACCATGAGAATTTTTTTCTACCTTTATTGAATCGAGGCCTTTGTCTGTATGTATTTGTAGTTTGTTTATTTTAATAAAATCACTTTTTTATACTATTTAATTTTAGTGCCCATTTATTTGCTTTTACAGCCAAAAATTAATTGCAGTTTCTGCATGTGAATGCATGTATGTGTGTTTGGGGGGGATATTCAAAATTCTGTGTCCCCCAATATGCCTCATGCCATAATTACACCTTTCACGTTCCCACCCCTGCTATGACCACCATATTTAAAATTTACATGCACCCAGCCTTCACTGAGCCTTGCATATTTACACTCTACATCCATCTTCCTGTCCATCATATTCTCAACCTGTTATCATGGGGTTAGGAAGTTAATAAAGCATTGTGGGATATTTTAATCTGGATCAACTAAAGCTCGGTTGAAGTACAACCTGGAATGCAATGTAAATAGGAAGGGCGTTTTTTTAATGATTCCATCTTTACAGATTCATTTTACAAATACTGTACTGAAAACCTACTCACTGCACTGTAAATTAACTAATTGGGTCCAAAAATGATTGACCATATAGGTGCAAAATACCTTATGTATATTAAGACATGGAAATGTTATAGCCAGTGGCAATACTCGTTTTATTCATTTTAATTGCTGGCGCATGATGCAGACTATTTTCATATTCACTTTTCCATAAACAGCCCTAATTTCATAGTCATTTATTATTAAAATAGAACTGCAATTAAACAGGATTGTCTTTGTTTAATTCTAAGTCACATATCTTCTGGGCTGATTGAGACTGCTTTTCTCGGTACGTGCGGTACACTTGGCTTTTCTCGGTACACTAGTCACTTTTATTCAGAATGTTCAGAATGTTCTACATTTCTGTATACATTTCAGCTAAATCTACATCTAATTTTCATACAAGTCATAAGGAGTAGATGAAGAGAACCAAATGAGACAATTATATTAGACTTGGTAATTTATTTATTGAAACTGATCCAATATCACATATCTATGAGTGGCAACCTTTAGGATTAGCAAATCATTTGAAGGGTAAATTAGATTTAAATGGCAATCAGGTATAAGTGAGAAAACAGAACAGGGATTTATCAATGTTGGCTTACCAGCTTATCATCCACGTGGTGCTCAGATGCCAGCTAAGATGGCAGCCTCTGCCTCAAGCCGCATCTTCTTCTGTTTCAATTGTTATATGGCCTTCTGTGCTGATGTCAGGCCAGTGGCAGGCTGCACAGCCTCCAGAGGGAGATATGAATGAGCCAATGAGCCCAAGTGTTTTTTCTGGGTCATTATCCCTCATTTTAGCTTTGGGATAATCATGTAGCCTGGGCCAATGAACCTTGGGGGTAATCACACCAAGCCCCAGCCTATAATGTTTACACAGACCATTTCTACAATGTCTGTTATAGACATCGCTTGTGTGCTATTGTGCCTGTGATTTTGCTATCTACCAGTATATGACCTTGAACTCAGTTTGACCTTGTCCTTGTCCAATCCTTGTACAGTGATTCTGAACTACTGTGTGTGACCTTTGGAAATCATTAACTTCATCTGAGCTAATCCCTCTTGTACTGTGACTGTGCCTTTCCTCGTATGAAATTTGTCTGGACTCCTGACCTTCAGATTTCTTCATACTTATACCTTGACGATTATTCATTTTGATCTGACCTGTGTATGATACCTGTAAACCACCCATGAAAGCTCACCCACTTGTAGTCCCAGCACTCAAAGGGTATTATTTACTCTATAAGTCCTCAGGGCAACCTTACCCAGGCACTTGTCCAATGTCCCACAAAACAGGGGCTTGTCCACTTAAAGGCAATTACACTTTCAATGGCATTTTTTTTAAGTTTATATTTTTGCGTGCCAAATTGATAACTGAACTTGTTATTTTTTATATTCTGTTTGTTTGCAACTCTTTGTTATAAAAGAAAACAGTGGTTACTAACAGCAATGTGTTTACCTTAGCAATTTACACCAAATGGTGTGTTTGGTGTACATAGCAGGGACTCTGTCTTGTTAATAATCCAATTGTCTAAAGCTGTGAGAGAACATGGTCCACAGTCTCCAGACGTTTGTGTGCATCTTCCAGATGTCTGCACACGCTCTCCTAGATCCCGGCTCGAGAATAGTGTTGCGCACGCGCAGAGAACTATACAGACTGCGTGAGCCTGGCTGCGTGCCAAACGGACGTCGGAACCGTCTATTTAAGCCCCACTGACAGTAAACTCTCTGCTATCTGATCTTCAGCGCTGGCCTTCCTGTTTACTTGGAACCTTGAGACTACTTGTGACCTGACCTGCTACTGATCCGGATCTGCCTCTTAGCTATGCCTCCATCATCTCCTTTGCAATATATGCTTGCCTGCTTGAACTCTTGTTGCTGACCCAGACTGGACTTTGTTTTTTCAATCTGCACGTTGCCCTGTTGCCAACTTGGATCTGGACTTGGTTTCTCTAGATCTCTGCAAATGTTGTCAACCCGGACTGTCCATGACCATGCCTGATCTGTCTCCCTGTGACAAACCCAGACGGGACTTGAATTTCCCATATACTTTGTAGCCACCTATCCAGGACTCTCATTACTCCGTCAAGAGGGCCCAGATCATTCTGGCCTGCCTGCCTGCCAAAAACCTACCTACTGACTAGCCCTCTTGTTCCTTTCTGTCTGGGAAACCCTGTTCCCATACTCAGGAAGACCCAGACTTGAGAGACAGGAGCAGTCTCCTCCACAAACCAACACCCAACCAGGTATGTGATAAAGGCAAAGGCAACACTCCACACTCCTGAGCTCAAAGGAATTTAACCGCTGCTGTTGTAACTCTGGCTATTGAGGTGAGGCAATCACAGTCTTATGTTCCAGTAGCTAAAGGGTTACCAGCAGCATTCTCACCTGGAGAAGTCCTAACTGTTGCTTGATTTAGCCGAAGCTGCTAATGTGCTCACCTGTTACAGTAGACTTGTAGGCAGTTGTTTTTACTCAGGGCCAGGAAATTGACTCCCACAGAGCAACACAGAGCCACAGGAATATAAGAAACTTGTAAACAGCATGCTGATAAGTAAAATGCAGGTTTAGGACACAGCCCTAACACAAATACATACTTCTGTATGTAGTCTCTTAAGAGTTTTCCCACAATGGATGTTGAGATTACAGGTCTGTAATTACCCAGAGAAGACGGGCAGTCTGATTCATTACTGACGCCAGGTAATAGCAGATGAGCGTCTGTATTGCGGTGCTAAGAGCGACCACTAGTCGACCATTAATACAGAGTGCCTCAGTCGCTTTAGTAACCTGGCCGTCATTGATGAAGCTGATGTCAGTCGCTATAAAGCCACTGTACAGTCGCTCACCCAAATCTAATATCTGGGTGTTTTTATGCTGCTCTAACACTAAAATTTGATTTAATGTTATATTGTCAATGATCACATTGGCAATATAAGTTACATTTTTTTTTACATGTGTGTGTGTGTGTGTGTGTGTGTTGATTGAATCTTAAATTATTAAAATAAAAAACAGACACAAATATATAATCAAAATATAATCAAAAATGCAAAATGTTTATTAATATTAAATAAAATGCCCAACAAGGGCATGGCTAAGTAACTAGGCCGCACAGCGACAACCCTAATTCCCCCCACCCTATGGCTTTTTCTTCTTCCCCAGCAGCATTTGTCTGTTTTTTCTGACATACCAGTCTGCGATGCTCCATTGTGCAAGCTGTAGGGAAGAAATAACAAAATTAAGTTCTGCAGTTCAAAATAGACAGTATTAACCTATGAAAAGGGAAACATTAGTTATTGTAAATAATATGAATGCACATTATTTTAACCCTTAAACAAGAGGCAAGTTTGGCTAAATAATAGATGCCATAATAATCAAACCTGGCCCACCATTCTATGTTATCCACCCTAGTCTCACATCAGAAACTACCATAACTAACCAAATAAGGCCTACATGACCAGCGGAAGACTGTACTTCATGTCTTGCTCAATTACTCCTGTCCCTTTTTTATATAGAATCCTTCCCCTATCAAATGTATTTATACATATTTATTGAATGGGAAGTTACAATAGTAGGAGGATTAGAAAGCCACCACATAATCACCGGCTGCCTGTATCATGTATTGTCAAGTAACATTAGCAGGGCCACCAAACTAGCATTATTACATGCAATTATGACTGATGATTGCAAATAGAGCATCTCCATGTCTGCCAGTTAACTGTCACTAACATGTGTACATGGTCATGGACACAGACATATGCGTATAATCAATGTATGAATTAGAATTTCGGGTACTCACCATTGCAGCTGTGGCTTGGGCCCATGCTGCTGGAGGTTCCCGGAGCTGGGGTGGGGAGAATTGGAACCGGGTCCGTCTGTGTGGAAACAACTGTTAGGAGAAAAAACAAAACAGAAACAATCATAAGAATTATGTATTTGATGTTGTTAATAGGCCTCAACATGTATTAGTTTGAATGATAACATATAAATACTTGTGGGTATACACTTGGCCATGTGTTTGTGTAAACGAACCAACTTTGCCTACACAGGGTCTAGCCACATTAGATTTTGATTTAGGGGTACACCAGTAGAGCAGCTACTGTGAAATAGGCCACATGGCCCCTTCACAACCATATAAGGTGTTTTTCCATTAAAATGCTAGATACATAAAAAAATATTTGCATATACATTATTTTTATACTAAAAACAACTCTTACCACGACTATGACAATGTGCCTCATCTGCAGCATAGCTGTTGGAGGTGCCGGCTCTATGATGCCCTAAAAAAACTGGTATAGAAAGAATGGATTATTTTAGTAACAACAAGGTACCAATGGAAAAAAAGGCACACTAATAAGTCCACTCACCAGGGGATGAGCTGCTGCTGGTATCCCAGGGAGGGCTATGAGGTGGAGGCGTGGAGCCTCCACTCCTCACAATGGGCCCAGCAGATCCCAAACCCAATGGGCCACCCTCCTCCCTCTCACTCCCTGTGGAGAAGTCCCTGACCTCCTCCTCACTGGGACTCTCCACTTGAGAGTGGCCACAGGGGGTTTGGGGACTCAGCTCCAGAGTCCGAATGTGAAGAGCTGAGGCTCCATACAGCCCTCACCCCAGCAGCACTCTCCACTGGGGCATCATCCCCTTCCTCCCCTGGGTCCTCTATATGAGAGATGCGAGAGGGACCCTTCCCTGCAGACTCATCAGACACCACCGCGCATCTGCGGGGGAGGAGACCCTTCCCGTGTTTTCCCAGGGGAGCACGCTTATCTGTGGAGAGGAAAAAAAATTAAATTGGTTAGGCATAAGCAGATTACTGTGCACACATGAAAATAATTTGTACATATATGTGTGTTGGACTTGCATAGGCATCATAGAGCCGGTAGACACCCTCATTGTCCCGGCGCTTGAAGTCAGACCATTTTTGCATGATGGATCTTGCCGTCAATTTGGACCTCCGCCACTATGGCGCCACTATGACTCAGGGCATAGTCGTACTCCTGAATGCAAAAATCCTAAAAAAAAATAATAAACATTAGTGCAAAGCATATTGTCACTAGATATATATATTTTTTTTAAATAAAAAAAAAATATTGATCTTATGGAATGTATATGGATATTGTTTCAAATGTAAGCAACCAAAAATTCCCTAAACAATGTTAAAAAAACCCCAAAAATAAATAAATTATAAAAAAAATTAATAATAAAAAAATAAATAAATACAATTAAAAATATTATTAAAAATGTATTTAAACATTGTTTATTAAATTAAAAAAAAAATTGCCCTGTACAGACCATAAAGCATTACATATTTAAACATATTTTAAAAAATTAAAACACATCTATTATGTCAATACACAGTACAGCATACATTAACACACACATTAACACAGTACAGCATACATTAACAGGCCATTGACCTGAGGATCCACCCACTGTCTCTTCTTTTTGGGGGGCAGGGGAAACTGAAAGGGCAGGGGGTATCGGAGTTGGAGGAAGAGCTGGGGAGGCATCTGGCAGGCCTTCTTGCTGGCATGGTGGATCCTCGTAGGTGTAAAACCGGAAGTGCATAAAACTAAAGCGAAAGCAAAACCTTTGACCCCCCTAACAACGCAATGAAACGCCAAATATTAACCTACAATGCGCAACTTTTAAACAGCATACGCATAGCAATGTTCGGCGCTATAGCGACACACGCCAATACCACATTTAACAACGGTGGAGCACATCATGATGCGAACGACAGCTACTGCTCAGTGCGAACGAATCTGAGCAACTCACACCATTTTCATTAAAATTTTACACTGACAAAACGCCGGCATTCCAGATTGTGTGCCTGGAGCCCATATCGGCAGTCAGTCAGTCAGTAAGCAAGCAAAAAAGCATGGAATTACATTGTTGGAGTAGTGTGACATTAACACTATAGTGGCAGACATGTACAAACATTTATGCAAAAAAAAAATCAAAAATGTCATTTTCTAGGCCAGGATACATGTCAGAAAGATTTGAGTTTAAAAAAAAAAAATGGGATCAGGAAAGGGATTATAAGGAACGTCCATTGAAATGTATGGGAGAGCGCCAGGTAGCGAGAGGTAAGATGTGGTGCTCTGCAAGCCTGAATGCCGGGGCTGTACGCTGAGCCTTGGGTAATGATGAGTACATGGCTTTGTTCCAGTCGCTTACCATAATCGGCTTCGTAAATGTGGAATTGTGCGCCGTGGCAGGGGTTAACCTGCCGCTACCTGATGATACCTGTCACTTACAAGGCACTACTTGTCGCTATCCCTTCATGAATAAAGCCCCTAGAGCACTTTTTCAAAAAATGGGAACATTTTCCTTGTGCCTATCCCTTGGTACTATACCAATTTTTAGTGAACCTTTAAAGATCAAGAACAGAGGTAAATAAATGACACGAGTTCTTTAAGAACTTTTGGTTGTAGTCCAGTCAGTCCTGGAGTCTTCTTCACATTTAAGTTATTAAGCCCTTCCTGAGTGAGGTATATGCTTAGCCAGTTAAGGATTGGGGTATTTCCAGCAATAGCATTGCCTATATTGGCTTCTTGCTCCTCTTTTGTGTAGCCATTTAGCAGCTGCACCTTCTCTTTATCCCCTGTGACCAATTCCCCATTATCAATAGTTAGGGAACCTACCTGTTCCTATATCGTCCTCAACTAATATATTTAAAGAAATGTTTAGGGATAGTTTTGCTATGCTGTCCTGCTGGATTCCCTCCCCTCGAGCCATCAAAAACTGGGATGCCCCGCTGTGTGAAACCCCCCAGGTCGCCCGCTACACTTACCTTACTTCCTGGTCCAGCGGCGCATTTGTGAATGGCCGACACGGGCACGCTCCCTGTTAGAGGGAAGCGGGGCAAGCGGCTGCCAGCGTGCTCGGAGCCACTCTGCTAAGACGTTGCTCAGACGTGCATAGCTCAGCATCTCCGAGCATGCTGATTGGATGAGCGGCCACGCATGCACCGTATGACCGGGATAAGGTGAGTTTCCTCAGACGATCTGGGGGGTTTCACATAGCGGGGCACCCCCGATTGGAGTGCCCCAGGGGAAAGGACCAAAACCCAGGATAGTCAAAATCCTGTAACTGTAACTAACTCTCCCATGTAATAAAATTTTTTTGACTGTTTGCTTTCAATGAAGCCTCCTTAAACTCTATTCTAAAGAGAACATTGCGTTTTTTCTAAGAATGGGGATTCTGTAGTTATCCAGTTCTGTGGTATTACCTTTTTGGCCACCAAAGATATGAGAGCCAGTCTTTTTTCCCGACCATGAGATTGAGCAACAAAGCTATTGGATGGTACCAAAAAAGTGCCCCCATAGTATATGAAAATGTACGCAGCATTTTTTCCACTTTTTGAGAAGGTCTAGGAGGTGGAAAGGCCCATCAGGTGTGCACTATCAATAAAGATGTAAGAGTAGAGAAGGAGGCATAGAATCATCTCCCTGCAACTTGATGAGGGAGTGGGGATATTTTTATAAGTTGTGTAGTAAAATAAGGGACAATTTAGTACACCACTTGATCAAGTCAGAACCTCTTTGAGCCAATAAAATTCCTGAGAACAGTGTAGAGCCTATATATAGAGTGGTACACCACTGAAACGTCCCTCAGAGATTGATCCAGAGTGTTACGCCAGTCTTGGTTTGACAACTTATTCACAGTTTGTAAATAAGGGAGAACCATTGCATAGCTGTGTAGTTGAAGTGGGATATTTGCAGTTGCTTGCTGAAAGGTAAGTGCCTCTTTAGAAATGGAGACTAATGCCTTGATTCACTAAAAGTTGAAAAAAACTCTCATGGTAGTAAAAAAAAGCCTGAGAATTTCACTGTTAGTGAATCACTAGTTAGGAAGACAATGAAAGTCAATGGCACTTTTTAACTCCTGAAAAAAGCATTGAACTTTTTACCCCTTTTTACCTGTAGTAATAAGTGCCATAGACTTTCATTGTCTTCTTAGCTGGTGATTCATCAACAGTGAAATTCTCAGGCTTTTTTCTCATGAATTGAATTTTTTACTACCATGAGAGTTTTTTTCAACGCTTTGTGAATCAAGGCCTAAGTCCTCTATATCACATACCCCCCCCCCCCCCCCCCACACTCCTTGTAGACCTCAGTAAATCTACCCAGAGGGAATCTGGGTTACTGGTAAAGGGGAGATACAAGCATGTATTACTGTGTAAGTTCCAGCTAGACCACAGTTTGTGCCAAATTGTGAAGAGGGTTATTGCAGACTGAGTTAATGCAATCTTGTATAACTCAGTGAGTATACACATGTGCTCTCCATTTTGCTGCCTACATAACATTATATGAGTGATCAATAGGACATGTCATGAAAGGGGTGGGTACCCATGAAACACATTACTAGACTCTGAGGTAATCTGCTTTGACATAAAAAGGTTTCATTAGATCTTTGTAAAAAATCAATCTAATTCTGTCTTCTTAGAATTTTGTTCCTGGATGACATGCTTCTCTAACCCGCATTTTTCATTATCAGCCACAGTCCTGAAACAATTGTGATGTAGAATGATAAAAAGAGTTCCTTTCTGAACACCTAGTCCAAACCATGAGCTGTCCGATGAAAATGTTTGAGGCAGAATGTTAGAAAGGCAACTAACTTTTTTAGAACAAATTTAGAAACCATAGTTAACTCATGATATATGTGCTTGTAATGTGTTGATTGTCACCTTTTTAGACTTCTTTTTATTAACCAGCATTGGACCATCCCAAACCACTGTGCAATGCCATCGCCAAACCAAAAAGGACTATTGAATACTCACTGCTTCTGGAAGTCACATCCCATATGACCTCTAACAGCCTATCTGGCTTGTCGTGCACATTACTAACAAGCCTGATAGGCTGGTCTATGGCTTACAGGGTACCAATGCTGATTTGGAATGCCTCAGTTCTGCATGAAAGTCCAGTTATTTTTTACTAGAATTCCTCTCTCAGTACTTCTTGGCCTTACTTCTTGCTTAGGCATTACAGACCAGAAATAACATGGTGTTATTTTTCTTGTCTCACCATGCTTCAAAACTTAAACAATCCATATTACTATACCCTCTACCCAGTACATTCCCACTTCTGATCTGTGTGATTCTGCCATCTCTGTGGCCAGACTGGAAATGCTGAGTGCTCTTATCTCAGCATTGCTGGTATGGAACATGCTGGAGCTGGCTGTGCAGCACTGCTACTGAAGACAGCTAATAACAGAAGAGGGAGAACTATTCTGCCATTAAGTTGATATTAAAGGCAAAGGTAATTGTTGCACCATTGTGCTACATTTGGCACTGTCCTAAACTATTTTCCATTTTTCAATTGAAGAAGAAATGGCCACGATATTGAGGTTTACAGGTTCAGCTTATGATTTCTCACCTGAAGCAAGTGGACGTGGCCCTTGGCTCTGTGATGCTGCATAATAATCAGCATAATGGGCAGGGTCTGCCTAAAATCCTGCTTCAAACACAGACATTCGCTAGATCTCTGCTGTGCTCCTTTCTTCTCTCCCTGTTGCTAGTTGACATTGGACTCGTAGACCAGCACCTCCAGATGCACATGCATGTAACTCCCACATGTGTGCACGCAATGCTTCCACGGCTACCGTCCCATGGCTTCCCACCCACGGCTGCTGCCCCACAATCCTGCCGCTGCTGTCCAATGGCTTCCCACCTGCGACTGCTGCCTCACAGTTTCTCATCCGCACCTGTTGCCCCATTGCTTCCCACCCGTGGCTGCTGCTCCACATCTTTCCACCTGATTCTGCCACCTGCTCCCACAGCTACCACCCTAGGGCTTCCCACAGTGGGATAGCAGCTGCAGGTGGGAAGCCGTGAAAGGGTAGTCCAGGATGGGAAGCCGTGGGGTGGCAGTCTAAGGTAGGAAGCTGTAGGACGCCAGTCGTGGGTGGGAAGCTGTGGGACGGCCAGCCGCGGGTGGGAAGCTGTGGGATGGCAGCTGCGGGTGGAAAGCCGTGGGACAGCAGTCATGGGTGGGAAGCCGTGGTATGACAGTCGCAGGTGGGGGCAGCCGCTAGAACCAGGGGGTGCCAGCCACTGGTCGGAAGCCGTGGGGCACCAGCCACTGGTGGATCCATGGGACAACAGCCATGGATAGCTATTGGGTGGCAGCCACCAGAGTAGCAGGAGCTGGGAAGCGGCAGCTGTGGGTAGTCAGAGTACAGGATGGCAGGCTGGTGATTGCTGGCAGCCTGATCAAAGTGTGTTGTGAGCAATGAACATTCACAGGAAGAGAGAGGAGATTGGGGGACTGGATTTCAGAGCCACAGAGACGCAACCAATCAGGATATATGGGAAGGGAATGGGGGGTTGTTTCCGTTCTTGGTCCACTGAAGGTTGATTGAAGATCCAGGTCAGCAGGACTGTCAGTTGCTTTAATACTGGAGCAGGTGGCCTAGTATTAAATGCATATAGGCTGTATTTGATTTTTAACCACAGATTGACTTTAAGCAGCAATAATGTATACCAAATGCTTTATATCATTTTGTAGCCACAATGGCCTTGATTCACTTAGAGTTGAAAAAAATTCTCATGGTAGTAACAAATTCAATTCATAAGAAAAAAGCATGAGAATGGCACTTTTAGTGAATCACCGGATAGGAATATAGTAACTTTTTGTTACTCCTGGGTAAGTATTGAACTTTTTACTCCTTTTTACTCTGTAGTAAAAAGTGACATTGGCCTAGATTCATCAAGAGTAGAAAAAAATTCTCATGGTAAATTGATTTCATGAGAAAAAAGCATAAGAATGTCACTGATAATAAATCACTAGTTAGGAAAACAATAGGGTTGATTTCTATAATAGTTTTCTTTTTTGTGCGTTACACATAATTTTCGTTGCTTGTAGGTGCGTTCACATAATTCAGAGCCTCCATCAGGAGTGCTTTGTTCTGTCCTCGTTGTTACGTAAGCCATCAAAAGTGCTGTGAATACGGCTATTATGGCTTCGGCGATGGACAACAGTTTTGTTTACGTTGAAGCGAACGACCTGTTCTTAAGTGTTTTAATGGCTTTTTTCTAGGTACCTTGCTGCATAAAGTTTTAGTGTCCAGCGAGGTCCTCTTAGTTCCCTTCGGAAAAGAGATGTTTTTCCATTAATTTAGCCCCTAAATTCTGTTTTTGTACCTTTAACCAGAATGTATACACATATGCAGGCTTGTACGCATTTGCAAGCCTCTTTTTTAGTGTTTACCATTCTTTATCTCTTGGCCCTGGCATTCCATTACTAAGTTACTTACTTATTGCTGTGCCAAGTCTCTTTTGCTTAGCTCTACCCATCCTTCTCTCCAGCGTTGCACCTTCTCTTTGCTTGGTCTTAGTTTAGGATGTCCTATGCATTGTCTTCTATACTTCCTAATGCTTACCTTTACCACTTTCATGCTTGCCATGTATTGTTCTTCTATGCTTCCTAATGCTTACCTTTACCACTGACAGTATTTGCATGCATTGTTCTTCTATTCTTCCTAATGCTTACCTTTACCACTTTTATATTTGGCATGCATTGTTCTTCTGTTCTTCCTAATGCTTACTTTACTACTTTCTCTTCTCCAATAAAGCTCATTCTCCTTGATAGTTGTATATTGTATATGACTACATGGATATAAAATAAACATAACTATGGTTGCAAATTATATTTAATGAAAGACATAACAACGTATTTAATTACAAATATTTTGTATTTAATGATTATTTTAGACAAAATTAGAAAAAAATTAAAACTTTTATTGAAAAAACTTTGAAAATGTTGGGGTGGGTAAAAGTAGGTGGCAGACTACCAGTGCCTTAAGGTGGGTGGCTTCCCATAGCTGTGGCCACCTCATCATTCTCCCCCACCAGCCTATGCACAGCAGCTGGAAGTTTGTAGGTACTGCTGAGTGTCTTCTCTGTGTACTGTGCAGGTGGAGGAGTCGGGGTTAGGAATGTCACTCTTCTCACTGGGACCTGCCACGCCTCTTGGTCTGTGTCTGTAGAAGAAAACAAAAACAATTGTTAGTGAATGTGTTAGAGGTGTAAATTGGCTTGTGTGGTGTGTGGGGCATCACCCACCTTTTTCTTCTTGCTGGGGCATCCCATCTCTGCGTCCCCTCATTGTTCACCCACGTGGCCCTCTTGGTGATCTAGAATCAAATATCCACAAAACAACAATATAACACATATGTGTGAGTGTTTAGTCTGTGTCTCCTGTGTGTGTTTGTGCGTGATGCTCATACCTTATCATGGCCATCTTGGGACTCCCCGCCCAACATCTGGGCCTCCTCCTCTGCAGGTTGGTCCAGCTGAGCTTGGGGCTCACCTGCAGGGGAGGGTGAGGACATTGACACTTGACCCACACCACCTACACGTCCACCAGATCTTGCCAGCATTGGCCGGACTTGTCACCTCCGGGTGGGCCTCACTCTTTGGCGGACCTCTAACACTAGAAGAGAATAGCATTGTTTTAAACACAGGTCTGCCTAATGTAATTGTTGTAGGGAATGTTTAGGCAATAATTGTCACTTCCTTGGGAAAAACGTCCCCACCCGGGGCTTCTTCCTTCTTTTCAATTCATGAAGGACATGATCTGTGTGTAAGTGTAGGTGTGGTGGGTCTCTTCCTCCATCGTTGCTACTATGTCAAGTGCCAACGTCCTCTTGGCATATATGTCAGACAGGAAGTCATAGCGGTACGTCATTATCATGTAAAATAGAGCCAATTACAGATCTTACTGGGCAGTGGTATTATCACCTGGACTGCTCCCCCTGGTATCTGGCTGCCACACCCAGCTATGGACAAAGAGATAAATCTTGTCCCAAACAGTCTCTGCATGGTGCCCATGTGCACACTAGCTTTTGCCTGTGTTATTCTGAAAATGGTGGCGTTCTTTCCACCCTGCCTTCCTAGACACTTGGGTCCCCTAATTGCTATGCCTGATCAGACTGACTGCCTATACACTTGAGACCCTTATTAACTAAACCTATGCCTAATCACATGCAAATGCAGGCATTTGTTGTACTTACACAAATAATCATCTCCTGCTGGCCACGGGTGAACAGCGATGGTGTCATTTTCCCGGGGTCTCTGCATCAGCTGACGTGTCCTAGCGGATCCCGGAAGTTGACATACAAAGGAAACTCTGGTGCGTAGGCATACGTATTAGGAAGGTATAAATTATGAAAGACACACGCTGACTTGAAGAAGGCAACACTCCATTGTGCAAGCCATCCACACGTGGCCATTGCAATCTGAAGTCTGAGAAACACATGCACAGAACACCGCAATGTTACAGATGCAAGTGGGGCGTGAAAAAAACTGTTTTATTGTCCTCTCTCAAAGGCAAAATCATGGCTAATCAGGAGACTCTGAATCATGCGTAAGCCCATACTAATCATGTATTATACGTATCAATGCAAAACCAACATAAAGCAAATACACAATAGATACTGGAATGAAAAAACTTAAACGCACTTATGCAAATGCTAATACATCCACATAAACACACCAGAAGCTGGACCAAAAATACACAATAAATACACATACACACACTTTTTCATGTGTAATTGCATTAAAAGAGGCAGAGAATCGACCTTATTGTCTTTCTTTGTCTTCATATCTGGTGCAAAGCAAATTTGACTTGGCCTGGTTAAAGGACAGTTTAAATAAATTTTTTAAATGCCTCACCCAGTCCTCTTACATCTGTGCTCAGAATGTAGATCAACAGTACCAGCTGCATCTATTGTTAACAGAGTAGCTCCTGCATTACTAATACCCTAGTTTCAGAGTGCTATCTCTAACTGGAGCGCATAAACAGGTCCCACTCAGGTAAATTATAATTTGCTTCCTTGCCAAGAAGGGATAGCATTTCAACAAAGAAGTTACTGGGGCTGGTGATTTTATAGAACATTAGATGTATTGCTATGTAACTATAACTACATGTCAGAAATAGGGCAAAAATTATATTTTATTTTATTCTTGATACTAGCCCCTTCTCATTCTAAGACACCTTTTAACAAAATGTCCCCTTGTCAATAGCCATCTGTTAGCATAGGCGACAATTCTCAACCAAGGCTGCTCTGAGGATCGTTGTTCGTTGTTGCATTTCAGACTTCTAGCTGTCAGGCCGGAGTATTTCCCAACATGAACTCTCCGCCAGGGGAGCAGAGGGTTAGGCCAGAGCAAAGACACAGACAAGGAAATGCTGTAAACGGGGGTGGGGGGTGGGGGCTATTAATAAGTCAAAGGAAACAAACAAAAAGATCTTCAATTCAAATATACAACCAAAGGGACAAAAACAAGGATAACTAGAGGAATAACTAACAAAGGCAATAACTGAAGCCCTAAGGTGCTGGCGCACTCACCCGAAGGCTCAGGAGAGGCGATGCAACTCTGGTTCAGGTACAGATTCAGACTTGGGTTCCAATACAGATACAAGAAAGTAAACAAAGCAAACAAAATCCTGCTGCACCAGGTGGATGGCTGAGCCCTTTAAATAGCCCTCACACCAGGTGCAGCACATAAAGGGGAGAGAGAGCAGCCAGAGCTCTGCTGCCGCCTACCAGTGGCTAACGGAACTGCAGATAGGGTGAGAGAGCAGCCAGAGCTCTGCTGACACCTGCCGTGGCTAATGGTACTGCAGATGGGATGAGAGAGCAGCCAGGGCTCTGCTGACACCTGCTGGGGGCTAACGGTACTGCAGTTGGGGTAAGAATTGACCCCAGCCACCAGCGGGGCATCAGCCGAACCAGGGGTTCTAACATTACCCCCTTTCTCCCCAGAGATCAAGACCAAACAGTAAACACTCAAGTCCATAAAATGTCCATAAAATGAAAAAAGTCTAAAAAAGTCTAAAATCCAGGTATTAATTCCAACCTCCAGGATCCACTGAGAAAGGAGAAGGGATCCAGGTGGTTGGCCAGGTTTCACAGGTCCCGGATGCGGGTTCTGGACAGGTCCCGGATGCAGGTTCTGGATGGGTCCCGGATGCGGGTTCTGGACAAGTCCCAGATGCGGGTTCCGGACAGGTCCCAGATGCAGGTTCTGGACAGGTCCCGGATGCGTATTCTGGACAGGTCCCAGATGCGGGTTCTGGACAGGTCCCAGATGCGGGTTCTGGACAGGTCCCGGATGCGGGTTCTGGACAGGTCCCGGGTGAGGGTTCTGGACAGAACATGGGTGCAAAGTACGGTCCCGGTGCAGGGCCAAGGCAGAGCCCGGGTGCAGACTAGGAGCCAGGAAGTCATGGTAGCGTCTCGAAGCAGAGCCCGGTTGCAGACTTGGAGCCAGGGAGTCCTGGTACAGGCTGGTAGCAGAGCCCGGGTGCAGACTCTGAGACAGGGAGTCCTGGTACAGGCTGGTAGCAGAGCCCGGGTGCTGACTCAGAGCCAGGGAGTGCTGGTGCAGGCTGGTAGCAGAGCCCGGGTGCTGACTCAGAGCCAGGGAGTCCTGGTGCAGGCTGGTAGCATACCCCGGGTGCTGATTCAGAGCCAGGGAGTCCTGGTGCAGGCTGGCAGCATACCCTGGGTGCTGACTCAGAGCCAGGGAGTCCTGGTGCAGGCTGATAGCAGAGCCCCGGTGCAGACTCTGAGCCCGGAAGTCCAGGTGCAGGCTCGCTGAGGGACCCGGCTGCAGGCTCGCTGAAGGGACCTGGCTGCAGGCTCGCTGAGAGACTTGGCTGCAGGCTCACTGAGGGACCCGGCTGCAGGCTCGCTGAGGGACCCGACTGCAGGCTCGCTGAGGGACCCAGCTGCAGGCTCGCTGAGGGACCCGGCTGCAGGCTCGCTGAGGGTATGAAACAAGGCAGATTCTAGGAGACATTCGGCGGCGGCTCGCGGTGGGGCCCAGCGGCGGCTGACTCGCGGTGGGGCCCAGTGGCGGCTGACTCGCGGTGGGGCCTAGCGGCGGCTGACTCGCGATGGGGCCCAGCGGCGGCTGACTCGCGGTGGGGCCCAGCAGTGGCTGACTCACGGTGGGGCCCAGCGGCGGCTGACTCACGGTGGGGCCCAGCGGCGGCTGACTCACAGTGAGGCCCAGCGGCGGCTGACTCGACCATGGGAGGCTCTGCTGACATGCTGGCATCGACCATGGGACGGTCTGGTGACAGACTGGCATTGACCATGGAACGCTCTGGTGACACCTGCTGGTGGCTAATGGTACTGCAGATGGGGTAACAAATGACCCCAGCCACCAGCCGGGCATCAGCCGAACCCGGGGTTCTAACACTAGCCTGAGAAGTCTGGGCCAGAGACAGCCCCATGCCGAGTGCTGTGCCACCGATGCTTAAACGATATTATCTGACCCGACACAAAACTGGCAATAACTAGGCCGCTATCTGTCTTCACACCAAGCCAGGCACCGAACCACAACCACCCCGTGAAGCCTCATTATTTTAATATCTACTTATATCAACAGCATCTACACACACTATGTAGATTGGTTCAATTGGTGTGATGACATTTGGGATCTTCATAGAGCTGTGGACTTGCCACCAATTAAAATCTATAGAGAGAAAATTAGAAAAGAAAAGAGAACTGGGATTATGATCTCTGACAATATGAGATGGGATGACAAACCTGAAAAAATCCCAGAACAAGCTATTGTTTCTTAGGAAGCTCTGTAAAGCAGGCCTGTTGAAAAAGCTCTTGCTAACTTTCTACAAATCAGTTATCGGCGCAGTACTGTCCTTCTCCATTACTGCATTGTATGGTAGAAACGCAAGACAAGGCTACAGATTATCATTGGGGCCCCACTCCTATCACTGAAGTCCCCTTTATGAGAAATCCAAGGTAAATCGTATCTTACTTCAACCATTACAGTCATTCCTTTTTTTCTTTAAAAGACATTTTAGGGCTCTTCAACGTTTTCCCAAGGTGCCGTAATTAGGGCAGCGTACTGCTCTGGGCCTGTTTACACTCACTGCACAGGTGGTTTAAATGTGGAGGCAAACTTTTTATGTGTGCACAAGCATACAATGGCCATCTCTGCCCCCCAAAAAATTCAAAACAATCAATATAGGACCTCCAGGTTCAAGAACAGTTACTTTCTAACAGCCATAGGTGTTCTAAACAAGTCTCGTGCTGGGGGCTGACCATCACACTTTATTAGGTCCATTAGGTTGATTAAATTGTGCGTGTAGATACTTTAGATACAGTATATGTACACTAGATCTTTATCTTGCAAGTTACTGATGTGTGTATTATAATATATTTATATAAATATATGTATACCTATATTAGCATGTATGTTTATAATCATTATAATCATGTATTCATAAAGCACGACATTAGAACAACCTGATGACTGAATGTGACATACAGGATTTAGAAATATACACTCATTTATCACTTACTGTTGATCCAGAACCAGTCACTGTTAGAACACACATTTGTATAGCACTAGACAAAACTCATAAAAATTAGACTTTCTAAAAACAAATGTACAGTCAGCAGGGGATGTGCGTGCTATTCGCACTAGAACATAACTATTCTCTGTGTCAGCACTATACATGATTGATGGTGTCTGCATTTTCTAGCATAATGTTTAATACTTCCTACAGATATAAAATACACTTGTTCTTCAACTTTAAGAGTAAATGGCCTGATCACTATAATGCCCTCCTCCATATGTACTTGCAATCGGTTCACTTTTCCTAGGATTGTGGACAAACTCAAGGTTATCTCTATTCCTTAAAGTGGACTGTCACCCAGGGGTGATCGGCCCGGGAGATCACCTCCCTCACCCTGGGACATCCGAGATCGGGATGTCCCGCGGTGATGGACCCCCCCGAAAACCCTCAAAAAACTCACCTCTTCGCGCGCCCCTCTAGACGTGCGCGCGGCCATGCACAAACGGCCGGCGCGGGCGCGCGCCCTATCAGAGGGGCGCGAGGGAGGCGGCGGCGGACGCGCTGTGTTGTCCGCCGCTGTCACCCGCTTGTCCGTCGGCGGTGATTGGTCAGCGCGGCCACGTGGGAGCGTGGTGAGGTGAGTTTTGGGGCCTTTCTGGGGGGTTTCAAACAGCGGGGCACCAGGATAGTCAAAATCCTGGGTGTTGGTCCACTTTAATCGCACACAGGGTAACTGAAAGAAATCCAGCTATAGTAAATGCATGCAATATAGTTTGGACCATTGGTGTGCTGATTGACGATTGCCTCCATGCTGTGAAATAAAAAACACGCAAATGCAGCATGCAGTGCTCAACTGTTTTAACACG
Source organism: Gastrophryne carolinensis (assembly GCA_027917425.1). NCBI lineage: Eukaryota > Metazoa > Chordata > Amphibia > Anura > Microhylidae > Gastrophryne > Gastrophryne carolinensis. Next base: position 469,299,901 of record CM051235.1, read on the forward strand.
TGAGAGAGGTAAGGGATGTTGCCATAACAAATGGAATTGTGAATTGAAAGAAAGAGAGGAGAAAAGGGAAATAAATGTTTTTCTGTATTTACATATCCAAAAAGTCTCAACATTGATTACCAGCAGTTTGATTTAGGGTCTTAAACAGTTGCTGTGGGGTCCCAGGGAAGTCACCTGTCTTCTTTCAAACTTTGTACCCCAATCCTCCGCGGCATCTTCACCTCTAGCAAGTCCAATAACTATATGATCTGTAACTAGGAAATTATCCACCTCAAAAAGTGTTAGAAAGTCCATGAACAGAGCAAGAGGTCATACATTGTGTTTCAGCCACCCTACAGGAATAACTAAGGAAGTTAGGCAATGGTTGGTCCAGCTTTTTGGAGATTTTTTGCAGCCATCACTTTTTAAAAAGTTTATAATATTGTTCTATGGTCTATTGTGAATGAAATATTATATAAAATTTCCAGCTCACTGCATTCTTGTTTTCTTTATATATTACTCAGCATCTCAACTTTTTTGGAGCCAGATGCAGCCCTCCAAGCCTTTTTATGTGGCCCTCTGACAGATAGCAGACAGTCCTGGCTGGGTGGACCCCCTTTTAACTGTCCCAGTCACTCCAAGGCTTCTGACACAGGCAGCAGGTCCTCGGGCCCCCATGAGGCTGCTAAGTACACTGCTGGCTATGTACCTTTTTAATGTATTAGGGCAAGTAGAGAGTAGTTTCTGCAACTGTTCTGTGTCTCTGTGCAACCAGCTCTCACCACACAAGTGGGTCTGCCAAACCCACCAAACTTATTGCCACAGCAGAGGGTGCTACATCTTCTTCTTCTATTGAAGTGAGTGCTGTCCTGGGAAACATAACCCTGCCTCTGTCCTGAGCAAATTAATTCTACCTCTGTCCTGGGTAAAATTCAGCGTCTGTATCTGTTCTGGGCCAAATAATTCTGCATGTGTCCAGGGGCAAATAATTCAGCCTGCCTCTGTCCTGGGCAAAATAATTCTGCATATGTACTGGGCAAAATAATTCAGTGTATGCATCTGCCCTGGGCAAAACTATTCTGCATCTGTCCTGGGCAAAATAATTCTGCATGTTTCCTGTGCAAAATAGTTCTGCAAATGTACTATGCTAAATAATTTTGCATCTGTCTTGGGCAAAATAATTTTGCATCTGTCCTGGGCAAACAAATTCGGCATCTGCACTGGACAAAAAAAATCTGCATCTGTCCTGGGCAAAATAACTCAGCATCTGCATCTGTCTGTGGTAAAATCATTGTGTCTGTAACCTTACATTTGAATGGTCCTGCTTCCATTGTTTTTTTTTGGGGGGGGGGGGTTGTTATTAACCAGCTCTTTGAAAGTGACCAGAATGCTTATGTGCCCTCAGGTGAAAATGAGTTTGACACCCTGGTATATATGAACGGATGGATTATATGTCAGTGCCTTAAATATGTTAAATAAAACTTTTAATGTATAGAAATGTAGGAAATGTTACAAATTATATGTGCTATGCTACTAAATATGGTCAGCAAGGATGTCAGGTTGAGATAATGTTTTCAAGAAGGAGAAAGCTTTACCGTGCTAATTTTTGACTGAAAGTGGAGGCACACAGGACTCACTACAAATCATCAACCTTACAGAACATGCATTAACCATTGCAGAAAGACGTATATTGTTGAAGAGATATTTCTCGATAAAAAGGGAGTCCCCCACTGTCACATCATTTACCAATAGTGTCACCACAGATATTGATCTAGAACAGGAGATCCTGAATTTTGACCTCCAGCAGGGTTAGGAGGACCCACGGACTTGGCAAAACTTGATTAATAAACTTAGGAAACCCTCTACTTACACTCCTTCCTTTGGATCAGCCCCAGCAGTACTCACATTTTTTCGCATGGTTGAGTTTCTTGATCTGAAATTGAAATTGGAACATGATGGTACTTTGTCTACCACCTTATTCAGGAAAAAAACGGCTGTCAACAGTCTCCTTCATTTTGATAGCTTCCATCCGAAACATCAAAGGATGGGTATCCCTAAAGGCCAATTCATTCGAGTACGGAGGAATTGCTCTAAGGAACAGGACTTCCATGAGCAAGCAAGTGGTTTGACCAAGAGATTTTGTGATCGGGGTTATCCCAATGCTCTCTAATATATGGGGCTTCTGGGACCTATTCGATCGGGTGTCGTGACAGAAGAGGGAGAGTAGATGTTTGGCGTGTGTCTGGCTCTTCTCAACCAGTTCCGTTATAAAACAATCAAGAGAATAACAGAAACACTGGTCCGATATTTACCATCTCATATATATGGAGTGTCTAATATAATGAATTTATTATGATTAAGATTATAATAATATAATTGTTCACATGTGTTTGTTTATTTGTTTTATCACATATATTTTGTTTCATTCACATAAACATATATTTTGTAATAGTAATTATATATTTATTTATCTTATTGTATATGTATATGCACTTTATTTATATATGTGGTTGTCTGTCTGTGCATGTGCATTACGCACACACATACACTTGGTTATGTGTGTGCAGGTATGTGCATTCATGGACAGACAGACTTATCATATTCACATAAATTCTAATTGAGTTATTATGAATTCTTAAAAATTTAATAATAATTTTATTTTGGGTGTTTTATCTTAATCGATACAATTGGGTTTTTATGGTATATTTATCAAAGTAACATAGTATTTATTATAGCACGCGTTGTTTTATATTTATATTATTATTGTCACTGCTTTTACTTTGTTTATGTATTTTGTTTCATTGATTAATTGTTTACTATATGTATATATATATATTTTTTGTATATATATACTTTTCCCCTATTGATATTATATACCTCTATTTTACTTTAATTTTTAATTTTTATTTTTATTTATTTTATTTTTGTGTTGATTAGGGGTAAGACCTTATGAATATACAAGTGGTGGCCGTTTTGGGGTAGAGATTAAAACTTTCGGACATACTCCATTTGTATATTCATTATATTAGGAGTGGTTGTTCATTTTGGATCTTGTTGTTATTAAGAAGAAATATGTGTATTATATGGACCATGGGGACATGTGCATCTATATTCATAATCTTGATTATCTAGATATTCGGTATGTGTAATTTATCAAACTAAACATTCTGAACAAACTGTTTCTAGTATACATTACAATATATGTGATCTACTGCAATAGTTTACTTGAGCCATGATAGAATACATTGTATTACATTTAGTTATTGACTGATCTAATTAAAATGTATATATTTTTTGTTACATAGTATTGTTATTGATGTCAGTGATCTTTAAGGCACTCTTATGCTCTTATTGATACAGGGTGTAATTGGTTAACAATCGCAGGTGCTGTGGCCTGTGTTCCCTGCAGCAGGTGACGTCAACTCGCTGCATGTATCACGAACGGGGCTCTGTCCCGCCCCGCTCCCTCCGCTTGGCCGTTGCCATGGTTGCGCACTGCTGTGTGGTGACGCTGAGTGGGGCGTGCTGGGGGTGTGGTTTGGGGGGTGTGGTGGGACAGTATGTCTACGTCTCTCTATCTGTGATCGGGGAGGGTGGGGGCGTACGCTGACGCCGCTATGCTTCCGGCACGAGTGCGGCTGCCGGCCGGGGCCGCCACGTGCGCGGGAGGGCGGTGTTTTGGCGTGCGCTTCCGTCCCCTCCTCTTTAAGAACTTGGACACAGAGCACAGCACCTCATGGCACCTTGAGAAAGTGGCACATAGCTACGGAACACGTGGGTGTTTTACATATCTGCCCAGCAGGAGATGATCGCTATACACATTGAGGTGAATCTTTATTGATTTAACAATTTGTTTTATATTTGTTTAAGGATCATATTTTGCACTGGTCACTTTGGAGATTGGCACTTAGGGATAGGGATCTATTTTTAGGGGGGTATTTGGGTGAATATGGTTAGTATGGGTCATGTGGTTCGCTCCTGCTGGTGCTATGCTTTGTAGATATGTTTTGTATATATGTTTTTAAATGTATGTTATGGTGTTGTATTGATTTGATGTATGTTTTTAATCATTGCTGAACTGATTAATTAAAATGGATATTAAGATCAGTCGGTATTATTGATTAATTTACTTTTGGGTTGGAGTGGTGCCTTCTGAGTAAAAGTGTCTCTGGAGGGCTGGAACCACATAAGCTTTCTGTGTGTATTGTAGTAGCAATTTAGGTTACAGATTTGGCACACTTCCGTTTCCCTTATTGGAATTATTTAGGGTGGTGCTTAATAGGGTGTTCCTCTTTTTTTTATATATGTGCTAATTTAAATAGATATATGATGCTCAGTTAACTGGTCCCCCTATTAGCAGTAATGTATACAAAGAAAAAGAACAAAAAATCTAGTGAGGGATAATATGGCCATATAAGGAGAATGGCCCTTTTCTGATTTTTAGATTGCAAATAATGACCTCATTGTTCCAGTTATTCAGGGAAGGGCAAATGCTTGAAATAGCTATCTCTCCTCATGGGTCAGGATTCCTAAATTACTGTCACCATACTTAAAGCCAATTTTATGCTCATTGTTACCTGGGCAGGTAAATGTGTGTGGCCCCACTCTGGACATATAAAACACACACTAACAGTTCTGGTAAGCCATTTCTGATTTGGGCACTTTTCAATATCATCTGCAGCAGTACATTGAAACCAATTAAACCATACACATGCTCTATTGAATCAGATGAGGAAGAGGGTCAGAAACTAAAATTAATTGGGGGGCCTTCAGAACTATAGAGAGAGTTAGTTTTCGAATATTCACTGTTACTACAGCAGGTTAAGGGTTTTAGACACGGCTCAGCTCCTGGTTGGATGTGGCTGGATCCAGAAATTAAAGAATCAATGTGTTTTAAAACATAGAACCTGGCCAGATCAACTGCAGGGAGCTAAGGTAAGTATGCTTTCTATGTTATGGCTAGAGATGCCCTTTAAGATTTGAAATTATTTAATATGTTCCATGAATGAGCAGATATGCTGTGCATTCTACAAGTGCACTATACTGTATTTTACCCTTGTTGAAATAACTATGTGATGATGCAAATCCTAACTGAACATCTCATCTGTTTATAACTTGGTCCAGTTCAGATTCTGGTCCTCTGGGTCAGTTATTGTAATTGAATAAATTAAAAACACAACCCTCATAAGACCATATTATGATGGCAGCACAGAACCTTCTGTGCATGTCTCCAATTATTGCTCTGCAAATGTAATAGACTAAACCATGTGGTTGTTATTATGTTATGTTTTACATTTTCTTTCATTTTTTGAAGAATTAGGAGAATGGAAAAATAAACTTTTTTTTTCTAAAACCAATGAAGTAGAAATTCTAAACTGGAAAATAAGTCACAGTGTAAGAGAGAAATGTTTAATGTGATGGCACACAATGAATATTTAGAAACCCTCTATTAGGTAGTAATATCACATCTCATTTGGTTGGTAGTTACTTTGGTTTGGTAGGCTCCCTACCGCAACTGGTAGGCACTATTGCAATAAATGGTGTGGAACATAATAATCTTGGCAGAGGCAGGGGATTTAATCCTGAACTAAGCAGTTGGATGCTCAATCTTGGCAACTGGTTTTACAGCAATGAAGCTAGATGGAAGCTCTTTGGAGAAAGGGTGAGCTAACCTTTTTCTTGTTTTGTTGCCTGGACAGTCCATTTAATTCCTGCACTCATGATTTGGTTTAAGGTAGAGAAACTCCCTAGGTGAAGGGCAGAGGTTTTACAATAAAGTGGAAACATTTTTCACAAATATAAAAAGGTAAGTGCCCTGAATCTTTCTAGATTAGAATTGAATTAAATACTGATGATGGTGCAAATGGCTCAACTGAGGACACCCTTTTTCTTCTTTATCATCTGATTTATATTACACCCACATGATATTATGAAGAGAATCAAACAGTATAAGATTTGTCTGAAGCAATTAAACACCAAATCATTTCTGTAACATGTATAAGAATACCATGTGTTGCATTAATAGTTTCATGTTGTTTTTGGAAAACGTTTTCCAAAAAAAATCATTGAAAGAAACAGATGTAAGTAAGTACCTTCCCTGTTTGAGTCCATGGCACATGTGTTAGCCATATACGAACCTACAAGGATGACGCCAGGCACAAAGCGTAAGGATTCCAATAGGGTATGACCGCATACACATGTTCTATGCAGAGGTTCAGGGGTGGTCAACACGTGCACCAAGGGGCAGGCAAAGCCAGCGCTGCAGCCAATGGCAGTGCGCTACCGGATTAACTCCAAAAGACATGGAGTGTCTTTTGTGTGCACCACCGTTTGAAACCTCTATGGAACCAGACACAGCCAATAACAGCACACCTCAAAATTTAGATCATATCATAAGGGACAAAAGACAGATTAAAACATTTCTATTGAAAAACATACACCCAGACAAACACCACAAAACACCAACTGGGGATCTTCAGCCACCTGAGCCAAAAAATATATAATAGCGAAATATTGCATAAAAAGTATATATATATATATATATATATATATATTTATTAAATAGAGATGAGCGGACTTCCAAAAAAATCAATTAGGGTAATCAATTAGGGTGATTCGACAAATTTCTCCAAGAAATTTGGATTTGTCCAAATCGAACCTTTGAGAATCACTCATCTCTAGGCTGTAAAGAGATTAAAACACTTATCACAAACACAGCAACACATTATACTGTCAAACAATATAAGGGACAGCAGAGACCATAGATGGAAACCTTTAACCGCCAAAAGATTTTAAAAGTGACAAACGCACCTGTACCTTAAGTGCCAAAACATGTGCTAAAATTTGCAAGAGGGGCCTTGTCTACCCCAATATGCAATATTGTAATAATTTACATGACTCAAAACCATACAAACAAAGATGTGCCAAAGAAAGAAAAAAATTGTTGTTAAATCATGGTAATAATACCAAACATGCTATGTGATATATGAAAAGAAATTTTTTTTTCCAGAAAAACAGATAGTGAAAACACCTCATTTAGTCCCTTGAGGAAGTAGAGTTACAGCTTATAAAGCTTATAAACTAGAATCGTGCAGAAAAAGTTTTTTGTGTATGGAACTATGGGGTCTCTATAATCACCTTTCCCAAACAAGGGTGGGTTTGTTTGTACATTTTTGGTTAACAATAAAAACTAGTTGTGTCTGAGTGATAGGCATTAATAGAACCTACTCATGATAACACCCAAACGCATTAGGTCATCTATAAGTTAAAATAATATAACTTGAAACATGGATGTGAGGTCCAACAATAGCTTATCATATGTATTCTGAAGCTGATGTAAACTGATGTACAGTAATTTGATAGTATATTTGCATTTCTGATAATTCCATTGTCCTCCTTATGTAAAAACTTCACTTCATTTCAGTTATGATGAATTGATATTCCCTCTTTAGGTCACAGATACTCTAATCAAATGTCCTTGAAGCAGATATAGATTGGAAACAATCAATATTTCTTATTTTCAAAGGATTGTTCAGCCAAAGCTAAAAAAACGCCACTACTTATCTTTTGTCCAGCGCAGCTCCACCACCTTGACGCACTGGTGTACAACTTACCAATATCGAAGGTTGAGTGCCATGCTGGGCCTCTCCGGTCCTCTTCATTCCACGACGCAGTCAGGAATGTATTAGAGTTGGGATACAATGCCCCAGGTCTACATGACCCTTCCTCAGCATTGCCAAATCCATTGCAACTAATGGAGTGGGAGTGCTGGGGGGCATAAACTTGAAGTGGCCATCTTTGACAAGAGAAGCCCAACGGGGCGCTCCGTCTCTTTTGGACCTTTTATCCCATATTACTGACCTGTCCTACACTGGTCCAATAAAACTTACTGGTTCCCGAGCAGGGGCATAACTATAGCAGGTGTGACCACAATGGGGCCCAGAATTTCCCATCATTTTGCTCCCACAATTTATTCATCATATTTAGATTTAGTCTTAGTTGTCTAGATGCATGCAATTGAGTTAAAAGACAGAAAAAAATTTACTATATGAGCCTTGTCACAACCCCATTAAATGTTCGCACCAGGGCCCTGTAATATTTAGTTATGTCACTGTCTCTGAGATTGAGGTTTGCAACCTCCCTGTTGACCTTATCTACGCCTGCTCCATCAATCACAGTGACTGGCCATGCCCATTCTGTTCACTACAATGGAGGTAGTGTGCAGTGGCCTTGTAGTTAATGGAGCAGGTGTGGGATGCCATGGTGGCTGGTCAGCGAAATTGCTCACCAGGGGACTTTAACATGATCTGGTGAGATTTAAACAACCCAATCAGGACGTATCAGCTGCAGGGGACAAAAGATGAGGATTTATGTTTATATCAGGCCTGGGAGAATAAGATTACCGGGCACTTGGGGAGGTTAAGGAATTTCCTGGTTTGGAAATAGGGACACAGGACAGTAAGGCGGCTTTAAGCCAGGTGGTAAATTCTTCCTTAGAGGTCAAAGTTGGGCAGTTACAAGCTGTCTCTAGAAACCACAGACCAGAAACAGAGTAGTTGGAGTCATAAGCTGAGAACAGGTGAGTGGGATTACAGGCTAGGAGCCAGTGTTTGGAGTAACAGGCTGGGAACCTGTGAGCAGAGTAACAGGCTGGGAACAAGTGAGTTGAGTAACAGACTGGAAACAAGGGAGCAAAGTAATAGGCTGGGAACAGGTGTGCAGAGTAGCAGGCTGATAACATGTGAGCAGAGTCACAGAAAGAGAAAGGGTGAGCAGAGTCACAGACTGGGAATATATACAAATTAGACATACAACCCATCTGTGCCACCAGAGAGGCGAGCTGCCATCCACCCAGGCTGTATGAGGCCCGGTACTCGATTGAGAGCTCGTAACCATCCCACATCTTCAGCAGGGCTCCCAATGGTTGAGGATACACTAGGCCCCAGGTCACAGACTTGAGGAAGGGGAAACAGAAAGCAGGCAGTTCACAGCAAATACAAAGAGAACAGCAGGCATCAGAGGGGAGAATCTAACTGGGGAGCTAAAAGAAGGCCAAAGCCCAGTACAGACAATGGAGGGCTAGGTCCAATAGCAGGACAATAAGTAACAAGGCTACCAGATGTCTGAAGAGCACATGGACACACAGAACTATGACATAATGATCCAGCCTGGAGGCGAGGCTACACACATCCCTTTATAGGGAAGACTGAGTAGGGCATTTTAAACACCTGTAAGAGGGCAGGGAACACATATCAGAAGTCTCAGGGGAAAGCCCCCAAACACAACAGCAGGTAGCTCAACAAAGTGATAGCAGACCACACATCACCAGTTAGAAGTGATTGCTTATCCTAGGTTTTGACATGTTTAGCTTTGATGGAATCTCTGGAGCAATAGAAAACTCATCTCTCTTTAAGTACATATTTAAAAAATATTATTTAGGCATTAACTGATGAAGCAAGTGTACTTAACAGTCATAACAATATATTGTGGGAATGTAATTGTATGATGTATTTGTGTTTAAAGGGACTGTCTAGGCCATTATTCCTCAACCCTCTGCTCAAGGACCAAACACGTGTCCATTTTTGTAGCTCTCCACAAAGCTGATTCTATAGCTTGAGTATTAATCACTTGTTAGTGGCCTGTTAGTGGCCTTGAGGAGGAGGGTTTTGGACCTTTGGTCTAGGCAATGGCAATAAAAAGCTTAAAGAAGCTCACCTGATGTATGTCCCATGTTCCTCACCTCTAGTGTTGTCCCCCTTCAATTTTATTGCTCCAGGACCATGCAAAAGTGTGCTACATGTGTCCCTTGAAGTTCTCAGCAGAAGAGAGCATGGCAAGCCACAGTAGTCCTGCAGCTGTCTATAACTACAGCAGCGTGCATAAATGACTCCTAAACCTGCACCATGACACGCCTTTGCATCTCTACCATATGCAGAAATGAAAGCAAAGCCATTCGCATTCGTTAGAGTACATAGGTACTTATGTATAAAGATTTTAAGATGCTTTGAAATGGCTAATTTCAAGCTGTTCCCACAGTGGATAAGGGGGAAGAAAGTCAATGCATGTCAGGACAGGGACTTATGTGTTTTGGTGCCTTTATTATGAAACAAAATATCTGTGCCTATGTGTCACGTTTTCCACAGTACATAGTTCATGGCTTATTACATGCGATAGAAAATATTTTATTATCCTTTGATTTCAGTCATTTTCAGGCATTTGTAATAAGAATACTTTCAAATAAAATAGTAAAAGCATGACATCTATTAAAGAAATGTTTTAAAGAACTACAAAGAATCCCACATAAAAGTGTGAATGGGATTTAAAGATGAATTCCCTTCAAATGGTCATTTGCTGGCTGTTTGTTCTCTGTTTGTGATCCATCTGCTTCCGAGAGGAGAGGAAAATGTTTAACAAGTTTACAGTAGGTTTACTAAAGAAAAATATCTGTATATTCATACATAAGGCCAAACTCCAGCTAAAGCAGGGGCGTAGCTGGGGGGGAGCAGGGGGGGGGCACTTGCCCCGGGTGCAGCAAGTCATGGGGACGCCAAAGGGGGGTCTGAGAACAGTGGGGGGGGGGGGGGGGGCTCCATTTTGACTCTTTGCCCCAGGTGCCAGAAAGCCTAGATACTCCTCTGGCTAAAGCTTCTTCTTTCTGTTCTTTTCCTTTGTACTATCCTGCTGGAGAAACTCATCACTTCTTGTTGACCAAGTATGAGGTGTATCTTACAAGAATAGACATGGGTGCCTCAAGGACCAGATGGGTCACTAGCACAGGAAGGACTGGCATGCTTTGTACTAGTCACCACCTTCCAGACCCTGTGAAATAAGATAAATATAGAGCATCCTGATGTGCAGAGTGACCACAGAAGCTCATCTTCTTCCAGGTTCCAGCAACAAATTATGTGGCGGCAGCACCCGCCTCTCTCCTATGCATCCCTCCCTATGCATTTAGATTGCTGCACATAAATATTATTTTACCTTTTTCCAAATGCTGCAGTTGTAAATGTTAAAAACAATATGGTGGTTCATGGATGCAGGCCATCTGAAAACAGGAAGTGCTGCTGGGCTTCCTGTTACTGTGCATTGTCAGTTATGTCAGTTGAATCTAGGCAGCAGCATGGCTGAGATGCTGGGAGAGAAAGCTCCAAAATGGCCGCTATCTTTCTTTTCCAGCAGTGCCAGGCTTTTGGTTTGGTATGGTTTAAGTCCTTTTTGACTGTTAGTCCACTTTAAAGCTGCAGACTGGCAGGCTGGTTCATGACTAGCACCAGGTATCGGCAGATGAGCGTCTGTACAGAGGCGCTAAGAGCGACCGCTAGTATACGTTGTGATCGGCTATTGGGCGCTGTAACAGACTAGCATTGATGAATGAGATGTATGTTGGGCGTTTTAACACCAGTACAGCGTTGGAGGCAGCTCATTGCGACCGACTTTCAGCGACTCCATATTCAACAAAAAAACAGACTCACACAGCGTAGGTGCTCTGGATCTGGTCGTTGTAGCATAGAGCGGCAGACGCTGTGTGATTAAAGTCTGTTTTTGAACACATATCAGCCAGTAACAAAGCGAAAACACATGGAAAGACATTGTTGTAACATTGTGACATTAACACTTTAGTGCCAGACCTGTAATGACAATTCAGCATAAAAATATAAAAAACCAAAAAGGTTTTTAAAAATGACTCTATCTCGGTCAGGAGAGGTCATACAATTATTTGAGAGAAAAAAAAACAAACAAAAAACCTTGTTTAAAAAGAAGAAAAGGAACGTCTGTGAAATGTATGGGAGAGCGACAGGTAATACATGGCGCTCTGGAAGCTAGAGCACCAGTGTTATAAGCTGAGCCACCTGTAGTGATGAATCGGACGCTACATGGCGCTGTTAGAGTCGCTCACCAGAATCGCCTTCATAAATTTGGTTTTGCGTACAGCACCCAGCGTTCACCAGGCGCTGCCTGCCGATACGAGGCACTACTTGCCGCCATCCCTTGATTAATAAACCCCTAGGTTACAATGTTTATTTTTCAGACTGAAAAGTCCCTGCCATACAGGCCTACATGCCTTAAGCCATCAAAGATGCGATTTTGGGCACTCTAATTGTGTTTAAACATACATATTTTTACTGCATTCCAAGGTATTATGCAAATTATATTTAATGTTGTTTTTTGTTTTCCAATAAAACCCATTAATGGTATCACTAGCTGCTTTGGACATAAAAGGAGAAAAACTTACGGGCTAATTGAGCACCATGAGAATTTATTTTCTCACTTTTTTGTGAGAAAACAATTTTTATCTTGATTTTTTTCGTCACTGCAATTCCAGACCATATGCTGTGTCATTTGTTTTTACATTTGCACAGCTAAATATGTTGCTGAATTGTACCAAGGAAAAAAATCGCGATACAAATTTAGTTTCTCACAAAAAAGTTCACTAAATGGGTGTTGTTCCAACATTGGAGGCCCTGGAGTCTAAAATACTGGATGGCCTTCCGAGTTCCATTCCTTGGGGCATCCTGAATTGGTATTTGCCCCACTGTGTGAAACCCCCTGGAATACTCACCTTCTCACGAAGCCCTCACCACGTCTCTGCGTTGTGGCTGCATCCCCACTCACCTCTAGCCATGCGCGTGCCCACACCCAGCCTTTCTGAATGGGTGAAGTGGGTACGCCACGGCTAGGAGGTCACAAGGGTATGCTGCCTTGATGAGGATCATAATTGATGATTGAAATAGCTTGATTTCAGTAAATGTGACCTGGTAATACCATTAATAAATACCATACAAATGACCATTTTCACTTCTTTACAACCTATAAATTATCTGTTGTGCATAATAATTTGAAACACTGCATTTTGAGTATTTGATTTGTGAAAAAAATATTGTTGTCACTGGGAGATTTGTTGCAGAGTTACACACATGGCTGATGACTTGAAAATAATACTGACTGTCATTCAGGAAAATCAGAGCAAAAATATAATTTTCATTATAATTAAAGCAGGTGAAAACCCACTTGGCACAGCCCTAGAAGCTAAAAGACTCCAGGGCCAGCCACTAGCCTGTCCCCAGTGTATCCTATAGCGGGATGCCCTGCTGTGTTACACCCCCCAGGTCGCTGGTAAACTTACCTTTCCCGGCAGGTTTGCGACACTGTGACACTGATCTCCGCATCCCCAGCTTCCCTGTGGCTGTGCGTGGCCCCAAGAAGAGACCCAGAGATGTGGCCAGCCAGCTGGCGCGCTTCACTGCGGCACGTTTGAGATCAGCCAATGGGCAATCTCAAAAGTGTCACTGGGCATGGCTTAGGCAGTGGAAAAAATGCGAGCAACCGCCAAGCCAACAGCAATGCCCAGCTGCTCAGGCGGGGATGGGGGGGCAGGGGATGAGTGGTGGAAGCAATTTTCCTGTGATATTTAACAAAAGCTGTGTGTATTATCATACTGCTAAACCGATGCAAGCTGTTTGGACGTCATGTGTTGAAACTTGCACTCAAGCTAGACTTCTCTAGAGAAAGTTAGATAACACAGGCCAGGGGAGCACATAGGGGTGTCCAGCTGCAGACACTTCATTGCAGTGCAGCTGGGAAAGATTTTGGAAGGAATACAATTTTATTTCCCACAAGTGATTAATTTCTATTAGGCCAAACACATGGGCAGGATGAAAACCTTTATAAAAAAAAATGACTAATTGCTAATAGTGCGGTTTTTTTAATGTCTAGGAGCATAAATATGCCGTGCTGCAGAAGACATGTTGAAGAAGTCACTGATTGGATGGCATGTGGTTCTTTTTAACCTTTGTTCAGTTTATGTCATTGTTATATTTGAATAAAACCAGTAAAATACAATTCCTAATAAATGCTGCCTATACTTGACCCTAGGAGATAGGTAACAATTTTACAAACAATCAGTTAATCAGAGCTGAATTCATGAATATCTATGATTTAAAAAAATACAAAAGCAACTGATTTTCCAAAATAATTGGGAGCAGGGGGTAGGTTACCACTGCTTCTGCTTATATTTATGCATGTTCTATTTCCATCTGGTAGCTTAGTCAGAAAACTTCCTATGCAGCACCAACTTTAAAGAGGGGGAGGCCGATTCATTAATAGCGCCAGGTAGCGACAGATGAGCGACTGAAGTATGGCGCTATGAGTGCCGCTAGCGTACACCGCGGGCGGTAGCGATTCGCTATAGCAGGCCTCCTCAGTCGCTACCTGCCGTTGTTGGGAACAACGCCTACATTGCTGAATATGATGTTTGAGCTCAGCTTTGTAGGCGCTGTCATTTTGACCATGCTATTCAACACAGCGCCTGCGCTTTGCTTTGCTGTGGGCTTGAAATCAATGTTAGTACCTTCAGAAGTAAACACATTGCAACATGTTTCTTTTTATGTTTTTTATTTTGGTTTTAAATGTTTTGCTAATTAACGTAAAATTATGAAAAAAAATATAGGATTTTTCATGAAGATTCTCGGGGTGCCTGAAAAAGAATAAAAAGTGCAGTTAGTATTAATATTTAATGTGGCTTTTTCGCTGTAAAATAATAATGCATTCATTTGTTACAAACATTTTGGTCCAACTTGCACAACAACCCTAATTGTTATGTTGTTCAGCTTCCACCCCCCCCCTTATAGTGGTTTTGGTCATCTTACACCCCCCTTATAGTGGTTTTGGTCATCTTACACCCCCCTTAGAGTGGTTTGGGTCATCTTACACCCCCCTTAGAGTGGTTTCGGTCATCTTACACCCCCCTTATAGTGGTTTTGGTCATCTTACACCCCCCCCCCCTTATAGTGGTTTGGGTCATCTTACACCCCCCTTATAGTGGTTTGGGTCATCTTACACCCCCCTTATAGTGGTTTTGGTCATCTTACACCCCCCTTATAGTGGTTTTGGTCATCTTACTCCCCCCTTATAGTGGTTTTGGTCATCTTACACCCCCCTTATAGTGGTTTTGGTCATCTTACTCCCCCCTTATAGTGGTTTTGGTCATCTTACACCCCCCTTATAGTGGTTTTGGTCATCTTACACCCCCCCCTTATAGTGGTTTGGGTCATCTTACACCAACCCCCCTTATAGTGGTTTGGGTCATCTTACTCCCCCCTTATAGTGGTTTTGGTCATCTTACACCCCCCTTATAGTGGTTTTGGTCATCTTACTCCCCCCTTATAGTGGTTTTGGTCATCTTACACCCCCCTTATAGTGGTTTTGGTCATCTTACACCCCCCTTATAGTGGTTTTGGTCATCTTACTCCCCCCTTATAGTGGTTTTGGTCATCTTACACCCCCCTTATAGTGGTTTTGGTCATCTTACTCCCCCCTTATAGTGGTTTTGGTCATCTTACACCCCCCTTATAGTGGTTTTGGTCATCTTACACCCCCCTTATAGTGGTTTTGATCATCTTACACCCCCCTTATAGTGGTTTTGGTCATCTTACACCGCCCCTTATAGTGGTTTGGGTCATCTTACTCCCCCCTTATAGTGGTTTTGGTCATCTTACACCCCCCTTATAGTGGTTTTGGTCATCTTACGCCTCCCTTATAGTGGTTTTGGTCATCTTACACCCCCCTTATAGTGGTTTGGGTCATCTTACACCCCCCCTTATAGTGGCTTGGGTCATCTTACTCCCCCCTTATAGTGGTTTTGGTCATCTTACACCCCCCTTATAGTGGTTTTGGTCATCTTACTCCCCCCTTATAGTGGTTTTGGTCATCTTACACCCCACTTATAGTGGTTTTGGTCATCTTACACCCCCCCCTTATAGTGGTTTGGGTCATCTTACACCCCCCCCTTATAGTGGTTTGGGTCATCTTACTCCCCCCTTATAGTGGTTTTGGTCATCTTACACCCCTCTTATAGTGGTTTTGGTCATCTTACTCCCCCCTTATAGTGGTTTTGGTCATCTTACACCCCCCTTATAGTGGTTTTGGTCATCTTACACCCCCCTTATAGTGGTTTTGGTCATCTTACACCCCCCTTATAGTGGTTTTGGTCATCTTACACCCCCCTTATAGTGGTTTTGGTCATCTTACACCCCCCTTATAGTGGTTTGGTTCATCTTACACCCCCCCTTATAGTGGTTTGGGTCATCTTACTCCCCCCTTATAGTGGTTTTGGTCATCTTACTCCCCCCTTATAGTGGTTTTGGTCATCTTACTCCCCCCTTATAGTGGTTTTGGTCATCTTACACCCCCCTTATAGTGGTTTTGGTCATCTTACACCCCCCTTATAGTGGTTTTGGTCATCTTACACCCCCCTTATAGTGGTTTTGGTCATCTTACACCCCCCTTATAGTGGTTTTGATCATCTTACACCCCCCTTATAGTGGTTTTGGTCATCTTACACCGCCCCTTATAGTGGTTTGGGTCATCTTACACCCCCCTTATAGTGGTTTTGGTCATCTTACACCCCCCTTATAGTGGTTTTGGTCATCTTACTCCTCCCTTATAGTGGTTTTGGTCATCTTACACCCCCCTTATAGTGGTTTTGGTCATCTTACACCCCCCTTATAGTGGTTTTGGTCATCTTACACCCCCCTTATAGTGGTTTTGGTCATCTTACACCCCCCTTATAGTGGTTTTGGTCATCTTACACCCCCCTTATAGTGGTTTTGGTCATCTTACACCCCCCTTATAGTGGTTTTGGTCATCTTACACCCCCCTTATAGTGGTTTGGTTCATCTTACACCCCCCCTTATAGTGGTTTTGGTCATCTTACTCCCCCCTTATAGTGGTTTTGGTCATCTTACTCCCCCCTTATAGTGGTTTTGATCATCTTACACCCCCCTTATAGTGGTTTTGGTCATCTTACACCCCCCTTATAGTGGTTTTGGTCATCTTACACCCCCCTTATAGTGGTTTTGGTCATCTTACACCCCCCTTATAGTGGTTTTGGTCATCTTACACCCCCCTTATAGTGGTTTTGATCATCTTACACCCCCCTTATAGTGGTTTTGGTCATCTTACACCGCCCCTTATAGTGGTTTGGGTCATCTTACTCCCCCTTATAGTGGTTTTGGTCATCTTACACCCCCCTTATAGTGGTTTTGGTCATCTTACTCCTCCCTTATAGTGGTTTTGGTCATCTTACACACCCCTTATAGTGGTTTTGGTCATCTTACACCCCCCTTATAGTGGTTTTGGTCATCTTACACCCCCCTTATAGTGGTTTTGGTCATCTTACACCCCCCTTATAGTGGTTTTGGTCATCTTACACCCCCCTTATAGTGGTTTTGGTCATCTTACACCCCCTTTATAGTGGTTTTGGTCATCTTACACCCCCCTTATAGTGGTTTTGGTCATCTTACACCCCCCCTTATAGTGGTTTTGGTCATCTTACACCCCCCTTATAGTGGTTTGGGTCATCTTACTCCCTCCTTATAGTGGTTTGGGTCATCTTACTCCCCCCTTATAGTGGTTTTGGTCATCTTACACCCCCCTTATAGTGGTTTGGGTCATCTTACACCCCACTTATAGTGGTTTCGGACAAATTAGGATTGGAGCCAAAAAATATTTTCCCTGTAGTGCAGTATTTGGATTAGAGTGAAGGGTAGTTAGCTTACCGCAAAAAATGAAGTGATCATGCTTTCCCTTAGCTCATAGCCAGTCTGGGTGTCCTCACTTCTTTCTGCGGCCAAATTGGGGATTTCGGGCACCAGTGCTGTCTCTTCAGGTGATTGGATTCTGTGGCATATGCAAATGTTGTGGAGCACACAGCAGGCGAGGATGATCTTGGAGACCTTTTGTGGACTGTACAGCATCTCTCCTCCTGGGCGTGCCAAACAGAGAAAGCGTGCTTTCAGCAGGCCGATGGTTCGTTCCACAATGCTTCGGGTTTTGCGGTGTGCTGCATTGTAGCGTTCATGGGCAGAGGTCTGTGGGCTTCTGACCGGAGTCATCACCCACGTTCTCTGCCCATATCCCTTGTCCGCTGTGGAAAAAACACAAATGAGAGAGACAGCAATTAGTACTAGTACATGTTTTTGTTTTCATTTTAAAAATTTCCGCTTACTAGGCCACATATTTTATGCCAAATACTTTGACATGGTTAATTATTTATCCAGTAGCCAGCCAGCTGGCATTTCGTTGTTCTCAAACTTCCGGCACAGGACTGTCCGCTGCAGGACGTAAGAATCGTGGCATGAGCCGGGGAACCCCGATCTCACCGCCTGCAGCTTCATTTCGTGGTCACAGACCACCATGATGTTGATAGAATGGTATTGCTTACGGTTTCGGAAATACAGCTCCTGTGCACGGGGAGGGCGGAAAGGGATATGTGTACCATCAACGCACCCTAGCACATTCGGGATCCCTCCCATTAGATAGAAGGCATGTTTTATTTTGGCAACCTCATCCTCATCCTCAGGAAACTTGATGTAAATAGGGATCAAATCACAAATCGCCAGAACTACCTGGATTAATATGCGGCTCATAGTAGCCTGGCTGATCCCGCTGAGGAGGGCAGAGGTTGCCTGGAAGGTCCCTCGTGCCAAAATGTTCAAAGTGGCACACAGGCGTACTATGCCTGGAATGGATCGAGTGCGTTTGGTGGATGGCTCGATTTTGTGCTTAATCTGATCATATAGGGACTGTAGTGCAGCACGATTCAGACGGAAGCGGCTCCTGATCTGCTCGTCACTTAAGTCCCATACTGAAAGGCGGATTCCAAAGGAGCGGGGTGCCATCCACCCATACCCCATACATCACCCTCTTATCCATCACACACTCAACAGATATACCAAATCAGCCAAACAAAACCAAAAACCACAAACACACCACACACACAAACAATCACACTCCTCACACACTCACTACAATGCAGCTCACCACAAAACCAGAAGTATAGTGGTCCAAACCACCAACCTGCTGAAAAACAGCTTTCTAAGTTAGGCACAACCAAGAGGGGAGTTGCTGCACAGCCCACAAAAGGCCCCAAAATCAAGCCTCACTTGCTGTATGCTCCACAATATTTGCATATACCAACAAAATCAATCTCCTAAAGAAACAGCACTGATGTCAGAAATCACCCAACAAGCCACAGAGAGTGAGGACCAAACCCAGCCAGACACTCAAATGAGCTAAGGGAAACAAGCACCACACCACAGCCTTTGCCACAGTGTAACAATACCAGAAGCTTGCCAAATCCAGCCATTTATACTTCACTTTCAAAAAGGACAGGTCCGCTTTGCCGCCTTTTGCGTTGCTCTGCTATTTCCGGTCTGCAATTAGCTGACCCAGGTGTGCGTGAAACGGAGTGCGCTCGCGCACGCTAGTAGCGCTACTAGCGTACGTGAGCCTAAACTTGCGTGCATTAACGGACATGGCAGAAAATTCTGTGGTGGGCCAATGAAAGGTAAGCTGATGTTTCTTTAAATAGCCGTTAGTATAGCCACATGTCACAAGTGTTTAATATACATGAGTACATTGTTGTATTTGGTTGTGTGTTGTTTGGTTAATGAAGTCTGTAATTAGTTAATTGCCTAACACACATGCTTCAGTCAGTGCAGTGGAGGTGTTGCTACAAGCACCTGGCCAGTATGTGTGAATCTATTAAGTGGACCTGTTTGTGATTGGCTGTTAGAGCACATAAAACCTGCCCAACCCAAAGAGAGGGCGATGCCATTCTGTAGTCTGCATGCGTGTTTGTCGGTTGTGTATTGGTGTGTGTGTGCAGCTACAGGATGGAGCCAAATTCAGGACATCTGCCGGCCACAGCAGGTCCAAGTAGGAGTGTGGTGGGTGCTGTGCGCAGACCTCCCTTAAGGAAAAGGGCCCAGCCTGAAGGTGGTGCAGCACCCCAGGCTAAGGGCCCAGGTGCCAAGAGGGAGCCTGAATTTAATTTGGCGGAGAATAATAATCTTGTGTGCCTTACCCTTGCTAAATGGGAGCTGCTCTTTGGCTCCCAAAGCAAGTCAATAGGCAAACAAGAAAGAAGCAAACTGTGGGATGCCATTGGTGTTGAGCTTACTAGCAGTGCTCAACACCCACGTAGTGGCCCATCCTGCAGGAAACGCTTCTACACTTTGAGAGGGGCCCTTATAAAAAAGATGATTCACGATCTTGATGTCGAGAGTGGGACCATCCAGGCTCCAAAGAGTACCTACAGGCCGTATGAGGAGATGCTGAAGGTCAAAATTCCAATTGCTCGGCTGCAGGGTGTGGATCCTGGGGATGACACCACAGGTTGGACTGAAGGTACATATTTTCTGTCTATTTTGTGATGGTAATGTTAATGTATGTGATTTGCTTGGTCTCTTTCTGGCCAACTAACAGTAGGACCTGTGAAGTAGTACATTATACCTCATAAATGTTTTACTTTCCTGTGTGTTGCTTTCTGCATAGGTGCACATGGTGCTGTTCATGAGTCGGGGGAGGAGGAGGACACCCAAAATCCTGCCCTTCAACCAACCTCCAGCCTAACCCAGTCTGCCATTGAAGGTATTTAACAATAATTTAGGGGCTGTTTGTTTTTTTACAAAATGGGTGTGGGAGCACCTCAAACAATAGCTTGTACCACTGGTGAGGATTAATAATATGGACCTGCGGCCTAATTTCACGCCCACTTTAACCCTCACAGAAACTAACTAACAAGGCCCTAACATGTGTAGCTATGTGGGAAGCCAGAGATGTGTGGCCATATATCTGCATATACATGTGTAAGCCACACTGGCCGTGCTTAGGGAATATTAGTGATAGAGCTGCTCACACACACACCTAAATGCATGTTTTATTTTGTGCCGCACATTACCAATGGCTAAATGTTTGCTTTGTTTTTGCCTAGCTGCCCCGCTATTGGCACCAGCATCTCCTCAGGAGCCAAGGTACTCTTTGGATGCCGGTAAGTGCATGTGTCAACCTTGCTTTAGCCGCTTTAACACAAGTGCATGTCTATCATTCCTCTTTTTGATTTGTAGGCCAAGTGACTGGTTCATCTTTGGACCCCACTTCCGATGTTGCAGGTCAACAGGACCCTGTTGGTGTGTATTGCAATAAATAATGTATCCTTTATGCTGTTTATGTTACACTGGTTCAATTGGGTTAGTCTAATAATCTACATGTTTGCTCTGTCAACTTGAAGATGCCTATTTTGAGTGCTTTTTCCATCCCCAGGGTCAGTCTAATAGTTTTTTGAGTGATTGCAATGCATTTTTTGGGTATATTTAAAGACAAACATTCACCCAAGTAGTTGGAGGAATAATTAGAGACATTAATTGTGTCTTTTAGTTGGCCAGAATATCGGAAGTGGCTGTCCGGAAAGGGCCCTTCACGTTGAGGCTGCCAGAGATGAGGGTAAGTTGTTTTGGCTTGATGATCTAGTATGTATTTTTGCTATACTTTTGTTGCACTTTATTCGGCCAACTTGTGTTTAAACATGTATTTTCCAGGGCAAAGCTCGAGTGAGGGCCCCACTCCAGACATCTGGGAGATGGCGGGTATGTGTAATTTTAGCAATGTGTCTGATCTTATTTGGCCCAATTATTGCCTCATATTCCTCTAACATACATGTTAGCAATCTGAGTTTCCAAGATACCTTTTGGCTAGTGTGTAATCTGGCACTTTGTGGAGGTATGGCCTCGATAGGCTATCCATGTTACATTTGAGTTTGGTCCACTGACCTACTAACCTGACTTTCCTGTTTAGCATATGCCAACTTGCCGGAGCTCTCGGATGTTGATTTGCCCCTCTCTGGCAGCGAGACCCCGCTCCTACCTGTGCCGGATGACACGGAGGTAACATGGCTGATTTAGAGGACCAATAACCACATTGCCATGTTCGTGGGTAGGCGATGAACCAACATGTCACATTTCCTTTCTTGGTTGTTTTGGCAGGAGGCGGGACCAGAACTCCAAGCTGGGACCTCTTCCCAAGTGCCATGCGGCCAAGCTTCAGAGGCTCAAGCAAGGGTAAGTTGTATTGTTACAGTTTGGGCAAATGATTTTGAGGGGCATAGCTGCATTGGTTCTGTTTGACTAAAATGTTGTTTTCTATTTTGTTAGCCTCAAACCAGAGCAAGAGGAGGTGTGGCACCAACCAGTGCTGATTTTTATGAGCTAGGGGTCCGGATGCTGGAGGACTACAGTCGCCAACAGCCGCGTGATGGAACTAATGAGCGCATTGCGGCGTTGGAACATCAGGTGCTGATGTGTCAGCAACAAAATGAGGCCCAGCAGCGCCAGATAGACCAGTTGCTCCAAAACCAACAACAACAACATAACCAGGAACTTGGTCGCCTCGCCAATCTGATGGAGCAATCTCTCCAGCGCCAGGAAGAATGTCTCCAGTGGCAGGAACAAAGTTTGTTGTTGACACAACAGCTCATACAACAGCAGTCTATTTTTTTACTGCACTGTTGGCCCCCAACACCGCCCCTAGCAATGACTCCCAACCTCCCCGGCCACCCAGCCAAGAATATTAATTTGTTTGTGGTTGTAATTTTTTTTTGGAAATAGATTTGATTAACCCACCTCTAAATTGTGTTTTTCCTAAGACATAGCTAAGAACACAGTCAGGGATGAGTATCTTGATCTACATATGTAAATGTAGGCCAAAATTAATGCCACACATTTGTGACCATAGCTTACTATGGTTTACACATTAAATGGCTACAAAGGTATGGCAAAATTTACACACAAATGGGTTTGTAGACACTTAAACTATGCTTGGCAAGGCACAACACACTGTAATTAGCAAAATACAAAAATTTTAATAATAAAGGTGGGCAACAGGCCCAACATTTGCCCACAAAGTGGCTAAAACAAGGGGCCAGGCATCACCCTAACGACGCCTCTTCTTGGCCAGCAGCATAAGGCGAAGACGCCGGATCGACCGCCACAGTCTGCGATGCTGGTTTTCACAAGCTGTAGAGAGTAAAAAAAAAACAGATTTAATAAATGGAATGTGACCTCAACAGACACAGATGTAGCAATGTAATGTCAGGGGGTCCAATTAGCTGACGCTCACATTAACATTGTTGCCCACTGTGCCCTTAGGTGTTACCATTATATGAGTACTAGTGGCTGGCTTAAATGTGGCCACCACATCCCAAGCATACATTTACTCTTAACTCAAAAACTTGGTAATCAAAGAAGGTATAAGTCCCAGTGTGGACATTTATGTGTTTAGTCACAGCCAAACATCAGGGCCTAAGTCCTAACAAGTAAACTAGTTTGGCCAAGAATCTTAGAGGTCATGACCTAAGCAGGCCCATTTGGTTGGGTAGAAACCACAAATTGTCTCTATATGGCAAACTCAAGAATGTGAGGCAACAATCAAGCATGCAGACATGCATGTAGGATTGTTGGCCAAACACATGTAACCTAGATGTGTGTTGCTTAAACACATAGGTACATTGTAAATGTCTGCAGAATTGACTATAAGACATAGGGTTCACAAGTCTTTAGGCATATGAAGTGGGATGTACTCACCATCGCAGCTGTGGCCGGGGCCCATGCTGCTGGCCGTCCCGGGAGGTGTGGTGGGGAGGATGGTCACCGGCTCCGTCTGCGTGGCAACATCTGTCATGAGAAAGCAAAAGAGAAAAGCAAAATTAGTGGGTCAATGACACATGACTATTTGTCATCCATCTGGTTAAGGAGTCTGCAAAAACAAATGCTTGCATGGTTACACACATGTTGTCCGACATTAGCATATTTCCTGGTCCATGAGTTCATGTAAATTATTTATGGTTGCAACATGGACACATAAAGATAATGTGCCAATAACCTTGACAGTGGAATGCTAAGGACTAATTTGCAGTTGATTGTAGAATGTTACTAGTGTGCAACATGTGTTAGCCGGAACAACTTAACAAAATAACACATTTGCGAGCCCCCATCATGGTGTGGACAGAAATATAGGGGTGGTTGCCATTTGGATTGCACGGTAGTGGGGTTTATGATCTTAATGTACATTATCAAACCAGCTTGTACTATGGACCAGGAAACATGTGTCTGTTAAAAGTGGGCCAATACCCAGGATTGATACTATTCTGTGTTTTGGTCCGCTTTGGCAGAGCACAACAATTTGAGTGAGACACCGTCCGCCGCCGCTGCCTTCCGCGCATCACTCCTCCAGTGTGTGCGCACGCGCAGCCCATTAGGAAACAGAGAGCGCAGGCGCACACACATCTAGAGGGGCACGCAGGAGGCTGCGGCGGTGGCTTCTGCCACCCCCAATGAGGTAAGGAGTTTGTGGGCTTTTTTGGGGGGGGCCCTGGGTGAGGGAGGTGATTGGGCATGGAAGCTTAGAGATTCCAAGCACAATCAACAATGGGTGTTGGTCAACTTGAAGGAATGTCATAACATATGGAATGTGAGGGATAACAACAAACACTTACCACGACTATGCCCGTGGAGAATGCGTTGCCAAAAGGCCATGGAGGTGCCGCCTATATGATGCCCTGCAAATTAGAGAGGAATGGCAAGGGCTAAGTACAAATGGCCAGATGAAACCTGTCACAGACTAACAATGACAAAATGTGCACTCACCAGGGGATGATCCGCCACTTGAAGCCCAGGGAAGGCTCTGAGGAGGAGGCGGGGAGCCTCGGCTCCTCACACTCTGCTCCGAAGATCCCCCAGCCAAAGGGCCACCCTCCTTCCTCTCACTCCCTGCTCCTTCAGGGAGTGTGGGAGAGTCCATTCCTTCCACACCACTTGGACTCCCCACTTGAGAGTGGCCCCTTGTCTGGTGAGACTCCTCAGAGTCAGAGTGTGAGGAGCTGAGGCTTGATCCTGCCAGCCCCCCAGCAGCACACTCCTCTGGGGCGTCATCCCCTTCCTCCCCTGGGTCCTCTAAATAGGAGCCGCGAGAGGGACCCTCCCCCGATGACTCCCCCGAGTCCGCCTGTCTGGTTCGGGGGAGGAATCCCTTCCCACGTTTCCCCAGGGGAGGACGCTTATCTGTGTTGAGGGGGTGAATGAAAATAATTAATTTTAATACCCCAAATGAACACAGCTTAGCAGATTATTTAACCAAAAGTATAAACATAGCATAAGCTTAAACTTACCTGATGCGTAGGCATCATATAGGCGGTACACGCCTTCAGGGTCCCGGCGCTTGAAGTCCGACCATTTCTGCTGGATTGCTCGGACACTGAGGTGTGTGTCGAAGCGCCGGGACACTGTGGCCTTCACCTCCATGGCAATTCGCTTCTTGCCCCCACGGGCATAGTCATATTGGTGGATGCAGAAATCCTATGAGCAATGAAAAACAAACACAAATCAATACATGACATCAGAACAATGGCATAAACAGTTATACTGAGAACAGATTAAAGTAGACCAACACCCTGGATTTTGACTATTCTGGGTTTGGGTCCACTTTGGTGGGGCACACCAATCGGGGGTGGGCCGCTGTCTGAAACCCCCTGGGAAGGCCAGAAATACACCACTGACCACGCTCCCACGTGACTGCGCCAGGCTAGCACAGCGCTCTGCGCCGCTGTGGTATGCGCGTCCAAGCCCAGCTGCCTCTGAGCGCTGTAGGACGCGTGTGGCATTTCACTCTAACAGGGAGGGCGCCTGCGCAGGCCATTAACAAATGTCTGGCGCAGGGGCCCACCCTGCTAGAGGGAAGCGCAAGACGCATCCGCGGCTCACGCATGCAGAGATGGGACAGGGCTGAGGTAAGGTTTTTGGGCCTCCAGGGGGGTTCATCCCCGCAGGACATCCAGATTTGGGATGCCCCGCGGGGAGTGATCAGATTGGTCCTGAAAACTAAGAGATTTCAGGGCCAATCCCCCCTGTGTGTTGGTCCACTTTAAACATAAAATCCAAGATAAACATACTCACTTTGACCACCTGGCCGTTTACGCGGCTATCCACCCTTTGACGCTTTGCTTTTGCTGGCCCAGGAGGGGAAGGGGTGGGAGGGGGGTTAGGTGGGGGAGGTGAGGTAGGTGGGGGAGGTGGGGGAGGGGTGGTGGGGTCAGAATCAGAGGAGGAGCTGGGGAGGCGCAGAATCCGTCTCCTGGGCAGCATGGTGGAAACGCAAAGGAGGAAACAGGAACTGGATATGACCAAAGCGACAGGGGCAAAAAAAAAAACGCTCCTCGCAAAAGGAACAAGCTAATATCCGCTATGTGTAAGCTAAGTGGCGGAACTAGTCAATTTACGCATTCCAAAAAGCTATTGGACTAAGCGCTAGTAATTTTTAGCTTTATGTGGCTTTGAAACGCAAAGGAGGAAACAGGAACCGGATATGACCAAAGCAACTGGGAAAAAAAAAATAAAACAAACGCTCCGCGCACCAGGAACAAGCTAATATCAGCTATGTGCAAGCTAAGTGGCGGAAAAACAAAATTTACACATTAACACAAGCTATTGGACAAAGCGCCAGAAAGTTAAAGCTTTATGTGGCTTTGAAATGCAAAGGAGGAAACAGGAACCGGATATGACCAAAGCAACTGGGAAAAAAAAAATAAAACAAATGCTCCGCGCACCAGGAACAAGCTAATATCAGCTATGTGCAAGCTAAGTGGCGGAAAAACAAAATTTACACATTAACACAAGCTATTGGACAAAGCGCCAGAAAGTTAAAGCTTTATGTGGCTTTGAAACGCAAAGGAGGAAACAGGAACCGGATATGACCAAAGCAACTGGGAAAAAAATTTTAAAAAAAAAACCTCCGCGCACCAGGAACAAGCTAATATCAGCTATGTGCAAGCTAAGTGGCGGAAAAAGTAAATTTACACATTAACACAAGCTATTGGACAAAGCGCCAGAAAGTTAAAGCTTTATGTGGCTTTGAAACGCAAAGGAGGAAACAGGAACCGGATATGACCAAAGCAACTAGGAAAAAAAAAAATAAAACAAACGCTCAGCGCACCAGGAACAAGCTAATATCAGCTATGTGCAAGCTAAGTGGTGGAAAAACAAAATTTACACATTAACACAAGCTATTGGGCAAAGCGCCAGAAAGTTAAAGCTTTATGTGGCTTTGAAACGCAAAGGAGGAAACAGGAACCGGATATGACCAAAGCAACTGGGAAAAAAATTGAAAAAAAAAACCTCCGCGCACCAGGAACAAGCTAATATCAGCTATGTGCAAGCTAAGTGGCGGAAAAAGTAAATTTACGCATTACAACAAGCTAGTGGCAAAGACGCCATTAATTATTAGCTTGATATAGCAGGGTGTTCAAGATCCTGTAATGCATAGGTCCTTGAAAACCAAAAAGCTTGTTGCTTAAAAATAACAATCTTATTCCTTCATAAAATAATAACACAATAAAACTATCCAACTACATGATAATGTGGCACACAGGAGAATGCATAACGGGTTGTTATGAGCTTGTACGCCTGAAGAAATCCTGCAGAATGTGGACATGCACGCTCACAACTACAGTGTATTCATTAAGAACGACTGGGGTTGCGGGAAGTGAATTCCTGGAAAATGGCAGAAGGGCACATGTATGAACAGCACAGCGCAGCACAGCGACGCTCGCGCCGCCACATAGCGAATCAAAACAGCGACTGCACAAACTCTGACCACCACAGATTCATCAAGGACAGGGCTGCCGAATAGCTTGGGCGCTGACAATTTCTATGAGCGAACGTGAGCGCCAAACATCACTGACTAAAAAGTAGCTTTACAAGCCCCGTGTGTGGTGAAAACAAGCTATTTGGAGCCAAATGAGTTTGGTGGGAGGAGATGCATTTTAGATGTCACTCACAACATTACAGTGTAAAAATTACAACTTTCATCTAAAAAAGAAAAATAACAAGACAGATTAATAAAACATATCCCAAGAAACATGTGTTGAATTTTGTGCAAAAGACAAGAACACAAAAACCACTTAAAACAATCATTACAGTGTCTGCCATTGAAATGTATGGGAGAGCGGCAGGTAGCGACAGGTCAGACCTGGCGCTGTGATGGGATTAGCAGCGGCGCTGTTCGTTGCAGTCGGCTACATGATGAATCCCGCGCTAGCTGACGCTCTCGCCGGCGCTAGCCTCATTTAGCTTGATAAATGCGTCATTGTGGCCGACGCCGGGCGTACTTGAGTCGGTAGCCGCCGTTAGCTGGCGGGACCTGGCGCTCGTCAGACACTACCTGGCGCTATCGCTTGATGAATAAGGGCCTAAGTCCACTTTTGTGGACCTGCAGATGACCTTTTGTGGACCTGCAGATGAGAGTGCCATCAGGCATGAGATTACCCTTTTACTTTCCACCTGCTCCCGCGCTGCTGTTTGCCTATCTGTAGCACCGGTATGAGAAACCAATGTGAGGGATGGATGTGGCCATAGTCATGGAAATTCCAGACACAGAGGCGCCATTTACTTAAATTGTCAATGGGGGCGCTCTGGACTAAGGCCATGCCCACCCACCACGCTTGCTTCTCATACTGTAGTGCAGGAGTGTGTGGATGGTAAGTGGGGTGTCTCGTGTCGGATGGCACTCTAATTTACAGGCCTGAAAAGGAGAGTCAGTAAAAGTGAACTTTCCCCTTAAATTCAGCAGAGGAAAAGTTTGTGCGGGCCTGGAATATGTTAATCAGTTCTTTAAAGAACGTATTCTCTTTTTTTGCAAGACAAATGCTGAATATGCCTGTGCAAAATACCTTTCTTCCCTCGTCTTCCCTGCCATGGGTGTTGGCTGAAGTGTTGTTTTTCTAGGGGGGTTATTCATCAAGGGATAGCGGCAGGTAGTGCCTTGTAGTGGCAGGCAGCGTCTGGTGAATGCTCGGTGCTGTACGCAAAACCACATTTATGAAAGCGAATATGGTGAGCGACTCTAACAGCGCCATGTAGTGTACGATTCATCATTACAGGTGGCTCAGCGTATAGCGCTGGCGCTCTAGCTTCCAGTCGCTACCAGTCGCTCTCCCATACATTTCAGTGGATGTTCCCTTTCTTCTGTTTAAACAGGTTTTTTTTTTTCTCTCAAATAATTGTGTCACCTCTACTGGCCTAGATAAAGTCATTTTTGAAAATATTTTAGATTTTTTGATTTTTGATGCAGAATTGTATTTACAGGTCTGGCACTAAAGTGTTAATGCGACAGTGTTACAGCAATGTAATTCCATGTGTTTTTGCTTTGTTGCCTGTGTATATGTGTTCAAAAACAGACTTTAATCACACAGTATCTGCCGCTCTATGCTACAGCGACCAGATTTGGAGTGGCAACGCTGTGTGTGTGTAGTTTTTTTAATATGGTGTGAGTCGCTGAGAGTCAGTCACACTGAGCTGGCACTACCTTTCGCTGTACTGGTGTTAGAGCGCCCAACATACATCTTATTCATCAATGCCGGCCAGGCTACTACAGCTACTGAGACGCTCTGTTACAGCGCCTGATACCCGCTTACGGGCGCTCTAAGCGCCGCTATACAGACGCTCATCTGCCGATACCTGGCGTTAGTAATGAAAAAGCCTCCACGTTTTATCAGATAGCATTGTGCTTGCTCTAGTGTTCAGTATGTGGTATTAGCAAGCATTCTGCATCCCTCTGGACCATTTGGGAATATGTGAGGGTCGGGTCACAGAAAATAGATTAGTTAATGTGCTGTAAAGAAAGTTCATGTAAAGAAACAAGGAGAAGAACAGGATGCGAGGAAAAGTGGAGAGAAAAAGAGTGACGAACCAGTGACAAAGTTGAAGGCAGTTATGGAGAAATCAGTACGATAGTATGGTCTTATGTGAGGAAAAAATCAATTTTCTCTAAAACCACTATAGGATTCATTCAACACCACAAGTAATTATTTTACTAACGTTTTTTGTGAGTAAACACTTTTTCTCATTTTTTCCTTGGTGCAATATAGCACCATATTTAGCAGTGCAAATTGTAAAAAAAAATGGCGAGCTAAATATGATGTTGTATTGCACCGAGGAAAAAAAATAATGAGAAAAGGTGTGTACAAAAAAGTGAGTAAAAAAGTATGCATGGTGCTGAATCAATGCTTTTGTCATTTTTTGCAGTTCTTGGCAGGTTAAACAGTGTAGCTTTTTGTTACAAAAAAAACCAATCTCAAAATAATGCTGGTAAGAGCCGGTCAGGTTAGCAATTTTATATAATACAAATGAGATCCAGTGTGCCCAAAATAGAACCAGGAATAGCTTATACCCAGTTCTACATATGAGGGGTGATCAATATGTTATCTATAACAGTATACTCAGTCAGTTGAGGCATGTCTGCACATGCAATACACTCAGCAGCAATCTTATGAAAGCGTGAGTAAGGGCTGAGTGTTTGTCCGAAACGCGTTGGCATTTTACCAGCTTCCTTATGCTTGTCACCGGCTTCATTATGTGGATGGAAATTTTTTAATCTATTGGAAAATAAATGTGGATCAAGCATCCTTTTAACCGGAGATTGGCTGGCGTCTTTGCTATAATTGGTTGGTTATGAGAGGAGCGCTCATGGCCGTGCCATTTCTGTGATTTTCAACATCAAGGACTGTGAATTTAAACAGGTACGGCTGATTGCAATTGTACATATTTGAATCTTATGAAAGCACTGGAAGTGACAGGATTGTTACGTGCAGTACAGTGTGGGTCTACAAAGAAAGTGAGTCATTAGAACTTTGTTCTGTAAATACATTTCTAACAAAGGACGAAATGAAGCCTGAAAAATCCATTGAAGGATGATTGCTGTATATGGTGATGTTGCACCTTCCTACTACCCAGTAAAGCATTTCTCTTTTGTAACCTGAAGATATTTCTGCATGGGCAACACTTTCCTTGCAATCAAAGAGGCAGTAACATGATTCTTGCAGCAGAATGAAGTCTGAGCACATCTGATCTCTGAAGTGGAATAACTGAGTTGTGGGATTACGTTGAAAAGTTCAATTTATTGTTATATTTAGGTAGATAACTTATTAAATATCCCTCGTGCACTATTTAAACAACAATGGCTACATGGTTACAAATATTTCCTAAATGTATGTTGCTCAGATCATGACTTAAAATGAATTAAAAAAAACAGTGCAATACAGCACTTCCAGTGTCTCATCTCTGCTCATTGTAGTTTTTCTTAATTTGTGAAATCATTAATCCTGCTGACCTGTGCTGACCACTCTTGGCTTTTTCGGAAAGTATATAAAAACCTTCACAGAAATAATCCAAAAGCTACAACCCTTTTTTTCTCCAGAGAGGAACATCAATCCACCTCTGCCAGCAAAAACAATTGAATGGGAGCTGCAAAAAACTTTAAAGTGACCAGCGATCAGGGTTCTATCTAAGACCTGAGTACACCCTGATTGGTTTCATACCAGGCTAGGATCAGACAAGTCGTGCTCCCAAAACTGCAGCAACCATTCCGATCTCGATCTTGGATCAAAGTTATGGTTAGACTATCCTTGCCAGGCAGATGCACTTTTTCATCACTCTTATTTGCTGCCATTGGTGGTGGTAGAATTGTAATGTAATGGGAAGGTAAATGGGCTGACCAAACATCTACAAGTACACATGGTCTTCACTCTTTAGGCCTCTAAATGTGAGGAAAGTTTTTGCTGCATGGAATGCTCCAGTTGCAGTTTATGGTGTTGCTTTGAGAGGAAAATAAGAGTTGTTAACAATGAAGGGTTCTAGGAGCAACTGGATTGAGAAAGAGTTGAGTATCATTTGGTGCAGCTAGCACAGGATCTTAAAGAGTCAGGGGAAGGTTGGTCCAGGCAGCTTTGGATCATAAATGAGCATCAGGCCAAGGTTGGTGTTGTTGGTGATCGATAGGCAAGCTGGGTTATAAACAGAGAATTGATCAAGCAAAGTCAAACAATCCAAGGTTTAAAGTGGACCAACACCTAGGGTTTTGACTATCCTGGGTTTTGGTCCACTTCCCAGGGGCACCATGATCGGGGGTGCCCCGCTGCGTGAAACCTCCCTAAACGCCCTATTCAACTCACCTCACCCTGCTCCTACGGGGCATGCGCGGCCGCTTGTCCAATCAGCGCGCTCGGGGCCGGGTCAATGCGACGTCTTACCTTTGCAGCTCCGAGCACGCTGGTGGCTGCATCTTGCGCTTCCCTCTAACAGGGAGCCCTGCTAGAGAGTAGCGTGAAATGCGGCCGCGGCCCGCACATGCGCCGTTGGACTGGGAGTCAGGTAAGGTTTGCTCGCGTCCTGGGGGATTTCACACAGCGGGGCATCCTGATCTTGGATGCCCTGTGGGGAGGGATTGCATCGGCCCGGGAATCTTGAACACCATTTTCAAAAAAAAACTAAACACACACTGTCGCTGCTCTAAAGCTGGGCACTGTAGCACAGAGCGCCAGACGCTGTGTGATCAAAGTCTGTTTTTGAACACATATCCACCAGTAACAAAGCGAAAACACATGGAATGACATTGTTTTAACACTGGGACAATAACACTTTAGTGCCAGACCTGTAAATACAATTCTGCATAAAAATATAAAATTAAAAATTATTAAAAGTGTTAGTTTGCAGCCAGGAGAGGTCACACAATGATTTAAGCAAAAGAAAATGGCAAACACACTATTCATACACAACTAATGAAGCCCCATTGAAATGAATGGAAGAGCGCTACCGAGCGTCGGGTGCTACATGGCGCTCCTGAGCCTAGAGCGCCGGTGCTATATGCTGAGCCGCCTGTACTAATACATTGAACGCTATATGGCGCCGTTAGAGACGCTCACCAGATTCGCTTTCTTAAATGTGGTTTTGCGTACAGCACCTGGCCTTCACCAGACGCTGCCTGCCGCTACGAGGCACTACCTGGCGCTATCTGTTCTTAAATAACCCCCCAAGTTTACGTTGTCAAAGTTAATTCATATAAATTGTCAAAATAAATCAAAAGTGAGACATTGTAACGTGGTTAATTCTACTCATGGTTTGCTGATGCTATCTTTTGCAAAGAAATGACTATATATTTTTAGTGAATCTATCAAACAGAATTTACACTATCATACTGTAAATGTTTTATTTGGTCAGTCTCTCAATCTTAACAATTACAAGTCTATTTTACATTTCTAAAGGTTGGATTTTTTTTCAATGCCCTACAGAGCCATAGAACAGCTACATTGAATATTTATTATCCTCAGAGAAGAAGGTCTTTTCATTTCAAGTCCTTGATTCAGAAAACTTTCATTAGGACTATTTAACTTTATTTAAAATAAGGCACACGTTTAAATAAAGACTGATTAAGTAAAGGGAGGAAGTTAGATGTTACAACGTATTTATTATTATTATTATTATTATTATTGTTTATTTATATAGCGCAATCATCTTCCGTGGCACTGTACAAATTTAATTTGCTTATTGAAGTAAAACTTCAGTAAATCCCTTAAAGCTGAACAAAGCCCTGAGCACCCAGCCCCCAGGACATCCAGTTTGGGAGGTCCGGCTTTGTGAAACCCCTCAGTTTGCCCATAAATCTGCCCAGTGACCCCTGTGTAGTGCTCCCGGTTTCCTGCCACTCGTAAAAGAGGACGATGGAGGAAAGAGGGGAGGAGCTAGAGGCTTATGACAGTAAAAAGGACATGCCAAAAAGATAGGGGGGGGTCCCACCAATCCCCACAATTTCTCTCCAAAAAGAGGCACCACTATAAAGATTAATTACTCATTTTATTTATCAAATCCTCATACAAAAATTACATATAGAGTAGACACTTTAAAACCACATAAAAACATATAAACACAAGACCTAGGAAGGGAAAACAGTGGGATGGGGGGGGGGGAGAGAAAAGGGGAACACAACCCGGTCCCCTTAAACTCCAGATAAGATGGCAATCAAATATATCTAGTTAATCCAAAGTTTATAACTAATGGCCCGACTGAAACAATATAAAAATGCTAATAAAATAAAACTGGTACTATCAAATATCTATTATTAGTGCCAAAATGTGTATAAAGTGCTAAGTGCATATTACATAAATTGTGCTAATACAAGAGGACAGCCGGACGCCAAAAAGTAAACATCAATAACAAACAATAATCACTCACATGTCCAAATGACCATCAGATCAAACCCCCACACACTCCCGCACGTCCACTGTCGACGCGTTGCGTGACGACACGCGTCACTTCTCCAGGACTGATAGGCACTAATAATAGATATTTGATAGTACCAGTTTTATTGTTTTATTTTATTAGCATTTTTATATTGTTTCAGTCGGGCCTTTAGTTATAAACTTTGGATTAACTAGATATATTTGATTGCCATCTTATCTGGAGTTTAAGGGGACCGGGTTGTGTTCCCCTTTTCTCTCCCCCCCCCTATCCCGCCGTTTTCCCTTCCTAGGTCTTGTGTTTATATGTTTTTTATGTGGTTTTAAAGTGTCTACTCTATATGTAATTTTTGTATGAGGATTTGATAAATAAAATGAGTAATTAATCTTTATAGTGGTGCCTCTTTTTGGAGAGAAATTGTGGGGATTGGTGGGACCCCCCCTATCTTTTTGGCTTGTTTTATTAGGGTGCATTACAGCACACCTCTTCTCCATTTGAGCACACTATTTTTATAGATTAGCTGGTGCAGATTATTTTTTCTTGGCATATAGTAAAAAGGACATGGTGAGATGAAATGGAGTGATGGCTAAGAGACTCACCTGCCGTTTCATCCATGCAGAATACTTCCAGTGATGTGATGGAAGAAGCCACTTCCTCCCACAGGTTATCCTACATATCAAGACGGGGTTCTTGGAGTCAGAGGGGCGTGTTGTCCCTGCTTCTTAGAGAAATCCGTCCCCAGCCCTCAAGGGAAATACAAGAGAACTGGCCCGATTCCTTGACACAGGCCTACATTTTAAAGTAGTACGCACTATGGCGCTATCTGCAGCACCTACAATTTGGTGGTTCCTCACCTTGCTGGCTGGAGAAGCTGCCTTGGATGCCAGACCCATTATACCAGCTCCACAAGGAGGCTGGAGAGCTATATGGAGAGTTGCCCAGGGGAACAGATATGGGTTAGTCTTCCAGTGAGGCCTGTTGATGATTGTTGGTTTTAGCTGTAAAGCAATTTCCAAATTATGGCTTCCAGGTTGACCTTTCTGGAGGTGTAATTTCACTAGAGGCTAGACTAGAGTTCCTAAAAAGTATGCAATATTTATCTATAAAAAGATAGGTATTCCAGTAAGCTTTTTAGTGTCAGCACACAAAGAAGTGCAAAAAATTTGTCCTACTTTTTTCCAAAAAAATATCATATGTACCTGCGATGGGGCATTTTTACAGGTGAGGTGCATCCTATATTCAATAAAGTAAGGATATTTTGTTAAAGTTTGGAAATAACAGCACCCTATTGCTATGCTAAAGAATTCACATTTTTTTCTGTAGACCCCATAGGCTGCTGTTGTTTCCAAACTTTGAAAATAACATCCTTTATTATGTGCCTAACCTGCGAAAATGCTCTATCACAAGTACAGGTCATTTTTGCAGAAAAAAGGTAGAAAAACTTTTTTTTTGCACTTTTTTGTGCCTAAATGCTAAAAAGCTCACCAACATCCAGGTTGCATTACACACCTCAGTGCACACTGCAAGTCACACTTGCATCACCAAACAATTATGACTCCCTATGTATGATGCAACTCTGTGTATAGCTAAACAAATGTATGACAGTGGTCTCTCTTTACTAACAGTAAGGCTTGCTAATTGATTTTATAAATTCATAGGATTTGTTGACCACCTTTAACTTTGCCAAAGTAGTATTGTATTTTAACTGTTAAACACGAACGTTCATTATTATTTGAATGCTATGTATGTAACTGTAGCAATCAAATGTAGTAGAGAACAGCAAGTCTTGTTATATTAATGTCCCCAATTCATAAAACACGACAAATTACTAGATACTGACTCATCTGACCACATATTACATTGAAATGACATTCTTCAAATACAATAATGAGACAATCCTTCTGTGGATTGTTAATGTCAAATTCAGTTTGCTAATGCATCAATCATATTATACAGACACCACTGATGGTTTTCTTTTCTATGTAAGCTAGTCATACAAAAATAAGCTTAATCAAAGAGTAGGCAAATCAAAATTATTTGTAGTGTTTATGCCAAATATTTCTATTTAAGTTGGAAAATGCACAAACGTAGATTTATTGTGCAAATCAGGTACCTATCCGGTGTTGGTGACAGCTGAAACTCGTGATTACTGACTATGAGGCCAATATTTTAGCCCTTGTGTGTAAGGAAAGAGCCTCCAGACCAAGCCACGCCACTCCCACACTGTCTGTCTGCTGCTGCTGCAGTGGGTGGCATTCCCCGCACAACCACAAGTATGACAGCCCGGCCAATGAGCCGTAAGGGGTGGTAACTGCTTAGTATCTTCACAAGGTTGAGCCCCTCAGGCTACATTTCCTTTGCCTAAATCAGGTGCATATCTAGTACTGGTGAAAGCTGAGTCCAGAATCAGAATCAATTTATTTCATCAAGTGCAAGTGTACACAAGGAAATCATTCTGGCTGGTTACAAGGAAGAATTACAAGGTGGAATTACAGAATGAAATACAAATATGAGGACATTAACTATGTGCAGATTATGCTCAATAGGCTTTGTTTGCAAAATGAGATTTTCCAGTTTAGCACAGTATTAACTTTGGATCCCTAATTAAAGATACCTAGAGATTGTTTAGTAACTGTACAGATTCAGGGCAGAAGCACCTTTTAAACCTGGATGTTCTGCAGTACAAAATTCTAAATTGACAGCCAGATTTTATTAGTTCAAGGTACATATGGCCTGGGTGTGTAGCGTCCGAATGAATTTTTTCAGCATGGATTTTAGTTCTCTTCTTGTATAGTTCTTGGATTGTCGGGAGGGTGGGCTCATTTATCCTTTCAGCTGTTTGCAGTTTTTGATTGTCTTTTTTTGTTGCCCCTTCATATCAGACAGAGAATAAAAGACATAAAACTGATCTTATTGTGGAGAAGAATGACCGCATCAGTTTCTTATGCATCCTGGCCTTTTTAAGTTGTCTGTGCTGACCTTTCTTCAGATCTGAGCGAATATTATTTTCCTATCTTAAGTTATAACTGATGGATCTCCCAGGAACTTCATTCCTTTTACCCTTTTTATTTCTTCTTCATAGATGAGTATTGGTGAGGTTACTGAGGGGGTTCGCCTAAAGTCAACTACATGATATGAACATGTGTCTTAGAGGAGTTTAGAACTAAGCCGTTCACTGTGTATCACCTTTCAAGTTTCCCTACCTCCTCCCTTTATGCCCTCTCATCGTCGTTAGACCAATCACCATAGTGTCATCAGCAAACTTTAGGGGCTTGACTAAGTTTGTTGTTGATGAACAATCATTTGTGAACAGGGAATACAGGGGAGAAAGGGCACACCCTTGAGGAGCACCAATGCTTATCTTCCTTGAGCTTGATAACATAGGGCCTAGTTTGACCTTCGGATATATGGTGCTGAACGCCAAACTGAAATGGCTGAAGAGGATTCTGGTGTAACAGTCCGGATGTTCTAACACAAAGTGGCATGCCAGGTTATCTGTATCCTCAGATGGCCTATTTACTCTGTAGGTAAATTGAAAGGGGTCTAATTTGCTGTCTGTGATACTCTTCAGGAACTGCAGCATCAGTCTCTTAAACAACTTCATCACTCTGGAAGTGACCTGGAAGGTCTGAAGTCATTGGGAACTTTAGGATTGGAGTTTTGGGGAAAGATATTATGATGGATTTTTTTAAGGCATGGAGGTACAACCACCATAATGATTAGTTATGCATACTTGGTTTAGAAATGTTTACAAGGTTGAGTCCCTCAGATTACATCTCTCTAGCTCACTAGGCCTTCACAATTAACACACCTTCTGACAAATCACCTTTGAACCAATCAAATAAAGCTGATCACTTCTCTCAGTCCGATGTGCGTTAAAATGCACGTCTACTGTTACAACCTCATTCTGGCAATCCTTGAGCTCAGCTTGACCTCTGGCACAACTTCGACTATCCTCTTGTCTCCTCCATCGAGACTTCACAGCTCTCTAATCACCTGGCTCCTGACCCTCAGTTCATATTTGACTACAGCATTCCAACTTCGCTCCACAATTCCTTCCTAGATAACCCATCTGATCCTTCAGCCCAGTGCCCTGTGTTCTGAGAATTTTACTGTCTTTGTACTATCATTTAGTATCCTTTTTGCTTATTAAGACCTGGGGAAGGTGCAATCAGCATCTCAGCAAATGGGGACTTGACTACAGGCTGAAGCAGCAGTGAAGATTGTGGTTTGCTAACTCACAAGAATATGGTGTCCAGCTAGTCATTACACTCTAGATATCTGTTGGACATTTTCCACTACTGATAATCTATGCTAAGATGAATAGTGATAAGCCATGGCTACATGTCAGCTATTGAGCATTGTTTCAGATTGACAGCAAAACTCAGCTTATATCCTGTTTGCTTAAACGATTAGATGACCAACTTTGGGCTTCAAACACCAGGACTTGTTTACACATGTATTTGCAAAGCTGTACTTGCAAACATTAATCATGAAGGAAAGACATTCCTTTAAGCAATTGGCAAACATTGGATACCTTTCATGAAGCATTTGAAGAACACTTTTGCTTTCATCTGCAAATGTGAACTGTTTAAAGAGCCTTAAACAGTTGCCAAAGTGGCATGCACAGACAAAACATTCTAAGCACCAATAAACATATTGTGAAGAGTAAACAAGAAACAAGGATGGAAATTCTTGTTTTTCAAACTAACAGTATTTTGACTGACTGTATATATATATATATATATAAATATATATATATATATATAGCCATAATAATAATATCCACATATCCATAATAATTTTATTATTCGCCAAGGTGACCCACGCTCTTGTAGTGCCAGTTTATAGTGGCGGTGTTGGTTAAGATCTCATAGACAACAATGGGTGGAACAGTATTGAAGTGTTTTTTTACTTAATAATGTTAACAAATTTATTTTTACAGAACTTGCTTTGGTGACTAATCACGAATGTAAACATATGACTTGGATGTTATTTTATGTTATTTTATTAATTTAACTCCTGTTTTTTCTTACCTCTGTGTTCTTTTGAGCACAACTATGGTTCCTGAAACACACTATAAAGCAATTATATAGTGTGACTGTAATGAAGAAACCCAGACCAGCTCCTGTTGAATGCACCGCCAATCTTTCCTGCTTGTTAAAATTTAGCAAATACAGCATGCGGCGTCTATAAGTTGGCAGAACAGAGTAGCGCTCACTGGCCCTGTTAAAATCTGCATAATGGTCTAACAGGCTGGCCAACACATAGTGCGCCAATTCAAGCTGATTGCCTTGCGCCGCCATTCTAGAAATGTAACAGAGCCAATACATCATAAGACGAGGTCACGGCAGAAAGGTGCACTTCAGATATTAGACTCCTGTTGCTCAGCTGTTTTATTGCCATCTAGGATGTGCCTGTTTTGTGCCATACATTACAGGACATCAAAAATCTGGTGTATGTGAGATGTCCCTGTGACTTCAAACTTTTTAACTGTTTAGTAATTTATGAAGTGTTTTTCATATATTTGTGGCAATACTGGGTGTATCTTGCATGTATATGATGTTTTATTAGTACTTTTCCTTTTCTTTATCTTCATTTATCAAATTGTGTATTGATGTATGTTACTATATGCACGACTGAGCATTTGATCAGATAGTCCTCTAGCTTGCCAACCTGGCATATTCCCACGTTTTTCCTTGTTAATAGATATGGTTTGCATATTAGTAATATGCCATTTGTTTGTTTAAATACAAATTTGTCAGTTCAAGATATAAGCAAGCTTTCTGATGTGTTTACATATTGCATGGTGTAGAGCAGCAGTAGCGAATAGTAGATAGATCACAGAAACTGCCGGCTTAGGGCCTTATTCACGAAGGGATAGCGACAGGTAGTGGCTGTTAAGCGACAGGTAGCGGCAGGTATCGACATGAGAACGCCGGCCACAGCACGCAATTCCACATTTATGAAGCCGATTCTGTTGAGAGACTGGGATAATGTCATGTAGCGTATGATTCATCATTATCCCAGCCTCAACGTACAGCGCCGGCGTTCACACTTTCAGAGCGCTACGTCTTACCTCTTGCTACCTGGCGCTCTCCCATACATTTCAATGGACGTTCTTTTACTTTATTCTAAAATAATGTTGTGACCTCTCCTGGCCTAGAAAAAGCCATTTTTGAATTTTTCTTTTCATTTTTTATATATTTATGCAGAATTGACATTACTGGTCTGGCATTAATGTGTTCATGTCACAATGTTATAACAATGTAATTCCATAGGTTTTCGCTTTGTTACTGGTGGATACATGTTCAAAAACAGCCTTTAATCACACAGCCTCCGGCGCTCTGGGCTACAGCGAAGCATTTTTGAGCGCCAGAGGTGTGTGAGTGTTTTTTTGGTGAATATGGTGTGAGTCGGTCGCACTGACCAGTCGCTACCATTTGCTCCCATACAGCGCTGTATTGCTCATATAGCGACTGCCCACAACGTATTCATCAATTCTGTACAGCGACTGAGGCGCTCTGAACTCGCGAACCACGGCCGAGCACAGCGACTACTAGCGCTCATCTGTCGCTACCTGGCGTTAGTAATGAATCAGCCTGCCCATATATTTGCATGTAATCTCTCTATAATTTCTGGTCTTTTTTTGACTCCCTAAGTGGTGGGAGTGGTGATAAAGTAATTTCTTACTAAAATAAATAGATATTCTTGAAATATCGTATTTACCTCATGTGACAAGACAAGTGAAAAGCTTGTATTATTTTGTAATTTCATAGTTACAAAACCCCCGATCGGGGTGCCCCGCCGAAGTGGACCAAAACCCAGGATAGTCAAAATCCTGGGTGTTGGTCCACTTTAAAACATTGGTTTTACTAACCTTCCATATGTTTTTATTGCAACAAGTAATTCCACAGATGAAGTTGTTTGTTGTAACATGCAACTCATCACACATTTATCTACCATGCAGTAGTTTAGCTGGTGATGTGTAGGTAGTTGCATGTAAATCAGTAGTGTAGTAAGATTTTCCAGTATATATTGCAGTGCTTCTTTAAAGCTTTTGTTGAACCTCTTAAAGTGGACCATGATTAACAAAATCAATGTTAGAGGCCGAGCAGGAGGCCATCCTGATTGCTGCTGGCCCTGCGCATCTCCCTTTCCCCGCAAGCCCATTTTGACTTACTTTACCGGGCGTGCAGTGGGATATAATATACCTTGCGGACATTGGCAATATGAGGTTATTTTTCTATATTCCCGGCAAAACTCTGAGCAAATGGAAATTACTGGCTCTTTTTTACTGTGTCAAGTGTAGAAATCTCAAGGTCTCCCTTTTCTGAGAGGCACTCCTTGCATGGCTGTAAGAGGGCTTCACAGTCAGTGTGTGGCTATATATGTTTGTGTGTGTGTTTTTGTTTAATGCTTGATCAGATCATGAATTATATCACATGTCTTACCTGATTGCTTTTTGATTTTACTTAATCATTTTGCTTAATTGCTTAAAACGGTCCTTCAGCATAATTTAATGAAAAGCCTAAACCCTTACAAAAAACTATTCCCCAACATCTAAAATTAATATATTTTAAGTTTTTAGTCGCTTACTTTTTATTCTTTCCCCCTACTGGGCTGCAACTGGGCGCCGCCATCTTGCCTCAGAATCATCACATATTGAGGAGAGGAAAAGTGGGGTTTAGCTGTGCTTTGCACAGACAGACCAGAGCTGGGGTCAGAAAAAGGACAGCATTCCAGAATGCAGAGTGGCATATTCAGAAGACACTTCCTGTCTGCAGGCAGCCTGAGACTCCACAGGCCACCATCTTGGATGTTAAAAGTTTAAAAGGTGCAAGTAGGATGGTTTTTAATGTGGGCAATCTGTATGTTGGGGGTGGGGAAACATACAAGAAAGGCTCTTGTTCAGGGTGAGGGTCCTCTTTAATGATATTAATTAATTGCTTCATTTGATTGAAAATGATATTCAGGTAAAAAATCAATTATATGATTAACGTAGTTAACGAAGCCACTAATAAAGCTGTAGTCTTTATTATAAGGCTACTGGCATCAATAAAAAGTGAAATTCACTCACAGCTAATGTCTAATCCTGGTCACCAGTCAGGAATTGTATTCAGAGTTTGGCCATTTGTAACTTGCAGAAGGTCCTGTAACCAAACTGGACATAGACATGCAATAGAAGCTTGTTTAACATGCCGTATCTGTATTTATATCAGTAAATGCAACCACCTCAATGTTTCCTGTGTATTAGAAGATGTAAGTTATTGTGACAAGCATTTTTCCAGGCCTGGTTTGTAAGTATAAGAAGCCTTGCTGGGATGCATTCCTGCGTCAGTACACAAATGTTTTTTGAGCTCAGATACAACCCATTTCTTAGCCCAATTTTAATGGCACTGTGAACAAAAACACCAAGTTTGTAATCAGAAGCATCTGTAGTAAAAGCGCTACAAATAACATTAGTAAGTGGACTATTCAGAATGTACTTTTTCAAGGTGGGGGTGAACAGGTTTAACTTGGGAATCAACAATCTAGTGCTCTTAATGGCTTCACTAACTTCTCCAATACCATGAAGAAACCTAAAAAAAACATATGGCTCCACTCATTTCTCCAATACCACGAGGAAAGACCTAAAAGGCACATATGGCCTGGAAAGAACAGTTCTAATGTACTGTACTTGCCAGGAAATAGTACAATATACAAGGAGCAGATGAAGCATTTGTTGCAGAAATGACCACATGACAGTAAGCTGGAGGAATTGTGCTGTGCTGGGAGGCAGCCGCATGTTGCAATGTAACAGCTGGCTTGTTACAATGTGAATCCCTGGGAGGGAG
This sequence comes from Gastrophryne carolinensis, assembly GCA_027917425.1. NCBI lineage: Eukaryota > Metazoa > Chordata > Amphibia > Anura > Microhylidae > Gastrophryne > Gastrophryne carolinensis. The sequence continues at coordinate 469,342,613 of CM051235.1, forward strand.
TTTTAGCAACAAAAACAGCATCTGTACAGTACAGAAAATGGAAGACATCAGTCTTTAAAAGCAACTGTACGCTGAAGCCAAAACTCACTTGCATCAAAAAAGACCCCTCATGTGTTAGGGCTCTGTTTCAGTGAGATCTCTGCTCTCCTCATTCATAATACTCACTTTGAAGATCTAGGATTAAAAATAATTTTGATCCTTATTCAGTGTGTGAAACCCACTGGCTATTAACACCAGCTTTATGGGGCTTATGAGGGTCAATATATGGTGCAATACCTCTAATTATTCTCCTTTCTTCACTGTGGAAATACCACTCTGAGGAATAGTTTCTGTTTTTTAGAGACAGGTGGCAGCTAGGGAGGGGCACAAGTGAAATCCATAGCAGTGGTCATTAACTGGAAGTGGGCAGAACATGGCTGAAATCTGTGACATAGTTTGTGTAGAGTGTGGTCAAATTCATAGCAGAGGTACTGGGCTGGCAGCAGGTAGAGTGGTTGGATCTGGAACAGAACAGCAACAGGCAATACAGCCAGTGTTATTCTATTTCCGGAGCTGGCTTCAACTCCAAACAACAAGATCAATGTAGATAGAGGTGTTGCACCGGGGAGTATTATTAGGAATATGTTTCCCATTCCCATTAGAGAGTTGGATGGAGGGCACTGCAGGAGCAGCAGCTAAGTGAGCATATTCGTGCTAGTTAAGTAAACTTAAACAGGGGCAGAGAAGAGAAACTGATAGAGCAGCTTTAGCATCAATTAATTAAGTAATAGAGAAAACAAAATGGGACAGTAATAAAATGAAAGACAGGGACAAGAACAAAAGGGTCAAAATACATCTAGGGCCTTATCCATGAAGGGATAGCGTCAGGTAGTGCCTTGTAAATGAGAGGTAGCGACAGGTGAACGCCAGGCACGGCACGCAGTTACACATTTATCAAGCAGAATCTGTTGAGCGACTGGGATAACGCCATGTAGCGTCCGATTCATCATTATCCCAGCCTCAGCATACAGCGCCAGCGTTCAGCCTTGCATAGCGCCAGGTATTACCTCTCGCTACCTGTCGCTCTCCCATACATTCCAATGGATGTTCTTTTATTTCTCTTTAAACAGGGGGTTTTTATTAATCTTTTTTTTTATTCTCAAATAATGTTGTGACCTCTCCTGGCCTAGAAAAAGCCATTTTTTGAAATTATTTTGCAGTTTTTATATATTTATGCAGAATTGACATTACAGGTCTGGCATTAATGTGTTTATGTCACAATGTTATTACAATGTAATTCCATATTTTTTTCGCTTTGTTACTGGTGGATACATGGTAAAAACAGCTTTTAATCACACAGCCTCCGGCGCTCTGGGCTTCAGCGATGTGTAAGGCTGTTTTTTTTTTTATGAATATGGTGTGAGTCGGTCGCACTGACCAGTCGCTACCATTTGCTCCCATACAGCGCTGTACTGGTCATATAGCAACTCCCCACAATGTATTCATCAATGCTGCACAGTGACTGAGTCACTCTGAACTAGCGAACCACAGCCGAGCACAGCGACTACTAGCGGGCGCCCAATGCCTGCTACAGACGCTCATCTGTCGCTACCTGCCACAAATAGTGAATCAGCCTGCCAGTGTTTTTCTTCTTTAAAGGGGGAGGTACTAATAATCAAAATAAGATCTCCCTATTAAGTTACATTGGAATGCTTGGTGAGTATCACAATTAATCAAGGCCCTGTTGTGGCAGAGGCTACATAAGTTACTATATACTGTAATTCTCTTTATAGCCTCTTGGGTCAGTGGAAAACTGATATTTTTACATACCTTAAAAATAAACCCTTTAAAATCTGTAATTCATTTATTAATACATTATGCGCTGTTTAGTGTCATTTTGCAGACATACTGCTATCTATTTATATTTGGTGCTGCCATTTGTACAGACTGGCGCTGCAAGTCACAACCCTCAATGTTAAATAATCAGCTTGGATTGGTGCACTAGTATTGAATGTTTTACCTGTAGTAAAAAGTGCCAATGATTTTCATGATCTTCCTATCTGGCGATTCACTAACAGTGAACTTCTCAGGCTTTTTTCTCATGAATTGAATTTTTTACTACCATGAGAGTTTTTTTCAACTCTTTGTGAATTGAGGCCAAAGTATATCCCTGCTGGAGACACGCGGGACAAATCTTAAAGGAGCACTATCGCGAAAAATGGCCCAAGAATAAAAATCCATATAAATATGCTGGATGGAGGGAGGAGGGGTCACTTATACACCCAGCATCTGGAAACATGCAGCCAGGCTTGTTTTTTATATTTTAATGAAAGGAAGAGAACATGTCGGGTGACAGACTCTGTCACCCCTCATAGACTAAACCTTTAACCCCAGGATATTATTCCTACCAGGGGAAGAAAACTACAAGTTTGGCAGGAGTTTTATTCAGTTTGGTTATATAAGTGACCACTTCTCTCATTAGCTAAAGTGTTTATATGGATTTTAAATATTACACAATTTTGCGATAGTGCTCCTTTAAAGTGTATTTAGGCTGAGATTCTAGTTTAGATTCTGGTAAAGTTAAAAAAGTGAGATAATATATTTTCCTGGAAAAAAGTGACATTTGGCAACATCTAAGTTCTGAATTTACAATATTGACAAGTCACAATGCACTTTTGTACAAATTAATATGTATAAAATTAGCCATTAGCATAAAACACTTCAATATAGTTCTGCCCATTGTGCTCTATGAGATCTTAAACCGGCGCAACTTAAAACTATTTGGCAGCAGTGATAAATTGGACACAGGCTGGCAGACGCATTGGCTGACAAACGCATCATTATAATAACATTGTAAAATAAATAAAAAACTATGCAATCATGATTAAAAAAACAATTATGTGTTTATCATGAATATTTTTAAGATGTTCAGAAAATCTTTCCAGCTAAGACTGAATGTTACTCCAATCCCAACATGTTACATCAAACATATCTGCAATACAGTCAGGGCCATATTTATGATGTGTGCTTTTTAGCATCCTATTTTTGACTATAACTCCAGCTTCACAGCACCAGCATTAGTGTGTAATGTGGCACTGTGCTGTGTACTACATTGTTGCTAGCAGTCAATGCGCTGAAAATTACTAATTAGCTTTGTTTGTTGTACTTAGATATTGGCCTATGTCAGCGCTAGTGAATGCCACTTTTTATTGGCGTTATTCTGGCGCTCAACATCATAATTATGAATTTTTTTCCCCTTGAAATCTTTGGTGCTGTATTTTTCCGCTGGGGACAAACTTTACAGTGTGTTTCAGCTGCGTTTTAGTTGGTGGCACAAGGTGTAGACCTGTAAAGACAATTTTGGATAACAGAGAATGGCTATCTGAATGGTGGGAGGTTGGTGTGCACACACATCCCAAAGGATGCAGAGAGGAGGATGCTTGTGCTCTCATTTGCAGGAGGGCAGAGCCGTTTGCCCAAATGACTTATGCAAATGGCTTTGATTGGACGAGAGCCTGTGCATGCGCTGTAGAACTGAGATGAGTTTTGCAGGGCGATATAGGGGGGTTCACACAGCGGGGTATGCCAAATTGGGATGCCTGGGAGGTAAGGAACAAAACCCCAGTTGTTTCACTTTAAATGAATGTATTTATTAGTGATCAATGTGTATATATGAATTAAAAATTATAAATACATTGATTTGATACATATACATTAAATATATGTATATATAATTGATATTGGTCTACTGTCTCAAGTAATCTATGTCACATGGTATTAATTGTTCGTATAGCATTAAAACAATAAATGAATCATATTCATATTGGGGGTTGAAACTTATTTTTTATACCTGTTGGATACTATTGTTACTCATAAACATCAAATTAAATATTGCCTGCACGGTAACACAACTTGTAAGCACTCTATCTTGCAGTAGACCAGGGTGCCTTGCCTCCTGCTGACAGATCTGTTAACAGCTGCCCCCAGGGCCAGGCAACGAAGGCTCCCCATATGTAATGTTCGACAAATTGAAGTGACTGATGTTCTAGAGCAGTGCTGCATTCTGTGGGGAAATACAGGCAGGCTGATTCATCATTAGCGGCAGGTAGCGACAGATGAGCGTCTGTAGCAGGCATTTTTAGAGCGCCCGTTAGTAGTCACTGTGCTCAGCTGGGGGTCGCTAGCTCATAGCTGTGCATTAATGTTAAATACATTGTGAGGAGTCGCTATTTGACCAGTACAGCGCTGTATGGGAACGTATGTTAGCGACTGCTCATAGCGACCGACTCACATCATATTCAGCAAAAAAACAGCCTCACAAATCTTTGGCGCGGAAAAATGCTTGTTTGAAGCTCAGAGCGCAGGAGCCGGTGTGTTTAAAGTCTGTTTTTCAGTATCTATCCACTAGTAACAAAGTGAAAACATATGGAATTACATTGTAGGAACATTGTAATGAGGCCTGTAATGTCATTTCTGCAGAAATATATGAAAAATAAGAAAATTGTGAAAAAACTGCTTTCAATACCAGAAGAGGTCACAGAATTATTTGTGATTTTTTGGGAAAAAAAAAACAAATACCCCATTTAAAGAGAAGAAAAGGATCGTCCATTGAAATGTATGGGAGAGCACCAGGTAGCGAGAGGTCATACCTGGCGCTGTGCAAGGCTGAACGCCGGCGCTGTTCGCTGAGGCTGTGAAAATGATAAATCAGACACTACATGGCGTTGTCCCAGTCGCTAAACAGATTCTGCTTGATAAATGTGTTATTGCGTGCCGTGGCCGGCGTTCACCAGTTGCTACCTGTCGCTACCTGTCATTAACCAGCCACTACCTGATGCTATCCCTTCTTAAATAAGGGCCTAAGTTATGCTGTTAAAAAAACTCAGTACATCCACTTTAACAATACATCTTTTGGGGTTGGAAAGGTTAACATAGTGACCATAAAAGGATTTGTGTTCTGCTGTATTGTCTAATCATATATTTCAGGCCTGCTGACTTTGACTGATGTCTCAGTGAGGTCCCTCAAACCATTTATCAGTGATGATTGAAGACACTTTACATTTGTACATTTTCCAAAATAGCATCTTTATGAATTATAGAATACATTGCTTTACAATAGCTTGTATATACAAAATAACATTTGTGTTTGATTTCCTGTTATGGGGATCTTACCATGCTATGTACCGTAAAAGGGGCATTGTGTTCTGTTGTTAGAAGTGCTATTAAGTTATTTACTATTTTATTTTTTTGACTCTCAGTGGAATCCTTGGTGTTTATTGCCTTGTTCATGTTTCCATATGCGTTTTAAAAGGAGATGACATCATATTTTCTGGGAGCCATTGTTGTGCCATGTCATCCACACTGTACTACAGCCAAGCATGAAACAGAGGAATAAATAAATTGCAGTTCAGATATGAATCATATCGTTCCATGTAGGGTTAAATGAGAACCAGTCTTCCAAATCAAGTCATTGTTTTGTGTCATAATGGAATCATTTATGCATTGGGGCCAGCAACATTTTCCTTTCATATTGCTATATAAAAGTGAGCTTCTTTTTTTAGAATTTAATTGAAAAGTATTACTTACACATAGTTTACAAGAAAACACATAAACAAAATTGTGTATGAATATTTACTGTATTTTTCACTCTAGAAGACAACCTGCCCATAAGACGCACCTAGGATTTTGGGGAGGAAAATAAGAAAAATAACATTTTGAACCAAATAATAGGCAAGGTGCAGAATCATCCAATTACAGGCAGAGTGGCATCCGCCCTCTCATTCCCAATAGGCAGTGTGTCATTACCCCTTCCCATAGGCAGTGTGTCATTCCCCTTTCCCATAGGCAACGTGGCATTCCCCCCATCCCATTCCCATAGGCAGTGTGGCATTCCCCCTATCCCATTCCCCATAGGCAGTGTGGTATTCCCCCCTCCCATTCCAATAAGTAGTGTGGCATTCCCCCCATCCCATTCCCATAGATAGTGTGGCATTCTCCCCTCCCATTCCCCCAGACAGTGAGGCATTCCACCCTCCCATAGGCAGTGTGGCATCCCCCCTCCCATTCCCATTATAGGCAGTGTGGCATCTCCCCTCCCATTCCCATAGGCAGTGTGGCATTCCCCCCTTCCATTCCCAATATAGGCAGTGCGGCATCCCCCTCCCATTCTCCATATAGGCAGTGTGGCATCCCCTCTCCCATTCCCCATATATGCAGTGTGGCATCCCTCCCCCATTCCCCATATAAGTAGTGTGGCATCCCCCTCCCATTCCCAATATAGGCAGTGTGGCATCCCCCCATTCTCATAGGCAGTGCGGCATTCCCCCTCCCATTCCCCATATAGGCAGTGTGGCGTCCCCCCCATTCCCATAGGTAGTGTGGCATCCCCCCTCACATTCCTCATATGGGCACTGTGGCATCCACCCTTCCATTCCCCATATAGGCAGTGTGGCGTCCCCCCCATTCCCATAGGTAGTGTGGCATCCCCCCTCACATTCCTCATATGGGCACTGTGGCATTCCCCCTCCCATTCTCCATAAAAGCAGTGTGGCACCCCCCTGCAGTTCCCCATAGGCGTCAGAAGTCAACTGTTTTTTCTTTTTCATTCGCCCGATAAGGCGCAAGATCTTCCAGCAATGCAGTGCAGTCTCTTCTAGCAATACACTCAAGTCTTTTAATGCCTCCCCATAAAAACAATTGTCAGGGTGCCAACTCGTGTGGCTTTACAGAATATGAAGGTTTGAATACATGCATTGGGGAGCATTTTGGCACATGCACAACCTGATGCATACAATGCCGTCTGGTGTGCACCTGTTACCAGAAAATTGCTGTTTTGTTTTTAGATTCTCCTGTCTTATGACAACCACAACTTTGAGAATCTGAGAGTCTAACAAACTGGCAAAAATGTTATTAGGTCCTCTGCTTTTCAAGCAGATTCCAAGATGTGGAGTTTAATTTAGTATTCTTGACCAGAAATGAGCACTACAAATATCTGGTTATACATTTTGGATTTTGTAACCCCCTTCATATTTCCAGCACTTCATCAACAATGTGCTTAGTGATATGTTGTCTTTGTAAACATTTATACTGACTTCTCTGAATCAATAAATCAACATCAAAATCAAATCTGTCAGGTCCACTGAGCATTGATTGTATGAAATGAATGAGAAATGTGAGTTCAGCAAGACCTCCGCCAGTCTATCTGGTATAGAATATGAAGTCCCTTCTTCCAGAAAGGAAGTTCAGAAATTTCTAGGATTCACACATTTTACTGCATTCATTCCTGAGCTTGATGCCTCTGAAGTTGCCATAGGTGCTATCTCCAGCAGTCCAAAAGTAATTATGTGACTAAGAAAGTGGATACAGCTGCTAGGAGGGGCAGTTCATCCGATCCATATTCTACCTTATTTTAATAACTCACCAAAATTTCGAGGACCTCCAGGCAGCAAAACATCCATGAAGCCAGATTGTCCCTCTTCTTTTCACAGTTTGATTTTCATATCACCTATTCTACTGTATCAAAGAATGTAAAGCCAGATGCTTTGTCCCAACTTTATGCCAAATACTTTCATAGAACATAAACAGAACATCCTATCTGTCAGGACGGAGAGTTCTCCAAATTGAACTCTCCACCAGGTTATCAGATTATTAGGCCAGAGCAATGACACAACACAGGAATAGATGTACTAAAGGTTCATTAAACAAGGCAAAAATAAACCATGAAACAAAGGAACAGAAAACCCTTGGATTCAGGCAACAAAAAAAAACAAATCCAAAACTAACTAAACACAAGCATATGCTAAAGGAAACATCAAAACAGAGGGACCCCCAGGTGCTGGTGAATTACCAAGGGCCCAGGATAGGGGTCTGAGGTCTTCAGTAGACGATAGGAGGCCTGCTGTTTCGAGGACTGGGAGCATAAAGTGGTCAAGCAGCCTAAGGAAAGCCGGGAGAGGCCTGCTTTTCACTAGAACAGTGAGCCCATGAGATTCACCAACAAAGTGAACAAAATCCTTCTGCAGCAGGTAAAGGGTGGGTCCCACTTAAACAGACCTAACAACAGGTGCAACAGCTAAGGTGTAGACAGAACAGCCAGGGGCTCTGCTGACACCCGGTGGTGGCTGTCCGAAATGCAGACCGGGTAATACATAGCGCAAACCACCAGCCGGATCCCAAGTTCACTACCCTAACCTTCTCAGAAGCGCTCCTCTGGAAAAAGAAGAATTTCAAGTTCATACTGATGACATAGCCCAGGAATCAGAAGTCTATGAGAACATAAATAACCCAGTTTTTCGCCCTGTCTCTGGGGTATACCGCAGAACTGGAGCTCAGAGGGGAAACAGCCCAGACAGCATTGGGCAGAAAACTGGAGCTGGCAGGCAAGATTTCAGACAACAGACCACACTTTACATGGGGCCTGAGTGCAGACTCAGGACAGGGGCTGGGTGCTGGGTCAGAGCAAGGTCCAGTGCTGATTCAAGGCAAGGCCTGGGTGCTGATTCAGGGCCTGGGTGCTAATTCAAGGCAAGGCCTGGGTGCTGTCTCAAGGCGGGGCCCAGGCAAGGCAGGTTCAAGGGGGGCCGAAACAAGGCAGATTTTTGGTGGAGTTCAGACAAGGCGATTCACAGTGGGGCCCTACTGCAGACTCGTGGTGGGACCCAGCTACAGACATGAGATGGGCCACAGACAAGACAGGCTCAATATGGGGAAGAGACAAGGCAGACTCACTGTGGGGTCAAGGTGTGGCTGACTCGCGATGGGGCCCAGACACGGCTGACTCACGGTGGGCCCAGATGTGGCTGACTCGCGGTGGGGCCCAGAACTGGCTAATTCACTGTGGGGCCCAGACGTGGCTGACCCACAGTGGGACCCATAAGTGGCTGACTTACGGTGGGGCCCAGAAGTGGCTTATTCACTGTGGGGCCCAGATGTGGCTGACTCAAGGTGGGGCCCAGGCAAGATGGGTTCAAGATAAGACCGGCCTGGCACCCAAGGTGCAGGCACTGGGGCACAGGCACCAGACAGTGGGACAAGCGAGGCGTAGGTACCGGGCAGAGGAGCACTGACACCAGACACTGGGATACTAGCAGAGGCTAGCATTATCATCGGAACAATGTTTTGATTTGTTGTTGATTTATTGTCATTGGAGACGTGCTGGCATTGACCCCGGGATGCTCTGGAGAATAGCTGGCCTAGACTGCAGGGCGCTTTGAAGATTAGCTGGCTGTCAACTATGGGATGCTCTGGAGGTGAGCTGGCCTAGACTGTAGGATGCTTCAACCAGGGGATGCTCCAATGCGGACCTCTGTGCCAGATATCCGGACCCTTGCCCTGATAGCCCTGCAGTCAGTTGCTTCTGTGTTGCCATGCTCAGAGCTGCTCCCTTGATCGGAGATATAGTGCTCAGTCTCCGTGCCATTGTCATGGCTCCCTGGCACCTAGCATTGCATTCCATTCCTGTGCTCCCAGCTTTGCCAATCTATTACTCTTTCTTTCAGCTCTGGCCTTCTACTTCCCCAGCTCTGCCCAATCATTCCTGTCCTTTTAGTACTGCCCACCCACCCCTTCTCCCAGCTCTCTCAATCCCTCATTTACTGTTCTGTCTATCCATCCCTCTTCCTTAAAGCTTCTCTTCCGTTCATCCCTCTCCCCTGAGCCCTATCTATCTATCCTTGTTACCAGCCCTTATTGCCATTAACACCCCTGTACACGGCCTACACAGAATGCAAGGGAGGGTTAAAGCAGTGTGCCATGGGCCGAGCTGTAGGTTCTGTGGGGCCAAAAGAAAGCTCCTGTGCTTCCCAATGCCAAATAAGATTTTTTGGGTGGGGTGGGGGGCAAGCAGCCCTTTTTAGTCTTGCCAGGGTGCGGATTTCTAATTATCCACGACCTGGCCCTCTGCTCGGACCTTTACCTCTCACCTGAAGCCTTTAAATGGACCTTTACAAGAAGTGGTTGAGTATCCCTGGTATAGACCATGAAAAATATGATTGAAATAGCATTAAAATATTGGCAATTCAAACAATCTTGGAAAACTCACAAGCTTAGAGCATTCCAGCTCTGGAAACACGATTAGAGATCTAGATGGATGCCAGAAAGTTATAGAGGCACATTCACTGCCGCTATTCAAAAGGGAGGTATAGATTAAAAAGTTCTAGCTTTGCAGTGGCAGTTGTGAACATTTGCAAGTCTACGGATTACTTAAAGGAGCACTATCACGAAATTGTGCAATATTAAAAACCCATATAAACACATTGGCTAATGAGAGGAGGGGTCACTTATAAAACCTTACTGAATAAAACACTCACCAAGCTTGTGGTTTTCTTCTCCTGGTAGGAATAAATCCAGGGGTGACAGGTTTAGTGTATTATGGGTGATAGAACCTGTCACCCAATCTCCTCTTCCTTTCATTAATAAAAATAAAATATACGGGGGGCGTGGCCGGCGATGAGAGCGTGAAGACGTGCACCTCCTGTGCTCCCTCCGGCCGACCCGTTTTATCAGCTTTTTCCGGGCTTTCTCCCACCCACACCCGGTGTCAGGTGTTATGGGGAAGGGAAGGAAAGGGGCAAAGAATAAATCGCCCCCTCTACATAGACAAATAAGTGCATACCTGGCCCCGGATCGCACGAGGGGCAGAAGAGAGGAGGCATCCAAGATGGCGGCGGTGGAGGACGGCGGGGCCGCGACCCGCAGCGCGAGCGGAGATCCCCCTGATCAGGGGAGAAGAAAGACGGCTCCTGCACCGGTGAGTGCCGTGGATGGAGGTGGGGCCTCCTGGCCTTCGTCGGGGAGGTCGGGTCCCCCCGGCAGCGCTGACAGGGGCAGAGAGGAGGACGGCGAGGAGCAGCACTGGCGCTCGTCGCCTGTGAATATCGGGGGCGGTGGTGGCCTGACAGCAGCCGCGGAAGACATCGGAGAGGAGCGTTGCCCTGAACGGCGCTCCTCAGACAGAAGCAGTTGCTCGGCTTCTGCGAGTTCCCCTGTGATCGGTGCTCCCCCGTCGGCCGGTGAGAATGGAATGCCTGCAGAATATGACATCGGCGCCGGCGAGGGAGGGGCAAGTCTGATACTAACCCCGGTGCCATTTCCAGACTCCGGGGACCAGGGGCGGATGAGCCAAGCCTTAAGGGGACACACGGAGGACATATCACAGATGGGGGGCACATCTGTGGAATCCCTCAGGGTCCTGTCACTACAACCCCCGGGAGGGGGGACTCATCTCTCCTGGAGGACCCTCTGGACTTTGGGGGCCTGACTTGTGGCCACAGGGGATGGTCATGCCCCCCCATCGTGGGAGAAGCCCTGCCAGGCACTGGGGAGACTTATCCCCCAAACCATCTGGGAACAGTGCAGAGCCCCCAAGACCCGGAATCTCCCCTCCAAGCCCAGAGTCTATGGCAATGGATGGGCCGCCGATAAGCACCCCCAGGGACTGGTTTACCCCTGGAACCCAAAACGAGATGCACCGCTCCCCAGTGTGGCCTTCATGCAGTAGTTCCATGGGGGCCTCATGGTGCAGGGGCAAGGAAGGATTGGGGAAGAACGCGGCACACCCCGCTTCGCCCTCTGAGTCCAGCAGGGTGAATGAAGTGCGACACAACCCACAGGGGGTCACAGACAAGAGTACGGCGCCAGTGGTCCAGCTAGATCCGCTGTGGTGGGGGGGCCCTCCGCCCCTGTGAAACACCTGCGGTGGATGGTGACCGGTTGATCGATGGGTCTGCGCCACACCCGCTTACATCATTCTCTCACGACCCCATCTTGGCGGATATCAGGGCTGAACTCAAAGCCCTCCCGACCAAAGCTGACCTTGAATCCTTTATTCTAAGAGTGGAGAGCTCATTCAAGAAAGATATATCCGACCTGCAAAACTCTGTGGAGGGCCTGGGGTCTACAGTCGCCGGTCTGGAACAATGCCACCTTACGACCATACGAAGGATTGAAGCCCTGGAAAAGAACCTGTCGCTCCAGCAAGCTGTATCTCAAGCATCGGTCCTTCATTTGGACAACCTTGAAAACCGGAGCAGACGCAACAATATCAGGGCGAGGGGCCTGCCAGAGGTGACCAGCCAGGACCAACTCCTGCCCACGGTCGTGGGCATTTTCAACGGGATTCTCAGCCGCCCGCCAAACACAGAAATTTAATTGACCGCCTCCACAGGGCCTAAGGGCCGAGAGCAGCTTACCCCAACCGCCCACGAGACGTGATCTGCCGCCTACATTATTACTCGGTCAAGGAGGAGATCCTCAGACGAGCTTGGGACAGAGAGAGAATCATCTTCGATGGGGCATCAATCCAGGTGTTTCCGGACGTCTCAAGAAGAACACTCCTGATGCGCCGCTGCTTGAAACCCCTTCTTCTCAGAAACCAGGAGCCTCCTATCGGTGGAGGTACCCCTTCCACCTGCTTGTCCGAAAGAACCAGAGGGTCTTCACCCTAAGATCCCATGCTGACCTTCAGGAACCGTTCGCTTTTTTGGACTCCCCCCCAATGGAGGTGCGGGACTGGTTCTTGGGGAGCGGTCACCCGCAGAGGCCACGAGTGAGGAGAGCTACATCTGCCTCTCGCACAAGACGGTTCAGAAGACCTCCTGAGGGGCCAGCTTCATTGCCGAATGAGCCCTGAGGAGGGGTGTTGTCCCAAGTTACGCTACGGGACTGTTGTGATCCCCTGATATCCTTTGCCTCTTCCTTCTATGCCTGACGCCTTACATGTTAGTGTTTTATTGCCTATTTACTATGTGATTAACCGTTTTTCTTTCTTGTGTTTTTATATTTGCAATGTGCTCCTTTGGTGCGCTCTTGCGCGGCCTGGCGGTCCCGCTCTCGCCGCCTGCAGCCGGCGGCGGGGCGGCGCTGGGCGCTTCGGAGGTTCCATCTTCATATCCTGGGTTTTATGGGTGGGTGGTGCCACAGGAAAATATCCCTGGGGCTCACGGTGGGGTCTTTGGGGAGCCCGCTACGTACCGAATGGGGTTGGCTGGAGGGACTCCCTGCGCCTCTCTGACCCGTCTCGTCCCAACACTAGGCCATGACTCCCTCTGCACGCCTTTGCGGTGCGGGGTGGGAGTTGTTTTTGGGAAACAATAACTTGTTCCCCAACCGGGTGGTGGCGCTTTCTGGTTGCTCCCGACCCGGTTTAGTCGGTTAGTTTTTGTTCCTTCTTTAAGTGTCTCCCTCCCCCTCTTCCTGTCTCGTCTCTCCCCCTGTTGTCCACTTGTTCCTCTTCATCTCCCCCCTTCTAACTTACCCCGCCCCCAACCTTGCATTCCCCGCTCGGACAGGCGTATTGATCCGAGTTCCCCTGGTGTGACGGGAGGTGAGGGTTCGGATGTTCCGGTATGTCTCGGGTGAAGTTTACTTCCCTCAATGTGAAGGGACTCAACTCCCCTCTGAAGAGAGCTGTGGTCCTCAGGGAACTGAGGCGCTTACATTCTCAGGTCGCCTTCCTGCAGGGGACCCACCTCAAGGTGGGGAGATCACACAAAGTCTCCAACTGCTACTATAAGACCCAATACCACTCCCTTTCTCCGGACTCTAAATCTAGGGGTGTAGCTATCCTTTTAGCAGGGTCCTTGCCATGGACACATTTGGCGACACTTCAGGATCCGGAGGGTAGATTCCTGTTTGTGCAGGGCACCCTCTTCTCCCTGAAGGTTACGCTGGCAACATGCTACTGCCCCAACACCAACCAATTCAAATTTATACGCTCCGCACTGAGCAAACTAGATGGGTTCGCGGAGGGGGTTCTCCTGCTCGGGGGCGACTTCAATACAGTTCTCGATCCAGCCTGGGATACTTCCCGCGGATCCTTTCATACCCCCTTGTCCTCCCTGAAAAAAAATCAGATTACTGCTTCTCAAACACCAGCTGATGGATGCGTGGCGGATTCTTAATCCCAGGGGGAGAGATTATACTTTTTTCTCAGCTCCCCATAACTCCTACTCGCGCATTGACTGGTTCTTGGTCCCCCACAGGTTCCTGCACCTTGTTACCGATATGGATATTGGGCAGATCGTTGTTTCAGACCATGCCCCTGTCTCCCTGACCATCTCCATCCCTGATTCGGCCCCCTTGAGAGGCCAATGGAGGTTGAATAGCTCCCTCTTACAGGACCCAGTTGTAAAAGCGGGCATCCATAAGGCTATCGTAGAATACTTTGCAACTAACAACACGGGAGGGGTCTCGCGGATGTCTCTTTGGGAGGCCCACAAGTGTGTGGTTAGGGGCGTGTTGATCAAGCATGGGGCCCGTCTCAAGAGAGAAAAGAACAAACAAATTGATCTTTTGACTCGAGAGATTTTTGAGACAGAGACCCTGCACAAGAGTCCCCTGGATGCGGCGCTTGGCGCCAAATTGACACGCCTTCGGGAGTCCCTCAGAGACGTTTGCCTTACCGAAGCTAAAAGTTTGGCGGCCAGGTGTCGGCGATTTTTCTATGAATACAGCAACAAATGCGGTAAGGCCTTGGCTAGAGCCCTGAAAGCGCAGCGAGCCAGAAATTTTATTTTCCACGTCCAAGATCAGGGAGGTAGAAGACTCCATTCGACTAAGGACATAGCGAGGTCGTTTAGGGAGTTCTATGAAAAGCTATATAATCTACCATTGGGTCATCCGGCTCCCTCAGCGACTAACATAGAAAGATACATTCGAGAATCCGGACTCCCTCGACTTGGGCGCGAGGTGGCGGAGGCTCTTGAGGGGGGACATAGAGCTGGGAGAATTTGTGGAGCCATCAGGAACACCAGGCCGGGAAGAGCCCTGGGCCCCGACGGATTTAGCTTAGATTACTACAAGGAGTTTGCTGGGATTCTCGGTCCTCACTTTGTCACATCGTTTGGTTCCTTGAGGGACGGGAATCCGCCTCCTAGAGATACCTTGAGAGCAAACATCACCGTAATTCCTAAGCCTGGGAAAGACCCGGCGCAGTGCGAGAGTTATAGACCTATCTCACTGTTGAACAGCGATATCAAGTTGTTTAATAAGATAATAGCAGACAGACTAGCACCACTTATCCCCTCCCTCATACACTGGGATCAGGTTGGCTTTGTTCCCTCGAGAGAGGGAAGAGACAACACCACTAGCGTTATCAATCTGATCAATCGGGCTCGTTCGGCGGGTCAGGCAGCGATGCTTCTCTCGACGGACGCCGAGAAGGCTCTTGATAGGGTGAGCTGGGCCTTTATCTCCGCTACCCTTCGTCAGGTTGGCTTGGGGGAAAACATGACCCGTTGGGTTCTGGCTTCCTAATCGTGCCCCTCGGCGTCCGTTGTGGTAAACGGGATGGCATCGGAGCCGTTCGACTTGGCGAACGGGACCCATCAGGGCTGCCCCCTCTCCCCCCTGATATTCATTCTGACACTTGAGCCCTTCCTGCGCTATGTGAGGAAAAACTGTGACATCGCTGGCATCGGGGTAGGGCGAGTTGAACACAAGGTCGCGGCCTATGCTGACGACTTGATATTTTTTATTTCTAGACCTGAGACATCCCTTCCCATCCTTTTAGCAGAACTTAAAGCCTTCCAAACAGTTTCCAATTATAAGATAAACTATCAAAAGTCTTCCGCCCTTAACATCAGCCTACCTCCTGGGAGATTAAAGTAGATCTCCGAAAATTTCCCATTTAAGTTGGAAAGAGAAGCCATAACATATCTGGGGACACAGATATCGGTCAACCCTCAAAAACTTTACAACATGAACTTCCCCCCATTGTTGAAGAGAGTGGAGGAGGACCTGCAGAAGGGGAACAAAAATGCCTTTTCTTGGTTTGGTAGGTCTAATATCATTAAGATGAACATCCTGCCAAGAGTGTTGTATCTCTTCCAGGCCCTCCCCATCGTGGTTCCACACACTTTCTTCAAACGCCTGACGAAGATTTGTTCCAGGTTTGTTTGGGCTGGGAAACCGCATCGGCTGGCGGCACCTCTCCTCGCTCTCCCCAAGGGGAGGGGAGGATTGGGCCTCCCGGACTGGAGGGCATACCATGCGGCAGCTCACATGTCACGTGTGATTGACTGGTGTAGACACTCCTCTCTGAAGCAGTGGACGCTTGTCGAACAGGAGGCCTTGGGGTCCCTCTGCCGGGGCTCCCTTGGATTCCGTTAGAATGGGCCCCCACCCTGAACAAACATCCCACAATAGGCCCTACCCGAAAAATAGTGAGCAGGTTCTTCCCGAAGTTGGGCATTCTTCCCTCTGCTTCGCCTATGACCCCTGTACTAGGACATCCGGACTTCCCGGCAGGCCTAACAGACGGCACTTTTCGTGCGTGGGTAAAACAGGGCCGCTTCAGGGTCTTGCATTTTCGAGAGGGTTCGGAGTGGATTGGGGCAGAGGTCTTGGCGACGAGACATTCACTTCCCCCCCTGAATACCTGGCAGACTTTGCAGCTCACACACTATGAAAGCTCCCTGACAAAAGCTATGGAAGGGGTGGTATCTCTTACCCCTTTTGAACAGTCTTGCGCAGGTAGCGGTCACTTCAGAGGAGCCATGTCCTATGCTTATTCCCTGTTGATGTCCCCCTCGGACTCCTACAGACCCCCATATATTGAAGCTTGGGAGAGGGAACTAAATAGGAGTTTCATGAAGGAACAGACGCAGGCCATGCTACAGGTAGCTCACAAGTCATCTATGTCATGTAGATATCAAGAGGCCGCCTTTAAAGTTCTCTCACGCTGGTACCTGGTGCCTTCCAGACTAGCGAGAATATTCCCCTCCTCTTCCTCCCAGTGCTGGAGGTGTTCAGGGGATAGGGGCACCATGATACACATCTTCTGGGAATGTGGGGCACTGGCTGGGTTTTGGAGCAACGTTAGGAAAATTGTTCTGATATTGACTGATGTAGACTTGGGTGAAGACCCGGCGGGATACCTCCTTGGCCTGGCTCCTACATCCATCAGGAGGAGGACCAAGTCCTTATTGGCCCCCCTGCTGAATGCGGCCAGGACTTGCATCCCGGCCTGCTGGAAATCGACGGCACCTCCCACGACAGCTATGTGGCTCACCAGGGTTGGCGATATTAATAGGATGGAGGAGATGACGGCCTCTCTGAGAGGGAGGGTAGACGAGCATAGAGATAGGTGGCGGGCATGGGACCAATTTACCTTTTCGGCAGGTACCTACTTTCTGCAGGAGTAGAAGTGTGTGCCCAGGCTGGGGAGTGGCCTCCATTAGAGGTGTTTAAACTCCCCTCTTCCCCTTTTCCCCTCTCTCCCATCCCTTGCTTCCCGCTTCCCCCTCCTCACCCCTTGTCTGTTTCTATGTTGTCTTGTCTCCCCCCCCACCCCCGCTTGTGTCGGTTGTGTTCCCTGTAGTTGATCTATGTGCATTCAATTCATGGTTATAAAAAGAAAAATTTAAGAGGCGTGGTGTACAGATTACACGCTTTATTACAATTTGATGTTCAGTTAGAATTAAGGTTAAAAATGAGCACCCCTTGACCTTTAGTCCTATGGGATGAGGGGGACTGACAGTACCAGAGGTCATTAGTCCTCTTTTCGTCTTCCTCTGTTCCTCATCTTGGCCCCTGTTAGCATCCCCTTCAAGCCTGTTCGGGACGTGTCTTGTGTTCTTGGCATAGCCACGGGTCGTTTTCATTATCTGCGAGGTGTACCTGTATTCATTTTTGTTGTAAACTGTTGTTTGGCTGTAACATTCCATGCTTCTTCAATAAAAACTACAATTTAAAAAAAATAAATAAATAAAATATACACTGAAGGAGCTTTATTGCAAAAAGTAGTCTAGTAGTAGAAAAATTGCGGAAATACCCCAAATAGCAAGAGAACAAGCTATTAAAATCCTGTTTTGTTCTTTTAATAAAAGGAGGAAGAAATGTGGATTACAGGTTTGTAAATGTACCATTTTGCCTTTACAGGGGAAGACTGCAGTTCCATTTCTAATGTGTAAAGGTGATTTTAGCCATAATGCCTTGATTTGCGCAAATACTTGAGTGAGTAAAACCATCCTTAAGGCAAACATTATTTTGTGTCCTCTCAACATCCTACCCCAGGAACATCCTAATTCAAGTTTCCCCTCTGTTTATTATACAAAGTATTATGTGTGCGCTACACACAAAGCATGGCTTGTTTATATGTTTTTTTATATTAGTCTGCTTTTGTGATCAAGCTTCTTTAAAAGTGATTTTAGCAATGAAATACATTAACGGTCTTTAAGCTTTTGTGATGCAATGCACTAGGGCTAGGCAGCATTACACCTATGCTCAATTTTGCCATCTTGCAATACCTTATGTCTGTTGCTATTCCCCATTGTACTTCAAGAGGCTCCAAAAGCTCCTATGAGCATTGCTGGTGTGAATTGACTGGTTTTCGTTTGCAACTGCTCTGTGCCTAAGTGTATTTCATGAACATGGTTTCGATGTGAGTCATTTTCCTAAGGGAGTTTAGAAAGACCTTCATGTGTACCAGAAACCCTCCCCTAACTGGGGAATAACTGTAACAGAACAGTATTTATCCACATCCTGATCCTATAATTGCGTCCCCACACTTTCAATGTTTACAAGCCTCTTGTGCAGCTTGGCATTACTCCATAATGTTTCCCATTAACACCTGTTTTTCCTGTTAACCACAGGTCAGTGTTACCAGTTTGGATATTTAATATTCCACAGGGAAGGGCTGTTACCTTTTTATTTATATTCAGCTTTATAGAATATTTTTTGATGAGTACATCTGCTGTCAGATGGCCTCACTGTAACTATTCACAGGACAATGAGCCAAACTGTTTTGCTGAACCATTAAAAGCTTCTGTGAGTTTAATGATTTCAATGTATTTCATTAGACGTATTTCATCATTCTAATTAGACAAATTAGTACATTTTCTGAGAAACCTCATCTGTCACTCCATTTCAAAGAAGATATGTAATAATCTGGAACACACAATTTTTGTTTGCCAAACACAACTGTTTGCCATTCATTTACTTTAGAAAGCCCATTTACAGATAGACTATTCTAAAATCTATTGCTAATGCACTTCACTTGGTAAATAATCAAACAGGGATTGGTGTATTTTTGCATCACACTGTAGGAGAAAATTGTCAAATGCCTCCTTTTGTTTAAAGGTCCTATCTCCCAGCCTTCCCACTTGTTTTACCTCTATAGCTTCATCAGAGGAGGTGATAAAGCATCAGAATTAATTATAGTTATATTATTCTGTATGAGACATAAATAGACTTTCCTCTAATCCGGGAACTCTGTGAACAATCTCTCCTTTACTCAGAGAAAACACATCTTGTAACAGTGGGACATAGTATTGGTGTTATTAGGTAATATGCTTTGTCAAAATAGGCGACGATTTATGATTTATGGTCGTGTGTGAACAAATTTGTGCACTTATTTGGAGAGCCTAGTTACACTCGGGCTTCCCTGATTCATGGTTCATGGTAATCAAAATGGGATGCGCATTTGTTTTCACACCAATTTGCGTACTAGCATTCGCCAATTCCCCAATGTGTGGTTGAAATTTTCCAATAGCGTCAATTTAGTACACCAAACTGTCTCTGGCACCTGATTTATGGTATGTTTAGAGGGCAGAAAAGCATGTGCAAATGTGGCAATTTGAACAGTGAATTTCCTCTAGCAAATAGGAGGAGGTGATGAGGCTGATTGCAAGGAAGCCTAATAAAAGGAGCCTATGAGGCTTTTGTACATGATACCTCTGTTTGTACATGATACCTCTGTAAAATGTTGCAGAATATATTGGCGCTATATATGTAAGGATTATTATTATGATAATAATAGTTAACCTGTGTTTATGTCACATAGGAACATAGTATGTAAGGTTGAATAAAGACTTTAGTCCATCCAGTTCAGCCTGTTTATCTCCTTCCAGTGGTCTAGTAGCCATAGCTGGAAATGTTATTACATGCCAGGAAGGCATTAAGGCCACTTTTGAAGATTTTTATTGTATCCTTCATTACTACCTCCTCTGGCAGCGAGTTCCATAGTCTCACTGCTCTTACAGAGAAGAATCCCCTCCTATGTCGGTGGAGAAAGCACCTTTCCTCTAACCTTAGTGGATGCCCTAGGATTATGGTTACACTCCGGGGTATAAATAGATTGTGGAACAGATCTTTGTATTGACCCCGAATATATTTATACATAGTTATTAGATCACCCCTCAGATGTCTATTTTTTTAATTTTTTGTGGTACTCTAGTCCCCGCAATCCTTTTATTAACTTAGTTTGAACCTCCTTTGAACACGCTCCAGATATGATATGTCCTTTTTAAGCACAGGAGCCCAGAACTGTACACAGTACTCCGAACGGGGTCAGAGAAGTGACTTGAACAGGGGGGAAATGATGCTTTGGTCATGGGCACCGATGCCCCTCTTGATGCCCCCCATTATCCTGTTTGCTTTAGCAGCTGCTTCCTGGCATTGATTACTACAGTTAAGTTTATTGTTAACTAAAACCCTTAGGTCCTTTTCCATTGTTGTTTTACCAAGCATTTCTTTATTGAGTGTGTAATCATGGCACAGATTTATCCTTCCCATGCGCATAACCTTACATTTATCAGTGTTAAACATTATTGGCCATTTAACTTCCCATGCTTCCAATTCATCTAAATCTGTTTGTAGCTGTCTGATGTCCTCTTTTGTGTTAATTACTTTACACAGCTTAGTATCATCTGCAAAGATTCAGACTTTACTGTTTAATCCGTACCCAATGTCATTAATATATATATATTGAAGAGAATTGGTCCCAGAACTGACCCTTGTGGTATCCAATCTGGGTGTGTACCATTGATAACAACCCTCTGCTTCCAATCATTAAGCCAATTTCAAATGTGCACACATTTTCCCCCAGTCCAAGAATTCTAATCTTTTGTACCAGTCTTTCATGTGGCACAGTATCATATGCTTTGGAAAAGTCAAGATATATGATATCCAATGACTTCCCCTGATCCAATCTTGAACTTGCCTCCTCATAAAAGCTGATTAGGTTAGATCTGTTCCATTGTGGTGTTTAGTGGAAGTTAACTAACAGGCTGATTCATTACTAGTGCCAGGTAACGGCAGATGAGCTTCTATACAGAGGCGCTAAGAGCGACCGCTAGTGGCAGGAGCGATTCCTCATAAATCCATGCTGATATGGAGTAATAAGGTCATTTTCTTCTTCCTATGTCGTTGGTACCAATATGCACCATGACCATTATGCCACCTCCTCCCTATAATCTGTCAGCCCGATCCATGACATGTCATACTCTTGCCCCAGAAAGTCAACACACTGTTCAGCAATCCCGGTCTTTGTGACAGATTGCCCTGTCTGAGTCACCCACTACCAGCACCTGTATTGCCTTCCCTCTTCTCCCATTTCCCTTGCCTTTCTTACTGGAGCAGATAGTGGTGTTGTCTTGCTGCAGCTGTGCCTCCCCTGAGCTAACATCCCCCTCATCTGCCAATGGGGCAAACTTGTTGGGGGGTGCTGGCTCAGGGCTAGCATCCATGTAACTTTTACCCCTACCCCACCTTATACCTGTTATCCAGCTAGCTGCCTCATTATCCTGCTTTTTCTGCCCTCCAGTGAGCTCCATTTAGGGCCAATGGTTTTGACCACTGCACCATTCTATGCCTTTTTTATGATATGTGTGACAGTTAGTTCCAAGTAGAACACCTTATACAAACAGATGTATGATTATTGCCTTCTTCACAGCTAAAGCAAAAGATTTGGTGATGCAAGTTTACCGTATTTTTCGCCCCCTATAAGACACACTTATTTTTCTCCAACAGTGTGTGTGTGTGGGGGGGGGGGGGGGATGTTAGTGTGTCTTATCGGGCAAATGTAAAAAAAAAAACAAAAGAAAAAGTAAACTCACATATCCATCACTTCCAATGTCCCCGCCATTCGCGCTGTCCCACCGTTCACATCATCCTTGTGGCCAACGCTCGAGCCTGAACGGAGCCGCATGTCTGTGCTGTGTGTGTAGGTGCCGCCGGAAAAGCGGCAGTGGCAGAGACACCACACAGCGCGGACGGCGAGGACATCGGGAGTGATGGATATATATATATATTTATATATATATATATATATATATATATATATATATAGTGGTAAAGTGTATGAGAAAGTGCTGAATGTTGTATATTTCTCCCTTGCTTTGCTCAATCAGGCACGATCCATGCCGGGTTTACAGGACCCCAGTCCACATTCCCAGTCCTCTATGGATTTTTCCCCCTGGTCCCAGTTCTCACACAGGTGATGAGGCTGATTCCAAGGAAGCCTAATAAAAGGAGCCTATGAGGCTTTCAGTTTGCTGTTGAACAGCCTGGGATGAGGAGCCCAGGCTGTACAGCTCACAGAGACTGACAGAACTGAATGCAGCCGAAGGACTTTGTTTGTGTCCCCCGAACTTGGACTTGTGGATTAACAGCGTGGACTTGTATGCCCTGTAAGTGAACCTGTTACAACAAGGACTTGCAGTTTGCTGGATTATCCTACCCTGGACTTTACTAGAGCTGGTGAGGTAACCGCTTGCTGTACTGCATTGTAGGCTGCAACCTTCTCTGAAGTGAAGAGATTTTTGGCTGTTGAATATTTTACTTTCAATAAAATTGCTTTGATTTGAAGAACTGTCATCTGAGTCACTGCCGCTCTCCCCAGATCCTATATATAGGGGGGGTGCCACACTGTCTATCTGGGGATTGAGGGGTGCCACACTGCCAGTATGGTGATTGGAAGGGGGGAATGCCATGCTGTCTATATGGGGGATAGGAGGGAAGATGCCACACTGCCTATATGGGAATGGGAGGGGGGAATGCCATACTGTCTGTATGAGGAATAGGAGGGGGGAGAATGCCACACTGCCTATATGGGGAATTGGAGGGGGAGACTGCAACACTGCCTATATGGAGAATTGGAGGGGGAGACTGCCACACTGCCTATATGGGGAATGGAAAATAGAATTACAAAATTAGAACAAATATTTGTTAATGATTTTTTAATCCTTAGCATAACCCTGACGAGTATTGCATTTTTTTATAATGAAAACATGTTGAAAATAAATGCAAACATGTGACTTAACTGTCACAAGATAATATTCTTTTACACATAGTAAAAAATAATTTCTTCCAGATTTTCTCATCAATGCATTAATCTAACCTTCGACAACCAAAAAGTAAATTAAACTCACTACAAAGTTTACCACATTTTTACCACAGCAATTATTGATATTATGGCAACTATCTCCTACAGGATCCAGCACTAGCCATGTATTAAAAATTTGTAAATATGTCAGCAACAAGAACAGAACAGAGGAGTGCACCTTTGTGATGTTAAATCCAACATAAGGGCCCATAGGTACACAAGCAGGCATTGACACAGTCTGGCCTATAAGAATAAACCTAGTGAGTCAACACAAGCTGATTATTTAAGAATAGACATTTTTACTTACAGCACAGTTCAACGCATGATCATAGAAAGATAACAGCGTAGAGAGTGGACATGTCAAGGCAAACGCTAATATCAAAAAAATGGTACAGAATGGCACATTTTATAAATTGGGCTCTATGTAACAAGAGGAAATTACTCTAAGATGCTAATGTATTATCAAAGCTGCAGGCACGTGCCTCGTCCGAGACAACACCTGCACTGCTGGCTTCAGGCTGCCGACGCAGTCAGCTGTAGCGCTTCTGGCCAGGAAGTGTTTGCAGCGCATGGCTTTTATATGCATATGCGGTAGCGACACTTAGTGCCGACCAGGAGTGCTGCAAGTTGAAAGTTTTTAAGAAAAAAATACATAGCACTCCCAGAGGCGCTCAAAAAACGGGATTGCAGGCAAACAGCAGCCGATGGCAGACTACAGTGTCAGTAATGAGTACGTATAGCATGACTTGGAAGAAGAAATAACTAATATAGGCAAAGTTTATCCAGGGATGATGGAAGCTTCAGGAGCTGTTGAGGGGGGACAGAGGTAGTCTGTATTTTATTGTTACACTATAGTAAGTACAAATAAACTGTAGTTTGTATTTTAACAGTACATTGAAGGAGCCTCCTTCTATTGTCTACTGTTTTCTTCTACAGTATTTATGAAAACAATATGATTGATATGTTTAACATGCATTTGTTTTTATTATTTAGTGAGTAATACTGCATTGTGCTCTTCAAAGCTAGAAACCACAATTCTGCAAGGACAAATGTAATGAAAAACATTTGTATGTGTGACCTAAGTTTATTTTTGCAGCAGTGTTCATACCACTGTGCTGTATACTATAGCAGTTAATAAAATATTTTATTGAATGCTGTAGCCAGAAGACAAACGCCTTATAAATCAACTGGAGATTATCTTCATCTATTTAGAATAATAGTGGGATAGTGCTGAAGTAAATTCTTTACTGTCTGTGACTCCATTCGGAAAATGTAGCTTTGGTTACTGCCTATGGTGACCAAAAAGTACAGAAACCTCATATTTTATGTGTGCTCTTTCAGTCCTATGATATCTGTTGAGTTTCTGCTAACTGAATGTTATATGTCAAACAGAAGTGAAGGTAAACTTTTAAAAAGCGTAATTATACCCCATTCTACCCGAAACTCAAGCAAAAGGTTTGCCCACTGCTCCTTTCACTGGACTACAATGTTGTTTCTTTGTTTTGGCTTGGGCCTTTTAGGTAAACCAGCTGCTGTTACAGTGTTTAACGGAGACCAAAATGCTAAATTTGTTTTTAAAAATCCCTTCTCGGTTGTTTGACGTACACCACTAACTAACTTACAAGCTAGAAGCTATTACAACCCTTCACTATTGAGCACAAAAGATCACAACTATTATGAAGACCAGGACAAAATTATTGAAAAAGCTAAGCATTGCCCTGCTAGGGTTTTTAAAACAGAGTGAAGGTGGGAAAAGAACATGCTTTGGATAGGAACAACAACAGACAAAGTACCATGACCATCCAGCATGAACAGCCTACTTTGAATAAACATTGTATCCCTCTGCTTCAAGGCCACCAAAATATTTAAGAAGCAATTTGTTCAATGCCAATATACATTCTTTAACCCTTCTAACACCAGCTACGTAGCTGCCTCTCCTACCATTAACTGTCAGCTATGTAAATGTGTAAATGTAAAGGGACCTTGCTTTTTCTGATTTAAATTGTTTTTCTTGTTTGCATATTGTTTTTTTAATAAAAAATGTGGCTTTGATTCCGATTTTTTATTCTTTTTTTAGGGAAAAACATGCCTGGTATACCTAGAAAGCTTGAGGTGTGTATCTCCATAGAATATATAGTTTGTGGGGGTATTTTGAAAGCAAAGGGTTGTTTTAAAAAAAAAAGCTGCAAGGAGCACATATCAGTTGTATTTTATCTAAAAATCTCCTAAAGCACTGTTTAAGTTTGGGGGAGTCTAATGGGCAGGAAAGTATCTAACAATACATATGTGGTACCATTGTAGCTGGGAGATTTCCATCCTAGCCTAGCCTAGGCTAGGACGGAAGGCGCTTGCATTCCGGGACTCGGGGCGAGCAGCATGATGTCATTTCCGGCGCGAGCGGGCGGGGCAGCTCGCCCCGAGCCCCGGAAGGCATATAAAGTCACGGGAGTGGAAGCAAGGCAGACCCCTAGACCGACGAGCATCTCGGAGACGGAGGGGGGGTGCCGGTGGGTCCACACATGACCCGCATGCCACACCTGCAGTAGCGCAATGCACGCAAGATAAAAAGGTATAGTAGAAACTTTTTATAGGAACTATGTATATCCAACTTATGGGAGAGTTAATATAGTGGAGGAAAATATTCCCCCTATTTAATTTTTTTTTAGTGAAGAATCGTCCAATTGACTATAGAACACGCCATTTTGGAAACGAGCCTCCTACAACTTATAAGGTAATCCTATAGGATCACATCTATTTCTGGATTCAGTTGAGGGGGTAATATTATACCCCGTTAAATATATCATAAAAGCATTACTTTATTTTATTTAAATTATATTCCTAAACAGATAGTGGCACCTTTCCATGTTCCTCTTGGAAAAACAATATTTGTATGCACATATACAATATATCAAACAGCAAATAATGTATTGGATTCATTCCTTAAAGGTAAATCAATGATAAATCATAATTTATGTTACTCAAATGAATAGATCATGTAAAGATTAACATTTTATTAACGAGGACTAATGTTTGCTCCCCTATATACCCATAAGGACATTGAGAAAGCCGGAGCAACAGGCGAAACATGTTTGTCCGAAAGGGGCGTAGAAAGAATCAGTTGACTCAATAATAGGGTACAAAACGAAACAATCGACTCATCAAGATGGGGGGGCAAGTAATGCACTCATGTGAATGTATTTGATAGAGGCAAGAAATGTATACATGAAAGAAAAGTCCGTTTTAATTAATGTCATGAACAAAATACATAACCCGGATCTAGCAGAGTTAGATATTAGCCTGACCATATACCCACGAAAGGGAGGGTCACCATAAGGGGCAATTAGGATATGGTTGCTCATTTTCTTTAAATCTTTCTTCTCTTGCAATTCAAGATCTCTCACTCTTTTGGCTCTCCTCCTATAGCTTTGACCAATCATTTACTGTCTCCTATTCAAAAACAAATTCCTCTCCTCATTTCCTGTCTTTTGGTACACCACTAGGCTCTGTCTTAGGATCCCTACTTTTTAATTATACACTTATGGTCTATGGTATAACTACTACCCTCACCAGGCTTCCAAAATCCCTTTTATGCAGAAGACACTCAGATATACCCCATTGGCCCAACAGCATTCCATTACTTTGAGGTTCATGCTAAATATTTGCTGAAGCCAGTGGGACTTGCAGTGTGCATTGCGGTATGGATTGCAGCATGCATCCCTGTGAGATTTTGGCCCATTTTTAATGTTTAGGTATATTATTTTTCCAATTATATAAGGATATATTTTAAAGCTCGGAATTAACAGCACCATATGGGCTATGCTTAATATTTCACCAATTTTTTTCTGCATAGCCCATAGAGTTCTGTTGCTTCCAAACTTTAAAACAAATATCCCTACCTCATTGTAAAAATGGTGTGCCTAATCTATAAAAATGCCCCATCACAGGTACAGTTAAATTTGTGTGGAAAAGGTGGAAAAAACATTTTTTGCAACTTTTTGTGTCTAAACACAAAAAAGCTCACCAGGATGCAGGTTGCAATCCACACCACAGCAGAATTTACCAACAACAGGTTTACAAACAGACTGGCACCCCTCCAATCTATTCTGATCTCTGCTGCCTGACATACCCACCTCTCCCTCTCCTCAAGCTTCTCCAATGCTGCTCCCCTCTTTTGATCTACACATGTTCAACTGTTAAGGGATTTCCAGGGATTTCCCAGGATAAAAGCAGAGCCTGGGATTTAATGTGAAATGTCTTGTTTGCCATTTTTTAAGTGTATTTTCAATATTTTGGGGTGAAATATGTATTGGTAGATACCATTTGCAGATAAAATACTGATATGGGCACCTTGCAGGTTTTTGCAAAAAAACAACCCTTTACATTTTACAAATAAAAAGTATTTCATCTCTGGAAGTACACATCTCAAGCTTTCTAGGCGTACCAGGCTTGTTGATGTGGGTGCAGTTTTCCAGAAGTAATCCCTCAATTTCTGAAAAAAAGGCTAAAAAAATTAAATCAAAGCGACCTTTTCCTTAAAAAAACAATATGCAAACAAGAAAAAACAAGTTAAATCTGAAAAAGCTAGGTCCCCCAAACAGAAGAATACCCAAGATGCATAGGCACTGTCAAGGGAAGAGTTGCCAAACACCCCAAAGTAAAGCATGTGCTTAACGGTAATTTTACTTGAAAATTTCAGCTTTGCAGACAAAGTATGCCCCTTGCAAATAATTTTCAACTAAAATAGCCCTTTAGATTGGGAATACCCCCCACAAACCAAATATTCTCTGAAAGTACACATGTTAAGCTTTCTAAGCATATCCAGCTTGTTGTAGTGGACTCATCTTTCTGGAAGTAGTACCTTGAAGAATTCTTTAGTTGCACAGAGTTTCCCTAAAGAAATGTATAAAAAAGCAGAATTAAAAACACATTTTACTAAAATATTAATATGCAAACAAGAAAAAAACAAGCTATATCTGAAAGCACAAGCTCCTCAAGCAGAACAGTACCCAACATGCATAGCTACTTTTACTCTTTTAACTGCCAGCCTACTTGAGATTTTGTCACCCTCTGTTGACAGATAATTTTTCACTATTTTGCGCTATGTTTAACTGTGATGAACGTCCAGGAAAAGTACATAGCTTTATCACAAAATGCTTTATCACAAAATGTCTTGTTTGTAATTTCTTCACTGTTTTTTTTAAATATTGCATATATTTATATAATAAAAAATTGTCTCATTTATTTTAAATAAAAATGTATTTTATTAATAAAAAAACATATTTCATGTGAAAGCCACATTTCTCCCAATTTCAACGGTACCACATATGCAGAGGCCAGCCTTGGTGCCCCCCGCCCCACCCTGCAGGCTACAAGCTTGCACAGCCTAAATGACCCGGGCTCTTATGTCCCCCCTGGGCTTTGGGGAGGCAGGAAATGGGGGGCCATGGGTTAATAGCAAGTCACCTGGCATCCGCCCCTCCCCCATGAGAGGCAGGTCATTTTCGGGCCTTCTAATCACCGTGGAAGAGCTAGAGAAAAGTACATTTTTTCTCTACAGTAAATGCTGGCAGCGGCTGAAATGGGGGTGCATATTCCAGGCCCTCTCCTGAACCCAGAAGAGCCCGGGGGGGGGGATCAGAGGCCCCCTGGTTGATGAGAAGATCCGGCTGGATCGATTGAGGGGTCAGGTTTTTTTCTTTTTTGAGATGCTAACAGGGGGGAAACCCAGGTACGTAAAGTTAACGTTTGTTAATGGTAGCTACGTAAATTTTATGTAGCTGGTTTAGAAGGGTTAAAAGGGCCCTCAAAACCCAACTCTTCAGACAAGCATAAAACCTGGCTTAAGCAACTCTTATAACCTTCACATCGCACATGCTGCCAATTTTAACCTCTACCACTTATGATCACTCTACTTTTGTCTCCACTCCCTATCCTATAAGCTCATAAGGGAAGAGCTTTCTTTCCTATTGCCTCCTGTTCTCACAGCATTTGGTCTATAATTTTGTAACATCTTGTTTGTAATGGTCTCTGCACTGTATGTTTTAACTTGTCTGTAATCATATCTTGTAGAGAGCCATGGAAGAAAATGGGGTTATATAAATAAACAATAGTAATAATAGTAATATGGGGCTATCGTGCTAGAGGAGTGATTGCATTTTATGTTCCCCAAAATTTTGCAAGCAGGACTTTTGGGAAATCACAATGCAATTGCTTCCTCAACATAAAAAACCCATAGCATGAATTTGAACTTGCGATCCAGGTGAACTGCATTGCAAATGGTGATCACAATAGACTTAAAATAAGTCAATGGAGCTTTAACCCTTTAAACGCCAGCCACGTAAATTTTACGTGGCTTCCTCTCCAACAGTTAAACGCCAGCCACGTAAAATTTACGTGCCTGACTTTCCCCAGTAATAAAAAAAAAAGTAAAAATAAAAGACACTTACCTGACCCCTCGTTCGATCCGGTCGGGTCTCCTCTTCAGCCAGAGGGGCTCCGATCGCCCATCGGGGCTCCTCCGGCTGCAGGGGAGGGCCCGGAACAGGGTGCCCCCCCCGTTTCAGCAGCCGCCCGGTTTCCTGTCAAAAAAAAAAAAAAGAGACAGTCACCTACCTTTGTCCCCGCCGGCTCCCGCAGGCTCTCCTCTTCACGGGGGGGGGCTCCGATCCCCCCCCGCTCTTCTGTCTTCTGGAGGGGGCATAACAGCCCTCCTCCCTTTGTTTTCCGATGGCGGCCGCCATCTTGGTGACGTAATCGGGCGGGGCCAGATGACGTCACCGCCGGGTGTCATCGGGGCACCCGGCAGTTGAACTTTCAGATGCCGGTGATGGCTGGGCGGGGAAGAAGGGAGGTAGGCGATCCTCTGATCGCCTGCCTCCCCCCTTCTCTGCCCAGCCGTCACTGACAGCAGATCGCCGCGGGACACAGAAGATGAAGATCGGAGGTGAGTAAAGTAAAAGTTTTTTTTTTTTTTTTTTAATAAACTTTTTTTAAAAAACGTGTGTGTCTTTTTTTTACCTTTTAACCCTTTGTGAACTGGTAAGGGGTCCATGTGACCCCTATACCAGTTCACAGGGCTCGGGGGTCTGGCAAGTCACCTGCGCTAGCGGGTGACTTGCCATTAACCCCTGGCCCCCCAAATTACCTGCCTCCCCAAAGCCCGGGGGGGGCAGAAGAGCCGTGGCCCTAGGCTATGACGGCTTGTAGCCGCAGGGCCAGGGGCCACTAAAGCTGGCCCCTGCGCCCTGTTCTACAAGCCCCCATAGCTGGTCACAGGCTGGTTATGCTGGGTAGGGGGGACCTCACGCCATTTTTTTTAGGGATTTTTAAGGGTTTTAACCCTTAAAAATCCCCAAAATAAAATGGGGTCCCCCTCCCTTTGAGGGGGGACCCTATGTCATTTTTTTTTTAATTAACCCTTTGTTACCTGTAACCCAGCAGGAGAGCAGAAGCCTAAGTGATCAGCGTGGGACACAGGGATGGATGGGAGGTAAGTATTAAAAAAAATAATTGAAAAAATATTTTTTTTACTAAAGTTTTTTTTAAAGTGTGTCTCTGTGTTTTTTTTTTTTTTTTTACTTTTAACCCTTTGTGAACTGGTAAGGGGTCCATGTGACCCCTATACCAGTTCACAGGGCTCGGGGGTCTGGCAAGTCACCTATGGCTAGTGGGTGACTTGCCATTAACCCAGAGACCCCCCATTACCTGCCTCCCAAAAAAACCTTAAAATTCCCCCAAGAAATGGTGCCCCCCCCCCCTGTGAAGGGGGACCCCACACCAATTTTTTTTTATTTAACCCTTTATTATGTGGATAGTAGTTGTATTTTATTTGTAAATGTTATAAAGTGCTCTTTTCAGTTTATGGGATCACCTGGACAGGAACGGGGGGCTACCGATACATATGTGGTATCATTGTAATCGGGAGAAATGGGGCTTTCACATGCAATATGGCTTTCTTTAATAAAATAAATGTTTTTGTTTAAAATAAAGGAGACAATTTAAAAAATATATATTTATTTATTTATATTATTTGAAAATATTTAAAAAAGTAGAAAAAATACAAACAAGAAAAAAAAATTTCATGTTAAAGCCTAAACTCTGCCACAAAAAGAAAATATGCCATTTTCTTGGAAATTCCTGCAAAAATCACAGTTAAACATCACGCAAAATGGTGAAAAATATCCTGTCAGGAGAGGGTGACAAAATCTCAAGTAGACTGGCAGTCAAAAGGTTACAGGTACCTATGCATGTTGGGTATTGTTCTGCTCGGGGGACCTTGCGCTTTCAGATTTAGCTTGTTTTTTCTTATTTGCATATTGATATTTTAGAAAAATGTGTTTTTTATTCTGCTTTTTTATACATTTTTTGTGAAATCCTGTGCAACCTATGAATTCTTCGAGATATTACTTCCAGAAAGATGAGCCCACTACAATAAGCTGGGTACACTTAGAAAGCTTAACATGTGTACTTTCAGGGAATATATGGTTTATGGGGGATATTCCAAATGTAAAGAGTTGGTTTGGTAGAAAAAGCACAAGGTGCGCACTTTGTCTGCAGAGCTGAATATCTGAAGTAAAATTACCGCTATGCGCATGCTTTACTTTGGGGTGTTTGGCAACTCTTTCCTTGACAGAACCTATGCATGTTGGGTATCATTCTGTTTGGGGGATGTTGCTTTTTCAGATTTTCTGTTTTTTTCTGGTTTGCATATAGTTTTTTTTAGGAAAATGTGGTTTTGATTCTGCTTTTTTATTCATTTTTAGGGAAACCCTGTGCAACCAAAGAATACATTGAGGGATTACTTCCAGATAACTGCACCCATGTCAACAAGCCTGGTACGCCTAGAAAGCTTGAGGTGTGTACTTCTAGGGAATATATAGTTTGTGGGGGGGTATTTCAAATGTAAAGGGTTGTTTTTCTTGAAAAACTGCAAGGTGCGCATATTGCAAAGCATAGTTGTATTTTATCTGAAAATCTCCTAAAGCATTGTTTCAGTTTGGGGGAGTCTCCTGGGCAGGAAAGGGTGTCTACCAATACATATGTGGTACCGCTGTAACCGAGAGAAATTGGGGTTTCACACGCAATAAGATTTTATTGACAAACTTACATTTTTTATCACAAAAAAACACTACAAATTGTAAAAAATAGTTTTTTTTTATTTTTTTGCACAATTTTCACCCAAAAATATTGAGAATACACTTAGAAAATGACAAACAAGACATTTCATGTTAAAGCCCAGGCTCCGCTGAAAAAAAAAGAATATATCACTTTCCTGGGAAATCCCTGGAAATCCCTTCAAAAATCACAGTTGAACATGGGGAGCGCAAAATAGTGCAAAATGGTCTGGCAACAAAGGGTGACAAAATCTCAAGGTAGGCTGGCGGTTAAAGGGTTAAAGAGAACCAAAATCCAAGAATTTCTGCGTTTTGGTTCACTTTACAGTGCATCCTGATATGGTATGCTTTTTTTTGTGAACTGCTTGAGATTGTTCATGCTTGCTTATTCAATCCTCACTCGTACAGCACATATGCTGGCTCTTGTCCTTAAAGAACTCACTGTGCGAGAATAATTATTCTCACCAATGAGTTCGATATAGAACAATTTCTGAGCGCCTTCTACTGATCACTTTCTTCTGCAGTCCACACTTGCTGCCAGCAATTCAGATATGTTGACAAGGGTGCATGCATCACCTAGAGGAGAGGCTTGTGCATAAAACCATGGGATTGAGCAAAGTATATGGGAGTTGCCAGAGGTTTCAAATTGGAAGACATCAGGGGCAAGTTGTAACCCAGCCCTGGAGTATTTTAGACTATAACGCCTGGTTACGGGGGTTTTGATCCACCTTAAGGGAATTTAAGAGATTTTTTTCTTAGAGAGAGATTTTTTCTTTTTCTCATTTTAAGCTGTACACACTTTTAATTAAATAAGCCGCACAGCTAAAATGGTCAAGAATTGCTCTCATGCAGACAACCATTCTAAAAATGATTTCTCACACAAAAAGTCAGGAATTTTTTCACAAACCCACTTTCTCATCTGACATTAATGGAGATATCAGGGTGTCATCTGTTTACTTGGTGGTGGAATAAACTAGGATCAGGAGTAGGAGAGCATTGGCTTCATTAACATTAACTCCTTGCTAAGGTCAGATTGTTGGCATTTAACAAAATAGCTCTAACATGCCTAGCAGAGAACTATTTACATTACTGGGAATGGGCACATTTTTTGTCTGACAG
This sequence comes from Gastrophryne carolinensis, assembly GCA_027917425.1. Lineage (NCBI taxonomy): Eukaryota > Metazoa > Chordata > Amphibia > Anura > Microhylidae > Gastrophryne > Gastrophryne carolinensis. The sequence continues at coordinate 469,375,925 of CM051235.1, forward strand.
AAATAAGTGCTCTTGAAATATAGTAACACGTGGAAATCATCAAAGTGTTTTATAGGTAGTATATGACTGCTCGTGACATAGCTAAATTTGTACCATATCTGGTGTTCCTGTCTAATGGCAGAAAAGATTTGTATTAAAACATATATGGCCTGATGTTCAAAACCCTACACCGGCAACAGCCACTATGCGCTAGTTTCCTCTAGTTTAAGCTGTAGTTAGGAAACAAAAACTGGTCCGCCAGGTACTTTCCACCCAAGTTTGCTTAATTTACCAATACAACAGTGAAATCTGGCAGACTTTGACAGGCCAGTTTTTCTGGTGGCTTTCTGATTCTGATATATATTCTGATATAATTACCATGTTGTGTCACATAGCAGGCAGAGCTGAAAAGGATCACATGAGTTAAGATATCTTCTAATATTTAGACGCGTGATTTTCAACATACACTACTTCATGCGACTTTCGCCTTCCCTGCTTTCTCCATGCATGCAGCCAGAAGAGAAAACTATTGCAAATTAAGCTAAACTTACAGCAGCGAACACCAGTGAGCACAAACCTATGCCATGTATTTTGCTGTGTTTGGACTGCAATATGGTGGTGAAAGTCACTGGTATTTGCATTGATGGTATTTGCAAGTGGTTTGGAAAATGCCGGATATATGCTGCCGAAATGATGTGACAGTTTTTTTTTCAGAAAAAAAATAAAATCTTGCCGAAAACACACTTATAGCCAGCATTGGAGGGGTCTCAAAATATATGTGGGGTATCCTGGGAGTGTCTGGGCTGTTTGAAAAACCTAAACCGGACCAACATCCATTTTTTTCTTTAACGGGTGTTGGCCCTGCAGACAGCACATAAAATCAAGCTCAGGGGCCATCCAGAATGCTTGAGATCCCCAGCACATACCCGCCCCAGAATGCCCTATATATTTACCTTCACCTCAAACCTGCAAAAGAGTCCCATGGCCCAATCGTGGGACTCCTTTCCTGAGGGCTAGCATATGGGGTGTTCTGGGAAGGTTATATGCAGGGGGCTCCAGCTGCCCCGAGCTTGTTTTTATGTGCTGTGGGAAAAGAAAAAATGGTGTTGGTCTAGATTCAGAAAAATTATAAAAAATATAAAAGTCATGTAAAAACATTGTCATTAGTTATTTGTACATGCTAAAAAGAACTAAAAATCCAATCTCTCCAAAAATAACATTCCCATGATTCCTATGGGATTCACCACTAAAATCTGGGGAACGGAAAAGGTGTTCGTCAGCATGTGCTGCACAAACTGACTTCGACGTGAATCCACACTGAAATCGCAGGCCAAACAAGCGTTGGTGTGAGTTGTAAATGCGAACAGAGCGAATGACCGGCAAATGGCCAACAAATCATTTTGTAAATTCTGGTGAGCGACTCTAACAGCGCCATGTAGCCAACGATTCATCATTACATGCAGCTCAGCGTATAGCGCCGGCACTCCAGAGCGCCAGGTATTACATGTCGCTACCTGTCGCTCTCCCATACATTTCAATGGACGTTTCTTTTCTCCTGTTTAAACAGGGTTTTTTTTTTTATTTATTTATTTTTTCTCTCAAATAATTGTGTCACCTCTCCTGGCCTATGCAGAATTGTCATTACAGGTCTGGCATTAAAGTATTAATGTCACAATGTGTTTTCTTTGTAACTGGTGGATATGTGTTCAAAAACAGACTTTAATCAAACAGCGTCTGGCGCTCTATGCTATAGTGACCAGATCCAGAGCGCTGACGCTGTGTGTGTCTGTTTTTTTGTTGAATATAGTGTGAGTCGCTGAGAGTCGGTCGCAATGAGCTGGCGCTACCTTTTGCTCCCTGCAATGCTGCACTGGTGTTAGAACGCTCAACATACATCTCATTCATCAATGCCGGCCAGGTTACTACAGCGACTGAGGCGCTCTGTTACAGCACCCAATAGCCGATCACAGCGTCTACTAGTGGTCGCTCTAAGTGCCTCGGTTCAGACGCTCATCCGCTGATACCTGGCGCTAGTCATGAATCAGCCTGTTATTGTTTTTATACAAAATGAATATCTAGATCACAGATCATGCTTGAGGGCACTATCTGTGCTTGTGACTTGTGAAGTGAAAATTTAAATTATAGAGCCCAGTTTAATTTTCTATCAATTTTACAACAATGCAGCCTAAATACACTGTAGATTTTGTCCCCTTTGTCAATAGCAGTGATTTCCTGTAGCTGTAATGATGAAACACATATCAGCACTGGAAAAATACAGAGCCAATCTTTCAAATTTCTAAATACGGGGTGCAGTACTGAAAAGATGGCAGTACAAAGTGGCGCTGGGAAAATTGGCAGAGGGGTCCAACAGGTGCTGACCCAGGCTGTCCAATACCTAGTACAACAATAAAAGCTAATTAGTAGCAGCGACTTCTAGCGCCATTGTAGTCCACATCGCAGTGCCAGAAAAGACAAAAATCCAGACGTTCCAAAACTGGCACTATAGCCTCGATTCAAAGACACATTCGTCCAGACTTCCGTAGCTGTCTGTGAAAGTTTTGGTGGGTGTTTGTCATTTTTTTGCTTTTATTCGTTCATTTTTCATTCGTAAAAAAGTTCGGGAATGCGCTTTCGATGAACGGAAGCAAATCAGAACATTTCCGTTAGTTCGGATCATTTTCCAAACAAAATCGGAAATTTTCCATTCGTTTAGAAAACTTCCGTTGTTGGGATGGGTTTCTGTCTGATTCAGAGAGCTGATTTCCGACGGATCAACACTCAACAACAAAACGTTTCATTTCCGATCCATTTATGAGACCTTTGAGGGCTCGGATTGCTATTGTTGAACATGTTTTGCGGCTATGTGGAGGAGTCTGCGCGACTTTAGCACCAAGGCATTGCATGTATCAGCATGGCCGAGGCCATAAATTGTATAGCAATGCATACCTGAATCAATACTTTTCATGTATGCCTTATAGATGCATTTTAATGCTGACCTTAATTAGTCCTTAGCATGTAAACATTTATTTTCCCACACATCCATATAATTGCTATATTTTTTTAGACTTATGTCCTTTGTGAATTATATTTGGATTGTTGAACTTGAATCTTAATTTGTTGTAGGAGTTCTTGTTTTAGTCGGTTACCTTTGCTTTGTGTAATTATTTTATATTTGGTTGCAGGAACCGCAAGATGTGCCACTCACACAACATAAAAGCAGTGATTGGTCCAGCTATGCAATTCCTCAGTGTTCTTGCAGGGCATCCAGGGTCACCCCATGATGCTCATACATTGCGGAGCTCCAGCTTATTTCGTCAGTTTGAGTCAGGAGAATTATCTGGTAGATGGCTCCTGGGTAAGTTTGCTCACATTCCATCAATCCATTTTCACTGTATGGCAATGAATATAGTTGATGACTCATGACTTAACCTATTGCTGTTTTTAGCCCTTGATGACATGTTAAACAATATTGTAGCTTATTGTGTATTTTATGTTATTATTTTTAAATTATTTCAGAGGATTCTGGATATCCACTCCTGCCCTTGCTCCTGATGCCCGTTCTTTGCAGGCCAGGGGTTCTCTAATCGGGTACTATGCAAAACCAGGCCCGTGGTGGCGATGGCCCTCTGGCTTTTGAAGTCCAGATTTAGGTGTTTGGACCATACGGGGGGGGGGACTGCAGTATGACCCCAACAAGGTTATACCAATATTTTCATTTACATTTTTTAACAGGGACCACACGTGCCAGAGTGGCACAACTGAGTGTCAGGGTCCTTCAGTTGGTGGACGAGATGCAGGAGCTGCGCAACTCGTTGGGGACCACAGATGAAGAATAATGTTCTGTGGGCTGCCATTGCTATGTATTTTTTTTTTTAAGTTGTAAAAATTATAATTTTCTAAATTGTAAAAAAAATTATATTTTATGATGGAATCCCAAAAAAAAAAATGTTACAGTGTCATTTCATTTACAAAATACATTAACACAAAACTAATGGACCCAGAAATATTTAAAGATGAATATTCACATGACCGAGAAGTGATTTGGGTGAGCTTTAAGGGTCCAAAAGGGAAGATGGAGGATAGTGCTAAGTGGTTTAGCTAAACATTGTAGTAGAAGTGAGGGTGGCAAATATGTAGGCAAGCACTTTAATGAGTTAAGTTTGGAGTGCGCAGGCGCAAGATAGTAAGGATTTTCGTCTGGACGAATATTTATTGAAAAAGGGAAACAGAATCGAACTGGAAACGTAAAGGATTCGTTGGAGGATACGATGGGAAAAGGGCAAAAACGAAAGCCTACGTTGTAACATGTGAAAATGAAATGGAAAAGTCTGGATGGAAACTGACATCCTCGTATTCGTAATCTGCTGTACGAACGGACGGAAACTTTACAGAAGGTTTTCAATGCATGCATGGAATCGCTCGCACGCTCATACGAGAACGGAAACATTTCACAAAAACAACAGATCAGCACGAAAACGGAAGTTTTTTTTTGTCTCTCTGAATCGAGCCTTATAGCCACCAGAAAGATGCTAAATGGCGTCCATCATAAATAAGGCCCAAAGTCCTGAAGTACATACTTAGTACTAAATCACATGCTGGAGTTACAGTTATCTAAGAGGCCGATTTATTAATAGGGGCCAGGTAGCGACAGATGAGCGACAGTAGCGTGATTTTCACAGCGCCAGCTAGTATTCGCTGTGCTTGGCCGTTGTTCGGTTGTTGACAGCGACTCAGTCGGTGTGCGGTAATGTTGAATACGGGGTTAGGAGTCGCTGTTTGACAGGTTCTGCGCTGTATGGGAGCGCATGACTACGAATGGCCATAGTGAACGCCTCCCAACATATTCATTAACAAATCACGCTCAAAAAATTCTCGCGCTGTAAAATGCATGTTTAAACCCCAGAGCGCTGGCAGCGATGTGTTAAAAGTAGTTTTTTAACCCCCAAACAACCTTATTTTTGGAAAAAAATAATAAACAAGTTTTTATAAACATTTTGTAATATGAATACATTAATATCAGACCTGTAATATCAATTCTGCACAAATTTTTTTTTTTTTTTTTTTTTTACCTTAAAAAAAAAAAATAACATTGCAGAAGTGGTCACCGAATTTTTGACATTTAACAAAAAAAAAAAAACATTAATATCAATTAATTAAGAATATTTAAAGATTGCTCCATTGAAATGCATTGGAGAGCGCCAGGTAGCGAGAGGTCATACCTGGCGCTGTGATGGGATTAGCAGCGGCGCTGTTCGCTGAAGTCTGCAACATGATGAATCCCGCGCTAGCTGATGCTCTCGCCGGCGCTAGCCTCATTTAGCGTGATAAATGCGTGATTGTGTTCGCAGCCTGGCGTTCTGGAGTCGGTAGCCGCCGATAGCTGGCGCTACCTGGCGCTAGTGAGACACTACCTGGCGCTATCCCTTGATAAATAAGGCCCTAAGTGTATTAGGCATATGAAAAGTAATATTCATCAGTGAGTCATACCCTTCTCAACATAATAGGAATCATGCTAATTATTTGATAAAGCATGGTGCTATTTGGGTGTCCCTTGCAGTATGAAATGCAACCCGCATCTCAGTGAGCTTTTACATTTTGACACACGGGAACATGCAATTAAAAATATTTGTTCCTGTTTTCCCAAAAAAATCACCATGAGATGAAGCATTTTTACAAATGAAATACATAATGTTTTATAATGACATTGTTTCTGCATAATCCAAAGGGTACTGGACAAATGATGTTCCTCCCCTCTAAAAATATTCAATCAGGTGAAATGCGAGGAAAAAATTGAATAAAAAAGATTTATTTGCAAATGTTACATTTTAAAAGATTTTGGCAGAACTTGGCTTAAAAAAATTCCAAAATTACAGATTCAAAGCCCTGCTAGGCACAGAGGATAGAAAAGAAAAATATAATTTGTAAAATATATGCACCTCCTAGCCAGACCAAAAAGAATGTTAACATTTCCAAATAAGATACAATCCCTACCTTTAAATAATAATCAAAATTAATAACCAAAAAAATAATCAAAAATAATCAAATCTTGTTAAGGAATACACAATTGAGACAGTTTCTGCATTATACAGTTACCCAGGGAAGGCTGCAGTGTGATCTGGTAATGGATTTAATTTTCTTATTTACATTTTATTGTCTAGGTCCTTCCAATTTGCCATATGTTATTAATTGGGGACTTGAAAAGTTATGCAAGTGAGCCAGCAGCACACTATGGCTTTTTTAATGCAAAAGTTATTATGCCCGAGCAAACGATGAAGTGAAAGGACAGATGTCTTGATGAATAATACAGTGTCTGGAATGCACAGGAGTAACGCATCTGTATAGTGCTGGTATCTATTTTCATGTGGAAATCTGTAGTAAAAAATATTTGAATAAGGGTTAGAGTCAGTCAGCTTCATTCTTTGGCTTCAGTACAATGCATTGATATCGCATCATCCTAAGAGAAACCAGACACTTCTTAGAAAAACACTTCTGTGAAAACGACATAATACAACTATCATACATTTTCCAGAGATGCAACTAATAGACTTGCATGACATTGTTTCCATCCCCTCTCCTGCTAAGTCTACACACACACACACACGTCTCTCAACCATCTGAATTGGGAAGAATGATTAATTGTAACAGCTCTTCCACCTAAGCAGACAGGGACATAACCATAGGGGGTAGGACCCAGGGCCCAGGAGGTCAGGGGGCCCCATAATTGTTGCTGCTCCAACTAATTTATCAGTTTTGTGCTTATTTATCATTATGTAGAGAAAGGACCATTCGTCTATGTTGTTTCAGTTGTTACACCACTGTAAGCAGAATTCTAGACTCTTTTTTCCAGCTCAGATCACTTCACTTATTAGTATATAAGTCCCCTCCCATTCTGTTCCCTGTTTACCCTTTATGCCCTTCAGCTCATGTCCGAATAGCAGGCCTTCTTGGAAGAGAAAGCGGGTATTCATCTCTTTCTCTTCCAAGAAGGCCTGCTATTCGGGCATGAGCTGAAGGGCATAAAGGGTAAGCAGGGAACAGAATGGAAGGGGCGTTATATACTAATAAGTGAATTCAATTATTGACTTACTGCAGGTGGCAAGGCATGTAACCGTCTACCCCCTGGTGTGCCAAACATGTTTTTATTTATTTTGTTAATCATTGTACAATACTTACTGGATGTTCTTTTCTACTTTAATGGCAGCCATAAGCTCTCTTTGCAATGGCCCTCCATATCCAACCTCAGGTAGCCCCTGCACTGCTGAGGCAGGTTTCTGCAATCAGGAACTTGCAGCAGCATTCTCTTGAATCTTTGGAAGTTGGGGAGTGATGCAGTTCATGGCATTACAGAGTGGGGTTCTGGGTATTAGGTTATGATCTAAAATTAGTTTCAATGTTTTCTGTGACAATTTGTTGCAACTAATTATCAGTGTGAAGTTTACATTTATTGCATCTGCATCTCTTATAATGAAATCTATATATAAAGGATTATAGATCAGAGGGTACTGAATTGTAGTCTGGCATTCACAGGGTTCATTGAGATACTTATTTAACAATGTAGCATAAATTAAATAACATGTATGTATAAAATATACAGTTCTGTGATTCTCATCTGTAGAATTGCCTTCTCTTCCTTTATTACTTTAGGACATCAGATGATTTCGATACACATGGTTTAACTGCTTGGCTGAAGGGTGTCGACTGCAAGAACAAAGGTGAGGCTCCTCCAGGCCTCTATAAACTTCTGGCTGCATTTCCACAATGCAGTAATTGAAAAGCAGTAAACCCATCCTTATATTTTTGTTGGAGACAAAAGGGGAGACAAAAACAAACTCATCTCTCAATTTTTTTTATGCTGATCAACTATTTACATATATACAATCTCCACTAGGACTTAGGAATGGATTAGAGTAACCTAGCAGACCGGGAGGGTCTGACGTCCTGAAGTAATAATTAAAGAGAAAGCAATTCTACAGGTGAGAATCACAGAATTGTATTTTCTCTTTTTACTTCAGGGCATCAGATGATTCAGATATGCATGGGATCTTCAAAAGCAGTACCCTTGCTTCAGGGCGGGATCCCAGGTATTAAATTACAACTTCAAATGCAAAAAAACTATACCAAACAAAAAACACTTTTAGCTTACTACTCAGCAAAGAATCTCTGAAAAAAATTCTACAAGCGAAACCTCTAATTTACACCAAATGATAATACTCAAAAAAAAACTCTATAGCAAATCATTGAAGAAGCCGCCCCCCCAAAGGTGAAAGTGTCCCTTCATGCCTGAGAGGGCTTTGAAGGGGATTTTTCCTTGTTCCTGGGACTCTGTTCTATTCCAAAATTATTTTCAGTATCCTGAAGAGGCGGAAATTCTACACCCACGAAAGTGCAGAGGATTAGATGACCTGCAAGAAAAAGAAAAAACCCTTCCCTGTGGAAGTTTAGTAGACTTACCCCCAGTAGCTTCCTTTATCATGTCATCTAAGCGTTCCCGAAACAGACATCCCCCCTGAAAAGGGAGTCCTGTCAGATTCTTCTTTGAGGCAGCATCAGTCAGCCATTCCATTAACCATAATGAATGCCTTAAAATTACTAACCTCAAGCACTTAAGCTAATCATATCACCCATAGCAGAGATGACATACCTGTTAATATCCAAACTGGTTTTAATCAACTGGGAGCATGCCTTCCATGAGTGGCCCGAACAAGTCATAGAATCTAGTTGTTTTAACAACTTCATGCTCACCAAGGATGCTATGGATGTGGCACCCGCGTCCGTAAGGTCAATTCTACAATAGAAGAAGTATGACATGCCACCTAATCTATGTGCTTATCTGTTGGATCACTTAGGGAGGCACTATGAGAGGATGGCATAACAGAAGTCTTAGAAAGACCAGAAACTGAAGTGTCTACCACAGGAGAGCGAGACCATAAATCAATTTAAACTGAAGAAAAAGGATACTTAGTATCTAATACCTTAGGAATGGCCGGAAGACTAACCGAATCCTGCCATTCCCTTTGTATAAGATTGGAAAAATGAGTTTGCTCCGGAAAAACCTGTCTTCATCCTCTTGGGCGTCTCTTGAGCCGAGATATGCCAAATTTCTAAAATTAATTTAATCAGATCTTCCATCTGTACTCTAACCTGTGAGCCCTCTTGCGTAGAGGTCCCTAAATCTGAATCACTTCCTTCACTATTGGAAGAAACTTCCCCCATCTGATAACTCATTCTGGGAGACTACCCCAGCAAAAATATCCTCTTACACATCAGAGAAAATTAAATGCTTCCTTTTTTGGAGCCGGTGGATCCAAATGACTCTCTAGACAATTCAACCTTTCCGCAATCTATCATCCTGGTTATCCTCACGAGGCTGGGCTACCGAAGAGGCCTAGGGTCTGAGGGCCCAGTGACAGGGGATGGAACCCTTGCTGCAGGAGACATCTGTCTCCCATCTAGCAACTACTAATGTAGCACAATCCCTACAAATAGTGCCGTCCTCGTCCAGTGGCACTTGCATGCATACTGGACATGGGGTGAACCTGTCTGCTAAGGGACCAGATTTGATTGCCCCAGATGTCTCTGTCATGGCGAATATAATACAGTCTAAAACTCCCAGAGGGTCTAAGACCAAAATATATAACAGGTCTCGATAGTCACAAGTGACTACTCGAGACCTTGGGGTGAACCACACCAGTTATTGCGTTCCCTTTCCCACAATGTACAATACAAAAAATAAAAAACAATATCAAAATAATATTAATAATAATAACATAATAGTAATAACAATAACCACATTAATGGTAATGTTAAAAATAATAATAACATCCAATATCAAAACATATCACCTAACCGTTTTGATCCACTTGAAGGTGTGGTTCGACCCAATGGAGGGAGCCAGCTGAATCCACAAGCCACATGGAGAACCGGCCACGCTTGCAGGGAAAACAAGTGTTGTGAACCGGAGAGAGAACCAGTGGTGGCGGTAATGGCAGCAGTGCTAGGAACCCAGTCTAGCAGAAGAACCAGAAGGATGAGGCAGCGAACTTCCCTCTCTGTATCGGCGGAAGAAAGCCTCTGTCTCTTCCTGCTGCCTTAGCCCTTGCTCAAAGGACCCCGCCCCCCGTTTACCGCACTGTTCATCCAAACATCATTGTGGAAACACAGACTGACACGCTTAGGGCCCCGGGCTTAGGGCTATGCTTTGCGGCGGCATATTGCAGCTCACTGTGGTCAGCAAAGCTTAAGGTCCAATTGAGAGTTAACTCAGAGTTTCTGTCTGGCTCACTAAGAGTAGTGTGTCAATTAAGCAACTGCTGTGCAGCCCGGCTTTCCAACCTCCTATTGGTCAGTAGTCACATAAAGCTATCCAGACTTCAGCACACACTGCCTGTGATAGCGTCTAGCTTGGTGTGTTACTCTGATTGTTTATTTCCTGCTCACCTGATTAGCTTGCTCTGCATCCTGACTATGCTTTTACCTGACCCTTTGGATATTGCGACTCTCTGTTTTATGGTTTTGACCTTTGGCTTTCCCTGGACTTCGGCTTTGTATGCTTTCGCCCTGTGTATTGTTCTGTTTTGCCCTGTTGTACATCGGCCTTCTGAAATTCCTGGGTTAAGATTGCTATATCATGTATTTCATGTCTCCACATATGAGGATTTCCTTCAAGATTCGGGCTTTCATGGAGTTAAGCTGTGAATATCTACTATGTGGGGGACACAAACATCTGAAGCTCAGCTGTATTCAAACAACAGTTCATTAGATTTTGTTATTTACATCTACCATGTAATCCTGTTACACAATCCTAAACCACAGTATGTGGCTGTGATCCTTTTCCAGTGGAAAATTAGATTAGGAAATTACTTCTAATCAAACTTTGCAATACAGTAACTAACTTCTAAGAAAACAAAACACCAGTAGAACATTTTAGCCGATCATTGTTTTCATTAACAAAAAAACAGTAAAAATCAAAAGAACTATTTACATACAAGTTGGACTTTTCCATCAACAAATGTTTTAGTATAATCAAATGTTATTGGTTTTAAAGGTAAATGGGGGGTACAGAAGGCAAAAAGGAAGGGTAAGGGGATACAGCATATATATTCCACAGTTAAATATATTACCAACTTTACATTCTGCCATCTATAGTAACTAACAATCATGCCAGTTATCATGATAATCATACATAGTCACTCTTTATATTGGTGGACCACGGTACTTGTACCGGTTCCCATAGGGGAACCATTGAGACCATTTTTTCCTATGTATAGATCTTGCCGATACCAACTGTACATTAAAATTAAGCTATGATGCCGGTGCCCTAATTCTTATGCCGACTCTGCTTAGAGAGTTGGGGGAGGCTAGTAATGGGGGAAGAGGTGTAATAAGGTTGGGGGAGTAAGTGAGACTTGGCAATTGACAGGTGTGCTAATGGATGAGTGCAAGGCTCTAAAAAGTCAGGTGAGAGGGAACCCCAAGATCAAGTTCCAGGCTCATGATCTAGCGTTGATATCTACCCCGTATGCTTCATATGCTTCCGGACAAACTATGGTCCATGCGGGTATTTTAAGTTGGCGAAGAGGTACGGTTCTCGGGCCTATTCACTAGATTGTATTTAGGAAGGGAGGTGAAAATCCTGGTAGTCCAACCATCCCGCCCAGGTCACCAGATATCTATTTGGGGCTTCTATATCGCTAGCAACTAAACTTTCCATATAGCGAACTTGTCAGGCACCAATTGTGTTTCCTCTGGCTATTCTATTGGATGCAGAGATTGCGTAGCACACAGCTAGCCACCTTCTCTGGACTGTAATACGTCTCCCCTCCTAGGCGGGCCAAACATAGGAAGCTGGCCGATGGTCCTTTCCATAATGCATCAGGTCATTTGGTGAGCTGCATTGTAGCTCACATTTGCAGTACTCTAGGTGTCGGCAGCGGGTGAATGGAATGGACCTAGCTCTCCTTATCTGGTGATATATATTTTCACTGGTTTATAATTATATTTGATGGTCTATGCATATCTGAAATTGGTGCCTTTCCAAAAAAATTTCTGGCACTTTATGCACTATTCTGCACTTTGTCTATATTGCACATGCACTTTTTAGTTCAGCATGCCACAGATTAATTGGGACATCTCCTTACACCTCTTTTGGACAGGGAAAGGTTTCTTTTTTCCCTGTTCCTACACCTTTCTTTTTCTTCTAGTCTTAGGCTCCATTGTCAAGATACTCCATATACCATCAAAACAACTATATGAATATCTTCTGATACTTACATATTAGAGCTGATTCTCTGTATGGTCCAATGCTTCCTTCCCCGTTTTTCATATTTTTAACGGTTTTTAATTTTGTCTTGTGCTTTATTGTTATCATGCTTATGTAAAGTTACGTGAAATAATTTTGTTTCTAATAAATTGTATTGCACTTTAATTCATTTAGTGCGGCTAGCTTGTTTTCTGACAAGGTTTGGTGGACCCCACTGGTAGTCCATTCACAGTAGTTTCTGCAGTACTCTAACACACGTGTTAATGTTAGCTACACAATCAATACAGACCCAAGACTGCTTTTTTCCCTTTTGTTCTCTTGGCCATGGCAGATTGTTGTCATCTTCTCTGGACTGTAATACGTCTCCCCTCCTAGGCGGGCCACAACATAGGAAGCTGGCCAATGGTTCTTTCCACAATGCATCAGGTCTTTTGGTGAGCTGCATTATTGCTCACATCTGCCATACTATAACATACGTATTAACACTGGCTACACAATCAATACAGACCCAAGCATGTGTTTTTCCCCTTTGTTCTTTTTTTCCCCTCCTCCCATTGTAAAGCTGGTCAAATATTGTTCACACTTAGAGTTTGCACTCTTACTTACTTAGTAGCCAACCCAGTGGGATTTCTTGATCCTCAAATTTCCTGGCCATGGCCGATTGTTGTCACACATAGGCATCATGCCATGAGCCCAGGAGCCCCAATCTCACTGAACGCAGCCGTGTGATTGTGAGAGCACACAACCATCACATTCAGAGAATGGAAGCTTGTTACGGTTGCGGTTACGGTTGCGGAAGTGCAGTTGCCGTGCTCGAGGGGGCGGAATGGAGTATGGGTCCCGTAAATGCAGCCAAGCACATTGGGGATCTCTGCCATGTTGTAAAAAAGTTTGATGCATTACACCTCTTCTTTATCATCTGGAAATTCGATGTAGGTGGGAATCACATCAAATATGGACAGGATGACCTCATGAAAGATGCAGCACATGGTGGCCGGACCTTCAGCATGACCTACAGCATGATTTAATGAAAAGCCCAAACCCTTAAAAAACGATTCCCCAGCATCTAAAATTAATATATTTTAAGTTTTTCGCCACTTACTTATTATTCTTACCCCCACTGGGCTTCAACTCTGTTCAGGACTCTAGGATACGGCGTCGCCATCTTGACTCAGAAGCATCACGTACTGAGGAGAGGAGAGCGGGATAAAGTACTGGGGTGGGGGGTTATAGATGTGCTTTGCACAGGCAGAGCAGAGCTGGGGTCAGGGAAAGGACAGCAATCCCAAAATGCAGAGCAACACAGTCAGAAGACACTTCCTGTTTGCAGGCTGCCTGATGTTCCATGAGCCACCATCTAAGATGTTTAAAGGCTCATAACATGCAGTAGATGCAGGTAGCATGATTTTTAATGTGAGCAATCTGTATGTACAGGGTGTGGGAAACATATAAGATAGGCTCTTATTCAGGGTGAAGGTCCACTTTAATAGAGCCACATTAGCTTGAGAATTAGCTTTAGAAATGTTCCCCTCACTAGTATGTTGAATAAGACAAAAAGCTGCACTGTGCCTAGTACTGCCTTGTGATCGGGTCAATTTTGTGGAGGATTTGGTGTTAAAATTACATAAGTGCGGCTCGGCTGAGGCGGAATTGGCTGTGTATTTGTTCGCCTTTTAAATCCACCACAAAAAGCCTGGTCGTCAACACTTGCTCAGCCCTGACTGTGGCTTCCTCAGCCTCCATTTACTCCTCTGCAGCAGCAACACATCTCAACCACACACCAAACATCAACGCACAATTTTGGTCGGAGAAGCACTGCATTACCAAACACATGAACCAAGCGCAGCGCTCACACACTATAACACAGAGAAGTGCAACTCAGTGAAACTCACCAAAATACCAGATGCGCTGGGGAACCAACCATTAGCCTGCTAAAAGCACGCTTCTTAAATTTGGCCAGGCAAAAAGAGGAGATGCTAGCAAGCCCAGACAAGGTGTGAAATACAATCCTGGCTTGATGTATGCTCCTCAACCTCTGCTTACTACAAAAGATGGCAGAGCCAGAGGAAATGCAATTTATTTACCAAAGCACAGACCTGTTAGCAGATCCTACCAGACAGACTGCCTTTGTCTGATTAATCCTAAACTGCACATCAGCATAGCACTGTAGCAACCAGGAAGCGCAACTACACATTTTAACATGGGGAACTGGAAGGCCCACTGAATGAGTACAGGGAATATCAACTCATTCTCAAGCCCAAGATCCCTGTATTTTGACTGTAGGATGTGGATGTGCATGATGACGCCACAGCCTTTGCTGAAGGTAAGTGTGTCCTTATGCTGCCATACAATTCCCCTTTGTGTTAGCATGTGTTTGTGCCACTTGTTTACTTTGTTTACTCATTAGCTGCAGATGCAGATTCTAGGTCAGAGGGGGTGAGGCCAGGACTCCCAACCTAGCATCAGACAACAGCTGGACTACCATGTTGAAGCCAGCACCAGTCAGCAAGGCAACCCACCCACAGCCAGCTCTTCCTCCAGCCAAGCTGACCCTGTCTGTAAGTCCACACTTGTTAAGATGTTGCTAAAGTGTCTGCCGATTGGGCCCTTGGGTCATGCTGGTACCTGTTCTCTCAGTTTCTCATGTTCCCTTCTGTTCATAGGCTTCATTAAGCCATACTACCTACCCACTGCCAGCTCTTCCTCAAGCCAAGCCGATTCGGTCTAAGTGACTCGGTCTGATACTTGTGCAGATGTTGCCAATGTATCTGCCAGTTGGGCCTTTGCCCATGTTGGTTCCTGTTCTCTCAGTTGCTCATGTTTGTTTTTCTTTTTTCCCCTGTGTTCCAAGGCCCCAGTGAGTCATGCTGCACACCCACAGCCTTCTCAGCCTCCAGCCAAGCTCACCCAGCTAACATTGTCTGTAAGTGCACACCTGTGATAAACTTTCAAATGGGTCCTCACACTCTGTCATGTAATTTCTTATTGTTTTCTCATGTTTTTATAGGCCTCACATTTGACATTACAGTAATGGAGCAGAGTCTGACCCCACCAGTAGTGCCCCAGTGCATTTTTCTGCTTGGTTAACATTGTAAAGGACATGGCATCTTTTTTGCCACGGGCCACACTCTGAACACACTTATGCAGTGCTTTGGGGTATTGTAGAGACTTATCTTGACAGCTTGACATGTTTTGGACTACTCTCACATAAACCACCAGCTAAATCATGCCCAAAGCTCCGTGATGGCTCGTGATGGCTCTGAGGCAGGGCAAGTGTCCAACAGCCAATAACCCTAACACAGATCGGGTAGTTTACATGGCCCACAAAAATGCTAGGGGCAACCTTGAACTGAACCACTGTTGGGTGAGCCAAAGGGGAGGTTCCTTTTGGTCCACACAGAACATGCAAGACACAACACTAATGTTAAGGAAAAGAATGAGTGCACGCAGCACATGTGGACAATGTAGCCGGATGTGGGGCCACCCACAAACGGGGGGACAGAAATGTATTTAAATGGGCAAGAGCATTGTATGAAAACCCAAAACAAAAACACAGTGGTGGCACAAAAACAAACAAGGCGTATGACAATACAGAGTTGGGTGCCATATTGAAGGTTAGGAAACACATATTAACTATAGCTACAGATGTAAACGTGGCTTAAAGTTACTCACCACTGCAGGTCTGGTAATGGTAACACATGCTCCTGGACCAATTTATATGCTGGTGGGGACGAGGCAGATCTGTGCCAAGGTTCCTTAGGTGGGCCAACAAGCAAACAGACAGCTCAGAGTCAACACAATAGCTAGCTGTGGATGTAAGTTTGCAGGGCCACGTTTACCTTGTGAGGGCTCCGGCATAAAATCTGGAAGGGGGGTGGGAGGCTGTCTCTGGCCTGTGATGCGCTGAAACAATAGGAAAGAGAAAAAAAACACACTTGAATACCACCTTTTGCATGTAGACCCAGGCCAAACAACTGTGAAGACAGCTGGGAAACTTACCAGTGGAAAAGGTGCTGCCCTCCAACCAGGGAGGGCTGCAAAGGGAGGAAGGCAATGGGCTCGCTCCCCAAATTGATGGTTCGGAGTCCAACTCTGAGGGACCAGGCTCCTCCCATATCCCACCAGCAACAACCTGGAGTGGTGGGGACTCTACCACCTCATCCTTCAGACTCCCTACGGGAGACTGGCTACAACGGTAAGCAGACTCCTCAGGTACTGTCTCAGAGGAATTGAGAACCACTACCTCCTCCCCCCCGGTCAACTCCTCTGAGTCATCCTCCACCTCCTCCACTTCAGACCCTGGATCCTCCACCTCTGCATGGCCCGAGGGCCCTCCCCCCAATGAACTCTTGCTGTCAATGTTTCTGGTCCGGGGAGAACCATACTTGCAGAGAGGGGGGACGCTTATCCGTGGATACAAAAGATATTAAACAGATATTAATGAGAGGTCATTTGGGTCCACATGCATTTCACTAGCTGTATTTGGGTAATCAACATATGGGAGCTGTAGGCATCATAAAGCTTGAGCTTCACCTTGAAGCACCAATCCACAGTCTCCTGGAGCTCTTCCATGATAACTCATTTTCGGAACTGGGGCCAGGCGTAATCATACTCCTACAGGCAAAAACCAGATGAGCAAAGAAAATAGGCAGAGGAAGGAAGATGAAGCTTGGCAGGAGTTTTATTCAGTTTGGGTATATAAGTGACTCCTCCTCTCATTAGTCGACACGTTTATATAGATTTTTACTATTACACAATTTCACGATAGTGCTCCTTTAATAAACGAAGACAACAGAAAGAAAAACATTGCACATGTGAAAGAATTTAGTAAAGGAACCAATATAGTAAAAGAAAGAACGCAAAGGAAAAGAGCAAAGAATGCTGGGGAAAAGGTTTATCAAAGACGCAAAGATAAGTGGTGCTGTGCAAACAAAAAACGCAAGGGCTCAATAGAAAAATCAACTAATATATAAAATAAAGTAGACAACACTGCAAGATTGAAGTAGGCACAAACACATACTGGAATCATGTCCAAAAAGCCCCCCAAAAAAGAAGAAATAGACAGGGGTTGCCCACAGGAAACACACTTGTGGAGAAAAGACACAGGACCAAACTGAAACCAATAACAAAAAGGGCAAAAACACACTACAGAGGACCCAGAAAGACAAAACAAATACTTTTACTTTAATGATCTGGTCGTTGACCCTGGGGTCCACACGCTGACGGGTGGGTGCCACCGCTGCTGCGCACTGCTGAGGCAGTAAACCCCATGATTGGTTTGGTTCAGGAAAACGCAGGTTAAAACAATGATATGCAGGCAGCGGCCAAGGTGACATAAACGATAAGAAATAACTGGCTAAAATGAGTGGGCACACACAAGAAAAATGCATTGAGAAAATACAAACGGAGAAAAACAGAAACAAGTGTTAGGTCACATGGAGCATGTGCCCAGTGTCGGCTGGCAGAAATAAAAAAAGGAAAATCAGCTAGAAACTAACAGCATTGACCAAAAGACAGTGACCACTATAATCACGGTTTTAACATAGACATACGTTGCACCATTTGGGAACACCAGAAAGCTGGTGCCCCATGACGCATTTAAATGGAAAACAACAGTGCCCATGTTGGCACTATAAAAACATGCCACTAAGGCGTTCAGTCCCAGGCACAATACAAATATTGCTGTGAGAAGTGCATGGGCGGGCCTAAACATGGTGGTTGCTTGATTCAGGGGCTCTGCATCCCATGAGCATAAAAGCATTATACTGCGACCCGAGCACAGCAGCATAAGGACATTTAGCATTATTTTCTTAGGTAAACTAAGTGCCCATGTCAAAAATCCAATGGTAACAATGCAGACAGCAAGTGGGGACAAGTCCCACAGTGACGACTATAATGGCGAAGGCGAAAGACACAGCGCGGTTACTCAGCAAAGACAACAGCCCACAGTTGAGAAACAAATACCAAGGAATATTTTTTTCTCAGAGAAGAAATCTTCTGACTCAGAAGCTTCAATGTCAGCAGTTTCCAGAACTTTATCTAGTGACAGAGATTCAGCTAGTTTTTCACTCAGTCACGGGAGGTGATTCTCTCCACTCCTTTAAAGCAGAGAACTAGAAAGCAAGATAAGGCCCTTATATCACATATATCACTACTGCTTGGACAAAAAGCTTAAATTTGCTCATTATAAACTGACTGCTGATTAAAAAAAATATTTTGAGAATATAGGGCAAAAAAATTGATACTATAGAAAGAAAGGTGGAGAAAATTGTAACTAGAATCAATCAACATGAGCAAATTTGGGGGTCAATGCAGCATCAGTTAGACCAATCTCAATCAATAGAAGACCAAGAAAATAGTTTTAGAAGATAATTTTAGGTGTGTGGCCTTCCTTAATATATTACCGAGCTAGATTCAGCTATAAAAGAACAGATAAGAGCTATTTTACCTCATTCTGATGATCGTCAGTTACACCTTGATAGGGCACATAGGGCACTAGCACCTAGACAAGACAGAGCGCCGAGAGATATAATAGTAAAACCACATTACTATCAAATTAAGGAGCAATTCATGGCGGACACACTAACATAATGTTAAGAGATAATCCAATCTATATTTTTGATGATCTTGCTCCATTAACAATCTAAAAAAGAAGAGAAATGAAACTGCTCTTGACTAAGTTGATTTGGAAGAACTTTAAATACAGATGGGCTTTCCCTTCTCATTTGAACTTTACTTTGAAAGGCAAGAATCATTCCTTTGCAACTTTTTCAGAGGGAGAAGATTTACTCCTTGATCTTGGCATAATATCATCTAGCCTGTGGGAATCTTCTAGAAGTGAGGCTAAACTTCAACTTCAACCTTCTTATGGAACAAGAATAGATTTGGGAGATCTCCTAAGCATTCCAGGTCTGATAGCTGAGACGAAAAAGATTCTGTCACTTTCTACTTGTTTTTTCAACATTTAGTTTCAACATCTTCAACACTTAGATCCTAATAGGTGGATTATGAGAAGAAATACTCATAGTAAAACTAAGTTACATTCATGAATACTTTGGCATTGTTATTGTTGATATAAGTATTTAAGTAAACCAGGATTTGAGGGTTATATATGATTCAAGCTCATTGTTGTAACTGTGCAGGTTAGTGGGGATCGGAGACAAACACGGACACATGTATAACATGGTGTGCCTGCGTTGTGTTTGCGCTGTCATGGACTTTACTTATTATGCAAAATATATTTTTCTTTAAAGGGCTGCGGTGCATGCGCAATGCAAAAACATTGCTAACACCTCAAAAGCACAGTGATTGTTTTGATACAATGCCCCTCTGGCATATTTACAAAATACTTGCTCTTGATGCAACAGAGATGTGTGAACGGAGCCTTATAGTTTATGGTTAAGTACGATAGAAATTATAGTGTTATATTTAAGGAAATAATTCATTAAGTGAATAGGCTTTGTCTGAAATGTTAATATTATTTTCAGATATGTCTGCGGGGTGGACATGCTCCCGCGGGAAGGCTTTCTCACAGGCTAACCCCCTTTTTTCCAGGGGTGGGAATATTGTGGCTTGACCTTTTTCCTAGAACACTTAAGTGTTCGTAATACCCTTTTAGGGTAATTTCTTGGTGGTAGGGCATGTAGATGGGTGGATTGAAAAGTGGGTGACTGAGTGGTCAGGTAGGTAGGTGTGCAGACAAGAAGGTAGGTGGTTGGCAGGTAGGTAGGCACCCAAGTAGGTAGGTGTGTGCCAGGCACATAGATGGGTGTTCAGGCAAATAGGTGGGTGGGCAGCATTCCTGTCCCATTTGCACCCCCCTTACCCCCTTAGCTGTCCCAGAGTGAAGGCTGCAAAGCCTTAGCTGTACTCACCCTTCACTGTCCCTCTTCAAATGTCCTGCACCACTCTTCAAATCTGGTTGGATTTGTGCCGAGTGTCATTGCAGCCTATGCAGTGACACTGCACATGAGCTAGATTTGAAGGGTGGCACAGAGCAAGATGGACGGCAAGATGGCACTGTCCGATGGAGATGGTGCAGGACTGAGGGATGCCAGAGCGCGATGCAACCGGACAGGCAAGTCAAAGGTTGTAAAATGTAAAACCGGAGGGGCAGGGGGACCGAGCAAGCCAGGTTGGGGAGGTTTTATAACTCCCCAATACCTGCAATGTTCTTTTTTAATACCGTATTTAGGTGATTATCAGTCGCACAAAAAGGTTAAAAGCAGAAACCAAGTCACCAAAAAAATAAAGGCTAGAATGGACCATTGAAGTTTATGGGAGAACAACACTGAGCGCCAGATAGGATGTGGCGCTGCAGGTATCAGAGCGCCAGCGCTCAAAATAAACCAGTCGCAAGTCATAAATATGGCTTTCATCTGGCACAGCTGAAAAAGACCTGCAGCTGTGTGGTATTGTGCGGCACTAGCGTTTCTTAAATAAAGCCCTTTGTGTCCTCAAAGTTGCAACCATTACAGTCTCCAACAAAGTTGTGGTGATGGAGGACACAGATGGCATTCTACAGGTTTAGTTAGCAGAGTAAGTCCACAATTTGCCACTTGTTGGCCAGAATGCCCATATGAATGTTTAATCATCAACTTATTCAGTGCATCAAATTCAGTGAAATGGTAAAAGCAACATCTGCAACAAACACCATGGGCAACACAGGGGTATTAGTGCCAGGTAGTTAGTAGTTAAGAGTCAGGAATGTCAAGCTGCTATTACTTATGGTTCAATAAGTGAGCCCTGGAAGACATAAGCACTTCCATAGCAACCAACCCCCACACTGAAGACTCTATTTGGCACTTGCTAATAGGGCCTTATGTTTTGTAGGTAATAGACTAGCTTTCGGGGCATGGCTAGCCACCAGAGAAGATGGCTGCTTCCTAGTGTAGCTCTGCACCCAGGGAGCCCAGAGACAGCCAATACCCCAGCCTAAATCAGCCGCTTACTTACCCGACTGCACCGAATGCCTAGAGTTCCCCGCCCATCGATAGGAAGGAGCGGAGCCAAGACACAAGGGCAGAAGACGGGGTGGGAGAACAAAGCCTCCCAGTGTTTGCACCAGGCGGGGAACATCATGGTGGACCTTGGGGGAGGGTGCGGTTTGCCCCATCCACCAGCGCCAGTCCGACGCGGCCGCCCCATCTAGACCTCCTGGGACAGTCTCCAGAGCCCAGCTGCAGGTAAGCACGACCGTCTAGCTCCATAGCATGCCAGGGAGCCACCACCATTGCTACCAACGGCCTCATCATCTCCACCACACCCCCTCGTCTGCTAAGGAGGAGACTACTCCTTATCCGACGGGGCCTCTCGGCGGCCCCTGCTCTCCACGGGCACTACCGTGCGACCTCATTGAAGACAAGGGGGTCTTACTCCTCCTCATCACCATCTTTGCTGTCGTCCCCGCCCTCCCCCTCGGTAGGGGCTGCAGCAGCAAAGGCAGCAACCTTGCCCCAGTGCACCCAGGGGCTAGCAGGGGTGTGGGGTGGATCTTCAGCCCATGCAGGATGGTCCTGGAGGGACAGACAACTTTGGAGGATACCTGGGCCCTCCAACAAGCCTCCTGGGGAATTCTTTTCATACACAGGGCAGCTCACCCCTCTCACTCTCTAATGGCTCCGAAGATATATTGATGCCCGGAGAACGGTTTTCAACAAGGAACAGTGATCTATCCCAGTTACTGATAGATGGCACTGTTAAGGGGGTGTTACAAAACACACAGGGTAGCCCCAACTCAGAGGCCCTGGACCCGACAGTGCAGGACGCGAACCTACTAGCAAAGCTTAAAATGGTGATGCAACAAGAGCCCAGTTCAACTCTCTGCTAATTACTCTAATGATCTTAAGGACCTGGGTAACAGAACCAGCGTTCTGGATGACAAGGTGGATGACATAGTTGCAACCCTGGATGCCAGGGAGTCCGAATCTACGACCATCCGGGGAAATGTGGCCTCTATGCAGCAATGCAGCAAAAAAACAGCACAGGTACGTTACCTGGTTTCTCCTCTGAAACATTCTGGATTTTTAGAGGTACCCAACAGGAGTGCCCCTTATCCCCAATTCTTATTATCCTGGTTACGGACCCTTTGGGTATAGCAAAAAGAAACTGTCCTAATGTTAAGGGATTGGAGGTTGCCGGGGTTCATCATAAAGCTCTATTCTTTGCCGATGACGCCTTACTAGTTCCCTCCCAGAAGTCACCTCTCTTCCAAATTTGTATGGCCCACTTTGCTCAAATCTCAGGCCTAACCATTAATAGTGAGAAATCCAAGGCACTTAACGTATCCCTGACCCTGAGTGGGTGTGGTGGACCAGATATAGGCAAATTTCCCATTTCCCATACCTGGGAGTACATATTCCTGCGAAACACACGGACCTAAATGGGGCTAATTATGCATCTATGTTTGGAACCTTGACGCGGCTGCACAAGACATGGAAGCCATATCCAATTTCCTGGATAGGTCGTATTAATGCCATCAAGATTACGATACTCCCAAAACTGTTTTTTAAGAGTTTTACCGATAAAGATTCCAATATTTTTGCTACGTGTGATGCAGAGGAGGATTTTGTTTTTTGTGTGGTCGACAGTTCGCCCAATGGTATCTAGGCACAACATGTTCTCTCATAAATCACAAGGGGGTCTTGGGGTGCCCGACATACTTATTATATATTATAAGGTCTCCCAAATTGCCCAATTAATTCCCCCACCTGTGGATCTTCCTTGAGCTCCCCAATTGCCCTCCAACCCCTAAATATAGTCTGCTTTGGACCAATCCAGTATCTAGACCTAAAACACTCAGCCCCCTAATGAGACACTCGCTCTCTATATGGGACTCAATTAAATATTCTGCCTCCTTGATGTCTCCCCATGCTCCCCTGACTAATCTATGGGGCAACCCAAACTTTCTGCCCAGTTTGTAGAATAAACTGGCCTTTAAATGGTGGCAGGACCATGGCATAAATAAAATATTGCATCTCTTCGTAAAGGAGGGACTTAAGTCTTTCAGCAAAATTAAGGAAAAGTATAATATCCCCCAGAAGGAGTACTTTTGTTACCTTCAATTAAGGCACTGGGTGTTACCCTTGTCTAAGCTGAGCCCCTCCTTTCGGAAGTGGACTTTCTTTGAAGAAAAATGTAATAGTGATCTGTTCTGCAAGGAAGAATCTCCTTACTATATTCTGCTCTGAATGACTCCAGACCATGTGCCCATAGATACGTGGGGAGCTGGGAGAAAGACTTGGGTCCCTGCCAATCAGAAAAGAGATGGGAGAAAATATGGGCAACCACATCAAAATGTTCTATAAATGTACTAACAACTGAAACAGCCTATAAGGTGTTGTTTTGTTGGTACTTAGTTCTGAGCCGTCTTAGTAGGATGTTCCCAGGGCAGGCTAGCACATGCTTTTGCGGCTGTAACATGGAAGGCGTTTTGAATTTATACATACCTGGTGGACTTGCCCCATGCTGGCCCGCTTTTGGAATCAGATTTATAAGATGGCCAACAAAATATTCCAAACAAATATTTAAAAGGGCCCATGGTGGCTCTCGTTCACCACAGGACCCCAGAACCTACAAAAAAACAGCTACTCCTTGCGGATAAGCAGACTATCGCTAAGACATGGAAGAAACAAATCACCCCATTGTCAGAAGTGTCGGCAAGGATGAATGGGTTATTCACTAACGAGAGGCTATCATGACTGATTCTCAAAAAAGATTTCTTTCAACATGGGAGCCCTGGAGGTGGTATGCCTGGTCCCCTTCGGGGGCACTGAACTGACCATACTTGACATGGGGTGGAGCATGAGGGATCCTTTCCCCCTTTTCCCACTTCCCTTGTCTTTTTTTTCTTTCTTTTTCCTTCCTACCCTTGCCACCTTCCCCTCTCTTGGCATGTCTTCCTTTCTAACCTCTGAAGTCTTTATTTTTATACCTGGCTACGACTCTTATTTCACTACTGTTAAAAACCACAAAATAAAGGTGTGCGGATGTTAATATAACTTTTATTGCTATAAATATTGCTACAACTTTTTGATGCATGACAGGAAGTGAAACATGACTCCGATTGCATTTATTACATTTTCACACTTTTATTCTTCCTGTATTTTATTGCTGTACAAATGGAAACAGTCTGGATTTATAATTCTGTTTCTATGGTATAGAACTTCAACTGGTTCGTGCCTCTCCTGAGTAGGATGGCTACTTTGACTGTGAAGTTAGTACATGCACATACGTTGTGTAATTCCAGGTCCAGTTCCCTCCAGAGGTGGGTTTTGCAGCACCACACGTCTACTTTGCATTATACCAGGGGTGCCTGGTCCTTAGTAATTCCTGGTATCCTTTACTTTTTTGATTTCCTGTGATCTTCAAGCAGTCTTTCCTAAGATCTTCTGTGATTTGACACGGCTTCCTTGAGCATTTCCTACATTAGCGCTTTGGACTGATTACCCAATATAACCCAGGGTCACCTGACAGCACCTGCACTTTAGAGCTGTTTAACCAGTTTACACTCTCCATGAATATAAAGCATAGATGACTATTGTATTGCTGGTGAGGGTACAGTGCTTAAAGGATTCCCTTTATTGCCATAACCAGGTGCATATAACATTATTCATTTCTAATTGTATATGAGCCCATCCTGTGCCTGCATTTATGACCATGGCTCACCCATGGATTACACTGATCCAGATCCCTGAGATACTGTGTAACCCAGCCAAGTGTTCCTGCATCTCACAACCTGGACCTTCCCTGAAGCCCAGTTTGTTCTCGCTTGTAGGGAGCTTCATTGAAGACTAGAGGAATCCAGAATCCAGGATAAGTGCTCTGACAGTTCTGTCTGGTTACCTGACTTAGGGATTCCCAGCTCCCTTTAAGTGTGTTATCCACCATCTAAAAGGAGGCTTCCTCTCCTAGTACTCAACCTGCCTGTAGGCGTGACAATTTGCCTATTCTAAAAGAGTTGTTTACTTGTACCCATATAGCTAATTTTCCACAAAATAAGCTCTTAAACCGGACCTTCACCATGATTTATTGAAAAGCCCATTCCCTTAAAAAACGATTCCCCAGCATCTAAAATTAATATATTTTAAGTTTTTAGTCAATTACTTATTATTCTTTCCCCTACTGGGCTGCAACTCTGTTCAGGACTTTAGGATACGGGCGCCGCCATCTTGAATCAGAAGCATCACACTTACTGAGGAGAGGAGAGCTGGATAAAGTGCAGGGGGCAGGGTTATAGCTGTGCTTTGCTCAGACAGAGCAGAGCTGGGGTCAGGAAAACATCAGCAGTTCCAGAATGCAGAGCAGCACAGTCAGAAGGCACTTCCTGTTTGCAGGCTGCCTGATGTTCCATGAGCTGACATTTTGGTTGTATAAAGGCTCATAACACGCAGTAGATGCAGATAGGATGATTTTTAATGTAAGCAATCTGTATGTACAGGGTGTGGGAAACATATAAGATAGACTCTCATTCAGAGTGAAGGTCCACTTTAAATAATTTCTCAAGTTTTCTTTATGCTTAAAATATAAGCCCTACCCCAAAAATAAGGCCTAGTTACAGTTCATAAATCAGTTGCTGGGGAATTGCTTTCAAGGTAATTTGCTGTTATTCGTAGCTTAACCTATCTTTAAGCATGACAGGGTATGCCTTTAATATAGAACTCTAGTCAAAACTTTTTATTTCATGTTTCAAAGAGATTATCTTTAAGGTTTGTATTTCTATTTGTGTACTCATCAATGGGTTATGTTATTTGTGTGACCCCAGCCTCACTAGCTGTTTCAGGATTTAAACAAGAATATCACAGTGACCTCTGACACGGAACCAGGTTTTTCGTACTAGTCTAAATGTTTTAATTCTAATGGAACCCATGAATTTCACTGTATAGTTAATTCTTGATTTAGGGAGCAAAGGAAGGGAGTTGAGTGCCTTGATTAAACAAAACATGTTATTATATCCAGGGCTGTGGAGTCTGGGCTAGTTTTGGCTGGAGTGGGGGGGTCGGAAAAAAAGTAATTTTACTTTAATAGGAAATATACACTGCCTATAAAGGGAACATTTAAACAACACACTTAAACTCCAAGTTAATCACACTTGTGAAATCAAACTGTCCTGGTATGAAGAAACAATGATTGTAAATTAATTTTGCCTGGAAATATGATGGCAATTAGCAAGACAACCCCAGGGGCGTAGCTAGTGGGGAGCAGGGGGAGCACTTGCCTCGGGTGCAGCAGGTCAGGGTGGCGCCAAAGGGGGGCCTGAGAACAGGTGGGTGGGTGTCATTTCGAATCTTTGCCCCGGGTGCCAAAAAGCCTAGCTACTGCTCAGGACAACCCTATACAGTTCTGCAGGTGGTGACCACAAACCATTTCTCTGTTCTCATTCTTTTGGGCTGTTGTTTGGTCACTTTTGCATTTTGTCTCTGCTCTCACCCCTACAGTTAGCATGAGGCAGTGTATATCCACAGAAGTTGCTCAGGTAGTGCAGCTCATTCTGGATGGCACATCAGTGCAAGCTGTGGCAAGGTTAGTTGTGCCTGTCAGAGCATGGAGCAGGTACTAGAAGGCAGGCCAGTACACTAGGAGACGTTGAGGGTGGTGTAGGAGGGCATCCGCTACCTCCCCCTTTGTGCAAGGAGGAACAGGAGAAGCATTGCCAGAGCCCTGCAAGATTACCTCCAGCAGGCCACTTAAATCCATATGTCTGATCAAACTGTCAGAAACAGACTCCATGAGGGTGGTATGAGAGTCTGACATCCACAAGTCGGTATTGTGCTTACAGCCCAACACTGTGCAAGGTGATTGGCATTTGCTGAAAAATACCAAGATTGGCAGATTCAACATTGGCGCCCAGTGCTCTTCATGGACAAGAGTAGATTTGCAGTGAGCACATGTGATAGAATCTGTAGATGCCGTGAACATTCTGCTGCCTGCAACATCCTCCAGCGTGGCAGTGGGTCAGTAATGGTGTGGGAAGGCATTTGTTTAGAGAGCCGCACAGCCCTCCATGTGTTAGCCAGAGGTACCCTGACTACCATTAGGTACAGGGATGAGATCACCAGATCCATTGTGAGACCATATGCAGGTGCAGTGGACTCTGGGTGTCTTCTGATGTATGACAATGCTAGGCCTCATGTGGCTGAAGTATTTCAGCAGTTCCTGCATGATGAAGGCATTGATCCTATTCCTGCCCATTATTCAGACCTTAATCCAGTTGAGCACATCTGGGACATGATGTCTTTTTTCATCCACTAATACTACGTGGCACCACAGACTGACTAGGAGTTGAATGATGCTTTAATCAAAGTCTGGGAGAAGATCCTTCATCAGGAGCATGCCCGGGCATTGTAGGGAGGTCATACAGGCAAGTGGATGGAACACACACTACTTTCCCTTGTCTTGACGCATTTCCACTGAAGTTGGATCAGTCTGAATTTTGATTTTCCACTTTGATTTAGAGTATCATTTCAAATCCAGACGTCCATGGGATAATATGTTTTTTTCAATCTAAGGACCTTGTTTAAAAAACAGTGATAAACAGCAACAGTAGGGTCTTCTAAGGTAATAGAGAATGAGTTCCCAATCTTTATATCCCTTATACTCGGTGTCGTATTGCAGCCAAGGCCCTGAGATACAATGCCTGAAACTCACAGGAATTTAGAGGGATTGTCTAAGCAGAAAGAAAAAAAGACTATACTTACCTGCAGCACCTCCATTTTTCCAGTTCCAGTGTTCCCCCACAGCTACTCTATCCAGGTCTGGTGTTCCCCTGGAGTTCCTCCATGCAGTGGCAGCATCTTTGTACTTACCAATGTTGGGGAGACAGTGTCTTCTAGCACCGGCAGCCTCTCATGGAGGCGTCCATGGAGCCTTGTACATGACCCCACAAGTCGCCTCCATTTATTGCAATGCAAAGTAGGAGTGTGAGGAGTGGTAAAGACACATTGTTTGACACAGCCATTTCAGCACAATGATGGAGGATGGAATCGCTTGTTCTCCCTCATTGGTGAGTATGAAGATGCCAGCACTGCACTGAGGAGCTGCAGGGGACAAAAGGCGCCTATAGACTTTATTTATGTTATTGCCTGGACAGGCAGCAACATTCCAGTCAAATGGTTTTGTTAGCCTGTTTTCTGCTCTCTCCATGCTGAGGGCTGCATCATTTAGTCAGCCTGCGCTATATTTCTTTATAAAACCTAGTAGAGGAGGTGCCGGGCCTCCTCAGCAGTAGAGGATAACTCATCCATTGATGTTTCAGTGTGACCCCTTTGAAATGAATTAATTTTGGCTACCAGGAAAGAAGAGTAAGCAGAAAGGAGCAAGTTTAGCGGGGTTTATCGGGGAATGCAAAGTACTGGTGAATGAAATATGGCACTCCCCACAGCCAGCATGGGGCAAGCAGTAGATCATTTAACCCTTTGCTGGGAATGACAATGCCCAAAAAATATATAAAATAAACCTGCAGGCAGTTTTAATGTAAAATGGGATGCTTTAAAAAGCTTTTAAAACACCCCTTAAAGCTGAAAAATGCAATGAAATTACCCATGAGAAATGTGTTCCACCTGTGGATCATAGGACAGGAAATTAGCAAGATTTAAGAGGAAGCCCCTCCCCCTAGCATCAGGGAATATAGTTATGTTCTTTTTTTTTTCATATATTATGTATCAGAAAAATAAGAAACACCGTAACAGTAATTTTCATTTTCCCTTGCACTCCATGACATCAACCATGAAAGATATACAATAAATCTTACAGTTGCTAAGTCTGCACCTCCAAAGGAAAGGTCTTCTGCATCTGACACATCCAATCTGTAATGTTTGATGAAGGTGGTAGGTCCTGAGCAAGTAGTGATAATGCTTCAGCCCGGGAAGTCGAGATGGATCTGGTAGAGTGAGCTTTAATTGAGGTTTTTTCAAAAAGTTTGTCTTCTTTATAGGCAAAGGCTATAGAACTTCTTAGCCATCTAGCTATAGTGTTACTTTTTACCCTTATTCTTTGCTGTGTAGGAAATTAAGATATTCTTGTCTATTCCTAAGTCCTGTGTCATAGATATGTAATCCAGTACACAGTTTCTTACGTCTAGTAAGGCCTGTCTTTTTTCTTCCTCCATACTGAAATCAGGAAGGAAGGAAATTAGAATTATTTCCTGATTTCGATTTTTCTTCTAATTCACTTTTGGAAAAAAATAAAACTGCAATCCTGCCTGTAGAAAATAAAGGATCCTTGCCATGTTTGGTTTGTTCAAAGGATCTAATATCTCCCATTTTCCAAATCTTCAAATAAGAGTTATGGGTAATCGATTTTTTGGATTTTAAGAGTGTTTCAACTACTTCTTTTGAGAGACCCCCTAGCCAAGAGGGAAGACCTCTCAAATACCATGCCATCAGTCTGGCTCGGTACCTGCGGGTGATGTACCAGCCCCTGTGACAATAGATCTGGTATTTGTGCAAGAACCCAGGGTGGATCCATCAGAATTCCTTATAGAGGGGATGCCAAGCCTTTTTGGCCAGGTTGGCCCAGCAAATACAGCTTCCCCTTAGTCCTGTGAAATTTTTCTCAGGTTCCATGAAATCAGGGGAAAAGGGGGAAAATATAAAACAGACCCCTTCCCGTCCAGGACTGAGATAACGCATCCAACGCTAGGGGGTTGTCTCGGGGGTTCAAAGAAAAAAATTGCTGCACCTTTTTGTTGTACCAGGATGCAAAGTTATCTGTCTGGGAAGTGCCCCAGCTGGGTTGGTCTTGGCCCAAGGAAAAATTTCCCAGGACAGTCCTATCAAAAGAGGGCTCCTGGTTCCCCCTTGTTTGTTCAGATGTGCAACTGCGATCATATTGCCGGACGTCCGCAGTACATGGGCGTTTCTGACCTGATCTGATGAAAGCTGCAGAGCTTGAAAAACTGTGTTCAATTCCCTGAAATTAGAGCAATAGTATCTCAGTGCACTTGACCAACTTGCTTGAAGTAATGTTCCTCCTATGACCGCTTCCCAACCTGTGAAACTGGCGTACAAAGTTATGAGTTATTTTCGGCTCCAGCACCCAATGCATGCCTCTTCCTAGGTACTCCATATTCGTCCACCAAGAGAGATCATCCAAAACCTGTTGGGAAAGGTAGAGAGTATTATCCAGAAAGTCCTACCTTCTGTTCCAGATACTTAGAATGACAGACTGGAAGTATCTAAAATTTGCCTGGGCCCATCAAACCGCTGGTATTGCGGCTGTCAACAGACCTAGAACCGGCATGGCATGTCTGATGGATGGATATGACATTAAACTGGCACAGACATCTAGTATTCTCAGTTTTTTTCTAGGGGTAAAAAGGATAATACTTTAGAAGAATCTAATAAGATCCATAGAAACTGCTTGCATGTGGCAGGAATCAGGTGAGATTTCTCCGAGTTAATCAACCACCTCAGGTTCTGAAGTTTATGACATACCTGGTCTTTGTGATTCCGCAGTCTGTAGTAGGAGTCTGCAGTGATCAACAAGTCATCTAGATAGGGGCCGATCAAGATCCCCTCTTGTCTGATGAAGGTGATTATTTCTATCATTACTTTTGTGAAGATTCTTGAAGCGACAAAATTACGGAAGTGCAGCCAACTGAAGGTGTCTTGCTGACTGATTTATCGTGACCGCAATTCTGAGATATTGTTGGTGATCCTGTTGAATATGTATGTGATAGTAAGCGTCTTTTAGATCTATTGTGGCCATCCACATGTCCTTTCTTAATAGGTTGACTGCGGAGGATATAGACTCCATCTTAAATGTATGATATGCAATGTATTTGTTCAGAGGTTTCAAGTTGATAGTAAGTCTGACCTTTCTGTTCAGTTGAAGACAGGGAATAGTGTGGAGTAGAACCCCTTCTCCTTCTCCTGTTCTGGCACAGGTAGAAGGACTAGATGATCCATCAGAGAGTGATTGGAATCCTGTATTGCTGACTGAAGCTTGGGGGGAAGGGCGAATGGGAGTCAACAAAAAAATGGGTTTGAATTCTAAGGCATAGCCCTTTGTAATGAACTTCATTACCCAGGCATTGCCTATTGTCCATGTCTCTGCAAACTGTGTTAACGTTCCCCCGACCTGTTTTCACTGCTTCGGGGTAGCGGACTGTCACGTTCTGATTTTTTTGGAAACTTGGGCCACAAAAAATTTCTTTGGCTTAAATTCCCTGCATTTTACTGGAAACCCATTCTTTTCTGCTGCTTTATCTAGTATCTCTTGGGCCCAAACAAATATTCTCCTTCCATTAGGGTTGATTTAGAGAGACAAAAAAAGACGTTCGTTTTTGTGTCGATCTGTTTTTTTTTTAAATGTTCCCGCTCTCGTATGAGTGTACGAGCGATTCTATGTATGCATTGCAAGCCTTCTGTAAAGTCTTCGTTTGTTCGTATGCCAACGAGAATGTCATTTTCCAGCTTTCGTTTTCCGTTTTTTTTTCGGCTTTCGTTTTAGCCCTTTTTACATCGTCTCCTCCCACGAATCCTTTACGTTTCCCGTTAGATTATGTTTTTCTTTTTCAATAAATAATCATCCAGATGAAAATCTATACGATCTTATGCCTGCGCACTACAAACTTAACTCATTAATGTGCTCGCCTACATATTTGGTTCACTCCCTTCTGCTACAATGCTTAGCTAAATCACTTCGCGGTTTCATTCTTCTTCCATTTCTGACCCCTAAAGCTTACCCAAATCACTTCGCGGTTAGGTTCTTCTTCCATTTCACACCCCTAAAACTTACCTAAATCACTTTGCGGTTAGGTTCTTCTTCCATTTATCACCCCTAAAACTTACCCAAATCACTTCGCGGTTAGGTTCTTCTTCCATTTATCACCCCTAAAACTTACCCAAGTCACTTCGCGGTTAGGTTCTTCTTCCATTTCTGACCCCTAAAACGTACCCAAATCACTTTGCGGTTAGGTTCTTCATCCATTTCTGACCCCTAAAACTTACCCAAATCACTTCGTGGTCATGTGAATCTTTATCTCTAAATATTTCTTGGCCCATTTGTTTTGTGTTAATGTATTTTAAAAATTAAACTGAAACAGTTTTTGTTTTTTTTTTCTTTGGTTTATTCCAAACTGCCATTTTTAATGGCTTTTTAAAAAAAAAAAAATTTTCATAAAAATGTATAAACTTTTTTTTTTGGGAAAAGATAAAATGTTTAAAATTTAAAAATGTAAAAAAATAGAAACATTTAAAACTATATACAAAGCAATGGCAGGACCCAGAACATTAGTCTTTTTCTGTGTTCCCCAACGAGTCACGCAGCTCCTGCATGTCGGCCACCAACTGAAGGACCCTTTCACTCATTGCTGCCACTCTGGCATGTGTGGTCCCTGTATAAAAAAGAAACAAACATTATCTGTTGGCAAATACATGTTTCTCACCTGTGGATGGAATGTTTTTTAGGTGGCAAGCTAACTCATGACGCCATATGTCATTATGCTAAGTAATTAATCTAAGGAAGTGGGCATATATCATTATGCTAAGTAATTTATCTAAGGAAGTGGGCATATGTCATTATGCTAAGTAATTAATCTAAGGAAGTGGGCATATGTCATTATGCTAAGTAATTAATCTAAGGAAGTGGGCATATGTCATTATGCTAAGTAATTAATCTAAGGAAGTGGGCATATTTAATTATGCTAAGTAATTATTCTAAGGAATTGGGCATATGTCATTATGCTACGTAATTAATCTAAGGAAGTGGGCTTATGTCATTATGCTAAGTAATTAATCTAAGGAAGTGGGCATATGTCATTATGCTAAGTAATTAATCTAAGGAAGTGGGCATATGTCATTATGCTAATGCCATTGACTATGGCTTTAGGTATCTTGGTGATCATGTCAATTACCACATGCTCAAAAGAATGACAACAACTTACTTCGTTGGTGGCCGACGTCTGCATCGGGGACCACCCTGGGTTCTGGGACCTGCCACTGCTGGGAAGTTGTGGCTGTAGAGACATGTCAAATAGGGTCACTTCTAATGTCTGAGTCAACAGTAAGCAAATGACAATTTGAATGTGTGTGTGATATCACCCACCTTCTACATGTGCCTCCTGGGCATGATCTGCTGCAGTCCCTGCTCCAGATCCTTCACCCGCTACATTAACATCTAGAAAAAGAGATTAAGGGAATCAGATTTGTTTTAAATAGCATGTATGTGTATGTGTGTGCGGTTACATGAAGAGTCACATACCAGAGGCTAATGGCTCCGTCGCTGGGTACGACTCCCTGCCCACGCCGCGATGCCCCTCCTCTGTAGAAAGGTCCAGGGGCTGGTCAGTGGCCGCTACAGAGGAGGGGTAGGAACGTCACCCTGGAGATCCACCACCACCTTACCTGCCTGTGCGCCTCCGGGAGTGTCGAATTCGGTACTCCATTTCCAACGCTAGAAAAGAAAAGCATTTATAAAGCAAAGCCTACCTTGTGTATTATTTACATCTAGCATGCAATCGCTATGTACTTACTTAGAAAATGGAGTCCGAAAAATTGCCGCACCCTGGGCATGTGGAGCCATTTCAGGTCCGACCAATGCTGCATGATCTGTGTGTGGGTGAAGGTGGTGTTAGTCTCGTGCTGGATCCTGGAAACGATCTCCAGGGCGACGGCCCTCTTCTCAAAAGAGTTGGGCAGGTAGTCGTACCTGCGCTGAAGCATTGTCTAAAAAACACAAAATAGAAATATTTGTTAGATCAAACTGCATACAAATATCTGTCACAATTAGGTCAGTTGACTAAATGACATTCCACAACACATTTCTAGCCTCAAACTATCCTTCTAGATGTTAGTGAGTTGGTTCGCACATGTGCGCACTAACTTCTGTTTGGCACAGAGTTTTACACATAACTGTTTCTTCCTGTGCTTCCTTAAGGCATAGGCATGCATTTAGATGGCAAATCAAAGTCATTACAATACACTTACGAGCATAATCAGCTCTTCTTGTTGCCGGGTGAAGATCCATCTTTCTTCCTGTCTGCAGCAGATAAGTAATGCCCCAGCGGTTTCCAGGTTCCGCACGGCCGGACGAACGCATACGCGTAAGCGTCATACTCAGGCATTAGTATTTAAAGGGTCCTGGACACACAGCTCATTCTCTTTCAGAGTCTCAACATGCCAGACAAAAAACCCATCGGGAAGGCCAAACCAGGCAAGGAGGGCAGCAGCAAAATGACACAGCTGCCTGAGGAGGCTTGTTGATGCCCAACCACTCGGTCACGAATACCAACGCCAAAGGTGCAGGAAACGCGCAGCCACAGTGGCCAGGCCAAGGCGACAATACCTACCAAGTCCGCTAAGCCCAAAACAACTAGCAAAGCAAAGTGGGTACGCCCACAAAAATGGCCACTAAGAGGGTGAGAAGCCCCAGCCCCCAAAAAACACCATCCCCTCCTCCCCGGTCTAGCACATCCGCTCTGAAAGAATGCTCCACTGGCAAGGCCAGTAAAAGCCACAGGCCCAGAAGCCCCAGCCCACCCAGCTCAGCATCTCATGAGCCACGTGGGAAACACACCCATAGCCATGGAAAGAGCAAGAGCCACAGGCCCAGAAGCCCCAGCCCAGCCAGCTCTGAATGTAGTCAGCCACGTGGGAAACACACCCATGCGCATGTAAAGAGCAAGACCCACAGGCCCAGAAGGCCAAGCACAGCCAACTTAGCATCTCCAGAACCACGTGCAAGTACCTCCCAGGGGCATGGAACCACAAGTGGCAAGGGCACAAAGAGTCACAGTGCCAGAAGCACCACACCTTCAAGCCCTATCCATATGCCACATCGTCGCCTGTAAGTTCAGTGGCCACCCAGGCAAGGACCCCAAGTCCATTTCCAAGTCCAGTCCATTCTTTATCCAGCCACCTGTCCAACATTTCAACACAACAGAGCCAGCCCAGAATGTCCCCCGAATTGCCTACATCCAGAGATGAGCCCGAACATCAAGCAATAGGCCGGACATTGCGGCGAGGACAGTTGAGTGGCAGGTTTGGTGAGGCCCAAACTCTGGCATTGGCAAGTGGGCTGACCCTACATTATGACGAGCTATATGGGTGAAAATCCAAATCTACAAGCAAATTGAGAAAAAATGAAATCTTGGAGGAGCTCACCAGACAGGTCAATGCAGCGGGGGAGGAGCTTAAAGATGTGGAGCGCATCCAGCGCAAAATTTCTGACCTGAAGTATGCAGCACGGAAGAAAGAAAATAAACGGCGCAATTACAGGTACATATTTGAGTGGTGCATTTGTCTGCTTCTTGTATTGTCAACAATTTCCTAAGTTTGCAAACCTATATTTTTCAGCTTACAAACTGGCGAAGGCTTCCCCACAAAATTACAGTTTACCCGAGCTAAGGAGATGGTGCTGGGGCTGATACATCCCGTGGCATTAGAAGGCGACGGGACACGGACATCCCTACTATTCCTGCAGGTTAGTAATGTTAGTGTGTATGTGAAAGGTTTTAAATGTGTAAAATGAGGCTCACAGGCATATATGAACACATGCCCCTAGGGAGTGGCTTGTAGGGGAGGTTACAGTTTTAGCAGGGTGTGTAATGTCTGCGGAATGTTCATTTTCAAATTTTCCAGCCCATACATGACCTTGGAGAGTATTTATGGTCACTATTAAAAGTCTTAATATTAGCAAAGCACTGCCTGTTATGTGATTCTGCTCAATCATATCCAACACTTCCTTCTTTGTCTTTAGGCCACTTGGGTTTTAGCTGTGCTTTGGTTTCAAATACTTGATCTGGGGTCAGGAAAAGGCCTACATAGGAAGAATGCCCACCAGCATACTCCTAAGCCAAATGCTATTTGCAAGCTGAGTGTGGGTCCCTAATGGCCCTTTAGGGATGTGTGAAGCCTCATAACATGCAGTACATGCATGTTTGTATTATTTAAGGTGACCGATGTGTATGTACAGGGTGAGTCATACATATAACAGATAATGACATTCATAGTGAAGGTCACCTTGGACCATTGGGGGAGTTGCCATTCCTGCTTGCCCACGTGTTTTATTGAAGCATATGCAGTAATACAGATCATCAATGGATATTTGGGTGTTTACGTGCCTTTTTATTTACAATACAGCCCAGCATCAACCCTAAGCAAGTGTGGAAGCCTCATCCAGTTTGACCACGCCGTCAACGTCCGTGCTGCCTAGGAGCCAGGAGCAGATATATACGGTAAGTGTATTTTGCTGAATCTGCTGATGCATGTGAATGAACATGACTAATTAGCATAACTAAGATATTTATGGACCAAACTGAACCTTTATTAGCACATGTCCCAACAGACCCACACACTGATGGAGGAAATCCAGGAGATGGAGGAGGATGCCACCTTGATGGGATCTTAAAAACTGACCCCCCTGGAACATAATCTGCCACGGTCCCAACATGCTACTGCACCAAATTGTCTGCAGCAGCGTGAAGCTGGACGCATGCTGCCAGTACATCGTGGGTAGCATGCAGAGACTGAGCCTACAGTCCCCAGTGGTAGCTCTGCTGCAGAGGATTTGCCGAGCACATCTGCGACTCTTGCTCGCCCTAGACGTCCAGCATCTGCAGGCGCTCAAACCCGGGGAATTGGGAGATGTAGTCAGCAACGTCGACCAGTTTCCTAGGGGAGGCGTGTGCCGATCCCGGAGTCAGCGTGGCACCACGAGAGGTGTTTCTTTCACCAGGTGACTCAAAGAACCACAGAGCAGCTTACTGCACAATTAGATACATTAAACCCTTTAAATGCCAGCCACGTAAAATTTACGTGGTTGCTTTTCCTCCACTTAAGTGCCAGCCACGTAAAATTCACATGCCTGGCATTTACCCCTGCTAGCGGGCAAAAAAAAAAAAAAACTCACCTGACCCCTTGTTGGATCCAGCCGGGTCTCCTCTTTAATTTGGTGCCATCCGATCCCCCGTGGGGGCTCGGATGGCTCCAGGAGAGCCCCTGGAATAGCCCCCTTGCTTCGGCAGCAGCAGCTGCTAACTGTAAAAAGAATAAATAAATAAAAATGACATTCACTTACCTCCGTGTGCGCTGGCTCCCGCTGTCCCTCCTCTTCACCTGGGGGGCCTCCGATCCCCCCCAGGACTTACCGATCTTCAGGAGAGAGCACGGGAGGCTCTCTCCCCTCTGCTCCTCCGACGGCGGCTGCCATGTTGCCTTAAGTCTCGCCCCTTTGGCGGCGGGGCTAATGACGTCATCCCTGCCCGATCACCGGCTTCAGCTCTCTCAGCTGTCAGATGCCGGTGATCGGTGCCCAGGGAAGGAGGTGGCAGGAGATCCTCTGATCTCCTGCCTCCCCCTTCTCTGGATGCCGATCACCGGCATCTGTCATCAGAGTGGCGAGGGACAAGTGCTTACAATTGGAGGTAAGTACAGTAAAAAAAATTTTTTTTTAATAAAATACTTTTGTGTCAGTGTTTTTTTTTGAACAGTTAACCCTTTGTGAGCTGGTAAGGGGTCCATGAGACCCCTTATACCAGTTCACAAGGCTCTGGGTCTGGCAAGTCACCTGCGGCTAGCCGGTGACTTGCCATTAAACCCCAGCCCCCCCATTACCTGCCTCCCCAACGGCCGGGGGGGGGGGCAGAAGGGCCCGGGCCACTTAGTGGCTATGTGGGCTAGTAGCCTGCAGGGCCAGGGGCCCCTGCGCCCTGTTCTACAAGCCCCCATAGCTGGCCCGGGTCGGTAATGCTGGGTAGGGGGGATCCTACATCATTTTTTGGGGGGATTTTTAACGGTTTTTAACCCTTAAAATTCCCCCAAAAAATGCCCCCCCCCCCCCCCCCCGGGAGGGGATCCCTATGTCAATTTTTTTTTAAATGAACCGCTTATGTCCTGTTACACAGCAGGTATAAAATGCTTCCAGCATTTTGTGGTGTGATGTGTTTGTGTTTTTTTTTACATTTAAAGTGGACCAACACCCAGGATTTTGACTATCCTGGGTATTGGTCCTTTCCCCCGAGGCATCCCGATTAGAGATGCCCCGCTCTGTGAAACCCCTTGATTGCCCACAATAACTCATCTCACCACAATCCTATGGTGCATGCGCGGCCACTCGTCCAATCAGCGCGCTCAGAGCGGCTGAGTTATGGACGTCTAAGAGACGTCTAGGCTCAGGTACTCTGAGCGTGCTGGAGACCGCATCCCCCACTTCCCTCTAACAGGGAGCATGCCCGCGCCGGCCATTCATAAATAGCCAGCGCGGGCACGTGCCTTGCTAGAGGGATAGCGGGGATGCGGCCCACGCATGCGTCTTAGGACCGGGATTCAGGTAAGTGGTAGCGGGTGTTCCGGGGGGTTTCAGCCCTGGGTGTTGGTCCACTTTAACCCATTGTGAACTTGTAAGGAGTCCATGAAACCCCTATACCAGTTCACAAGGCTGGGGGGCTGTCAAGTCACCTGCGACTAGCGGGTGACTTGCCATTAACCCCCGTCCCCCTATTACCTGCCTCCGCGAAGCCCAGGGGGGGCAGAAGGGCCCGGCTGATTTAGGCGGTGCGGGCTTGTACTTGGCAGGGCGGGGGGCCACCAAAGCTGGCCCCTGCGCCCAGTTCTACAAGCTCTGCATAGCTGATCCCCGGGCTGGTTATGCTGGGTAGGGGGGACCCCATGTCATTTTTATGGGAATTTTTAAGGGTTTTTAACCCGATACATATGTGGTACCGTTGTAATCGAGAGAAATGGGGCTTTCACATGCAATATGGTTTTCTTTAAAAAAAAGGTTTTATTTGAAATAATTTTCTAAAAAAATATTTTATTTTATTTTGTTTTGTTTAATTTACTCAAAAATATTTTAAAAAACAGTAAAACAATTACAAACAAGACATTTCATGTTAAAGCCTAAACTCTGCCGCAAAAATAAAATATATAATTTTCCTGGAAATACCTTCAAAAATCACAGTTAAGCATAGCGCAAAATGGTGAAAGATTACCTGTCAAGAGAGGGTGACAAAACCTCAAGTAGGCTGGCAGTTAAAAGGGTTAATAGTACCTATGCATGTTGGGTATCGTTCTGCTCGGGGGACCTTGCGCTTTCAGATTTAGCTTGTCTTTTCTTTTTTGCATATTGATATTTTAGGAAAACTCATTTTTTATTCTGCTTTATTATACATTTTTTAAGGGAACCCTGTGCGACCAAAGAATTCTTTGAGGGATTACTTTCAGAAAGATGGGCCCACGACAACATGCTGGGTACGCTTAGAAAGCTTATCATGTGTACTTTCAAGGAATGCATGGTTTGTGGGGGGTATTCCAAATGTAAAGGGCTGTTTTGGTAGAAAAAGCGCAAGGTGCGCACTTTGTCTGCAGAGCTGAAATTTTCAAGCAAAATTACCATTGTGCACATGCTTTACTTTTTGGTGTTTGGCAACTCTTCTTTTGGCAGTAGCTATGCATGTTGGGTATCGTTCGGTTCGGGGGATGTTACTTTTTCAGATTAACTTGTTTTTTCTTGTTTGCATATAGTTTTTTTAGGAAAATGTGGCTTTGATCCTGCTTTTTTTATCCTTTTTTAGGGAAGCTCTGTGTAACCAAAGAATACATTGAGGGAGAACTTCCAGAAAACTGTGGCAACATCAACAAGCCTGGTACGCCTAGAAAGCTTGAAGTGTTTATTTCCAGAGAATATATAGTTTGTGGGGGGTATTTCAAATGTAAAGGGTTGTTTTTATTAAAAAACTGCAAGGTGCACATAGCGCTTAGCATAGCTGTATTTGATCTAAAAATCTCTTAAAGTGCTGTTTCAGTTTGGGGGAGTCTCCTGGGCAGGAAAGGGTGTCTACCAATACATATGTGGTACCGTTGTAACCGGGAGAAATTGGGATTTCACACGCAATAAGATTTTATTGACAAACTTACATTTTTTATTACAAAAAAACACTACAAATTGTAAAAAATAGATTTTTTAAAAAATTTTTTCACATATTTCACCCCAAAATATTAAGAATACACTTGACAAATGACAAACAAGACATTTTATGTTAAAGCCCAGACTCTGCTGAAAAAAAACAATATATAATTTTCCTGGGAAATCCCTGGAAATCCCTTCAAAAATCACAGTTGAACATGCATAGTGCAAAATAGTGAAAAATGGTCTGGCAACAAAGCGTAACAAAAACTCCAGGTAGGCTGGCACGTAAAGGGTTAAATAATACATTCACCTCAATGCTGACAGAATTTAGGACGAGCAACAGCCACATGGCCACCTTAACTCATAATTTGACAGGCATGCTCGAGGAAGTTAGAAATAGCAATAGACTCATGTTGGAACAGTGGCAGATTCTGAATGCCACAAGGCCCACCACCAGGGTTTTATGGGCAACACCCATTTTAACAGCTATTTGCCCTGTATCTGCTCCACATCTTTCCTCTACATCCCAACTGTATTGACCTGTCTGGTGAGCGCTACCAAGATTGCCTTTTTATGGCTTTGCTTGTATGATTTGGATTTTCACCCATATAGCTCATTAGAATGCTGAGATACCCCACTAACCAATGCCTGAGATAAAGCCTCACTGAACCTGTCGCTCAAGCTGCCACGCTGCAGGCTTTGGCCTAATGAAATTGTGTCTGGCTCATCTTGTTTCTAGGCATGATTGGGGGACATTCTGGGCTGGCAAACTACTACCTTGAACCCTGGCAAACATTGGACTGGACTTGCATTTGGACTGGGGGTTATTGTTTGGATGGGCCACTGACTTACAGGCATGGATGTGGCATAGGTATGGCTGCTTTCCACCTGTGCCTGTGGCAAATGTGGCCAAGCAGGAGAGGGTGTGTATGTGGCCCTATGCGTTACTGGTCAAAGATTTGCATGTAAATGGTTGCTCCCTATGTATGTATATGTTATTTGGCATGGAAACTTCGGCCTGGAGTGCGTTACTTTACAACTCCTGGATGTGACCAATTGCTAGATGCCATGAGTCTGCACCAATGTATATTTCTGTTGTACTATGTATATACATGAAGTCTGCGAGTGCCCTTCAACTAATAATTGACATATTTATATTAAATATATTGAATGTGACTTTAGCTGTTGTGGACTAAGTTGATACATTAATGTTTGGGTTATTTTGAGATTATTGAAGGTTTTTTGAAACAAACGTGAGAAAAAAATGAATGAGGCTCAGATCAAGTTTGAAAATTTTAGTAATTCATTCATTACTATTTCTAAATAATAAAATAACAAAGCCTTCACAAAGGCTAATCAGAGTCCAAAACAACAAATACATACAACAAACAAAAACAGGAAAACAAAATTAGGCAAAATGGGTCCTAATCAAATTTGCCCTCACAGCTTGCCCAGAGGCACTAGGTGTGCCACGGTAATAGGCATCAGGCTCCTGGCTGGGTGGAGAGGGGGGAAGATTCACATACCGGGGGGACACGGTGCATTATGGCAAAGTTGTGTAGCACACAGCAGGCCATTGTATCAATCACCTTGTTGGGGTGATACTGGAGTGCCCCCCCCCCGGTATGGTCCAAACATCTGAACCTAGTTTTTAGGAGGCCAAAGGCCCTCTCCACAATGGCCCTGGTTTTTCGGTGGGCCCGATTGTAGGCGTCCTGTGCTGCATTCTGTGGCCGAAGGACGGGCGTCATCAGCCAGGGAAGAAGCGGATAGCCGGAATCCCCTGAAAGAATTAGAAAATATTTACATTAATTACCCAATCCAACAAAACATATATTTTTGCAACACCCTGTACATACAGATTGCTCACCTCAAAAAAGAGCCTAACACCATCTACTGCATGTTCTGAGCCTTGTAAGCGGGCAAACAATCAGCAGTGACGGACAACGGATTTGAACGGCAAAACGGCTTTTATTCAGAAAAGTTCAGTAGATAGTCCAAAGATTGCAGCATAAATGCAGTAAACAAAAAAGGGTTACTTCACCAACCAAATAGTCCTGGGCCGGGTACTCCAGCAAGCTGATCAACTGCAGTCCACTTTACAGGGCGTATCAGCCCTCTGCTCAATGTCCAGTGCTATCCTTCACCACGGTGAAGCTCAGCCTGGGCTCACTCCAACAGGCTGGTCATCAACCAAGGAAAGGCCGTGTGCTCTCTTATACAGGCTTCCCCTGTAATCAGCGTGCACACTTGTGGAGGGCCTTAGAACATGTAACAACCCATTAGGGAATTGGGGAAGTGACCCGGGTCCTGAAAACCCGGGCCGGATTGTGCTTTATACAGCCAAGCAGGGAAGGAATAGACATTTTGATACAATTTACCACATATCCCCCCCCTCTTCTTCAGACCCACGGTCTGACAACCTTCAGCGGCCATACAGTGGGTTCGGGACACAGCGACTACATTCCCCGGCTTATGTTCCGCTTTAAAGTTCACTTTTTCAGCCATGGGTACTATTCTCCGCACTCGGTCACCCTGATTACAGGCCCTCACCCTGGTCGGCCTATTACATAATGTGTTGGGGACCACACGTCTAACAGACTTAACGGGGAGGGTTACCAGTTCTGCCTGGGGTACTCCATTGTTGGCAGGAGGGATACACCTTTCCCACAAGGGCCAGAACAAGGGGAAATCCCACCCAA
The DNA here is from genome assembly GCA_027917425.1 of Gastrophryne carolinensis. NCBI lineage: Eukaryota > Metazoa > Chordata > Amphibia > Anura > Microhylidae > Gastrophryne > Gastrophryne carolinensis. The sequence goes on from CM051235.1 coordinate 469,418,711, forward strand.
CCACGACATCATAGCCCAGGCGTTTTACTACGCCAACCTCATGGGACAATGTTCCCGCGGGGGTCTCAAACTTACTCACTGCAACAGGGTAAGTCACGATATCCCCGTGGATGCAGAGCACGCTCAGCTTTTTCTTTGGTTTGCAACCACCATGCACCAGGTTGGCCCGGACCAAAATTACCCGGCTACCTGAGTCCAATAATGCCTTTACTGGGCGACCATTCATCTTTAAAGACACAACCTGCGTTTCAGATTTTGACCGCTGACTGGCGGCACAACCGGGGTCTGCCAGCAGGGATCTTCTGCGACCTGTGTCACACTCCATGGGTTCAGGGTCTAGGGGCCAATCCGCGGCTATGTGCCCCCACTCACGGCACCTCCAACACTGGGGACCCCGGAGCCTCCTTGCCCGGACGTCTTCCCTAGGGTTAGGGGGCCTCTGGGGGTCAGGGACAGTCTTTTGCCCTCTCACAGTGCTCCACACACTCCCCGGGGGAACTTGTTTACTCACTGGTCTGCCAGTCTTGTCAGGGGCATCCCGAAGTTGGTCCTCAGTCGCGACAAATCGTTAACTAGCGACGTTAACTAGCTGCTCAACAGTCTGTGGGTCGCCCTGTCCAGCCCATTGCTGTAGCTTCGGCAGCAGTGCCCGAACAAAACGGTCCACCACGACTTTTTCGATGATCTGCGCAGGGGTCAAACGCTCTGGCTCCAACCACTTTTGGACCAGATAAATTAGGTCATACATCTGCGATCGGGCAGGTTTATCAACAGAAAAAGTCCAGTTATGTACTCGCCTTGCCCGAACCACTGGCGTGACTCCCAGGCGAGCAAGGATCTCCATTTTTAGTATGGCATAGTCCCGCACATCCTGCTCCCTGAGATCAAAATTGCTTTTTGCGGCTCACCTGACAGGAACGGTGCAATCACGTCAGCCCATTCCGTGACTGGCAGCTGCTCTCTCTCAGCCATGTGCTCAAACACCGTGAGGTAGGCCTCCACATCATCCTCATGGGTCAGTGTAGGACCCGCTGTACGACTCTCCTCGCACCCTTCGACTCAACTGGGCTTCTCTCCGGTTGTGAAACTTTGGCACCAGCAGTCTCTCTAAGCACGGCCATCTGTTCAATCAACAGGCGATTTGTCTCCTGCTGGTTAGCCAAGGTCTGCTGCTGCTGCTGGGCTTGCTGCTGTTGTGCGAGGGCTTGCTGCTGTTGTGCGAGGGCCTGCTGCTGGGCTTGCTGCTGTTGGGCCAGAGCTTGCTCATGCCGGAGGCCAGCTTGTATTAGGTGTTTTATCACCTCCTCCATTTGCTTTTGTTGAGACATCTTGATTGCTGCCTTCGCCAACGACAAGCAAAATGCAGTGCGTTTTGTCACTCCGTTGCCCCTACCAACAGTCACTGTGCCCCTCGCATCCTCCACCAATTGTAAGCGGGCAAACAATCAGCAGTGACGGATTTGAATGGCAAAATGGCTTTTATTCAGCAAAGTTCAGTTGATAGTCCAAATATTGCAGCATAAATGCAGTAAACAAAAAAGGGTTACTTCACCAACCAAATAGTCCTGGGCTGGGTACTCCAGCAAGCTGATCAACTCCAGTCCACTTTACAGGGCGTATCACCCCTCTGCTCAATGTCCAGTGCTATCCTTCACCACGGTGCAGCTCAGCCTGGGCTCACTCCAGGCTGGTCATCAACCAAGGCTGGTCATCAACCAAAGAAAGGCAGTGTGCTCTCGTCTTATACAGGCTTCCCCTGTAATCAGCGTGCACACTTGTGGAGGGCCTTAGAACATGTAACAACCCGTTAGGGAATTGGGGAAGTGACCCGGGTCCTGAAAACCCGGGCCGGATTGTGCTTTATACAGCCAAGCAGGGAAGGAATAGACATTTTGATACAATTTACCACAGGCTTTAAACATCCAAGATGGCAGATGAGGGCAAATCAGGCAGACTGCAAACAGGAATTGGGGTAGGACTGTGCTGCTCAGCATTCTTGGATGCCTTACCTTTTCAGGACCCCCTGCACTTTATCGCTCTCCTCTACTCAGTAAGTGTCATGCTTCTGAGCAAAGATGGCGCAGACCCTATCATAAAGTCAAGAACAGAATTGCAGCTGAGTGGGGGGAAGAATAATAAGTAATTTACTAGAAAGTAAAATAATACCATTTTGTGAGTACTCACCTGAAAAATGGATATTGTCAGTGTGCCACACACCCCGCTTCCCCTTTAATTCTTCACGAATGGGTTACTCACCGCCAGGTGACGCAGTTGCAGAGAGGAAGTCTTGTAACGAGCCCCCTTCCGGCCTATATATACCTGGTACCTCCCACTTAACACCAGTGATTTAAAAAGCAGAAAGACAAGGTACCAGTAATCTAAAGGTAACCTCAAAATAAAGAAAAGCTTCCCCATATAAAGGAACCGGGATACCGAAAAGGGCGGGGTGAAGCGGGGTGTGTGGCACACTGACAATATCCATTTTTCAGGTGAGTACTCACAAAATGGTATTATTCTCAGTGTGCCACACACCCCGCTTCCCCTTTAATTCTTCACGAATGGGACATCCAAAAGCAGTGTCCACAAGGGATGGGTATCCGAAGGCAAAAATGAAGCATAACTTAAATGACTGCAGTCTGCAGAACTTTGCGGCCAAAAACAGCATCCGCTGAGGCCCGCACATCAACCTTGTAAAACTTCGAAAAAGTATGAACAGAAGACCAAGTAGCGGCCTTACAAACTTGTGCAACAGAAGCTTGGTGCTGAAAAGCCCAAGACGCTCCAGGCCGTCAAACCCAGCGCTGGTAAATTGGGGTAACACAACCGACCCTGAGTGAGCAGATCGGGCCGAAGAGGCAGAACGAACTGGTCCACTGCCAGCCGAACGATGTCTGCGAACCACACTCGTCTTGGCCACTTTGGGGCCACGAGAATGGCGGACACCCTTTCCAGAGCCAACTTCCGAACCACCCTGCCCAGCATGGGTATCGGAGGAAACAGGTACAGAAACCCCAGATCCCCCCAGCTCAGGGACATGGCGTCCACTGCCAGAGCCAGAGGATCCTGGGAGAGCGACACAAAGTTCGGGAGCCTGCAATTGTGACGAGAGGCCCCCACCGGAGGCCCCCACCGGAGACACAGTGAGCGAAAAACCTGAGGATGGAGAGACCATTCTCCCAGACGGGAAGAGCCCCTGCTCAACCAGTCCGCTTCCTGGTTCTCCACCCCTGGAATGTACACCGCCGAGAGACAAGGAACATGGGCCTCCATCCAGGACAGGATCAGGGACACCTCCCTGAGAGCACCCGGACTGCGGGTCCCTCCCTGATGATTGATGTAAGCAACCGCTGTTCGATTGTCCGAACGAACCTGGACTGGAAGGCCCAGAACGTGTTGAGTCAGAAGGGCAAGAACCCGACGGATGGCTCTCAGTTCCAGAATATTGATGGGTAAGTGGGCCTCTTGAGGACCCCACTGCCCCTGGAACTGAAGCTCCTTCCAGAATCCCCCCCATCCCGAAAGACTGGCGTCCGTGGTGACAACTTCCCAAAGAGGGGTCAGGAAAGACCTGCCCTTCACGAGATTGGCCGAGACCAACCACCACTGGAGGGACTGCCGGACCCGGGAGGACAACTGGAAGGACTGATCCAGCGACCGGGGCTGCCGGTCCCAGGACGCCAACAGATAAAGCTGAAGCGTCCTCGTGTGAAATTGAGCAAAAGGAACTGCCTCGAAGGAGGTAACCATCAACCCTACCAGCCTCATCCCCAGACAGATGGACGGCCGAGGATTGGCAAGTAGGACCCGAGCCAACTCCTGGATCAGATGAATTTTGGACTGGGGGAGAAACACCCTGTGTTGACAAGAGTCCAACTGCATCCCCAGAAAGGACACCACCCTGGCCGGAGCGAGGGAGGACTTGGGGAAGTTGATCACCCAACCAAAGCTTTCCAGCGTGGAGACCACCATCCTGGTGTCTGTCTCCGATTGATTGAGTGATGGAGCCATGATGAGAAGGTCGTCCAGATAAGGAACGACACGAATGCCCCGAGATCTGAAAATGGCCATCACCCCTGCCAGCACCTTGGTGAACACTCTTGGGGCCGAGGTAAGGCCAAACGGAAGTGCCACAAATTGAAAATGCTGATCTTTCATCACGAATCGAAGAAAACGTTGATGAGCCTGGCAGATGGGAACATGAAGATAAGCATCCTTGATGTCTATGGACGTCATGAAGTCCCCCTGCCGAAGGGAACCGATGGCCGTACGCAAAGTTTCCATGAGAAACCTCCGAATACGGATGAACCTGTTGAGTAATTTCAGGTCCAGGACGGGATGAACCGACCCGTCCTTTTTGGGGACTGCGAAAAGATTGGAGTAGAAACCGAGGCCCATCTCTAAGTGCGGCACCGGCCGGATGACCGCCATTTCTAAAAGATTCCTTATCGACGCCAGGAGCCCCTGTGCGGCCAAGGGATCGATGGGCACCCGCGACCGAAAGAACCGTGAAGGAGGGCGAGACTCGAACTCCAGTTTGTAACCGGACGACACCACCTCCCGGATCCATCTGTCCGGAACCTCCTGGTCCCAAACCTGGGAAAAGTGTCGCAATCGTCCCCCCACCTGCACGGGTGAGGGCAGCCCCTCATTGCTGAGCGGGCTTACCAGCAGGCTTGGGCTTGGCTCCCCAGGACTGAGTGGAACGGCCACGGCCCCTCCCCCGGGTCCAACCAGCACCTCTGGTAGCGGGAAAGGAAACCCCCCTACCCACTCTAAATCCCCGAAAGGAAGGTCTAAAGGCACTTGCACCCCGAAAGGGGCGACGAGGCCTCTTGAGTTGAGGCATTTTACCACCACCAAACAGTTGCAAACCCAAAAAGGGAAGTGCTGTAAGCACCCTTTTAGAGACTAAGTCCGCCGACCACTGGCGCAGCCAAACTGACCGGCGAATAGCCACCAGCATCGCCGCTGTCCTGCTACTCATTGCCAGTGCATCGTCCTGAGCGGCCAGAACAAAGGAAATAAAAGACTCACACTGTTTAAGAGCACTAAACTCATTACAAGCGGGATCAAGATCTGCGCATAGATCCTGAATAACGGACCTTACCGCCAACAGAAGAAGCGCCGAAGCACACACTGGCCGCATCGTCGATCCGGCACTGATAAAACCATGGCGAGCATATTGGTCAATCCGACGATCCTCACTATCCTTAATGGCAGTGGTCTCAGAAGACTGTACCATAGCCGTGCTAGACAGCCCTAACACAGGGGTATCGACGTCAGGGGGAACTGACCAAAGCTTCACCAATTCCACCGGAAAAGGATAGCGCTTATCCCCCGGGGGGGATACCCCCGCAGCCAGATCGCCAACAGCATCGATCTCCAGCTGATCTGCAGGCTCATCCGCCTCCAAGAGGAGTTCCCCCTCCTCGTCCAGGGAATAATCGGACCAATCCACAACTTCGCACCCCTCATCCTGTGAAGCAGGAGCTACAGGAGAAGGGTGTTTCCGCTTCGCTGTAGCCTTCTGACCTACCTTGGCGGAAACTATCTTCTCGAGGTTGGACAATCGTGCACACACCTCGGATTGCGAATCCCCACTTTTGACAATGTCACAGGGGGTCCGGAACAGGGAGGGGGGGTAGGAGATGATGGGAGTTGCGAAGAGCCAGAAGCCGGAGCGACAGACTGACGCACAATATTCTGCTTTGCACAAGGAATGCATAATAAAACATCATCACCTGGGAGCGGAGTCCCACAACCCCCGCACAGCCTAGATGGCCCCGAAGAACCATTTCCGGTATTATCGGAAGCCTCCATATGGTGATTTCTGGTATTCGCAACAACCGTGGGTTTTAGGCATAAGCCACCCGGGATGCCCATTTAAATTAATGTCCCGGGAGGGAGGATTTAAATTATAATTATAATTATCCCCTTTTTTATTATTATTATTATTTTTTTTTTTTATATATAAATATATATATATATCCCAATTGAGAGAAATAGGACTAGCCAGGTATAATAGAACCGGGAAGCCACTGTAGTGAGGGAATCCCAGGATCTGTGAATGGGAAAGAAACAACAGTAAGATCCCAGAAAAAAAAGGGGCAGCATGCAGTACAACGTTCATGCCAACATATAGCAAAAACCCCCAAAAATGCTTTAAGAGGTCAAAAAGAATTTGAACCAGTTCAAACAATCATGAATATAAATAAATAAAAGCCGGCCCCACACGAGGTGAGGCTGCTTACCTGCCCAAGGCTGAGAGTAAAGACCGCAGCAGCAACAGAGACAATCCACTTCCTGCAGCTGAGTACCCCGCACCTGACTCCTAATAAGAAAGAGGAAGTGCGGCGGGGCCAAGCTGCACGTCGACACCGCTCAGGCCACGCCCCCTCATACGTCGTCCGGCCCGCCCCCCCCAGATTCAAACAATGCGGCCCGCCAAATGGCGGTGCCGCAAAACGAGAGGGCGCCCGACGCCCTGGGTTACTGGGAGGGACAGAGCATCTCCAGCAGCTCCAGGCACGAGCCTGAACCGCCAATAGCGCGGCCCGCCAGACGGCGGTGCCGCAAAACGAGAGGGTGCCCGACGCCCTCAGTCATTGGAAGGGGAGGGCGTCTCTGGCAGCTTCAGGCGCCCCCCCCATGCGCCTGAACCACCAACAGCGCAGCCGCACCTAAAGCGGAACTAAACTCTGGCAGTTCAGGCCGTGCCTGAAACTGCCCACAGTGCGGCCCGCACAATGGCGGAGCCGCAAAAGCGCTGATCAGTGGGGACAACTGTAAGCAAAAAAGTGTTAGCAGGTCAGGCCGCATGCACACATCCAGCGGCGCTGACCTGAAAATGGACATAAACATAAGTTTAAAACACACAAGTAAAAACACAACAAGCATATATACATCCCCCCAGACCCCCCCCCCCCCCGAGTGAAGGGAGAAGGGACCGTAAGGGGTAGAGAAAGGGGGGCCAAGGGGAACCTCGGGACAGGGGCATCCCAAATCCGGATCACCATGCCGGATAGCCGCATTGCCCCACGCATGAGGTCGATCGGAGGAGATAAGCTCCTAGGCACCTATAGTGCCATCTACCATTTGCCCAGTGAGCAGCCTGGGCTGGGAGGCTTCCATCGACCATATAGGTAACAAACTATCAACTGAGCAGCAATAGACCCAAAGGGGGTGCCGGGGCAAGACCCCGGCTACCTGCAAGCAGGAGACTTCTTTCTTCTGTCTTGTCGTCATGCAGAGAGAAAAACACTGGTGTTAAGTGGGAGGTACCAGGTATATATAGGCCGGAAGGGGGCTCGTTACAAGACTTCCTCTCTGCAACTGCGTCCCCTGGCGGTGAGTAACCCATTCGTGAAGAATTAAAGGGGAAGCGGGGTGTGTGGCACACTGAGAATATATTATTTAGAAATGGTTGGAAATCATTTTGTAAGGGCTTGCACTTTGCTAAAGATCATGGTTAATAGCCTCGATTCAAAGACACATTCATCCGGAAGTCCGTAGCTGTCTGTGAAAATTTTAGTGGGTGTTAGTCTTTTTTTTGTTTTTTTTTGTTCATTTTTTATTCGTACGAACGTTCGGGAAAATAGCCTCGATTCAAAGACACATTCGTCCAGACTTCCGTAGCTGTCTGTGAAAGTTTGGGTGGGTGTTAGTCTTTTTTTTGCTTTTTTCGTTCATTTTTCATTCGTACGAACGTTCGGGAAAATGTGTATATGCACTTTCGATGAACGGAAGCAAATCAGAACATTTCCGTTAGTTCGGATCATTTTCCAAACAAAATCGGAAATTTTTCGTTCGTTCAGATAACATCCGTTGTTGGGATGGGTTTCCATCTGATTCAGAGAGCTGATTTCCGACGGACCACCACCCTATAAATCCGTTTAATTTCCGATCCACTTACGGGACCTTTGAGGGCTCAGATTGCTATTGAACATGTTTTGCGGCTATGTGGAGGAGTCTGCGTGCCTTTAGCACTAAGGCATTGCATGTATCAGCATGGCCGAGGCCATAAAATGTATAGCAATGCATACTTGAATCAATACATTTCATGTATGCCTTATAGATGCATTTTAATGCTGACCTTAATTAGTCCTTAGCATGTAAACATTTATTTTCCCACACATCCATATGATTGCTATATTTTTTTAGACTTATGTCCTTTGTGAATTATATTTGGATTGTTGAACTTGAATCTAAATTTGTTGCAGGAGTTTTTGTTTTAGTCGGTTACCTTTGCTTTGTGTAATTATTTTTATTTGGTTGCAGGAACTGCAAGATGTGCCACTCACACAACATACAAGCAGTCTTTGGTCCAGCTATGCGATTCCTCAGTGTTCTTGCAGGGCATCCAGGGTCGTCCCATGATGCTTATATATTGCAGAGCTTTTCACTGTATGGCAATGAATATAGTTGATGACTCATGTCTTAACCTATGGCTGTTTTTAGCCCTTGATGACATGTTAAACAATATTGTAGCTTAGAATGTGTATGTCATGTTAGTATTTTTAAATACTTTCAGGGGATTCTGGATATCCACTCCTGCCCTTGCTCCTGATGCCCGTTCTTTGTTCTTTACCTGCAGAATGCGGGCCAGGGGTTCTCTAATCGGGCACTATGCAAAACCCGGGCCGTGGTGGCGAGGGCCCTCTGGCTTATGAAGTCCAGATTTAGGTGTTTGGACCATACAGGGAGGGGCACTGCAGAATGACCCCAACAAGGTTATTCCAATATTTTAATTTAAGTTTCTTTAACAGGGACCACACGTGCCAGAGTGGCACAACTGAGTGTCAGGGTCCTTCAGTTGGTGGGCGAGATGCAGGAGCTGCGCGACTCGTTGGGGACCACAGATGAAGAATAATGTTATGTGGCCTGCCATTTATAATGGAATAAAAAAAAAAATGTTACAGTCTCATTTCATTTACAAAATACATTAACACAAAACTAATGGGCCCAGAAATATTTAAAGATGAATATTCACATGGCCGAGAAGTGATTTGGGTGAGCTTTAAGGGTCCAAAAGGGAAGATGGAGGACAGTGCTAAGTGGTTTGGGTGAGCTTTAAGGGTCCAAAAGGGAAGATGGAGGATAGTGCTAAGTGATTTAGCTAAACATTGTAGTAGAAGTGAGGGTGGCAAATATGTAGGCGACCACTTTAATGAGTTAAGTTTGTAGTGCGCAGGCGCAAGATCGTAAGAATTTCAGTCTGGACGAATATTTATTGAAAAAAGGAAACAGAATCTAACGGGAAACGTAAAGGATTCATGGGAGGATATGATGGGAAAAAGGCAAAAACGAAAGCCTACGTTGTAACATGTGAAAATGAAACGGAAAAGTCACGCTGGAAAATGACATCCTCGTATTCATAATCTGCTGTACGAACGGACGGAAACTTTACAGAAGGATTGCAATGCATAAATAGAATCGCTCGTACACTCATACAAGAGCAGAAACATTTCACAAAAAAACAGATCGGCACTAAAACAGAAGTTTTTTTTTGTCTCTCTGAATCAAGCCTATGGTCCGGTTTAACATGTCATCAAGGGGTAAAAACAGCCATAGGTTCAGACATGGGTTATCAACTATATTCAAAGGCATACATTGAAAAGTGAATGACGTTATTTGCGTCAACTTACCAAGGAGCCATCCACCTGATAATTCTCCAGACCCAAACCGAGGGTACATTCTAGATCGTTGCAATATGTACGTGTCATGGGATGAGCCTGGAAACCCGTAGAGAACACTAAGGAACCGCATGTCCGGGGCCACCACTGCTTGGACATTCAGGGAGTGGCCCATTTTGCGGTTCCTGGGAAAAAAGAAAAACAACAAAAATTAGCAATGCTAGGTAAACTACTCAAACACTAACTCCTAACATCCTCCCAAAAACATGTTGGGCAATACAAATAACACTTACTAAGTACCTAAGTATTGTTTAGCCCAAAAAAGGATATGTATGTTGGATAAATTAATTAAGGTCCACGTGAAAATGTTTGGCTTTGGGCGACATGAAAAACATTGATGAAGCTAAAGACGGGCAAATATATCACAGGGACAATTTACATGGAGGGATTATTAGATATACAGTGTAAGCTATTTCACAGGGACAATTTACAAGGAGGGATTAATAGATATACAGTGTAAGCTATTTCACAGGGACAATTTACAAGGAGGGATTAATAGATAGTTAAAATACAATTTATGCAAACTATATAAAAAATGACAGATTGAACTTACCTATAGATGTACTCGTCGGCTGCCGGAGGGACCAATGCAACGTGGGTGCAATCAATGGCACTCATGACGTTGGGCATGTCGGCGATATTATAAAATGCCAGCTTAAGCGCTTAAGACTACCATGTCGTCCTTCCACCCCATGGCTTGCACTTGAGGTTTAGGGCAACCTCAGGTAAGCCTGTTCCCAATTTATCTATTGCATTGTATGTCCCAAATGGGGCTCTCAGATATTAGAGTTAGGACTGCACCTCACAGGGGCACCTTGGCGCTGGTGGTGCAGCTTAAGCATACTTCTGCAGATGTGTGTGACTGAGCCCTCTGTTTTTAACCAAGTTTAGAGACGGATTGTAGGTTGGTCAGCAAGCTAACTGGTTTGAGTGCTGTGGCTCCTTTAAGACTTTTGTATCCTAATTGCCCTGCTAACGTGCACCTCCCAGGTTAGTTATAAAATGGTCTGAGCGGCTGCCACTCCTCCTTTGTTTCTTTTGAATTTGTGCAAACACATGGGGTGTGGGGTCTAGGCTGTATTGCAAGGTCTTTGACCCTTCCACCCCATGTCTTGCACTTGAGGTTTAGGGCAACCTCAGGCAAGCCTGCTCCCAATTTATCTATTGCATTGTATGTCCCAAATGGGGCTCTCAGATATTAGAGTTAGGACTGCACCTCACAGGGGCACCTTGGCGCTGGTGGTGCAGCTTAAGCATACTTCTGCAGATGTGTGTGACCGAGCCCTCTGTTTTTAACCAAGTTTAGAGACGGATTGTAGGTTGGTCAGCAATAAAAAAAACACACCACACAGAGAAAAAATGACATTTATTTGTTTTTGTTTCTTTACTCACCTCGGATCCTTTGCTGTCCCCCGGTGACCCTGTCCCACGAAGCTCCAATGACAGCTGCCAGGTGATCTGTGGAGGGGGGGTGAGGGGCTGTGATCCCTTGCCCCCCTCCAGCAGTCAGCCAGCAGCCATCATCCGCCCTGCCCACAAAAGACGGGGCTAGCGGCGGAAGTGCTGGAGCACTGCAGAAGTGCTGGAGAGGGCGTATTTCGCTCTCTCCTAACCACGGAAGAGCCCAGGGGGGCAACCGGAGGCCCCACCGGTGAAGAGAACACCCGGCGGAGCCTCCGATTGCCCCCCCTGGGCTCTTCCGTGGTGAGGAGAGGGCGAAATATGAGGGACAGTGGCAGAAGGTGAGTAAAAGTTTTGTTTTTTTCTACAGTTTTGTGCCAGCTCCCAGTGGGCCCCCCTGAGGGTGGGGGCCCTCTGCAGCTGACCAGACTTGTCGGGTGCTGACACCGGCCCTGCATAAAAGTGTGGATTTTAATGCACACACTATTCTAAAGCACACTACAATTTGTGCTAGAGGGCCGTTGTAAGTCTATGCACATATTCACTCAAATACTTAATGGCCAGGCATAGTGCACTGGAAAATACATTCTTAAACAATCTGGCAGGATAATCAACTGATGCGAATTTAGGTGTAAAGGTGCATTTTGAGATGCACAATGAGGGTCATGTTATTTTTTGGGGAAAAGGCGCACTTCTGTGTTCCTTGTGGTGTGAATTGCAACCTGTATCTTAGGGAACTTTATAATATTACCGCAAAAGAAAGTGCAATAACATTTGATTTCATTTTTCTCCCACTTTTTATAAATAAGAAATTTTGATAAAGGTTTCCAATGAGGTAAGGATACTTTTTAGGAATTTAAAATGACAGCACCCTATCAGATATGCAGAAGAAAAAAACAAATAATCCTGGATAGCCCTCAGGGTGCTGTTGCTTCCAATCTTTAGATAAAAACATGTTCACCTTATTGGAAATGAAAAGCCCTATTGCTGGTACAGGTACGTTTTTGGAAAACAATGTAACAACATTTTTATACTGCACTTTTTTTGTGGTAAAATGAAAAATCTCACCAAGGTACAGATTGTAGTTCATACCTCACGCACAAAAAAGTTGCAAAGGTCCCATTCCGACCTCCATTTTCACTAAGTAGACAGCCTAAATATTAGTCTTTTAGACTCTAGGGCTGGGTGTCATTGTTTTAAGCCTGCTTTTAACTATATGGGAAGCTGAGTTTTATTACGACATAGGACCACAGGATTTCCTTTGCACAGGCACATGTCGTAAACATAATGGAAAATTAGCACAAACTGAGGGTTAGAGCTCTGGTCCCACTGTACAGCTCAGCCATCCAATTTATCAGGCACAGCCTAGTTGCACTTGTAGACCAGGTCCCGCACACTGTAAAGACTTGGACTGTATTCAACATTTTACATACCCCCCCCCCCCCCCCCCCCCAAGCTCAAACCTGTCGGGAGTAGTGCTTTCTTTCTGAATAAATTGAACACGTGACGGTCTTGGTGACTTGCAGCAAGGGCCTAAACATGGTATTGATAGTTAAAATTGACATTCGTGTGGAGGTCCATTGCCACTTCTGTTGATAAAACACACAAGTTGCTATGAACATTTTAAATTTCACATACAAGCATAACTTCTCACTAATTCATTATCCATTGTGGTGACAAATGTGATCATCGTTAGCCAAAAATTAACAACTATGGGACCACATGCATTATAAGCAAAGCAGGTTCTCACGGCTCCTACCAATTCTTGGAAGTTCAGGCCTCAGGGAAATAGTTTCACACAGCACATAACTGCTGACACTGTTATTAATGACATATTCGATTGGGAAGCATGTGAATCACTTCACAAACTATTCAATCCCGCCAATGTCCATAGGGAAAATCTTGATGGAAAACAAACATTTTTATTTTGAAAGCAGAAATAAAAAGCAAAAGAATGACAATGTCTGGTACAATACTTCTGGTGGATCCTTATCTTTTTCCATTCCTGCAAAGTAAAACTGATCTGCCTGTGCCATGATAGGTAATAGCACCTTAAATGGTTATGCATTGGTCTGGGTAGCCACAGATACCTGCATTTTTTTCTTCATGAACATGGTGGGTCAAGTTATATAATTCAGGCTTCATGTAGCTCTGATTAAGGGTGCAGGCCTTTTCTAGGCCCCGGTGAGCAATGCTGTTGCCATTGGCACCAGAAAGGCAGGGGGGCATTCATCTGACTGACTTGTGGCTTTGAGCATGGCACCCACGGCAATGTACTGGAGTGCCTGCTGCTTTTGATTCCCCCTGCCTGGGACTGTAGGAAGGATAGGAGTAGAGAGGTTACGCCCTGTCAGTGTAGGCATAAACAGAATGGAAAGAGGAACAGAAGGTGAGGGCACACGGCTGAAGAGCAGTATTGTCTTTGGTGGGTGTGTCTGCTAGGTGGAGATTGCTGAGTGCCCCCAGAGACAGAGCGAAGCTGGGAATATAAAGAGAGAAGAGGGGATGGAGTGGAGGTAGGCGATGTGGCTGAGAAAGCTAAGGATGTCTGTGAGAGGTGAGCGGACTGTGTGGTGACGCATCTAGGCTTCCTCTGCAAGACTGGGCAGCGAATAAAGGGAACCGCTGTGCTGCTCCCTTTAAGCCACCTAGGGATGTACCCGAGGACCCAGTAAACAGCCATGAACCATCAGTAGGAGAATCTTCATCCCCTAGTTCCCGACCTTCCTTTCTGGGAACCCTGACCTGGGAGGGCTGATAATCCCTGGGCAGTGACAAGACCTGTCCACCCCCCAAAAGGCCTACCCCAGCTAGAGGGCAGTGGAAGGGTGGCCTCCTGTCAGGCTTTGTGCCTTTTGGGCTTCTTCCATTGATCTCTGCATATAGCCGCAGAAGTGCTTTGGGTGTTTGTTCTAGACCTGGCTATTCATCCATTGCACTGCTCAACAGCTCCACCTGGTGTTCGGCTCACTGCAACTGCACGAAGCCTAGAGAGTAAGCTCTTGGGTTTGTTTTTTACTACCGGGTTTTCCTTGGCCTATGTACAGGAAGTGAACTCCCTCAGACTCTGACACATACCTCCCTGCTCTAATTGACAGCCCTATTTAAATGGACAGTTGGCCTGTATTCATTGCTGCGTTATCAGCTCAGTTCCTGGAAGCTGTGATTCCTGTTACCTGCAATCCCTGACTGTGATACTGGATTGACCTGGACTGCTTCCCGATCAGCTTATGGATTAACCCTTGCACGGATTACATGGTTAGAATTTCGGATTGTTTATTGGACTTTGCTTGTTCACTGTCAGCCCATGATCTTGGATTGTTTAATGGACTTTGTCTGTCTGCCGCCAGCCCTGGAATTTGTATTTGATTTGTCACCAGCCTCTGAACATAGATTGTTTAATGGACTTTGCCTATCTGTCGCCAGCCCTGGAATTTGTATTTGGTTTGTTGCCAGCCTCTGAACATGGTTTGTTTATAGGCTTTGCCTGTCTGCCGCCAGCCCTGGAATTTGTATTTGTTATTGGTCTTTATTAAACCCCTGAACTCTGTTCTGTCTTATTGAACTTTATTTCCATGCTTCTCCCCACATCTGGAGCTCTGCCCAGCCCTCACTTATTTCCAGAAGTCTGACACCTCCTGACGAGACAAGGGGAATTAGAAGAAAAGGAGTAGATCTGGCAGCAAAGAGTTAGAAAACTCTTTACTGTCACAATCCCCCTTTCACAGGTGCGCTAAATATGTCTGAAGGCAGAAGGAGTTCACAATCAATAGGGATGATTAGTCCCAATTTGCGCTCAATGTGTATCTTTTATTTTTTGGTTGCAATCAAGTAGAAAAATAAGGTGTTGTAGCCAGACAATAGTGAAATCAAACTGAGTAGTAATCAAAAATAGAATACTAGTGGGAGTGAGCCCAGAAACCCTATTGGATTGCATCCTTTTTGTGTGTAAACCTTGAAGTGGGGTGGTAAAAGGCCAAAAGGGGCCTAACATCCCTACAAATTTTGTTAACTGTTCCTGTACATTACCTGTGTTATGGTTGATTACCTGCCAATAAAAGGAACCTTGGTGGCCCCATGCATCAATCCGGGGTCTTCAGCGAAAATGTTTCAGGTTAGTTCTTGACTTGGTCCCGAGTGTGGGACAGGGATTTTCGGACTTTTACAGATGCAGTTATGTAGACTCTGAGCGCAGATTAAAGTCACACTGCTGGAAAGTTTTATAAAACCCTTCCTTCACAAACCATTCTTTCTGTCTAACCCCTGGGGCTGGCTGCTTAACCGGAGACACAATAGGCAAATAAATGACCTTGCTACTTCTGGTCTGAAACAGTGCTGTGGTCCAATATACCTTTGGAGCAGCTGTGTCCTGAGACTGTAGCACAATGCCCATTTAACAGAAGAAAGTGCAGGTAATTCTCTGGGATGCGGCAAATTGGCTCACCAGGATGAGCAGTCAACTCCTGCAACGTCTGGGACCACACTGAGACTCAGCAGCAAAGGTATTTTTTTATATATAAAAATGTTATTTTATAAAAAGTTTTTATTTTCATAAATATATGGTAATATAATGGGTGGGCTATTCCCTTTTGGGATGCTCTGCATTGTAAAACCATTTTCTGTTTATACTTAAAGGGCAATTCCACTTTCGATGGCAAAACCCCCAAATTTCAACTTCCATTTCTCAGTCCATACATTTCCACTACTACCACCCAATTAGATAAATCAGGGCCTCAGTTTCAAATTGAAAAGACCTCCTGGAATCGGTCACTTCGCTGACCACTAATGTCAGCAAAGTGGGACAAGTATCCCCAGAGTGTTTGGGGGAACAGTGAGACAAAATGCCATAAAGTGGGGCATCTGGTCAGTTTAGCTGTATAGGAATCCAAATATGCATCTATGACCGTTTATTCAGAGCCACATTGAAGTAAAGAAAAATAGTCCAAAGGGCAAAGGAACATCATTAACCCCAAATAGTCTCATAAGTGTATCAATGTGGGTTATGCAATTTATTTGGTGAAACAAGTTAAAATCTGGCTGTGGTTTTGGGTGTGAACAGAAACTTACATTAGAGTGACTTTTTTTATTTCAACAAACAAAAAAGTTTGATGAATATTATTTTTCCCCAAAAATTACCTATACCAGCGATGGGGTATTTTTACAGGTGAGTTAAGATATATATTATTTAAACTGGAAACAACAGCACCCTATGGGCTATGCAGAAAAATGAAAATTCTTTAGCATACCTCATAGGGACTGTCTCCAAAAAATTATACCTATTGTAAGTAATTGGAAAAATGATTCACACATGTTTTCACCTGTTAAACCAACAGTTCACTTTTGGTGGCGTGCTTGGTGGGTGCGGGTGCTAATACTATAGATACACCTAACTACTACTACCAACTCCTCCAACCTATCTGGTCAATCTTTTAATTTAATATACCACAAACCCCAAAAAATGTTTGTTTTAAGAAACATTTGTGATGTTTTACTTATACACAGCCAGTCGTTCCTATTTTTTAGGAATTCACAAAACCTGCAACTTCAGGATCTTGCAATCTATAGGAACAACTGGCTCTGTATAAATATACATCAAAACATAGCAAGATAACAATGACAGGAATGATAACCAACATAGGCATGTCGGTCGGCAGGTTCAGCTAAAGCACATCAGAAACAGTAACGTTCAAAACGAAATCGACCCCCACCCCCCCGTCCACCGTGGCCACCCCCACCTGACCCTCAGCTTCACATTATGGTGTTTCAAACCATACTCTGACCCCATGGGTAATGATAATCTTGCCAGCCTAGCCTTCAACTGAAAGCCACGGTCCACATGTGGGGCCAGTGTGGGGGTCCAGTGGGCCGCCCCAATTACGGATCATCAGATCCTATCAGGACAGAAATGATACGAGCGGGAGCGGGCAGTGCTTACCATGTCCCCTGCAGACCTCCAATGAGAACGAAGAAAGAAATAGAGATAGAGGAGAAATTAGAGAAAGAACTAGAGAGACTCAAAGAAGGGGGGGGGGGACAAGGGGGGACAAGAGGATTAGGATGGAAGGAAGCAGAAGCGCGTGGCCAATCACTGTCTATGGTGCTTCGGAGGATAAGCGATTACCTCTGTAATAAATCCACGCCGCCCAGGTCAGCATGTGCGTCTCCTGCATGCCCCTGGCCTCCATAGTCATCTCCTCCATTCTGCGTATACCCTCAACCTCCTGGGCCCATTCCACGAATGTCGGCAAGACCGCAGACTTCCAATGTCTTGGAATAACTGTTCTCATCGCTGTGATGAAGTGCCGCAAGACTCCTTTTTTGTTCCTAGAAATGGACCCAGGAAGCAGAGACAACAATGCCAACTGTGGGGTGTTCTGCACTGATTCCCCCACAATGGAATTATAGGTTGACACGACCCTCTCCCAAAGATCCCTGACAGCAGGACAACCCCACCAAACATGCAACATGGTGCCAGGCTCTCTCGAGCACCGCCAACACCTATCAGAGCAGGACTTATTATATTTATGTATGTCCGCCGGGCATCTGTACCACCGGGCGAAAACCTTATAATTCCGTTCCTGCGCTGCACATGGGATCGAGAGTTTATGGATGAATAAGTAAATCTTATCTAAGTCCTTGTTGTCTATCTGTACACCCAATTCCTCCTCCCATTTTCTAATAAATCCCGGTGGTGAGCAGTGTTTGATCCCCAACATCGTGCAATACAGGACTGCAACCACATGTTTATCCGGAGGGGCTCGAATCAGTGTGTGCTCCAACTGCGTTAAAGGCCTAATACCTTGATCCGCAAGGCTCTGGGATTTTATAAAGGCACTCAACTGATTATATAGGAGCCATGAAATACACTGACCCGGCGCGCCCTGCCTCATCTCTTCCAGCGTGGGAAGCCTGCCCGAGGCCAGAATGTCCCCCATGGTGACGTTAGATGATGCCTCCCATGCCAGGAAACTCTTGGCTTGTACACCTGGAGCGAAGGAACAATTATCAAAGAGCGGAGTCAAGGGGCCGGGCCTATGAACCACTCCCCCCCGCCTAGTCAGATTGTCCCATACCCTCAGGAATTGCCCCGCCAAAAATGGGAGGGTGTCTCTCCGCCGCTTGGGGAGAGGACCTCCCCACGACAGAGAGATTGGGTTAATAGGAGACAACGCCTTTTCTAGCTCTACCCACTGTTTTCTCTCCCCCCTCCCGGCCCAGTCCAGAATGCGGAGAGTCCTAACTGCTGCATGGTATGTTCTCAGATCGGGAAGCCCCGCCCCACCGTTTGGTTTAAGCCTAGTCAGGGTACTAAATCTTATCCGGGGTTTCCCCCTGCCCCACGCAAATCTCAAAAATGCCGTCCTCAGCCTCCTAAAACAGCCGTTTGGGTAAATATATAGGGATCATTTGAAAAAAATAGAGGAATTTGGGGAGAATATCCATTTTTAACATATTAATCCTCCCGAACCATGAGAATTGCCTTTTATTGTAAGCAATCAGCTCACTCAATGTCTTCAGGAGCAGAGGAGAGTAGTTGAGTTCGTATAGGCGGGACAAGTCAGCAGGCACCTGTACGCCGAGGTATTTTATGGAGTGGGGCTGCCATTTAAATGAAAAGTTGGATTCCAACTGTCTTACCTCCCGCTGTGAGAGGGAGACATTCAAAGCCTCCGACTTCGAGTAATTAATTTTAAAATTACTCACGCGCCCGAATGTCTCAAATTCCTTGAGGGCAGCTGGAAAGGAGATCAAAGGGGCCCCCAAATGCATCAGTAGGTCGTCGGCGTACAGGGAGGCTTTATATTCACGGTCCCCCCCTACCAAGCCCCTGATATCAGGATTCTGCCGTATGGCCACCGCTAGATGCTCCATTGTGATAACATACAGCAATGGAGAGAGCAGATAACCCTATTGCGTACCGTTACTAACCTTAAAGGCCGATGAGAGGAGACCATTCACCCTCACCCTCGCCGTGGGCCCAGAATATAGGGCCAATATCCTGGACAGGAGGGACGGACCAACACCAACATGCTGGAGAGAGGCCTTAAGAAACATCCAATCTACTCTATTGAATGCCTTTTCCGCATCGCACGATAACAGGCACATAGGTACCTTATTGGAGTTTGCATATGCAATTAGGTTAAATACTAGAGATGAGCGAACTTTTGAAAAATTGGATTCGACTGATTCGCCGAATTTTCCGATAAAAATCGTTTCGACCTGAATTTATTCGCGATGAAACGCTATTAAAAACGGCTATTTCTGAGCCTCCTAGAGCCTCAATAGGGTTGTAAACCATTTTGCCTTGCTGTAACACGCATAGGATGCGTGCTGGGTTAGTTAAATAATACTGTAAATAAATATCACATGCAGATCAGAGGCATCGCTAATAGAATCGCAGAGCGGCACAATTGCAGAGAATTGAAGTGGCATCACTATGAGGGGCAGGAGCCCAAACATTGCTTTAAAGAGACACTGGAGTTGGCAGCAGCAGGAGCCCAAAAATTGGATGAATCACACCCTGGAGTTGCAAGCAGCAGCAGCAGGAGCCCAAACATTGGCTGAAAGAGACACTGGAGTTGGCAGCAGCAGGAGCCCAAAAATTGACTGACACACCCTGGAGTTTCAAGCAGCAGCAGCAGCAGCAGGAGCCCAAACATAGCTTGAAAGAGACACTGGAGTTGGCTGCAGGAGCCCAAAGATTGGATGAATCACACCCTGCAGTTGCAAGCAGCAGCAGCAGGAGCCCAAATATTACTTTAAAGAGACACTGGATTTGGCAGCAGGAGCCCAAAATTGGATGAATCACACCCTGGAGTTGGCAGCAGCAGGAGCCCAAACATTACTTTAAAGAGACACTGGGGTTGGCTTCAGGAGCCCAAAAATTGGATGAATCACACCCTGGAGTTGGCAGCAGCAGCAGCAGGAGCCCAAACATTACTTTAAAGAGACACTGGAGTTGGCAGCAGGAGCCCAAAGATTGGACGAATCACACCCTGGAGTTGGCAGCAGCTGGAGCCCAAACATTACTTTAAAGAGACACTGGGGTTGGCTTCAGGAGCCCAAAAATTGGATGAATCACACCCTGGAGTTGGCAGCAGCAGCGGCAGGAGCCCGAACATTACTTTAAAGAGACACTGGAGTTGGCTTCAGGAGCCCAAAAATTGGATGATTCACACCCTGGAGTTGGCAGCAGCAGAAGCAGCAGCAGCAGCAGGAGCCCAAACATTACTTTAAAGAGACACTGGAGTTGGCTTCAGGAGCCCAAAAATTGGATGAATCACACCCTGGAGTTGGCAGCAGCAGCAGCAGGAGCCCAAACATTACTTTAAAGAGACACTGGAGTTGGCTTCAGGAGCCCAAAAATTGGATGAATCACACCCTGGAGTTGGGAGCAGCAGCAGCAGCAGGAGCCCAAACATTACTTTAAAGAGACACTGGAGTTGGCAGCAGGAGCCCAAAGATTGGATGAATCACACCCTGGAGTTGGCAGCAGCAGCTGGAGCCCAAACATTACTTTAAAGAGACACTGGGGTTGGCTTCAGGAGCCCAAAAATTGGATGAATCACACCCTGGAGTTGGCAGCAGCAGCAGCGGCAGGAGCCCGAACATTACTTTAAAGAGACACTGGAGTTGGCTTCAGGAGCCCAAAAATTGGATGATTCACACCCTGGAGTTGGCAGCAGCAGGAGCCCAAACATTACTTTAAAGAGACACTGGGGTTGGCTTCAGGAGCCCAAAAATTGGATGAATCACACCCTGGAGTTGGCAGCAGCAGCAGGAGCCCAAACATTACTTTAAAAAGACACTGGGGTTGGCAGCAGGAACCCAAAGATTGGATGAATCACACCCTGGAGTTGGCAGCAGCAGCAGGAGCCCAAACATTACTTTAAAGAGACACTGGGGTTGGCAGCAGGAGCCCAAAAATTGGATGAATCACACTCTGGAGTTGGCAGCAGCAGCAGCAGCCCAAACATTACTTTAAAGAGACACTGGGGTTGGCTTCCGGAGCCCAAAAATTGGATGAATCACACCCAGGAGCTGGCAGCAGCAGCAGCAGCAGGAGCCCAAACATTACTTTAAAGAGACACTGGGGTTGGCTTCAGGAGCCCAAAAATTGGATGAATCACACCCTGGAGTTGGCAGCAGCAGCAGGAGCCCAAATATTACTTTAAAGAGACACTGGAGTTGGCTTCAGGAGCCCAAAAATTGGATGAATCACACCCTGGAGTTGGCAGCAGCAGCAGCAGCAGGAGCCCAAACATTAATTTAAAGAGACACTGGAGTTGGCTTCAGGAGCCCAAAAATTGGATGATTCACACCCTGGAGTTGGCAGCAGCAGCAGCAGCAGGATCCCAAACATTACTTTAAAGAGACACTGGGGTTGGCTTCAGGAGCCCAAAAATTGGATGAATCACACCCTGGAGTTGGCAGCAGCAGCAGCAGCAGGAGCCCAAACATTACTTTAAAGAGACACTGGAGTTGGCTTCAGGAGCCCAAAAATTGGATGATTCACACCCTGGAGTTGGCAGCAGCAGCAGCAGCAGCAGCAGGAGCCCAAACATTACTTTAAAGAGACACTGGGGTTGGTTTCAGGAGCCCAAAAATTGGATGAATCACACCCTGGAGTTGGCAGCAGCAGCAGGAGCCCAAGTATTACTTTAAAGAGACACTGGGGTTGGCTTCAGGAGCCCAAAAATTGGATGAATCACACCCTGGAGTTGGCAGCAGCAGCAGCAGCAGGAGCCCAAACATTACTTTAAAGAGACACTGGGGTTGGCAGCAGGAGCCCAAAGATTGGATGAATCACACCCTGGAGTTGGCAGCAGCAGCAGGAGCCCAAATATTACTTTAAAGAGACACTGGAGTTGGCTTCAGGAGCCCAAAAATTGGATGAATCACACCCTGGAGTTGGCAGCAGCAGCAGCAGCAGGAGCCCAAACATTAATTTAAAGAGACACTGGAGTTGGCTTCAGGAGCCCAAAAATTGGATGATTCACACCCTGGAGTTGGCAGCAGCAGCAGCAGCAGGAGCCCAAACATTACTTTAAAGAGACACTGGGGTTGGCTTCAGGAGCCCAAAAATTGGATGAATCACACCCTGGAGTTGGCAGCAGCAGCAGCAGCAGGAGCCCAAACATTACTTTAAAGAGACACTGGGGTTGGCAGCAGGAGCCCAAAGATTGGATGAATCACACCCTGGAGTTGGCAGCAGCAGCAGCAGCAGGAGCCCAGACATTACTTTAAAGAGACACTGGGGTTGGCAGCAGGAGCCCAAAAATTGGATGAATCACACCCTGGAGTTGGCAGCAGCAGCAGGAGCCCAAACATTACTTTAAAGAGACACTGGAGTTGGCAGCAGGAGCCCAAAGATTGGATGAATCACACCCTGGAGTTGGCAGCAGCAGCAGCAGGAGCCCAAACATTACTTTAAAGAGACGCTGGGGTTGGCTTCAGGAGCCCAAAAATTGGATGAATCACTCCCTGGAGTTGGCAGCAGCAGGAGCCCAAACAATACTTTAAAGAGACACTGGGGTTGGCTTCAGGAGCCCAAAAATTGGATGAATCACACCCTGGAGTTGGCATCAGCAGGAGCCCAAAAATTGGCCTAAAGACATAAATATGTTTTGCACCATTTGGAAAGTGTAAAACGTGGCACCATGCTGAATCTAGTCGCATGCATCAGGCATTGGTGGGTGGAAATCCTGGCTGATCCATCCCTGATTCATTTTGACAAAGGTGAGTCTCTCCACATTTTTAGTTGACAGACGAGCTCTCCTCGCCGTAACTATGTCCCCCGCCGCACTAAACACCCGCTCAGATGGCACGCTACTTGCTGGGCAGGACAGCTTTTCCAGGGCAAACTCTGCTAGTTGCGGCCACAAATCAAGTTTGGCTGCCCAGAAGTCCAGCGGATCCTCAAGGTGTGTTGGCATGGTCATGTCAAAGTATGACATGACCTGCTGGTTCAGGTCCTGCTCCAGGTCTTCCTGCTGCTCATGAGTAGCCTCACTATGCGGGTGTAGAAAGCTACTCATTAGCGACTGAAGACTGAGGCTGCTGCTGATGGAGCTGCTGCTGCTGCTGCTGCTCCTGCCAACCCCCCCAGCAGCCATGACAGTGGAAGGTGAGCGCAGAGGTCCACTCGAGTCAGACCTGCGAGAGTATGGACCATGGCGCAGATAGGCAACGGCCAACTGCCTACGTAGAATGTCTTTGTAGTAGTTCAGTTTGTCCTCCCTCTCGGTGGGTTTATAAAATGCCCCCATTTTGTGCCGGAAGCGAGGGTCCAATAAGGTGGACAGCCAGAAGTCATCCCGCCGACAGATGGAAACAATTCTGGGGTCACTACGCAAGCACGTGAGCATGCTTCCTGCCGTTTGCGCAAGTGACTCGGATGGACTACCTGTCTCCATCTCCACTGCATACTGCCACAGTGTGCCCGGGTCCTCTGTCTCGCCTTCCTCAAAAACCTCTAGCTCATCTGGCTGCTCCTGCTCCTCCTCTCCTGTCCGCTGACTAGATAAACCAGCCATTTCGCCAAGCCTAAACTGTGTTTCGCTGGGCAACTCCTCCTCCTCTTCCTCTTCCTCCTCCAGTTCAGCTCCAACGGGGTTCATGTGGCCGTAAGATGTAAACGCCATGTCTCCAGTGCCCTGACCAGCCATGGTTTCCAACATGTGCTGTAGTACATGAAGCAGTGGAATCACGTCGTTCATCCCGTAATCCTGCCGACTGACAAATAAAGTGGCTTCCTCAAAGGGCCTGAGCAAACGGCAGGTGTCACGTATGAGCTGCCACTGGTTGACATTGAAGTTACACAGGGGAGTCCCCCTATCTGCTTGGATCATCAGGAAATCCGTGATGGCTTTTCTCTGTTCATATAATCGGTCCAACATGTGAAGGGTGGAATTCCAACGGGTGGAAACATTGCAAATCAGACTATGTTGGGGGATACCGTTCTGACGCTGTAGCTCAAGAAGGGTGTGTTTGGCTGTGTATGAGTGGCTGAAGTGCATGCAAAGTTTCCTTGAAGTTGTTAGGATGTCTTGCAGATGGGGGGAACACTTCAGAAACCGTTTGACAACCAGATTGAAGACGTGAGCCATGCAGGGGGCATGGGTCAGGCTTCCTTGGCGCAGCACAGACAAAATGTTCTTCCCATTGTCGGTAACCATGATTCCCATTTTAAGTTTTCTTGGAGTAAGCCATGTTTGGATTTCCTGATGAATAAATTTAAGCAGTTCCTCCCCTGTGTGACTCCATTCGCCAAGACAAACCATGTGAAGCACTGCGTGACACCTCCGTGCCCTGCACACATGGTAGACTGGAGGGGCACTGAGACTTGAGCCTACAGTGGAGGGTGAGGAGATGGCGGAGGATGAGGAGGCCGAGTCGCACAGCCGCACAAATTACTTTTAGAATAAGTGCAAAGGGTTATAGTAAATAGAGGCTGGTGTAGTCACAGAATGGGATGCCCCAACAGCAGTGCACCTGGAAGCAGTAGTACTATGCAAAGCAAAAGTGTCTTTATCAGGCCAAATTACTTTTAGAATAATTGCAAAGGGTTATAGTAAATAGAGGCTGGTGTAGTCACAGGATGGGATGCCCCAACAGCAGTGCACCTGGGAGCAGTAGTGCTATGCACAGCAAAAGTGTCTTTATCAGGCCAAATTACTTTTAGAATAAGTGCAAAGGGTTATAGTAAATAGAGGCTGGTGTAGTCACAGAATGGGATGCCCCAACAGCAGTGCACCTGGGAGCAGTAGTACTATGCCCAGCAAAAGTGTCTTTATCAGGCCAAATTACTTTTAGAATAAGTGCAAAGGGTTATAGTAAATAGAGGCTGGTGTAGTCACAGAATGGGATGCCCCAACAGCAGTGCACCTGGGAGCTGTAGTACTATGCACAGCAAAAGTGTCTTTATCAGGCCAAATTACTTTTAGAATAAGTGCAAAGGGTTATAGTAAATAGAGGCTGGTGTAGTCACAGAATGGGATGCCCCAACAGCAGTGCACCTGGGAGCAGTAGTACTATGCAAAGCAAAATTGTCTTTATCAGGCCAAATTACTTTTAGAATAAGTGCAAAGGGTTATAGTAAATAGAGGCTGGTGTAGTCACAGAATGGGATGCCCCAACAGCAGTACACCTGGGAGCAGTAGTACTATGCACAGCAAAAGTGTCTTTATCAGGCCAAATTACTTTTAGAATAAGTGCAAAGGGTTATAGTAAATAGAGGCTGGTGTAGTCACAGAATGGGATGCCCCAACAGCAGTGCACCTGGGAGCAGTAGTACTATGCACAGCAAAAGTGTCTTTATCAGGCCAAATTACTTTTAGAATAAGTGCAAAGGGTTATAGTAAATAGAGGCTGGTGTAGTCACAGAATGGGATGCCCCAACAGCAGTGCACCTGGGAGCAGTAGTACTATGCACAGCAAAAGTGTCTTTATCAGGCCAAATTACTTTTAGAATAAGTGCAAAGGGTTATAGTAAATAGAGGCTGGTGTAGTCACAGAATGGGATGCCCCAACAGCAGTGCACCTGGGAGCAGTAGTACTATGCACAGCAAAAGTGTCTTTATCAGGCCAAATTACTTTTAGAATAAGTGCAAAGGGTTATAGTAAATAGAGGCTGGTGTAGTCACAGAATGGGATGCCCCAACAGCAGTGCACCTGGGAGCAGTAGTACTATGCACAGCAAAAGTGTCTTTATCAGGCCAAATTACTTTTAGAATAAGTGCAAAGGGTTATAGTAAATAGAGGCTGGTGTAGTCACAGAATGGGATGCCCCAACAGCAGTGCACCTGGGAGCAGTAGTACTATGCACAGCAAAAGTGTCTTTATCAGGCCAAATTACTTTTAGAATAAGTGCAAAGGTTTATAGTAAATAGAGGCTGGTGTAGTCACAGAATGGGATGCCCCAACAGCAGTGCACCTGGGAGCAGTAGTACTATGCACAGCAAAAGTGTCTTTATCAGGCCAAATTACTTTTAGAATAAGTGCAAAGGGTTATAGTAAATAGAGGCTGGTGTAGTCACAGAATGGGATGCCCCAAGAGCAGTGCACCTGGGAGCAGTAGTACTATGCAAAGCAACAGTGGTTAACCAGGGTGAAACAGCTAACAAAGCCAGTGACCCAGGCAGTAACACTCAGGCTGCATGAAAACAAATAAAAATCCCTGTCACTGCATCCGTTTTTTTCCTACCTTTCCCTGCTTCTCCCTGACTTCCTGCCTGTCTCCCGCCTGTCTACTGGCTGTCTACTGGCTGTCCCTAACTCTCTACCTATCTCTCCCTGAATACAGTCTGCAGTGTCCTCCTGAGTCCTGGCTCTCACGAATGCAATAGACAAATGCGCAAAAGTAAGATGGCCGCCGCCTTATATAGCGCTGTGATGTCACCGGGCTTGCTGGCTGCTGATAGGCTGCATGTGACTGTCCCAGCATACACTGCCCCAGCTTACATGTCTGGACATGTCATGTAGACCATCCTAGAATGCCTGTCATTGAAATGAATAGATTTTAGAAAAAAACTTCGCTCGATCGAATAGCGGGGAAATTCGGATTCGATCCGAATTTATCATGAAATTCGGATCAAATCCGGGTTCGTCCGGATCGATTCGCTCATCCCTATTAAATACCTTATTGGTGTTGTCCCGCGCCTCCCGCCCAGGCACAAACCCCACGTGATCCAGGCTTATCACTCCTGGGAGTAACGGCTGAAGCCTAGAGGATATAATTTTAGCATATAGTTTAATGTCTACATTAATTAATGATATTGGTCTGTAGCTGCTACATAAGGAGGGGTCTTTCCCTGGCTTGGGGAGGACCGTAATAATGGCCTCTAAAGACTGCCCCGGGAACCTCTGTATAAATATTTTAACTGTTATTGCGCATTAATCCTTTATTAGTATTGGTTATTAAGAAGTAAAACACCACAAAAGTTTCTTAACACAAAATGTTTTTTGGTTTGTGGTATATAAAATTAAATTAAGAGTTTGACCGGATAGTTTGGAGAAGTAGGTGGTAGCAGTGAGGTTTAAAATCTGTGTATCCTACCTGTACAAATGCCCCATTGCAGGTGCAAGTGATCTTTTGTAAAAAAAAAATACTTCTTTGCATTTTAGGTTAAAAAAACTCAGATTTCTCACCCCCTCTGTGGCAGCAAATGGAGTGGCCGTTGACTGCCTTTGGGGTTGGAAGGAATCCTCTCCCCCCAGACATAACTGACTACAACTGTTTGGAGGGTTTTTGTTTGGTTGAATTCAAATCTGATGAGTTATGGAATAACCTTTATAATGATCTTCACATTGTTAGGACAATTATATATGTGTCTTTCCTTTAACCGTTCCTCATTAAAGCCAAGTTCTAGATGCAACTTTTACCTCTGTAACAAAAAAGAATTGTAATTTACTGTAAAATCTGAGCTGATGAAGCTTCTACCTTAGGAAGGCTGACGCTGTGTCATAGGTCAACCCCAGAATAATGATGATTTCTGGAACTCAGCTCCCACAAAACTGTCTTTAGGAAACTCTATGGGGGTCATGCTTAAAATTTGGTGAAGCCAGTGTGACTTGCAGTGTGCATTGCGGTGTGGATTGCAACCTGCATCCCGGTAAGCTTTGTAGTGTTTAGACACAAAAAAATCCCCCACAATTACCTGTACCTGTGATGTGGCATTTTTAGAGGTTAAGCACATCATTTATCCAATGAGGTAAGGATATTTGTTTTTAAGTTTGGAAACAACAGAACCCTATGGGATATGCAGAAAAAAATTTAGATGACTTTAGAATAGCCCATAGGATGCGGATATTTCTAAACTTTAAAAATATATCCTTACATCACTGTAAAAATAATGTAACAAAACCGTAAAAAGTGCCATCACATGTATAGGTGATTTTTTTGCACTTTTTTGTGTGTTTTCACTAAAAAGCTCACAGGGATGCAGGTTGCAATCCACACCGGTGGTCACACTGGTTTAACCAAATATTTTGCATGACATAGAATCGTCATAATTACCGCCAGCACCTATTGAAAACCCTCAGGATGGACGGGCAGCGTGAAAGAATGGAAGCACTATGGGGGCCAAAAGGGTTGTTAAGTTAAATAAAAATTATTCTTATCCACATGCTTATTTTGTTAATCAAAAAATATTGCTCAATATATCCCAGAGTTGAAGCTCTGTCCTCCATAGAATGAGAAGAAAAAATGCATTAATCGGTTTAACCTCAATCAATAAATACTGAGGTTAACATACTTTCCAGAAGGAAAACATGCCACTCTCAAGAAAAAAAAATTAAAGGCCCCAAAGATAAATAAAAACAGGAAAGAAGGGTAATCATTCCAGCAGGAAAAGAGAGTAAATAAGTAATTGAAATATAGGAAAACCACAGGCCGCATGTGCCTTTTTGAGGAAAACAATACATCTGTAGGCACTGGCAGATGCTTAAGCCTGCCAAATCAGGCCCCTGCGCCTTTAGATAAATAACATTTCAGTGACGTGCTGTGCTGAAATTACATAAACAGCAGAAATTACGGAGATTTGGGCCCCAGGGCTTTGTGGGCTTCAGCAACTTATGCAATCAATACTCCAACATCTGCTAGCGCTTTTCTTTGGCAGCTCGTGCCTAAAAAAGTACATGATTAACACTACTCAGTTATGCTACAAAAAAACCTAGCCAAAACAGTTTGATTACACTGCAATAATCATTCTTTATCCACATTACCGATAAAAAGCCATTGCTTCGTATTGCCGCCTTATATGGAACTGTAGAATACTAAAATCTCCTTCTGCTGAGTAGATTATATGGTGTTTACACCGCTCTTAAATCTTTATTTTTTTTTTTCTAACAAGACTGTTTATGCAGACAGGGATGTGAAATGTCGATGTCAAACATTTCATTGGTAAGTCTGGGAAACATGTTGGCCTTCACTGAAAAGCATTGATTATTTGATTCAGACTGGTGTGTATGTTAAAGTGCATTTTCAGTTGCATATGTTGACAGTTTGACTACAAATGCACTTTGTGGCAGGTTTGGTTGTGTTTATGAAGTAGTCCAATTCAGAATTAGCTGTGCTGAAATCTTGGCTCTAAAGTGCTGTTTGTAAAAAGTTGGAATACATCACCCAAATATAATTGAACTTACTCATTTTTTAACATGTAGTGGCTTGCAGTCAATAACATAAATCGCTAGGGGACTGGGGGGAAATAACATACATTATACATAAAAATATGGTGTAACTTGGATGTTGTTTAAAAGTTCTACTCCCTTCACAATTCTTTATCTGGAGGAAGGTCAGGCCTCAAATCTAACAGGTAGCAACAGAAAGCAAAGTTACTGTGATGCCCAATGTATTTTCCTAAGATGAGGTTGCTGGATAAAATGAGCCTGGCAGAAGATAAATATAGGTCCATTCTAGTTAAATCAGACAGAAATACAAATAACATTCAAGGAATATACCCTCCATTACTGCCGATCCCACAACGCATGCTTAGGAGCAGGGGTGTGGCCAGCAGCACATGCTTCATTTAGCTTCTGGGCAGCAAAAAAAATCAATATAGAATACAAGCCGCTGATTGGCTGAGCCCGCTCATGCATAGTTGGCAATTCCGGGGGGTACACACAGAGGGGCATCCCAAATGCCTCCGCCAGGAGAATTAAAACCAAGGATAGTAAAAATCCTTGTTATTATTCCTTTTAAGCCTCTATTTAGGTTTTGGGGATCTGAAATCAGGAAGCCCCACGGGAGGGTAGTTATCAGTCCTGAATTCACATTTGACTTTAGGTCCGCTTTAAAAACCAGATTATGGTAAATTCGTAAATTCCTTTTCTTGTGGAAAACAAAGCCCACTCATAGTGTAAACACATAGACATAAGCCCCACCCCCTTTTGTATATCCTATCCCTGCCAGCCTACCTGGAGATTTTGTTACCCTCTTTGCCAGACCATTTTTTCAATATTTTGTGCTATACATGCTCAACTGTAACTTTCAAAGTGACTTTCGGGGATTTCCCTGAAACATTATTGTTTTGATCTTAAGAGTCTGAACTTTAACAGGAAATGTCTTGTTTGGCCTTGTTTTAGTATAATATTTTGGGGTGACATATGTGCAAAACAATAAACTATATTTTACAATTTGTAGTTTTTTTTGTAATAAAAAATAAATTTTTTCAATAAAATCATATTGTGTGAGCCCCATTTCTCCCGTTTACAACGGTACCACATATGTATTGGTAGACACCCTTTCTTGCCCAGGAATCTCCCCCAAACTGAAACAACGCTTTAGGAGTTTTTCAGATAAAATACAACTACCATGCGCACCTTGCAATTTAAAAAAAAAAAAAACACAACCATTTACATTCGAAATACCTCCCACAAATGATATATTCTCTGGAAGTACACACCTCAAGCTTTCTAGGAGTACCAAGCTTGTTGATGTGGGCACCGTTTTCTAGAACGTAATCCCGCATTGAATTATTTGGATGCACGGGGTTTCCCTAAAAAAAGAATAAAAAAGCAGAATCAAAGCAACATTTTCCTAAAAAATAAATTAAATCTGAAAAAGCAAGGTCCTCCGAATAGAACAATACCCAACATGCATAGTTACTGCAAAGGAAAAGTTGTCAAACACCACAAAGTAAAGCATGCACGTAATTTTACTGCGCACCTTTCACTTTTTCAACCAAAATGACCCTTTACATTTGGAATACCCCCCACAAACTATATATTCACTGTACACACATTAAGCTTTCTAGGTGTTCCCAGTGTGTTGGAAGTAATCCCTCGAAGAATTCTTTGGTTGCACAGGGTTTTGCTAAAAAATGTATAAAAAGCAGAATAAAAAACTAATTTTCCTAAAATAACAATATGAAAACAAGAAACAATAAGCTAAATCTGAAAGCGCAAGGTCCCCTCAACAGAACAATACCCAACATGCATAAGTACTTTTAACCACCAGGCAAGTGGCAAGTCACCCGCACACCATTCTTGGCCAGGCCAGGTTGACACCAATGGTTGGCACTGCCTCCAACCTAATCTCGCAAACAGTACATCAGAGGAAGGGAAGTCTGACAAATGCCAACCTGAACCATTCCTCCATGAAGTGACTACAGCATTCCAAAAGTCAGCATGTATCTTACATGACTCACAAAGGTCTAACCTTCTGTTACTTATTACCCAGATACAATCTTCACACAATGTATATCATGACATCATATCCGCATGTACATGAAAATTGAGAGATAAAATCCATTCTTTAGGATTTGATGTTGGGGATTCTAGAATTATCCAGCGGTTGGCTTGTTTGGGTCGCTGTTTCAAACACAAAATTAATAATCCTGAATGGCAAAACGGTAACCACAAGAGTACCTTAGGGACTGGCAGTGGCACTTTCCTGAGATAGCACTTGAGCAAAACTCCTAGGAAGCACATCTCCTTGCCATTTCCAGCACAACATCAAATCCAATTTTTATGTAGATGCTGATACTATGATGTCATGAGACACATTTTTGTATGAAGATTTAAATAATTGAAGTAGACATTTGATAATCAGTGGCTTGCATGGATCATGTATGTTAGAATTGAGAGTTAAAGTATGCAGATAACCAGTGAGGTATTGACATCTGAAGCTGATCTCCAGTGTAGGTCGTGTAATATAGAAAAGTACCCATACGGTTAGCCGTTACCTCCCCTGGTTGTATGTAGTGGTACCTGACTAGTATACAGTGTGAGACAATTTAAAGGGAATATGTTATTCTAGTTTTACAAGGCCCTAGACAGTAATGTTAGATTTGTAATTAACTGGTCAAACCAGAATATCCTTAAGGGCAGATGGTTAGAACGACAATCTGAAAGAGGGGGAGGGACAACAGAGTCAACAGACCCTGAAATAAACCGAACGAGAAATTTCCAAAAGTGGATACTGGGTTATTTGAGACTTCCAGCTGGAGCTAGGATCCCAGAGATAGACAAACCTATCCTTAAATCTGACTGAAAGAAAGCCAGGAGGAACTACCACTGATTAAGACATGGAAAGGGCTGGACCACTTCCATTGAAGGAGCAGGGTAAATCCCTTCCAAAAATCCTTTGCCATTATTTAAATATGAATGTAAAATCTACCTCTTTGAAGAGAAGTTAAATCTGCTAAGAAGAGACAATTGTGATCCTGTGGAGAGACACAATTGCATTGTCTATCTCCTTAGCCAAGTCAGATTACCACTGTCAGAGCCAGGACCTCCAAGAAGGAACCAAGGACAAAGTTACCAGCCTCCCCCAGGGTCCTGGTCCCTTTGTACTGGAGAGTTAGGACTTGGAGAACAGTTTTTGCCCAACCAAAAATTGGAGGCAAAGGCTAGTCTAGAACAAAGGGACCTAGGGAGCACTACTGATAATCAAAATAATCTATTTTATTGTACACATACAAAAACACTGTATACACACGTTCTAATAATGTGACTTTTCCACAACAGAGGAAAGACAAATAGGAGGAAAAAAGCAATGTAATTAGACCCACAGCATTAATATTACCAAAATACCCACAATATAAACACAGGTAAGAATGGAATATTATCATACATGTGTAAATTAGCATATGCAAGGTGGCAACAAGCATCCAGCCAGTGAGCACTGCATGCATGCAGCCAAGCTAAGGTCTCTACCCAAGATCCAGAACTGTGTGGTTCCTCACTAATAAAAACACTCTATGAGAACGACCATACAAAAAATGTGTGCAAGATGCACAAACTACATAAAGTGACCTATGAAGAGAGACATATACCGTATTTTTCGCCCTATAAGATGCACCTGCACATAAGACGCACCTAGGATTTGGGGAAGGAAAACTAGAAAAAAAATATTCTAAGCCAAATGTTGTGCTAAAACCCAATTACAAATTGGTGTTCCCCCATCCCCATAGACAGTGTGGGATGGCCCCATCCGATAGGCAGTGTGTCATTCCCCCCTTCCTACTCCCCATAGGCAGTGTGGCATTCCCCCCTCCCATTCCCCATATAGTCAGTGTGGCATCCCTCTTTCCCATTCCCATATAGGCAGTGTGCCATCTCTACCCATTCCCATATAGGCAGTGTAGCATCCCTACCCATTCCCATATAGGCAGTGTGGCATCCCTACCCATTCCCATATTGGCAGTGTGGCATCCCTACCCATTCCCATATTGGCAGTGTGGCATCCCTACCCATTTCCATCTAGGCAGTGTGGCATCCCTACCCATTCCCATATAGGCAGTGTGGCATCCCTACCCATTCCCATATAGGCAGTGTGGCATCCCCCAATTCCCATATAGGCAGTGCGCCATTCCCCCCTCCCATTCCCATATAGGCAGTGTGGCATCCCCCCTCCCATTGCCATATAGGTAGTGTGGCATCCCCCTTTTCCATTCCCCGTATAGGTAGTGTGGCATCCCCCCCCTTCATTCCCCTTATAGGCGATAGTTAAAAAAAAAAAAAATTAAACTCACCTTTAAATCCTCCCCGCTGTCTTCACACACAGACACACACACAGCGGTGGGCGTGGCCGACGCTCGAGCATTGGCCACGCCCACCTCTGTATAGTCCGGGTGTCTCTGCTGGCCCCGTGGAGAAGTGACAGGGACAGTGCGAGCGGCGGAGGTATCGCCACTGCTGCATCGGGCCGTGTGTCAGAGAGGAAGCGATGGAGGCGGCTGTACCTGCCGCCTCCTCCGCAGTGTCTGCACGTACAGGCGCCGCGGAGGAGGCGGCAGATACAGCTGCCTCCAACACTTTCTCACTCTCTACGGCGCCGGCACACAGAGTGAACACCCGGCCTTGGTATAGTGGTGGGCGTGGCTGATGCTCGAGCTCTGTGTCTGTGTGCTGGCGCCACTGCCTCCGTTTCTTCTGGGACAGCGCATGAGATGGAGAGGTGAGTTAACTTTTTCCTTTTTATTTATTTTTTTCCAGCATTCGCCCGATAAGACGCACTGACATTTTCCCCCCACTTTTGGGCGTCTTATAGGGCGAAAAATACGGTATACAAAACAGTGTAAGCAATTGTGGCCACACACAGAAAGTAGCCAGGGAGCCCCACTCAGTCACAGTCACAAAGCCATGCACATCCTACCACACTGTCAATGCCAAAGAGACAAGGGACCCGAGTATTGGTCTGGGAGCTGCCAAGAGACACATGAATTTCTGGCAAGTACTGGTTGTGTACTGCATGTGTTGTTCATATGTCTGGGTGGTAGGGTAGGGTGTTAAAACAAAAGCCTTTTCTTACAAAGAAAAACAACCAAATCCGGCTATATTTTCTTCAAACCTACATCAAGTCTGGGAAAAGCATGTGGGAAAAACAGGTTATGGGCTGCTGAGCCAAAGGTTTAAGTGTTCGATCATATTTCAAAAAGGCATATTTGGTGCAACACCGTGCATTAACACCATACCCACATTGAAGCATTGTGAAGGCAGAATTATGCATTTAATCCTATGTAAAGTTGAAGACTAACAGGCATTTCGGCATGACAATGACCCAGAGCATACCACCTCATTAACAAAAGAATGGTTTTGCCAGAAGAAGTGGAAGTTTAGTCATAGTTGATCCCTCCCACCGCAGCAGCCACAGGGAGACTGACCACCCGGAGCCATGTCCTAGTGCCTAGTCAGCAAATCAGTGCAGCAGTGGGGTGCTGCACATAACTGGCCAATAAGGCAGTAAGTCACAGTTGGAACAACAGCTTAGGCAGGGCTGGAAAGGTAATGTTTGCCTACTTTTTGTATTCCTATTTGTCAAATCAATGTCAGCACCAGACAGTAGAGGGGGGGCTGCTGGCAGGGTCCAGTGTGACTGATTTCTGCCTAAATAGTATGCATATTTATGCAACCACATTATTTTTTAAGTTCTCAACATTTAAGGATTTCAGTTTGCTTTTGATAGGAATTGTACATATTATAGGGTACAATTAAAGATGGAAAACACAAAATACCTTGAATTCATAAACTTTTTATACACACTGTATACAGACAGCATTACAACACCCTCTAGGGCAGGGATCAGACAGATTAGACCATCAGGAAAGAGCACATTGCTTTGGCAAGAAACAAAAGACGACAGATGGTCAAGTATAACCCTTATAAGTGCAGGTTTGTCCTACAGAGAAATTTACCAGAGACGATGTGGCAGTCAGTACAGTTTAGTATATCATCAAAGGGAACTTGGAAACTGGGGGATGACTCACCAAAGGCCACTACAAAACCAGAAGACTGATTTTCTACAGTCAGCAGTTTGCATGACAGCACAAAATCTTGCCCCATAGCACAACATTTTGAAACACAGCTTAATGCAGCAAAAAAAAAACAAGTTTATTTTCATTTTAACTGTAAATGATACCTGGCCAAAGCACCCACCAGTGGAGTACTGAAGGATGGAAGTAATTTATATGGACTAATTAATCAAAATGTTACATCTCTGGTAGGTCACAGAGTTTATGTCATTGAGTAGGTGAAAGAAGGTTCCTCATTGTGTGACACCAACTGTCAAACATTTGATTTGATTCACCAAGAGTTGAAAAAAACTCTCATGGTAGTAAAAAATTCAATTCATGCGAAAAAAGCCTGAGAACGTCACTGTTAGTGAATCACCAGATAGGAATACAATGAAAGTCAATGGCACTTTTTTCTACTGAAAAAAAATATTGAACTTTTTACCTGTAGTAAAAAGTGTGATTGACTTTCATTGTCTTCCTATCTGGTGATTCACTAACAGTGACATTCTCAGGCTTTTTTCTCATGAAATGAATTTTTTACTACCATGAGAATTTGACTGACTGTGTTAGACTCATTTGCTAGATCCAGAGTTGAAAACTTGCACCACAGCATTTTGATGTCTCATGCAATACACTCTGATGTACACCTAGTTGGTCAGAGGGGTTCATTTAAACAGCCATAACTACCTAGCAAAACAGAAAGAAGATTGTTAGGTTTAAAACTGTAGAATGGGCCTGCAAAGACTCCATTTTTAAAAAGTGCTAAGCTTGTTTGAAATTAACAAGGGCAGTACATTTGTAGGAACTTCTGCAACAACGACAACGACAACAACGGGCAGATCAGGAAGCTGAAAAGGAGGACCTGCTGCGAGGATCATGACCTCGATGTACTAGGTTCTTTGAGGGTGACCAGAATTGTTGCTACCTGTTCCAATCAGATCTTTGTGAGAAGCCTGGGAATCAGCAGGAGTTGCAGGAAGGCATAAACCAGGCTGAAACTGGACCATGGTATCACTAGTGCATCCACTGCCAGGGCTATTGGGTCATATGTTCAGGAAACAAAATTCTCTTCTCCCTGGTTTTCCTGGAAGATCAACATCTAGTTAGCGCCACCTGTGAGCCTCCGCCATGGCCGCTTGGCTCCTTGTGCGCCTCAAATCATTTTTGCAGGCCGTTTGGATCCTGACTGGTGAACCAGATTCTTCGTCCAGTGATGATGAGTGAGTGAAAGCAGCATCACTCAAAGCTCCAGTGCATTGAAAGCTTAGTTTCCCGAAATGTTAATCAGCCCTAGATTGCTTTTTCATTCATGACTGCCGGGCTGACTTCTGTTTTGTCCACCCACCATTGTATGGAAAATTTCCCATGAAGGACAGAGACGAGAGCCACAGGCTTGTTTTTTCAGCTTCCTGGAGGATGCAAGTGGCATTCAGGGTGTGGAGAAGTCAGTTGTGAAGGTGACTGCCTCCATTGCAGAGACCATTAAACCAGTCAACCTCATACACTGCCGAATTGTTGGAGCGGGTAGAGGGAGGAGGAGGGATACTCTGGCCACTTCCACGTTTAGACACATTCACAGAAATAATACAATCCTGTGAAACTCACCTGTAGAATTCAGTCGCAGCCAGGTAATACTTTATGGCTCTGACCACATCCAAGGCATGAAGGGTCCTTTCCTTGGAATTAGTCGGTGCTGGACACAAGGAAGGTAAGACAACTTCTTCATTAAGGTGAAAGGGAGAAACGACCTTAGGAAAAAAAATCAGGTTTAAAGCAAAAAAACACCTTTTTCTCGCTACCTATGCCGCTCAAAATAGGTTTTCATACAAAGCGCGGCCAGCTCTGACACACGATGCACCGAGGTGATCGCTACCAAAAAGACCACTTTGAGAGTCAAAATAGATAATGCAGCATCACACAATGGTTCGAAGGGAGGACCCTGAAGAGCAGATAGTACTAAATTCAAGTCCCACACCGGTAATACTGACTTACGGGGTGGCCGGACATGGGTGACTCCCTGGAAAAGGGTCTTGATCAACCTATGGTTGGCAATGGATCTCTGGAAAAAGATGGTTAAGGCCGAGACCTGACCCTTGAGGGTGCTCAGCTGGAGACCCAAGTCTAAGCCGTGTTGCAAAATCTCCAGAATCCTAGAAATAGAAAATGTGTGGCAAGGGAGACTTTTGGTCTCGCACCAAGCAATATAAGCGTGCCAAACTCTGTAGTATATCATGGCAGAAGACTTCTTCCGTGCCTGAATCATGGTTTGCACAACCGTGGCCGACAGCCCCTTCTCTGTCAGGATTGAGGTTTCAATAGCCAGGCCATCAAAGCCAGCATTTGTAAATTGGGGTGCCGAAGCGACCCCTGTGTGAGAAGCCCTGGGTCGTCGGCAATGATGTAGCGATCTACTGACATCTGAACTATATCTGCAAACCAACTCCTTCTCGGCCAGCGAGGAGCCACCAGGATAGTTGGTACCCCTTCCTGGGCTATCTTGCTCAGCGCTCTGCCCAAGAGTGGAAACAGAGGGAATGCATAAAGGAACTTGAAACCCGTCCAGGGAATCGCCAGAGCATCTGTGGAAATGGCCAGAGGATCTTTTGAGAGGGAGATGAACCTTGGGAGCTTGTGATTGTGTCTGGATGCAAACAGGTCCACGTCCAGCTGACCCCAGCAGAGACACAAAGCGTAAAAGGTCTTGCTGCTGAGAGACCATTCCCCCAGGCGCAAGGCGCTCCTGCTCAGGGAGTCGGCCTCCAGATTATCTACACTGGAAATGTAGACCGCCGAGATGCAGGGAACATTCTCCTCTGCCCAAGTTAGAATCTGGGTCACCTCCTTGAGGCCTCTCTTGCTCCGAGGCCCACCCTGGTGATTGATGTAAGCAGCAGCCGTCTGATTGTCCGAGCGAACCTGGATCGCACGACCCCTTAAATGGGGAGTCAAGCGAAGAAGCACCAACCGGATCGCTCTCAGCTCCAAGAGATTTATGGGCAAGCGGTTCTCCTGTGGACCCCACTGACCCTGGATCTTCTGTGTCTGCCAAATTTCTCCCCAGCCGGTCAGACTGGCATCCGTGGTAACTATCTCCCATTGGGGAGTCAGAAAGAACTTGCCTACCAAAAGGTTCCTGGATTCCAACCACCACAAGAGGGACTGCCTGGCCAGGGGGGACAGTGAAAATTCCTGTTACAGAGACTCCTGCATCTGGTCCCAGCCAGTCAACAGGTTCAATTGAAGAGGTCTCATGTGAAATTGGGCGAAAGGCACTGCCTCGAAGCATGACACCATTAGACCCACCAATCTCATCCACAGACGGATCGACGGCCACTGACAAGGCAGCAAGGCCTGCACCTGCGTCTGGAGACCCAAAACCTTCTGCTGTGGCAGAAAGACCTTGACCAGAGCGGTATCAATCGTCATGCCCAGGAAGGATCTCACTGTTGAGGGAGTGATAAATGACTTTGGGTAATTGATTACCCAGCCGAAGGCCTCTAGGGTTGACAACACCGTCCGAGTATCGCTCTCGGCCTGCTGAAGGGACTGGGCCGCAATCAGTCATCCAGATAGGGAAGCACACGAATGCCCCGGTTCCTCAGGATGGCCATGATGCCCACCAGCACCTTGGTAAATGTGCGGGGAGCTGAGGAAATCCCGAATGGAAGTGCCACATACTGGTAATTATGATCCTCCAGAGCAAACCTCAGGTACTTCTGATGCCCCTAGAAAATCGGGATGTGCAGATAAGCATCCATGATGTCCACCGTGGTCATGTCCGGGCTGAAGCGATCTCACCACCGACCATAGGGTTTCCATGCGGAAATGTCTGACTCTTACAAACTGTTGAGACCCTTCAGGTCCAGGATTGGTCTTAATGTTCCGTCCTTCTTGGGAACCGTGAACAGGTTGTAGTAAAAACCTTGATCCTGTTCCTACCGAGGTACAGGGCAAATCACACCTAACCGCAGGAGGTGCTGCACGGCCATTCTCAAACCCTGTGTCTTCAGTGGGTTTTGGGATATTCGAGACCGGAGAAATTTTGTGGGCGGCCTGACTGCCAGCTCTATTTTGTAACCGGAGGACACTACCTCCTGAATCCACGGATCCGAGACGTGCCGTCTCCAGATTTGAGCAAACAGCAGAAGCCGTCCCCCCACCCGGATGGGTGAGGGGGCCCCTCATACCTGAGAGGACTTGGCAGGGGGCATGGACTTGGCTCCTCAGGTGGGATTGGGTCGGCCGCGGGACCTAACTCTACCCCAGGTATCTCTGCGGCCACCTGAAAATGAAGATCCTGTTCCTCCTCGAAAGGAACGATAGGCAGAGGGATTCCGAAAGGACCGAGTAGGCTTCCGTCTCTGAGGGAGTCTACCATCCTTGACCAAAAGGTCCAGGTGCTCCCCAAACAGCCTGTGCCCCACAAAGGGGATACTCGTAAAAGATTTCTTGCCCGCGGCATCAGCCGACCATTGCTGCAGCCAAAGCGAGTAACGGAGGGCAACAAGCAGGGCCGAAATCCTCATCATCCATGGCAGAAGCAACAAAACCAATGAATTCCAAGCAGGCCTTGAGTTCTTTATACTCCTCCGCCCTCTTGTGAGCCTTAGCTCTATCCACAAGATGTTTCACCTTCTTTCTGATGGCTAGAGAGGCAATCGCCGTGGCACACACAGGGCGAAAAAATACAATTCTGTGAAACTCACCTGTAGAATTGTTTTTGAATATATCCAGTCCAGGTCTTCCCAGATATGATGACAGTTGGGTAGTCCGCCACCAGGTGCTGCAGTTACTGCAAGATCCAGAGCTGTAACTCCTCCCGGCCCCCTATAAAATAAACTGTCTCAATAGAATTCCCAGTGTTCAAAAAGCAGTAATAAAGAGACAGGGCGGGAGGCCAAGAAACCATGTTAAATCACATAGCTTCAACTGTACAAAAGACTAAGGACAATGTGTCCAATATAAAAAGTAATCACCATAAAAGGCAAACAAGAGATAAAGAAAACAAGGGCGGGGTGGGACGACCTGGACTGGATATATTCAAAAACAATTCTACAGGTGAGTTTCACAGAATTGTATTTTTCACTATATCCAGTCCAGGTCATCCCAGAAATGATAACAGTTGGGACATCCAAAAGCAGTGTTCATTAGGGCAGGATCCCCAGTGCGGAACAGCAAGTAGTCCATTTCACTACCGCCTGAAGCATCTTTCGGCCAAAGACAGCATCAGCTGAGGCCCTAACGTCAACCTTGTAAAACTTTGTAAAGGTATGAACAGAAGACCAAGTAGCGGCCTTAGAAACTTGTTCAACAGAGGCCTGGTGCTGAAAAGCCCAGGAAGCACCAATAGCTCTAGTAAAATGAGCTGTAATACGAAAAGGGGGTTCCTTCCCCTTGGCAGAATATGCTTGCACCACCGCCTGGCTAATCCACTTACTGAGAGAGGACTTGGCCAGAGGTAAACCCTTTCTGGAACCTTCAGTGAGAACAAAAAGCAAATCTGATTTCCTGAAAGACTCAGTCGCAACCAGGTAGTACTTAATGGCTCTGACCACATCCAAAGCATGGAGGGTCCTTTCCTTAGAATTAGACGGGTCTGGACACAGAGAAGGCAAAACAACTTCCTCATTAAGATGAAAGGGAGAAACGACCTTAGGCAAAAAATCAGGTTTAAAGCGAAACACCACCTTATCCTTATGCCGCTCAAAGTTAGGAGGCTTCATACAAAGTGCGGCCAGTTCAGACACGCGATGAACCGAGGTGATAGCAACCAAAAAGACCACCTTTAGGGTCAAAATAGATAATGCAACATCGCACAAAGGCTCAAAGGGTGGACCCTGGAGGGCAGAAAGCACCAAATTCAAATCCCACACCTGCAATACAGGCTTACGCGATGGACGTACATGGGTAACCCCTTGGAAAAAAGTCCTGATCAGCCTATGATTGGCAAAGGATCTTTGGAAGAAGATGGCCAAGGCCGAGACCTGGCTCTTGAGGGTGCCCAGCTGTAGACCCAAGTCTAAGCCGTGTTGTAAAAATTCCAAAATCCTAGAAATAGAGAAAGTGTGACAAGGGAAACTCTTGGATTCACACCAAGCAATGTAGGCATGCCAAACTCTGTAGTAAATCATGGAAGAAGACTTCTTCCGCACCTGAATCATGGTCTGAACAACCTTAGCAGACAACCCCTTCTGAAGAGGTCTCAAGTGAAATTGGGCGAAAGGCACTGCCTCGAAGCATGACACCATTAGGCCCACCAATCTCATCCCCAGACGGATCGACGGCCACTGACAAGGCAGCAAGGCCTGCACCTGCGTCTGGAGACCCAAAACCTTCTGCTGTGGCAGAAAGACCTTGACCAGAGCGGTGTCAATCGTCATGCCCAGGAAGGATCTCACTGTTGAGGGAGTGATAAATGACTTTGGGTAATTGATTACCCAGCCGAAGGCCTCTAGGGTTGACAACACCGTCCGAGTATCGCTCTCGGCCTGCTGAAGGGACTGGGCCGCAATCAGTCATCCAGATAGGGAAGCACACGACTGCCCCGGTTCCTCAGGATGGCCATGATGCCCACCAGCACCTTGGTAAATATGCGTGGGGCTGAGGAAATCCCGAATGGAAGTGCCACATACTGGTAATTATGATCCTCCAGAGCAAACCTCAGGAACTTCTGATGCACCTAGAAAATCGGGATGTGCAGATAAGCATCCATGATGTCCACCGTGGTCATGTCATGTCAAGCGATCTCACCACCGACCGTAGGGTTTCCATGCGGA
Organism: Gastrophryne carolinensis; assembly: GCA_027917425.1. Lineage (NCBI taxonomy): Eukaryota > Metazoa > Chordata > Amphibia > Anura > Microhylidae > Gastrophryne > Gastrophryne carolinensis. The sequence goes on from CM051235.1 coordinate 469,460,816, forward strand.
AATGTCTGACTCTTACAAACCTGTTGGGACCCTTCAGGTCCAGGATTGGTCTTAACGTTCCGTCCTTCTTGGGAACCGTGAACAGGTTGGAGTAAAAACCTTGACCCTGTTCCTACCGAGGTACAGGGCAAATCACACCTAACCGCAGGAGGTGCTGCATGGCCATTCTCAAACCCTGTGCCTTCAGTGGGTTTTGGGATATTCGAGACCGGAGAAATTTTGTGGGCGGCCTGACTGCCAGCTCTATTTTGTAACCAGAGGACACTACCTCCTGAATCCACCGATCCAAGACGTGCCGTCTCCAGATTTGAGCAAACAGCAGAAGCCCTCATGCATGAGAGGATTTGTCAGGGGGCTTGGACTTGGCTCCTCAGGTGGGATTGGGTCGGCCACGGGACCTAACTCTACCCCAGGTATCTCTGCGGCCACCTGAAAATGAAGATCCTCTTCCTCCTCGAAAGGAACGATAGGCAGAGGGATTCCGAAAAGACCGAGTAGGCTTCCGTCTCTGAGGGAGTCTACCATCCTTGACCAAAAGGTCCAGGCGCTCCCCAAACAGCCTGTGCCCCACAAAGGGGATACTCGTAAAAGATTTCTTGCCCGAGAGTGCGCATGCGTGGGGAGCCCAGATGGCTGCGTGAATCCGAGCTCCGGTGAATCCCTGCTGCCCCGGCCCCCCCAGTAAGCTTTAAGCGGCGGTTTTGATGCAGGGAGGCCTGGGAGGACCCTGGGCTCCCCCCTACCTTGTTTCATGCGAATCCGTGATGGCTCCCGGAACGACAGTGACAGCCTGCCTGAGACGGAGGTGAGCGGCGGACGCCATTTTGGATCTCTCTGTGAGAGTATAGCAGTCCCAGCAGTCTCAATTCCTTTACAGTGCCCAACACACATAGGCAGGGTGCCTCTGCTACCATTATCCCTGCCTGGGTTACTGTGAATGCAGCTCCAGTGTCTCCAGCAGCCCCAGTGCCCTCCCCATCAACACAGGGCAACACAGCCCCTATAGTTTTGGACAGGGCTGTATTGGCCATATCTTTCTGGGCCCCCTCTATCCGCAGTGTCCACCATATGTCTACAGGGCAACATTGCCCCTACAATTTCTGGCAGTGCCACCCAGTCTATAGCTGCAGAGGGCGCAGCATTCCCAGTGCCCACCCATCGAGGATCCCCTCCGTCTGCTGCGTCCTGTTCACCGTATTCTAGTGGGGCATCACTGCCCCCACAGTTTCTGCCAGCCCACCAGCCCCAGGGAAGGGGTGGTTGGACACACATCCCCTCCTTTATCGCAGATTGTAGGAGGTGAATTTTGCCAGCCCACACAATACCCCCGAGGCACGGGGTTATAGCAGCCTCCTTTTGCTGGGCATCTATAAGCCCTCACATTTCCATTTCCTGAAGTCCAGAGTCTGCCCAGTTGTTTATGGCAATAAGCTCCTCTAGTCGCCAGCCTGCTCGTACCCCCCCCCCACCTTCGCTTATTATAAGGTGCACCCCTGACCTCGGCTGCCTTCTTCTGGCCTCCTGCTCCATGTAAAATGGAAGCCTCCACGCCTTCTCACAGCGATCCCCCGATTCCTGCGGATCTCCTTCCAGAGGACGTGTCCTGGATCGATGACTCCCTACACGGTTCACCGCCAAAGTCACAACCACCACCTCTTGACAAATATGAAGCTATGCTTGAGAGGGCCCTTGAGAGGTGGGCTCTAAATATTACGACCCAGATTTCTGCTAATCTCTCTGCTGAAATAAAAGAGCTGGGCCAAAGAGTCGACGACCTAGAACAGCAAGCCACAGCACATGCCTCAGAGCTTTCTACCTTCGGGAAGGATCTACAATCCCTAAAAGAGGAGAACCTCACCCTTCACCATAAGCTAGAAGATTTGGAGAACCGCTCGCGCAGGTCCAACATTAGGATCAGAGGTATACCTGAAGCCATCGTCGATCTACAATCTACGGTAACGGCTCTCTTCCAAGAGCTCACCCCAGCCATCCCTATCGAAAGGCTGGAATTTGACAGAATACATCGGGCCTTGCAGAAAAAAAGAGTGGACGAGCTCCCGCGGGATGTCTTAGTTAAACTACACTTCTACCGCACGAAGGAACAACTTATGTTGGCCGCACGAGATCAAGGTCCTCTTAAATTCCAGGACTTTGAGTACCAACTTTTCGCCGATCTGTCTCCCCAGACCATCACCAGAAGGCGTGCCATGAAGCCCTCTCTTGAAATTTTGCAGGCAAAAGGGGTCAGGTATAAATGGGGGTTCCCCTTTAAGATTTCTTTCAGCTTCCAGGATCAGCGGTACGAAGCGTCAACCCCACAGGAGCTGGAGTCTGTCCTCACCTCGACTGGACTAAGGGCTCCCGTCGTCGCACCAGGTCCCCCCTCACAAAAGAAGAGAGCACTCTCATTTTCACCTGTACCTATGGACAAGCATGGCCCGCGACGGAGCACCCAATCAACAAGCAGGGTCGTTGGAGCGTTGGCCCACAAGTTTGGTAAGCCTGCTGTGGGGGAGGGATGACGGGCTGGACTCCCTGTGTATTATACGAGGGATCTTGCCCCTCATTCTCCCACTGCTGCGAACCTTTAGGGTGCATTTTTGAAGTTCCTGTTTCGTAATGTTTGGACCATCGTGTTCCCTGTTTGCCCCCCTGCCAGATTTGATTGGCAACCCCCTTGCTCTCTCTCCTTTAGTATACAACCTTAGTGGCTCTCCTGTTGTTTGAGCCCCATTGGGCGCTTTGTCTATTGTTCCACATGTATCCTCTGTGATTTGTGGTTATTTGTATTTTTTGTACACTACTGTTCATTTATTTTGCTTTCAGTTTAAGTGGGCCGGGCGCTCAGGTTTCAAGGCCCTGCGCACTCCTCGCTCCCTCTCTCGCCGGGAAACCGTTGAGTTAGGAAGTTTTTTCCCTTTTCTGACCCCCGTTGAGGGTCAGTTTTTATGCTGGATCTCCACTTCGAAATACCTCCAACCAGACAGCGTTTCCCATTGTGGTGGAGGATCCCTTCACCCCTTTGGGACATCTTTCTAAGGAAGGTTTTTGTACCTTATTCTGTTGTAGTTTAAGAATGTTCTCTGTTGTTTCTCCTTTTCTCTTCCTCCCTCCCCCCTTTCTTTTTCCTTGGGTGTCCAGCCCCCTTACATTAGCAGATAATTTGTGGTCTTATGATGGCAGTTAAACTTGTCTCATTGAACGTTCAGGGCTTGAATGCACCTCAGAAAAGGGTGAAGGCATTCCGTCAGATGAGGGCCCTGCTTGCCGATATTGTCTGTTTCCAAGAGACTCACTTCACTAAAAAGAACACTCCTAAATTTCTCAGTTCAGACTACCCTCTCTTCTTCTCGGCATCGGCAGATACCAAGCAGAGAGGAGTCCTCATCGCTTTTAAGCACTCTCTCCCGTTCTCTATGGAACAGACAATACGGGATCCTCTGGGTCGCTTCTTAATTGTTACTGGTACGATACAAGACCAGCCAGTCACTATTGCCACTTATTACGTACCTAATCAGAATCAGAATGCCTTTCTCGAGGAGTTCCTTAAAACTCTGGATCCCCATGTAAAGGGGCTTCTCATAATGGCGGGTGACTCAAATCAAATCCTGCACCCCACTCTGGATAGGCACGAGGTTGGTCGCCTTTTGGATTGATATATAGATGTTAAATTGCTGGCGAAGGTCCTCGCGGCACACCTCAATAGGTATATAGCTTCTTTGATTTCTAAGGAACAGGCTGGATTTATTCCTCAACGTCAGGGGGGGGATAATATCTGCAAGGTCATTAATTTGGTCCATCATGTGAGGAAGGAGGGTCGACAAGCTATGCTTTTAACCCTTGATATTCGTAAAGCCTTTGATACGGTAGCTTGGGATTAGCTCCAATTCATTTTGAAAAAATGGGGGCTTGGTCCCTCCTACACCACATGGATAACCTTGTTATACTCTAAGCCGTGTGCATATGTTAGGTATTCAGGCTATTCTTCTAAGCGATTCACTCTGAGCAGAGGCACTAGGCAAGGTTGTCCCCTCTCCCCCTTCAAACCTTTGATGACTTTTCCAAGATCTCTGGTCTGCAGATTAATTCCTCAAAATCTCAAGCCCTTAATGTTTCCCTCCCTGCCAGTACGCTGTCCGCACTTAAAGCCTCCTTTAACTTCTCTTGGCAAGAGAGGCATATCAAATATCTAGGTGTCCGCCTGACTGCATGGCATGGGCCAAATTGCATCTTTCATGGCTCGGCAGAATAGCTGCCGTAAAAATGTCATGGCTTCCCAAAATACTCTACGTTTTTCGGATCCTGTCGGTACAGATGACGGCTGCGTGCCTAAAAGGTCTCCAATCCTCTTTAAACTCCTTCATCTGGGGTCAGCGAAGACCAAGGGTTAACCGTATGACAATGTATAGATCCAAACAGCAGGGAGGACTTGGAGTCCCTAATATAGCTTGATACTACGCGGCATGTCAGATAGCGCAAATGGCTGTTGTTCATGCGGGGGAGGATAGACCATTATGGGTAGACATCGAGCAGGCCAGCTGTACCCCGACTGCCATTTCAAATTTACTATGGTTGCCCTCGGTAGTTTACAAGGGTAATGACAACCCGGTGTTGAAACATTCTCTCAGAGTTTGGAAAATTAACAGATCCAAAATCCACCTCACCTCCCCCATGCCTCCCCTTCTTTCGTTCCTAGGTAATCCTGAATTCCTCCCGACTTACCAGGAACCTGATGCATTTAGGTGGTGGAAATCGCAAAATTTAACAAGGATTAAAGACTTTGCCTCCCAAAGGGGAATTTTAACATTCCCCGAGCTCCAAGCCCTAAGAGATATCCCGAGCAGGGAATACTTCCGTTACCTACAAATATCCCACTATATTTCTATTAAGTCTAGAGCGGGGGGTATCGCAAGACCATCTTCATCCTTTGAGTTTGCTTGTGGATCACAACCTCTTGGGAAGGGGATGATCGCCATGGTTTACAGGAAGCTGAACGATCTTGAGGAGGCGCCCCTTCCAACCTATACGAATGGTGGGAAGCTGATCTGGGTGTAAGCATATCGCCTAGTGAATGGAAAATTGCATGGCGGAACTCATTCTCATGGTTCCTGAACACCAGCGCCCAGGAGGTTAATATTAAGGTCTTACTCCGATGGTACCTAGTTCCGGATAAGATCCACAGATTTTGCCCTACAGGGAACATATATCCATATATGGTGGGAGTGCAGGGTGGTCCGCCACTTTTGGGCTAAGGTTTTTTACCTTTTAAGGAGAGCAACAGGTCTACACCTGACCCCCTCTCCCCAACTTGCCTTACTTAATTTGAAACCCCCGGGATGTACTAGATCACAATTTGAGCTTATCAGACACATCCTTACGGCCGCTAAACTTATCATAGCACGTTCTTGGAAGCAGAAGACGATTCCTAGTGGATGTCTGGTCCCTCGCATCAATGAAGTCATGTTTTTTGAGAAAATGGCAGCCTCGATGCAAGGTGACCTTACTCCCTTTCTCTCCACCTGGGAAGGTTGAATTACACACTTCCATCCTAAAAACCTTGATAGTTCCCTCCTCGCATCCCTGGTGAACACAACTCGTGTCTGCTGGCGGCTGGACACCCACCCCCCAATTCTTCCCCTTTCCCTCTCTTTGCCCCTTATTTCTATAATCCTAACCTCCTACTCCTAACCTCCCGCTTTCTCTTCTCTGATACGTGGTCTTTTGCCACACGCACCTTATACCTTCCACCTTATACCTTCCACTTGGAGATATTGTTTCCTATTTGTGTATGTGTTGGCACCCTCTTGGGTGTGGTTATATGCTCCACATAATGTAAAATATATTGCAATGTTATGTACTTCTCCGATATTTTCAATAAAAATATTGATTAGAAAAGATTTCTTGCCCGCGGCATCAGCCGACCATTGCCGCAGCCAAAGCGAGCAACGGAGGGCAACAAGCAGGGCCGAAATCCTCATCATCCATGGCAGAAGCAACAAAACCAATGAATTCCAAGCAGGCCTTGAGTTCTTTATACTCCTCCGCCCGCTTGTGAGCCTTAGCTCTATCCACAAGATGTTTCACCTTCTTTCTGATGGCTAGAAAGGCAATCGCCGTGGCACACACAGGGCGAAAAAATACAATTCTGTGAAACTCACCTGTAGAATTGTTTTTGAATATATCCAGTCCAGGTCTTCCCAGATATGATGACAGTTGGGTAGTCCGCCACCAGGTGCTGCAGTTACTGCAAGATCCAGAGCTGTAACTCCTCCCGGCTCCCTATAAAATGAGCTGTCTCAATAGATTTCCCAGTGTTCAAAAAGCAGTAATAAAGAGACAGGGCGGGAGGCCAAGAAACCATGTTAAATCACATAGCTTCAGCTGTACAAAAGACTAAGGACAATGTGTCCAATATAAAAAGTAATCACCATAAAAGGCAAAAAAGAGATAAAGAAAACAAGGGCGGGGTGGGACGACCTGGACTGGATATATTCAAAAACAATTCTACAGGTGAGTTTCACAGAATTGTATTTTTCACTATATCCAGTCCAGGTCGTCCCAGAAATGATGACAGTTGAGACATCCAAAAGCAGTGTCCATTAGGGCGGGATCCCCAGTGCGGAACAGCAAGTAGTCCATTTCACTACTGCCTGAAGCATCTTTCAGCCAAAGAAAGCATCAGCTGAGGCCCTAACGTCAACCATGTAAAACTTTGTAAAGGTATGAACAGAAGACCAAGTAGCGGCCTTAGAAACTTGTTCAACAGAGGCCTGGTGCTGAAAAGCCCAGGAAGCACCAATAGCTCTAGTATAATGAGCTGTAATACGAAAAGGGGGTTCCTTCCCCTTGGCAGAATATGCTTGCACCACCGCCTGGCTAATCCACTTACTGAGAGTGGACTTGGCCGGAGGTAAACCCTTTCTGGAACCTTCAGTGAGAACAAAAAGCGAATCTAGTTTCCTGAAAGACTCAGTCGCAACCAGGAAGTACTTAATGGCTCTGACCACATCCAAAGCATGGAGGGTCCTTTCCTTAGAATTAGACGGGTCTGGACACAGAGAAGGCAAAACAACTTCCTCATTAAGATGAAAGGGAGAAACGACCTTAGGCAAAAAATCAGGTTTAAAGCGAAACACCACCTTATCCTTATGCCGCTCAAAGTAAGGAGGCTTCATACAAAGAGCGGCCAGTTCAGACACACGATGAACCGAGGTGATAGCAACCAAAAAGACCACCTTTAGGGTCAAAATAGACAATGCAACATCGCACAAAGGCTCAAAGGGTGGACCCTGGAGGGCAGAAAGCACCAAATTCAAATCCCACACCTGCAATACAGGCTTACGCGATGGACGTACATGGGTAACCCCTTGGAAAAAAGTCCTGATCAGCCTATGATTGGCAAAGGATCTTTGGAAGAAGATGGCCAAGGCCGAGACCTGGCTCTTGAGGGTGCCCAGCTGTAGACCCAAGTCTAAGCCGTGTTGTAAAAATTCCAAAATCCTAGAAATAGAGAAAGTGTGACAAGGGAAACTCTTGGATTCACACCAAGCAATGTAGGCATGCCAAACTCTGTAGTAAATCATGGAAGAAGACTTCTTCCGCACCTGAATCATTGTCTGAACAACCTTAGCAGACAACCCCTTCTCCGTCAGGATTGAGGTTTCAATAGCCAGGCCGTGAAAGCCAGCGTGTAAATTGGGGTGCCGCAGCGACCCCTGTGTGAGAAGCCCTGGGTCGTTGGGCATGATGTAGCGATCCACTGACATCTGAACTATGTCCGCAAACCAACTCCTTCTTGGCCAGCGAGGAGCCACTAGGATGGTTGGAACCCCTTCCTGAGCTATCTTGCGCAGAACTCGGCCCAGGAAACGGAGGAAATGCATAAAAAAAACAGAACTCCATCCAATGAATTGCCAGAGCGTCTGTGGCGTAGGCCAGAGGATCTCTTGACAGGGAGACGAACCTTGGGAGCTTGTGATTGTGTCTGGACGCAAACAGGTCCACGTCCAGCTGACCCCAGCGGAGACACAGAGCGTGAAAGATCTTGTTGCTGAGAGACCATTCCCCCAGACGAGAGGCCCCCCTGCTCAGGGAGTCTGCCTCCTGGTTCTCTACTCTGGGGATGTAAACCGCCGAGATGCAGGGAACATTCTCCTCTGCCCATGTCAGGCCCTGGGTCACCTCCTGGAGGGCTCGTTTGCTCTGAGTCCCGCCCTGGTGACTGACGTAGGTGACAGCCGTCTGATTGTCCTAGCGGATCTGGATCGCACGACCCCTGAGATGGGGAGTTAAGTGAAGAAACACCAACCAGATCGCTCTCAGCTCCAGGAGATTGATGGGCAAGTGGGCCTCCTGCGGCCCCCACTGGCCCTGAAACTTCAGCGTTTGCCAAAAACCTCCCCAGCCGGTCAGACTGGCGTCCGTGACGACATGGTCTCCCAACGGGGAGTCAGAAAGGACTTGCCCACCGACAGAATTCTGGTCTCCAGCCACCACGAGAGGGACGGTCTGGCCAGGGGGGACAGAGAAATTTCCTGTTCCAGGGACTCCAGCGTCCGGTCCCAACTGGTCAACAGATTCAGCTGAAGAGGTCTCATGTGGAACTGAGCGAAGGGCACTGCCTCGAAGCATGACACCATTAGGCCCACCAGTTTCATCCCCAGACGGATCGATGGCCGCTGACAAGACAGTAAGGCCTGCACCTGCATCTGGAGGCCTGCCACCTTCTGCTGGGGCAGGAAAACTTTGACCTGAGAGGTGTCCAACGCCCAGGAAGGACCTTACCATTGAGGGAGTGATAGAAGTCTTGGGGTAATTGGTTACCCATCCGAAACCCTCGAGAGGGGATAACACCGTCCGGGTGTCGCTCTCGGCATGCTGAAGGGACTGAGCCCCAATCAGCAAATCGTCCAGATAAGGAAGAACACAAATGCCCCAGTTCCTCAGGATAGACATGATGCCCGCCAGCACCTTGGTGAACACACGGGGGCTGAGGCTATCCCGAACGGCAGTGCCCAAACTGGTAATGCTGATCCTCCAGCGCAAACCTCAGGAACTTCTGATGTCCCTGAAAGATCAGGATGTGCAGATAAGCATCCTTGATGTCCACTGTGGTCATGGGGCGGGGGAGTCACGTGGTTCTGCTGGTAACTTGTGGGTAATTATATATATTGGCATTGTTATCATGGGTATGTTTTGATTGGTTTCTTTTTTCCACACCTGGCTGTCCTATGAGAGGTTTAGGTTATTAATTGTTCAGCACTTTATTGCACTGTTTGCACATATAATTGTGGTTTTGCACTATTGATATGATATCTTAATCATTCTTAATTGGTATAATATGTTTGTCAGATAGGAGGTTTAACCGGCCCACAGTGCCCCCCGGTGGTCATGAGATTATTTTTAATTGTGTCTTAAATGTCTGTATTATGTGATACTTTGTGATTGAATAAATTGGACTTTGGAATATTTTCTGGTGGTGCTGTTAATATCCTGGTTATTGGGAGGGGAGTGTGGGGGTCCCCTAATTTGTGTAGTGTTGTATTCATTACCAGGCTAGCACGCCTCATTATATTAGCTGGTGCGGCCTTTTTTGGTACTAGTGTCACTGTGGTCATGAAGTCGCCGGGCCGAAGCAAGCTCACCGCGGACCGTAAGGTCTCCATGCGGAAATGTCTGACTCTGACAAACTTGTTGAGACCCTTCAGGTCCAGGATAGGTCTCAGCGTTCCGTCCTTCTTGGGCACCGTGAACAGATTGGAGTAGAACCCTCGACCCCGTTCCTGGCGAGGCACGGGACAAATCACACCTGACAGCAGAAGGCATTGAACGGCCATTCTTAGACCCTGCTCCGTCAATGTGTTCTGGGAAATCCGCGACTGAAGAAATCTTGAGGGATTGTGTCGCCCGCGAGACCTACCTCGTCCCCAGGAATCTCTGCGGCCACCAGAAAATGAAGAGCCTCTTCCTCCTCAAAAGGAGCGATAGGCAGATGACCGTAGTGTTGGATAACCCCGACACAGGGGCATCCACATCGGGGGGACGGGACCAGGGGCAGACCAGCTCCTCAGAGAAGGGGTACCGCCTGTCCAGGCCCTTAGGCATCGATGGCAATTTATTAGGTCTTTCCCATTCCTTAAAGCCGCTATAGGAGGGACAATATGCAAGGTCTCAAACACAGAAGACAGCAACTTCTCCGTGTCGTCAGGGAGCCACATATCCTCATCTGAGGAGGAACCAGGCTCGCTGTCATAGCCAACCGTCCGATCCCCTGAGTCCTAAAACAACTCACCTTCCTCCATGGAGTCCCGACCTCCAAAAAGATTGTTATCATCATCAGCAAAATCCGAGTAACCCGGCTCGATGTGCCGCTTCTTGCTCTTGGCCTTCCCAGTAGCCGTGCAAGATAACTGTCTCTCCAGGCTGGCCACCCGGTGTGCCAAATCGGATTGGGACCCCCTGCTGGCTTCCCCCTCGCTGAGGGCTGAATGCAGCAGTGGGGGCATTGGCGAGGCTGCAGGTAAAAGAGGGCTAGGGGCAGGGACGCCCGCCCTAACATGTTCCAAAAGTACGCTCCAAGCGCAAGTGACACAAACCGTGCTGAGTCTGCCCAGGGGGCTGGTACCGCACATGGGGCAGAGCTTCACCCGCCCAGAAGGGGCCCCTATCCCCAGAAGCATCCATTATGGTGATTATAGAGAAAAAATGCAGGTTACAAGGCACTAACGGCCCAAACCTGAGCGATCCCCAATTTAGTCCCTCTTTTTATGATCCCTCTTAAGGGAGGAGGGTGCGGAGAGAGATGCGGGGGATGGGGGGGTGTAGGAGACCGGGAGGAACCACAAAACCACAGCTGACAAGGGATCCCACCTAGAAGACACAAATAGGAGAGGCCATGAGGATCCCACAGCGCATGCACATATAAAGTATAGCCAAAAAAGAGGGACTCACGGACCGACCGCATGGGACGGCGTCCTAATGGCTACAAAACCAGAGCAGCAGGCAGGCACAAGGCGTCATCATCACGGGCCCAGATGCAGAGCAGCAGCAGCATGAGAAAATGGTGCCGGGATGCGGTGACAAGCGAACCTCGAGGGACGGGTCGCGCAGCCATGACGCAAAACGCGTCATCACGCAGCCCCGCCCCCCCCCCCCCGCTGCGGGCGCGAAAGCGAGCGCCCCCAGCCCCCAAAATGGCGCCGAGAGCAAGGGAGAAGGGAGCCCCCCCCGGCTGCGGAGCCCAGCGTGCCCCGCACAACCACAAAGGCCGCAGCCTCCAAGACCAGCCCCCCCCCCCACAGCGTGCTGACGAGATGGAGGGGAGAGGAGAAGAAGCCGAGGGAGCGAGGAAGGTAAGTATGCCAGTGAAAAGTAGAGAAGGTGGCAAGCCACACACAAATAATAAAGCTGTGGGTACAGATAAGGGTATAACCCGGGCATTAGGTGGTTCCTCCCCCCCCCCCTAATAGGCTCACCATCCATCGCCTATGGCCGGCTACCCTTTAGGGAGGGTCTGCGGCCAAGAGCCTAGCTCTGTCAACGCCTAACCCCCGGCGTTCTCCCTACCTTCACCTGTCCCGTCAGCCAAGGCTGGGAGGCATAGTGGGTCCACGGGAGCAGGGGTAATACGGGTGCAGCGGCCGACAGGCTAAAAATGTCCCGCTCAGCTGCCGTATTCAGAGAGAGTATCCAACGACGATCCTAGCAGCAGCTTACTGCAAGAAGAACTCTGGGAATTCTATTGAGACAGCTCATTTTATAGGGGCCCGGGAGTAGTTACAGCTCTGGATCTTGCAGTAACTACGCTACCTGGTGGCTGACTACCCAACTGTCATCATATCTGGGATGACCTGGAATGGACCTGGACCTGGACTGGACGGATACCCCAGCATCAACCAGAAGGGACGCTACCTCCGCAGCACACGACTGCCCAGCAGGCCCACAGCATCAGCAGCACAGCTCGCAGCCAGCCAGGGCCTTCCAGAGCGTTCCTCGAGGGGCGGGCGGCGTCGTAATGACCCGCCCATCTCCACAGTATGGCCAGACGGCCAGTAAAAAACATGGCCACAGAGGCCCGCGGCCCACCACTCAGCAGCGCAGTATGGTCATTGCAGGGGGTCCTAAGGTAGGTCTCTGCTCCGCCCATCAACCCCAATAGTGGTTTTGGGTTCTATTCGCCTTTATGGCCGGATGATATTCATGCAGCCCTCGCTTGTGTATCGGGGGGTCATGTTGTTTTTCCCGCTCTAAGGGCTGAGGATCGTTGAGTTAGGTTCCGTCTTTTGCAATGCTAGGGGTAGGTCAGGGGCATCTCTGTATTCAAGCTAGACCTACTGGAGTTCATCGAGAGGAGGAAGTATGATAAAGGAGAGAGAAATGGGAGGGGAGTGAGAGAGCCAAAAGGGTAGAGAAGGGGAGATAGAGGGAGAGAGGGGTAAGAAGAAGGAGGACGGGGAAAAACACCACAGCTCTCCGCATGCACAACCTGCCACCGGGGGGGGGGGCAAGGGAGGGGACAGGGACCCCCCCCCATCTCAGGGGAGATGTAAAGCAAGTCATTTTCGTACCCGCTCTACGCTACTGAGGCCCGGAACACGTGCCATGAAGTCCAAATGATCCGGTTCTCATCCTCTTTATCTTGAACGGCTGCCGTCAGTTCCTCCATTTCCATTATCCTGTCTACCTCCGCAATCCAGTCCTTTTCTGTCGGGATGTACACGGACTTCCACGATCTGGGAAGCAACACCCTTGTCGCATTGATCATGTGTCTTAACATTGATTTTCTGTAGACTGTGATGCTGTCGTTAGTATGATGTAGGAGCATGAGCGCCGGGCAGCACGGAACTTGTGAACCCACCACCTTGGACATAATCTCCGACACTTTTGTCCAAAAAGGTCTGATTCTGGGACAGAACCATAGAATATGAAAGAGTGATCCCTCTCCCGTCTCACATCTCCAGCAATTGGGGGAGGATCCTGGGAACATGGACGCCAGTCTTCTTGGTGTGTAATACCATCTGGTTAGGTATTTGTAATTGGTCTCCTGGATTTGTGCCGAGATTGACGATTTGTATACGAGTGTGAATATCTTCCTCCACTCTTCTGTTGTGAATCCTCTACCCAGATCCCTCTCCCAGTCATCACAAAAGGAAGGGGCCGATTCTTGTACATTGTCTAATAGCTGGTAAATCTGTGAGATCACCCCTCTTGGGGGATCTTTGCTCATGACCAACATCTCAAATTGCGTGAGGTCTAGTCCTAATAAGTTTTTGGGTCCAACTTTTTGTAAGAAGTGCTGGAAGATCAACAGGTGCCATGGGTCAAGATGAGGGTTTTCCCACTTATTTCTAAGCTCATCTATATGGCACCAGTCTCTCCCCCTCAGCAGATCCCGTCCCCTGACCGTTCCTATGTCCCTCCATTTCCCCATGGCGTAGGACTTCTGGCTAAGGGGCAGGTCTGGGTTGTCCACAACTGGGATAAGGGGTGATGGCAAAGGTGATATCTCCTTCTCCTTTCTAGCTCCATCCCATATATGTAAGGTGGCCTTGATCAACGGGTTAGAACCCGCCCACCTGCTTGAGGTTGCCGAAGCCCATGGGACCTCCTTCAGGGGGGTCTCCGTGCAGCCGGCCTCCACGCTCACCCACTTCTTGGTTCCCCCGTTTCTTGTCCAATCTACTATTCGTTGTAAATGGGCCGCTTGCCAGTACTTCCTCAGGTTTGGCACTGCCAGGCCTCCTCTAGATCTAGGTCGTTGTAAAAGTGCAAGTTTGATTCTCGGTTTCTTATTCTCCCAGATGAATTTTATGGATATCGAATTTAGGTTTGTAAAAAAATTTGCTGGTATATGACACGGGAGAGTTTGGAATAGGTACAGGATTCTGGGTAGGATCGTCATTTTTATAGCGCTCATCCGTCCTAGCCAGGTTAACGTGAGGGAACTCCATCCTGACAGGTCTGATTTAATTCTATTCAGCAGGGGAATAAAGTTATGTCGGAAAATGTCGTCAACGTCGCTCGAGATTTTTGTGCCCAAGTATGTTAACGTGGATGAGGTCCATTTAAATGGGAAAGAAGATCTTATGGGAGATATTACTGTGTCTGGTATCCCAACATTGAGTGCCTCTGACTTGTCAAAATTGATCTTGAAGTTGGATAGCTGCCCAAAGATCTCAAATTCCCTCATAAGGACCGGGAGGCTCACTATTGGGTTGGTTATGAAGAATAGAAGGTCATCCGCGTAAGCGGATATCTTGTGTTCTATTCCTTTCACCTGTAGTCCTTTCAGATCTGTATTGTTCCTCATATGCCACAGGAAAGGTTCCACCACAAGAGCAAAGATAAGAGGAGATAATGGGCACCCCTGCCTTGTTCCGTTTGATATCTGGAAGGGTGGAGAGAGGCTGCCATTTATCCTAGCCCTCGCCTGTGGTTTAGAGTATATGCCCGAGATGAATTTGAGTGCTCTGCCCCGAAGCCCTATATGCCTCAGCACCTCAAATGCAAAGTCCCAGCTTACCCGGTCAAATGCTTTTTCGGCGTCTGTAGACAACAACATCATTGGGGAGTCATCTATGCGCGACCGGTGTATTAAGTTTAGGGTCTTGATTGTATTATCCCTAGCTTCTCTGCCAGGGATAAAGCCGCACTGGTCTCCTTCGACCAGGTCAGGCAGGTATGAGGCTAGACGGGTCGCAAAAATTTTTGTGAACAACTTAAGGTCCACATTTAGTAGCGAAATCGGGCGGTAGCTTTTGCAGCTCGACGGGTCCTTTCCTGCCTTATGTATTACTGTCACATGCGCTTCCAGCACCTCTACTGGGAGTGACATAGGTTCGTCATCGCTAACAGTCGTGCTAAAGGCCTGTAGAAACTGCTCGTTCAAGATATTCTCGAATTTTTTATAGTAAGCAATGGTCAGACCGTCCGGGCCTGGGGATCTCCCGTTTGCTGCCTTTATTGCCTGATGTAACTCAGTACCCGAAATTGGTTCTCCCAACTTGACGATGGCTTCGTCACTTAGTTTTGGCATGCCCGAGGTTGCAATGTATTTTCGCATTCGGGAAAGATCTCTGCGGGTGTTCCCTGCCTCTCATGCCCGCAGGTTGTATAGGTCATGGTAATATTCTCGGAACACTCTGGTGATGTCATCTGTTTTATGCCATCTCTGCTGTTTCGCATCTGTTATTGCTTCAACGAAATTGAGGGATTGTTGCTTCCTCAGCGCTCTGGCAAGGAGTGAGCCGTTTTTATTACCCCATTCGTAGTAAAAGCCTTTGCACTTCTTTATGTTAAATGCAGCTTTTTTCAGTAGTAGGGTGTTCAGTTGTTCTCTGCAGGAAGTCAGCTCCTGTAGTGTATCCCGTATCTGCGATTCTTTATGTCTCTTCTCTAGAGTTTGGATCTATGATAATAGGCAGTCTCTCCTCTGAATATTTGCTTTTTTCAGTCTAGAGGCATGTTGTATGAGCACTCCTCATATAACCGCTTTATGAGCCTGCCAGACCGTTGTTGGTGGGACCTCTCCCGAGTTGTTCATTGTAAAGTATTCAGTAAGTGCGGCTCGAACCCCCTGCTCTGTTGCCTGGTCTTTTAACAGGCTCTCGTTCAGACGCCATGTCCATGCCTTTTTACAACTTTCGTTAGTGGTTAGGGACAGCCACACCGGGCTGTGGTCTGACAAGGAGGCTGGTCCTATGTCAGGGCTGACTACTCTAGGTAATAGGTCATGGGATATTAATAGGTAGTCCAGCCTTGCATACGTGGAGTGGACCGATGAGAAATGTGAGTAATCTCTATCTCTGGGGTGGAAGATCCTCCAGGAATCACACAACTGTAGTTTGTGCAGTGCCTGTTTCACCCTCCTTAGACCCCCGTACGGGATGGAAGACCTGCCGGTCGACGAGTCAAGGAGGGGTTCTAAGGTGACGTTCAGGTCCCTTCCAAGAAGTATCCTCCCCTCCTGGAAGTCCGTTAGTTTCTCCAGGAACCTCAAGAGAAACTCTACCTGGCCACTGTTGGGAACATATACAGAGGCCATTGTGTATTTTTCTCCCGACACTGTGCCTTTAATCATTATGTATCTGCCCTCATTATCTGCAGATGTTTTCAGGACCTGGAAAGGGACGTCCCTAGCTAATAGTATTGCCACCCCCTTGGACTTGGAGTCCGGAGAGGAGCTTGCATAGCATTGGGGAAAGCATCTAGGGGACATCCTGGGACAGGTCCGTCCCTTAAAGTGCGTCTCCTGTAAGAAAATTATTTTGGCCCTCATCCTTCTCAATTCCGAGACTACTGCTGATCGCTTCTCGGGGACATTGAGGCCCCTGCAGTTCAGAGACACAATCTTCATAGAAGCCTCCCAAGGGTCCCGAGAATCCCCCACCCCCCCCCACCCCCGACCCCCCCGGAGAAAAGAAACCCGACGCACAGCGGATAGTGGCGTAAAGCGGCAACATCGAGAGAGAGGGGAAAGATTAGAAGATATATAGGAGGGGAGAAATGAGATAAAAGAGAGAGACAAGGTAACAAAAGGTCCGGAGAAACCCAAGGGAGTTTTGGGTTTGTATAAGGTCGCAATATTGGCTTCCCTAATCTAGGGGAGCCTGGTCTCGTGTCTCCTGTGGGAGTCTCCGGCAACTTCCCTCAAGAGAGCACTGAGACTGCGTGGGGGAATGGAAGCTAGGCGAAGAGGAACCAAAACTTTTCAAACAACTATGAAAATTGGTCTCGGTCTACCATCCGAGGCATCCCACCCCCCCCCCCCTATAACACATTAACAGTTAAGCAGCAACACGTGTTCAGCAACTATTAAAAGAAAAATAGAGTGATCCCTTAGAAAGAATTACTAGGTAATCCACATCATTGTTATTGTTCCCCTCCCAGGCGCGCCCCATGCTAGGCGAATCCCCCACAGCTTACAGTTAGAGCCAGGGGTATCCCATCTCCTAGACGAGGGGAGGGCCACCTCCCGAGTCCTCCCCCTTTTTTTTTTTTTGTTTACATACCTTCTAGTCTCCCGGAGATCCCGCCCCCCCAGGCCAGCTTCAGATCTGCCCGCAGTGGACTCCCCCTCCAAGTCAGTTAGGAACCCGGCCCGACCGGAGAACCCCCCGCCACCCAGACCCATCGCACCCCCAGGGAGGGGGGGAGATCAGGCTGCTAGGGAAGCCGTGGTCCAGGCGGCAGGCGGATCCCCGCCCAGGAGGCAGGCCAGGCCCCAGGCAAGGGGCACGCCCAAGCCAGAGCCCCACCGGGCCCCGGACGGGGGGCGCCCCCGGCCAGAGGGCGGGCCCACGCCAATCAGCTCGGGCGGTCCAGTATATGGGGCGCGCCACCCCAAGCCCAGAGGCCCACAATGCACTGGGTAGCAGGGAGCATCCCAGACCAGTAAGGAACATGCACCCCGTGCGGGGGGGACGGGTCAGTAAGCGGGTTGTGGCCAGGAGAACAGGGAGGCCCCAGAGACCAGACCCCGGACTAAAAACAAACCTCAGCCAGAGCCACGCTGCATCCCACATGGGGGACATGTCGAGATGGCAGGTAAGCTACATTCCGAACAGCCACGACTAGTACGGTTCCGGGGAGACCATACAGGTCCGATAGGGGGCCACCCGGGTTGGGCGAAAGGTGGCACCCCAGGCAGCAGAGGGGTACCTCGAACCAGGGCGGCGAACCGCGCTGCCGGATTGCTCCATCGGGCTCGTCCCCCCCCCAGGCACGACTCCCCTCATCTCGGCCACGGAAATCCAGGCCGGATCCCCAGGCAGCGGGGGGCACGAGTCCCCCAGCTGCCCGGAGATGGAGTACCACCCCGCCCACCAGAGGACAGGACATCCCAACAGCCACTCGCTAAATGTCATCATAGACTGTGGATTACCAGCAATATTAACTAATCGACAATAAACTGTAACTGGGACACTTCAAGGAGAACGTAGGAAGAAAATACATATTTGGTTAGTCTAACCGTAACAAAGTCCTTTGCGCGTTCTTCTTCTTCTAGGACCCGCGCAGGGCCCCGTCCCGATCCTACTCAGCGTCTCGGTCAGCCTCAGGGGGGCGAAGTCCCTCCTGCGCCCCAGGTCAGGCGGGGCGCCCCGCCGTCGCCGAAGATCCTGCCTGTGTCTCCGCTGGCGCTGCGGCAGAGGGTCTGCCCCCCGATCGAGCCCCAGCGCCAGCCAATCCGGAACCGAGATTGGCGCGGTCCCCAAGAGCTCAAACAGACCCGGCAATTGCGACGGTTCCTTCAGAATATAAGACCTCCGATCCTTACGAACAATCAGCTGAAACGGATGACCCCAGCGGTAGGATGCTCCTTGTTATTGTATCAGATCTAGAAGAGGTCTCATCAATCTCCGCATCTGAAGGGTCTTGCGAGAGAGGTCAGGTAGAAGTGTGATTCGTGCTCCATCCAGGTCGACCGGGCCTTTATTCCAAGCTCTCTGCATAATAGCCTCCTTGACCTGATAAAAATGCACTCTGCATAGCACATCTCTTGGCCTATCGGGGGCATCCCGAGCGGGGCCCGGTGGATTCGGACGATCTCGATGTGGTCCGAGGGTGGGCGGTCTAGGAGGTTGTTGAATATGCTGCAAACTCTTGTTTTTAACTCTGATGGGGCTATCGATTCGGGAATGCCCCTCAGTCGTATATTGTTGCGTCGATTTCTATTTTCGTGATCATCCTGTTGTAGTTGGAAAGAGGAGAGCACTCTTGCTTGATTATCAATCTGTGCGGCATTATTGATTTCCACTCTGTTAGAGAGATCTGCCACAGAGTTCTGCATGGATGTTATCTCTCTGCGAAATGTCCCCTCCATCCTGGTTATGTAAGTTTCAAAGTCCACTCTGGATGGTAGCGCTTTAAGGGCGTCTGCGATATTCAGCCTAACCGATTCTGCGATGGCCGAGATCAAGGCCCAGGGCAAAGTCGCTCCAGAGGGTTCCGCATCAGCTAATCCCACAGGGCTCTCCTCTGCCAGGGATGATCGGGTGCTCCTTTGGAGCTCTGGTGGAGATGAGCATCGGCAGACATAGGGGGGAGTTGCAGGTACCAGGTCCCGCGATGAACTAGCGACCCCAGTGTCAGACATCAGGTCAGGGTCAGGGGGCAGCCTCCCGCCACCTCTCCCAGGTGCCCGGTCACAGATTTCCCACACGCCAGTCGGTGGGGACTGGTTACTGTAAGGCGGCATCGTGGCCTTTGGTGTCTGCTTGGACCCTTGTGCAGGCATTCTGGAAGCCCGTGTGTGTCCCACATGCCCTTGGGCCCCCCAGCTACAGTGGACCATGGCAGAGGTCACCATCTGTCCTCCTCTGTCAGATGGCGCATGCTCCCCCTCTCCTCCCCTTCTTGTTTCCCATGTGTTCAGGGATGTGTCAGTCTCTATTCCCAGGTCCCCTCTCACCTCTGAGGAGATCGTGTCTGATGCAGGGGTTCCTCTCTCCGCTGGCATAAGTTCAGGGGAGTCAGCCATGGCAGTCTGATGAGCGCTCCCCGGTGTCCGGAGCACCGGGTCTTCCTCCACTGGCGGCGGCGTCCAGCTGCCAGTCTGTCTCTCTCTCCGTCCGTGCGGCGGCGAGCGGATCTCCTCCACAGTCTGCGGGGAAGAGCAGAGGCCGGTCCCCCGCTCCCCGCCCCTCCGCTCAGGGCTCAGTGTGCTCGCAGGCTGAGCTCCCCGGTCGTTCTCCCTTGACCGGTGCTCGCTCCGCGAGGTGGCGGACTCCACCCCCCGCGCCGGCGGGGCCGGCGCCATGTTACCTGCATCTTCTCGGGGCGCAGGTCGGTGCGACGGCGGCCGGCTGTGGTGCACACATAGCTGGCAGGTGTGCGCCGCCATTCCGTGACCGTGGGATGTAGGGGTAAGTATAAAGGCTCTGCTTATTTACTGTCATGTCTTCACCCAAGCAAGAAGCAGTTGTGAAACTGCGAAGCGCAGGTGGTTTCCCCGGCTGCCCTTGACTTTCCTCCCCCGGCTGTGGCCTCTCTATTTTGCCTGACAGCTGAGTATCTCCTCACTAATTTTTTCACTTTAGTTTATTTTTGTTCATTCTTGGTGTTTATTTCTCCTGTGTCACCTGTTATTATTTGGCACTATGCACTTTACAAACTATCCAATTATTGAGACATGCTGGATTGTTTAGTATGCTGTATTGTCTTGATATTATGCACAATTGTTTTGTGCACCGGGGATAATATTCTACACTATATATGTTTATTGTTTCATGGTAAAGGCACTTATATCATTTCATTTGATCTAATACGTGAGGTCATATGGATTGTTTTTTGTTGTTTATTTGTTGTTTTTTGTGCCAGCACAAAGAATATTTAAGGTATATAGGTTTAGGTATTGATTTTTTATTGTGTATATATTATTGATTTTTTATTGTGTATACATTTTTGATTATCGATCACAGTTCTTTTCTTTTTTAAGGGATATTGATTGTGGTTTTATACTCTTTATTGTTTCTTGAACTTATAGTGGGGATTGATTTATAACACATCTAATATTGGCCGATTCCTTGTATTATGTGGCTTACTCTGAGGAAAGAGGGATATTAGGGTCAGCATGGGGATTTTTAATGTGTCTTACATGTTGGTTTTAAAAGTTTGTTGTGCTTGCAATTTTTGAATAAATATTGTTAGATTTTCTCCACTGGTTGTGCTCCCTTTTTTTGATCCCTGGGGAAATAGTGTACCCCAGGTTGCATTTATTCATCTGGACTGGATATAATGAAAATTAGTGTTTTGGAGGACACAGCTGAGATTTCTTAGGGTCTATGGTCCAACCAAAAATTTTCAGAGTGGACATTATCTCTGCAAGGTTACTCTGCCCCTCCTCTGAAGAGGAGGAAGGTCGTCTAAGTATCACTCAGATTCTCTTTTGGTAAAGGAAGGCCAGGATGTCTCAACAAAATTGCTTCTTTCACCCAGGCACCGGATGTGTGGCAGCAGCACCTCTCTAAATTGCTTGGGTTGTTTCTCCCCCTTTCAGGAATCCTGGTGGATTTTCCTCCAGTGACTTTCAGGAGCAAGTTGTCAATTGCGTCTCTGAATAACGTTTTTTCTATTAAAAGGTAGATAAAATACAATTCTGTGATTACTCACCTGTAGAATTTGTATTATGAGTATACAGTACGTCCTGTTCCAAATAGATTACTTACACGTGGGTATTACTCCGCCAAATGGCGCTGGACTGCAGAGACATCGAAAAATAGGCTCCTCCCGGCCCCTCAAATACCCAGGGACCTCCCACAAATCCCCAGCATTGAAAAGCAGTTAACGAGAACCCGGGAGAATTAAACAACCCAAACTATTAACTATAATAATGATAACAATCACCATACAGGGGATTCAAGATTATGCAAAGCCAAGGGTGGGTTGGAGCAGGACGTACTGTATACTCATAATTCCAATTCTATAGGTGAGTAATCACAGAATTGTATTATTCTTAGTATACAGTACGTCCTGCTCCAAATAGATTACTTACACGTGGGACATCCAATAGCAGTGTCCATAAAGTAGGGTGGGATCCCCAAGAAAAAAGTAGCAGCAGACAGTTTAAACCACTGCCGCCTGCAGAACCTTTCGGCCAAAAGCAGCGTCAGCTGAGGCCCTAACATCAACCTTGTAAAACTCTGAAAAGGTATGAACAGAAGACCAGGTAGCGGCCTTGCAAACTTGTTCAACAGAAGCCTGGTGCTGAAAAGCCCAAGAAGCACCAATAGCACGAGTGGAATGAGCAGTAAGGCGGAAGGGAGGATTCTTCCCCTCAGCAGAGTAGGCCTGAATCACAGCCTGACGGATCCATTTGCTGATAGTAGACTTGGCAGGAGCCAAACCCTTCCTAGGCCCAGAAGGGACCACAAAAAGAGCATCAGTTTTCCTGAAGGGTGCGGTAGCCACCAGATAGTACTTCATACACCTAACCACATCCAAAGAATTCAAGACCCTTTCCTTAGCATTACTAGGATTAGGCCACAAGGAAGGGAGAACAATGTCCTGATTCAAATGAAAGGCAGACACTACCTTAGGCAGAAAGTCTGGCTTGAAACGAAACACCACCTTGTCCTGGTGTCTCTCATAGTAGGGGGCTTGAATAGAAAGCGCCGCCAACTCAGACACAAGCCTAACAGAAGTGATAGCCACCAGAAAGACAGTCTTGAGTGTAAGAATGGCAAGGGCAGCATCCTGCACAGGTTCAAAGGGAGCACCCTGCAAGGCTGACAAAACCAAATTCAAATCCCAAACAGGCACCATAGGCTTACGTGGTGGGCACACATGAGTGACCCCCTGGAAAAAAGTCCTGATCAGAGGGTGATGAGCAAAGGACTTCTTGAAGAAAATAGCCAGGGCAGAAACCTGCCCTTTCAGAGTATTGAGTTGGAGCCCCATCTCCAACCCATGCTGCAGGAACTCCAGGATCCTGGGAATAGAGAACACACGACAGGGAAGAGACTTAGACTCACACCAGTCAATGTAGGCACGCCAAACCCTGTAATAAATGGAAGAAGAAGACTTCTTCCTAGCCTTTATCAAAGTATCCACAACCGAGGAAGACAGCCGTCTTCAGCCGTCAGCAGCCAGGCCGTCAAAGCTAGAGTTTGTAAATTGGGATGGCGTAGAGAGCCCTGAGTGAGCAGATCTGGCACCAAGGGCAGGGTGTACTGATCTACTGCCAGCTGCATCACGTCTGCGAACCACACTCTTCTTGGCCTCCTGGGGGCCACCAGGATTGCTGGCACCCCTTCCAGGGCAATCTTGCGCAGAACCCTGCCCAGCAGGGGAATTGGAGGGAAGACATACAGGAACTGAAAGTCCTGCCATGACATTGCTAGAGCATCTGAGGTCAAGGCCAGAGGATCCTGGGACATTGAGACAAAAGCTGGGAGCTTGTGATTGTGACAGGACGCAAACAGATCCACATCTGGTTGGCCCCAACAGTGACACAGGGATTGAAACACCCTGCTGCATAGGGACCATTCTCCCTGACGAGAGGTCCCCCTGCTCAGAGAGTCCGCCAGGCGATTTTCCACCCCTGGGATGTACAGAGCTGATATGCAGGGGACATTGGCCTCTGTCCAAGTCAGAATCAGAGACGCTTCCTGGAGGGCCCCCTTGCTCCGGGTCCCTCCCTGATGATTGATGTAGGCAACTGCCGTCTGGTTGTCCGAGCGCACCTGAACAGGCAGGCCCAGAAGGTGAGTGGTCAAATGAGCCAGAACTAACCTGATTGCCCGCAGTTCCAAGACATTGATAGGTGTGTGGGCCTCCTGAGGACCCCACCTCCCCTGGAACCGCAGGGACTTCCAGAAACCCCCCCAACCTGACAGATTGGCATCCGTGGTGACCGTCTCCCAGGGAGGGGTAAGAAAGGATCTGTCCCCCAACACCTCCTCCTGACCCGAGGGGAGAGCACACAGACCCCATCTAGGGACGCTGGGTCCTTGTCCCATACTGACAATAGGTGAAGTTGCAGAGGCCTCAAGTGGAACTGAGCATAAGGGACCGCTTTGAAGCATGCCACCATCAGGCCCACCAGCTGCATCCCCTGCCTGATGGAGGGATGAAGACAAGATAGGAGGAACTGAGCCTGTGCAATCAGACTGTCCACCTTCTGTTGAGGAAGGAAAATCCTTGCCTGAATTGTATCCAGATTCATTCCCAGGAATGGAGTTACCAAGGAAGGGGACAGTGAGGACTTGGGGTGGTTGATCACCCATCCAAATGACTCCAGAGTGGACACCACCAGCTGAGTATCCAACTCTGCCTGATGTAGAGATTGGGAAGTGATGAGAATGTCGTCCAGATAGGGAAGCACGCGGACGCCCTGGCATCTGAGCAGAGACATCACGCCCGCCAGCACCTTGGTGAACACCCAGGGAGCTGAAGTGAGATCAAAGGGCAAAGCCACATGGTAGTGTTGATCTATCACAGCGAACCTGAGGAACCTTTGATGACCTGGAAATACAGGAATATGAAGGTAAGCATCTTTGATGTCCACAGAAGTCATGAAATCCCATTGGTGCAGGGAACTGATGGCAGAGCGCAAAGTTTCCATGCGAAAGTGCCTGCCCATGACAAATTTGTTGGGGATCTTTAAGTCCAGGATGGGCCTGACTGAACCATCTTTTTTGGGTACTGTGAATAGGTTGGAATAAAAGCCCT
Organism: Gastrophryne carolinensis; assembly: GCA_027917425.1. Taxonomy (NCBI): domain Eukaryota; kingdom Metazoa; phylum Chordata; class Amphibia; order Anura; family Microhylidae; genus Gastrophryne; species Gastrophryne carolinensis. The sequence goes on from CM051235.1 coordinate 469,484,984, forward strand.
TGCCTTTTTCTCTTAAGGGGACCTGGCAGATGACCTCCAGCTCCAGGAGGCCTTGCACTGCTTGCACCAGTTCCTGAGCTGACACGGTCCTGAGGAATCCGGGATCTGATGAATTTTGGAGGGGGACAGGCAGCAAACTCCAACTTGTAACCGGAGGACACTACCTCCTGAATCCACTGGTCTGAGACATGAAGCCTCCAGACGTGAGCAAAGTGCTGAAGCCGTTCCCCCACCCGGATGGGTGAGGGCGCCCCATCATGCCTGAGGGGGCTTGGGGGATGATTTTGCTTTGGAACCCCAGGAAGGGCCAGGAATGTCCACGTCCTCTGCCGCTACTCCAGAAATCTCCCCGGGTCCCAGGAAAGGAAACCCCCCTCCCCTGTCTGGCTCCACGGTAAGGGGAGGAGAAGGAACCCTGACCCCGAAAGGGCCGAGATTGCCGCCTGCGCTGGGGTAACCTGCCTCCCTTAGCAAAAAGGTCCAGGTGGTCCCCAAACAGACGCAGTCCTTTAAAGGGAAAACCAGTGAGGGCCTACTTGGCAGCGTTGTCAGCAGCCCACTGGCGCAGCCAAACCGAGCGGCGTATAGCCACCACAAGGGCAAATGTTCTGGCACACATTCTGATGGTGTCACAACTGGAAAGTGCATTGAACACCTCACAAGGCAAATCATCAGGGGCACTGTCAAGTATATTTCTGATAAGGGTTCTTGTGGCCACAGCAGTGATGGCAGAGGCAAAGACCAGGTGCAGCGCCGTCCCCGCACATGCAAAGGCATGGGATGCCAGCTGGTCAATGCGCCGATCCTCAGCATCCCGCAGGGTAGTAGAGTCAGGGGAGTGCATGACAGAGGTGTTAGATAACCCTAGGACCGGGGCATCCACTTCGGGAGGGGATGACCAACACTTTACCACATCAGCAGGAAAGGGATACTTCCTATCCCAACTTTTAGGGACCCCGGGAAGTTTACTGGGGCGCTCCCATTCCTTGAGCACATTCCTTGAGGCCATTCTCCTGATTCCCTCCACCTCCCACACCCACTCCATAATGTCTGGAGTGTGTTGGGAGCGCCAATGTCGCGATATTATTGACCTAGCTGCGGTTAGGAGATGTCTGAGGATTCCCTTCTTTGCAGCCGAGATCGACCCAGGCACCACTGACAGCAGGGCAATTTGAGGTTCCTTAGGTATATCCTCTAGAGTCAAGAATTTATAGGCCGAGAATACCTGGTCCCATAGCTTATTTATCAAGGGGCAGCTCCACCAGATGTGGATCATAGTACCCTCCGCCTGTCCGCATCGCCAGCATGTGCCTGCGTCGACCCCCCTAAATCTGGCTAGGTCAGTGGGACATCTATACCACCGGGACAGAATTTTATAATTTTTTTTCCTGAGCTTTACACGCAAGAAAGAGCTTATGGGTCAAGGTAAAGGATTTTTCCCAATCCTCGGCATCCAGCTTCCGACCTAAATCCCGCTCCCATCTTCTGATAAACCCAAGGTCCTCTGAAGAATCCCTCTCCGCCTGCAGAACCTTATACAGGAGTGATAGGGCATCATCAGCTCTCAGGATGCTCTCAAAGGTGGTCAGAGGCTTAGAGAACGAAGACCCCGGGGTATGGAAGGAGATGAAGGCGATCAACTGTCGATGTAGAAGCCAGGATACCCTCTCACCTCATCCCTGGATCCGAAGATCTTGGAGACTTGGGGGTCTATTGTTCTGTAAAATGTCACCCAGCCTAACTCCTTGCGATTTTTCCCAAATTAGGAATCTACTCGTCCCCATTCCCGGAGGGAAAGCGGGATTATCAAACAAGGGGGTAAGCGGTCCCAGTCTATGCGATATTCCCTTTTTCTTTAGAGTTGAGTCCCATACAGATAGCAAAGCACGTGTCAACAGTGGAAGACTATAGGCCGTAGGCCTCAGGGAGGGCTCCACCCAGGGAAGCGCGGTAAGGCTGAGAGGCGAGGCTCCGTCCTCCACACTCCCCCATAGTTTGTCTGCCCGGTGGTGGAACCAGTCAGCCAATCTAACTAATAGTGCAGCCGTGTGGTAGCCTTTAAGATCTGGTAATCCCAGTCCCCCTTCTCCCTTAGGTCTTGTCAGGACCTGATTCTGGGCTTCTTATCATTCCAAACAAACTTAGTCCAGGCCTTCTTCAAAACCTTGAAGAAGCCCTGTTCCGGAACAATCGGGATAGCCTGAAACACGTAAAGCGGGGTAGGATGTCCATCTTTAATATGTTTATCCGACCCATCCATGAATATTGAACTTTATTGTATGCCTTAAGGTTCTCCAGGGTCTTAGAGAGGAGGGGGGCGTAAGTTTGCCTGTACAGACTGTCCAAGTTAGTAGGTAGTTGTACACCCAGATAAGTAATAGATTCTTTCTGCCACTTAAATTAGAAATTCGTTTGCAGATGTCCTAGGGTGTCACTGGACAGGGAGATATTAAGGGCTTCCGTTTTGGAGAGGTTGACTTTAAAGTTACTGAGGCAGCCAAATCTTTCAAATTCTTTGAGTATAGAGGGCAGGGAAAGATGGAGGGATGAGATATACAGCAAAATATATTGGTATATTGGTGACAGAAAGAAGAAAAGAAGGAAAACAAATGCAGAAAGAAGAAAAACAAATGCAGAAAGAAGAAAAACAATGCAGTCTCAAAAATTAGAAATAGGGAAAATAAATATATTGACGGAGATAAGGCTGTGGCTGACCATCTGAATAGCTACTTTTGTTCGCTATTTTCAGATAGTAGCAGGCATGGTCATAGCACAACATCCAGCTGGGAGAGTACAGCTCCGGAGTTTCTGGAGGCTGATGTCTTAGCCGAGCTGGCACATCTAAAGGTAAGTAAGGCGATGGGTCCAGATGGAATCCACCCCAGAGTTCTAAGGGAACTTAGGTTTGTGATTGCAGCCCCTCTAACTGATTTACTTAACCATTCCCTTTCAACTGGTGAGGTTCCAGATGATTGGAGAATGGCCAATGTCGTACCAATCCATAAAAAGGGGAGTAGAGAAGAAGCCAGTAATTACAGGCCAGTTAGTTTAACATCTATAGTGGGCAAATTAATGGAAACACTCTTAAAAAAACAGATCATTTCCCATCTAAAAATTAATGACCTATTGGACCCAAAACAGCACGGCTTTACTGAGGGCAGATCATGTCAGACCAATCTTATTGATTTCTTTGACAATGTCACTAAAGTGTTAGATGAAGGTGGTGCTGTGGATATCGCCTATCTGGATTTTAGCAAAGCCTTTGACACTGTACCACATAAGGAGCTCATAGATAAGTTATTGAAGGTAGGACTCAATCCCTGGATAGTTCAGTGGATTTCCAGTTGGCTGAGGGATCGGTATCAGAGCGTTGTTGTAAATGGCGTGCAATCTGAACAAAGGCGAGTTACAAGTGGTGTGCCGCAGGGCTCTGTCCTGGGCCCCATTCTTTTTAATATATTTGTAAGTGACATAGGAGAAGGCTTGGTAGGAAAAGTTTGTCTGTTTGCTGATGATACAAAGGTTAGTAATAGGGTGGATATTCCTGGAGGTGTCTGCAACATGGAAAATGATTTAGCTTTACTGGATAGATGGTCAAAACTGTGGAAACTAGAGTTTAATGTCTCTAAATGTAAAATCATGCCCTTGGGTAGAAGGAATCCCTGCTCTGAGTACCGTATGGGCAGTACTGTGTTAGCCAGGACCTCGGAGGAGAGAGATTTAGGGGTACTGATTACTGATAGCTGCAAGATGAGTGGACAGTGTAGCCAGGCAGTGGGAAAAGCAAGCAGGATGCTCGGCTGCATAGCTCGAGGCATCACCAGTAGGAAGAGGGAGGTTGTGATGCCGCTGTATAGAGCCCTGGTAAGGCCACAGCTAGAATACTGTGTGCAGTTCTGGAGACCTTACCTGCAAAAAGACATTATTCAAATAGAACGTGTCCAAAGGCGGGCAACGAAAATGGTGGAAGGACTTAAACTTAAAACTTATCAGGAGAGACTTAAAGAACTTAATTTGTACAGTCTGGAGGAAAGAAGGGAGAGGGGGGACATGATTGAGACCTTTAAATATGTGAAAGGATTGAATAAGGTTCAGGAGGGAAGTGTTTTTAAGAAGAAACTTAACGATAGAACAAGGGGGCACAACCTGAAGCTAGTCGGGGGGAAGATCAGGAGCAATGTTAGAAAATATTATTTTACAGAAAGAGTAGTAGGTGCTTGGAACAAACTTCCAGCAGAATTTAAACATGCCTGGGATAAGCACACATCTATCCTAAGATAAAGAGTACATACAGTATACACATAAGGGCAGACTAGATGGACCGTATGGTCTCCTTCTGCCGTCAAACTTCTATGTTTCTATGTAAAAGGTCGTCTGCAAACAGTGAAAGTTTATGCTCCCTCCCCCCACAGTGCATTCCCTTGATTGTGGGGTTCGCTCTCAGAGCTTGTTCAAGATGTTCCATGACTATTACATACAACAATGGCGAGAGTGGGCATCCTTGTCGCGTACCATTGCCAATCCCGAATGGGGATGATAGGCGCCCATTCACTCTGACTCTGGCTGTTGGCCCACTATATGTATTCCTGTATGCGAGCATCTAGTTCCTCTAAGGGGAGAGTATCTCCTCTACCCTTTATGTTGTATAGTCCTGTATAGTATTTCTGGAATTCCTCCACAATCTGATTTGGTTTGTGGACCTCCCGCCCCTCCTTATCTCTAATGACTGGTACATACGTTAGGTCCTGTCTAGGATGTAAAGACCGGGCTAATAGTCTCCCGCATTTGTCCGAGAATTCATAAAACTTGGCTCTACACCCATCTCTGTATTTTAGATAGCATTGGTCATATAACCTCTTAAATGTCTCTCTAGCTGTGACTAGTTCCACCAAGTCCCCATTGGAGTGCGTATTCTTATGTGTTTGCTCAAGCGCTTGGATATGGTCTAGAGTAGACCGAATCTGTTGCGTCCTCTCTCTCTTCAACCTAGAGCCATGTTTCAAAAATATCCCTCTAAGAACACATTTCATCGCTTCCCTCTGTGTTGGTAAGGAGGTGTTGTCATTTACGTGATCTGTGATGAAGTGTGCTATAGAGCTTTCCACCTCCTTCATACATACGGGGTCCTTGAGTAAATTGCCGTTAAGTCTCCAGTTGAACTGTCTTCTGGCCCCTCCCGTGACCGGTAGGTTGAGATATACTGGGGAATGGTCTGACCAAATGATAGGGCCAATTGAGGCACCCAGGTCTCTAGCAAGGGCATGATGACTGACAAAAATGTAGTCCAGTCTGCTGTACGAGGCGTGGGTGTGCGAGAAAAACGTATAGTCTCTCGCCCCTTGATTCAGAATTCTCCAGACATCAACCACCTTTTTGAAGGTCGCCAGTTTAGCTTGTGAGATTGCTGACCTGCCCTGAGAGGTGTCCAACCTTGGATCTAATGCCATGTTGAGGTCCCCTCCCAGGATTATGACCCCTTCTGCAAATTTCCCCAGTAGGCAGAGGAAACGTACTCCCACCCCCGCTTGGTCTTGATTGGGCAGGTATATGTTTGCTATAGTATAGGTCTCCCCGCCCGCTGAGAATTTCAGAAAGATGTATCTCCCCCAGGGGTCGACCTTTGAATCCAGTGGCTCCAACTGAGCATTCTTATGAATAGCGATCGACACCCCTTTGGATTTGGTGTCTGGATTTGGGGAGTTATACCATCTTGTGAAGTATTTATTTCTGATTTCTGGAATTCTCCCACTACTGAAGCGGGTCTCCTGGAAAAGTATTACATCTACCCTTTCCTTGTGCAGGCCATATAGTATCTTAGCTCTTTTTTCAGGTATGTTTAAACCTTTAGAGTTTAGGGAGCATATCTTCAAGTTAGCCATACCGCCAGACCCTCCCCCCTCCAAAGCACGTCAACAGTAGAGGGTAAGGGAAAAGAGGGGCGGGAGGGCAGTCCCAATACTAGGGGGCTGAATCAGCGGGCAGGTAAATGGAAGGGATACCAGTCCAACGTATCTAGGTGTCTCAACCCTTGGGGATCGAGAAGCAGGAGCAGGGTAAGGAAAGGAAAAGAGAAAAGGAAAGGGAAAAAGAGAACCGAAAAATTGAGAAACCCTCTATAGAGAAAGAGGGCGGGTTCTAGTAGTGGAACTACTGTTCCTTATTCTGCTTAGTCCCACCAGGCGAAAGCTCGGTGAGAGAGAGCAGAAAGCTATTAGGGGGTAAAGCAACCTCGCATCACGGGCGGGGCCCCAGCAACCCCATCTCTAATCCACTAACCCTCGGGGCCAACACGTAATGAGCCTCTGGGCCCCCGGTCATCAGCTTAGAGAGGGGACAATTCAAAAACACTTGGCTATAAGCCATGGTTGTGCGAAGCATCTAGTGAACAATATAACTTCTAATAATCAGCTAAACATTTAAGAACATAAGGCAGAGAAAAAAACAGGTAACAAAATGCAAAATGATCACATCTTTTCGTAGGCTATGAGTAGCCACATCTCAGGGAGCAGCAGCCATTTCTCAAAAAGGATACTTTTACATCCGGCGCGCGTCCATTCCGTCAGGGGATCTAGGTCCAAAGGCCCGGCGCCCTATCTCCGTGGACCTGGACGGATTATCCCCCCTCCACCACGACCTCTTCAACGGTCTCTTCTGTCCCACTGATCTCCACGTGGGGGCGGATCTACGCTAAAGTCCAGCCAGTCCGGGACTTCAACGGGGTCAGGAAGGTCTTCTCTGCGTCGTAGGGTAAATGTGCCGTTGTCTCTGCGGACAATAAGGTGAAATGGGTGCCCCCACTTGTAAGAAGCGTTAACCTCCCGAAGTTTTTCCAGGAGGGGGCGCATCACTCTCCGCATGTGTAGCGTATGTCGGGAAAAGTCTGGAAGAATTTGAATCCTGCGGCCATTCCATTCCACCTGTCGCTGTTCCCAGGCTTTTTGTAGGATGTCCTCGACTGTGAAAAAGTGTACGCGACATAAAACATCTCGTGGCGCATCAGCTTCACCCACTGGCCAACTAGTCACCCTGTGGATACGGTCTATGGTTATCTCCGATTCTCTTGGGTTTTCCAGTACAGCATTAAAGATGTCAGAGGCAGATGATCGTAATTGACTTGAGGGTATTGATTCCGGGATGCCCCTTCAAATTATTGCGCCTGTTCCGATTCTCCAGGTCGTCGGCTTGTAGGATAACATCTGTGAGTTGATGTTTCTGGCTGCGAGTTGCCCGTTCCAGCTCAGCTATTCTGTTTTCATGATTGGTGCTGGAGCTCTCCCTAGTGTCCAGAGCCACCCTAGTATCCAGAGCTGACGTTTGCTGTTGTAGATCCTCTAGCTCTTTCCTAACCGCTCGCTCGATCCTCAGTGCAACTGCCTCCAGATCTTCTTTCAGATCCGCTTTAGTGGGAAGAAACTGGAGAAGTTTGAGGCTGGGATCCAGCTCATTAGGGATGCCCCATGTTGCTTGGGTTAGGTGGAGGCTGGAATGAGGCTGACCTCCAGGGGAGTCTGAAGGTCTCTCCTCCGGATCTGGGTTGCTCCAGTATCCCTCCTGCGGGCTTGTTCTGTCACGTGGGTCTCTCTCAGGACTTGAATACCAGGCCAGCGGCGGCGTGTGGCTGGGTGGCAATGTGGGGCTTTGGATTGGCGACCACCCCACTTCGTCGCTTTCTGTGTGGGGTTCCTGCTCTGAGTATGGTGTCTGCAGGGGGAAGGGATCTGTTTAGCAGGCTGCCTGAGGGGGGTGGTTGATGCACTTCACATTCAGCCCTTACTATATGTGCAGCGTGTTGTGGTGTAACATTCCTCTCCCTTAATGGTGAGAGTTCCAGCTGCCTCATGACTTGAGATGTATTAGAACTTGTGATGGGGCTTATCTGTGGAGGGGAGATCCCCTCTTCTGCGGAATTTCACCCCTCCGCTCCAGGTAGCGGCAGGAGCTCTATCTGCCCGGTTCCCCATCTCCCCGCTCTTGTCATCATCAGCATGATTGTACTGCAATAGGTCTCCTCTCGCCTCCGCTGCCACCTCCGCCGCACGTGCATTGTTCACGCGGCTCCCTCCCTCCTCTGTCTTATCTTCAGCGGCTGGGGAAAGGCAGTGCGGGAGATTGCCCCGACCCACCTCCGCACGCATGTCACTCGAGCGGCTCCTCGCCTCCTGCTGCTGACGCTGCCTCCTCTCGGCAGATCTCCGTCTCCCTGGCTCACGCTGCGGGAGGCTCGCTCCTCTCCCCTCCTGCGCCATCTTGAGCGACACTGCCGGCTCCCTGGATGAGTCCTCTGGGACCAAGAAGCGTGCGATGTCACCGTCCATCTGGCCTCCTCAACCTCTCCGAGTCTTCCTCTTGTTGCCTCCCATGGCAAGGTTCTTGCTGGGTTCTCTGCCCTGTCGGTCGGCTGCAAGACGGGTAAGTTGCCGGAGCCCCTCTTCTGAGCGACCTCACTCCGCCATGCGTAGGCCATGCCCTTTTTTTTTTATTTTTTTTTTTTTTTTTTTTTACTTTTGCTTATGGGGAAAGGGAGGGGGAAATGCCACACTGGCTATATGGGAATGGGAGGAAGAATGCCACACTGCCTATATGGGGATTGGGAGGGAGTATGCCACACTGCCTATGGGAATGGGGGAATGCCACACTGTCTACGAGGAAAGTCAGGGGGGGGAGGATGCCACAATAGTCGGGGGGGGGGATGCCCCACACTAGCCATGGGGGAGAATGCCACTCTACCTGTAATGGTGGGATTTAGCACCTTGCCTATTATTTGGTTCTGGGGGGGGCATCCAGCTAACAGAGAGCTCGGAAAAATACAATTCTGTGAAATACTCACCTGTAGAATTGGTATTATAAGTATACAGTACGTCCTGCTCCAGATAGAATACTTACACTTGGGTATCCTCCGCCAGATGGCGCTGCACTGCAGAGACATGTAAAACAGGCTCCTCCCGGCCCCTCAAATACCCGGGGACCTCCCACAAATCCCCAGCATTGAAAAGCAGTGAAAAAGAAGCCGGGAGAATTTAACAACCAAAGACTGGTAACTATAACAATGATAACAATCACCATACAGGGGATCCAGAATAATGCAAAAAAACCAGGGTGGGGTGGAGCAGGACATACTGTATACTTATAATACCAATTCTACAGGTGAGCATTTAACAGAATTGTATTATTCTAAGTATACAGTACGTCCTGCTCCAGATAGAATACTTACACTTGGGACATCCAATAGCAGTGTCCATAAGTAGAGTGGGATCCCCAACAAAGAAGGTAACAGCAGACAGTTCAAACCACTGCCGCCTGCAAAACCTTGCGGCCAAAAACAGCAACAGCTGAGGCCTTAAAGCGGACCTTCACTCTGAATAAGAGTCTATCTTATATGTTTCCCACACCCTGTACATACAGATTGTCCAAATTAAAAATCATCCTACCTGCATCTACTGCATGTTATGAGCCTCCATAACATGCATCCAAGATGGCGGCTCATGGAAGCCGCCATCTTATCAGGCAGCCTGCAAACAGGAAGTGCATTCTGACTGTGCTGCTCTGCATTCTGGGATTGCTGACCGTTACCTGACCCCCAGCTCTGCTCTGTCTGAGCAAAGCACAGCTATAACCCAACCCCCCTGTACCTTATCCCACTCTCCTCTCCTCAGTAAGTGTGATGCTTCTGAGTCAAGATGGCGGCGCCCGTATCCTAAATTCCTGAACAGAGTTGCAGCCCAGTGGGGGAAAGAATAATAAGTTAGTGACTAAAAACATAAAATATATTAATTTTAGATGCTGGGGGACCGTTTTTTAAAAGTTTGGGCTTTTCATTAAATCACGCTGAAGGTCCGGTTTAACTTCAACCTTGTAAAACTTTGAAAAGGTATGAACAGAAGACCAAGTAGCGGCCTTGCAAACTTGTTCAACAGAAGCCTGGTGCTGGAAGGTCCAAAAGGCACCAATAGCATGAGCAGAATGAGCAGTAAGGCGAAAGGGGGATTCTTCCCCTTAGCAGAGTAGGCCTGAATCACAGCCTGACGAATCCACTTGCTGACTTGGCAGGAGCCAAACCCTTCCTTGGACCAGAAGGGATCACAAAAAGAGCATCAATTTTCCTGAAAGGTGCAGAAGCCACCAGATAGTGCTTCAGACACATAACCACATCCAAAGAGTGCAAAAACTCTCTCCTTAGCATTTCTAGGGTTAGGGCACAAAGAAGGAAGAACTATATCCTGACTCAAAAGAAAGACAGACACTAGCTATAGGCAGAAAAATACAACTCTGTGAAGTACTCACCTGTAGAGTTGGTATTATATGCAGACAGCACGTCCTGCTCTAGACATAAGGGTCGATTCTAAATCCAAATGTTAATTGATTTCGGATCGGGAATCGGGAGTTTGGGTGGGTGTTTTTTTCCTTTTTTTTGGCCATTTCGTATTCGCACGAACGTTCGGGCATATGCGTATATGTTCTTTCGATTTCCGCCCGTCAATTGTATTTTTTGTGTTAGTTATTGTATATTTCCCGTCCAAATCGTATTTTTTGCGATCGTTCCTAATTTAGCCGTTAATGACATGGGCTTGCGATCAATTCAGAGAGCTGATTGCCAAGTGTTTCTAAGCACATTTAATGGTTGATTTCCGAAATCTTATCCGGTAGCTTTTTGGCCTCGGGAGTAGAATGGAGAGGAGTGAGTTCGAGGAACATCAAGGTCTAATGCTTTTTGGCATCAATTTGATCCGGATGTCTGAGGGCAGATTGCCCCTGCGTCGTCGCATGAACATCGATGGCATGAATGACATTGAGCTGTTCGAGCTGACCAGGCTTAATCGCGCTTCCCTCCATAAATTGTATAGTGAGCTGCGGCCATGGTTAGCCCGCACCACAAGGAAGGGGCAAGCAATTTCAGGTATGACCAAGATGCTTGGCTGCCTGCAATTTTTGGCGAACGGCTCGTTCCAGAGGCTGGGTGCCCTCTCTGTGGGGTTTTCCCAGCCTACGCTGAGCCGCGCACTATCCAAATTTTTGGAAGGCATGGCTGCCATAACTCAGAAATATATTTATTTCCCTGATGATATGGTAGCCAGAAACGCCATTAAGCTTGGTTTTTTTAATATCGCCGACATGCCCAATGTAATTGGTGCAATTGATTGTACACATGTGGCCCTCGTTCCTCGTGCAGCCGACGAGTACATATACAGGTAGATATTTTTGGGTATTTTTTAGTTTAAGAGTTGTTTAGCATAAACCATCCTATTATTGATCCCAATGTGTAATATTCCCTCTGATTATTCATCCATATGTTTTTTAGTCCATTAGCTTACAGATCCCTCTGTCCAATCTTCCCTTCTCATACTAATCCCTATGTGGATTGATCCCCTTATAGTTTTTATCCTCGGTTCAAGTTTGCCTCCTATTACTGATGACAATAGAGCTTAATGATCCCTGTGTTTATTTACATGCTGATTACTGATCCCTTAGTTGAATGTATCCTTTTTTTTTTGGTTTGTGTGCCTTTTTTGGATTGTGCATAACGTGTAATGGAACCTATTTTACTTTCATGGTTTTATTTTTTGGGTGGTTATTGTCCATGCCTTTTGTTTGGTGTGTATTTGACCATACAATTTTGATCTGTCATTTGTGTGCAGCCCTGTTTTTTCTGCCAAATGTGTTGTGCCCTTATCTGTTCACCCTTTTTTTAATTTTTTCTCTTTAGGAATCGGAAAATGGGACACTCCCTTAATGTCCAGGCAGTGGTTGGGCCTGACATGCGTTTTTTGAGTGTCCTTGCCGGCTACCCTGGCTCTTCTCACGATTTCTATATTCTTAGGCGATCTGGTTTGTATCGGCGATTTGAGGCTGGTGAATTTTCTGGTGCATGGCTGCTTGGTAAGTGTGTTTCATTTTTGGCACTTGCTCTTTTCCTTGACTTGTTTAATAATATATGGTTTTACTCTAGAACGTTTTCTTTAGATCTGACCCCACATTTTGCAACTGTTGCAACATCTTTAATTATTCTTGGCCAAACAAACAAGCGGTTTCCTGACTTTGTCCTTGTATCTTTTTGGTCGATGTGTGTAACTCCCATGTTTCCAAATCTCTGCTCTAGCAGATTGTGCCAAAGTTTAACCCAGTTTATGGTCCATTTGTAATATTAGTCTGTAACTGACATACTCGTGTTTTGATGCATACAGTTCATTTTCATAGTTATTTGTGTGTGTCCCCTCAGCAGCATAATAATTGACACATTTCTGATCCCTTAAATATACCCATATTTAATAGCACCCTTGACCTAGGACTCAGGTTACCCTCTTCTACCTTGGCTCATGACGCCTGTGTTGCGGCCCCAGGATGCCTCTCAAGAAGGCTACAACCGTGCACACCGCAAAACCAGGGCTGTGGTCGAGAGGGCCTTTGGCCTTTTGAAGACCCGTTTTTAACCCTTAAAAATAAAAAAAAATGGGGTCCGCCCCCCCTGGGAGGGGGGACCCTATGTCATTTTTTATTTTGATTAACCCTTTGTGTTCTGTCATCCAGCAGCTATAAAAGGCTTCTAGCAAGTGAGCAGAAGCCAGTGATCGCCGAGGGACAGAGTGCTCCAGGATGGATGGGAGGTGAGTACAGTGTAAAAAAAAAAAAAAAAAATTAATAAAATATTTTTTTCTCTGCTTGTGTCTGTGTGATTATTTACTTTTAACCCCTTGTGAACTGGTAAGGGGTCCATGACCCCTATACCAGTTCACAAGGCTAGGGGGATGGCAAGTCACCTGCGCTAGCGGGTGACTTGCCATTAACCCCCGGCACCCCCATTACCTGCCTCCCCAAAGGCCAGGGGGGGGCAGAAGAGCCCGGGCCCACGGGCTATGCGGGCTTGTAGCCTGCAGGGCCAGGGGCCACAAAAGCTGGCCCCTGCGCCCTGTTCCTACAAGCCCTGCATAGCTGGTCCCGGGCTGGTTACTTTGGGTAAGGGGGACCCCACGTCAATTTTTTTTTTGATTTTTAAGGGTTTTTAACCCTTAAAAATAAAAAAAATAAAAAATGGGGTCCCCCTCCCCTGGGAGGGGGGACCCTATGTCATTTTTTTTCTCGATTTAACCCTTTGTAGTGTGGATGGTAGTTGTATTTTTTTTGTGAATGTTATAAAATACTTGTTTCAGTTAGGGGGGTCTCCTGGGCAGGAACGGGGGGCTACCGATAAATATGTGGTACCGTTCTAATCTGTAGAAATGGGGCTTTCACATGCAATATGCTTTTCCTTAATAAAATACATTTTTTATTTAAAATAAAGGAGTCAATTCTCTAAAATTTTTTTTTATTTATTTATTTATTTTACTTAATATTGTAAAAAAAAAAAATAAAATTTACAAACAAGATATTTCATGTTAAAGGCTAAACTCTGCTGCAAAAAAATATATATATAACTTTCCTGAAAGTTCCAGCAAAATGGCGCAAAACATGGCGCAAATGGGGAAAAATGGCCTGTCAACAGAGGGTGACAAAATCTCAAGTAGGCTGGCAATTAAAAGGGTTAATAGTACCTCTGTATATTGGGTATTGTTCTGTTCGGCGGACCTTGCGCTTTCAGACTTAGCTTGTTTTTTCTTGTTTGCATATTTATATTTTAGGAAAAGGTGTTTTTTATTCAGCTATTTTTTTTATTTTTTAGGGAAACCCTGCACAAACAAAGAATTCTTTGAGGTAATAATTCCAGAAAGATGAGTCCACTAGAACAAGCTGGGTACGCTTAGAAAGCTTAACGTGTGTACTTTCAGGGAATATATGGTTTATGGGGGATATTCCAAATGTAAAGGGTTGTTTTGGTTGAAAAATCGCAAGGTGCGCACTTTGTCTGCAGAGCTGAAATTTTCAAGTAAAATTACTGTTACGCACATGCTTTACTTTGGGGTGTTTGGCAACTCTTCCCTTGACAGTAGCAATGCATGTTGGGTGTTGTTCTGTTCGAGGGATATTGCGTTTTCAGATTAAACTTGTTTTTTCTTGTTTGTATATAGTTTTTTTAGGAAAATGTGGCTTTGATTCTGCTTTTTTATCCTTTTTTTAGGGAAACTCTTTGCAACCAAAGAATCCATTGAGGGATTACTTCCAGAAAACTATGGCCACATCAACAAGCCTGGTACACCTAGAAAGCTTGAGGTGTGTACTTCCAGAGAATATATAGTTTGTTGGGGATATTTCAAATGTAAAGGGTTGTTTTTCTGGAAAAACTGCAAGGTGCGCATATTGCGTAGCATAGTTGTATTTTTTCTGAAAATCTCCTAAAGCGCTGTTTCAGTTTGGGGGAGTCTCCTGGGCAGGAAAGGGTGTCTACCTATACATATGTGGTACCGCTGTAACCGGGAGAAATTGGGATTTCACAAGCAATAAGATTTTATTGACAAACTTACATTTTTTATTACAAAAAAAAACTACAAATTGTAAAAAATATATATATTTTTTTTTTTGCACATATTTCACCCAAAAATATTGAGAATACACCTAAACAATGACAAACAAGACATTTCATGTTAAAGCCCAGACTCTGCTGAAAAAAACAATATATAATTTTCCTGGGAAATCCCTGGAAATCCCTTCAAAAATCACATTTGAACATGGGGAGCGCAAAATAGTGCAAAATGGTCTGGCAACAAAGTGTGACAAAAACTCCAGGTAGGCTGGCACTTAAAGGGTTAATCAAACCAAACAAGTGTTTTGAATGTTTTAAAAATTTAATTTTGGTCTGACCACAAAAAACTTAACAAAATGTTTAAGCTCAAATTATACATTCAGCATTCAATTGTGCTTCTTCACAATTCCAGACAGGGTTTTTCGACATCCAAAAAAAAAAAACATCTACACCTGGAACTCTGTGGCACACCAAAACAAGGACAGACAGTCCCATGCCCATCCCAGTCCAGTTATTAATAGTACCTGTGCCCATGGCTAATTTGGCCTGCCCATAATGTCAGCCAAACATGTCTGCAAACCGGAGGAGTCCAAAAACCCCAAATAAATCTAAAGGCATAAGTGGCCCATGTTAAAGGACACCTACACTCACCATTCCAATATGGCATTGGCTACTGGCCTAACTCCCAAATATAATGAGCTATATGTGAGCAAATCCTTAACACAACCTGCAGCTCAAACCCAGATAGGATGTTGTAAAAACTCAAACGACAAGTAAATACAGTGGGGGCAATAGAAAAGATGTGTCACACAATCAAGGAGAGGTTTACTTAATAAGGTGGATGCCCATAAAACCCGGGTGGAGGGCCATGTGGCTGGGACCTACCCTGGGCGAGGGTTGCATTGGTAATCTGCAACTGCTCCCAAATGTTTCTCTGCATATTGAGCAATTCACCCATGGATGCCTGGCTTGCATTAGTTGCATTGACCATGTTGCTGTTGTGGGTCCTAAGCTCACTCAGCATGGCCTGTAAGGTAGCATTGAGGGTGTCCATCCGGGCATGCCTTTCCTCATGCAGATGTTGATGTCGTTCCTCAAATGCTCTCCTCTCCTGGTGCCATAAATCAACCATGGCATTCTGCCTCCCCAGTGTAATTCTGCGGCGCAAGGGAGTGCGCCGCACAATTACCCTGGCTCTTGGGTGGGCCCTGCCTCGTGGTCTGGGGCCCTCAACAGCAACAGGCATACTTTGCAATTCCTCAACAGCAGAGGGAAGCCTTGGGACTGTAGCCTCAGTCTCAGCATGCTGTGCCCCATATGCATGCTCAATGGATGCGGGTTCACTCTGCTGCTGTGGAATTGACAGATAAACATTTGGGGACATTTGCAGATTCTGACCCAGGGGGAGGTCTTCGGATGGGCCCAGCATGGTTCCATCTTCCTCCATGTCCTGGATCTCTTCCATGAGTGTGTGGGTCTATAGGGACAGAAAAAGAACAACAAATAAGTTTGGGTTCTTAATTTAATACAAATCATTTTAAAACATGCTTCTTCACTTTGTTTCACTTAATAAACACCATAAACTTACACGAAAACTCGGATCTGGACTCCAATGCTGTACAGAACTCAAAGGCATATTCAAACTGGGGGGGAGAGTCCACACTTGCTGTGGTCTGATGCTGGTCTAAAGAAGAGACAAGGGAAACAAGGTCAACACACATGTAAGCAATGTTTTCTTTAGCAAAGTAAAACAAATACATTTGTTAATATCAATTAACTCTACAGCAACGTGCAAAATTATTGCATTACCCTCAGTTGGAGATCTGTGCAATGGATTGGTTTAACTGCTAAGTGACCTCAGTTCCAAGTTAGGAAGTGGACACAGTCAGCATCCAACTAGCATTGCTTTAGTTCATATCTGTTTTGGACTCTTATTTCTATCTTTGGCGTAAAACACAACTCACACACCCAATGTCCCACACATCCCTATTGATGTGTGTTCTGTGTTTGAGTCTACATTTCTGACTTGGCTTAATTTAAATCGTTCTTCCAAGCATAATTTTTGGTCATTAAGAATTAAACTCATGTATCTGTCAAAATATGTTTGGCCAAAATGTACACAAATATGACACAACCATGCACATTAGCGCTAGCCAAAACAATCCACAGCAGAGGGGCATAGCGTCATCTTTGACCTTTATCAAGTTAATTAACCTAGCCACAAGGGAAACATGCATATGAAGGTTACTCTCCTTCTGTACGGGTCGGTGAGTCTGTGTCCCTTAGGGCTGCATGGCCACCGACTGCGAATGGATGGAGAAAGCCCAGCACCATTTCCTCAGCAGATGTGAACTCCAATTTTGTGGGATACCCCCCTCCAGTTTTCATGCTGTAAAAGAAAAGTTGGATATTCAAATGTAAAAATTAGCATACATCCTAACAATGACATTTTAATAGATCATTTATTTACCTATAATTATGCCTTTTGATTTCTTTTTGGCGTACAGCATACTTCAGATCCGAGATTTTCCGTTGGATTTGGCCCACATCTTTCTTCTCTTCCCCTGCTGCATTTACTTGGCGTTTGAGTTCTTCCAACATTTCTGTTTTTCGCTGCTTGGTTGTGAATTTGGATTTGCTCCCATATAGCTCATTATAGACTAATGTTAGGCCACTAGCCAATGCCATATTTTGGCTATGGGAGAAACGCCCACACAACTGTCTGCGACGCAATGTGCGGCCAGCTGTTTGGGTTTGGGGCTCCTCCATGTGTGCAGACACATGTGGTGACATTATGGACTCGTGCTGGGTTGGGGAATGCATAGATTGCTGGCTTACCAATGACTGGGCTGGACTGGGCAAGGGGCTGGGTGTTCTTGCGTGGCTGGCCACAGAACTTCCAGGTGTAGATGGTGCAACCAAATCCGGTTGGAAGATGGCCTTTCTTGGCCCTCTTGGGGGGCTAGGTGCCCTGCTTGGACCTGGTCGTGGGCTTCTGTCCCGGGAAGGGCTTCGGGCCCTGGTGCGGGTCCGTGAACGTCTTCTGTCCCTGGTGCTGGACCGTCCAGGGCTTCGGGGCCTGCTTCTGGCCCTTGAATGGCTTTGGGGCCTGTAAGGGCTTATGGGCCGGGATGGGCTTCGGGCCCTAGTGCGGGAGCGTGCAGAGCTTCTGTGCCTGGATGGGCTTCAGGCTTTTTTTGGAGGTGGCGGGTCCAGTGTCCCTTGGTGGGGCTGAGCTGCTACTAGGCTTGCTTGGCCGACACTTCTTTGGTCCTTGTTTGGACCTGGTTGTGGGTCCCTCAGCGGGCTGGCTTGCCTTTGGCCGTTTGGCTGATAGTTTTTTTTGGAGCCATTTTCGCGAAAAATTCAGAGAGAAATGTGCTTTGGGTGCAGGGCCCTTTAATTAAGGCGCCCAGCGTCTGACGCCTATGCGCTCGCCTACGCGATCGTACGGACGTACGTTCGTGCGGAACCAGGAAACCGCTGGGGTTTGGCTTATCTGCTGCCTTGAAGAAGCATAAAGATGGCGCCCACTATCTTCACCCGTCAACAAGAAGAGATCATCATGCTGGTAAGTGCCTTTCTCTGCCTTTTAAGCAAATACGAAATGATGGACTACAGGTAAAGGATGCGCTTGGAACAAGTTTGGATGATCTTAATGTTTTACAAATACATTAAAAAGCAAAGGCACACCACACACGTGCCAAACAACTCTTAAGGCCAAAGCCAATATTGACTTTTACTCTAAATGTGTGTGTTAATGCCATTAACTTTTACAATTCTGATTTAACACATATGCCTAGGTGTTGAAAACTAAATGCTGTGTTTAAATTATGATTTGCAGACCATGCTTGATCGCAGGTATGACTTCATGCCAAATTATTTTGAAAAACGAGCCATCGCCCTGGAGATCATCATGGAAATCCAGCGTGTCACCAGCACCACCTTCACCCACACGCAGATAATGCAGCATTGGTCGGACCTCAAACGGCTGCACATGGCCCGGGTGCGGAGGTTTTTCGGGATCCATTTCCCAAGTAAGTACATAGCGATTGCATGGTATATGTTAAAAAGTCATAAGTTAGGCCTTTATTTATAATGACTTTTCTTGCTTAATGTTGGAAATGGATTCCCGCATTCGCCGCACCCGGAGGCCCAGAGGCCGACCAGTGCTGCATGAATCTGCAGCTGGCAGTGAAGGTGGTGGGTCTCCAGGGCGACGGACCTACCCCTCCTCTGTGGGGTCCTCAGACCAGCCCCTGGACCTTACAACAGAGGAGGGGTGGAGCCGCGTTGGCACGGAGTCATACCCTGCCATGCATGCGGAAGCCTCTGGTATGTCAGTCTTCATGTATATGCACAAATATATACATGCAAGATCAGACAATAATTATTCCTTTATTCTGTATTTCTAGATGCTTCGGGAGCGGGTGAGGAAGTGGAAGAGGAGGCAGCAGATATGCTTGAAGATGATCCTGGCGAAGGTGAGTGATGTCAGCCAGAGTGGGACCCAGATATTTGGGGATCAGTGACTCAGACCATAAAAATGACCCTATTTCCCATGTTTCTCCAGGGACTTCTTCACACCAGAGCCAGGACCAAGGACATCCTGTTGGCCCCAACCAGCCATCTGTCGGCCACCAACCAAGTAAGTAGGCATGCCATTATTGTGACTTCTGTGTTAGTTGCCAATAACACACAGATAAATAAAGGTGTAGGCAATGGGTAGTTCACACTTTCCTGTGGGCACTTCCTTAGCTTAAAGCGGACCTTCACTCTGAATAAGAGCCTAGCTTATATGTTTCCCACACCCTGTACATACCGATTTCTCACATTCAAAATCATCCGACCTGCATCTACTGCATGTTATGAGCCATTAAAAAATCCCAGATGGCGGCTTAGGGAAGGCGCCATCTTTACAGGCATCATGCAAACAGGAAGTGCCTTATGAATGTGCTGCCCTGCATTCTGGGACTGCTGACCTTTCCCTGACCCCAGCTCTGGTCTGTATTAGTAAAGCACAACTATAACCTATGTAAGTGTATGAACACAGAGCAGAAAGAATGCCTCTATTGGGTCTAATTCGGAGGTATTAGCTCCCTAGTTGGCTCCTATTCTTAAAGACACTACTCCTTTAGCGCTTCTAGTGTCAAAATTCAAATTAGGAATACAGAGCTCATTCTTAGAACGCTGCACCTTTAGCACCTCAGATATTAAAATTCAAATTGTAAATATAAAACTACAGAGAAATACTACTAGCAGTTTTCTTAACAGGTGACACTAGCTCTTTAAATAGTCCTTGTTTATATGGTGGTAGAGTTATAATTCTTCCTCTTCCATTCAGAGTGGTATCTGGCTGTAGTTCTTTCTTATACAGTATTTTCAGTGCCCATAAGCTTATAAAGCCACCACTGTGCCCGTCACCGTTACTAGGTACTCTTACCGGCTGGTGGATGAATATAGAGCTGTATATATTGACTCCTCTTAGATCTCTCTCCTCTGTGTAGATATCCAATTAGGGGCTATAGGTGCTGGTTGCACTAGATTTCAGCTCACCAGGATAGTACAGGTGTAGGATAAAACAAAAGAGAGAAAATCTAGTGTATTCCCGCTTTTTAATATTAAAAATTATAAAATGCAACCTACAAGTGCGCACTCACATTTAAAAAGTGACAAATCGCTTGTATTAGAGATAGGCGAGGCTCTCACCCGACTCCAGTCACCACGGCCGTTGGTGTTACTGTTTAGAGGGGCGGGATAGCTATCGCAAGTGGATCCTCTTTAGTTTCATATGCCTGTCGCCGTCAACGCGTTTCACTGCCAGCGGCAGCTTTATCAAGACAACTATAACCTGCTCCCCTGTACCTTATCCCACTTTATGCTTCTGAGTCCAAATGGTGGCGCACGTATCCGAAATTCAGGATCAGAGTTGCAGCACAGTGGTGGCAAGAATAATAAGTTATTGACTACAAATTTAACACTAAAAAATTTGATATGGTGGCAAATCATTTGTAAAGAGTTGGTGCTTTTCCTTAAATCATGTTGAAGGTCCGGGTTAAGGACTTAGAATAGTTACCTGTGCTCAATTCATTACCTTAATTACTATGAAGAATGACATATGTGATGGATTCCGCTGGATTTGACTAACAAACAATCAATCCGCAGCCTACAAACCGGTCTGGTACTACTATTTATGTTTATTTCTCTACTGGTTACAGGGACCCCACCGCAAACAGTGGAAGAAAAAAAAAAAGGATCCTTGAGTTGGTGGCCGAGCTGCAAGCCATACAGGCGACGTTGGGGCCAACTGAAGAAGATGATTAGTGCCATTGGTCCTGGCTCAAGATTGTAAATAGTTTTTAAAGTTTTAATACAACATATATATTGTTAAAAAAATAAATATTTTAACATTCGAAAATGACTCGTTTCTATTTATAACATACATTAAATTTTGACAAACACGAAAAGGCATGTTTTAAGAAATAAATACAGATGTACATTAAGTGGTTGGGGTAATATTTCTGAACAACACAAATAAGAAGAATGGAACCGGCAAGGGGTTTGGGTAAGTTTTAGGGTCAGGAAAATGAAGAAGAATGCAACCGGCAAGGGGTTTGGGTCAGTTTTAGGGTCATCAAAAACAAGAAGAATGCAACCGGCAAGGGGTTTGGGTAAGTTTTAGGATCAGGAAAATGAAGAAGAATGCAACCGGCAAGGGGTTTGGGTCAGTTTTAGGGTCAGGAAAATGAAGAAGAATGCAACCGGCAAGGGGTTTGGGTCAGTTTTAGGGTCATCAAAAATAAGAAGAATGCAACCGGCAAGGGGTTTGGGTAAGTTTTAGGGTCAGGAAAATGAAGAAGAATGCAACCGGCAAGGGGTTTGGGTCAGTTTTAGGGTCAGGAAAATGAAGAAGAATGCAACCGGCAAGGGGTTTGGGTCAGTTTTAGGGTCATCAAAAACAAGAAGAATGCAACCGGCAAGGGGTTTGGGTCAGTTTTAGGGTTAATAAAGGTAAGTGTAATAATGTCGCAAAGTAGTTGGGTTGAGCTAGGTAGTGTACGATATGGGCCACATTAGTTGAGTGTAGCTTGTATTGCGCAAGATCTTCTACATTTACGAGCGAACGAGTATTAGAGGTTAAAAAGCAGGAAAAACCATCGGGAAACGCAAGAAATACGAAGAGGTGGACGATGGAAGAAGGGAAAAAAAACATGCTGCCGTCTCAACAACAGATCACTCAACCTAAAATTTACGTTTGAAAATGACTGGGCCAAGGTCGGGAGATAGCATACAAACGGACGGGCATTTTACAATAGGAAACTCATTAGGTTATAGAATCACTCGCAAGTTCATACGAGTGCTCGAGCGTTTGGAAAAATACCATGATCGGCAACAAAATCAAAGCTTTTACATGTTTCTTTGAATCAACCCTATAGTCCTTACATGTGGGTAATCCTCCGCCTTCAGCGCCGTGCACTGCAGAACATGAAGTAAACAAGCTCCTCCCGGCCCTACATATACAGAGGGACCTCCCACAAATCCCCAGCATTGAAAAGCAGTGAGAGAAGAAGCCAGGAGGAAAACAACCACCCAGAGACTGGCAATAATATCCAAGATAATAATCACCACACAGGGGATCCAGAACAAGGTGAATCAGGGTGGGGTGGAGCAGGACGTGCTGTCTGCATATAATACCAACTCTATAGGTGAGTACTTCACAGAGTTGTATTATTCTAAGCAGACAGCACGTCCTGCTCCAGACATGATCCTTACATGTGGGACATCCAATAGCAGTGTCCATAAGTAGGGTGGGATCCCCGAGAAAAAAGGCACAGACAACCATAAAAGTGCTGTCACCTTAACCATGCTACCAAGAGCAACGAGAGCAATGCTCTAACCACAGCCTTTGAATTCTTGTAAAGGCAGAACTGAACACAAGCAGCGGACTAGCCAGCTTGCTCAACAGAACCTAGTGCTGAAAGGCCCAAGCCAAGCACAAGTAGTAAGAGAGCAAAAACCAAGAGAGAAGAATAATCTTCCCCTAACGAGTAGGCTAGAGTAACAGCCTAACCATGCTACTGGAAAAAAAGGGTAGCCATGGCAACCTTAGAACTCTCCCCATCTGGGAAAATGAACCCAGGTCTCAGGCGAGACCAGCAGGAATACTGAAAAACAACGCTAACAAGGCTCAGCAAGAGCCGAGACGTTTACTTTAGGCTCAGAAGGACAAAACCAACCGAGCAGGACCAAGCCAAAGGGCACCTACACCCGTGCTAGCAATCAGATCCGGTACATAAGGATGGAGAACCTATAAGCCCCAAGGGGCATAATCCCTACCAGGGACAAGAGAAAGGCCAGGAATCTCCAACACCTGATGAGGGATACAGATCCCTTTCGCTCTGAGTAAGCCAGACAATAGCCCAGAGACCGTAGGGTCTGGAATAAAGGAGAATAAGAACCCCGCCTGGACCCAATTCGGCGTAAGGCGGAACACCCTTACCTCATGGTGTACAGATATATAACATATATATATATATATAATGACTAGGAACGCTAACAGAGCCGTCCTTTATGGCACATTGCTAGCTGAAGCAACCGCCCCAGAAGAGCGATATGAGGGAAGGAACAGTTCAGACAAGAACCTGAATAAGACCCAAGGGAACCCTTAGCAGGGCATCCGGATAAGTAACCCCCCCAAAAGGGAGCATAGAATTCCCTGGGGAATGCACCTGAGCAACCCCTGAGGAATGCACAACACAGAAGATTGAACTAGACTTCTGCAGTAGGTGAACAGGGCGAGCCCTGAAACCTTCAGAGCACTGAGTTGGGGAGCCAACTTTAACCATGCTATAATAATCCTAGGACCCAGGGATAGGGAACATCCCGCAGGAAAGAGAGCTAGTCCAAGCAAAGCAGACTAGAAGAGCATACTCCAACATAGCCGGCAGAAAAGGGAAAAGAAGAGGAGGGAGCTAGGCCTAGCCCTCCAATAGAGAAAAGACACCCAGAGATACCCATCTCCAATAGGGTGAAAAGCAAACCGACCAATCGCCTAGAAGGTCTGTAGGTAAGGGCGACGTAGTAAGGAGCCTGAATAGGCAGAACAGCCCTCTTGAGAGGGCATACAGTACGACTGTCTTCAGCAGAAAATCTGCAAACCACGCCCTGCTGAGCCACCCAGGGCCCCCAGCATAACGGTTCTCCCTTTCTACTGCAATCTTATGCAGAACCCCGCTTGGCAGGGTGAAAGAAGTTAAGACATATAGAATATAATGTCCTGACAAAAGCAATACTAGGCCCTCATGACCAAGGCCAGAGAGTCCTGGGACAATAACCCAGGACAGAGTCCCTGTAATAGCAAAGGGGCCCCGCAGGGCCGCACCAGTAGGGACTCAGTGAGATACTAGAATAGAACTTCCTGCCACGTTAGGGCAGCCAGCCAAGCTAATACCAATGAAGTGCAAGGGATGTAAACCCCTACTTAGAACCAAACCGGAACCTTCTTGAAGGGTCAACCTGTTCCGAGACCTTCACAGATAAAAAGGGACAAGCCACTGTCCTCAGACCGATCGAGAGTCCCCAAAAAGGACAAGTCCTGAAGAGGAGTAGTCCAGCAAATTAGAGCCCACCAAAGGCTCAATGTGTCAACCAAAAAACCGTATGAAGATGGATCCCCTAAGGGAACCCCTTTAGGAACCATGGGGGATTTCAGGAGAAATAAGACCCCCCAGTCCACCTGCAAGACTTGGTACCCATGATGACCATCTACAGGGAGAAGAGAGAAGGAAGGAATGGTCCCAGACATCTTCCTTGAATTTACAACCTCAAAAGGAACCCCCGTAACGAGGGGGAGCGTACTGACCTAGTTCCAGGGGTGCTGGAACCCTGTCCAGGATAAGTAACCTAAGGTGTCGCAGGGCCCAAGGGCTCCTGAGAATAAGGAACAGCATCTGGCCTCCAACAGGCCCACCAGCTGCAAGGTAAAGGAAGTGTGACATCAAAGAGGGCAAGGCCCTTTCCATAACAAGTCCACATTTAGCAGAAGGAAGGTTCTAACAAGAACCAATCTAAATGCCACCCCGTAGGGAGATACCGAAACGGGGGACACTAAGTAAGTTATGTGCCTGAGCACCAATCCACAGGACTCCCAAAGGAGCCACAAGTCAATAGCCAACACGGCCTGATGCAAAAATAGGAAGCAAAGAAGGACAATAAAGTAGAACCTAGCGCGGACGCCACACGGGCACGTCCAAGACACCACTCCCATACTCGCCTTGGTGAGTCCTCTGGGAGCAGGAGAGGAACCAAAACAATACCCCAATGCGCAGAGTTGGACCTTCAACACTGGCTGGAAGTGGCCTAGGTGTCCTGAAGGCACAGGGGACTGAAAAGGGATTATAAATCCTCACATGCATCAAGAGGTCTACTGGACTAGAGCGCCTGCGGCCCAACAGGTAGATACCATGTAGAAACTGCCTGTGAAGGTATAAATGCTAGGCCCCAGAATGCCAACCTGGATCGGACTGCTTCATCCCGGAGGGGAAGGGTAAAGTGGATGCACTCACAGGTCAAGGGCCAACCTGTAAGAGAGCCCAGACCCTACACGCCAAACTCGGCCTGCCTCAACACCCGAAGGGAAAACAGGGACTAGAAGAACCCTGATAACCTTAGAAAAAGGACCGCCCAGCAGACTCCATTCTGCATCCGGAGGGACTACCTCCTGTAAAAACCTGAAAGAAGCATGGCGCCCTGCGATAGGAGCCCAGTGCTGCGGCAGTCCCCTCGCCCAACAAGGCGAGGGCGTCCCTTCACGCTTGAGCGGTTTCGGCAGATTTGGACTTCGCACAGCTGGAAGACCCAGGGCGTTGCCTGCCCCCCCTGGGGCGGGTCTCCATTCCAAAAAATTGGAAGCACATTTCTAGTTCGCGCTTGACACTAACGTAGGGAAGGGGAGGGGTGTCCCTGCCCCTGGGAGGCCGAGACGGCCTTCTGCTCGAGGGTGCCTTACTCCTTTTTTCCAAAAGGTCCAACCGGGCCCCAATAAGCGTCGTCTCTAAAGGGAAGGCCAGTAAGAGCCTTTTTAGTATCATTGTCAGCCCTCCACTGTCGCAGCCAAGCAGGCGGCGAATAGCCACCACAAGAACCGAGGTTCTAGTGCACATTTTAACAGTGTCATCCATCGCTGAGACAATAAACTCACAAAAACATCACAATCAGACGGTGCCTTAAAGACCTCCCAAGGGAGATCCTCCGGCTAGTGGTCAAGTATCTTCCTAAGAAGGGTCCTGGCATTCCCCGCAGTGACGGCCGCGGCACAGACCGGGCGCAGGGCCATCCCTGCACACGAAAAGGCGTGGGAAGCCAGTCTGTCAATGCGCCGGTCCTCACCATCCCGAAGGGTACGATGAGTAGAGGCTGTCATGAAGGGAGGGTTAGCAACCCCAATAATAGGTGCATCCACCTCGGGAGGGACTGACCAGCAGCCAACCACATCAGGGGGAAAAGGGTACTTCCAATCCCAGACCCCTGGAACTCCTGTAAGTTCACAAGGTGATTCCCAATCCTTAGATATAAGAGCCTGGAATGATCCTGCTCCAGAAATTCCAAGCGCGGCGTCGCCGTGTGGAAACTCTCCCTCTTGGGCTTGGGAGACTCTCCCGGAGGAGAGATGGACAGTACTCCAAAGATCGTTATAAGTAATTTATCAGTGTCACACCGGCCCCAGGAACCAGGGCCAGAATTGTCACGGGTCCAAGGTATCTCGTCTGAGGAACCGAAACCTGAGAACAGTCCACCTTCATCCGAAGGATCGAGGACCTGCATAGCAGCAGACTCTTCAGTTTGCTTGGAGAACATAGAACCAGGAAGCGTCAGGGACCGCTTCTTTCCAGCGCCCAAGCGCTCCGCCAACCAGGCATCACCTGCTCAGCCGTAGGTAGCCTGCGCGGCACCTCCTGCTGGTCATCCCTGCTCGAGTGCGACTCATCAGGAGTGAGATTTAAACAAGGGGAGACAGGTGTATTGAAGCAAGATGCAGCCACTGGTAAACCTGATTGCAGGGCCAGTGCTTGTTCAGCACACGGTCCGCAGACCTGTGCTCTGTCAGCGTCAGCGTGGGGTGGTCCCCACGCAGTACACAGCCAGTCTTGTCCCCGCGGGACCCCGGACACATAATTCTGAGATGCCTCCATATGGTGATTATCAAAGCAATATGCCAGCAGGGATTTATGCTATAAGCGACCCCGGATGCCCCAAGACCCGCTAGGAATGTGGGAGAATATAAAAGTGAGCCCGTTTAAGATATATATCAGGCCGGGGGATGCCACCGGAATCTTAGCATCTGAAAGACATAAGGAGAAGAATGGGTGTCAGAGCCATGCGCAGCTGGAAAACATATAAAAAGGAGTCACCCGCAAGGGCATCTACAGACCAAGGGAGGAGGGAAACCGCCACCACGCGCTCGCGCGCGCAAAGATCAGCAAAATGGCGCCCAGCGAACCTCGAAGGGCGGGCTCGATGCTCGGCCGTGACGCGGAGCGCTCCAATTCAAGTCCCCGCCCACTCCGGAGAACGTTGCATCTAATAAGGAAAAGGCGCCACAGCATCTAGACAACTGTGCATAAGACATACGAAGGCAGGCGAAAACCAAATAAAGAGCAAGCAGCGTGGCTCTGACATTTCAATGTTAATGAAGGGCAGAAATAAGGCCATAAGCGTGAAATACTGGTACACAGGGACCGCCACACACATACCCCCCCCCCTTTCTTTTCCCACTAACTAGTTGGGGAATGAGGGAGGATGGCGACCCTTACACAGGGTCCAGCACTACCCGGGGTACGGGGCAATAATGCGGGAGGGGCATCCACTAGAGGCTCACCATCAGCCTAAACCGCCTACCCTATGGTGGGGGATTGCGGTGGAGCATGGCTCCGTTAAGCACACGAGGTGCTGCCTACCTTCACCCGACCAACGCAGCCCAGGCTGGGAGGCATATTCTTCACAGAGAGGACGGGTGGAAATAGTCCCGCAGGGCCTCGGGCTGTAAAGCCCCGCTCGCCTGCGAGAGCGTGATACTTCATGTCTTCACAGTTCAGCACTGCAGAGAAATCTGGGGATTTGTGGGAGGTCCCTTGGTATATGTAGGGCCGGGAGGAGCTTGTTTTCTTCATGTTCTGCAGTGCACGGAGCTGAAGGCGGAGGATTACCCACATGTAAGGACTATGTCTGGAGCAGGACGTGCTGTCTGCTTAGAATATCAGGTTTGAAACAAAACAACACCTTGTCCTAGTGCCTCTCAAAGTAGGGGGGCTGAATGGACAGCACCACCAACTCAGACACACGCCTGACAGAAGTGATAGCCACCAGAAACACAACTTTGAGCGTAAGAATGGCCAAGGCAGCATCCTGCACAGGTACAAAGGGAGCACCCTGCAAGGCAGGCAAGACCAATTCCAAATCCCAAAACAGGGACCATAGGTTGTCGTGGGGAACGCACATGAGTAACCCCCAAAAAGCAGTCTTAATCAAAGAATGCTGAACAAAAGACTCCTGAAATAAGACAGACAGGATAGAACCTGACCCTTCAAGGTACTAAGTTAGAGACCCGACTCCAAACCATGCAGTAAAATTCCAGAACCCTGGGAACTGAGAACACCCAACAGGGAAGAGATCAAGACTCGCACCAGTCAATGTAGGTACGCCACACCTTATAACAAAAGGAAGAAGTCATCTTCCTAGCCTTCACCATGGACTCAACCAGGGAGGCAGACAAACCTTTCTCCATCAAGATGGAGGTTTCAGCAGCCAGACCATCAAAGCCAGAGTTTGTAATTGGGATGGCGTAAGAGGCCCTGAGTGAGCTGAACTGGCATTCCAGGCAGAAAGCACTGATCTGCTGCGAACCACACTCTTCTTGGCCACCTGGGGCCACCAGAATCACTGGCACCTCTTCCAGAATAATCTTGCGCAGAACCCTGCCTAGCAGGGGGAATGGAGAAAGGACATACAAAAACTGAATGTCCAGCCATGACATTACTGAGGCAACCGTGATCATGGCCAGAGGATCCTGGGACAGGGAGACAAAGGCCTGGAACTTGTGATTGTGACGGAACGCAAACAGATCCACATCTGGTTGGCCCCAACGGTGATACAGAGATTGGAACACCCTGTTGCAGAGGGACCCCCCCCCCCGGAATGTATACCGTTGAGATGCAGGGAACATTGGTCTCCACCCAGATCAGGATCAGAGACACTTCCTGGAGGGCCCTCTTGCTCCGGGTCCCTCCCTGATGATTGATGTAGGCAACTGCCATCAGAGTGACCGTGCGCCCCTGAACAGGCAGGCCCTGAATATGAGTAGTCAAGCAAGCCAGAACTAACCTGATCACTCACAGCTTCAAGACATTGATAGGTGAATGGGCCTCCTAAGGGCCCCACCTCTCCGGGAACCACAGGGACTTCCAGAAGAACCCCCCCAACCTGATAGACTGGCATCCGCAGTGACCGTCTCCCAGGAAGGAGCAAGAAGGTTCCACCCCCCAATAGATTCCCTGAGTCCATCCACTACAAGAGGGACCTCCTCACCAGGGGGGAAGACACACAGACCCTGTCCAGGGATGCTGGGTCCTTGTCCCATTCAGATAGGAGAAGTTGCAGAAGCCCCAAGAGGGACTGAGCACATGGGCCGTTCCGAAGCACGCCACCATCAGGCCCACCAGCTGCATCCCCTGCCTGGTGAAGGGACGGGGACAGCTAGGAGGAACTGAACTTGTGCAAGCAGATTGTCCACCTTCTTCTGAGGAAGGAATATCCTTGCCTGAACTGTGTCCAGATTAATTCCTAGGAATGAAGTTACCAAGGAAGGGGACAGTGAGGACTTGGGGTGGCTGATCACCCATCCAGATGACTCCAGAATGGACACCACCAGCTTAGTATCCAACTTTGCCAGATGTAGAGACTGGGAAGTGATGAGAACGTCCAGGTAGTGGCAGCACGCGGACGCCTCATCAGAGACATCACCCCCGCCAGCACCTTAGTGAGCACTCTGGGAGCTGAAGAGAGGCCAGATGGCAAGGCCATAAATTGGCAGCGTTGATCTTCCAACGTGAATCTGAGGAATCTTGGTGTCCTGAAAACACAAGGATGTGAAAAGAAGCCACATTGATATCCACGGACAGCTTGAAGCCCCCGGGGCGCAAGAAGCAGATGGCCGAGCGCAGAGTTTCCATGAGGAAAGAGCCTGTACTTGACAATTTGCTGAAGATCTGTAAATCCAGAATGGGCCAGACTGACCCATCTTTTTTGGGAACTATGAAAGGGTTGGTGTAGGGTCCCTTGCCTCTGTCTGTTGAGGGACATCTGCAAATGACCCCCAGACTCAGCAGACCTTGCACGACCTGCGCCAGCACCTGAGCAGAAGCAGGGACCAGGAGTACCCGGAACCAGAGAATCTTAGGGGAGGCCGCACAGCAAACACCATCTTGTTGCCGTAGGACACTACCTCCTAAATCCACCGGTCTGAGGCGTGATGCCTCCAGACTTAAGCAAGGTGCCGCAGCCGACCCCTCACCCAGACAGGTGAGGGCGCCCCATCATGCTTGAGGGGACTTGGGAGAGGATTTGGACATAGCCCCCCCAGAGGAGCCAGGGTGTAGTCTTCTGCTCCTGGGACAGGGAGCTGAGCGAGCCCCCGCGAAGGACACCCCTAGTTCCTGTTTAACACCATGGTGGGGGGTGGAAGGGGGGCCCTGGCCCTGAAGGGCCCGAGACAGCCGTCTGCGCTGGGGTAACTTACCTCTCTTACCAAACAGGTCTAGGCGGGCCCCAAACAGACGTAGCCCCTTAAAGGGGAGCCCAGTAAGGGCCTTCTTCGCAGCATTGTCAGCACCCCACTGTCACAGCCAGACCAAGCGACGTATAGCCACCACGAGGGCAGAAGTTCTTGCACACATTCTGATGGTGTCATCCAATGCTACTAGAACAAAATTTATAAACACATCACAACTGGAGAGTGCATTAAACACCTCACAAGGGAGATCATCAGAGGCACTATCAAACATATTTCTGATGAGGGTTCTAGTGGCCACAGCAGTAATGGCAGAGGCACAGACCAGGCGCAGCGCCGTCCCCGCACATGCAAAGGTGTGGGAGGCCAGCAGGTCAATGCGCCAGTCCTCAGCATCCCGCAGGGTAGTAGAATCAGGGGGATGTATGACAGGGGTGTTAGATAGCCCTATTATCGGGACATCCACCTCGGGGGGGGGGGGGGATGACCAACATTTAACCACCTCAGGTGGAAAGGGATACTTCCTATACCAATCCCTTGGGACCCCGGGAAGTTTACTGGGGCACTCCCATTCCTTGAGCACAAGGGAATGGAAATGTGCCTGCTCTAGGAATTCCAAACGTGATGTTGCTGTATGGAAGCGCTCCCCTCTTTGTTTGGGAGCCTCACCAGGGAGAGAGATAGACAGAACCTCAAAGATCTGGGTCAATAATCTGGCCAGAATCGTCATGACCCCTTGGTCTCTCATCAGATGAGCCTGAGTCAGAAAAGAGCACATCAACCTTATAAAACTTGGAAAGGTAAGAACAGAAAACCAAGTAGCAGCTGTACAAACTAGTGCAACAGAAGCCTGGTGCTGAAAAGCCCAGGAAACCCCAACAGCACGAGTAGAATGAGCAGAGATCTGAAAAGGGGGATCCCTCCCCTTGGGAGTATCGGCCCCAACAATGGCCAGACATATCCATTTACTAATGGTAGACTTGACAGACGCCAAACCCTACTGGGGCCCAGAGGACACAACAAGGCATCCGTCCTACAGAATTAACCACCAAATAGTACATCACACAACAAACACATCCAAAGAGTGCAGGTCCCTCTCCTTGTCATAGCTAGGCTTAGAACACAAGGGAGAACCACATCCTGATTGATAAGGAAGGCAGAGACCAGAAATCTGGCTTAAAACAGAAGACCACTATAGGCTCGATTCAGAGAGACACACAAAAAACTTCCGATTTCATGCCGATCTGTTTTTTTGTGTGAAATGTTTCCGTTCTCGTATGAGCGTACGAGCGATTCTATGCATGCATTGAAAACCTTGTGCAAAGTTTCCGTCCGTTCGTACGGCAAATTTTGAATTACGAGGATGTCATTTTCCATCCAGATTTTCCGTTTCATTTCCACATGTTACATAGTTTTTGCCCTTTTCCCATCGTATCCTCCATCGAATCCTTTACGTTTCCCGTTCGATTCTGTTTCCCTTTTTCAATAAATAATCGTCCAGACGGAATCCTTATGATCTTGCGCCTGCGCACTACAAACTTAACTCATTAAAGTGCTCGCCTACATATTTGCCACCCTCACTTCTACTACAATGTTTAGCTAAATCACTTAGCACTATCCTCCATCTTCCCTTTTGGACCCTTAAAGCGCACCCAAACCACTTAGCACTATCCACCATCTTCCCTTTTGGAACCTTAAAGCTCACCCAAATCACTTCTCGGTCATGTGAATATTCATCTTTAAATATTTCTGGGCCCATTAGTTTTGTGTTAATGTATTTTGTAAATGAAATGACACTAACATTTTTTGGGGGGATTCCATCATTAATTAAAAATTTATAAAAATTTTAAAAAGTTAAAATTTTTACAACTATAAAAAACAAAATACATAGCAATGGCAGGCCACAGAACATTATTATTCATCT
Source organism: Gastrophryne carolinensis (assembly GCA_027917425.1). Classification (NCBI taxonomy): domain Eukaryota; kingdom Metazoa; phylum Chordata; class Amphibia; order Anura; family Microhylidae; genus Gastrophryne; species Gastrophryne carolinensis. Next base: position 469,517,081 of record CM051235.1, read on the forward strand.
GTGGTCCCCAACGAGCTGCGCAGCTCCTGCATCTCGCCCACCAACTGAAGGACCCTGACACTCCGTTGTGCCACTCTGGCATGTGTGGTGCCTGTTAAAAAACGTAAATTTAAATATTGGTATAACCTTGTTTGGGTCATACTGCAGTGCCCCCCCCCGTATGGTCCAAACACCTAAATCTGGACTTCAAAAGCCAGAGGGCCCTTGCCACCAGGGGTCGGGTTTTGCATAGTGCCCAATTAGAGAACCCCTGGCCCGCATTCTGCAGGCAAAGAACGGGCATCAGGAGCAAGGGCAGGTGGCACATCTTGCAGTTCCTGCAACCAAATATAAAATAATTACACAAAGCAAAGGTAACCAACTAAAACAATAACTCCTACAACAAATTAAGATTCAAGTTCAACAATCCAAATATAATTCACAAAGGACATAAGTCTAAAAAAATATAGCAATTATATGGATGTGTGGAAAAATAAATGTTTACATGCTAAGGACTAATTTAGCATTAAAATGCATCTATACATGAAATGTATTAATTCGGGTATGCATTGCTGGACAATTTATGGCCTCGGCCATGCTGATACATGCAATGCCTTGGAGCTAAAGGCACGCAGACTCCTCCACATAGCCACGAAACATGTTCAACAATAGCAATCGGAACCCTAAAAGGTCCCGTAAGTGGATCGGAAATGAAACGGATTTATAGGGTAGTGATACGTCGGAAATCAGCTCTCTGAATCAGATGGAAACCCATCCCAACAACGGAAGTTTTCTGAACGAACGGAAAATTTCCGATTTTGCTTGGAAAATGATCCGAACTAACGGAAATGTTCCGATTTGCTTCCGTTCATCGAAAGCGCATTCTCGAACGTTCGTACGAATGAAAATTGAACGAAAAAAAGGAAAAAAATGACAAACACCCACCAAAACTTTCACAGACAGCTACGGAAGCCTGGACGAATGTGTCTCTGAATCAACTCTATTGTCCTGAAGTCTTTCAAAGCAAGGGGCCTGAATAGACAGAGCCGCCAACTCAGAAACACATCGAACAGAGTTAATAGCCACCAAAAAGGCAACCTTTTGTGTGAGAATGAAAAGTGCAACATCCTGCATCGGCTCAAAAGGAGGCCCCTGGAGAGCCGACAGAACAAAATACAAGTCTTAACCAAAGGGTGAAGAGCCAAAGACCTTTGAAAGAAAACCGCCAGGGCGGAGACCTGTTCTTTCGAGGTACTAAGCTGAAAACCCAGGTCCAAACCATATTGAAGAAACTCCAAAATCCTGGGAATCGAAAACACCCTACAAGGCAAGGCCCTAGCCTCGCACCATTCAATATAGGACCGGCAAGTCCTGTAGTAGATGTTAGAGGAAGACCTCTTCCTAGCCCCAACAAGTGTCTGGATCACAGCATCAGACCAACTTTCATCTGTAAAAAAGGAGGTTTCAGCAGCCACGCCGTCAATCCAGCGTTTGTAAATTGGGGCAACAAAGCTGACCTTGAGTGACCAGATCCTGAAACAGAGGCAACCAGTACCGATTGCCTGCCATCCACACGACGTCTGCGGACCACACCTGTCTTGGCCTCCTTGGAGCCACCAGAGTTGCTGGCACATCCACTTGAACCAGCAGGCACACCCACTTGAACCAGCATGCACACCACCCTGCCAGCCATGGAGAAGGGAGGAAACAGGTACAGGAGACCCAGATCCCTCCAGGCAAGGGACATGGCAGCCCCTGCCAGAGGCAGAGGATCCTGAGACCCAGACAAAAAAAGCAGGGAGCTTGTGGTTGTGACGGAAGGCAGAGATCCACCTCCGGGAACCCCCACCTGTGACAAAATGGAAAGAAATACCTTGTTGTTGAGGGACCATTCCCCTCGACAAGAGGACCCCCCGACGAGGGAGTCCGCTTCCATGTTCTCCACCCTGGAATGTACACCGCTGAGATGCATGGGACATTGCTCTTGACCCATGCAAGAATCAGAGAAAACCTCACAGAGGGCACTCCTGCTGCGAGTCCCGCCTTGGTGATTGATGTAAGCAACCGCAGTCCGATGGTCTGATCGAACCTGACCCGGTAAGCCTTGGAGGTGAAGCGTCAAGTGCAACAGCACCAACCAGATAGCCCTCAGCTCCAAGACGTTAATGGGGGTGTGAGTCTCTTAAGAACCCCACAGCCCCTGGAACTGACGTTCCAGCTAGAACCCCCCCCCCCCAGCCCAACAGGCTGGCATCCATGGTGACCTGGGCCCAACAAGGTCTGCCCTTCAGAAGATTCCTCAGTTCCAGACACCACTGAAGAGACCGCCGAACCAGGGGAGACAGCACAAACTACTGATCCAAAGACAGAGAGCATCTGTCCCAAACCGCTAACAGATAAATATGAAGAGGTCTCATGTGAAACTGAACAAAGGGGACCGCCTCGAAGGAGGCCACCAGCCTCATCCTTCGCCAGACGGACAGGCGAGGGTTGGACAGAAGAAGACGTATCAAATCTTGTACCATCTGCACCTTCGACTGAGGCAGAAACCCTCTGATCTAAATGGTATCCAGATTCATGCCCAGAAAGGAAACCTCCCTTGACGGGGAGAGAGAAGACTTAGGGTAGATGATCACCCAACCGAACCTCTCCAGCGACGTCACCACCGTTCTGGTGTCCAGTTCTGCCTGGCTGAGAGAGGATGCCGTGATGAGAATGTCATCCAGATACGGTGCAATGCGAATGCCCTGGGCTCTGAAAAGGGCCAGTACACCTGCCAACTCCTTGGTGAACACCTGTGGTGCCGAGGTCAGTCCAAAGGGAACAGCCACAAACTAGCAGTGCTGATCTCCCACCACAAACCTGACAACCCGCTGACGACCTGGGAAGATCGGCACATGAGGGTAAGCGTCCATGAACGTCATAAAGTCCCCTGGACGAAGGGAATTGATGGCCGAGCGCAGAGACTCCATGCTGATGAACCTGCTGAGAATTTTTAAAAACCAGAATGGGTCTTATGGAACCATCCTTTTTTGGGCACTGTAAAAAGGCTGGAATAATAGCCCCGGCGTCTCTCTGAGAAGGGCAGCGGGCAAATGACCTCCAACTCCAGAAGATTTTGTACTGCCAACAACAGCCCCTGCGCAGCCCGGGGGTCCGAAGGAACCGAAGACCTGAGGAATCTGGGAGGAGGCCAGAACTCGAACTCCAGCTTGCACCCGGAAAAGACCACTTCCAGGATCCATTTGTCTGTGACCTCCCAGGACCAGACCTGGGCGAAGTGCCGTAGCCGTCCCCCCACCCGCGAAGATGAGGGCGCCCCCTCAATGCTGAGAGGGCTTGGCAACAGCCCTGGGTTTGGCACCTCAGGCAGTTCCGGGGCGGGCGCGTCCTCTGCCCCTACCCCAGGAGTCACCTCTGAACGCAGAGTAAGCAACTCCCCTGCTTGCTCGAGAGCCACGAAAGGAAGGAGTAAAGGAGCCTGCACCCCGAAAGGAGCGGCGTTGCGTTTTGCGTTGTGGCAGCTTTCCTCCTTTCGCCACGAGACCAATTAATCTCCAAACAGCTGCATACCCAAGAAGGGTAGCCCTGCGAGCGCCTTCTTAGCCACCATCTCAGCCGCCCATTGCGTATAGCCAAAAGCGAGGCCGAGGTTCTACTACACATGCATATTGTATCGACCAAGCTGATAAGACAAAGGTCATAAACAAATCACACCTCGTAAGTGCTGCAAACACATCACTAGCAGGGTCAAGATGGGGACCATTCAACAGGCCCCTAATTACAGATCTGGTAGCTACGGCCGTGAGAGCTGAAGCACAAATGAGGTGCCAGGCCGAGCCCACACCGGCAAAGGCGTGTGACGCCATTTGATCAAGACGATGGTCCTCACCATCCTACGCGTGGTGGAGTCTGCTGAATGCACAACCAATGTGTTGGACAACTCCAGAATCAAGCGTACCTCAGGGGGTGACGACCAGTGCTTCACCGTGACCACCAGGGATACTTCCTATCCCAGCCCCCCCGGCTGGACCTTTTCCATTCCTAAAGAATCAATTTGTCAAAATACTTCTGATCAAGAAACACAAGGCGAGCCTTAGTGGCGTCCAACAAATTCCCCCTTCTGCGGGGGGGGGGGCTCCGCAGGAGGGGAAATAGCAAGAACCTCAAAAATATGGGCCAGAAGTCTGGGGGTATCCGCAGTATCCCCACGCTCCTGCCCAGCATCAACATCAAAGAACTGCTGATCATCAGAGCCTACAGCGTCCTGAAAACAATCCCCCGTCTTCAAGCGGGGAATAATCAGACTAAGTGAACGGGTCATATTCATAATAATCAAAGGCCGGTGCAGCCGGCACCAAATGCCGTCTCTAGCTGGGGCCTACCTGGCCGCAAAGCTAGCAATCATCGTCTCAATGTCGGCAATAAACGCATACATCAGATTGCGACTGCTCGCTAATGACAGTGTCACTTGGGGTCAAAGCCAGGTGTGGGTGTATTGGTGGGAATATTTATGTGGGAGAGTGGCGCTTAGTATGGAGCTGCAACCTGGTCAGGAGGCTAGTCTAACAGAACAAAGGTTAAAGGGTTTTGGTGTGCTTGAGGGGGGTTCACCTAGGGTGTAGACCTTGGTTTTTCCCTCTCACACTTTTCCACAGGTGCGCTACTTGTTTAGAAGCCCGAGAAGGATGGTATATCAATGAGTATGTGATTCCTCCTTCTCTTCTTCTAATGCAAACAATTAATATAGGCTGCAAGATTGTTGATGAACAAAGGTTGCTGCCAGTTTGGCACAAAATTGCAAAGTATTGGCTCAGGAAAGTATGTTGAGACACTTACCCGCCTGGCCCGGGGGTGCAAGACCTGCCCTGGGCCACTGAGTGTGATGCGCTGAGTGATGAAACGTTGCACTGCTTGTGGAGCGTCTGGAGGTTGGTTGCTTCTTTAATAAATTCCAGTCGGATAAAATAAATCCAAAGCTTTATTAATAGGAAAAATGGGGGGTAAATCCAAAAGGGTAGGAGTTAAAATAGGGGGTCAGGCAGTCCGTGCTTAGTGCTGCCTAGAGGGTTACTCCTCGCTGTAAAAGAGTCCTCAATGGCGCTAATGAAAAGCGCTGTGCTTCTCTGCGAATGCAGTGTAGCGTCCTTTAGAAGGTAGATGCGGCTGAGTCCATGCCGTATTGCGGTAAGAAAGGGGTACTCTGTACTGGTTACCGATGTTGAAGGGACCTTGAAAACGTTAAACAACGAAACGCGCGTCGGACCCCGCCAGAAGCCGCAGCAGCACACTTAATTGGTGAAGACACTACAGTAGCAGCACGGAACAAATCTTCCCTGACCCGGACCGCTCCAGCAGCTGCTTCAACATCGGTCAACACAATATAAGGTACCATAAAAATCACACCAAGCGCCATACACATATAAAAGCATGCATTCTTTGATAACATATAAAATATATCTTATATAGTTAAGCATATATTACAAGAAAAACACCTTCCATGAGCTGAGAGCCCCTAATGGGTTAACAGCAGTGTACAATAAAAACGAACAGGCCCCGCAGGGCACTCACAGAGAACCGGAGGAATGACATCCATCCAGCAGCAGAGAGAAGTAGGAGGGCAGCGCGGACCCCGTGTGGCCCCGCCCCCTCCCAACCATGGCTAGAGACAGCGGTACCCAGCTATTGGCTGAGGACCGCAAAGGGCGCCAGAGGAGGGGGGCGGGCCGCAACCAGCGCGCCCGGCCCCGCCCCCTCTCCTGACTGAAGTGAAGAGAAAGAATGGCCGCGCTCCCAGCCATGCTGCGGAGCCGGCCCGTTCATTAGAGAGCCAGCCCGCCGCCGCTGAGAGCAACAGCCGTGCGGACCTGGCTGAAACTAAGTGCGCACAATCGCACAAACACACACACACACACACACACACACACACACACACACACACACACACACTGGCCCAGCAAAAATACAATTCTGTGAAATACTCACCTGTAGAATTGGTATTATTAGTATACAGTACGTCCTGCTCAGATATAATACTTACACTTGGGTTATCCTCCGCCAGAGGGCGCTGTGCTGCAGAGACATGGAAAAAACAGGCTCCTCCCGGCCCTTCAAATACCCAGGGACCTCCCACGAATCCCCGGCATTGAAAAGCAGTGAACAAGAAGCCGGGAGAATTAAACCACCCAGAACAACTGGTAAAGATAACCATGATAACAATCACCATACAGGGGATCCAGAAAAAGCAACAACAGGGTGGGGTGGAGCAAGACGTACTGTATACTAATAATACCAATTCTACAGGTGACTATTTCACAGAATAGTATTATTCTTAGTATACAGTACGTCCTGCTCCAGATATAATACTTACACTTGGGACATCCAAAAGCAGTGTCCATAAAATAGGGTGGGATCCCCAACAACAAACGACCACAGCAGACAGTTTAAAGCACTGTCACCTGCAGAACCAGACGGCCAAGACAGCATAAGCTGAAACCCTAACATCAACGTTGTAAAAAACCTTGCAAAAGGTATGAGCAGAAGGCCAATGGTAGTGGCCTAACCAATCAGTCCAACAGCAAAACCGGTGCTGAAAGCCCAAGAGGCATCAAGCACGCGTAGAAGGGAATCAATGCAGCGAAGGAGTTCTTCCCCTTGCCTGAAGAGGCCTGAGTAATAGCCTGACAAGCCGATAGCTAATGAATTTGGCAGAAGCCAAGGGCAAAAAACAAGGTACCAGGAGTAACGTCCATTAAGGTAACAACCAGGACCAAACCGCTCAACTCCCGAGAGCAGGCGAGATCGAGCACATTCAGGATGTAATGACCACAAGCCCCAAGGAACCTCAGTTCCCTTAAGGACACAGTGATTTCTAAAGAAAAAACTGCCAACACCTGTATAAGGATGCAGAACCACTTCCTCAACTTTGCAAGGAAGGGGGACAGCCGTGGAAAACAATATCTCGGATAATTGAACATACGACACCTACAGATGTAGAGAATCCGGCTTCAGGCAGAGCTCCCTTTATCCTGGTGTATCTCAAGGAAAGAGGGCTAGGTAGACCGAACCGCCCGCTAACACACGCCTGACCAAGGTAACAGTCACCAGAAGGACCCCCTTAAGGGTAAGGACATCCAGACAGTGTCCTGAATAGGATCAGGAGACAACCTGCAAGCAGACGGAATGAAATCAATTTCAATCCCAACAGGGGACATAGGAGTACATGGAGGGCGCACGTGGGCACCCCCTGAAGGAAGTCTTAACCAAGGAAGACTGAACCAGAACAGTTAAGGCAAGGTGGACAGGGCAGAGCCTGACCCATCAGAGAGCAGAGTTGGGGAACCAACTCTAATTTATGCTGAAGGCCACACTGGAGTCCTGGAACCCGAGAACGTCCAACAAGTAAGAGGACTAGACTCATCCCAATAAATGTGGGTATGCCATACCCTACAACAATAGAAGAAGACGCAGAGGAGGCTCACTCCGAGACATCCCATAGTCACAACACCGAGGCAGCTAAACTTGCCTCCATCAAGATGTATGCCTCAGCAGTTAGATCGACTTAGGCCAGGGACCATGAACTAAAGTGATGTAAAGGGCCCTGAGTGATCAACTGGCACTCCTGGCAAGGTGCAGAACTACTGACCACAGTACCATAACTGCAACCACACCATACTAGGTCAACTGGGGGCCACCAGCATTACTGGTCCCCTTACCAGAGTAATCTTCCGCATAACCCTGCCCAGCAGAGGGAATGGAGAAGGGCATACAGAACCAAACGTCCTGTCAAGACGGTACTAAGGCATCCGGACCACTGAGATAGGATCCTGGAACAGGGAAACAAGGCCGATAGCCTGTGAAGGTGACAGAACCCAACAGATCCATGACTGGATGGATTCCATAGCGACCCAGGGATTAGCACATCCTAACGCAGAGGGGCTTAGCCGGAGCTAATATCACTAACATGCAGGGGACATTGTCTCCGCCCAGAAGGGAACATAGACACTCCCTGGAAGGTCCGCCAGCTCCAGACCCCTTCCGATGGTTAATGTAGTACGCCTGTCATCAGACGGACTGAGCACCCCCAGCCTGGCAATTCCGGAGGGGGAACGGTCAAGCGAGAAGAGCCAACAGAAAAACGCTTACTGCTTAGACTTCCATAGTCGTAAGGACCCTCTAAGGGCCCCGCCAACACCAGAATCGCAGGGAGTTTTTTGGAAGAAACGATCCCCTTCAACCTGAAAGGTTGGCATCCATGGTGGCCGTTTCCAGGAAGTTAAGAGGGAACCGCCCCCAGACATGTCCCTCAAAATCATCCACTTTCAAGAGAAAACCATCATACAGGGGGGAAGGCCCACCGGCCCTGCTGCAGGGGTGCTGGATCCCTGTCCTATGCTCACCACTAGAATTCGCAGATGACTCAAGGGAAACTAAGCATAAGGGACCACTTTCGCTGCTCGGCTCCTGCCAAGCAAGTTAACAATGGCCCACCAGTTGCATCCATGCCTGGTGTTAAGAAACCGGGACAGTAGTGAGGGACTGGGCCCATGAGACCAGAATGCCCACCTAATTGCTGAAATGGGGGGAATCTGGTTTGAAACTGATTCAGAATCATTCCTATTAATGGAGTCACCACGTTAGGGAACAGCGAGGACTCAAGGTGATTGACACCCATCCAAATGACTCCCAATGGCCCACCAGCCGGGTATCCAACTATCCTGACTCAGAGACAGGGAAGTGAGGAAGGGCATCGTGTGGACGTCCCTTGGTCTCATCAGAGACATCACCATCGACAGCACCTGAGTGACACTCTAGGAATTGAAGAGAGGCCAGATAGCAAGGCCACAATTAACAGTGTTGGAATTCCAACACGAACCTGGAGAGCCTCAGAGATCTGAGGGCACAGGGATGTAAACATAAGCATTGAAGAGTGCCCCGGGGGGCAAGACGCCCACTGGGCGCAAGGTGCTGATAGCCACACTCAAGAGTATCCATGCAGGAAACTGCCTGTAATTAGAGAATTGCTGTGAATCCAGAATGGGCCACCTGACCTATCCTTTGGGGGGCTGTGGGAGGTGGTATAGCAGCCCTTGCCTCTGCCTATTATGGGCAATCTGCAAGAGACCTTCAGACCTTGCAGGCCTAACATGGCCTGTGCCGGCAACTGAACAGGGGCAGGGACCAGGCGTACCTGGGGTCTGATAAAAAAAATACAATTCTGTGAAATACTCACCTGTAGAATTGGTATTATACGCATACAGTACGTCCTGCTCCAATATAATACTTACACGTGGGTAATCCTCCGCCAGAGGGCGCTGTTCACTGCAGACATGCAAAAACAGGCTCCTCCCGGCCCTTCATATACCCAGGGACCTCCCACAAATCCCCAGTATTGAAAAGCAGTGAGAAAAGAAGCCGGGAGAAACCAACCACCAACTGGTAACAATAGTAATGATAACAATCACCATACAGGGGATCCAGAAAATGTAAAACCAGGGTGGGGTGGAGCAGGACGTACTGTATGCGTATAATACCAATTCTACAGGTGAGTATTTCACAAAATTGTATTATTCTAAGCATACAGTACGTCCTGCTCCAATATAATACTTACACGTGGGACATCCAATAGCAGTGTCCATAAAAGTAGGGTGGGATCCCCAACAAAAAAGGCACAGCAGACAGTAAAGGCGCTGTCACCTGCAAAACTTTGCTACCAAGTACGACATGAGCAAAGGCTCTAACGTCAATCTCATAACAAAACCTTTGAAAAGGTATTGAACAGAAAGAAGCAGCGGTCTAGCAACTTATTCAACAGAAAACCTGGTGCTGAAGGGCCAAAGGTACCCAAACACCAATAGAACGGAATAAAAAGAGAGAGGGAGATTCTTCCCCCTTAAAGGAATAGGCCAGTGTAACAGCCTAACCAGCCCAAAGGCAACAGAAGCCTCGGCAAAACTTAGAACTCTCCCCAACGGGGAAATAAAAACTGGTCTCCCGCAAGACAGGCGGGGATACTGACCCCTTCACTAACAAGGATCAGCAAGAAGCCGAAACCTTTACTCAGGACCAGGAAGGCAAACCATCCAAGTAAGATCAGTCCAAAGGGTGCATAGGCCCTGGAAGCAAACGAGATCAGGCGCATACATATGGAGGCGCCCGCAGACCCCAAAGGGCATCAGTCCCCCTAAGGGACAAGAAAAAACCAGGAAAATTTCAACACCTGTTGAGGGAATGTAGACCCCTTACTTCAGCATTATTAAGAATAAGGCCCATAGGCAGACTAAAAGGACTTAAATAATGATCATAAAACACCACCTTGGACAAAAGGGTCCGGCGTAAGGCGGAATACCACCACATCATGGTGTGTATATATATATATATATATATATATATATATATATATATATATATATATAATGAACGAGGGCTAAGTAATCAGAACCACCTTCTCAGGCACACGTCTGACTGAAGCAACAGCCCCCGGAGGGGCTACTTGTACTACAACACAGCTCAGACAGCATCCAGGATAAGTCCCAAGGAAACAATCCGCAGGGCAAACAGGATGAAAATTGATCCCAACAGGGACCATAGAACTACTTGGGAGATGCCCCTGAGCAATCCCAAGAGAACTCCTAACAAGGAAGACAGAACCAGACTTCTACAGGGAGGCAGACAGGACAGAACCTGAACCTTCAGAGTACCTAGATGGGGAGCCAACCCCAACCTATGCTGTAGCAACTCTAGAATCCTGGGAACCGAGAACGTCCAACAGGGGAGAGACCAAGACTCATGCCAATCAATATGGGTACACCATAACCCACAATAGACGGAGGAAGAGGAAGCCAAAGAAGCTTTCTCCTAGCCCCCCATATACCAAGTCACCCAGAAGATAAGCCCGTCTCCAAGGGGTGAATGAATCAGCTGTCAAGCCCCAGACTAGAGTCTGTAGATTGGGACGACATAAGAAGGAGCCTGACAAGGGCAGAACCGCACTCCTGAGAGAGCGTACAGGTCCGCTGACCTCAGCAGAAGCATCTGCGAACCACAGTTCACTAGGCCACCCAGGGGCCATCAATCTCACGGGTCTCTTTATCAGCGCGACCGTGCGCAGAACCCCACATAGCAGGGTGAATGAAGAGAAGACATATAAAATAGAAAGTCTAGACATAAATTTACTAAGCCCCCATGACCAGAGGACAAGAGGAGAAGTCCAGCAGTATAGAGTCAACTGAAGGCTCTTTGTGTTAACAAAGCCAGTAGGTAAGATGGACCCTCTAAGGGACCCTACCTAGGAACCACGGGGGGTTTTGGAAGAAATTCCCCCCCCCCCGCCAACCTGCGCGACTTGGTACCCAAGGTGACCATTCACAGGAAGATGCAAGTAAAGAAGGGGGTGCCCCCTGACAGGGTCCTTGAATATAACCAGCTCGAGAGGAACCACCGTACCAAAGGGGAATGAGCACAGACCTAGCTCCCGGGGTGCTGGAACCCCATCTAGGATCAATAACCTACTGTGCCGAAAAGCCCAAAGGCTCTGTATATAAGGGACATCATCTAATACGCCACCAACGGGCCCACCAGCTGCAATCCTGCCTGGTGAAAGTAAGATGTCAGCAAAGGGGGACAGAGCCCCCGTAACCAGGAGTCCACTTGTTACCAAGGAAGAAGGCTCAAGCCTGAACCGAATCCAAGGAATGGAGATAGCAGATAAGGGACCATGAGGGATTGAGGTGACTGAGCACCCATCCAGTAACTCCCAGGGGACACCGCCGGCCGACTAACACACTCGGCCTGACATAGAGAGTGGGGAGTAAGGAAAGACGACCCGGTAGGTCCTAGTGCGGACGCCCCACCAGCATGTCCGAGACATCACCCCCATCCGCGCCATGGCGAGTAGCCTGGTGGCGGAAGAGAGGCCAAAAACAAGGCCCCAATCCGCAGGGTTGGTCCTGCAACACTGACTAGTAACGGTGTGATGCCCAGCGGGACACCAGCCTTCTGTAAGCAGGCAACCCCCAATCTCCACCGCCGCTTCTGGCTATAGTCAAGCCCCCGCTTGCCGGGACGCTAGGCACGCCTCACCGGACACGGTTGCCCCCAGGTCTTAATAGGCGCAAAGGATGGCTGCTTACGGTGAAGGCCGATGAACCACGAGGGTATCCCGAAGCCGAGGTCGTTCACAGATAGTCAATCCGGAGGGTGCGACAGGTGCGTAGTCAGGGGTAGCCAATGGGTCAAGCCAGGAGGTCAGAGATCGCAGGGTATCCAGAGGGGCAGGCAGGTTCGCAGTCAGACAAAGCAGAGGTCGGTACAGGCAGCAGACAGGGATGGTCGATCAAGCCGGGTCAGGATCAGATAACAGCTAACAGAATCACACCCTAATCACAAGAGACTATCACGGGCACTGAGTGCTGGGCTGACTCCATATTTATTTGGGAATCGACCAATGGCCACCCTGGGGGGGAGTGTAAGTGCTGATTGGTGTAACTTACAACACTGTGAGTGATTGGACACACTATCCAGGGGCTGGTCAGTCTTGGCTGCAGGGCTGATCAGCCCCTGATTCCCATCAGGTGTGGAGCACTCTGCGCTGCCTGCCACTCACAGCACAGCGCCTTCTAGTGGCAAAATTTACAGACTGCGGGACGCGCGCCTGCACAGCTAGAGAGGGGCAAGGGAGGCTGCCAGAGTGACGCGCCGCGCTCCCAGCAGCAGGAGTGCTGCGTCGCCCCGCGGACGCTCGCCGCCGGCCCCCTGGCAGAGGTAAATTCCTTACAAACGGTCTTGGTGTCCAGAAGACACAGGGGGAACTAACAGGATCTAGAACGCCGCAGGAGGCCAGAAGCCCCCCTTGCACAGGGCGCCTGTGTCCCAAGACAGAGATATAGAAACATAGAAACATAGAAGGTTGACGGCAGAAGGAGACCATACGGTCCATCTAGTCTGCCCTTATGTGTATACTGTATGTACTCTTTATCTTAGGATAGATGTGTGCTTATCCCAGGCATGTTTAAATTCAGTGACTGTTGATGTTTCAACTACCTCTGCTGGAAGTTTGTTCCAAGCACCTACTACTCTTTCTGTAAAATAATATTTTCTAACATTGCTCCTGATCTTCCCCCCGACTAGCTTCAGGTTGTGCCCCCTTGTTCTATCGTTAAGTTTCTTCTTAAAAACACTTCCCTCCTGAACCTTATTCAATCCTTTCACATATTTAAAGGTCTCAATCATGTCCCCCCTCTCCCTTCTTTCCTCCAGACTGTACAAATTAAGTTCTTTAAGTCTCTCCTGATAAGTTTTAAGTTTAAGTCCTTCCACCATTTTCGTTGCCCGCCTTTGGACACGTTCTATTTGAATAATGTCTTTTTGCAGGTAAGGTCTCCAGAACTGCACACAGTATTCTAGCTGTGGCCTTACCAGGGCTCTATACAGCGGCATCACAACCTCCCTCTTCCTACTGGTGATGCCTCGAGCTATGCAGCCAAGCATCCTGCTTGCTTTTCCCACTGCCTGGCTACACTGTCCACTCATCTTGCAGCTATCAGTAATCAGTACCCCTAAATCTCTCTCCTCCGAGGTCCTGGCTAACACAGTACTGCCCATACGGTACTCAGAGCAGGGATTCCTTCTACCCAAGTGCATGATTTTACATTTAGAGACATTAAACTCTAGTTTCCACAGTTTTGACCATCTATCCAGTAAAGCTAAATCATTTTCCATGTTGCAGACACCTCCAGGAATATCCACCCTATTACTAACCTTTGTATCATCAGCAAACAGACAAACTTTTCCTACCAAGCCTTCTCCTATGTCACTTACAAATATATTAAAAAGAATGGGGCCCAGGACAGAGCCTTGCGGCACACCACTTGTAACTCGCCTTTGTTCAGATTGCACGCCATTTACAACAACGCTCTGATACCGATCCCTCAGCCAACTGGAAATCCACTGAACTATCCAGGGATTGAGTCCTACCTTCAGTAACTTATCTATGAGCTCCTTATGTGGTACGGTGTCAAAGGCTTTGCTAAAATCCAGATAGGCGATATCCACAGCACCACCTTCATCTAACACTTTAGTGACATTGTCAAAGAAATCAATAAGATTGGTCTGACATGATCTGCCCTCAGTAAAGCCGTGCTGTTTTTGGTCCAATAGGTCATTAATTTTTAGATGGGAAATTATCTGTTTTTTTAAGAGTGTTTCCATTAATTTGACCACTATAGATGTTAAACTAACTGGCCTGTAATTACTGGCTTCTTCTCTACTCCCCTTTTTATGGATTGGTACGACATTGGCCATTCTCCAATCATCTGGAACCTCACCAGTTGAAAGGGAATGGTTAAGTAAATCAGTCAGAGGGGCTGCAATCACAAACCTAAGTTCCCTTAGAACTCTGGGGTGGATTCCATCTGGACCCATTGCCTTACTTACCTTTAGATGTGCCAGCTCGGCTAAGACATCAGCCTCCAGAAACTCCGGAGCTGTGCCCTCCCAGCTGGATGTTGTGCTATGACCATGCCTGCTACTATCTGAAAATACCGAACAAAAGTAGCTATTCAGATGGTCAGCCACAGCCTTATCTCCGTCAATATATTTATTTTCCCTATTTCTAATTTTTGAGACTGCATTGTTTTTCTTCTTTCTGTCCCCAATATATCGGAAAAAGGTTTTATCTCCCCTCTTCATAGATTTGGCCATTTCTTCCTCTTTTTGCCTTTTAGCAGTCCTTATAATTAGTTTTGCTTCCCTCTGTTTAATTTTATACGCCTCTCTGTCAGCTACACTTCCCCTTTCTTTATACTTCTTATAGGCAGACTTCTTATCTTTTATGATAGTGCTGACTTCCCTAGTAAACCATAATGGTTTCTTCTTCCTTTTATTCTTGCTAGTTTGTTTCACATATTGCTTAGTTGCCTTTAAGATGGCCATTTTTAATAGTGACCACTGGGCACTCACTTCTGCTACTCTGTTCCACTCACCTAGTTTTCTTTCTACATACTCCGCCATTTCCTTGAAGTTTGTCTTCCTAAAGTCTAGCACTTTGGTTCTGGTGTGTGATTGCACAATGTCTGTTTTTATTCTGAACCATAAGCATTGATGGTCACTGGAACCCAGATTTTCTTCAACCCTGACCTCGGACACCAGATCCCCATTGGTCAGAACTAAGTCCAGAATGTTATCTCCTCTAGTTGGCAATGTCACAAGTTGTTTTAGAGACACTCCATTAAGTGCCTCTAATATAGTCCTGCTCTTGCATGCCGATGCACTTGGGATATTCCAGTCCACATCAGGCATGTTGAAGTCACCTGTAATTACAACGTCCCCCTTCTCTGCCATTCCACTGATTTCATCTATTAACAGGTTATCTAGATCCTCAGATTGTCCAGGGGGCCTATATATCACACCAATTCTGACCACAGCTCCCTCCTTAGTCTGCATGGTAACCCAGAGAGTTTCTAGTTCATTATGTGTATGCTGAATTATTGTTGATTGAAGGGTAGTCTTGACATAAATGGCTACTCCACCGCCCTTTCTATCCAATCTGTCTTTTCTGTTACAATGTGTAACCGGGTATGGCTATCTCCCAGTCATTGTGATCCTTGAACCAAGTCTCTGTTATTGCAACAAGATCCAATTCATCTCTGGATATGATAGCCATTAATTCACAGAGCTTGTTGCCCAAGCTGCGAGCATTGGTACACATCATGTGGATGTTGTTGGTATTGTATTTTAGTGTGTCCTTGATCTTTTCCACCTCTAGCCTACCACTAACCGGGTTTCCTGCTTCAATGTCCTGCTTCATCCTAAATGGTAGGGGACAGAAATCACCCTCGCAAGTTACATCTCTGTCCCCTTCCTCTAGTTTAAATCAAAAAATGCTCTGAGTTCCACTCCAAGTTCTTCTGTGCCTTTCTGTGAAGGATGCAAGCCATCCCTCTTAAACAACTCATTGTTCGACCACCTTCTAACATCATGACTAATACATCCAAAGCCTTTGTCTTCACACCACTGACGTAACCACAAGTTGAACTTGGCGATGTTGAGTGCCTTTTTTTCCTGATTACATACTGGCAAAACTTCAGAAAATGTGATGGAACCTGTTATTTTGCAAAGTTCCTGACTAAAATTTTGGAAGTCCCTCTGTACAACAAACAACTCTTTTTGGGATAAGTCATTTGTGCCAAGATGTAGCACAATGTCCACTTGGTTATGTTTGCTTGCAGACTTCACAATATTTATAATACGTTTCTTATCCCTATTAACCGTGGCACCTGGGAGACACCTCACTTCCTTTAGCTCATCTTTATCCTGTCCAAAGTCCACACCTCTAATTGTTGAGTCACCAACCAGAATATGTCTTTGCCTATTGGTTGGCTTGGTAACTGTTCCTTGCTGCCCTTTTGTACTCCTTTTATATGGTCCCTTATTTAAGTCCACTTCCTTTGATCTTACCAAATCCTGCCCAGACTGAGCATTAGCAGATACATCCACATCAAGCTCAGAAAGAACAGCAAATGGGTTATATTGGCTTAGTCCAAAATGTTGATGTTTTTGTTCTACAATGCGCAATCTTCCAGAGCCAACAGTCTTCCACTCTGCCCCTCTCTTGTGAAGTCTTTGTGGGAGTGGTGGCTGTATAACAAGCTGCTTTACTGGCTGGGATAGCTTCATAACTTCAGACTGAAGAGTAGAAACTAAAGACTGTAATTTTGAAATCTTGTCATACAACCCCTTCATTTGCATACAAATTGGACAGCATCGCAAGTTCCACAGAGTACTACGAAACACAACGGCTAGGCAAGAGTTACACTGCACCAAACCAGACATTCTAGATAATAAGAATAGGTACGGCTAAAAAGTACATCCTGTACTCACCACTATTACTTGTGTACAACCCCTGCTGTTTTCAAACTACTGCAGTTTTTAAAACTACACACTTGTGTCCTGCTGCACTTATGTCAAGCTGCTCTCACACAGGCTGAAACTCCACAGAGTGAAACTCCACAGAGCAGCTCACCTGTTTATATACAAGCCCCTCTAAGTTAAGCTAATGAGAGTTTGCTAGCTCTTTTGCTATGTTAATTAGAACCCACCCTATTTAATCAACACCTGCTTAGCAAACAGCAACAGGCCAAAACCAAAACTTTTACTACCAATGCAATATCATACAGGGACTACCTGTGAGTGTAGAATTGCCAAGCCTACCATAGGCCAGCATGGCCCAGATTGCCTCATCATTTTGAGGGAAAGAGAAAGGTTAACATAGAGGCCATTGCCCCATTCTGTTAAAGGCAACCTGCAAGTAAGCCCAGACCCTGCAGGCCGAGTACGGCCTGCACCAACTCCTGAGGGGAAAACAGGGGCTCGAAGCACCCTGACAACCTCCGAGAGGGACCGCCCAGCAAATTCTATCCTGTGTCCAGGGGAACTACCTCCTGGATCCACCAGAAGGAGAAGATACGCTCCCAGATAGGAGCCAGGTGCTGTGGCAGTCCCCTCGCCCAGAAGGGCGAGGGCGTCCCTTCATGCTTGGGAAGTCTTGGCAGATTTGGACTTAGCCCTGCCAGAGGGCCCAGGGCGTTGCCTGCCCACCCTGTGGGGGAAATCCACTCCGAAAAGTTGGAAGCACACCTCAGGTTCGTGTTTGACACTAACGTAGGGAGGGGGATGGGTGTCCCTGCCCCGAGGAGGCCGAGACGGCCTTCTGCGTAGGGGTGCCTTACCCTTTTTACCAAAAAAGTCCAAACGGGCCCCAAATAGACGCCGTCCTCTGAAAGGAAGGCCAGTGAGAGCCTTTTTCGTATCATCGTCAGCACCCCACTGTCGCAGCCAGACCAGGCGGCTGATAGCTACCACAAGGGCAGAGGTTCTAGCACACATCTTAATGGTGTCATCCAGCGCTGAGAGGATAAACCTCACAAACACATCACAGTCTGAGAGCGCATTAAATACTTCCCAGGGGAGGTCCTCAGGTCAGTGATCAAGTAGTTTTCATCACCGCAGTGATGGCCGCGGCACTCCCCGCTCCAGTGAGACTCATCCGGAGTGAGGTTTAGGTCCGGGGCGACGGGAGTAATGAAGTGAGGTGCAGCCACTGGCAAACCTGATTGCAGGTCCGCAGACCCGTGCTCTGTCAGCATCAGCATGGGGCTGGCCACACACTGTACACGTCCGGGCTTGTCCCCGAGGGACCCCGGGTACATAATTCTGAGATGCCTCCATATGGTGATTATCTGAGCAGTATGCCCGCAGGGATTTACGCAATAGGCAACCCTGGATGCCCCAAGACCCGCTAGGAATGTGGGAGAATTTTTTTTTTTTTTATGTGAACCCGCTATAACATATGTCAGGCCGGGGGAAGCCACCGAAATCTTGGCGTCTGAAAGACATAAAGGGGATAAGAGGGGGGTGTCAGTGCCATGCGCAGCTCATAGGAACAAAAACCGCCCAGGAGGGCACTTACATGACCAAGGGAGGAGGCGGATCGCAACCACGCGTGCGCGCTAAGACCGTCAAAATGGCGCCCAGCGAACCTCGAGGGGCGGGCCTGATCTGGCCGTGACGCAGGGCACGTCATGCCAAGTCCCCGCCTCCCCCAAAGAGCGCGAAGCTCTAACCAACGCAACGTCCTTGACAGTAGTGGATATGACACACATAGAGAGTGTAAATGAGGATATTGCTCTCAACACTAGAGAATGATGCTGCCGCCCGGGCCGCACAATTCATGTAATGAAAGGACACACACGCGCACAACAAGACAAGGTTTATGGAGGAAGGAGCGCGGCACTGACACCCAAGTTTAAATGAAAAGTCAACGGCCATAACGTGTCAACATTACGCTGGGACCGCCACACACATACCCCCCCCCCTTTCTTTTCCCCCGAGCTACGGGAGGAAGCGAGGGAGAAGCAGACCTGCACCCAGGGTTCATCGCTATGAGGAGCACGGACAGAAATGCGGGAGGGGCATCTAATGGAGGCTCACCATCGGCCTAAACCGCCTACCCTATCGTGGGGGATTGCAGTGGAGCGTAGCTCCGTGAGCACACGAGGTGCTGCCTACCTTCACCCGACTAGCGCAGCCCAGGCTGGGAGGCACATCTTTATCGAAGAGGATGGGTGGTAATAGTCCCGCAGGGCCTCAGGCTGTAATAGCCCCGCTCACCTGCGAGAGAGTGATACTTCATGTCTTCGCAGTCAGCACTGCAGAGAAATCTGGGGATTTGTGGGAGGTCCCTGGGTATATGAAGGGCCGGGAGGAGCCTGTTTTTGCATGTCTGCAGTGAACAGCGCCCTCTGGCAGAGGATTACCCACGTGTAAGTATTATATTGGAGCAGGACGTACTGTATGCTTAGAATAACTAGGGAAGGCAGACCAGCATACTCTATCCTGTATCTGGAGGGCACAACCTCCTGATCCGTTAGAGTGAGGCGAAATGCCTCCTGATAAAAGCAAGGTGCTGCAGCCATCCCCTCACCCAGCCGGGCAAGGGCGCCCCATCATGCTTGAGGGGGTTTGGTGGAAGATTTGGGCTTAGCCCCGCCGAAGGGGCCAGAACGTTGTCTGCTGCTCGTGGGGAAGGAGTCTGCCCCAAAAATCTGGAAAGACACCCCTGGTTTCTGTTTAACACTAAGGTAGGGGGGAGGAGGGGTGCTCCTGCCTCGAGGGGGCCGGAACGGCCGTCTGCGAAGTGGTGATTTGCCCTTTTTCTCGAACAGGTCTAGACGGGCCCCAAATAGGCGTCGCCCTCTGAAGGGGAGCCCAGTAAGAGTCTTTTTTGTAGCATCATCCGCACCCCACTGTCGCAGCCAGAGCAGGCGACAAATAGCCACCGCAAGGGCGGAAGTTCTTGCACACATTCTAATCGCGTCCTCTAGCACAATAGAATAAACTTCACAAATACATCACAATTGGAGAGTGCATTGAACACCTCCCAAGGGAGATCCTCGGGGTGATGATCGAGCAATTTTTTGATGAGGGTTCTAGCGGCCACCGCAGTAATGGCTGTGGCACAGGCCGGACGCAGCGCCGTCCCGGCACAGGAAAAGGCATGGGAGGCCAGCAGCTCAATGCGTCGGTCCTCAGCATCCCGAAGAGCGCTATAGGCAGGGGTTGAAATAATACAATTCTGTGAGAATCTCACATGTAGAATTGGTATTATATGCATACAGCACGTCCTGCTCCAGAACATATTCATAACGTATGGGTATACCTCCGCCTTCAGCGCCGTGCACTGCAGATCACGAAGAAAACAAGCTCCTCCCGGCCCTACATATACCGGAGGACCTCCCACAATCCCCAGCATTGAAAAGCAGTGATAAGAGAAGCCAGGAGAACAGAACCACCCAGAATTTCTGGTAATAACACCAAGTGAGTACAATCACCATACAGGGGATCCAGAACAAAGTGAAACCAGGGTGGGGTGGAGCAGGACGTGCTGTATGCATATAATACCACCTATATAATTACCTATAATTCCACAGGTGAGATTCTCACAGAATTGTATTATTCTAAGCATACAGCACGTCCTGCTCCTGAACATATTCATAACGTATGGGACATCCAATAGCAGTAAAACGAAGCAAAGTTTCCGCACTCCAGATAGGGCAGGAGTGCTCGATCCGGGGCAGTCCCAAGCCCCAATAGTCCTTGGGTAGAAGAAAAGTTGGATCCGCACTTCCTTAAAAGCTGAGTACTTTATTTCAATAATTACTAAGATCATTAGTGTCTCCAAGAGAAATCGAAAACATCCATGCAGAATAAAATCAAAGCAGATATGGGCAGGAAAAGAGAGTGGGCCCCTCTGACGCGTTTCGGGTCTTTTCACAGGCCCTTAATCATAGATGGGGATAACCCTAAGGCTGAGACATTAAATAGTAAGTATAACATGATAGTAAATGGACTCACCGGTGCAATAGTGCGGCAGCGCGGCCCGCAGCCGCGGGGGGCTCCGACCGTCAGGTAGTGATGACGTCAGAGACGGGGCCAGGGGGCCAATCACAAGCCGTGCCCGCGGACCAATCAGAGCGAGCGCAACTCTCGTCTGCAGCGGAACACAGCCTGCATAGGCCCACGCCTCGGCTCCAGCCCGGACGTCAGGTGACATGTTACCCCGGCAACAGATCACGCGAGCCGCACGGCCCGCCGGATCCGACTGGGGAACAGAAACCACTGTGGAAGAACTGGAGGGACCACAGCGCGTCCCCACATTGCACCCGGTGGTACAAATAAAGTAGCTCTAGCAAGGATAAACATACAAAGGTGCAGTATAATCCACATCTTTGGAAGTCCAGAATAGTCCACATGAATACTGTATATCAAATGATTAACATACTGATCAAGCATGCAATGAGCGTAAGTATGCAATGTGAATGACATAACAACATATAATATTATGGACATCAATGAGTCTGGGGAAAAAGTTTTTCTATATTACACAGACCAATAATTGAGCAATAAGAACACAGGATATATAATGTCCCATGTATGTCACACAGCAGAAAAATAAATGATCAATATGTGCGAGTGACATGACTAGTCAATAATAACATATAGAAATGAAATAAAGGGGGGCTGAATAATAAGTGAAAAAAGAATGAAAATATATAGATATATAATCACTCAACCTAATTCGCAGCAGGATCACATGATCTATTTAAAGGTGACCATAGCGCTCACAATGTCAACAGAGGACAAAAAAGAAAACCATATTGTCAAAAACTACAGCATAAACAACAGCAGCAAAGTAATTAAATAATTAATTAATTAGAATCTGAGTGGGGCCTGCCGTCAGGGTTAAACAAGAACGAGCTCAAGGCAACTATTAAGATAGTTGATATAATTAATTCTTGCTACAAGGCCAAAGAAGTGGTACCAGTAATTGGCCCCTTACAAATGAGTACAAATATAAATTATCTCTGTGTGATAAATGAAATATCCCATTTGTGATTCATGCCCTGGGGAAATCGTGTTGCCAGGGTAAAGATCCAATATGCCTCTCTAGCCAGTAATTTCCTATGCAAATCACCGCCTCTAGGACCCAAAGAGACTTTCTCAATAACATTGATTTTAAGATTAGGTTTTTGCTCCGGGTGGCACACATTATGATGGTGTGCCACATTGGATCTTTTGGGTTGATCTGGTCTCTGAATGCCAGACAGATGTTCCGTCAGGCGTATTTTGACCCTACGGGTGGTACACCCCACATATTGCTACATGCATATGTGACAGGTGATGAGGTATATAACCGACGAGGAGTTACAATTAAGTACTGTCTTGATATTATGACGCATGCCAGTTACCGTGGAAGTAAAGTATTTGCCTCTGTCAACCTTATTGCACATACCACACCCCCTGCCACCACACGGGAAACAGCCCGTAGTAGAGAGCCATGTCCCACCGTGTTGTGGATCTGATTGAAAAAAGCTAGGGGGCAATAAATTGCCTAAGCTCGGTGATCGTCTGCTGACGATCTTAACCCCCTGATCCATGATATTGCGGAGAAGGGGGTCGGCCTTTAATATGGGCAGGTTCTTTCTAATAATTT
Organism: Gastrophryne carolinensis; assembly: GCA_027917425.1. Classification (NCBI taxonomy): domain Eukaryota; kingdom Metazoa; phylum Chordata; class Amphibia; order Anura; family Microhylidae; genus Gastrophryne; species Gastrophryne carolinensis. The sequence continues at coordinate 469,539,609 of CM051235.1, forward strand.
GAGCTATCTGTCTGAATTCGGTCGTATAGGGTGTGCTAAACACCACTCCCCTCGGAGATGTCAATTTCGAGTTGGTAGTCCTCTGTCTGAGCATAGATGTTCTGTCCCTTTTACGAGCAATAGTTTCTGTTCTATTGAGCATCCAGGGAGAATAACCCCTGGCTTTTAATCTAGAATGAATGGCCGCAGCTTCCTCATCAAAAAATTCTAATTTGCTGCAGTTCCTTCTGCTGCGTATCATCTCACCCACCGGAATAGACTTCACTGTGTGGAATGGATGGCAGCTAGTGGCTTGTAAAATATTATTGCCCGCAGTGGGTTTGCGATAGGTACGTGTTTGTAGGGCATTATGTTCCATATCAATGATTATTTGTAAATCCAATAGCAGTGTCCACAATAGGGTGGGATCCCCATGAAAAGGCACAGCCAACAGTAAAGCGCTGTCACCCTTAACCATGTAATCAACAACGAGAGCAATGCTCAAACCTCAACCTTTGAACCTTGTAAAGGGAGAATAGAACTCAAGCAGCGGACTGGCCGGCTTGATCGCCAGAACATAGTGCTACAGGGCAAGCCCAGCACAAATAGTACAAGAACTAATAATAATAGGGAGGAAGAATCTTCCTCTAAAGGAATAGGCCAAAATAACTGTCTAACCATGCCGCTACAAGAGGGGGTAACCATGGTAACTCAAAACTTTTCCCCCTCCGGGGAATACATGTCCAGGCCACAGACGAGGCCAACAGAAGTGCTAACAACGATATTCGGCAGAGCCAAAAAGGTCCAACAAGTCCGGAAGGATGAGCAACCAAACAGAACCAGGCCAGAGGGCCCTAATCCATGGCCACAAGCAAGCATGGCCACAAGCAACCCGGTACTTCCAGAAGGGGGCACCGGAAGACCCCAAAATAAGATCCCATCAGGGACGAGACAGTTCCGGCAGATTTCTTACCCCAGTAAAGGGGCACAGATCCCATAATCTCATAGTGATTAGACCCTAGTCCCAAGACCAGAGGATCCGTCCAAGGCAGAAGGGACGAAGTAACGCCTGAATCCCAATTAGTGTGAGGCGGGTACCCTCACCTCATGGTATAGCTCTATACCAAGGAATGCATATATATATAAAATATAATTACTAAGACCACCAATAGTGCCGTTCCTTATGGCACTCCACTGTCTGGAGAAACCTCCCCAGAAGAGCAACCTAATGTAAGGAGCAGGTCAGACAAGGACCTGACTAAGAACTGTGGGAACCCTTGGTAGGGCTATAGAATAAGTCCTCCCCCAGAGGGGCACTAGGGATCCTCCAGGAATGCAAACAAAAGATCGGATCAGGTCTCGTAATAGGAGAACAGATCAGGCCCCAACTATAGACAGAGTCAATAGTGAGCCCATACCAAGCACTGCTTGTTGTACCATCCCGCCAGGAAAGGGGCTTAGACCCAGCGCATAGCATAGGGACAACATAAGCTAAACCAGCGTGGCAGAAGGACGACAATAAGGAGGAAGACAAGGTCCAGAACCCCCAGGGAACAAGACCCTTGAGATCTGTCATCTCGGGCAGGGTAAGCCCCAGATCCTGCCAGCGCTAAAGTATGTCTAAGGTAAGGCACCATGTTATGTTAAAAAAAATAGTCCTCATGAGGGAACATACCGTCCAGTTGTACTCAGCAGAACTCCCTGAGAACCCACACCCCGCTGGGCCTCCCAGGCCCCAAGCATAAGGTGCTGCTTGTCATCAGGGACCAGCGCAAGCTCTCCCCGCACCCGGTGGGGGAAGGGTATAACATCTTCAAGTAATCTACCCAGCCAGAACCGCTAGCCCCAACCAGGGCAGACCAATCTGGCCAATAACAGGGGTAGACCCCTGTAATGGAGGATTCCCTAAGGAATCAGGGCTCCCCTGTAAGGATCCAGGCCCGAGAATTCCGCAGGAACAAAGCGCAACCACTGTCCTATTAAGGCAGAAAGTCCCCCAATGGACGGGTACAAGAAGGAGTAGTCCCCAACTAGGACCCACAACGTGCTTCTTATGACCAAAATTCACCTAGGAAACCAGAACCTTCAAGGTCCCATCCTAGGATCCCCTGGGGAATTCAGAAGAATAGGCCCCCTTTGTGCCAGAATAGGTCAGGCCATCAGGGAAAGGCAAGGAGTATGGAATGCTCCCCCGCGGTACCAACGAGTCCAGTAGAAGAGTAAGTGCCTCCACAAGGTGGTAGGGTAGGCAAAACCAGGCCCAGGGTGCAAACCTCTCATCCAGGGCTAATGACTAAGTCGCGTCAGAGCCCAAGATCCCCGGGTCTAATGGTGTCCAAGGACGAGTCGCCAATCGGCTCACCAGAAAGCGAAGCTGTCTGGAGGAATCACTATACAGGACGGAGGACCGGAGGTCTCATACCTGTAAACTCCTTATAGTCAAGGAAAAAACAAAAAAAGGGGGCACTGGGTGAAAACTACGTCTGGTGTAAACCAGGGATTAGAGGGTGGAGCCGAGTAGGACTCCGGTTTTTGTCGAGTTCCATCCCCACAGCTCTGTGTGAGGGAACAGTAGAGCCTAAAAGGTCCCCTGTACCAAACGCCCCTTGGTGACGTGTGAGCCAACACACCCTTCCGGAGCCCAGTGCATACGAGGGCACAAAACAGGGGGCTTAGGTTAAGTCTCTGCGGTGTAAGTGAACACCAATACCAGTCGTAGAGGGCTCAGTATCCCGAAGGTTCCCCAGAGCCTGGAAAATCCAAACACGCCCAGCAGCCAGGGGGTCCCTGGGGCGTGGGGCACAGAACGCCCTGTCGAGGGCGCCAGGTCGAAGGATTATGGTACAGATGCCACACCCTCCTAGGTGTTAGGCAGATAAGCTCCCTCATCCTAGAAGGGAGAGAAAAAGGGGGAGAAGAGGGGCAGACCCGCTCAGGGGCCCCAAATTCTATATGATAATGGCGTTCAGCAGGGAAGCCATACCTGGCAGGCCCAGATAAGCCTGCACCTATGCCCGAAGACGGGCATGTAAACATAGACCCCTTAACCGACTCAGGAAAGGACTGCCCAGCAAACACCGTTCCGTCTCTAGGGTAACTAGCTAAAGCCACCAGAGCGAGGCAGGATGCCTCTTGATAGGAGTAGAGTGCTGCGGCCTTCCCCTCACCCAGGTGGGTGAGGGCGTCCCATCATGCATGAGGGAAATCAGGGAAGGAAAAAGACTTAGCCCGACCAGAGGGCCCCGGGCCCTGAACGTCACTCCTGGGGCGGGAAATTGGACCAGGTCCAGCAGGGGGCAACCCCGGTTCCTGTGCAACGGAATGATATGGAGGGGGAGGGGTCCCTCTGCCCCTCGGGGGGCGCAGCGGCCGCCTCTGACTGGGTGGAGTGGCCTGTTTCTCAAAAAAATCCAGACGTGCACCAAACAGGTGATGTCCTCTAAAGGGGAGCCCCGTCAAGATCCTCTTAGTGTCATCGTCTGCCCCCCACCGACGAAGCCAGAGCAGGCGACGTATAGCCACCGCCTGGGCAGAGGTCCTAGCACACATTTTGATGGTGTCATCCAAGGCCATAAGGATAAATTTAAGAAAGATATCGCAACTAGAGAGTGCATAAAAGACCTCCCAGGGTAAATCTTCAGGCTGATGCTCTAGGGACTTACTTATAAGAGTCTTAGCGGCCACTGCCGTGACCGCCGCGGCACAGACAGGGCGCAGCGTCGCGCCAGCACAGGTAAAGGCGTGGGAAGCAAGCCTATCGATACGCCGATCCTTGGCGTCCCGCAGGGAGCTGTAAGCCGGAGAAGTAAGGAATGGGGGGCTAGGAACCCCAATAATCGGAGTGTCCACGGCTGGGGACGAGGACCAAACATCTATCGTCTCGGGGGGAAAAGGGTATTTCCAAGCCCAGTCATCCGGCGTCTTTTGAAGAGCGGTGGGACATTCCCACCCTTTAAGAACAAGTGCATGAAAGTGAGCCTGCTCGAGAAATTCCAACCGAGGAGGCGCGGTATGAAAGCGCCCCCCTCTCGGTCCGGAGACCGCGCCAGGAGACGAAACGGACAGTACCTTAAAAATCCTGAGTAAAATGCCGTCAAATGTCAAGCTGGTCCAAGACATCCAGATCTGCGTCATCCTGACCCCTCGGTCTCTCGTCCTGGGAGCCTAGGTCAGAGAACAAGTCCCCTTCTTCCGAAGTGGTGCTAGCACGTGTAGACAAGGACTCCGCAGAGCCCATAGCACAGACCGAAGCCGCGGGAGAAGCAGGCCGTTGTCTAACTGGGCCAATCCGGCCAGCCAATCCTTCTACGATCTGGGCCAACGTGGGCCGTCTATGAGAGGGATCTATTTGTACCCCCTCACCTGTACAAGACTCAACGGGAGTGAGGTTTCGGGAAGGGGTAAGGGGTGGGAAGGGGCGAGGAACAACCGCAAGCGTCGCTTGCAGTTCCAGCGTCTGTTCAGAACATGATGCGCAGACCCGTGCCCCGTCCGCCTCAGCATGGGGGAGACCACACCATATACACAGCCGGTCCTGTCCCGATGGGACCCCGGTAACACAATCCTGAGATGCCTCCATATGGTGATTGTTCAATTATAGTATGTCGATAGGGATTTATGCCGTAAGCAACCCTGGATGTCCGAACTACCCGCTGATCAATGTGGGAGATTTTGGGAAGGCCCGCTCCTTATACTAGTGAGTATAGCAATGTATACGTATAAGGTACTATATGAATGGTATATATGTATATGAGGCCGGGAGAGGCCGCCGGAAACTCAGCGTTTGGAAGACACAATGGGAAAGAGATGTCAGGAACATGCGCAGATGGGCAGACAATAATGAAAGGGATTCGCCCGCAAGGGCACTTACAGCTCAGGTGGAGGAGACCGCCAAGACGAGTGCGCGGGAAGCTAACCAAAATTGCGCCCAGCGAAGCTCGAAGAGCGGGCTAAATACTCCGCCGTGACGCGGAGCGCGCCAGACAAGGGCCCCGCCCATTCTAAAGAGCGCGAAGCTCTGAAGGAAAAATTAAAGCAATGGAGTAACAGCCGGCCTAACGTACCATAGAGCGGACGCCGACAGTAAGCTCGGACACCGCGGCAACCCTATTAAGTGGCAATCAATTAGAAAAATACACACGGGCAGCCGAAAGAAACAATCAGCGCGGCCCTGACATCTCTGATGTTAGTGAAGGCAGAGTATAAGCCACGAGCGTGACACCGGTACACTAAGACCGCCACACGCGTACCCTCCCCCCCTTTCTTTTCCCCCGAAGATGGAGAAAAGAGGGAGAATGGCGACCCTAATAGGGCTCAGGACTACACGGGATACGGGACAATAATGCGGGAGGGGCATCCCTTGGAGGCTCACCATCAGCCTAAACCGCCTACCCTATGGTTGGGGAATTGCGGTGGAGTCTAGCTCCATAAGCACACTAGGTGCTGCCTACCTTCACCCGACCCGCGCAGCCCAGGCTGGGAGGCATATATTCACAATGAGGACGGGTGGAAATAGTCCCGCAGGGCCTCGGGCTGTCAAGCCCCGCTCGCCTGCGAGAGCGTGATACTTCATGTCTTCGCAGTTACAGCACTGCAGAGAAATCTGGGGATTGTGGGAGGTCCTCCGGTATATGTAGGGCCGGGAGGAGCTTGTTTTCTTCGTGATCTGCAGTGCACGGCGCTGAAGGCGGAGGTATACCCACACGTTATGAATATGTTCTGGAGTAGGACGTGCTGTATGCTTAGAATAAAGGGGGGGTTAGGGACCCCTATTATCGTCGCATCCACCATGGGGGGTGACGACCAGCAATTAACCACCTCAGGGGGAAATGGGTATTTCCTATCCCAGTCCCCTGGAACCCCTGGAAGTTTACTGGGGCATTCCCATTCCTTGAGCACAAGGGCATGGAAATGAGCCTGCTCTAGAAATTTTTCAAACGTGCAGTCGCAGTATGGAAACGCTCCCCTCTAGGCTTGGGGACCTGACCGGGGGGAGAGATAGACAGTACCTTAAAGACCTTAAGCAACAGGTCGTCAGTGTCATACTGGCCCCAGTATTCCAGGCCAGAATCATCGTGAGTCCTCGTCATCTCATCAGAAGAGCTGGAGTCAGAGAACAATTCCCCTTCTTCAGGAGGGGTATAGTCACACGGAGTAGCAAACCCCTAAGTTCTCATAGAGCATACAGAAACATGGGGCGACAAGTGCCGCTTCCTACCAGGGCCACTGGCCGACCTGATTGCAGGGCCAGTGCTTGCTCGGCACAGGGTACGCAGACCCGTGCCCTGCCAGCATCAGCATGGGGTTGTCCACGCGCTATACTCCGCCGGTCTTGTCCCGGAGGGACCCCGGTCACATAATTCTGAGATGCCTCCATATGGTGATTAATCAAAGGCACAATATGCCAGTAGGGGTTTACAATCTAAGTAACCCTGGATGCCCCAAGACCCGCTATGGAAGTGGGAGAATTTAACACCGGGCCGGGAGAAGCCAATGGTGTTCACCAGTCTGAAAGACATAATGGGAATAAAGGGTGTCAGAACCATGTGCAGTAAGAAGGATCATGAAAATACAACTCTGAAGTACTCACCTGTAGAGTTGGTATTATATGCAGACAGCACGTCCTGCTCCAGACATAGTCCTTACATGTGGGTATACCTCCGCCTTCAGCGCCGTGCACTGCAGAATCATGAAGAAAACAAGCTCCTCCCGGCCCTACATATACCGAGGGACCTCCCACAAATCCCCAGCATTGAAAAGCAGTGAGAGAAGAAGCCAGGAGGAAAATAACCACCCAGAGACTGGCAATAATATCCAAGATAATAATCACCACACAGGGGATCCAGAACAAAGTGAATCAGGGTGGGGTGGAGCAGGACATGCTGTCTGCATATAATACCAACTCTACAGGTGAGTACTTCACAGAGTTGTATTATTCTAAGCAGACAGCACGTCCTGCTCCAGACATAGTCCTTACATGTGGGACATCCAATAGCAGTGTCCATAAGTAGGGTGAGATCCCTATGAAAAAAGGCACAGCCAAAACAGCACTATCGCCTGTAACCTTGCTACCAGGAGCAACTAGAGCAAAGCTAAACTTATGAAGCCTTGCAAGGCTAATGAAACGCGAGCAGAGAACTAGTCAGCCTGCTCAACAACCAAGTGCATAAGGCCCAAGCCAAGCACTGGTGGAAGAAATCCAAACCAAGAGAGAAGAATGAATCTCCCTTAACAAACAGGCCAGAGTAACAGCCTAACCATGCTACTAACGATAACAGGGTAGCTATGGCAACCATAGAACCTTTCCCATCAGGGAATACGAACCCTGGTCTCGGCGAGACCAATGTAATACTGAACACGAGCTAACAAGGCTCCTCAAGAGCCAACATGATAATCAGGAGCTCAGAAGGGCAACCAGCCAAGCAAGACCAATCCAACAGGCTCCCATACTCATGGGAGTAACCAGATCCTGCTGCAAGGAGGATGGTGACGTCTATAAGCCCAACGGGCCTAGCCCCAACCCTGGACAGGAAGCAGTCCAGAGGTTCCCAACGCCTATTGAGGGATACAGATCCCTTTTAAGCTCAGAGTAAGCAGAACCCCAGTCCAAAGACCATAGGTTCTGGAATAGAGAAGAATGACAACCCTCCGCCTGGACTCAAGCTTGGTGCAAGGCTTGGTGCAAGGCGGACACATCCTCACCAGACGGTGTACAGATATAAAGAGCTGTAAAAAATATAAAAAGGATTAGGCTAAGAAGGCCGTCTCCTATAATAAGACCCAGGGAAACCCTTAGCAGGGCAACAGGATAAGCAACCCCCCCCCCCAAGGGAGCATAGGATTCTCTGGGGAATGCGCCTGAGCCACCCCTGAGGAAAGCGCAACGCCGAAGCTTGAAACTAGTCTCTACCGAGGACAAACGGGGCGAGCCCTAGAACCTCTGAAGGAACTGAGTTGGGGGACCAACTCCAGCCATGCCATAAGAACACTAGTACCCATGGTAAGACCTCATTCCATAGGGAATAGAGAGCTAGTCCCAGCCATCCAATTAGGGTGCCAACTCCCAACATAGCTGGTAGAAAAGGGAGGAGAATAAAAAAGGGAGGGATCTAGACCCAACCCTCCAAAAAGAAGAGACACCCAGAGGGAACATTTCTGATAGGGTGAATAACGATCGTCCAAACCCTGTGAAGGGAATGACGTAGTAAGGAGCCTAACTAGGCATAACCGCCCACATGAGAGGGCACACAGTACAACTGTCTCCAGCAGAAAATGCGAACCAACCACACAGGGCCACTCATGGCCCCCAGTGCAACAGTTCACCCTTGCCACAGCAAGCCTGTGCAGAAACCCACCCACCAGCAGGGTGTAAGAAGGGTCAGACAAAGGGTAGAATACCCGGACAAAAGGCCAGACTAGGTCACCGTGACCAAGGCCAGAGAATCCTGGGACAATCACCCAAGGCAACGAATTAGGACCTTAACCAGAACAGAGTCTCTGTAACAGTCACGGGGCCACGGCCCCAACCAGTAGGCTCATTGAGACACTAGGGAAGGCCCTCCCAGCACAGTAGGACAGCCAACGAGCCAATACCAGTGAAGCGCAAGGAGTGTAAAAAAACCACCACTGGATCAGAACCAGACCCTACGAGAAGGGTCAACCTGTTCCGAGAGCTTCTCGGATAAAAGCTGGGACAGGCCACTGACCAGACAGACCAAGAGTCCCCAAGAGAGACCTAAGGGAAACAGACCAGCAAGCTAGGGCCCAACAAGGCACAATGTGATGACCTACCAATGGTATGAAAATGGGCCCCCCTAAAGGAGCCCCCCTTAGGTACCTCAGGGAATTTCATAAGGAATAGAACCCCTTTAGTGACCCTGCCAGACCTGGTCCCCATGGCGACCATCTACAGGGATAGCAAGAAGGAAGTGATGTCCATCAACAACTTCCATGAGTAGACCAACCAGAAGGGAACCCCCACAAAAACAGGGGGAACGTACTGATCTCGGCTGTTGGTCAATTATCTTCCTGAGCAGCGTCCTGGCGGCCACCGAGGTAACAGCCGCAGCACAGACCAGGCGCTGAGCCGTCCCTACACTAGAGAAGGCATGGGAGGCCAATCTGTCCATGCGCCGGTCCTCGGCATCCCAAAGGGTGTGAGAGGGGGAGGCCGCCATGAAGGGAGGGTTAACAACCCCAATAATTGGAGCATCCACCTCTGGAGGAACTGACCATCGTTCAACCAAATCCTGGGGAAAGGGGTACTTCCAGTCCCAAACCCCCGGAACCCCTGTGAGTTTACAAGGGGATTCCCATTCCTTAGATATAAGATCCTGGAAATGATCCTGATCCAAGAATTCCAGGCGCGTAACTCATCAGTTTCACACCGGCCCCAGGAGTCCGGGCCAGAACCGTCGCGGTTCCAAGACAACTCATCTGAAGAACTGGACCCTGAGAACAGATCACCATCCTCGGACTGATACAGATCCTGCATAGCGGCAGGTTCTTCGGTTTCAGTGGAAAACCTATAGCTAGGTTGCGTCAGGGATCGTTTCTTCCCAGCACCCAAGCGCTCTGCCAAGCCTGACATAATATGCTCCGCGGTGGGAAGCTTGCGCGGCACTACGTGCTGGTCATCCCCGCTCGAGTGCGACTCATCAGGAGTGAGATTCAAGTCCAGGGAGACAGGTGTATCGAAGCGAGGTGCAGCTACTGGTAAGCCTGATTGCAGGGCCAGCACTTGTTCAGCACACGGTCCGCAGACCAGTGCTCTGTCAGCGTCAGGTTGTCTACACATGGTACACAGCCGGTCTTGTCCACGCGGGACCCCGGACACCAAATTCTGAGATGCCTCCATATGGTGATTAATCTAGGTAATATGCCGGAAGGGATTTATGCTGTAAGCAACCCTGGATGCCCCAATACCCGCTGGGAATGTTAGATATATATATATATATCAGGCCGGGAGAAGCTACTGGAAGCTTGGCGTCTGAAAGACATAAGGGGAAATGAGGGTGTCAGAGCCATGCGCAGCACAAAAAGAAAATTAAACGAACGCCCGTGAGGGCACTTACAGCAACCAAAGGAGAAGGAGGATCGTGACCACGCGCGCGTGGGAGACCGACAAGATGGCGCCAGCGAACCTCGAAGGGCGGGCCAGAGCTATAGGTGACGCGGAACGCGCCAAACCAGACCATGCCCACCCCGGAGAGCGCGAAGCTCCGCGGAACAAGACAGGAAAAGAATAGAAATAAACGCCATGGCGTCGCGAGACAGAGCCGCCTTACGTGCCAAGTCACATATTTTAAAGGCGCTGCGGTCAACATAAAAATAAAGTTTAAGCGCGGCTCTGACCCCCGGAACCCGATAGGGCTAAGGCAAGGCATGTGATATGGCAAGATTAGGGCCAACGTACACAACCCCCCCTCTTTTTCCCCCCACTAACGGGGGAACTAAGGAAGAAGGTGACCCAGCACTCAGGGTTCACCGCTACATGGGGCGTGGGGCAAGGTGCGGGAGGGGCATCCACTATGAGGCTCAACATTAGCCTAAACCGCCTACCCCATGGATGGGGATTGCGGTGGAGCATGGCTCCGTAAGCACACTAGGTGCTGCCTACCTTCACCCGACCAACGCAGCCCAGGCTGGGAGGCATGTTACTCACAAAGAGGACGGGTGGAAATAGTCCCGCAGGGCCTCGGGCTGTCAAGCCCCGCTCGCCTGCGAGAGCGTGATACTTCATGTCTTTGCAGTTTCAGCACTGCAGAGGAATCTGGGGATTTGTGGGAGGTCCCTCGGTATATGTAGGGCCGGGAGGAGCTTGTTTTCTTCATGATTCTGCAGTGCACGGCGCTGAAGGCGGAGGTATACCCACATGTAAGGACTATGTCTGGAGCAGGACGTGCTCTCTGCTTAGAATAATCGCCCGCTAGGGCACTTACAGACCAAGGGAGGAGGAGCACCGCCACCACATGTGCGTGCGACCAGCATCAAAATGGCGCCAAAATGAACCTCGAAGGGCGGGCCAGAGCATCCAGTGACGCGGAGCGCGCCAACCTATGTCCCCGCCCCCCCCGAAGCTCTGAGGTGGATACAAACTGTTATAGGAGCGGAGTGAATGGACACTAGAGGAGATGATTTGCCAATGAAGACGCTGCAGCGTCTGAGGCAACGTCGCCTCCCATCCAGCAAAGGAAGAAGTGCGTGCGGCGGCAACAATTACACAGTAGGAACTAACTGCGCGGTTCTGTCCCCTGGGATACTAGTCCGGTCAGACTAAGGCCATAACGTGTAAAACATACACAAGACCTTGCTACACAAACACACACATACCTCCCCCCCTTTCTTTCCCCCCGGACTACGGGGGGAACGAGGGAGGATGGCGACCCTTTGTATAGGGACCACCGCTACACGGGGCATGGGATAATAGCGCGGGAGGGCATCCTCTAGAGGCTAACCATCAGCCTAAACTGCCTACCCTTTGGTGGGGGACTGCGGTGGAGCATGGCTCCATAAGCACACAAGGTGCTGCCTACCTTCACCCGACTGACGCAGCCCAAGCTGGGAGGCACATCACAGGGAGGACGGGTGGGAATAGTCCAACAGGGCCGCAGGCTTGATAGCCCCGCTCACCTGCGAGAGAGTGATACTTCATGTCTTCGCAGTCAGCACTGCAGAGAAATCTGGGGATTCGTGGGAGGTCCCTGGGTATTGGAAGGGCCGGGAGGAGCCTGTTTTTTCCATGTCTCTGCAGCACAGCGCCCTCTGGCGGAGGATAACCCAAGTGTAAGTATTATATCTGGAGCAGGACGTACTGTATACTAAGAATACAACCACAATCCGCAAAATGGAGGTACATGTCCCCCCCCTATAATCCAAGACGGGGAGTGACGGAGGGGGGGTCCCAAAACTACCTAATGAAGCGCAGGGAAAAACAGACAGGGCATCCCATACCAGGATCACGAACCTGGCGGCCACCTACCCTTTGTATAGGGTCTCACGGAGGAGCATAGCTCCTATACAGTACACCTCTAAGGTGTAACCTACCCTTACCCAGACTCACAGCCAAGGCTGGGAGGCATAGGGACTAAGAATTAAAGTCCAGGCAGAAATAGGGACAAGTGGCCGGGTGTAAACCTGGCTTACCTGCAAAGGAAAGATAGACAGCCATCTTCTTGACATGCTTCGCCGTCTGCAGAGACTTATCTGGGGAATGTGTGGGAGGTCCCAGGTATTTATGGGCCGGGAGGGGCTTCCTTTTTTTCTAGTCATCTCTGCAGAAGTTCGCCCTCTACTGGACATAACCCAAGTGTAATGACTACTTCCGAAGCAGGGTGTGTGAGACAAACTTAGAATAAAGGCCATATGCATGTAATCACAATGCACTGACATCCACACACGCCCCCCCCCCCCCCCCGCCTTTCTTTTCCCCCCAAAGGCTACAGGGAGAGTGAGGGAGGATGGCGGCCCTTTGTACAGGGCCCACCGCTACCGGGACAATAATGTGGGAGGGGCATCCCATAAAGGCTCACCAGCAGCCTATACCGCCTACCCTTTGGTGGGGGACTGCGGTGGAGTAGGGCTCCTTAAGCACTCATGGTGCCGCCTACCTTCACCCGACCAGTGCAGCCCAGGCTGAGAGGCACATCACACGAAGGACGGGTGGGAACAGTCCAACAGGGCCGCAGGTTTTAATAGCCCCGCTCACCTGCGACAGAGTGATAATTTCATGTCTTCGCTGTAAGCACTGCAAAGAAATCTGGGGATTTGTGGGAGGTCCCCGGGCATTTGAGGAGCCTGTTTTACATGTCTCTGCAGTGCAGCGCCATCTGGCGGAGGATAACCCAAGTGTAAATATTCTATCTGGAGCAGGACGTACTGTCAACTTAGAATAAAACGTGTCTGACTGGAAGACAGACAGAGGGCAGGATGGCCCTCACCTGAAAGAACAAAGAAAGCCTGAAATAGAGTAAAATAACTTAACAGGTTCTCACTGCTGTGCTGCATGCGTCTGCCAGTCATGCGAGTTTGTGGAGTCAGTGCACACTGAAATGTAGGGGAATGCAGAGCAGCACAGGACCAAAGACCAGGTGTGGCAGCTGTTGGAGAGGTATTTTCAGCCTGCTTATGGTTGCCAATAGTGGTAAGCTTCTGCAAATTAACAGGATAGCCTGTGTGCTCATGTTGCTGATCCCTTCAAATGGCTATCCAAGGTAGTGAGCGAGGCATGCAACTTGTAGTACTTACTAAGCTGTCTTCAACTGCTTTTCAGCAATCTTTGCAAAATGCAAGAGGTTGCCAGTCTCCTGCATTCATGGTCATGTTAATCAACTTAACTGCATATTTGCTAACTGAAAAACACCGTTTTGTGATTACTCACCTTTAAAATGGGTATTATAAGTATGTCACACACCCCGCTTCCACTATTCATGACATATGGTTTATGGTCCAGTAGAGGGCGAACTTCTGCAGAGATGAAAGCAAAAAAGAAGCCCCTCCCAGTCCATAAATACCTCCCACACATTCCCCAGTATATGACAGCAGTAAGGGGACCAGGAAGAGCTAATAAAACATTCTTAACCATAAAAAGGTTCACCATATAAAGGATCCAGAATACAAAAGGGCGGGATGAAGCAGGGTGTGTGAAATACTTATAATACCCATTTTAAAGGTGAGTAATCACAAAATGGTATTATTCCAAGTATGTCACACACCCCGCTTCCACTATTCATGACATATGGGACATCCAATAGCAGTGTCCGTCATGGGTGGGGATCCAAATACAGCAAAAAAATGTACCAATTTAAACCACTGCAGCTTGCAGAACCTTGCAGCCAAAAACAGCATCCGCTGAGGCCCGCACATCAACCTTATAAAAAACTTGGAAAAAGTATGAACGGAAGACCAAGTAGCAGCCTTACAAACTTGTTCAACAGAAGCCTGGTGCTGAAAAGCCCAGGAAGCCCCAACAGCACAAGTAGAATGAGCAGTGATCTTAAAAGGAGGAACCCTCCCCTTTGCAGAATAGGCTCCAACAATGGCCTGGCGTATCCATTTACTAATGGCAGACTTGGCGGGCGCCAAACCTTACGAAAAGGAGAAGTAGCAACCAAATAGTACTTCACACAACGAACCACATCCAAAGAGTGCAAACCCTCTCCTTGTCATTGCTAGGCCTAGGACACAAGGAAGGGAGAACAACATCCTGATTGAGATGGAAGGCAGAAACCAACGTAGGAAGGAAATCTTATCCTGGTGTCTCTCAAAGTAAGGGGCTTGAACAGACAGAGCCGCCAACTCAGAGACACGCCGAACAGAGGTAATAGCCACCAAAAAGGCAACCTTTTGAGTGAGCACAGAAAGAGCCACATCCTGCATTGGTTCAAAGGGAGGCCCCTGGAGGGCCGAAAGAACCAAATTTAGGTCCCAAACGGGAACCAAAGGCTTTCTAGGCGGCCGAACATGAGTGACCCCTTGGAAAAAAGTCTTGACTAGATGATGCAAAGCAAAAGACCTTTGAAGGGTCAGGTTTCTGCCCTGGCTGTCTTTTTTTCAAAGTACTGAGCTGGAACCCCAGATCCAGACCGTGTTATAGAAACTCCAAAATCCTAGGAATCGAAAACACCCTGCAAGGTAAGGCCCTAGCCTCACACCAGTCAATATAGGACCGCCAAGTCCTATAGTAAATGGTAGAGGAAGACCTCTTCCTAGCTTTAATCAAGGTTTGAATAACCGCCTCAGTCAAACCTTCCTCCCTCAGGATGAAGGTTTCAGCAGCCACGCCGTCAAAGCAAGCGTTTGTAAATTGGGGTAACGTAGTTGACCCTGAGAGATCAGATCCGGAAACAGGGGCAGCCTGTACTGATCTACCGCCAATCTTGCGACGTCTGCGAACCAAACCCGTCTTGGCCACCTTGGGGCCACCAGAATTGCTGGTGCCCCCTCTAGAGCCAGCTTGCGCATTACCTTGCCCACCATGGAGAAGGGGGGAAACAGGTACAGAAACCCCAGATCCCTCCAGGCAAGGGACAAGGCATCCACTGCCAGGGCCAGAGGATCCTGAGACAGAGATACAAAGGTTGGGAGCTTGTGATTGTGCCGAGAGGCAAAGAGATCCACCTCCGGAGTCCCCCACTTGTGACACAGGGCCCGAAACACCCTGTGGTTGAGAGACCATTCCCCTCAGCGAGAGAATCCCCTGCTCAGGGAGTCCGCCTCCGTGTTCTCCACTCCCGGAATGTATACTGCTGAGATGCAAGGAACATTGCTCTCCGCCCATGTCAGAATCAGAGAGACTTCCCTGAGGGCACTCCAGCTGCGAGTCCCTCCTTGGTGATTGATGTAAGCTACCGCAGTACGATTGTCTGATCGAACCTGAACCGGTAAACCCTGTAGGTGAAGTGTCAGACGCAACAGAAGCAAGCGGATAGCTCTGAGCTCCAAGACATTGATGGGGTTGTGAGCCTCCTGAGGACCCCACAACCCCTGGAACTGATGATCTTTCCAGAAACCTCCCCAGCCTGACAGGCTGGCATCCGTGGTAACCGTCTCCCAACGAGGGGCCAGGAACGATCTGCCCCTCATCAGATTGCTTGATTCCAGCCACCACTGAAGGGACTGCCGAACCCTGGGAGACATCAGATGACTGATCCAAAGGACTGTGGACATCCGTCCCATTTCAGCAATAGATGAGTTGTAGCGACCTCATGTGGAATTGAGCAAAGGGACTGCCTCGAAGAAGGCCACCATCAAACCCACCAGAGTCATCCCTAGCCGAATGGAAGGGCGAGGGTTGGTCAGGAGAACACGTATCAGATCCTGAACCCTCTCTGCACCTTTGGCTGAGGTAGGAACACTCTGGCCTGACTGGTATCCAGATTCATGCCCAGAAAGGAAATCTCCCTTGATGGGGAGAGAGAAGACTTGGGGAGGTTGATCACCCATCCGAACCTCTCCAGCGTCGTCACCATCGTCCTGGTGTCCAGCTCCGCCTGGCAGAGGGAGGAAGCTGTAATGAGCAGGTCGTCCAGATATGGCACAATGTGAATGCCCTGGGCTCTGAGCAGGGCCATAATGCCCGCCAGAACCTTGGTAAACACCCTCGGTGCCGAGGTCAGCCGAACGGGAGGGCCACAACCTGAAAATGCTAATCTCCGACCACAAACCTGAAAAATCTCTGGTGTGCTGGGAAAATTGGTACATGAAGGTAAGCATCCTTGATGTCTATGGACGTCATGAAATCCCCCTGACGAAGGGAACCGATGGCTGAGCGCAGAGTCTCCATGGGGAACCTCTTGGTTCTGATGAACCTGTTGAGAAGCTTCAAATCCAGAATGGGTCTTATGGAGCTATCCCTTTTGGGAACCGTGAAAAGGTTGGAATAATAGCCCCAGCCTCTCTCTGAAAGAGGCACCGGGCATATGACCGACATGTCCAGGAGGTTCTTTACAGCCGACAGGAGCCCCTGCACCGCCCGAGGATCCGAAGGCACCCGAGACCTTAGGAATCTGGGAGGAGGCCAGTACTCGAACTCCAGTTTGTACCCAGACGAGACCACTTCCAAAATCCACTTGTCCGTAACCTCCCGGGCCCAGACCTGGAAGAAGAGCCGCAGCCGTCCCGCCGCACGTCCTCTGCCCCTGTTCCAGGAATCACCTCTGAAGCCAGGAGTACGCAAGAACTCTGCCCCCTCTGGCACCGCAAAAGGAAGGATTGGAGTAGCTTGCCCCCCGAAAGGAGCGACGCTGCCTTTTACGCTGAGGTAGCCTTCCACCTTTCGCCACAGAATCCAATTTGTCTCCAAACAGCCACTGGCGTAGTCATACTGATCGGCACATGGCCACAAGAGCCGAGGTTCTGCTACACATGGCAATAGTGTTGTCCATAGCCGACGAAACAAAATTCATGAACAATTCACACCTCTTAATGGTTATGAATTCAACGCTGTCTGGGTTGAGCTGGGACCCATTTAACAGGTCCCTAATCTCAGACCTGGTAGCCACAGCCACGAGTGCAGATGCACAGACACGCTGCAAGGCTGAACCCACACTGGCAAAGGCATGACATGCCATCTGATCAATGCGCTTGTCCTTGCCATCCTTAAGGGTAGTGGCATCAGGAGTATGAACAACGGAGGTGTTGGCCAATCCTAAAACGGGCGCTTCAACCTTGGGAGGGGAAGACCAGCGCTTCACCGCATCCACCGGAAACGGATACTTTCTATCCCATCCCTGAGGAACACTGTGAAGCCGACACGGCCTCTCCCATTCTCTAAGAATCATGCAGTCAAAATGATTCTGATTTGGAAACTCCAAACGGGGCTTAGAGAACCCAAAGAATTCCCCCTTCTTAGGAGGGGAAATATCCAGAACCTCTAAGAGATGGGCCAGGACCTTGGGGGTATCAACAGCATCCCCCAGCGCCTGCCCGGCATCCGAATCAAAGACCTGCAGTTCCTCAGTCTCTGATTCCTCAAACAGCTCCTCCTCCTCAAGCGGGGAATAATCAGCCCAGTCAGGGGAGTCATAATCATCAAAATCAATTACCGGCGTAGCCAGTGACAGATGCCTTCTCTTAGCAGCTAGCTAGAAATAATTTTCTCGAGGTTGGCCAGCCTAGCACAGACCTCCGAGTGCGACTCCCCACTAATGACAGGGTCACTTGGGGTGCAGATAATGCGGGGTGGGATAGGGCAGGCGATGAGGCGGACGGCCCTGACCCAGAAGCCTTGGAACCAGAACGACACGTTATGGCCTGTTGCGCACAAGGTATGCAAATCAGTACATTTTCCCCCGTAAGGGGTACCCCACAACCCACACACATCCAGGATTGTCCCAAAGGGAGCCCGAGCCCAGTATCCTGTGGAGCCTCCATATGGTGATTTTTTAAGGTAGTCGCAATGACCAGAGGGAATTAGGCTGGTAAGCAACCCGGGATGCACCTTTTTTGTCCCGAGTGGGAGGGTTAACAAGTGCCCCAAAATACTGCTAGGGACTCTAGGACCGGGAGAACCCCCCTTTTAAGCAATGCACAGGGAGTCCTCCTGAAAGAAACAAAATATGGCCATAAGCACATGCACACCACAGAATAATAATAATATACATGTAATGAAACAAAGTGGCAGAGGGGGGGGGCCAGCGCTGCCCCAAGCGCGACTGGGACATACTGGCCAAGCAATTAGAAGGGGAAGCCCGGCAGGGCACTCACACACACAGCAAAATGGCGTCCAGTGCAGCAGCAGCCTCCGTGAAAGAGAGAGAGAGGGAGAAGAAGGGGCAGGCCAGCGCGGATCGCGCGCCGCGCCCCCTTCCCTCCTAGTCCAGCAATGCGGATCCCATCAATGGGATGGGCCTGCAAAGGCGCCAAACAAAAGGGGGGGGGGGCAGGCCGCGGCAACGCACGAGCGCCCGGCCCCCTCACAACTCAGCCTGAGGGGGGAGAAGCTCCCTGGCCAGCAGCAGAACGCAAAACATGCAGCAAAAATGCACAGACACTCACACACACGTAACAAGGTGAAAAATATAAGCACAATGCCTCCCCCCCCCCCCAACTGGAGGGTATCAGAGGGGACCCGGAAGGGGGAGAATCCCTCACCGTAAAGTGCCGGGGAAGTGAATGGGGACAGGGCATCCCAAACCGGGATCACCAACCGGGAAGCCGCCTACCCCCTTGTATGAGGTGTCACGGGGGAGCATGGCTCCCTAACACCTATAAGGTGAAGCCTACCATCACCCGGACCTGCAGCCAAGGCTGGGAGGCTATACTGGAATTAAAAAATAAAGGCCCGGGCAGAAATAAGGCACCGCATGGCCGGGCGTAAGCCCGGCTTACCTGCAAGGAAGAGCAGCCCACATCTTCTGACTTGCTCGCCGTCCTGCAGAGAAGGGGGAATGTGTGGGAGGTCCCAGGTATTTATGGACCGGGAGGGGCTTCTTTTTTGCTTTCATCTCTGCAGAAGTTCGCCTCTACTGGACCATAACCCATATGTCATGAATAGTGGAAGCGGGGTGTGTGACATACTTGGAATAATACAACTCTGTGAAGTACTCACCTGTAGAGTTGGTATTATATGCATACAGCACGTCCTGCTCCCGAATAGTAATAACATGTGGGTAATCCTCCGCCTCAGGCGCCGTGCACTGCAGACATGTAGAAAACAAGCTCTTCCCGGCCCTACATATACCGAAGGACCTCCCACAAATCCCCAGCATTAAAAAGCAGTGAGAAGAGAAGCCGGGAGGAACAAACCACCCAGAAGAACTGGTAATAATATCTAATGATAACAATCACCACACAGGGGATCCAGAACAAGTGAACCAGGGTGGGGTGGAGCAGGACGAGCTGTATGCATATAATACCAACTCTACAGGTGAGTACTTCACAGAGTTGTATTATTCTAAGCATACAGCACGTCCTGCTCCCGAATAGTAATAACATGTGGGACATCCAATAGCAGTGTCCATAAGCAGGGTGGGATCCCCAGGAAAAAACAAGGCACAGCGGACAGTAAAGGTGCTGTCACCTGCAAAACTTGCAACAGGCATGACATGAGCAAAGGCTCTAACGTCAGTCTCATAACAAGACCATGAAGGTATGAATAGAGACAAGTCAAAAGTCTAGCAACTGAATCAACAGACAAAAACCCTGGTGCTGAAGGGCCAGTGGTACCCAAGCACCAATATAATGGAGTAAAAAGCAAAAGGGAAGATTCTTTCCCCTGACAAGGAACATAGGTCAGTGTAATGACCCAACCAGCTCACAGGCAAGGAAGCCTTGTGGCAAA
This sequence comes from Gastrophryne carolinensis, assembly GCA_027917425.1. NCBI lineage: Eukaryota > Metazoa > Chordata > Amphibia > Anura > Microhylidae > Gastrophryne > Gastrophryne carolinensis. The sequence goes on from CM051235.1 coordinate 469,559,368, forward strand.
ACTTGTAACACCCCCTAAGGGAAACAGAACAGGACACCCGACCAAGGCGGGGATAGAGACCCCTAATTATCAAGCTAAGGCTTCACTCAGGATCAGGGGACATCCAGAAGGATTAATCCAAAGGGCGCAATGGCGCTGGAAGTAGATATAAGGCGCATACATAAAGAGGCGCCCGTAGACTCCAAGAGCATCAGTCCCTCTAAGGGCCATGAAAGCCCACATGGGGAGAATTGCAACACCTGTAGAGGGAATGTAGGCCCTCATATTATTATTAAGAATAAAGTCCATAGCTAGACTAAGGGACTAAAGCAAGGATCCTACAGACCAGCTGGACCGGAGGCCCAGCGTAAGAGGAACACCCCCAGGCATGGGGTGCCTGTAGCCGTATGTATCTGTATATATTATACATTATATATACACACACACATATCGAGCCAGGGTTAAGTAACCAGATCCATCGTCTCAGGCACATGTCTGACGGAGTCAGGAGGCCCCGAGAAGCGAGCTGGACTACAGGGCAGCTCAGACAGCATCCAGCAAAAGTCCCCAGGAAGTCCACAGGGTAAAAAATGAAAATTGATCCCCACAGGGACAATGGAACTACTTGGGAGATGCAGCTAAGCAATCCCCAAAAGAATTCCCTACGAGGGCGACAGAACCGGACTCCTGCAGGAAAGGCAAGGACAAAACCTACACCTTCAGAGTCCCCAGATGGGGAGCCAACTCCAAACTTACGTTGTAATGACTTCAAGGGTCCTGGGAACCGAGAACGCCTAACAGGGAAGAGACCAAGGCTCATGCCAATCAATATGGGTTACCACAAACCCCCCCCCCCCCACATTTACAATCAGCCCTGGAGGAATTAACTAACAATCAGTCGCTGGTAATTAAACTCGCCGACAAGGGGGGGAACATTAACATTGTCATTATGGACAAGACCTCCTATGTCAATATGTGCCTCGATATTCTAAAGAATGATCAGTGGTACGCGAGGGCCTCCATGTCCAGGAGGACTCCGGGGCCTACCACAGTCTTGTCAGGAGGGCGAGGGGTGTGGTTGACGGGGCGACTGGCTCTTTCCTGGAGGTCCCATGCCCGACTATACCCACTTTCTATGCGCTACCGAAGGTGCACAAATCCACCACTGCACCGCCTGGTAGACCCATAGTGTCGGGCATGGGGTCTCTGACGGACGGGGCCAGCCTCTACGTCGACCACTACCTGCAACCGTTAGTCCACCAATTGCCATCGTACCTCAAGGACACGGGGCACCTCCTTCGCATCCTTGATGGGATGTGTGTGGCCCCTGGCTCCTTCCTGTTGACCCTGGACGTGGAGGCTCTGTACTCCAGTATCCCCCACAATCAGGGCCTACAAATGGTCCGAGGCTTCCTTGATGAATTGGATATTAGCCAACATGATCACAATAATTTTCTACTTTAGCTGCTACATTTCATCCTCGCCCACAACCTCTTCCTCTTTCACCAACAGCTCTACCACCAGATACAGGGTACTGCAATGGGCACCACATGTGCGCCCTCATATGCAAACCTGTATCTGGGTGGGTGGGTGGGAGAGGAGGTTGTGGAGTGAGGATGAAACGTGGCACAGGTACATTGACGATATTTTTATCGTCTGGACGGGGGCTCTGGATGATTTATCCTTGTTTGTGGCTGACCTAAACAACAATACCATGAATTTGCGATTTACCCATGACTGTAGCTCCACCAAAGTCACTTTCTTGGACCTTACCATTATGATCGACACACAGGGTCGAATCTCCACTGATTTTTACCGCAAAGACACGGCAGCCAACACCATTCTTAGGGCATCAAGTGCCCACCCCAAACATCTCCTTAATAGTATTCTGTATGGGGACTACATTCGGGCACGTCGGAACTGCTCCCACGATGATGACTTCGACAGGGAAGCAGAAAACATACGGACACGCTTAAAAGGCAAGGGGATACAAGGCACAGACACTCAGAAAGGCATATAAGGCGGCAAGGGACAGATCCCGTCAGGACTTTCTATATAAGCCAAAAATCAAAAATGAGGAACAGAGGCTAGCCTTAATCCTCAAGTTTACTGAACATCATGCACAGATCAAGGAGATTTTCAATCGCCATTGGCATGTTTTGACTAACGATATCACAATAGCGCCTCTGCTCCCTAAAAAACCCAATTTTATTTTCAGGAGGTCCAGGAATCTGCGCGATAGGCTAGTCCATAGCCATTATACGAGTGACCCCAAGACAATGTGCTGTACCATTCCTGGCACCTACCGGTGCCAAAATTGTAACCTGTGTAGGTACATATATACAACGAAGACATTAACTGTGGGGACTTTTCCCCAGATACAGTTGAAACACTTTGTTAATTGTAGATCTTATGTTATTTACATGTTAATATGCCCGTGCCAAAAAATACCATTTTGTGAGTACTCACCTGAAAAATGGGTATTGTTGGTGTGCCACACACCCCGCTTCACTTTTAAATATTCATCCATTATTGGGTTAATCCACCGCAGGTGACGTAGTGCAGAGAGGAAGTCCTGTAACGAGCCCCCCTCCGGCCTATATATACCTGGTACCCCCCCTCAATCACCAGTATATTTAAAAAGCAGAAAGACAAGGTACCAGTACTCCACCAGTAACCTCAAAATCAAATTTGATATAAATAAAAAGCTTCACCATATAAAGGCTTCGGAACTACCGAAAAGGGTGGGAGTGAAGCGGGGTGTGTGGCACACCAACAATACCCATTTTTCAGGTGAGTACTCACAAAATGGTATTATTCTTGGTGTGCCACACACCCCGCTTCACTTTTAAATATTCATCCATTATTGGGACATCTAAAAGCAGTGTCCCCAAGGGCTGGGCAACTAAAGGCCAGGTGAAGCATAACTTAAATGACTGCAGTCTGCAGAACCTTGCGGCCAAAAACAGCATCCGCTGAGGCTCACACATCAACTTTGTAAAACTTAGAAAAAGTATGAACAGAAGACCAAGTGGCGGCCTTACAAACTTGTTCAACAGAAGCTTGGTGCTGAAAAGCCCAAGACGCCCCAATGGCGCGCGTAGAATGAGCAGTGATACGAAAAGGGGGAACTTTCCCCTTCGCAGAATAGGCCGCAGTAACGGCCTGACGTATCCACTTGCTAATGGCAGATTTGGCTGGAGCCAAACCCTTCTTAGGCCCATGGGGCACAACAAAAAAGGAATCCGTCCTACGAAAAGGAGACGTGATAATCAAGTAGTACTTAACACAGCGTACTACATCCAAGCAATGCAACACCCTCTCTTTGTCATTCTTAGGATTAGGACATAAGGAGGGAAGAACAATGTCTTGGTTCAAATGAAAAGCAGAAACAACCTTGGGAAGAAAGTCTGGCTTGAACCGAAAGACCACTTTATCCTGATGCCTCTCAAAGTAAGGCGCCTGGATAGTTAAGGCCGCCAACTCTGAGACACGCCGGACCGAAGTGATAGCTACCAAGAAGACAATCTTCTGAGTCAGGGTAGACAAAGCAATATCTTGCAAAGGCTCAAAAGGAGGAGCCTGAAGAGCAGAAAGAACCAAATTCAAATCCCAAACCGGGAGTAATGGTTTCCTGGGAGGCCGCACATGCGTAACCCCCTGGAAAAAGGTTTTAACCAAAGGTTTAAGCGCAACACGCTTCTGAAAAAAGATAGATAAGGCAGAAACTTGCCCTTTTAACGATTGTAAAAACTCCAGAATCCTGGAGACTGAAAAGACCCTACAAGGAAAAGATCTTATCTCACACCAAGCGATATAGGCTTTCCAAGTCCTATAGTAGGTGACGGAAGAAGACTTCTTCTGGGCACTGATCAAAGTCTTAATGACTGAATCAGAAAGACCCTCCTCCTTCAGGATGGAGGTCTCAGCAGCCAGGCCGTCAAACCCAGCGCTGGTAAATTGGGGTAACACAATCGACCCTGAGTGAGCAGATCGGGCCGAAGAGGCAGAACGGCTTGGCCCACTGCCAGCCGAACGATGTCTGCGAACCACACTCGCCTTGGCCACCCTGGGGCCACAAGAACGGCGGACACCCTTTCCAGAGCCAACTTCCGAAGCACCCTGCCTAGCATGGGTATCGGAGGAAACAGGTATAGAAATCCCAGATCCCCCCAGCTCAGGGACATGGCGTCCACTGCCAGAGGATCCTGGGAGAGCGACACGAAGTTCGGGAGCCTGCAATTGTGACGAGAGGCAAACAGGTCCCCCTCCGGTGTCCCCCATCGGAGACATAGTGAGCGAAACACCCGAGGATGGAGAGCCCATTCTTCCAGACGGGGAGAGCCCCTGCTCAACCGGTCCGCTTCCTGGTTCTCCACTCCTGGAATGTATACCACCGAGTGACAAGGAACATGGGCCTCTGCCCAGGTCAGGATCAGGGACCCCTCCCTGAGAGCACTCAGGCTGCGAGTCCCTCCCTGATGATTGATGTAAGCAACCGCTGTTCGATTGTCTGAACGCACCTGGACCGGAAGGCCCAGGACGTGCTGAGTCAGGAGAGCAAGCACCTGACGGATGGCTCTCAGTTCCAGAATATTGATGGGTAAGTGGGGGACAAGGGGGGGAACATTAACATTGTCATTATGGACAAGACCTCCTATGTCAATATGTGCCTCGATATTCTAAAGAATGATCAGTGGTACGCGAGGGCCTCCATGTCCAGGAGGACTCCGGGGCCTACCACAGTCTTGTCAGGAGGGCGAGGGGTGTGGTTGACGGGGCGACTGGCTCTTTCCTGGAGGTCCCATGCCCGACTATACCCACTTTCTATGCGCTACCGAAGGTGCACAAATCCACCACTGCACCGCCTGGTAGACCCATAGTGTCGGGCATGGGGTCTCTGACGGACGGGGCCAGCCTCTACGTCGACCACTACCTGCAACCGTTAGTCCACCAATTGCCATCGTACCTCAAGGACACGGGGCACCTCCTTCGCATCCTTGATGGGATGTGTGTGGCCCCTGGCTCCTTCCTGTTGACCCTGGACGTGGAGGCTCTGTACTCCAGTATCCCCCACAATCAGGGCCTACAAATGGTCCGAGGCTTCCTTGATGAATTGGATATTAGCCAACATGATCACAATAATTTTCTACTTTAGCTGCTACATTTCATCCTCGCCCACAACCTCTTCCTCTTTCACCAACAGCTCTACCACCAGATACAGGGTACTGCAATGGGCACCACATGTGCGCCCTCATATGCAAACCTGTATCTGGGTGGGTGGGTGGGAGAGGAGGTTGTGGAGTGAGGATGAAACGTGGCACAGGTACATTGACGATATTTTTATCGTCTGGACGGGGGCTCTGGATGATTTATCCTTGTTTGTGGCTGACCTAAACAACAATACCATGAATTTGCGATTTACCCATGACTGTAGCTCCACCAAAGTCACTTTCTTGGACCTTACCATTATGATCGACACACAGGGTCGAATCTCCACTGATTTTTACCGCAAAGACACGGCAGCCAACACCATTCTTAGGGCATCAAGTGCCCACCCCAAACATCTCCTTAATAGTATTCTGTATGGGGACTACATTCGGGCACGTCGGAACTGCTCCCACGATGATGACTTCGACAGGGAAGCAGAAAACATACGGACACGCTTAAAAGGCAAGGGGATACAAGGCACAGACACTCAGAAAGGCATATAAGGCGGCAAGGGACAGATCCCGTCAGGACTTTCTATATAAGCCAAAAATCAAAAATGAGGAACAGAGGCTAGCCTTAATCCTCAAGTTTACTGAACATCATGCACAGATCAAGGAGATTTTCAATCGCCATTGGCATGTTTTGACTAACGATATCACAATAGCGCCTCTGCTCCCTAAAAAACCCAATTTTATTTTCAGGAGGTCCAGGAATCTGCGCGATAGGCTAGTCCATAGCCATTATACGAGTGACCCCAAGACAATGTGCTGTACCATTCCTGGCACCTACCGGTGCCAAAATTGTAACCTGTGTAGGTACATATATACAACGAAGACATTAACTGTGGGGACTTTTCCCCAGATACAGTTGAAACACTTTGTTAATTGTAGATCTTATGTTATTTACATGTTAATATGCCCGTGCCAAAAAATACCATTTTGTGAGTACTCACCTGAAAAATGGGTATTGTTGGTGTGCCACACACCCCGCTTCACTTTTAAATATTCATCCATTATTGGGTTAATCCACCGCAGGTGACGTAGTGCAGAGAGGAAGTCCTGTAACGAGCCCCCCTCCGGCCTATATATACCTGGTACCCCCCCTCAATCACCAGTATATTTAAAAAGCAGAAAGACAAGGTACCAGTACTCCACCAGTAACCTCAAAATCAAATTTGATATAAATAAAAAGCTTCACCATATAAAGGCTTCGGAACTACCGAAAAGGGTGGGAGTGAAGCGGGGTGTGTGGCACACCAACAATACCCATTTTTCAGGTGAGTACTCACAAAATGGTATTATTCTTGGTGTGCCACACACCCCGCTTCACTTTTAAATATTCATCCATTATTGGGACATCTAAAAGCAGTGTCCCCAAGGGCTGGGCAACTAAAGGCCAGGTGAAGCATAACTTAAATGACTGCAGTCTGCAGAACCTTGCGGCCAAAAACAGCATCCGCTGAGGCTCACACATCAACTTTGTAAAACTTAGAAAAAGTATGAACAGAAGACCAAGTGGCGGCCTTACAAACTTGTTCAACAGAAGCTTGGTGCTGAAAAGCCCAAGACGCCCCAATGGCGCGCGTAGAATGAGCAGTGATACGAAAAGGGGGAACTTTCCCCTTCGCAGAATAGGCCGCAGTAACGGCCTGACGTATCCACTTGCTAATGGCAGATTTGGCTGGAGCCAAACCCTTCTTAGGCCCATGGGGCACAACAAAAAAGGAATCCGTCCTACGAAAAGGAGACGTGATAATCAAGTAGTACTTAACACAGCGTACTACATCCAAGCAATGCAACACCCTCTCTTTGTCATTCTTAGGATTAGGACATAAGGAGGGAAGAACAATGTCTTGGTTCAAATGAAAAGCAGAAACAACCTTGGGAAGAAAGTCTGGCTTGAACCGAAAGACCACTTTATCCTGATGCCTCTCAAAGTAAGGCGCCTGGATAGTTAAGGCCGCCAACTCTGAGACACGCCGGACCGAAGTGATAGCTACCAAGAAGACAATCTTCTGAGTCAGGGTAGACAAAGCAATATCTTGCAAAGGCTCAAAAGGAGGAGCCTGAAGAGCAGAAAGAACCAAATTCAAATCCCAAACCGGGAGTAATGGTTTCCTGGGAGGCCGCACATGCGTAACCCCCTGGAAAAAGGTTTTAACCAAAGGTTTAAGCGCAACACGCTTCTGAAAAAAGATAGATAAGGCAGAAACTTGCCCTTTTAACGATTGTAAAAACTCCAGAATCCTGGAGACTGAAAAGACCCTACAAGGAAAAGATCTTATCTCACACCAAGCGATATAGGCTTTCCAAGTCCTATAGTAGGTGACGGAAGAAGACTTCTTCTGGGCACTGATCAAAGTCTTAATGACTGAATCAGAAAGACCCTCCTCCTTCAGGATGGAGGTCTCAGCAGCCAGGCCGTCAAACCCAGCGCTGGTAAATTGGGGTAACACAATCGACCCTGAGTGAGCAGATCGGGCCGAAGAGGCAGAACGGCTTGGCCCACTGCCAGCCGAACGATGTCTGCGAACCACACTCGCCTTGGCCACCCTGGGGCCACAAGAACGGCGGACACCCTTTCCAGAGCCAACTTCCGAAGCACCCTGCCTAGCATGGGTATCGGAGGAAACAGGTATAGAAATCCCAGATCCCCCCAGCTCAGGGACATGGCGTCCACTGCCAGAGGATCCTGGGAGAGCGACACGAAGTTCGGGAGCCTGCAATTGTGACGAGAGGCAAACAGGTCCCCCTCCGGTGTCCCCCATCGGAGACATAGTGAGCGAAACACCCGAGGATGGAGAGCCCATTCTTCCAGACGGGGAGAGCCCCTGCTCAACCGGTCCGCTTCCTGGTTCTCCACTCCTGGAATGTATACCACCGAGTGACAAGGAACATGGGCCTCTGCCCAGGTCAGGATCAGGGACCCCTCCCTGAGAGCACTCAGGCTGCGAGTCCCTCCCTGATGATTGATGTAAGCAACCGCTGTTCGATTGTCTGAACGCACCTGGACCGGAAGGCCCAGGACGTGCTGAGTCAGGAGAGCAAGCACCTGACGGATGGCTCTCAGTTCCAGAATATTGATGGGTAAGTGGGCCTCCTGAGGTCCCCATTGCCCCTGGAACTGCAGCTCCTTCCAGAATCCGCCCCATCCCGTCAGACTGGCGTCCGTGGTGACAATTTCCCAAAGAGGGGTCAGGAAAGACCTGCCCTTTACGAGATTGGTCGAGACCAACCACCACTGGAGGGACTGCCGGACCCGGGAGGACAACTGGAAGGGCTGATCCAGCGACCGAGGCCGTCGGTCCCAAGACGCCAACAGATAAAGCTGAAGCGTCCTCGTGTGGAATTGAGCAAAAGGAACTACCTCGAAGGAGGCAACCATCAACCCTACCAGCCTCATCCCCAGACGGATGGACGGCCGAGGATTGGAGAGTAGGACCCGAGCCAACTCCTGAATCAGATGAATTTTGGACTGGGGAAGAAACACTCTGTGCTGATGAGAGTCCAACTGCATCCCCAGGAAGGACACTACCCTGGCCGGAGCGAGGGAGGACTTGGGGAAGTTGATCACCCAACCAAAGCTTTCCAGCGTGGAGACCACCATGCTGGTGTCTGTCTCTGATTGATTGAGCGACGGAGCCATGATGAGAAGGTCGTCCAGATAAGGAACGACACGAATGCCCCGAGATCTGAAAATGGCCATGACCCCTGCCAGCACCTTGGTGAACACTCTTGGAGCTGAGGTAAGGCCAAACGGAAGTGCCACGAATTGATAATGCTGATCCTTCACCACGAATCGAAGAAAACGTTGATGAGCGTGGCAGATGGGAACATGAAGGTAAGCATCCTTGATGTCTATGGATGTCATGAAGTCCCCTTGCCGAAGAGAGCCGACGGCAGTACGCAAGGTTTCCATGCGAAACTTCCGAAACCGGATGAACCTGTTGAGTAACTTCAGGTCCAAGACGGGATGAACTGACCCATCTTTCTTGGGGACTGCGAACAGATTGGAGTAAAAACAGAGGCCCATCTCTAAGCGCGGTACCGGCCGGATGACCGCCATCTCTAGTAGATTCTTTACTGACGCCAGGAGCCCCTGTGCGGCGAAAGGATCGATGGGCACCCGAGACCGAAAGAACCGTGAAGGAGACTCGAATTCCAGCTTGTAACCGGACGACACTATCTCCTGAATCCATCTGTCCGGAACTTCCCGGTTCCAAACCTGGGAGAAGTGTCATAAACGTCCCCCCACCCGCACGGGTGAGGGCAGCCCCTCATTGCTGAGCGGGCTTACCGGCAGGTTTGGGCTTGGAGCCCCAGGACTGGGCGGGACGGCCACGGCCCCTCCCCCGAGTCAAACCTGTACGACTGGTAGAGGGAAGGGAAGCCCCCTTACCCGCTCTGTATCCTCGAAAGGAAGGCCTACCAGAACCTGCCCCCCTAAAGGGGCGTCGAGGCCTCCTGCGTTGTGGCATCTTACCACCTTTCGCGACAGAATCAATTCTCTCCCCAAACAGACGCAGCCCCAAAAAGGGGAGAGCTGTGAGCACCTTTTTGGAAGCTGAATCCGCCGACCACTGTCGCAGCCATACAGACCGACGAATGGCCACCAGCATTGCCGCTGTCTTGCTACTCATAGCCAGCGCATCGTCCTGAGCGGATAGAACGTAGGAAACAAAAGATTCACACTGCTTGAGCGCAGCGAACTCATTACAAGCGGGATTGAGATCCTCGTATAGCCCCTGGATTACAGATCTGACCGCCAATAGAAGAAGGGCCGAAGCGCACACCGAGCGCATTGTTGACCCAGCATAAATAAAACCATGGCGAGCATACTGGTCAATCCGACGATCCTCCCCATCTTTAGGGACAGTGGTCTCAGCCGACTGTACCATAGCGTTGCCCTAGCACAGGGGTATCGACTTCAGGAGGAATGGACCAAAGCTTCACCAATTCTGGCGGAAAGGGATAACGCCTTTCCCAACTGGAAGGGAATCCAGATAACCGCGTGGGGTGTTCCCATTCCTTAAGGACCACCCTCTCAAAGTGGTGCTGTCTGGGAAAAACCCAACGCGGCTGAGGCTCTTTAAACAACTGGCCCCTTGGCAGGGTGACAGCCTCAGGCGGATCTAAATTCAGAATTTCAAACATTTGAGCCAGAATGGAGGGAGTGTCAAGGGCAACCCCCGACGACCAATCGCATCAGCCTCAAGCTGATCTGCCGGCTCATCTGACTCAAAGAGGAATTCCTCCTCATCCGGGGAGTCATCGGACCATTCCACAGGCTCACATAATTCGTCCTGTGGAGCCGAAGATACCGGAGTCAGGCGCTTCCGTTTTGCAGGGGCCTTCAACCCTGCTTTAACGGGCAATACTTTCCGAAGGCTGGCCAACTTTGCCGCCACCTCGGATTGCGAATCCCCACTTTTGACAGTGTCATGCGGGGTCCGGAACAGGGAGGGAGAGGCAGGAGATGATGGAAGTTGCGACGGGCCAGCAGCCGGATCAACAGACTGACGCGCAATACTCTGCTTTGCACAAGGAATGCAAATAAAGACATCATCAGCCGGGAGCGCAGCCCCACATTTTACACACCCCCTGGACGGCTCTGACGAGTCGTTTCCGGTAGTAACAGAAGCCTCCATATTGGTGATTTATGGTATCGCAAATACTGGGATTTTTAAGGCATAAGCCAACCCGGGATGCCCCGTTATAAAAAATGTCCCGGAAGGGAGGGTTTTTGTTATATAAATACTTTTTTTTTTTTTTTTTTTTCAAGAAAAGGTCCCCCTTAATAATCTCAATAATATATATATATATATATATATATATATATATATATATATATATATATATTAAATGTGTAACTTAATATATAAAGAAATATCCCCCTTTTTCTTTTCTCTAAAAAAGAAAGACTAGCCAGGCAACATAGAGCCGGAGGGCCTCTATAATCAGGGATCCCAGGATCTGAAAGGAAAGAAACAAACCATCAGATCCCCATATGAGTGTAACACATGCAGCATGTCTTATGCACAATCATAATATAAAACAATAATATGATAAGAGTGCCTCCTTAAAAGCTTGCCCCCATAATCAGAGAATAAGGAAAAAAGAAATCCCACTCTCGGCCCCACCAAAGAGGGGCCGCTTACCTGACAGGCCAAAAACGCAGGACCGGAGGGACAATGTAGCAGCCGCAGCAGTAGGATAAACAAAACACGTGCTGCAGCGCGCGCCCCCCCCCCCACGTGACCTCAACAGAGACAGGAAGGAAGTGAGGCCGGGGCCGCCGAGCGCCGCTACCGGCCGGCGCCACGCCCCCCCCGTGTCACAGGGAGCCGCCCCCTACAACCCGGTCAGAAGCGTCCTCGTGTGCGCCCATTCATTGAGGGATTGCCACCAGCTGCGCTGGTTCACACACAGCCAGGCGGCGGAGGAGGGGGAGGAGAAGCATAAGCGCAGCCACACAGGCTGCCGCACGGAGACATCGGGGAAGGGGGGAGGCGGGAGGGGCCGCAGACTGAGGCGGCAAGCCCAACAGCTGAGCGCGGTCCGCTGCACCGCCCCCATAAAGCTGACCAACACACTGGCCCCTGTTGGATCTCTTAGAGGATCTGCCCGGAGCTCCAGCATAACAGACAAAGCGCACCATGCTGCGCAGTCTGTTTATGTGCACAAAGTGAACACACATATGTAAAAGACAGCAATACAGTGAAAACACTATACATAATACACAACCCTCTATACCCCCCCCCCCCATAGTGAAGGGAGAAGGGACCGTAACGGGAGAGTAAGGGGCTAAGGGGACCCTCGGGACAGGGGCATCCCATTTCCGGATCACCATGCCGGATAGCCGCATTGCCCCCAAAAGAGGGGGACGAGCGGAGGAGATAAGCTCCTAGGCACCAATAGTGCAGTCTACCAATTACCCAGTGAGCAGCCTAGGCTGGGAGGCTTCCAATCCACCATAAAGGTATACAAACTCAAATCGGGCTGAAATAGACCAAAAGGGGGGTGGCGGGGTAAGAATACCCCGGCCTACCTGTAAGCAGGAGACTTCCATCTTCTGACTTGTCAGCAAGCAAAGAGAAAAATACTGGTGATTGAGGGGGGTACCAGGTATATATAGGCCGGAGGGGGGCTCGTTACAGGACTTCCTCTCTGCACTACGTCACCTGCGGTGGATTAACCCAATAATGGATGAATATTTAAAAGTGAAGCGGGGTGTGTGGCACACCAAGAATATACTATATTGGGAAGACCAACAGACAATTGAGGAAACGGATTTACGAGCATACGTATGATATCCGCATGGGAAATACTAAGACCCCGATTGGTAGACATTTCTTGAAATGTCACCAACAGAACCCAAATGGAATGAGAATAGTGGGCTTGGACCGTATCCATCCGAATCCTAGGGGGGGGTGACATTGAAAGAATCACCCTCCAGAGAAACCAAATGGATAAATCATTTCAGAGCTCATTCTCTGCCAGGCCTCAATGAGTCCATTAGCTTTCTCCCGTTCTTGTAACACAGTGAATAGCAGATTAAGTTTTTCCTTTCTCTCTGGAGAAATATACAATCATATGGGTACATGGAATGTTAAGCAGTCTTTTCTGTGTTTAATCACAGTCTGTGTAACTAACAATATGTGTCTGCAAACATGTGTGGTGCTTCTCCTGTAGGAGACATCTGCTCTGCAGGGGCTGCCAAAAAATTCCCTTTTTTCCTTATCTTTTTCGCCAGCAATGTTTGGGACGTTAGTACTGTAACTGCCTCTTTTCCATCGATAGGCAACGCAGCATCCAATCCAATATTGAAATTAGTCACACCGGGTCAGGATGAGCAGAGACATGTGCTGTGCCTCCCCTCGTGTCTTTGTCCATTTTTTTTGGGGGGGGGCCTAGCTAGTTTGAGGTCGGAGGTGGTTCCGCGGGCTTAGTTCCCACGATATACATTAAGAGGCAACATACTTTATCCCTTAAGTATTTACAGGTTAGTGACATTCTATTTTACTTTCCCTTACTAATTGCTATTATAGAATACATAGTTTCTTATCATAAATTATCTCTTGTCGCAACAAATAACTAGGGGTTTTTAAGTCCGCCTTAATCACTGGGCCTGTATTGCCCGTTTATATGGCATCACTAACATGACCCGCCGAACACGAAGTCGTGACCCCACATAGACGGAGCACAACTTCAGACCTCTACAAGCCGGGTGCCACGCCACTTCCGGTCTGCGGAACGCACCTGCATTCCATCGTCTTTGACCAGAGCGCAGAGCGCGTGCGCACGCCCGGAAGTGACATAGACGTCAGCGCGCCTCTTAACATGGCTCTCCCAGCCCGCTTTTGACTAGCGGGGATGGGAGACAGAGCCCGCTGCAGCCGATACGTGCGCTGCGCCCAGGGTGTGCTTTCTGCGGCGCAATTCCATCCAGCTCATCCGCGGACGCCTCTGACACAGCGCCGGATAGGGCACCCGTTCCAGCTAACATAGGGTAAGACAAACATATATTTAGTGTAATTGGGCACTTGTTTATAATGGCCGCAGTTATGGTTAGGACCTCCCACACGGCAAGGGTAATCATGTTGGGACGTCCGGAATATTTTATCCCCATTGAGATACATATACCTCAGAGTTATGGGGAGGACACCTTACTTATAGACCCCATATATTCACAGGGGACCCCGCTGTTTCGGTCTTCCATACCCTTCCATATAAGCGCTGTACACATAGGTTTCTTATTCCCCTATGGAATGCTGGTTTAGGCCCCCACATAGGCACGCAGGGCTGCCAACACTGTCCCTGACCATGGGTGTGATTTAACATATGATACTATTTACTGTACTGCCTATCGTGGTTATTTTATATGAAAACCCGTTCTTTTTCTTCATTAATTTTTTTGTCCCTATAGTTGGCCGTTTCAAGCACCTGCATTCTTGGTGCCCTGCGGAGCTCATTTTACCGTTTGGGCATCCCAAAAACAGCACCCCATGCACAGCAATTGTCTCCTATATCCAGGTATGTAGGACTTCTTCCTACAGTGAAAAATAAATCAGTGTCATTGATGGTCTTTATAGGAGCCCTACAACAATTAGTCTTAATGCTCACTGATAGCATGATTGTTTATTTTTGTAGATGGTGAAATAACTAGCAGTCCCAGCAGACACTGATGAAGCTCAATGAGAAGCGAAACTAGTCTGTACTGCGGGATTTTATCACTACTTCTCTAGGATTGGAGACATTTTGATCCAAAGATCAACTGTATGCTATGTTAGAAAATTTCTTTTAATTCACAAAAGTCACTTATTTTATATGTCTTATGGATTATGTAATGACACATTTGTTTGAATAAAATGCTTCTAAATTTATAATACTATAAAGAATTTTTGTACAGTATTTTGGCGAGGTCCTCCTTGGAGCCCCATTTGGCCTCTTTAAGCAGGGGGATGGTCCTGTGTACCCCAGCTTTCCTTTTTTATTACCACAAAAGCCCCCATAGACAGAGGAAGGGGAAGCTGGGGAGCTAGCTCCCAGCCCCCCCTCATACTAACTCACCCAGAAGATAAGGCCCGTCACCAAGGGGTGAATGAATCAGCTATCAATCCCCAGACAGGGGACCTTATATTGGGACAAGGAAGGGGCCTGACAAGGGCAGAACCGCACTCCTGAAAGAGAGCGCACTGGTCAGCAGACTTCAGCAGAGGCATCTGCGAACCACAGCTCCCAAGGCCACCCAGGCCATCCATCTCACGGGACTCTATCAGGCCAACCGTGCGCAGAACCCACAAGTAGGGTGATGAAGAGAAGGCATATGAGATAAGTCTATGCCTAAATACTCAGCCCCCATGACCAGAGTCAGAATATTCTGGGACAGTAGAAACAAGGGCAGAGCCCCGTGTTAGGAGGGAGACCCCACAGAGCCACACTAGGCTCCCCGGGCGACACCAGGACAGCATAACCTGCCGCTAAGGACATCCATTGAAGCAAATACCGCTGAGAAGCAGGGGGAGTAGACCCCCGCCCAAGGCAGGATCAGGGACCCTCAGAGGGAGAATCCTGCCACAATCTTTAGACCAGTATTAAAGCAGGCCATTGTCATTCAACAGACCAGGAGTCCCCCAATAAACCAACTGATCCTAAGGAGAAGTCCAGCCATATAGAGTCAACGGGGGCCCATCGTTTCAACAAAACCAGCAGGTAAGATGGAGCCTCTAGGGGAACCTACCTAGAAACCACGGGGATTGTGGAAGAAATTTCCCTTCCCCCGCCAAACCTGCGAGACTTGGTACCCAGGGTGACCATACATTGGAAAATGCTAGTAAGGAAGGGGGGTGCCCCCTGACGGGGCCCTTGAATATGGGAAGCTCAAGAGGAACCACCTTACCAAGGGGGCATGAGCACAGACCAAGCACCGGGATGCTGGAACATATGTAAGTTCAATAACCTACTGCGCCGAAGAGCCCAAGGGCTCGGTATATAAGTGACATCTTGATGTGCCTCCAACGGGCCCACCAGCTGCCGTCTAGCCTGGTGGAGGTAAGGCGCCAGTAAAGGGGGGCAGAGCCCCCGTAACCAGGGGTCCCCTATTGCCAAAGAAGGCTGCAAGCCTGAACCGAATCTCTGGAATGGGGGATAGCGGATAAGGGACCATGAGGGAATGAGGTGACTGAGCAACCATCCAGTAGCTCCCAGGGGACACCGCTGGCCGACCTATCCACTCGGCCTGACGCAGAGACTGGGGAGTAAGGAAGACGACCCGGTAGGTCCTACCGCAGACGCCCCCCCCCCCCCAGGCGTGTCAGGGACATCATCCCCAGTCGTCCCATGGCGAGTAGCCCGGGAACGAAAGAGAGGCCCCAAATAATGCCTCAATCCGCAGAGTTGGTCCTGCAACACCATCTAGAAATGGTCTTGGTGTCCCGCAGACACAAGGGAAACTAAGAAGATCTAGTACTTCACAAGAGGCCGAAAACCCCCCTGCACAGGGGGCCCGTGACCCCAGACAGAGGCGTCATATAGGGACTACCTGTGAAGGTAGAATTGCCAAGCCTGCCATAGGCCAACGTGGCCCAGACTGCCTCCTACTGTTGAGGGAGGAAGGATAATATAGAGGCCATAGCCCCCTACCGTTAAGGGCAACCTGTAAGTAAGCCCAAACACCGTAGGCCCAGTCCGGCCTGCGCCAATTCCTGAAGGAAAAGCAGGGGCTAGAAGCTCCCTGACAATCACTGAGAGGGGCCGCCCAGCAAAAGGCATCCTGTGTCCAGGGGAATTACCTCCTGGAACCACCAGAAGGAAAAGGTATATTCCTGGATGGCAGACAGCTGCTGCAGCAGTCCCCTCGCCCCGAAGGGCGAGGGCGCCCCTTCATGCTTGGGAGGTCTTGGCAGATTTGGACTTAGTCCTGCCAGAAGGCCCAGGGCGCTGCCTGCCCGCCCCATGGTGGAAATCCACACCGAACAGCTGGAAGCACACCTCAGATTCGCGTTTGACACTAACGTAGGGAGGTGGAGGGGTGACCCTGCCTCGTGGAGGCCGGAGCGGCCTTCTGCGCAAGGGCGCCTTACCCTTTTCACCAAAAAGGTCCAGACGGGCCCCAAACAACCGCCGTCCTCTGAATGGAAGGCAAGTGAGAGCCTTTTTTGTAGCCTCGTCAGCACCCCACTGTCGCAGCCAGACCAGGCGGCGAATAGCTACCGCAAGGGCTGAGGTTCTAGCACACATCTTAATGGTGTCGTCCAGTGCTGATAGAATAAACTTCCCAAACGCTTCACAGTCTGATAGCGCATTAAACACCCCCCAAGGGAGGTCCTCAGGGTGGTGGTCTAGTATTTTTCTGACAAGAGTCCTGTCGGCCACCGCAGTGATGGCCGCGGCACAAACCGGGCGCAGAGCCGTCCCCACACACGAGAAGGCGTGTGACGCCAGTCTGTCAATGCGCCGCTCCTCGGCATCCCGAAGGGTACGGTAAAAAGGAGCAGTCATGAAAGGGGGGTTTGTGACCCCTATGACCGGTGCGTCCACCACCAGGGGAGCTGACCATAAATTAACCACATCAGGAGGGAAAGGGTACTTCCATTCCCAGACCCCTGGAACCCCTTTAAGTTTACAAGGCGATTCCCATTCTTGGGATATAAGATTCTGGAAATGTTCCTGTTCTAGGAACTCCAAGCGCGGCGGCGCTGTATGGAAACTCTCCCTCTTAGGCTTGGGGATCTCTCCAGGTGGGGAGATTGACAAAACCTCAAAAATCTTAATAAGGATTTCATCTGTGTCACACAGACCCCAGGAACCGGGCTCAGAATCATCACCGCCCCCAGGCATCCCATGCGAGGAGCCCAAGTCTGAAAATAGCTCACCTTCCTCAGAAGGGTCAGGGTCCTGCATATCAGCAGAGTCATCGGTATCGTCAGGAACCGGGGAGCCAGGAGGCGTCAGGGACCGCTTTTTACCAGGGCCCATACGCTCCGCCAATCCAGAAAGCACCTGCTCCGCCGTGGGCAACACGCGCGGCACTGATTGCAGGTCATCCCCGCTCGAGTGGGACTCGTCATGAGTGATATTTGGGAGCGGGGAGACGGGAGTAAGGAAGGGCGGTTCCTCCGTTGGCAAACCTGCCTGTTCTGCACACTGTCCGCAGATCCGTGCCCTGTCAGCCTCAGCCTGGGGCTGACCACACACTGCACACAGCCGGTCATGTCCCGGAGGGACCCCGGTTACATAATTCTGAAATGCGTCCATATGGTGATTATTAAGCAGTATGAACGCAGGGAGTTATGCAATAGGCAACCCTGGATGCCCCAAAACCCGCTATTAATGTGGGAGAATTTGTAAGGTGGACCCGCTGTAATATATGTTAGGCCGGGGGAAGGCAACGAAGTCTTGGCGTCTGAAAGACATAATAGGACAAGATAGGTGGAGTCAGTGTCCTGCGCAGTCTGAAAAACATAGAACCATGCCGCCCCGAAGGGCACTTACATGACCAAGGGAGGAGGCGAGCCACACCACGCGCGAAGATAGAGAAAATGGCGCCAGCGAACCTCGAGGGGTGGGCCAGGCCGGGCTGTGACGCGAGGCGCGTCATGCCGAGTCTCCGCCTCCCCCAAAGAGCGCGAAGCTCTAACCGACAGTAAAACGTAGAACAGCGGATAATAAGCATACCTCTAAAATGCTGACACACTGGAAAGATGCTGCCGAACTAGCAGATTGTTAATGAAAAAGACAGCTCGCACTGTATAGCGAGGCGCACATGTTATTACTATTCGGAAGCAGGATGTGCTGTATGCTTAGAATACAGGCATGCTACAAGAAACCTAGAAATCCTAATGTGTATACTTGTCAGAGGCTTATAATGGCACCAATCTTTCCATCGTTTTTCCCAGACCGTTACCTATTACCAGAACAAAAACCCGCCTATATACCTCACCCTGAACCTTGGCCCATTTTTATACCTCATTCAGACCCACAGCAGGAGTAATCTGTATACCCTCACACTCTGACCTACAACTTAGACCAAAAGGCCACATGTAAACCCCACACTAAAACGTGCCAAGGAAGAGCCCTGCAAGTCAGAGAACTATTCCCTTGGAGATTGTGACTTACTTCCTATTTGGTATTGGTAACAACTTTCTACACAGAAGACACCCTATTCAAGAAAAATGACAAAATCATCAATTAATGTTCAAGAATATGAGAGTGCAATACTTGATATATGTAATAAATAAAACATACTAAATTTAAAAAAAAATAACAGGCTTGTTTAATTTGGAAATAATTATAAAAATATATCAATAAATATATGAAAATAACTGAACATATTCACCCACCCACTAAAGTCTTAGGCTAGTCACGCAAGATCCCTAAAAAGTGGGTGCAACAAGGCTTCTTCAGCAGTGATCCTTGTGGCTGGATTCATATCGAGTAGTCTGTCTAACAAATGGTATGCCTCATCTGGCACTGTGTCCCAGTCATTCATAGCCAATTGCTTAGATTCCTTGCTGTCATTTGTGGGTGTGCAATTAAATCCAGTCTCCTGGGTGGGTGGCATAACATTTGTCTGTTCAAACCAGCCATCTTGATTTTCCATTATTTTTAACTGAAGTGCTGTCCGTTGCTTTTGGAGATCTGCTTCACTACCACATGCATGCATCACGCATGCTCTTCTCAGGTCTTCACATAATGTTCTTAAATCTCTGGCAGGAAGTTCCTTACTACATATCACAGTCTTTCCTAGTTTATAAAATTCAAAAGGAAATACAGGGTTAAAAGCCAATTTGGTTTTACTGTAGTTTTTTAATTTACTTTTTAATATATATATATATATATATATATATATATATATATATATATATATATATGAAAGACAGAAAACATTTTGGGATGAATAGTGTTCTTTTTTACACAACCGTCAGGAATACACTTGGCACTATAAAAAAAATACCATTTTGTGAGTACTCACCTGAAAAATGGATATTGTCAGTGTGCCACACACCCGCTTCCCCTTTAATTCTTACGATCGGGTTACTCCACCAGCAGGTGGCGACGTGCAGGGAGAAGTCTTGAAAACGAGCCCCTTCCGGCCTATATATACCTGGGACCTCCCACTGAATCACCAGTTATTTAAAAAGCAGAAAGACAAGGTACCAGGAAATCCAACGGTAACCTAAAAATAAAGAAAAGCTTCACCATATAAAGGATTCGGGATACCGAAAAGGGCGGGTGAAGCGGGGTGTGTGGCACACTGACAATATCCATTTTTCAGGTGAGTACTCACAAAATGGTATTATTCTCAGTGTGCCACACACCCCGCTTCCCCTTTAATTCTTACGATCGGGACATCCAAAAGCAGTGTCCGCAAGGGATGGGTATCCAAAGGCAAGGTGAAGCATAACTTAAACGACTGCAGTCTGCAGAACTTTGCGGCCAAACACAGCATCCGCTGAGGCCCACACATCAACCTTGTAAAACTTAGAAAAGTATGAACAGAAGACCAAGTAGCGGCCTTACAAACTTGTTCAACAGAAGCTTGGTGCTGAAAAGCCCAAGACGCTCCAACGGCGCGAGTAGAATGAGCAGCGATACGAAAAGGGGGAACTTTCCCCTTAGCAGAATAGGCCGCAATAATGGCCTGATGTATCCATTTGTTAATGGAAGATTTGGCCGGCGCCAAACCCTTCCTAGGCCCACAGGGCACAACAAAAAAGGCATCAGTTTTACGAAAAGGAGAAGTAATAATCAAATAGTACTTAACACAGCGTACTACATCCAAACAATGCAAAACCCTCTCCTTGTCATTCTTAGGCTTAGGACACAGGGAGGGAAGAACAATATCTTGGTTCAAATGAAAAGCAGAAACAACCTTAGGAAGAAAGTCTGGTTTGAACCGAAAGACCACTTTGTCCTGATGCCTCTCAAAGTAGGGCGCCTGGATAGACAAGGCTGCCAACTCCGAGACACGCCGAACTGAAGTGATAGCTACCAAGAAGACAATCTTCTGAGTCAGGGTAGATAAAGCAATATCTTGCAAAGGCTCAAAAGGAGGAGCCTGAAGGGCCGAAAGAACCAAATTCAAGTCCCAAACAGGGAGTATTGGTTTCCTGGGAGGCGGCACATGCGCAACCCCCTGGAAAAAAGTTTTAACTAAGGGATGAAGCGCAAAACGCTTCTGAAAAAAGATAGATAAGGCAGAAACCTGCCCTTTCAAAGTACTCAGCTGAAGACCAGAGTCCAGCCCAGATTGTAAAAACTCCAGAATCCTGGAGACCGAAAAGACCCTACAAGGAAAAGATCTAACCTCACACCAAGTGATATAGGTTTTCCAAGTCCTATAGTAGGTGATAGAAGAAGACCTCTTTCGGTCTTAATAACCGAGTCAGAAAGACCCTCCTTCAAGATGGAGGTCTCAGCGGCCAAGCCATCAAAACCAGCGTTGGTAAACTGGGGTAAGACAGCCGACCCTGCGTGAGCGGACCGGACCGAAGAGGCAGAATGAGCTGATTTACTGTCAGCCAAACCATGTCTGCGCACCATACTCGTCTTGGGGCCACGAGAATGGCGGACACCCTTTCCAGAACCAGCTTCCGCACCACCCAGCCTAGCATGGGTATCAGAGGAAACAGGTACAGAAAACCCGGGTTCCCCCGGCTCAGGGATATGGCTTCCGCCGCCAGAGCCAGAGGATCCTGGGAGGGCGACACAAAGATCGGGAGCCTGCAGCTGTGACGAAAGGGAAACAGGACCACCTCTGGTGTCCCCCACCGGACTGCCGAGACACAAGGAACATGTGCCTTCGCCCAGGTCAGGATCAGGGACCCCACTCTGAGGGCACCCAGACTGGAAGTCCCTTCCTGATGATTGAAGTAAGCAATCGTTTCTTTTACTGTCCGAGCGTAGCTGAACCAGTAGGCCCAGACCATGATGGGACAAAAGAGCAAGAACCAGACGGAAGGCTATCAGCTCCAAAACAGACGGCCGAGGATTGGAAAGAAGGATCCAAACCAACTCCTGAATCAGACAAACCTTGGACTGAGTGAGCAACACCCTGTGTTGACCGAAATCCGACCGTATTCCCCGAAAGGACACCACCCTGGCTAGAGCAAGGGGGGACCTGGGAAGTTTGAAAAACTTCAGATGCAGGACGGGGCAAGCTGACCCGTCCTTCTAGGGGACTGCGAAGAGAATGGTGTAAAATTCGAGGCCCATCTCTAAGTGCGGCACCGGCCGGATGACCGCCATTTCCAGGAAAACCCGTGAAGGAGGGCGAGACTCTCTATGTGTCCGGAGACTCCCGGCCTTAAACCAGGGAGAAGTGTCGCAATTGTCCCCCCACCCGCACGGGTGAGGGCAGCCCCTCATTGCTGAGCGGGCTTAGCAGTAGGTTTGGGCTTGGCGCCCCAGGACTGACCGGGACGGCCACGACCTCTTCCCCGGGACCAACCTACAGCCCCGGTAACGGGAAGGCAAGCCCCTCTGCCCGCTCTGGCTCCTCGAAAGGAGGGACTAAAGGAACTTGCACCCATGAAGGAGCGACGAGGTTTCTTGAATTAGTTACCATCCTTGGTAACAGCATCCGATTTATCGCCAAAAAGGCGTAAACCTAAGAATGGTAGCGCTGTAAGCGCCCTTTTAGAGTTAAGGTCCGCCGTCCACTGGCGCAGCCATATAGACCGACGAATAGCCACCAGCAATGCCGCTGTCCTGCTACTCGTCGCAAGAGCATCGTCCTGAGCAGTCAGGGCAAAAGAAACAAACGACTCACACTGCTTGAGAGAGCTAATCATATCACAAGCGGGATCAAGATCTGCGAGCAGATCCCTAATCATGGATCTAACAGCCAGCAAAAGAAGCGCCGAAGCACAAATTGGCCGTAGTGTCGACCCGGCACAGATAAAACAATGGCGAGCCAATTGATCAACCCGACGATCCTCACCATCCTGAATGATAGTGGTGCCAGAAAGGTGCAACGCAGCTGGGGGTATCGACTTCGGGGGGCACTGACCAAAGCTTCACAAGTCCTCCGGAAAGGGATAATGCTTATCCCAATTAGGAGGAGTTCCAGCCAGGCGCGTGGGTTGTTCCCATTCTTTAAGGACAAGCTTCTCAAAGTGCTGTTGCCTGGGAAACACCAAACGCGGCTGGGGTACATCAAACAACTCACCTTTTGGCAGAGGGACCACCTCAGGCGGATCCAAGGCCAAAACTTTAAACATTTGAGGCAAAATGGAAGGAGTGTCAAGGAACACCCCCACAGCCTGATCACCAGCAGTATCAAACAATAGCTGGTCTGCAGGCTCATCCGACTCCTTAAGGAGTTCCCCCCTCCTCATCAGGGGGACAATCGGTATAATCCAAAAATTCAGGTACCTCATCCTCCGAGGCAGGTACTGCCGGAGCAAGGTGCTTCCGCTTTGCCGTAGCCTTCTGAGCCACTGAAGCGGAAGTTGCGAGGAGCCAGAAGCCGGAGCAACGGACTGGCGCGCAATGTTCTGCTGAGCACATGGAACGCATAATATGACATTGCCTGGGAGCGGAACCCCACAACCCCCACACAACCTGGATAGTCCCGAGGAGCCATTTCCGGTAACATTGGAAGCCTCCATATGGTGAATTTGTGGTATTCGCAACAACCCAGGGTTTTACGCATTAAGCAACCCAGGATGCCCCTTTGTAATTAAAGTCCCGGAAGTGGGAGGATTTTTTTTTTTTTTTTTTAAAAACCTAGGAAAATCCCAATTTAGAGACTAAGACTAGCCAGGTATAACAGACCGGGAGAGCCTGCAGTGAGGGAATCCCAGAATCTGTGGGGGAAAAGAGACCACAGTCAGTCCCCCAGCCACAATCATACATAACCAATAAGGCAAACATATATGGCTAGCTTAAACATCTTGAATAAATATACATGACACATGTAATTTCAAGGCAAAGCAGAGTGCAAAAAATCTGAGTACATACCGGTATGAATACATATATCATACACAAACACCAATATATATATCATAATGGTAATGTGCTATATCGCAGCCACTGGAGCACATATCCCACCTATGTGATAAAATAAGTCAACCTAGAAGGATGACAAACAATATTCCCCAGTAGAAATGCCCCAGGGAGAAAACGCTGCACAAGCAGCACATAACATAAAAACGGCCCCACGTGCGCAATGGTGGGGCAGTTTACCCGTGAAGTTTCTGCCGCATAGAGCTCTTCCCCCACCGGCTGCAGCGTCCAGGTCTCTAATGAGACCAGGGAAGCGAAGGGCGGGCCCGGAGACAGCGCGTCCCGGCCACGCACCCATTACACGCAGAGCGAGGCCGCAGAGAGCGTGGCACCGCCCCCTAGTGACGCGGTTAGTCCAATGGCGAGCCGCAACCGGAAAGGGAGGGGAAATACAAAAACGTGCAGTAAAAAACAGGCCCCAGCAGCCCCAGCCACGCGCTGACACTGAAAACTACCAAGACCTTTCACAGTAAAAGTAAAGCACTCATGCACACTACACCCCCTCCCCCCCTTAGCGAAGGGAGAAGGCCGAGCGGGAGAAGGTGACCTAAAGGGACATCGGGACAGGGGCATCACAAATCCGGATCACCAGCCGGATAGCCCCATTGCCCCACAAGTGGGGTCGAGCGGAGGAGATAAGCTCCTAGGCACCTAAAGTGCCATCTACCTTTGCCCAGCCCGCAGCCTAGGCTGGGAGGCTTCCATTTAACTAAGCATAATAAACACACTAGAACTGGGCAGAAATAGACCAAAAGGGGATGCCGGATTTTACCCCGGCTACCTGCAAGCAGGAGACTTCATTCTTCTGTCTTGTCACTTCATGCAGAGAGAAAAAACTGGTGATTCAGTGGGAGGTCCCAGGTATATATAGGCCGGAAGGGGCTCGTTTTCAAGACTTCTCCCTGCACGTCGCCACCTGCTGGTGGAGTAACCCGATCGTAAGAATTAAAGGGGAAGCGGGGTGTGTGGCACACTGAGAATATGTTACATAAATCCAAACCTAAGCCCCAAGATTTGGCGCTCTCTGTACAGCAACAAGATTAGAGCATTTCCTCAGAGGTCCTAATTTGGGATGCCCTGATGTGTAAACCCCCCTTCTTCCCATACTCACCTTGATCCAGCAATACCACAGCACCATTCCTGGTAAGTGGGCCCACCATGCCAGGCAGACTTGAATGGCACCCGAAGGGAGCAGAAATGTAGTAAGATGCAGACCAGGGATGCCACAGAACCATATATGTGCAATGGGATCACCAGATTAAGGAGATTGTACAGTGAACTGGGGGGTTTCACACACTCCAGCACCCCATCTTGTGGCCCCCCAGTTCGCCCCAAAAACTGATGTTTCCTGGTCCCACGCTGGATTTGTGGGCTCTCATCCAAACAGCAGCGAATGCAGTGCATGGTAATGATCGTGCCTAAGCTACAGGGGCGCCGGGGTGATGGGGGGGCTCACATGAGGCATTTCAAACCAGGTAGCCCCAAGATTAAGTGATCGATCTGCTTGTCCACTTTAACCAAAGTCCTGTAGCCATGTTCACCTTTATTGCCCTAGGCCATTGGTTTCAGCACCCCCACCACCAGGACCTGTGTCCTGAAAAAGCAGCACTCTTGAAGCACCAATACAAATTTGGCCGATATTAGAAAAATATGCTTGTGGCAACTAGAATTGGACGGGCTCTTCGTTCAGCAAAAAAAAAATACAATTCTATGAAATACTCACCTGTAGAATTGATAATATTTGGATACAGTAAGTCCTGCTCCAGATATAATACTTACACTTGGGTTATCCTCCGCCAGATGGCGCTGCACTGCAGAGACATGGAAAACGGGCTCCTCCCGCCCTTCAAATACCCAGGGACCTCCCACAAATCCCCAGCATTGAAAAGCAGTGAACAAGAAGCCGGGAGGATTAAACCACCCAGAACAACTGGTAATGATAACAATGATAACAATCACCATACAGGGGATCCAGAATAATGCAAAAACCAGGGTGGGGTGGAGCAGGACGTACTGTATACAAATAATTCTACAGGTGAGTATTTCACAGAATTGTATTATTCTTAGTATACAGTACGTCCTGCTCCAGATAGATTACTTACACTTGCGACATCCAATAGCAGTGTCCATAAAGTAGGGTGGGATCCCCCAACAAAAGGCAACATCAGCCAGTTTAAACCACTGCCGCCTGCAAAACCTTGTGGCCAAAAACAGCATCAGCTGAGGCCCTAACATCAACCTTGTAAAACTTCGAAAAGGTATGAACAGAAGACCAAGTAGCGGCCTTGCAAACTTGTTCAATAGAAGCCTGGTGCTGGAAGGCCCAAGAGGCACCAATAGCACGAGTAGAATGAGCAGTAAGGCGGAAGGGAGGATTCTTCCCCTTAGCAGAATAGGCCTGAATCACAGCCTGACGAATCCATTTGCTAATAGTAGACTTGGCAGGAGCCAAACCCTTCCTAGAACCAGAAGGGACCACAAAAAGAGCATCAGTCTTCCTGAAAGCCGCAGTGACTACCAGGTAATACTTCAGACACCTGACCACATCCAATGAATGCAAAACCCTTTCCTTAGCGTTGCTAGGATTAGGACACAATGAAGGAAGAACAATATCCCGATTCAAATGAAAAGCAGACGCCACCTTTGGCAGAAAATCTGGCTTAAAGCGGAACACCACCTTGTCCTGGTGTCTTTCGTAGTATGGGGGCTGAATAGACAGAGCCGCCAGCTCAGACACACGCCTGACCGAAGTAATAGCCACCAGCAAAACAACTTTGAGGGTAAGTACAGCCAGAGCAGCATCCTGAATAGGCTCAAAGGGAGCACCCTGTAAGGCAGACAAAACCAGGTTCAAGTCCCAAACAGGGACCGTAGGCTTACGTGGGGGACGCATGTGAGTGACCCCCTGAAAGAAGGTCTTAACCAAGGGATGCTGAGCAAAAGACTTCTGAAAGAAGACAGACAGGCAGAAGCCTGACCCTTCAGAGTACTGAGTTTTAAACCCAACTCCAAGCCATGTTGTAAAAACTCCAGAATTCTAGGGATTAAGAATTCCCTGCAGGGAAGAGACCTAGACTCACACCAGTCAATGTAGGAACGCCATACCCTATAATAGATGGCAGAAGAAGTTTTCTTCCTAGCCTGTACCATGGTATCCACCACTGAGGCAGACAAGCCTTTCTCCATCAAGATGGAGGTTTCAGCAGCCAGGCCGTCAAACACAAAGTTTGTATACTGGGATGGCGTAAGGAGCCCTGAGTGAGTTCTGGCTCCTCTGGCAGGACGTACTGGTCTACTACCATTTGTACCACGTCTGCGAACCACACTCTTCTTGGCCACCTCGGGGCCACCAGAATCACTAGCACCCTTTCCAGGACAATCTTGCGCAGAACCCTGCCCAGCAGGGGGAACGGGGGAAAATACCATTTTGTGAATACTCACCTGTAAAATGGGTATTATAAGTATGTCACACACCCCGCTTCAAAACTATTATTACACTTGGGTTTACTCACCTCTAGAGGGCGAACTTGCAGAGAAGTCAGGAAAAAAAAAAAAAAAAGGAGAGCCCCTCCCGGTCTATAAATACCTGGGACCTCCCACTATATCCCAGTTTTCAAACAGCAGTAAGGCAAAGGGACCAGGAAGATCCAACAGTAAACCTTAAAATTGAAAAAGCTTCACCATACTAAGAATCCTGGATACCAAAAAGGGCGGGGTGAAGTGGGGTGTGTGACATACTTATAATACCCATTTTACAGGTGAGTATTCACAAAATGGTATTATTCTAAGTATGTCACACACCCCGCTTCAAAACTATTATTACACTTGGGACATCCAAAAGCAGTGTCCACAAAGGGCGGGTATCCAACAAAGCAACAATGCAAAACTCAAACCACTACAGCTTGCA
Organism: Gastrophryne carolinensis; assembly: GCA_027917425.1. Classification (NCBI taxonomy): domain Eukaryota; kingdom Metazoa; phylum Chordata; class Amphibia; order Anura; family Microhylidae; genus Gastrophryne; species Gastrophryne carolinensis. The sequence goes on from CM051235.1 coordinate 469,586,974, forward strand.
GAACCTTGCGGCCAAACACAGCATCCGCTGAGGCCCGCACATCAACCTTATAAAACTTTGAAAATGTGTGAACAGAAGACCAAGTAGCAGCCTTACAAACTTGTTCAACAGAAGCCTGGTGCTGAAAAGCCCAAGACGCTCCAATAGCACGGGTAGAATGAGCAGTAACACGAAAAGGGGGAACCTTCCCCTTGGCAGAATAGGCCCCAACAATAGCCTGGCGAATCCATTTACTAATGGAAGACTTAGCAGGAGCCAAACCTTTCCTAGGCCCACAAGGAACCACGAACAAGGCATCAGTCTTACGAAAAGGAGAAGTAGTAAACAAATAGTACTTCACACATTGTACCACGTCCAAAGAATGCAAAACCCTCTCCTTGTCATTCCTAGGCTTAGGACACAAGGAATGAAGGAAGAACAATGTCTTGGTTAAGGTGAAAGGAAGAAACCACCTTGGGAAGAAAATCAGGTTTGAATCGAAAAACCACCTTGTCCTGATGCCTCTCAAAGTAAGGAGCCTGAATTGACAAGGCTGCCAACTCCGAGACACGCCGAACAGAGGTGATGGCAACCAAAAAGACAACTTTCTGAGTTAACGTAGAAAGAGCAATATCCTGCAAAGGCTCAAAGGGAGAACCCTGAAGAGCAGAAAGAACCAAATTCAAATCCCACACTGGGAGCATAGGTTTCCTAGGAGGTCGCACATGCGAAACCCCCTGGAAGAAGGTCTTAACCAAGGGATCAAGCGCAAAAGACCTTTGAAAAAAGACAGACAGGGGAGAGACCTGCCCTTTCAAGGTACTCAGCTGGAGACCCAAGTCCAGCCCATGTTGCAGAAATTCCAAAATCCTAGAAATAGAGAACACCCTGCAGGGCAAGGCCCTGACCTCACACCAATCAATATAAGACCTCCAAGTCCTATAGTAGATGGTAGAAGATCTCTTCCTAGCACTAACAAGAGTCTGGATCACAGAATCAGAGAGACCTTTCTCCTTTAAGATGGAGGTTTCAGCAGCCAAGCCGTCAAAGCCAACGTTGGTAAATTAGAGTAAAGTAGTGACCCTGAGTAAGCAGGTCCGGCCGAAGAGGCAGAACGAACTGATCCACTGCCAGCCGGACGATGTCTGCGAACAACACCCGCCTTGGCCACCTTGGAGCCACCAGAATGGCAGGAACCCCTTTTAGGGCCAGCTTTCGCAACACCCTGCCCACCATGGGAATTGGAGGAAACAGATAAAGAAACCCCAGGTCCCTCCAGCTCAGGGACATGGCATCCACTGCCAGAGACACAAAGGCCGGAAGTTTGTGATTGTGACGAGAGGCAAACAGGTCCACCTCCGGTGTCCCCCACCGGAGGTAAAGAGACCGAAAAACCTTGGGATTGAGAGACCATTCCCCCCGGCGAGAATTACACCTGCTCAGAGAATCCGCCTCAATGTTCTCCATGCCCGGGATGTACACCGCCGAGATGCAAGGGACATGGCTCTCCGCCCAGGCCAGAATCAGAGACACCTCCCTGAGGGCACTCCAGCTGAGAGTCCCTCCCTGGTGATTGATTTAGGCAACCGCCGTCCGATTGTCCGACCGAACTTGAACCGGCAAGTCCTGTAACTGCTGTGTCAAATGAGACAGAACCAACCTGATGGCTCTCAGCTCCAGAACATAGATGGGGAAGTGGGCCTCCTGAGGCCCCCACAGCCCCTGAAACTGAAGATCCTTCCAGAAGCCTCCCCACCCCGACAGACTGGCATCCGTGGTGACTGTCTCCCAAAGAGGCGCCAGAAAAGACCGTCCCCTCAAGAGATTGGCCGGAACCAGCCACCACTGAATAGACCGCCGAACCCAGGAGGACATCCGGAAAGACAGATCCAACGACCTTGGACACCGGTCCCAAGCCGCCAACAGATGAAGCTGAAGCGTCCTTGTGTGAAACTGAGCAAAGGGAACCGCCTCGAAGGAGGCAACCATCAATCCCACCAGTCTCATTCCCTGCCGGATAGACGGGCGAGGGTTGGACAGAAGAAGCTGAGTCAATTCCTGAATCAAAAGAACCTTGGAGTGAGGAAGAAACACTCGGTGATGGAAGGTATCCAGAGACATTCCCAGGAAGGACACCACCCTGGAAGGAGAGAGGGAGGACTTGGGATAATTGATCACCCAGCCGAAACTCTCCAGAGTGGACACCACGGTCCTGGTGTCTGTCTCCGATTGACTGAAAGAAGCAGCCATGATGAGAAGGTCGTCCAAATAAGGCACGACGCGAATACGAATACCCTGGGCTCTGAGGAGGGCCATCACCCCTGCCAGCACCTTGGTGAACACCCTTGGAGCCGAGGTAAGGCCGAACGGAAGAGCCACAAATTGAAAATGCCGATCTTCCACCACGAACCTGAGGAATCTCTGGTGTGCCGGGAAAATGGGTACATGAAGATAAGCGTCCTTGATGTCTATGGACATCATGAAGTCCCCTTGACGAAGAGAATTGATAGCTGAGCGCAGAGTTTCCATGCAGAACTTCCGGGGGCGGATAAACCTGTTGAGGAACTTCAGATCCAGAATGGGACGAACGGATCCGTCCTTTTTGGGGACCGTGAACAGATAGGAATAAAAGCCCAGGCCCATGTCCAGAGGAGACACCGGACAAATAACCGCCATGTCCTGAAGATTCCTTACAGCCGCCCGGAGCCCCTAAAAAACCTGGGAGGAGGACGGGACTCGAACTCCAGCTTGTAACCGGATGACACCACCTCCCGGGAGAAGTGTCGCAACCGTCCCCCCACCCACAAGGGTGAGGGCGCCCCCTCATTGCTGAGCGGGCTTAGCAGCGGGTTTGGGCTTAGAGCCCCAGGAATGACCAGGACGGGCACGACCTCTGTCCCTAGTCCAGGCGGCCCCACAAAAGGGAGAGCCGTCAGAGACTTCTTTGAAACAAAATCAGCAGCCCATTGGCGCAACCAAACCGACCGCCGGATAGCCACCAATAAAGCCGTGGTCCTACTACACATCGCCATGGCGTCATCCTGAGCGGCAAGCACAAAAGACAAAAACGGCTCAACGTTTGAGAGCCATAAACTCCTCACAATCCGGGGCAAGGCAGGAAGAAGTCAACAAATCCCTGACAATGGACTGGCAAACCCATGGCAAGCCAACTGGTCAATACGTCTATCCTCACCATCCTTGATGGTAGTACAGTCAGGAGAATGCAAAACAGCGGTGCTAGACAACCCCAAAACCGGAGAATCAACCTCAGGAGGGAAAGACCATCGCCTAACCAGGTCCGCTGGAAGGCAGGTAGGCTTTTCTCATTCCTTAAGAACAACATCATCAAAATGCCTCGGATGGGGAAACTCCAAGCGTGGCTTGGCCACCTCAAATAATTCCCCTTTTGGTGGGGGAACCACCTCAAGAGGAACATCTGAGCCAGGATTGAAGGGGTGCCCAAGGCATCCCCCTGCGCTTGCTCACCAGTCGCACCAAAGAATTGCTGATCGTCAGACTCATCCAATTCCTCAGAGAGCTCCCCCTCCTCAAGCGGGGGACAATCGGACCAGTCTAACAATTCAAACTCTTCAACATCACAGGCCGGTGTGGCCGGGGACAGATGCTTCCGCTTAGCCGGGGCCTTCTGGGCAACCATATTAGAAAACCTTTTCTAAAGAATGGCCAACCTGGCACCAACATCAGATTGCGACTCCCCACCCATGACCACGTCACATGGGGTACGGAACAGGCGGGGAGGGGTAGGAGATGACACGGGCGGTGAGAAGCCGGAAGCCGATGTACCGGACTGCCGCGTAATGTTCCGCTGTGCACATGGAATGCAGAGTATGACATCATCCCCTGGAAGGGAAGCCCCAGACATTGCCTGGATTGCCCCGAGGGGCCATTTCCGGTATCGCTGGAAGCCTCCATATGGTGAATTATGGTAGTCGCAATGACCCAGGGATTTACGCAATAAGCAACCCGGGATGCCCCTTTAATGTCCCGCATGGGAGAATTTATAGGGAAACCTAAGCCTACCCAGGTATCTAAGACCGGGGGACCCCTTTAACTTGCAACCAGGGATCTGGAAAACAAGAGTACAGCAGTCACTCCAGAGCAAGGATTCCCACACAGCAATGACAGACATAGGCATATAATACATATACAAGTATACACAGGATATGCACAAAATGTCAGCAGCGCTATCAAACTTAACTAAGGAAGACATACTCACAAGACGGCAGCTCACGAGCACGTGACGGCAGCAACAGAAGGAAGGAGAAGGAGGGCGACCCGGATCAACGCGCGCGTAGCGCCCCGGCCCCTAGCAGCCACACAGCACAGCGCGGGCCGCGCGAAGCGCAGCCCCGCCCTCCAACAGAGCCCGGCAACGCCGAGCCGCCAAGAGGAAGCGGCCGCGCGACGCGTCCGGGCCCGCCCCCTGGAGAAGAGCAAGGAGCCCAGCAATGAGCGGGCTCCTCCACAGCGCGATCTTGGGAGCAGGCGGGCCGCCGGCCCCGCCCCTCCCGCAGCACCACTGAGGTGGGGAAGTTCCCCATCTCCGAGGCAGCGCCGCATGTCCCGCACGGGACCAAGCGGCCAACAGTAACAAATCAAGCACACACACACATACTGTAAAAACACAATCACACATTTCCCACACAGCAACGAGGGCAGACCCCCGGCCCCCCCCCCCCCCCCAGCGTAGAAGTGCCAAAACTCCGGGGGTGGGAACAGGGACGGGGCATCCCAAATCCGGAATCACCACTTGCCCCATAGTATGGTGCCTTGCGGTGGAGCAAGGCTCCTAGACACCAAAAAGGTGCCGTCTACCATCGCCCGGCCCCGCAGCCTAGGCTGGGAGGCTTCTCTAAGGGGAATAAAAGAGTGCCGGGCAGAAATAGAACCGAGAGGGGGGCCAGGAATTACCCCGGCTACCTGCAATCAGGAGACTTCATTCTTCTGACTTGTCGCCGATCTGCAGAGAAGAAACACTGAAATATAGTGGGAGGTCCCAGGTATTTATAGACCGAGAGGGGCTCTTTTTTTTTCCTGACTTCTCTGCAAGTTTGCCCTCTACAGGTGAGTAAACCCAAGTGTAATAGTTTTGAAGCGGGGTGTGCGATATACTTAGAATAGACATACAGAAGCCGAAATTTCTTCCATGACATTGACAGAGCGCCCGTGGCCAAGGCCAGAGGATCCTGGAGAGCACCCTTGCTCCGGGTACCTCCCTGATGGTTGATGTAGGCAACCGCTGTCCTGTTGTCTGACCGCACCTGCACAGACAGTCCCTGCAGGCGATCGGTCAACTGCTCCAGAACCAACCTGACCACCCGTAGTTCCAGAATGTTGATGGGTAAATGGGCCTCCACCTCCCCTGGAACCTCAGGGACTTCCAGAATCCCCCCCAACCTGACAGACTGGCATCCGTGGTGACCGTCTCCCAGGAGGGGGCTAGAAAGGACCTGCCCTTTAGCAAGTTCTTGTGGTCTAGCCACCACGAGAGGGACCTTCTGACCAATGGGGGAAGCACACAAACGGGGTCCTTGTCCCATACTGATAGGAGGTGAAGCTGCAGAGGCCTCGAATGGAACTGAGCAAAGGGCACCGCCTCGAAGCTCGCCACCATCAGGCCCACCAGCTGCATTCCCTGTCTGAGGGGGAGGTGGGGGCACGAGAGCAGGGACCGCACCTGCGCAGTCAGAGCTTCCACCTTCTGTTGGGGAAGGAATATTTGTGGCTGAACCGTATCCAGAATCATCCCCAGGAATGGGGTCACCGGTGAAGGGGACAGAGAGGACTTGGGATGATTGATCACCCAGCCGAAGGACTCCAAGTTGGACACCACCAGCTGAGTGTCAAGCTCCGCCTGCTGTAGAGGCCATGAGGATGTCGTCCAGGTAGGGCAGCACTCGAATGCCCCCTGACCTTATCAAGGACATCACCCCCGCCAATACCTTGGTGAACACTCTGGGAGCTGAAGTGAGGCCAAACAGAGCCACAAATTGGTAATGTTGATCTTTCAACTCGAATCTGAGAAACCTTTGATGTCCTGGGAACACAGGGATGTGAAGGTAAGCATCCTTGATGTCCACAGATGTCATAAAATCCCCTGGGCGCAGAGAGCCAACGGCCGAGCGCAGAGTTTCCATGCGAAAGAGCTTGTTCTTGACAAATTTGTTGAAGATCTTTAAATCCAGAATGGGCCTGACTGACCCATCTCTTTTGGGTACTGTGAAAAGGTTGGAGTAGAACCCTTCTCCCAATTCTCTCAAGGGAACCTTGCAAATAACTCCCAGATCCAGAAGTCCTTGCACTACCTGCATGAGAACCTGAGCTGATACCGAGTCCTGGGGGATCCGGGACCTGATGAATCTTGAGGGGGGCCGCACAGCAAACTATTTTGTAGCCAGAGGTAACTACCTCCTGAATCCACCGGTCTGAGATTTGGCGCCTCCAGACGTGCGCGAAGTGCTGTAGCCGTACCCCCACCCTGGCGGGCGAGGGCGCCCCATCATGCCTGAGGGGTCTTGGGAGGGGCTTTGGGTTTGGTCCCCCAGGAGGAGCCAGGATGTCGCCCCCTGCTCCTATGCCAGGAGTCTGCGCAAGCCCCCGTGAAGAACACCCCTTTTCCCTGCTTAGCGCCTCTGTAGGGGGCTGAAAGGGGGCCCTGGCTGCGAAAGGGCCGAGGCTGCCGCCTGCGCTGTGGTAACTTACCTCCTTTAGCGGAGGTCTAGGCGGTCCCCAAACAGGCGTAGTCCCTTAAATGGGAGCCCAGTAAGGGCTTTCTTAGCAGCATTGTCGGCCGCCCACTGGCGCAGCCATACCGCGCGGCGTATAGCCACCGCCAAGGCGGAAGATCTGGCACACAGCCTAATTGCATCATCCGATGTAGACAGGATAAAGTTCACAAATACATCACAGTTAGACAGTGCAGTTTGCTCAGGAAATTCCAATAGAGCCTTAGCAGTATGAAATAGCTCACCCCTTTGCCTGGGAGCCGCAACAGGGGGAGAGATGGACAAAACCTCAAAAATCTGAAGCAGTAGTTTATCAGTATCATCCGGGATCCAGTGATCAGAACCAGAATCGTCATGACCCCTAGACTTCTCATCAGATGACTATGAGTCAGAGAGCAGCTCCCCTTCGTCTGAAAGGGCATGGTCATATAGATGCGCAAACTCATCAGACTCCGTAGGGAAAGGAGCAGAGTCAGGGATTATGTGCCGCTAGCAAGCAATTTTTCAACACTGGCCAGTCTAGTAGCCACATCAGGATGAGAATCCCCGCTTGTATTGGGGTTAGACTCAGGCTTGGGGGGGTAGGTGAAGTGAGGCGAGGTGCAGGCCCAGCCACAGGAGGGGCGGGAAGTACCATTAGCGCCTGCTGTGCACAAGGGACGCAGACCCGTGCATTGTCACTGTTGATAAGCGAGACCCCACAAGCTACACACAGCCGGGCTTGTCCCGAGGGAACCCCGTTCACAATATCCTGGGATGCCTCCATATGGTGATTAATAGGCACAATAGGCCAGTAGGGATTGACGCTATAAGCTACCCTGGATGCCCCAAAGACCCGCAGGGAAGTGGGAGTAATTATACTAGGTCCAACTGGCAATTACACCGGGCTGGGAGAAGCCACTGGATTCGACCGTCTGAAAGACATAATGGGAATAGGGATGTCGGAGCCATGCGCAGTAAGCAAGAATTATGAAAATCGCCGACGAGGGCACTTACAGACCCCGGGGGAGGAGGAGGACCATTACCACACGCGCCAAGCCAGGTCCCCGCCCCCCCGAAGAGCACGTAGCTCTGAGGCAGTAGTCAACGCAGACAATAAAAAGCGAGTGTATGACACACTTTAGAAAGAAACAGGGATTACTTCCAGATGCGCCCGATCACATTTGCCAATGAAGACGCCGATAGACGATAAAAAGCAAACAGCGCGGCTCTGACACCAGGTGTATGAGTCAAGGACAATACTAAGGCCATAATGTGTAACTGAATACACTAAGACCACCACACACACCCCCCCCCTTTCTTTCCCCCCGAGCTACGGTGGGGGAACAAGGGAGGATGGCGACCCTTTGAACAGCCTAAACCGCCTACCCTTTGGTGGGGGGACTGCGGTGGAGCATGGCTCCATGAGCACGCGTAGTGCTGCCTACCTTCATCCGACCAGCGCAGCCCAGGCTGGGAGGCACATCACGAAGAGGACGGGTGGGAGTAGTCCAATAGGGCCGCAGGCTTTAATAGCCCCGCTCACCTGCGAGAGAGTGACACATCATGTCTTCGCAGTCAGCACTGCAGAGAAATCTGGGGATTTGTGGGAGGTCCCTGGGTATTTGAAGGGCCGGGAGGAGCCTGTTTTCCATGTCTCTACAGTGCAGCGCCATCTGGCGGAGGATAACCCAAGTGCAAGTATTATATCTGGAGCAGGATGTACTGTATACTAAGAATAACCTCCGGACTTGTATTTAACCTGGTTGCTGGCTTGTCCCAGGTCCCAACATGCAGCGCCTTGGAATGGCTGCCTGAGCAGGTGGATCCTGGGTCTAGTTAGACACTTTACACACTCTCATTTTGCGTTTCTCTATTCCCAGTTTGGCTTATTCAGAAACGGTTTCCCCTTTCTAACTTTCTGTACTTGTACAGGCGATACACATGGCAGGAAGAGGATGTACCTATTCTATGCCACAGCTGGTCCATCCATGGGCCAGTAGTGGTTGCAGAAGTATAGATACGCTTTTAAAAATACACATTACTATCTTAAAAGTGGTTAAAGAGGACCAAACCCCACCCTGGAGTCTATGAGATTCCTGGGCAGGAATACTTCCTCCCCCGGGGCACCCCGATCGGAGGTACCCCACTTTGTGAAACCTCCCAGGTCGCCTGAAAACACATTCTTTTCCGGTCCAACTGTGCATGTGTGAGCAGCGTCCGCATTCCCGCTATCCCTTTAGCATTTGTGAACGGCTGGCCAGGGCATGCTCCCTGTTAGAGGGTAGCGCGGGGGGGGGGGGGGGGGGTTGGGGGGGATGTGGCCACCAGTGCACTCTGATCCGCTTGCATTAGACGAGCTCCTGGACGAAGGGGCTAGAGCGGATCCGAGCACGCTGATTGGATGAGTGGCCGTGCATGCCTCGTAGGACTGGGAAGAGGCGAGTTTATTTGGGCGACCTGAGATGTTTCACACAGCGGGGCAAGGACAGAAACCCTGGGTTTTGATTCACTTTAAAAAGTACCTACACTTATAACAGTTTTCAAGCAAGTCATCGACAGAACTTACCAAACAGTTTGGCAGCTTTAATGGTTTCCTTAGAGCCACGGATTGTCATTATTTGTGCCAGAGCATTCATATCATCGCCAGCATTAAAAAAATGATATCTTCCGCTTAGCAGGGAGAGAAAGATAATGCCTGCAGACCACATGTCAATAGCTATAAAAAAAAAAAAGTAAATAGAAAAAAAAAAAAGTCATTTTCTAGACTTTTTTTTTTTTAGAGAATATCCAAGACTTTTGCTACTTAGACATTAAAGAACGCCGATACCCAAAGCCATGTCCCTTCTTTAAATAACGCCTACCAACATTTCATTATATATGGCTGCCAGGTTTTTAGTAGTAAGGAAGTAGGGGGTTGATTGTGATGCGATGCAAGTACCAAAAACAAATAAAACAAACACTCTCCTCCTCCCAGCACTCTTATCCTACAACCCACTACCAGTTTCTGATTTAAAATTGCATTTTATTTACAAATTTCATCCAAACCATATACACATTTCATAGATGGTACACAAGCTGTCTTAATCACATAGCCAAAGTACAATCAAATTAGTATATTGCAACATTTGACAACTGACAAGTTTATCTAGTTTATATATATATACACCGTGTTTCCCCGAAAGTAAGACACCGTCTTACTTTCTTTTTATCCCCAAAAGCCCCACTACGTCTTACTTTCGGGGTATGTCTTATATTGGAAAAAATGACAAGCTCACCCCATAGGGTGATCATGATAGTACATGAGCCCCTAGATCTCCCCAGAGGAGTCAAAGACAGATAAAGGGTTGTAACCCTGCCCACATCTAAGTGGACCTAATTCAAACTGATCAGCTCTGGCTGGGGTTCCGCTTTAAATGTTGGAGCCTTTGCTTGTCCTGTCTGTGCAAGATGGCCACCACAAAGATTCCACAGTCAGACTGTAAAGTAGGGATCACCCAGATGCTGTAGAACTACAATTCCCAGTATGCCTTGCCTTTACAGAGGATAAACAAGGCATGCTGGGACTTGTAGTACTGCAGCATCTGTGTGGGTCAGACAAGTAAGGGTGCTGCAGTAGTTTACAGATGACACAAGGGCAGCATGGAGGGAACCCCCGGCCCAAGCTGCCCCCCTCGTCATACCCCCTGCGTCCCCCTCACATCACCCACCTGCGAGTTCCGCTGTGAATCCGTCTTCTCCCCCCGGCCTCTGACAGCACAGCACCAGCAGAGGGTCAGCCTGGCCCCCTGACGCCGCTCTCTCTCACACACACACACGCGCGCACTTACCGGCACTTCCTGGGTGTTGCGCGAAGGTCGGTGGGCGTGCCCCATGCGCAGGGATGATCTCCACGTCAGGCTCCTCGCAGCACCCGCAGCTGCAGTGAGAGCCTCTGTACCCGGCGCCGCTCGTCTTCTGCTCGCAGCCCCGGATCCACCGCCGCCTCTCCTCCTCTCAGGTAGGTCCCGTTCGACAACAATGTTATTTCCCCGAAAGTAAGACATACGTCTTACTTTCGGGGTACGGCTTATATTAGGCCAACCCTCTGAAACACCCCATACGTCTTACAAACGGGGGTGTCTTACTTTCGGGGAAACACGGTATATATATATATACAGTTTAATAATTCACCCCAAATATGGTGGTTCCTTTTGGCCTTTCGAAGAGGTCAAAAGCACATCCTCCTATATAGATGGGTGGTATTGGTGGGCTGGAAGCTGTTAACAGAAATCCCCCCAATTGAACCTGGTGGTGGGAAATTCCTGGCCAAGGGCTATCTGGTCCTTTGGAGATCGATACCAATATAACCCTTTTCCCAGTATGTATACATAGATATATGAAGCATAATCACGTTTTAGTACATAATAGCTATAATGTTGCTTACTGGCTTAAACCGGACCTTCAGCGTGATTTAATGAAAAGTCCAAACTCTTACAAAATTATTCCCCAGCATCTAAAATTAATATATTCTACGTTTTTAGTCACTAACTTATTATTCTTTCCCCCACTGGGCTGCAACTCTGTTTAGGAATTTAGGATACGGGAGCCGCCATCTTGACTCAGAAGCATCACATTTACTGAGGAGAGTGGGATATAGTATAGGGGGTGGGTTTTAGCTGTGCTTTGCTCAGACAGAGCAGAGCTGGGGTCAGGAAAAGGTCAGCAGTCCCAGAATGCAGAGCAGCACAGTCAGGAGGCACTTCCTGTTTGCAGGCTGCCTGATAAGATGGCGGCTTCCATAAGCCGCCATCTTGGATGTTTAAAGGCTCATAACATACAGTAGATGCAGGTAGGATGATTTTTAATGTGAGCAATCTGTATGTACAGTGTGTGGGAAACATATAAGATTGACTCTTATTCAGAGTGAAGGTCCGCTTTAAGTAAGCAAACTTACAAATTATAGGTTATTTAGAATTAGAGAAAAACAAACATCTACATAAGGTTCTCAGATGGCAAATCAAACCCATGAAGGATTACAAATCTGGACAGTTTTCCAGATGTTCTCCAAATGGTGCGTGTCCTCATTATACTTTGCAAACATGTGTCAACTAGACAATTATAAATACAGGGATTTTTGTAGCTGTAAAAATTCCAGCAAGTAGGCCTAAAAGGCTTAAGGTAGACCAAAACCAGACCTAACATCTATAAGAAGGTTGGGGTAACTACCCTCCCCTGGGGCATCCTAAGTTGAGATGCCCTGTAGTGTGTATATCCAGCCAGTCAGATATACTTACATCGCTAGTGACACTATGGTGCATGTGTGGTTGGCAGCAACATCTCACGCAATCATCTAGGTATGTGTGTGACCACAGCACACAGAGGAGTGCAAGGGATACAATGCAGTGATCGTGAGAGCACTTCCAGGCAATATTAAATATATGATGCATGGAAGTATAGTTCATAGCAAGCACTAACACCCAGAAATTACTTTATCCAAGGGACAGCTTTAACCCATGCCCGTATTAAAAAAAAATAAATAAATAAAAAAACAACCCATTATTATCCTGGAGCGGCCCAACCTTTATTCACCAAAGGAAAGATAGCTAAATGTTCACAGACAGATAAAATAGAGCACCACATTAGGTAAGCAGGGCTTGCAACTGCAAATAACCAATTCATAAATTCCAAAGATAGTTACCAGTACTCTGATTAGGGCACTTTGTTAACACTTCTGGAGCACGAAAACCCGGTGTTCCAGCCCTTGGGGCAATTTGCCTTGTCCTTCATAGGGTAAAAAAAAAAACACAATAGATATATATTTTCATTCCATGTAAATCAAATCTATTCATATGCATACAGCCAAACACAAAAACTGTTGTAATAATGAGGTAATATTTTATCAATATATAAAATATATTTACGTGCATGTAAGACGGCATTCTGAGATCACACCTATCTACAGGTACTAATTCTGCAACCGTTATGTGTTGTAAAACCAAGGAAAGCAAAGTACATTACCTTGCAAGGCAAACACTACAGACTTGATCCTTTGCATAACAGTCACATGTGAGGCTTGCTGGGTTAGTGCTTGTAGCCTTTCTGAGGACACCAACACTTGAGTTTTTGGCAGAAATGGTCTTTTTGGTTACCAATTTTCTAGATGCAACATCAGATGTCTTGGACTGCTTTATAGTCTGTAGGTACAAGATAAAATTATAGTCCATCCTCCCAGAGGTCTATAGACTTCCCCATCCTAGTAATTGAAGCAGATCGAAACCCAGGATTTTTTACTACCCTCGGGATTCGGTCCAATTTACAGGGGTATCCGGATTTGGGATGCCCCGAAGAGTTACCCTCCCTGGTTAGATCATTCAATCCATGCTCACACCTTGATCTGCCCTTCCACATTGCATGCACAGGCTCTAGTCCAATCAGAACTAACCGTTCTGTACATTTGTGCCCGGCCAAAAGTTCTGAATTAATGGATTTCTTAGTGCCTGCTGCTGGCTGCTCCCCTTCGTCCATCTGCCATTTAGATTTGGGGCTGCAGCCAAATCTATATGAATGAGATATACAACCTGCGGCCCACAATGTCCTCAGTTGCATCCCGTCACCCCACCCCATATTATAATATTTGTAAAGCAGAGATTGACTTGCCTGCAGTACATGCGGTGGGCTACTAGAGACAGTGTAGAGCTAATTCATGAAACCGGGCTCGACTCTCCCTCTCCTCCTCTCACCTCTACTACTTACCTCTCCCTGATTCACCACTGCTTAGCTTTTCACAACTTACATCACCTGTGTCACGCCTCTAACCACAACAATTCGGCTCACCTCAACCTTGCTTACCTCTATCCACCACACCTATACTTGCGTCATCTCTTCTAACTTTTGCCTGCTTCTCTTTTATTCACACTCCTTTTGCCTCATCTCTTCCCACCTCACCTTTTTCCAACTCATCCCGACTCAATTTTTCCCTGCTCGTCTTTGCTTGCCACTGCCGACATCCTCCCACCCACATCTTTCTACCTGTACCCACCTCACCTTTTCCTACTTTACACTTTGCCCACTTATTCATTCCACCTCACCTCTGCATATACATAAAGTAGATATAATGCTCTAAACGTTCTTGCAGTAAACTGTTTTCTCTGCTGCCATTTTATTGCGGCCCCTTGAAGTGAAATATTAAGACTTTGCGGCTCCTGGATCAAAAAAGGTTGCGGACCCATGAGCTACAGGATGGATACCCAAGATGAGTGTCAAGTGGAACTCAGAGTGGAATCCAAATAAGGATGCCTGCAGGTCAAGCTTTAACCTGGCCCTGGAGTCTTCTAGACTCTATGGTTGGGTTACCAGGGTTTTAGTGTGTATGATGGGTGTGGGAATCTAAAACTGGGCCACACACCCAACGTGAATGTACTTTCGTACCAAAGGGGTTTTAAAGCTATTTTAGTCCATTTAAAATTATTTAATGATTTGAATGTATACATTCTTTTAAGACTGCAAGTTATATACAATATGTGTTTTGTTAGGACTTTAGAGTTAAAATAAAGGTAAGTCCGATTGTTGTCCCATTGTCTCAGGCTACACGTTGTACTGTCCCAAACTTCAATCCATTTTCAAAAAGGCCCTGTCATTTCTGAAATCAAGTAATATAAATTAACAGGCTCTCGCTGCTGTGCTGCATGCGTCTCTCACAACCAACCAATGGAGTTTGCGGGGTCAGTGCATGGAGAAATGGAAGGGTATGCAGAACACAGGACAGAGGCCCAGGTGCGGCAGCGATTGGAGAAAGGTATTTTTAGCCTGCTTATGGTTGCCAATAGTGGTAAGCTTTTGCAAATTAACAGGAAAGCCATGGTGCTGATCCCTTCGAGTGGCTATCCAAGGGTATATTTGCAATTTAGGTAGGAAAGAGAGGCATGCAACCTGTGCATACTAAATGCTAAATTTTGCACAGGTTGCAGAAAAAGAAAGTGGAAGAGGTTGCCAGCCTCCTGAACATGGTCATGTTAATCTTTCAGCTTAAAGTGGACCAACACCCATCGGTGATCGGCCCGGGAATCTATAAGATTCCCGGGCCGATCACCTCCCTCCCCGCGGGACATCCGAGATCGGGATGTCCCGCGGGGTGAAACCCCCCCAAACTCCTTACCTTATCTTCCTCCCTCGCGCCCCTCTAGACGTGCGCGTGCCCGCGCCCCTCTAGACGTGCGCGTGCCCGCGCCGGCCGTCCGTGAATGGCCGGCGCGGGCGCGTCAAGAGGGACGCGCGGGAGGCGGCGGCGCCGCTTGTCCGTCGGCCCGGAGAGAGGTGAGTTCGGGGGGGTTTCACACAGCGGGGCACCCCGATCGGGGGTGCCCCACCGAAGTGGACCAAGACCCAGGATAGTCAAAATCCTGGGTGTTGGTCCACTTTAACTGCATATTTGCTAACTGAAAACAGGCATGCTACAAGAAACCTAATCTTTATATTTGTTAGAGGCTTAAAGGCACCAATCGTTCCATTGTTTTTTCCTAGACTGTTACCTGCAGCTTTCCCATTAACAAAACCCAAACCTGGCTATAGACCTCAATCTGACACGCAGTCCATTTTTTACCTCATCCAGACCCACAGCAGGAGCAATCTGTATACACATTGCACTGTCCCACACTTCAGTTTTCAAAAAATACAATTCTGTGAAGTACTGACCTGTAGAATTGGTATTATACTTTTACAGTACGTCCTGCTCCAGATATAATACTTACAATTGGGTTATCCTCCGCCAGAGGGCGCTGTGCACTGCAGACATGCAAAAACAGGCTCCTCCCGGCCCTTCATATACCCAGGGACCTCCCATAAATCCCCAGCATTGAAAATCAGTGAACCAGAAGCCGGGAGAATCCAACCACCAAAAACAACTGGTAATGATAACAATAACAATCACCATACAGGGGATCCAGAATAATGCAAAAACCAGGGTGGGGTGGAGCAGGACGTACTGTATACGTATAATACCAATTCTACAGGTGAGTACTTCACAGAATTGTATTATTCTAAGTATACAGTACGTCCTGCTCCAGATATAATACGTACAATTGGGACATCCAATAGCAGTGTTCATAAAGTAGGGTGGGATCCCCAACAAAAAGGCACAGCAGGCAGTCGAGGCACTGTAACCTTGCCACCGAAAGCAACAGGAGCAAAGGCTCCAGCGTCAAATCGTAAAAAACCCTTGAAGGGTATGAACCAAAAACCAAGGTAGCTGTTTAGCAAAACCTGTACAACAAAAACCTGGTGAGGAAAGGCCAAAGGATACCTACTCACCAGTAGAATCAAAATAACGCGAGAGAAGCTCAGCACCTCAAAGGAATAGGCCTGAGTATCAGCCTGACAAGATCAAGCTCTAACAATTATTCCAGGAAGAAGCCAATCTTCCCTAGGACCAGGGACTGGAAGCAGACAAGATCAGGCACATAGAGGTAGGTGCCCACAAACCCCAAGGGGCATCAGTCCCCCTAAGGGACCAGAAACGATCCAGGAAAAGGATACCAGCACCTGAGGAGGGAAAATAAAACCCCTTGCCTCAGAGTTACTAGGAATAAGGCACAAAAGAAAGGCGATGTCTTAAACACATGAGCCTAAACCACCACCAGAGGTAGAAGGTCCGGCATAAGGCGGAGCACCACCTTATCCTGGTGCATAACAAAGAACGAGGGCTGGCGAAACAGAGCGACCCGCTCAGACACACGTCTGACTGAGCCAGCAGACCCAAGGGACCACGATGAAGGTAAAAGACAGCCAAACAGCCTCCTGAATCGGCCCAAAGGAAACGTCCCACAAGGCAAAAGGAATAAAAAATTCAAATTCCAACAGGGATCATAGAATTAAATAGTACTGAGTTGGGGAGCCAACTCCAAGCCATGCTGTAATAACTCTAGAGCCCTGGGAACAGAGAATGCCCAACGGGAAAGAGACCTAGGCTAACACCAATCCATATGGGTAAGCCATACCTCATAAGAATGGAAGAAGAAGAAGAAGAGCGCTGCTCTTAGACTTCCATTAGTCACGAACACAGAGGGGAGAATCCCGTCTCCATAAGGACGGAAGAACCAGCAGCCAGGCCGGCTAGGACAGAGACTGTAGAATTGGAGTGATGTAACGGAGGACCTGAGGGCAACAGGGCGACATCCCTAGCAGAACGTACAGAACTACTACCCTAAGGTATCACGTCTGCGAATTCAAACTCCACTAGGCCACCCGTATCAATGGTCCCCCTAGCAGAGCGATTCTGCACAGAAAACCGCCTAGCAGGGGAAGGGAGACAAGGCATACAGGCCAGAAAGTCCCGTCATAAAAATACTAAATCCTCATGACCACGGTCAGACGAGCCAGGGAAACGAGTGGCAAGAGCCTGAAAAAGTGACGGTGCACCAAACAATCCATACTGGTTGAACTTCATAGTGAAACAAGAATAGCAAAACCTGTCACAGAGGGACCTCCACAGGAGCGAATACCAATGATAAGCAGGCAACATTATCCTCCACCCAGAACAGGAACATATACCTTCCTAGGGAACCATCCTGCACTAGGTCCCACACAGATGATTAAGGTAGGCCACAGTCGTCAGACAGACCGAGCACCGCCCAACAGGCAGGCCTGGAAGAGGAGAAGACAGGCGAGATAGCGTCAGCCTGAAAACTCACTGTACTGATAGGTACAAGGACCTCCTAGAAGGCCCCACCTTCCCCACACCCGCATGGGGTTACAGAAGAAAAAACCTCCCCATCACCCAATAAGTTGGCATCCATGGTGATCATCTGTGGAAGTGGCAAGGAAGGAACTGTCCCCAGACTGGTTCCTAGAGTAAATCCACACAAAAGAGGGACTCCTAACCCAGGGGAATTGTACACATGATCCCGCTCCAGGGATGCTGGGTCCCAGTCCAGTATTAGGAATAGAAGTTGCAGAAAAAAACCCTGGTAGAGGAATATAAGGAACTTCACTAAGCAAGTCACCAAGACGGGCCCACCAGCTGCATTCCTGCCTGGTGAAGGGACTGGAATAGCAAGTAGGGACTGAACCCATGCAACCAGATTGTCTACCTTATTGTAGACTAGATTCATCCCTAGGAATGGAGATACCAATCAAGAGGACAAGGAGGACAAGAGGTGAAGAAAACACCCATCCAGAAGACTCCCAAGTGACGGCACCAGCCGAGTAGCTAACTCGACCTGACAGAGATTGGGAAGCGAGAAGGACCACCTGGCAGGCCTCTCGCGGACTCCCCTTGGTCTTAGAGACATAGCTTCCATTAGTACCCTGGTGAACACCGTGGGGGCAGAAGAGAGGCCAGATAACAAGGCCACGGATTAGCGGTGTTGGACATCCAACACAACCAGAAGAGCCTAGGTGTCTAGAAGACACGGGGAAGTGAGCATAAGCATCCTTGATCTCCCCAGAAGGCAATGACCCACTAGGCCCAAGGCGCCAGTGGCCCATCCCAGATTTTTCATGCAGAAACTGCCTGAATAGCAGAATTGCCAACAACTTGTTAATAAGAAGGGCAGACAGACTCATTCTTTTAGGAGAATGTGAAGGGGTTGGCGTAGCGGCACCTGCCTCTGCCCGATAAGGGCAAACTGCAAGTGACCTCCAACCCCGCAGGCAGTGTATGGCCTGCACCAGGACCCGAACAGGTCCTGGTGTACTGGGACCAGGAGTACCCTGACAATCATGGGGGAGGCCGCACAGCAAACTTTATCCTGTATCCGGAGGAAACTTCCTGCTGTATCCACCAGAAAGAGGCAAAATGCCTCTTGATAGGAGCAAGGTGCCACAGTCGTCCCCTCGCCCAGGCGGGTGAGGGCACCCCATCATGCTTGAGGGGATTTGGTGGAAGATTTAGGTTTCACCCTGCCGGAGGGCCCAGAACATTGTCTGTTGCTCGTGGGGCAGGGGTCTGTGCTAAGACTACGGGAAGACACCCCCGGTTCTTGTTTAACGCTATGGTATGGAGGGGAGGGGAGTCCCTGTCCTGAGGGGGCCGAGACGGGCACCGGGGCGACTTGCTCTTCTTTCCAAACAGGTCCAGATGGGCCCCAAACAGGCGATGCCCTTTAAAGGGGAACCTGGTAAGAGTCCTTTTAGCAGCATAGTCAGCACCCCACTCTCGCAGCCAGACCATGCGACGCATAGCCACCACAAGGGCGGAAGTTCTTGCACACATTCTAATGGTGTCATCCATAGCTAAAAGGATAAATCTTACAAATACATCACAACTGGAGAGTGCATTAAACACCTCCCAGGAGAGATCGTTAACGTGATGCTCAAGCATCTGTCAGATGAGGGTTTTGGCGGCCAATGCAGTGATGGCCGCAGCACAGACCGGGTGCAGCGCCGTTCCTGCACAGGAAAAAGCGTGTGAAGCCAGCTTATCCATGCGCCGGTTCTCGGCGTCCCAAAGGGTACAGTAAGCAGGAGCTGCAATAAAGGGGGGGTTTAGGAACCCCAATGATCGGAGCGTCTACCACAGGGGGCGATGACCAACAATCAACCATCTCAGGGGGGAAGGGTATTTCCAATCCCAGTCCCCTGGGGCCCCTAGGAGCCGACCGGGGTGTTCCCATTCCTCGAGTACGAGAGCATGAAGTGAGCCTGCTCTAGGAATTCCAAGTGCGGTGTCGCTGTATGGAAACGCTCCTCTCTCGGCTGAGGAGCCGCGCTGGGGAGGGAGATAGACAGGGGCTTAAAGATCCTACTCAACAAGCCAACGGTATCAAACTGGTTCCAGTCTTCGAGGTTAGAATCGTCATGACTCCCCGGCTCCTCATCGGATGAGCCCGAGAACAACCTTCCTTCATCAGAAGTGGTGCAGGCACGCGGAGTAGCGGACTCCTCCGATCCCTTAGCAGGGGCAGAAACAGAGGGCGTAGAGGACCGCTTCTTATCAGGGCCCGAGCGTTTTGTCGACCCTGTAATAGTCTGGTCAGCCGCGGGCAGTCTGGAAGACGCAGCCGGCTGTAACCCCTTACTCGTAAGCGACTCGGCAGCAGCGAGATTCAAGCCTGGTGGAATAGGAGTGTTAGGGTGAGGAACAGCCCCTGGCGATCCTGGCAGCCGGACCAGTACTTGATCGGCACAGCGTGCACAGATCGGTGTGCTCTCAGCACCAAAGTGGGGGTAGCCACACGTTATACACAGCGGGTCTTGTCCCAGAGGGACCCCGGGTACAAAATTCCGAGATGCCTCCATATGGTGATTATCAGTGCAATATATGTCAGTAGGGATTCATGCAATAAGCAACCCTGGATGTCCCAAAAACCCGCTAGGAATGTGGGAGAATTTTTGTAAGCACGCTACGAGTTATGTTAGGCCGGGAGAAGCCACCGGAGTCTTTAACGTCTGAAAGACAGAAGGGGAACAATAGGTGTCAGGACCATGCGCAGCAAAAAGGATTAATAAAGAGTGAAATCGCCAGCAAGGGCACTTACAGACCAGGGGAGGAGAAGGACCGCCAAGACGCGCGCGAAGATCCACAAAATGGCGCCGACCGAACCTCAGAGGGCGGGTCTGATCTGGGCGTGACGCGGAGCGCGCCACGCCAGGTCCCCGCCTCCCCCAAAGAGCATGAAGCTCTGAAGCGGCCGTTAAGGCTGACAAGTCAATCATGTAGTATGAGTAAGAGCGTCTGCTAGTGGGTACTCGTAAAGTCCAAAGACGCTGCCACCATTGCGCCACCCGTAGGCGTTGTACAAGATTAGCTTCCTGCCTCAAGTTGCAGGATAAGGTAGCACGTGCTGTACACAATTACATAGATTGAGAAGTCAAAAACAGACGGCGGCGGCCAGAATAGACGGAGCAAGTAACGCGGCTCTGACACCTAGATGCCGGTCAGGGGCAAAAGTACGGCAATAATCGTGAGAATAGTGTACACTGAGACCGCCACACCCCCCCTTCTTTTCCCCCGAATACGGGGGAAAGCGAGGGGGGATGGCGACCCTTTAAACAGGATCCACCTCTACACGGGGCAATAATGCGGGAGGGACATCCACTATGAGGCTCACTATCAGCCTAAACCGCCTACCCTATGGTGGGGGACTGCGGTGGAGCATGGCTCCGTTAAGCACCCAAGGTGCTGCCTACCTTCACCTGACCAGCGCAGCCCAGGCTGGGAGGCACATCACAAGGAGGACGGGCAGGAATAGTCCAACAGGACCGCAGGCTGTAATAGCCCCGCTCACCTGCGAGAGAGTGATACTTCATGTCTTCGCAGTCAGCACTGCAGAGAAATCTGGGGATTTGTGGGAGGTCCCTGGGTATATGAAGGGCCAGGAGGAGCCTGTTTTTGCATGTCTGCAGTGCACAGCGCCCTCTGGTGGAGGATAACCCAATTGTAAGTATTATATCTGGAGCAGGACGTACTGTATACTTAGAATAGTAGTAGTTCCTAAGTTATTTGTAAAAGTATTGGAGCATTGGAGATTAGAGAAAAAAGGAGGAGAAACAGTGGGTGTGGCAACAGCCATGTGATGTAAGCACACTGTGCTTTGCATATATCAAAGTAAAAATAACTGAATTGTTGTGCCTCCTGTTATTCCTGGAAACACCTAGTGTGACAAGAAAAAAGGTATGAGATGCTGCAGGGTAAGAGCATCTTCAGCCTGCCAGCGTATAGTGTTACTAGAGAGGAGGGCTGGGTTTCATAGCTGCAGAGAGAGGCAGCTAATCAGCACGTCTGGGGAGGGAGTGGGGGTGTTTTCGTTCTCAGTCCACTGAAGCACCGGGTCTGCAGGGTGGAGACTGAAAGCTGGAGGAGGAAGTGATTTCTTCACTAAGACACAGACATAAACAGAAAGTGCTGGAGGGACTCCATGTAAGGTAAGCTACTGATATTTTTGAACTTTTGACTTGCCAGTCACTAAAGGTAGAATGATTTGCTGGAATCAAACACAGACTGACCAGTCAGTACAAGATAGTCAACATTTGCAATATCACAAAATTAGAGTATTTTAGGATTTACTCCCCATGTACTTTTTTCTTTATATTCACTGGGGGCACAGCAATGACAGGCTTTTCTTTATATGGCTCAATCTGTATACATTTTACGTTTTTACATTTTACTTAACTCAGGCCATTACAAATAAAAAGCTAAATTCTATTGTTGGATCAGGAGACCATCACCTTAGCTTAGCCCTAGGTGTGGGAACTGTCCTCTGGAAAGCTCAGAGTAGCAGATACAAGCTGCAATGCAAATGCTATTTGATAGGTCCTTGTCAGTTTGACCTGTATGTTCAGAGGTCAGATTTCCTTGCTATAATATTTGTACATAAGTCTTACTTTCTTTGTACAAACTGTTGTAACAATGCGAATAGCAAGAATGGCAGAAGTCAGCTTGGATGGTCTGCTCCATAAGGTCTGGATTTCAAATATAAGATCATAACGACTTCTCTCAGTCACTGCACAATAAACACGCTAACCATACTGTGTATGTCATTATTGCTGTTGTGTATTTGCATTTATGGTTTTCATGTTATACATACTTTACCGGTTGTGGCTTCGTAAGGGACAGCACTGTGAACATTGAAATTCTTCTCTCCAAACACAGACCTCTGTGTAGATCCGCCAAGTGATCCTTCCTAGAAGGCGCATCCAAATGGAGCACAATAAGAATTATATCTTTGTCACATTACAATACCAGATAACAGCATATTTAGTGAGTGACAAAACAAGAACAGCTGTGTGCATGATTTTAGGCATATAAACAGCCATTTCCAAATGCAGACAGTCTAGACAGAGCAATAAACATCATATTAAGCAGCATCATAACACACATTGGAACTAAAAGTACTCAGAATAAGGCAGATGGATTTCAACAAAAGCCAAATTAAAAAAAGCCATGTTACACTTAACGGTAACATTTTCTACAAATCCTTCAGGACGACCCACGGAGAGAGCAGTCCGTTCCCTGGGAGGAAACACAAACTGATCAGAGGTTAAAACCCCACCCCTTCCCCTCAGTCTTAACCAAGTAACATAAGGTATACTGTAGGACAATGGGAGGAAACTAAGGGGTCATCCTGAAGGACTCTGAGAAAAACTGTTACAATAATTCTAACGGGGATATTCTCCCCTCGTCCTTCAGGATGACCCACGGAGAGGATTAGCAAGTATTTATACCTCATGGATGGGAAGCTGCTAGTAAGACCCTTCTACCAAAGGACTAATATTTTGCAGAGATCTAGTGTATAGTGTTTGAGGAAGGTGTGGGGTGAAGACCACATTGTTGTTTCAAAGATCTCTTCTATTGACGAACCTGTCCTCTCTGCCAAATAGTCTGTTTTATCCACCTGGAAATTAGTGGATTTAGAAGCAGCTAGGCCCCTTCTCTTGCCACTGAAAATTATCAAAGGCTGTTCTGCTATTCGCCACTCTCTCCATATCTCCCCAAATAAATGATCACAGGTCTTCTCACATCTAATAGTGAGAGACCTTTCTCTGTGTCTGCCATAGCAGGGAAGTCGGGAGCACTAAGTCTTGGGACCTACTGAATGAAGTAGCAATCTTAAGTAAAAACAAAGGATTGGGTCTCATGATGGCCTTATCTTGAAGAATTGTGCAGTAGGGTTACTTCACCGATAGAGTTTGCAGCTCACTTACCCGCCTGGTTGATGTGAAAACAACATTTCAAAACCCAACCACTTTTCGGGTACTTCCTCCAGTGGCTCAAATGGAGGTTCCAGTAGCCTTATCAAAAAGATGGTTAAGTCCCACGTCAGAAAGCCTTTTAAGAGGAACATCAGACCTAAAATATAAAAGGAAATGGGGGCCCCTTCACCACGTTTATCCAACTGTATACCCTCGTTAAGAGAGCTCTCAAATTACCTCAGTCTCCCCTACTACCTTTAAACCTGTTTCAAACTGAACTGGCCCAGGACCGTGGGTCTCTGCAGAAAGAATAGAAGCAGTATGGGATACTAATGGTCTAGGGATCCTGCATTAACTGCACTGGCGGAGGACCTTTAGTGGGCTGAAAGTGGAGGATTCATTCTGCTGTGGGCTGCCGATGAGTCGCCACTGCGCTGCTGGGGCCCTCCGCCACTGGTGTTTCTTTGTCCAGATTCCCTTCCAGGACTGTGTGGTGGCTGGGAGAACTGGTGCTGGCTGTTCTTCCGGGTCACCCCACATGTAGAGGCCCCGCCTGAAAGGGACGTCAGAGCTCTGCTGGGTCAGCAGCAGCATCAAGTCTCCTCCCCCATCCAGGGCCCGGGGTGAAAAAAAAAAAAAAAAAATAACAAACGCCGACCCGAGAACGCTCCAGTAAGCCAGCACAGAATCCCTCAGGGCTATGCGCTTGAGCACCGTCACCACTGGCTGGGATTTAAAAAGGAGACAGCGCATAACTTGTGCACTGACTACTATGGGGGACTGCCCTGTCAGCCTCCGGACCTCGGGAGTGCTACATCTGGAGATAAAGTGGTCTAGGGCTCAGTGGGCTTCTCCAAGGTCTCCTGGATTTGGAAACAACAAACTAAAATAAAAAAATTGGCTTCATCCTATCTGTCCAGTGGTTTCCTTGGGGAGGAAAAAAACTGGCGTGGAGGGGAAGGGGTGGAGTTTTAACCTCTGTTCAGTTTGGGTTTACTCCCAGGGGGAGGGGGGACTCTCTTCATGTGTCGTCCTGAAGGATGAGGGGAGAAAATTACAACCGCCACAATTGCCTGCATGAAAAAATCACTAGCATGTACTTTTGACCCTTTCAAGATGCTCATACTTTGGACAGGTACCCACAGGTGTCATCTCTCTGCTGCAATAATCTACTGCCTACAAACAGAGGAGGCCAGCTTATTAAGACTTTTGTAACATCACCAATGAACACATTGCACACTAGAATCTTACTGTAAAACCCCTAGTGTCCAGGCAAATGTAAAAATACAATTCTGTGAAATACTCACCTGTAGAATTGGTATTATAAGTATACAGTACGTCCTGCTCCAGATAGCTTACACTTGGGTTATCCTCCGCCAGATGGCGCTGCACTGCAGAGACATGTAAAAACAGGCTCCTCCCGGCCCCTCAAATACCCGGGGACCTCCCACAAATCCCCAGCAGTGAACGAGAAGCCTGGAGAATTTAACCACCCAAACTGGTAACTATAACAATGATAACAATCACCATACAGGGGATCCAGAATAATGCAAAACCAAGGGTGGGGTGGAGCAGGACGTACTGTATACTTATAATACCAATTCTACAGGTGAGTATTTCACAGAATTGTATTATTCTTAGCATACAGTACGTCCTGCTCCAGATAGATTACTTACACTTGGGACATCCAATAGCAGTGTCCATAAAGTAGGGTGGGATCCCCAACAAAAAAGGTAACAGCAGACAGTTTAAACCACTGCCGCCTGCAAAACCTTGGGGCCAAAAACAGCATCAGCTGAGGCCCTAACATCAACCTTGTAAAACTTTGAAAAGGTATGAACAGAAGACCAAGTAGCGGCCTTGCAAGCTTGTTCAACAGAAGCCTGGTGCTGGAAGGCCCAAGAGGCACCAATAGCACGGGTAGAATGAGCAGTAAGATGGAAGGGAGGATTCTTCCCCTTAGCAGAATAGGCCTGAATCACAGCCTGGCGAATCCATTTGCTAATAGTAGACTTGGCAAGAGCCAAACCCTTCCTGGGCCCAGAATGGACCACAAAAAGAGCATCAGTTTTCCAGAAGGACGCAGTGACTATCAGGTAATACTTCAGACACCTGACCACATCCAAGGAATGCAGAACCCCTTCCTTAGCGTTGCTAGGATTAGGGCACAATGAAGGAAGAACAATATCTTGATTTAAATGAGTAGACAGACACCACCTTAGGCAGAAGTCTGGCTTAAAGCGGAACACCACCTTGTCCTGGTGTGTCTCATAGTATGGGGGCTGAATAGACAGAGCCGCCAACTCACACGCCTGACCGAAATAATGGCCACCAGAAAGACAACCTTGAGGGTAAGCACATCCAGAGCAGCCTCCTGTATAGGTTCAAAGGGAGCACCCTGCAAGGCAGACAAAACCAAGTTCAAATCCCAAACAGGGACCATAGGTTTACGTGGGGGACGCACATGAGTAACTCCCTGGAAGAAGGTCTTAACCAAAGAATGCTGAGCAAAAGACTTCTGAAAGAAAACAGACAGGGCAGAAACCCGACCCTTCAGAGTACTGAGTTGGAGTCCCGACTCCAACCCATGCTGTAAGAACTCCAGAACCCTGGGAACTGAAAACACCCGACAGGGAAGAGACCTAGACTCACACCAGTCAATGTAGCTACGCCATACCCTGTAATAGATGGAAGAAGTCTTCTTCCTAGCCTTCACCATGGTCTCAACCACCGAGGCAGACAAGCTTTCTCCATCAAGATGGAGGTTTCAGCAGCCAGGCCGTCAAAGCCAGAGTTTGTAAATTGGGATGGCGTCAGGGGCCCCGAGTGAGCAGATCTGGCACTCTGGTACTGGTCTACAGCCATCTGCATCACGTCTGCGAACCACACTCTTCTTGGCCACCTGGGGGCCACCAGAATCGCTGGCACCCCTTGAGGAGCAATCTTGCGCAGAACCCTGCCCAGCAGGGGGAATGGAGGAAAGACATACAGGAGCCGAAATTCCTGCCATGACATGAACAGAGCATCTGTGGCCAACGCCAGAGGATCCTGAGACAGGGAGACAAAAGCCTGGAGCTTGTGATTGTGATGGGATGCAAACAGATCCACATTCGGTAGACCCCAACGGTGACAAAGGGACTGGAATACCCCTGTTGCAGAGGGACCACTCTCCCTGACGAGAGGTCCCCCTGCTCAGAGAGTCTGCCAGTAGATTCTCTGCCCCCGGGATGTACACAGCCGAAATGCATTGAACATTGGCCTCCCCCCATGTAAAAATCCGCGACACCTCCTGGAGGGCCCCCCTGCTCTGGGTCCCTCCCTGATGGTTGATGTAGGCAACCGCCGTCCTATTGTCTGAGCGCACCTGCACAGACAGACCCCTCAGGTGATCGGTCAACTGCTCCAGTACCAACCTGATCGCCTGTAGTTCCAGAATGTTGATGGGTAAGTGGGCCTCCTGAGGGCCCCACCTCCCCTGGAACCACAAGGGACTTCCAGAACCCCCCCCCATCCTGACAGACTGGCATCCATGGTGACCGTCTCCCAGGAGGGGGCCAGAAAGGACCTGCCCCCAAGCAAGTTCCCGTGGTCCAGCCACCACGATAGGGACCGCCTGACCAAGGGGGGGGGGGGGAAGCACACAGACCCCGTCCAAGGACGTTGGGTCCTTGCCCCATATTGACAGAAGGTGAAGTTGTAGAGGCCTCAAATGGAACTGAGCAAAGGGCACCGCCTCGAAGCACGCCACCATCAGGCCCACCAACTGCATTCCCTTCCTGAGGGAGGGCTGGGGACACGATAGCAGGAACCTCACCTGCGCAGTTAGAGCTGCCACCTTCTGTTGAGAAAGGAATATCCTTGACTGAACCGTATCCAGAATCATTCCCAGGAACGGGGTCACCGAGGAAGGGGACAGAGAGGACTTGGGGTGATTGATCACCCAGCCGAAGGACTCCGGGGTGGACACCACCAGCTGAGTGTCCAACTCTGCCTGCTATAGAGACCGAGAGGTGATGAGTATCGTCCAGGTAGGGCAGCACGCGTATGCCCCTTGACCTTACCAAAGACATCACCCCCGCCAGCACCTTGGTGAACACTCTGGGAGCTGAGGTGAGGCCAAATGGCAAGGCCACAAATTGGTAATGTTGATCTTCCAACGCGAATCTGAGAAACCTTTGGTGTCCCGGGAACACAGGGATGTAAAGGTAAGCGTCTTTGATGTCCACAGACGTCATGAAATCCCCTGGGCGCAGGGAGCTGATGGCCGAGCGCAGAGTTTCCATGCGAAAGCGCCTGTTCTTGACAAATTTGTTGAGGGTCTTTAAATCCAGAATGGGCCTGACTGACCCATCTTTTTTGGGAACTGTGAAAAGGTTGGAATAGAACCCCTTGCCTCTTTCTCTTAAGGGGACCCTGCAAATGACTCCCAGACCCAGAAGGCCTTGCATGGCCTGCATCAAGACCTGAGCTGAGACAGGGTCCTGGGGATCCGGGACCTGATGAATCTTTGGGGGGGGGGGGGGTCCGCACAGCAAACTATCTTGTAACCATAGGACACTACCTCCTGAATCCACCGGTCTGAGACGTGGTGCCTCCAGATGTGCGCAAATTGCTGTAGCCGTCCCCCCACCCGGATGGGCGAGGGCGCCCCATCAAGCCTGAGGGGGCTTGGGAGAGGATTTGGGCTTAGACCCCCAGGAGGAGCCAGGACGCCGTCCTCTGCTCCTATGCCAGGAATCCGCACGAGCCCCCGCGAAGGACACCCCTTTCCCTGCTTAGCACCGCGGTAGGGGAGTGAAAGGGGGCCCTGGCCCGAAAGGGCCGAGACTGCCGCCTGCGCTGGGGTAACTTACCTCCTTTAGCAAAAAGGTCTAGGCGGTCCCCGAACAGGCGTAGCCCCTTAAATGGAAGCCCAGTAAGGGCCTTCTTTGCAACATTGTCAGCAGCCCAGTGGCGCAGCCAAACCGTGCGGCGTATAGCTACCACCAAGGCAGAAGTTCTCGCACACATCCTAATGGCATCATCCAAGGCAGATAGGATAAAGTTTACAAACACATCACAGTTAGACAGTGCATTAAACACATCAGGTAGCAATCATCAGGAGCACCGTCAAGTACACTTCTGATCAGGGACCTGAGCGCCACAGATGTAATGGCTGAGGCGCAAACCGGGCGAAGCGCCGTCCCCACAAATGCAAAGGCATGGCACGCCAATTGGTCAATGCACCGGTCCTCGGCATCCCGCAGAGTAGTAGAGTCAGGGGAGTGCATAACAGAGGTGTTAGACAGCCCTAGAATAGGAGCATCCACCTCGGGAGGGGATGACCAGCACTTGACCATATCAGCAGGAAAGGGGTACTTTCTGTCCCAACTCTTAGGTATACCGGGAAGTCTACTGGGGCGTTCCCACTCCTTAAGCACGAGATTATTTAAATGGGTTTGCTCAGGAAATTCCAAACGAGCCTTAGCAGTATGAAAAAGCTCACCCTTTGCCTCGGAGCAGCAACAGGGGGAGAGATGGACAGAACCTCAAAAATCTGAACCAGCAGTCTGTCAGTACCATCCGGGGCCCAGGAGTCAGAATCGTCATGACCCCTGGGTCTCTCAACAGATGATCCTGAATCACAAAACAGCTCCCCTTCGTCCGAGGGGGTATAGCCACATAAATGCAACAACTCATCAGACTCCATAGGGAAAAGAGTGGCATCAGGGGTTAAGTGACGCATTTTAGCAGTGGCCTTACACGTTAAAGTATTAGCAATCAATTTTTAAACACTGGCCAGTCTAGCAGACACATCAGGCTGAGAATCCCCGCTTGTATGCAATTCAATGGGGGTGAGACTCAAGCTACTCGTGTTTTTGGTGCCTCTTGGGCCTTCCAGCACCAGGCTTCTGTTGAACAAGTTTGCAAGGCCGCTACTTGGTCTTCTGTTCATACCTTTTCAAGGTTTTACAAGGTTGATGTTAAGGCCCCAGCTGATGCTGTTTTTGGCCGCAAGGTTTTGCAGGCGGCAGAGGTTTAAACTGTCTGCTGTTACCTTTTTTTTATTGGGGATCCCACCCTACTTTATGGACACTGCTATTGGATGTCCCAATTGTAAGTAAACTATCTGGAGCAGGACGTACTGTATACTAAGAATAATACAATTCTGTGAAATACTCACCTATAGAATTGGTATTATAAGTATACAGTACGTCCTGCTCCACCCCACCATGGTTTTTGCATTATTCTGGATCCCCTGTATGGTGATTGTTGTTATTTATAGTTAGTTACCAGTTTTTGGGTGTTTAAATTCTCCCGGCTTCTTGTTCACTGCTTTTCAATGCTGGGGATTTGTGGGAGGTCCCTGGGTATTTGAGGGGCGGGAGGAGCCTGTTTTACATGTCTCTGCAGTGCAGCCCCATCTGGCGGAGGATAACCCAAGTGTAAGTAATATATCTGGAGCAGGACGTACTGTATACTTATAATACCAATTCTACAGGTGAATATTTCACAAAATTGTATTTATAAGGGTGCAGGTCTACCTAATGTTGTTGGCAAACAGACTATGGGCACTATGTCAGAAACCAACTAAACGCCTGTATTTGTTAAGCACCTAGCTACTATGCTGCTTTCTTTCCGCATAACTGTAGCAATAGTATAGTGAAGAGTGATGCCCATAGTAAAGAAGCCTGTTGGGGAAAAGCTTAGTATCAATGACTGTAGGGCTAGGGCAAAATTCAATAGGGAAGGGAAGTTTGGACCGCAGGGCCATGCTTTCCTTCTACGTATGGCTCTTAAAGACAACCCAAGTCCTTTGCAGTTTTTGGGTACAGCTGGGGGGAATCATAATGCAAGTGGAACAGAAATGCTAGCACACATACACTTTCTAGGGGGTCAGCTACAGTAGCTTGCCCTTTTGTTTTCAAGGATTACAGCCATGCTTTGAGAAAGCAGCACTAACACAGAGATAAGTAAAAGACTCAGAACCTTTCCATTGTTTCCTGGATTTATCTGTAAATATGACCAATGTCTTTTAAGAGACTGCTTTGATGAGGATGGTAGAACTACTTCTCTAGGTACTGGTATATTTCCAGAAATTGTGTGAAGTTTACTTTGTGTGCAACTCCCCTGTTTTTTGGACTGAAGGACTTTTAGAAGTTCTATTTTTGTATCCGATGTTCCTTGGGCCAAGCCAAAATCTACCAGTGCAAATCTGGGAAAAAGAATAAAAAAGGAATTAGAGCACAATAAGCACTGTATTTTAACACTATAAGATACACCTGACCATTAAGATAGCCTTAAATATATATCTATATCTATCTATATATATTTTTAATATTAAACACGAGCGGAACCAAATGGTGTGCTAAAATAACCCTCCCCCTATCCAGAATCCAATACCAGGTAACAGGGCAGACACTCTTCCCCCAATAGGTGGTGTGCAGAGCCCCACTCAGTACTCCCAATCACAGTGAATTACAAACACAAAGCAAAATGCAAACACAACCAAATACATGTTTACAGACAAAGCATTATTTTGCCTGGAAGAATTTCAGATGCTGAATTATTTAGTCCTGGGACCATACCACCTATCAATAGCACCCCCTTCTGTGGCTGTTGGATGGGTTAGGTCCATTGTGTGGCGAGAGCTGGTTGCAGAGAAACACAAAACAGTTGCAGATGCTACTTGCTTCCCCAGAATAAAGAGGTGAGCCAGCAGCTTTAATAGGCACCACTGCATACACCACCAGATCACCTGCCACAGGGAATCCCCACAGGGACGCTGGAGCCCAGTGCAGGTATATCTACTATTCTTCTGTCCTCCATCCAGCAGCCCATACGCCATAAGGCACCATCCAGCAGATGACTTCAACTGACTCACCTGTCAAACAAGCTTGACAACTATTCCTGTTGTGCTCACCTCGCATTTATACCTGCAAGTGACCACCCTTCATACATATTCAACGGAACTTCATAAACTACACACCAACTATCTCCTGAAAAAGCCGCCATCTGCCTCAAGGAAAAGCGCTTCGAGACAACATTTGGGGACTTTTTGGAACCCCTTCAATACAGTTTAGAAAGTAACTATTTTCATACTAACAAGCGAGTTAATCTCAATTTTATCAAATTGATACTGTTGTATTTGTACCTACTGGTATGCAGTGAATAACAGTATGTTATTCTTCTATGTAATTACATAATAAGCCCCTTATGCATAATCAAGGTAACTGATCCAGACCCCTTATTTGTTTTTCTAAAACAGGTTTATATTTTGGTGGGATCAATTACCTAATCACCCATTTGGTATATTTCCTTCTTCCGAGCCTTCCACAAAAATCCCTGTTAGTCTTACTGGTAACGGTATTTCTACGAGTCCTTCAGGGCGGCCACTTGGGAGAAGGCTCCTCCCCCCTAGACAGGAAACACAAAATGGGACAAGTTTAAAAGTCCCACCCCTTCCTCCCAGCCATGAGTACATTAACAAGTAACCAAGAGGAACAGAAGGAATTTACAGGAAGGGTAGCTAGGGCCTCCCTGAAAGACTGTTACTGGTAACACTAACTGGGATTTTCTTCCTTCGTCCTTCAGGATGGCCACTTGAGAGGATAAGCAAGTAATCTAGGTTAAGGGTGGACACTGAATGAAGAACTTTAACAAAGATCAAGCCGATAATGCTTAGGAAAGGTATGAGGGGAAGACAAAGTAGCTGCCTTACAGATTTCCTCAAAGGAAGCCCCTGATCTTTTTGCCCAGGTGGTGGATACAGACCTGGTTGAGTGTGCTCTAATTTATGGAGCTGGAGTGTCCATACAAGCTAAGAAGATGGCCCGACTATTCGACCTATTGAGGCTTTGTAGGCGGTTAACCTCTGTTCCTGGTACTAAACGAGATAAACTGTCTTCCTCCATTTATGTGTATGTTCTAAATACAAAATAAAAGGATCTTCTGACATCTAGAAACCGTGTGTTCTCCTCCCCATCCTCCCGGTTGGCTTGACAGGATGGGAGAACCTCTTGTGACCTGTGGAAAGTAGAGGTGATCTTGGGTATGTAAATTGGATCAGGCTTAAAGTGGACCAACACCCTGCTGGATTGTCCCACAGACCCTACAAGTCACGATTTAGCACCCTGGGAGAGTGCTTAATAGAAAGAAAGCGCCACATGGAAAATATTCAGGTGCCTGGTAATTCAGAGACCCACCTGAGTTTTTTCCACGTGACATTTTACTCCTGCATCAGCCAGGCCCTGGCCCCAGTAATGACCAGCCCTTAGGCCACTCACCACATGTGGAGGGGCACTGGGCTCTTCTGTACCTCAAGGCCATTAGGGCTGCAGGGGGGTTCCGCAAGCCACACACCGGTATGTCTCTATTCCCCCACAGAGACTATGCCTCTGAACTATAGAAGCATCTTTCCTTGGAAGGAAGGAGGGAGGGAGTACCCTTGTCCCTGTGGATCAGATATACGGCAGCTGCTTTAGAGATTATATGCATATAAAATGCACATTACATTTCTATTCTTGCCTTAAATTGGACCTAAACCTGGGATACTGACCACCCCTATGTGCGTACAATACAGTAAAATAATAAACCCATCTTAAAAAGACTTACTGCTTTAGCTTTCTGTTGTATAGAAAGTTGCTTGGTTTAACATCTCTGTGGACTATTCCAAAGTGGTGAATACGTTTAAGAGCTTTTAAAAGGTTAAACATATATTCCTTTGATTCTTGAAAACTAAGCGAATGCAAAATATCCTATGAAGAGATAAAAATTACAAATAGCAAAAAAATACAATTATGTGATTACTCACCTGTACAATTGGTATTATGAGTATACAGCACGTCCTGCTCCATAGATTATTCCTTACGGTTGGGATTACCTCCGCCAGATGGCGCGGGAAGAGACAGCAAAAAGAGGCCCCTCCCGGTCCCTTATATACCCGGGACCTCCCACAATTCCCCAGTATTGAAAAGCAGTCAAAGAGAACCGGGAGAAGCTAAAAGACCAACTAAAAAACTTCAACAAGTACAACAATCACCATAAAGAGGATCCAAAGGATAAAGAAACCAGGGTGGGGAGGAGCAGGGCGTGCTGTATACTCATAATACCAATTCTACAGGTGAGTAAACGCAGAATTTTATTAGTCTAAGTATACAGCACGTCCTGCTCCAAAGATGATTCCTTACGGTTGGGACATCCAATAGCAGTGTCCGTACGATAGGGTGGATCCCCAAAAAGGCATCAACGCGCAGTTTAAACTACTGCCGCCTGCAGAACTTTGCGGCCAAAAACAGCATCAGCTGAGGCCCGAACATCAACCTTGTAAAACTTGGAAAAGGTATGAACAGAAGACCAAGTAGCGGCCTTGCAAACTTGTTCAACAGAAACGTGGGGCTGAAAAGCCCAAGAGGCACCAATAGCACGAGTAGAATGAGCAGTAACACGGAAGGGAGGATTCCTTCCCTTAGCAGAGTAGGCCTGACACACAGCCAGACGAATCCATTTGCTAATCGTAGACTAGACTTAGCAGGAGCCAAAGCCTTCCTGGGCCCAGAAGGGACCACAAACAAGGCATCAGTCTTTCTGAAAGATTCAGTAGCCACCAAGTAGAACTTCAAATTCCTAACATCCAAGGAATGCAAAGCCCTCTCCTTTGAGTTACCAGGATTAGGGCACAAGGAAGGAAGAACAATATCCTGATTGAGATGAAAGGCTGAAACCACTTTAGGCAGAAAATCTGGTTTAAAGCGAAACACCACCTTGTCCTGGTATCTCTCAAAAGTAGGGGGCCTGGATGGAAAGCGCCGCCAATTCCGAAACATGCCTAACAGAGGTGATAGCCACCAAAAAGACAACCTTAAGAGTGAGAATAGACAAAGCAGCCTCATGCACAGGTTCAAAGGGAGGACCCTGAAGGACAGACAAGACCAAGTTCAAATCCCAGACTGGTAACATAAGCTTATGAGGGGGATGCACATGAGTAACCCCCTGGAAGAAGGTCTTGACCAGATGATGTTGAGAAAAAGACCTCTGGAAGAAAACAGCCAAGGCAGAAACCTGACCCTTCAGAGTGCTAAGCTGAAGGCCCAGATCCAAACCATGTTGAAGGAACTCCAGAATCCTGGGGATGGAAAACACGCGACAGGTAAGGGACTTGGACTCGCACCAGTCAATGTAGGCCCGCCGAATCCTATAGTAAATGGAGGAAGAAGACTTTTTTCTAGCCCTGATCAAGGTGTTAACCACAGCAGCAGACAGCCCTTTTTCAAGATGGAGGTTTCAGCAGCCAGGCCGTCAAAGCCAGCGTTTGTAAATAGGGATGTCGTAGCCGCCTCTGAGTGAGAAGGTCTGGGTCCAGGGGCAGGGCGTACTGGTCTACTGCCAACTGCACAATGTCTGAACCACACCAGAATTGCTGGCACCCTTTCCTGAACCAACTTGCGCAGAACCCTGCCCCACAGGGGGAATGGCGGGAAGACATACAGGAGATGGAAGCCCGCCAAGACAGGGTCAAAGCATCCACCGCCAGAGCCAGGGGGTCCTGGGACAGAGAGACAAAGACTGGAAGCTTTCGATAGTGGCGAGACGCAAAAAGATCCACGTCCGGCAGTCCCCAACGGCGACACAGAGAGTGAAATACTCTGTTGCTGTGGGACCATTCTCCCAGGCGAGAAGTCCCCCTGCTCAGGAAGTCCGCCTCCAGATTCTCTACCCCCGGAATATACATGGCTGAGATGCAGGGAACATTGTCCTCCGCTCAGGACAGGATCTTGAACACTTCATCGAGGGCACCCTTGTTCGGGTCCCTCCCTGATGATTGATGTAGGCAACCGCCGTCTGGTTGTCCGAGCAGACCTGGACCGGCCGGCCCCGAAGGTGTGGCGTCAAGTGGGCCAGAACCAACCTGACCGCCCTTAGGTCCAGGACGTTGATAGGGGCGTGGGCCTCCTGAGGTCCCCACAGCCCCTGCGCGTGCACAGCAAACCCTGGGGGGAGCCTGTGTCTCTCCCCTCCACAACATCGTCGGCAATGTGACGCGCATGCGCGGCCCTGCGCTGTGCGTGACGCGCGCCGCTTGTTTGGACCCCGCCCCCTGCGATGGCGTATTTCATGCGCCAGTCCGCACCCGGAAGCACGGGCTGGACGCACGGAGCCATGGATACTCCACCACGGGGATGATCACTGAGCCCCCCTTACCATCTTTTGGGCTAGAACCCGTCTGATAACGTGGTCCGGAACGGCACCTGAGCTGGAGGAATTGTGGACACCACATGCTAGACTACAGGTATTTGTGCATGACCGCTCTGCATTGGATTCTAATATCTTTCTCCCTACTCTATGGATACTTCATCAGGGCTCTTTTTAATATACTCCTATTATATTATCTATGCATGTTTTCAATGACTAAGGTTGATGAGTTCCATCACGCTTGCATGCTGCTAACCTCACGGCGTAAGCCCCCTCATGGGGTGGCTTCAAGGGTATTATACCCATTTTTCATTTTGACGTACCTATACACACATAAGTGGCCTATGGTAGACATTTGTAATTGTTTTATTTTTTTCTTTCTACCTGGGTGCAGCATGGATTTTTCCTGTACCTGCCTGTGTGGTGTCCTCCATCCCTCACCTATGGCTAGTCTGGGTAGTATGCACCCCATATTTCAAAGGGCACACAGCCGGCAAAGTATTTTTTCTAAGAGCTGTGATATGTGACCCATTTATGAATATAACAGGGAGCATAATTCCTTCTCCTTTTTTCAGCCTACTTTCCCCATCCCCCTTTCTTTAGTGGGGGTTTGGCATCTTTTTAAAATATATTTAGAGCACTGGCTCATCTGAATAACGTCGCTAGGGAGAACACACTACAGCCTCCCTCCCACTTGTGTGCGATTGGATGATGAGCATCCATCCACTCTGAGTCAGGTAAAATTCTCTGATCTGATGATGTTGTCAGCATATGATACATAATGTTTATAAGATTACTAATATTGATGTCATTTGCCATTCTAGTTGTGATGTGATGTATTAGCACCCATATCAAAAGGTAAAAGGGTACTGAGGAAGCCATCCCAAGCGAAACTAGTCTACCCAACCTGATATGGACTACAAATATTGTACACTGCCTTTGTACACATGGAGATGCTAGAAGTTAAGATATTGTAATTAACATGCACACATGTGCTTTTTAAATTGTGTAGATGTTTACAAATACAAATAAAATGTCTTTTATATAATGTTATGCTTGCATAATTCATTCCTAAGATATGGGCGTGATGTTTTCTTGGTGAGCCCCTATGATGTTTGTATGTTAGTAGGGGAGGAGGTCCAAAGACTCCCCATCTTAACGGTTTGTTGGCCCCTGGAATTTTAGGGATTTCCAGAAACCCCCCCCAACCCATCAGACTAGCATCCGTGGCGACTCCCAGCAGGGGGCCAGAAAGGATCTGCCCCTCAACAGGTTCCTTGAGTCCAGCCACCACAAGAGGGACCGCCGGGCTAAAGGGGATAGGGCAAAGGCCTGATCCAGGGACAGAGGGTCCTTACCCCACACCGACAAGAGGTGGAGCTGAAGAGGTCTCATGTAGAACTGTGCATAGGAAACTGCCTCGAAGCAGGACACCATCAGCCCCACCAGCTGCATCCCCTGCCGGATGGAGGGATGAGGGCAAGACAGAAGGAACTGAACTTGTGCTTGCCGTGCATCCACCTTCTGCTGAGGAAGAAAAATCCTGGCCTGAACCGTATCAAGATCCATGCCCAGAAAAGATGCCACCAGGGAGGGTGACAGGGAAGATTTGGGATGGTTGATCACCCAGCCGAATGACTCCAGAATGGTCACCACCCTCTGGGTATCCAGCTCTGCTTGCTGGAGAGACTGAGAAGTAATGAGTAGGTCGTCCAGATAGGGAAGATTGCGAATACCCTGAGATCTGAGTAGAGCCATCACTCCTGCCAGCACCTTGGTGAAAACTCTGGGAGCTAAAATGAGACCGAAGGGCATTCCCACGAATTGGTAGTGCTGATCCTCCAGTGCGAACCTGAGGAATCTGATGCCCCGGAAAGACTGGAACATGAAGGTAAGCGTCCTTGATGTCTATAGAGGTCATGAAGTCCCCTTGATAAATTTGTTGAGAAGCTTTAAGTCCAGGATGGGCCTAATAGAACCATCTCTCTTGGGTACTGTGAAAAGATTGGAGTAATAACCCTGGCCCCTTTCTGACAGAGGGACCTGACGGACGACCCCCCATCTCCATAAGGCTTTGGACCGCGAGGACCAGAGCCTGAGCTGCCAGGGGGCCTTGAGGCATCTGGGATCTGATGAATCTTAGGGGCGGCCAGGCAGCGAACTCTATCTTGTAACCGGAGGACACTACCTCCTGAATCCACCGGTCTGAGACATGTTGCCTCCAGACATGAGCGAAGATCCTCAGCCATCCCCCACCCGGATGGGTGAGGGCGCCCCTTCATGCCTGAGGGGGCTTGGGAGAAGACTTAGGCTTGGAACCCCAGGAGTATCCCGGATGGGCACGTCCTCTGCCTCTTCCTCAGAAGTCTCCCCTGTGCCCCGCAAAGGATACCCCTCTCCCCGACCTGGATCTACAGTAGGAGGGATGAAAGGAACCCGAACCCTGAAAGGGCCGGGACGGTCTCTTACGTTGAGGCAGTCTGCCACCTTTAGCAAACAGATCCAAGCGATCACCAAACAATCGCAGCCCCTTAAATGGAAAACCAGTGAGAGCCTTCTTGGCAGCATTGTCAGCTGCCCACTGGCGCAGCCAAACCGAGCGGCATATAGCAACCACCAAGGCAGAGGTTCTACCACACATCCTAATGGTATCATCCAAGGCAGAAAAGATATGTCATAAAAACCTCAAAATGCGAAAGGGCCCGAAACTCTGCACTAGAAGTATCATCAGGGGCACCATCCAACACATTCTTGAGCAGAGTCCTGACAGCCATGGCCGTGATAGCAGAAGCACAGACAGGGCGCAGAGCGGTTCCAACACAGGCAAAGGCATGGGAAGCCAGCTGATCAATGCGCCGGTCCTCACCATCCTTCAGGGTAGTAGAATCAGGGGATTGTACAACAGAGGTGTTAGACAACCCCAAAACTGGAGCATCCACCTCAGGAGGGGCTGACCAACGTTTAACCACCTCGGTGGGAAATGGATCATTCTTATACCAGCTCTTAGGTACTCCGGGAAGTCTGCTGGGACGTTCCCATTCCTTAAGAACGAGATTATTGAAATGGGACTGCTTGGGGAACTCTAACCGCGGCTTAGCGGTATGAAACAATTCCCCACTGCTGCCTGGGGGCCGCAGCAGGAAGGGAGATAGAAAGAACTTCAAAAATCTGAGCCAAAAGTCTATCAGTGTTTAGGCCTAATTGAGGATTTTAGCAATAAGGCCTCTAATAAAGTTTGTGAAGACTAATAGAGGGGATAGGACCGGGAGAAACCTCTACACAGCTTTTCCCGCCTGAAAAACAAACAAGACACCCCATAAGCGTACAGCAATAAACATCAATTAAAGATAAGCCCGCTGAGGAACTCACGGACCGCGGAGGAGAGACACCAATCACGGAGCACGAGGGACCAAAATGACGCCGAGGGTACCTCAAGGGGCGGGCCGCGGGGAAGGTGACGTGGAGCGCGCCAACCAAGAGGCTCTGCGCCCCCCCCCCCCGAAGAGCGGGAAGTCACATGTGACCAACAGCCAATACCAGCGCAGGAAATGTCACCGCTGACCGCCACAAGGCGCGCGCGTCAGCAAATACAAAAAGGCACACCAGCAAAACCAAGGAGGATGCTAACCAGGGTCTGGAGCCCTAAGACCAGTATAAGCATTGCATGCAACATCTACACACACCCGAGAATGACCGGGGAGAGCGAAGGACGGCGGCGGTCAGCTAAACAGGGACCCACCGAGGACCGGGGCGGAAGGGGCATCCCAAGTAAGGCTCACCATAAGCCTGCACCGCCTATCCTTTGGTGGGGGATTGCGGTTGGAGCAGCGCTCCAAAAGCACCTGGCAGCGGTGCTGCCTACCATCACCCGACCAGTGCAGCCAAGGCTGGGAGGCAGTTTAAAGAAATGGAACGGGTGGGAATAGTCCTACAGGGCCGAAGGCTGTTAAGCCCCGCTCACCTGAGCATAAAGAGAGCCATCTTCTTGTCCTTCGCAGATGCAGAGAAGATCTGGGGAATTGTGGGAGGTCCCAGGTATATAAGAGACAGGGAGGGGCCTCTTTTTGCTGTCTCTGCAGTCCAGCGTCATCTGGCGGAGGTAATCCTGACCGTAAGGAATCATCTTTGGAGCAGGACTTAGAATATGTATCCAACAACCCCAACCAGAACACCCTGGTTCAAAGTGAAGCAAGCCTCATTTATCACATGGACCAATTAAAAATAATTTGAAACAAAGAAACATTAAAAATACAATTCTGTGAAATACTCACCTGTAGAATTGGTATTATAAGTATACAGTACGTCCTGCTCCAGATAGATTACTTACACTTGAGTTATCCTCCGCCAGATGGCGCTGCACTGCAGAGACATGTAAAACAGGCTCCTCCCGGCCCCTCAAATACCCGGGGAACTCCCACAAATCCCCAGCATTGAAAAGCAGTGAACAAGAAGCCGGGAGAATTTAACCACCCAAAAACTGGGAACTATAATTAACAACAATCACCATACAGGGGATCCAGAATAATGCAAAAACCAGGGTGGGGTGGAGCAGGACGTACAGTATACGTATAATACCAATTCTACAGGTGAGTATTTCACAGAATTGTATTATTCTTTGTATACAGTACGTCCTGCTCCAGATAGATTACTTACACTTGGGACATCCAATAGCAGTGTCCATAAAGTAGGGTGGGATCCCCAACAAAGAAGGTAACAGCAGACAGTTTAAACCACTGCCGCCTGCAAAACCTTGCGGCCAAAAGCAGCATCAGCTTAGGCCTGAATATCAACCTTGTAAAACCTTGAAAAGGGTATGAACAGAAGACCAAGTAGTGGCCTTGCAAACTTGTTCAACAGAAGCCTGGTGCTGGAAGGCCCAAGAGGCACCAATAGCACGAGTAGAATGAGCAATAAGACGGAAGGGAGGATTCTTAGCAGAATAGTCCTGAATCACAACCTGACGGATCCATTTGCTGATAGTAGACTTGGCAGGAGCCAAACCCTTCCTAGGACCAGAATGGACCACAAAAAGAGCATCAGTTTTCCTGAAGGACGCAGATACTACTGGGTAATACTCCAGACACCCGACCACATCCAAGGAATGCAAAACCTTTCCTTAGCATTGCTAGGATTAGGGCACAATGAAGGAAGAACAATATCTTGATTCAAATGAAAGGCAGACACCACCTAGGCAGAGAATCTGGCTTAAAGCGGTACACCACCTTATCCTGGTGTCTCTCAAAGTATGGGGGCTGGATAGACAGAGCCGCCAGCTCAGACACACGCCTGACCGAAATAATAGCCACAAGACGACAACCTTGTGGGTAAGTACAGCCAGAGCAGCATCCTGAATAGATTCAAAGGGAGCACCCTGCAAGGCAGGCAAGACAAAGTTCAAATCCCAAACAGGGACCATAGGTTTTCGTGGGGAACGCACATGAGCAACCCCCTGAAAGCAGTCTGAACCAAGGAATGCTGAACAAGACTTCTGAAAGAAGACAGACAGGGCAGAAACCTGACCCTTCAAAGTACTGAGTTGGGGACCCGACTCCAACGCATGCAGTAAAAACTCCAGAACCCTGGGAACTGAGAACACCCGACAGGGAAGAGACCTAGACTCACACCAGTCAATGTAGGTACGCCATACCCTATCATAGATGGAAGAAGTCTTCTTCCCAGCCTTCACCATGGACTCAACCACCAAGGCAGACAAGCCTTTCTCCATCAAGATGGAGGTTTCAGCAGCCAGGCCGTCAAAGCCAGTTTGTAATTGGGATGACGTAAGGGGCCCAGAGTGAGCAGATCTGGCACTCCTGGCAGAACGTACTGATCTACTGCCATCTGCACCACATCTGCGAACCACACTCTTCTTGGCCACCTGGGGGCCACCAGAATCACTGGCACCCCTTCCAGAGCAATATTGTGCAGGACCCTGCCTAGCAGGGGGAATGGAGGAAAGACATACAGAAACTGAATGTCCTGCCATGACATTACTAGAGCATCCGTGGTCACGGCCAGAGGATCCTGGGACAGGGGGACAAAGGCCAGGAGCGTGTAATTGTGACGGGACGCAAACAGATCCACATATGGTTGGCCCCAACGGTGACACAGAGATTAGAACACCCTGTTGCAGAGGACCCCCCCCCGGAATGTATACCGCTGATATGCAGGGAACATTGGGCTCCACCCAGGTCAGGATCAGAGACACTTCCTGGAGGGCCCTCTTGCTCCGGGTCCCTCCCTGATGATTGATGTAGGCAACTGTCGTCAGATTGACCGAGCGCCCCTGAACAGGCAGGCCCTGAAGAGGAGTAGTCAAGCGAGCCAGAACTAACCTGTTCGCTCACAGCTTCAAGACATTCATAGGTGTATGGGCCTCCTAAGGGCCCCACCTCCCCTGGAACCGCAGGGACTTCCAGAACCCCCCCCCCCCCAACCTGATAGACTGGCATCCGTGGTGACCGTCTCCCAGGAAGGGGCAAGAAGGATCTGCCCCCCAACAGGTTCCTTGAGTCCATCCACTACAAGAGGGACCTCCTTACCAGGGGGGAAAGCACACAGACCCTGTCCAGGGATGCTGGGTCCTTGTCCCATACAGACAATAGGAGAAGTTGCAGAAGCCCCAAGTGGGACTGAGCATAAGGGACCACTTCGAAGCATGCCACCATCAGGCCCACCAGCTGCATCCCCTGCCTGGTGGAGGGACGGGGACAGCTAGGAGGGACTGAGCCTGTGCAACTTCTGCTGAGGAAGGAAGATCCTTGCCTGAACTGTATCCAGATTCATTCCTAGGAATGGAGTTACCAAGGAAGGTGGCAGTGCAAATGACTCCAGAATGGACACCA
Organism: Gastrophryne carolinensis; assembly: GCA_027917425.1. Lineage (NCBI taxonomy): Eukaryota > Metazoa > Chordata > Amphibia > Anura > Microhylidae > Gastrophryne > Gastrophryne carolinensis. The sequence continues at coordinate 469,629,302 of CM051235.1, forward strand.
CCAGCTGAGTATCCAACTTAGCCTGATGTAGAGACTGGGAAGTGATGAGGACGTCCAGGTAGGGCAGCACGCCGACGCCCTTGGCCTCAGAGACATCACCCCCGCCAGCACCTTGGTGAGCACTCTGGGAGCTGAAGAGAGGCCAGATGGCAAGGCCACAAATTGGCAGTGTTGATCTTCCAAAGCAAATCTGAGGAACCTTGGTGTCCTGAAAACACAGGGATGTGAAAGTAAGCATCTTTGATATCCACAGACGGCATGAAGCCCCCGGGGCGCAAGGAGCTGATGGCCGAGCGCAGAGTTTCCATGCGGAAAAACGCCTGTACTTGACAATTTGTTGAAGATCTGTAAATCCAGAATGGGCCTGACTGACCCATCTTTTTTGGGAACTGTGAAAAGGTTGGTGTAGAGTCCCTTGCCTCTGTCTGTTAAGGGAAATCTGCAAATGACCCCCAGACCCAGCAGGCCTTACACGGCCTGCGCCAACACCTGAGCAGAGGCCGGGACCAGGAGTACTCAAACTCTATCTTGTAGCCGGAGGACATTACCTCCTGAATCCACCGGTCTGAGGCGTGATGCCTCCAGACTTGAGCAAGGTGCCGCAGCCATCCCCTCACCCTGACAGGCGAAGGCGCCCCATCATGCTTGAGGGGACTTGGGAGAGGATTTGGGCTTAGCCCCCCCGGAGGAGCCAGGATGTTGTCTTCTGCTCCTGGGATAGGAATCTGCACGAGCCCCCGCGACGGACACCCTGGTTCCTGTTTAACACCATGGTAGGGGGGAGAAGGGGGGCCCTGGCCCCGAAGGGGCCGAGGCAGCCATCTGCGCTGGGGTAACTTGCTTTTCTTACCAAACAGGTCTAGACGGGCCCCAAACAGGCGTATCCCCTTAAAAGGAAGCCCAGTAAGGGCCTTCTTCGCAGCATTGTCAGCACCCCACTGTCGCAGCCAGACCAAGCGACGTATAGCCACCACGAGGGCAGAAGTTCTTGCACCCATTCTGATGGTGTCATCCAATGCTAATAGGACAAAATTTACAAAAACATCAAAACTGGAGAGTGCATTAAACACCTCACAAGGGAGATCATCAGGGGCACTATCAAGCATTTTTCTGATGAGGGTTCTAGTGGCCACAGCAGTAATGGCAGAGGCACAGACCGGGCGCAGCGCCGTCCCCGCACATTCAAAGGCTTGGGAGGCCAGCAGGTCAATGCGCCGGTCCTCAGCATCCCGCAGGGTAGTAGAATCAGGGGGATGCATGACAGGGGTGGGGGGGAATGACCAACATTTAACCACCTCAGGGGGGAAAACGATACTTCCTATCCCAATCCCTTGGAACCCCGGAAAGTTTACTGGGGCACTCCCATTCCTTGAGCACAAGGGTATGGAAATGTGCCTGCTCTAGAAATTTCAAACGTGATGTTGCTGTATGGAAACGCTCCCCTCTTTGCCTGGGAGCCTCACCAGGGAGAGAGATATTACCTCAAAAATCTGGGTCAATAATCTCAGTGTCATCCGGGGCCCAGGGGTCAGAGCCAGAATCGTCATGACCCCCTGGTCTCTCATCAGATGAGCCTGAGTCAGAAAAGAGCTCTCCATCAGAAGGGGTATAGCCACACAGATTCATAAACTCCTGAGATCCCATAGGGAAAACTGTAACATAAGGCGTCAAGTGCGGCTTCTTACCAGGGCCCTTACGTGCGAAAGACCTCGCAATAATCTGTTCAGCATTAGGCAGTCTAGAAGACACATCAGGCCGAGAATCCCCACAAGTATGCAACTCAACAGGAGAGAGATTTACGCTGGGGGGAGCAATGAAACGAGGTGCAGCCACTGGCAGGCCAGATTGCAAAGCCAGCGCTTGCTCAGCACAGGGTACGCAGACCCATGCCTTGTCAGCATCAGCATGAGGTTGTTCACACGCCATACACAGCCGGTCTTGTCCCAAAGGGACCCCGGTCACATTATCCTGAGATGCCTCCATATGGTGATTATTAGGCACAATATGCCGGTAGGGATTGATGCTATAAAGCAACCCTGGATGCCCCAATGACCCGCTAGGGAAGTGGGAGTAATTTTACAAGGCCCGACTATCAATTACACCGGGCCGGGAGAAGCCAATGGATTCACCCGTCTGAAAGACACAATGAGAAGAAAGGGTGTCAGAACCGAACACACTACAATGAGTATAAAGCCGCCCACGAGGGCACTTACGGACCACGGTAAGTAAGAACGTCACACGGGCGCGATATCTGACAACATGGCGCCGAGTACCTCGAAGGGCGGGCCAGACCGAGCCGTGACGCGGGGCGCGCCAGGCCCCGCCCCCTGAAGAGCGCGAAGTCCAAGCGACAAGCAGCCAATGAGGACGCAGAAGCGTCTGAGGTAACGGCGGCATTTGCAAGTGTAAAAAGACAAGTCAGACTAGTCCAAAAAGACATTACAAAAAGCCATATGCACGTAATCACGATACACTGAAACCCACACCCCCCCCCCCCTTTTTTCCCCCCCAAAGGCTACAGGGAGAATGAGGGAGGATGGCAGCCCTTTGTACAGGGCCCACCGCTACCGGGGCATGGGACAATAATGCGGGAGGGGCATTCCATAAAGGCTCACCATCAGCCTATACCGCCTACCCTTTGGTGGGGGACTGCGGTGGAGCAGCGCTCCATAAGCACGCATGGTGCCGCCTACCTTCACCTGACCAGCGCAGCCCAGGCTGGGAGGCACAAAACACGAAGGACGGGTGGGAATAGTCCAACAGGCCGCAGGCTAATAGCCCCCCTCACCTGCGACAGAGTGATAATTTCATGTCTTCGCAGTAAGCACTGCAGAGAAATCAGGGGATTTGTGGGAGGTCCCCGGGTATTTGAGGGGCCGGGAGGAGCCTGTTTTACATGTCTCTGCAGTGCAGCGCCATCTGGTGGAGGATAACCCAAGTGTAAGTAATCTATCGGGAGCAGGACGTACTGTATACTAAGAATAGCTATATATTCATTTCTGGGGTGAAAGTATTTGCTTTCCTTCACCTGCTGGCCAAGAAAGCTTTATCTGTCCCCCCACAACAAACTAATTCAGCATCCCCCTCTAATAATATTACCAACTTACCTGCACCTGAGCAAAGCTGAATAGTGTGTTAAACCTATATGGCAGGGACAGGTTTAATGACCGGTGTGACAGTTTTAGTCAAACAGACATTTTGGTTTTTACATGCTCTTGCTTTTAAATGATTGGTTAATGTGATAGGTATAAAAACTGTAAGCTCCATTTATCTTCTCCTGGAGCCCTCACCGCGTCTGAGATCCGGCCACATCCTTGCTCACCTCTAGCTCTGGATGCACCCAGCCTGTCTGAATGAGCGGTGCTGCTCGGTCATTCAGTGGTGCCAAAGGGAGCTGAGCGACAGCGACCAGCCAATCAGCGCACTTGCTCGAGTCTGGGAGCAGAAGGAAGGCGAGTGAAACGGGGCGACCTGGGGGCGGACAGTGCGGCATCCCAATTCAGGATGCCGCCGCACAGAGGAATGACACGTGAAATTCCTGTGTGTTGTTCCCCTTTAATACCGTCATTACCCAAAAAGATCCCACCTGCTTTCCCTTGGTGTGACTGAAGGTCTGGGTACAGTAAGCACCCATTGTTCCCCCAATCTCGTCCAATCAGAGCCACTTGCAGAGCATATGTAATGTTTGGCAAAGGCTATGTTCACAAGCAGAGCTTGGCAATCGCAAGTGAGCGCATACCGAGCAGCATGTGCGCGCAATGCCCCAAGCCTATCTGAGCAACTGGGGTCGGCAGCGAGCTCATGGCCTGAGTATGTAGGTATGTGGCCATAGGATGTTTATGTTTACATCACGAGGGCTCCAGGAAGCCGGTGAGTTATGCGACACTCCATGGTTAAGACGGCGGGGGACAGCGAGTCCTGGAATCTTTTGGATTGCAGGGCCAGCCAATGGGGGGTTTGTTCAACTTTAATCTAATCTTTATTATTAAAGCATACCTTCACCCTGAATAAGAGCTTATCTTATACGTTTCCCACACCCTGTACATACAGATTGCTTACATTAAAAATCATCCTACCTGCATCTACTGCATGTTATGAGCCTTTAAACATCCAAGATGGCGGCTCATGGAACATCAGGCAGGCAAGTGCCTTCTGACTGTGCTGCTCTGCATTCTGGGATTGCTGACCTTTTCCTGACCCCCAGCTCTGCTTTGTCTGAGCAAAGCACAGCTATAACCCACCCCCCTGTACTTTATCCCACTCTCCTCAGTAAGTGTGATGCTTCTGAGTCAAGATGGCGGCGCCCGTATCCTACAGTTGCAGCCCAGTGGGGGAAAGAATAATAAGTGACTAAAAACTTAAAATATATTCATTTTAGATGCCGAGGAATAGTTTAAACCGGACCTTCAGCGTGATTTAATGAAAAGCCCAAACTCTTAAAAAACGATTCCCCAGCATCTAAAATTAATATATTTTACGTTTTTAGTCACTAGCTTATTATTCTTTCCCCCACTGGGCTGCAACTCTGTTCAGGAATTTAGGATACGGGCGCCGCCATCTTGACTCAGAAGCATCACACTTACTGAGGAGAGGAGAGTGGGATAAGGTACAGGGGGGCGGGTTATAGCTGTGCTTAGCTCAGACAGAGAAGAGCTGGGGTCAGGTAAAGTTCAGCAGTCCCAGAATGCAGAGCAGCACAGTCAGGAGGCACTTCCTGTTTGCAGGCTGCCTGATAAGATGGCGGCTTCCATAAGCCGCCATCTTGGATGTTTAAAGGCTCATAACATGCAGTAGATGCAGGTAGGATTATTTTTAACGTGGCCAATCTGTATGTACAGGGTGTGGGAAACATATAAGATAGACTCTTATTCAGAGTGAAGGTCCGCTTTAAGGGTTTGGGCTTTTCAATAAATCATGGTGAAGGTCCGGTTTAAAAACAAAGGGCACCTAAAAATAAAAATACTTACTACAAAACATTCATGCTCCAAATAGGGCATAACTATGACGACGTGATCATTTTTTCTGAAGCAGTATTTAACTCCCATTACATTGTCTTCACCTCTATGGCAAAAAAAAAAAAAAAAAAAAAACAACTCAATTAAATAACACATAGAAAGTACACTTTGAAGTCAATCAATCCTTCACGTTCACCTAGAGACTACTGTTTGCACCTGGTGCTAAATCGGTGCTAAAACGATCCTTAGGTGTTAAGATCTAATATAAAGGTTACAAGATACCCAGTGATCTAAAGAGGTCCAACATCTATTTTCTAAAAATGGGTGTTGATTGGGGGGCATCCGGATTGCAGACGCAAGTCCAGTTTGCTTAGATCCCTTCTTCGCACCCTCAGAAAAACCCGGCCTAGCAATTAGGTGCCGTTGTCACATGGTCCCGAGTCAAATCCATAAAAGGGGGGCTTGCCCAACCCACAAAGTATGATAAAAGGGTGCTACTCCCAGGCACCCCAACTCAGAATAAAAAATGAATATCAAACTTTATTAAACTAAATCAAAGCACTATCATCTGATCAAATCACTATTTGAATTAACATGCCAACATATAGTGATTTGATCGGATGATAGTGCTTTGATACTGCTGTTTCTGTCTTAGGGACAGCCTTTGTGCTGTTGTGGTTTCTGATTTTGAGACCAGCTAGATGAGAGCTGGTTTATATTATTGCCACTATTGCACTTTAAATAGATATCCATTATATTATTCTTGCACATTTTTGCACTCTATCTTGCACTTTTTGAACAAATAGTTATTACATTTAGTATATGGATTTCATGCTTGCTGTATTATGATTATGATGAGGCATCAATTTTCTCCCCACTGCTTACACATCCTGTATGTTTGTATGTCCTGTGTGGTATTGACTTATTTTCTTAATCTGTTTCTAATATGTCCATTGTATAGGTTGTGGTTGTAAACGTTTAATAAAGTTTGATATTAATTTTTGAGTGCCTCCCCTATTGTGTTTTTGACATGGTCCCGAGTCCTCTACCGTGTTTGCATGTGGCAAAAGACTTTGGACCACATAACAGCTGGCAGCGGAAGGGGGCTCGGTTTTCACTGAGGGTGGAAGGAGCAATTAGGATGCCTTGCTTTGGTTTGCTTGGCGCGTTGATGTTGCTTATGCCCATCCAATACCCATGTCTGAGCCAGCTGTATGCAGTTAACTAAAAAAAAAAACAAAACAAAAGAAAAAACAGTGAACATCTGTTGTGCCGTAGCTGGGCCTTGCTAAACCCTTTCGCTGCCAGCCTACCTGGGAGTTTTTGTCACCCTTGGTGCCAGACCATTTTGCACTATTTTGCGCTCCCCATGTTCAAATGTGATTTTTGAAGGGATTTCCCAGGAAAATGATATATTGTTTTTTTCAGCAGAGTCTGGGCTTTAACATGAAATGTCTTGTTTTAATTTTTTAGGTGTATTCTCAATACTTTTGGGTGAAATGTGCAAAAAAAAAAAAAAAAAAAAAAATCTATTTTTTGCAATTTGTAGTGTTTTTTGTAATAAAAAAATGTAAGTTTGTCAATAAAATCTTATTGCATGTGAATGTGAAACCCCAATTAATCCCGGCCACAGCGTTACCACATATGTATTGGTAGACACCCTTTCCTGCCCAGGAGACTCCCCCAAACTGAAACAGCGCTTTAGGAGATTTCCAGATAAAATACAACTATGCACCGCGCTAAGCGCACCCCCGGGAGGGGGACCCTACATCAATTTTATTTTTAAGGGTTAGGGTTAGCCTAACCCTAACACTTAAAAAAAAAAAAAAAAAAAAAAAAAAAAAAAATATGACGCAGGGTCCCACCTCCTGGGGGGGGGGGGGGGGGCAATTTTTTTTTTTGAATTTTAAGGGTTAGGGTTAAGTTAACCCTAACCCTTAAAAATAAAATAAAAATGACGTAAGGTCCCCCCTCCCAGGTTAGGCTAAAAATAAAAAAAAAAAAAATGACGTAGGGTCCCCCTTACCCGTCATAACCAGCCTGGGACCAGCTATGGGGGCTTGTAGGAATAGAGTGGAGGGGCAAGCTTTTGTGTGGGCCCGTAGGCTGCAGGGTGGGGGACCCTGCAGCCTACGAGCCCACATACCCTGTGTGGGCCCGGGCTCTTCTGCCCCCACCCCCTGGGCTTTGGGGAGGCAGGTAATTGGGGGTGTGGGGGTTAATGGCAAGCCACCCGCTAGTTGCAGGTGACTTGCCAGCCCCTAGCCTTGTGAACTGGTATAAGGGGTTTCATGGACCCCTTACCAGTTCACAAAGGGTTAACAGTAAAAAAAAAAAAAAAAAGCCAGACACAATTTTTATTTATTAAAAAAAAAAAAAAATACGATTCTGTGAGAGATACTCACCTGTAGAATTGATATTATACGCATACAGCACGTCCTGCTCCAGATATAGTAATAACATGTGGGCAATCCTCCGCCTCCGTGCACTGCAGACATGCAGAAAACAAGCTCCTCCCGACCCTACATACAGCGAGGGACCTCCCACAAATCCCCAGCATTGAAAAGCAGTGAGAAAGAGAAGCCGGGAGAAACCAACCACCCAGAAAATGGCAATAATATCAATGATAACAATCGCCATACAGGGGATCCAGAACAAGGTGAAATCAGGGTGGGGTGGAGCACGTCCTGCTCCAGATATAGTAATAACATGTGGGCAATCCTCCGCCTCCGTGCACTGCAGACATGCAGAAAACAAGCTCCTCCCGACCCTACATACAGCGAGGGACCTCCCACAAATCCCCAGCATTGAAAAGCAGTGAGAAAGAGAAGCCGGGAGAAACCAACCACCCAGAAAATGGCAATAATATCAATGATAACAATCGCCATACAGGGGATCCAGAACAAGGTGAAATCAGGGTGGGGTGGAGCACGTCCTGCTCCAGATATAGTAATAACATGTGGGACATCCAATAGCAGTGTCCATAAAGTAGGGTGGGATCACCGTGAAAAAAGGCACAGCCAACAGTAAAGCGCTGTCTCCCTCAACCATGCTCCCAAGAGCAACGAGAGCAATGCTCTAACCTCAGCCTTTGAGTTCTTATAAAGGAAGAACTGAACACAAGCAGCAGACTAGCCAGCTTGCTCAACAGAACCTAGTGCTGAAAGGCCCAAGCCAAGCACAAGTAGTAAGAGAGCAAAAACCAAGAGAGAAGAAGAATCTTCCCCTAAACGAGTAGGCCAGAGTAACAGCCTAACCATGCTACTGGAAAAAAGGGTAGCCATGGCAACCTTAGAACTTTCCCCATCGGGGAATATGAACCCAGGTCTCAGGCGAGACCAGCAGGAATACTGAAAAGCAACGCTAACAAGGCACAGCAAGAGCCGAAACGTTTACTTTAGGCTCAGGACAAAACCAACTGAGCAGGACCAAGCCAAAGGGCACCTACACCCGTGGTAGCAATCAGATCCGGTACATAAGGATGGAGAAACCTATAAGCCCCAAGGGGCATAATCCCTACCAGGGACAAGAGACAGACCAGGAATCTCCAACACCTGATGAGGGATACAGATCCCATTCGCTCAGAGTAATCAAGACAACAGCCCAGAGACCGGAGGGTCTGGACTAAAGGAGAATAAAAACACCGCCTGGACCCAATGCGGCGTAAGGCGGAACACCCTCACCTCATGGTGTACAGATATATAACATATATATATATATATAATGACTAGGAACGCTAACAGAGCTGTCCTTTATGGCACATTGCTAGCTGAAGCAACCGCCCCAGAAGAGCGATATGAGGGAAGGAACAGTTCAGACAAGAACCTGAATAAGACCCAAGGGAACCCTTAGCAGGGCATCCGGATAAGTAACCCCCCCCCAAAAGGGAGCATAGAATTCCCTGGGGAATGCACCTGAGCAACCCCTGAGGAATGCACAACACAGAAAATTGAACTAGACTTCTGCAGTAGGTGAACAGGGCGAGCCTTGAAACCTTCAGAGCACTGAGTTGGGGAGCCAACTTCAACCGTGCTATAATAAATTCTAGGACCCAGGGATAGGGAACATTCCGCAGGAGAGAGAGCTAGTCCAAGCAAGGCAGACTAGAACAACATACTCCAACAGAAAAGGGAGAAGAAGAGGAGGGAGCTAGGCCTAGCCCTCCAATAGAGAAAAGGCACCCAGGGATACCCATCTCCAATAGGGTGAAAAGCAAACCGACCAATCGCCTAAAGGCCTGTAGGTAGGGGCGACGTAGCAAGGAGCCTGAATAGGCAGAACAGCCCACTTGAGAGGGCATACAGTACGACTGTCTTCAGCAGAGAATCTGCGAACCACGCCCCGCTGGGCCACCCAGGGTCCCAGCATAGCGGTTCTCCCTGTCTACAGCAATCTTATGCAGAACCCCGCCTCGCAGGGTGAAAGAAGTTAAGACATATAGAAAATAATGTCCTGACAGAAGCAATACCAGGCCCCCATGACCAAGGGCAGAGAGTTCTGGGACAATAACCCAGGACAGAGTCCCTGTAATAGCAAAGGAGCCCCACAGGGCCACACCAGTAGGGACTCAGTGAGACACTAGAATAGAACCTCCTGCCACGTTAGGGCAGCCAGCCAAGCTAATACCAATGAAGTGCAAGGAACGTAAACCCCTACTTAGAGCAGAACCAGAACCTTCTTGAAGGGTCAACCTGTTCCGAGACCTTCACAGATAAAAGAGGACAAGCCACTGTCTTCAGACTGCCCGAGAGTCCCCAAAAAGGTCAAGTCCTGAAGAGGAGTAGTCCAGCAATTAGAGCCCACCAAGGCTCAATGTGTCAACCGAAAAACCGTATGAAGATGGATCCCCTAAGGGGCCCCCCTTTAGGAACCACGGGGGATTTCAGAAGAAATAAGACCCCCCAGTTAACCTGCAAGACTTGGTACCCATGATGACCATCTTCCTTGAATTTACAACCACAAAAAGAACCCCCGTAACAAGGGGGAGCGAACTGACTCCAGCGGCGCTGGAACCCTGTCCAGGATAAGGAACCTAAGGCGTCGCAGGGCCCAAGGGCTTCTGAGAATAAGGGACAGCATCTGGGCCGCCACACCAACAGGCCTACCAGCTGCAAGGTGAAGGTAGTGTGACATCAAAGAGGGCAAGGCCCTTTCCATAATAAGTCCACATATAGCAGAAGGAAGGTTCTAACATGAACCAATCTAAATGCCACCCCGTAGGGAGATACCGAAACGGGGGACACTAAGTAAGTGATGTGCCTGAGCACCAATCCACAGGACTCCCAAAGGAGCCACAAGTCAATAGCCAACACGGCCTGATGCAAAATAGGAAGCAAAGGACGACCATAAAGTAGAACCTAGCGCGGACGCCACACGGGCGAGTCCAAGACACCACTCCAACACTCGCCTTTGTGAGAGTCGTCTGGGAGCAGGAGAGGAACCAAAACAATACCCCAATGCACAGAGTTGGACCTTCAACACTGGCTGGCAGTGTCCTAGGTGTCCTGAAGGCACAGGGGACTAAAAAGGGATTATAAATCCTCACATGCATCAAGAGGTCCACTGGACAAGAGCGCCTGCGGCCCAACAGGTAGATACCATGTAGGAACTGCCTGTGAAGGTATAAATGCTAGGCCCAGAATGCCGACCTGGGTCAGACTGCTTCATCCCGGAGGGGAAAGGTAATGTGGATGCAATCACAGTTCAAGGGCCAACCTGTAAGAGCCCAGACCCTACACGCCAAACTCTGCCTGCCTTAACTCCCGAAGGGAAAACGGGGACTAGAAGAACCCTGATAGCCTTAGAAAGGGACCGCCCAGCAGACTCCATTCTGCATCCGGGGGGACTACCTCCTGTAACAACCTGAAAGAAGCATGGCGCCCTGCGATAGGAGCTCAGTGCTGCGGCAGTCCCCTCGCCCAACATGGCGAGGGCGTCCCTTCATGCTTGTGCGGTTTTGGCAGATTTGGACTTCGCCCTGCCGGGGTTCCCAGGGCGTTGCCTGCCCCCCCCCGGGGCGGGTCTCCACTCCAAAAAGTTGGAAGCACACTTCTGGTTCGCGCTTGACACCAACGTAGGGAGGGGGAGGGGTGTCCCTGCCCCTGGGAGGCCGAGACGGCCTTCTGCTCGTGGTTGCCTTAACCCTTTTTTCCAAAAAGGTCCAACCGGGCCACAAACAAGCGTCGTCCTCTAAAAAGGAAGGCCAGTAAAATCCTTTTTAGTATCATTGTCAGCCCCCTACTGTCGCAGCCAAGCAGGCGGCGAATAGCCACCACAAGAACCGAGGTTCTAGCGCACATTTTAACAGTGTCACCCATCGCTGAGGGAATACACCTCACAAGAACATCACCATCAGGTGCATTAAAGACCTCCCAAGGGAGATCCTCCGGCTGGTGGTCAAGTATCTTCCTAAGAAGGGTCCTGGCGGCCACCGCAGTGACGGCCGCGGCACAGAGCCGTCCCTGCACACGAAAAGGCGTGGGAAGCCAGTCTGTCAATGCGCCGGTCCTCAGCATCCCGAAGGGTACGATGAATAGAGGCTGTCATGAAGGGAGGGTTAGCAACCCCAATAATAGATGCATCCACCTCGGGAGGGACTGACCAGCAGCCAACCACATCAGGGGGAAAAGGGTACTTCCAATCCCAGACCCCCAGAACTCCTGAAAGTTTACAAGGCAATTCCCATTCCTTAGGCATAAGAGCCTGGAAATGATCCTGCTCCAGAAATTCCAAGCGCGGCGTCGCCGTGTGGAAACTCTCCCTCTTAGGCTTGGGAGACTCTCCCAGAGGAGAGATGGATAGTACTTCAAAGATCTTTATAAGTAATTCATCAGTGTCACACAGGCCCCAGGAACCAGGGCCAGAATTATCACGGCTCCAAGGTATCTCGTCTGAGGAACTGGAACCTGAGAATAGTTTACCTTCATCAGAAGGATCAAGGACCTGCATAGCAGCACTCTTCAGTTTCAGTGGGAAACATAGAACCATGAGGCGTCAGGGACCGCTTCTTTCCAGCGCCCAAGCGCTCCGCCAAACCAGGCATCACCTGCTCAGCCGTAGGTAGGCTGCGCGGCACCACCTGCTGGTCATCCCCGCTCGAGTGCGACTCATCAGGAGCGAGATTTAAACGCGGGGAGACAGGTGTATTGAAGCGAGGTGCAGCCACTGGTAAACCTGATTGCAGGGCCAGTGCTAGTTCAGCACACGGTCCACAGACCCGTGCTCTGTCAGCCTCAGCATGGGGTTGACCCCACGGGACCCCGGACACATAATTCTGAGATGCCTCCATATGGTGATTATCAAAGCAATATGCCAGCAGGGATTTATGCTATAAGCAACACTGGATGCCCCAAGACCCGCTAGGAATGTGGGAGAATTTAAATGTGAACCCGTTTAAGATATATATCAGGCCGGAGGATGCCACCGGAATCTTGGCGCCTGAAAGACGTAAGGAGAAGAATGGCTGTCAGAGCCATGCGCAGCTGGAAAAACATATAAAAAGGAGTCACCCGCGAGGGAACTTACAGACCAAGGGAGGAGGGGAACCGCCACCACACGCGCGAAGATCAGGAAAATGGCGCCCAGCGGGCGGGCTCGATGCTCGGCCGTGACGCGGAGCGCGCCAATTCAGGTCCCCACCCACTCCGAAGAGCGCGAAGCTCTGAGGTAACGGCAAGGCAAGGACACAATCACACGCTTAAGGATTTGTAGAAAAACAGTTACATCGAGTAAGGAAAAGGCGCCACAGCATCTGGACAACGCAGCAAACTGTGTATAAGACATACGGCGGAAGCTGAAAACCGAATAAAGAGCAAGCAGCGCGGCTCTGACATTTCAATGTTAATGAAGGGCAGAAATAAGGCCATAAGCGTGATATACTGGTACATTGTGACCGCAACACACATTACCCCCCCCCCCTTCTTTTCCCCCTAACTAGTTGGGGAAATGAGGGAGGATGGCGACCCTTTACACAGGGTCCAGCACTACCCGGGGTACGGGCCAATAATGCGGGAGGGGCATCCACTAGAGGGTCACCATCAGCCTAAACCGCCTACCCTATGGTGGGGGATTGCGGTGGAGCATGGCTCCGTTAAGCACACGAGGTGCTGCCTACCTTCACCCGACCAACGCAGCCCAGGCATATTCTTCATAGAGAGGACGGGTGGAAATGGTCCCGCAGGGCCACGGGCTGTAAAGCCCCGCTTGCCTGTGAGAGCGTGATACTTGTCTTCGCAGTTCCAGCACTGCAGAGAAATCTGGGGATTTGTGGGAGGTCCCTCGGTGTATGTAGGGCCGGGAGGAGCTTATTTTCTGCATGTCTGCAGTGCACGGCGCCGGAGTATTGCCCACATGTTATTACTATATCTGGGACGTGCTGTATGCTTAGAATAAAAACTTTACTCACCTCACCCGATTGTCAGCTCCTGTGTTCATCAGCTGTCAGATGCCCTGGTGATCGCTGGCCAGAGGAGGGGGGGGGGGGACAGGGGATCAGAGCATCCCCTGCCCCTCCACTGCTCTGCCCAGCGATCACCAGGGCATCCGACAGCTGAGCCGAGGAGAGGCAGCGAGACGCCCGGGAGTGGCGGTGCCCGTCGGGAGAGGAGAGGGAGAGCCCTTTCAGGGGGGGGGGGTGATCGGAGCCCCCCCCCCCCCCCCTCCCCCAGTGAAGAGGAGACCCAGAGGGAGGCAGTGCGACTGCAGGTAAGTAAATGTCATTTTTTTTTTTTTACAGTTAGCAGCTAATCCGGGGGCTCTCCTGGAGCCATCCGACCTCCCACGGGGGATCGGATGGCACCAAATTAAAGAGGAGATCCGGCCGGATCCAACGAGGGGTCATGTGAGTATTTTTGATTTTTCTTTTTTTTTTACTAGCAGGGGGGAATTCAAGCACGTAGATTCTACGTGCTTGGCACTTAAGTGGAGTGGAAGCGAGCACGTAGAAACTACGTGCTTGGCACTGAAAGGGTTAAGGGGAAGCAGTAGTATCAAAAAGGTACCCCTACCAATATCCTGATCACATTGGATTCTGAGTGACTTGTCTTGGCAGATGGACTCAGTGATATTAGAAGTAAGCAAGGATATTATACCAGAGTACAGATACTTGAAATGGATCAAGGATTTTGACTATCCAGGGTTTTGGTACTTACCCCCGGGCCACCCCGTTCGGGGATGCCCCACTGTGTGAACCCCCCCCAGGTCGCCCGAACTAACTCCCCTTTTCCTGGTCCTAAGGCACATGCACAGCCTTCCGTCCAATCCGCACACTCAGATCCACTCCCGCTGTGCATGCGTTGTTGGCCTGAGAAAGAATGCGAGTTTCCGAGTGACCTGGGGTTTTTCACACAGCGGGGCATCCCAATGCTAGATGCCCCGGTTTCCAGGGCAGTCGGAGTGCGAGTTTTAGCATTTACTTGAATGTGAAACATTCTTCAGCCAGCCAATCCATGCACCAATATATCTATAAAACAACCAATAGCTACTACATATGTTTAATCTCACAGCGACACCACACTATGTACATGTAGTGCAGCATAGAAATAAGATGTACTTACCCACACACAGTCAAGCATTGTAATTCTGCTGCTACTCGAGTTGGGTGGCTAGTAGGAATAAGATGTTTCAAAGCAAATTTCATATCCTCTCCTGACCTTAATCTTGCAATAGCCAAAAACACTGAACTAAAAGTACCTATTAAAAAAAAATACAATTCTGTGATTACTCACCTGTAGAATTGGTATGAGTATACAGTACGTCCTGCTCCAAATCTAATACTTACAGTTGGGATATACTCCGCCAGATGGCGCTGGACTGCAGAGACATCGAAAATAGGCTCCTGTCTGCCCCTCAAATACCTGGGGACCTCCCACAAATCCCCAACATTGGAAAGCAGTTAATGAGAAGCCGGAAGAATTAAACAACCCAAACTATCAACTATAACAAGGATAATCACCATACAGGGGATTCAGGATAATGCAACCAAGGGTGGGTTGGAGCAGGACGTACTGTATACTCATAATAACAATTCTACAGGTGAGTAATCACAGAATTGTATTATTCTTAGTATACAGTACGTCCTGCTCCAAATCGAATACTTACAGTTGGGACATCCAATAGCAGTGTCCATAAGTAGGGTGGGATCCACAAGAAAAATCAGCAGCAGACAGTTTAAACCACTGCCGCCTGCAGAACCTTTCGGCCAAAAACAGCATCAGCTGAGGCCCTAACATCAACCTTGTAAAACTTTGAAAAGGTATGAACAGAAGACCAAGTAGCGGCCTTGCAAACTTGTTCAACAGAAGCCTGGTGCTGAAAAGCCCAAGAGGCACCAATAGCACGAGTGGAATGAGCAGTAAGGCGGAAGGGAGGATTCTTACCCTTAGCCGAATAGGCCTGAATCACAGCCTGACAAATCCACTTGCTGATAGTAGACTTGGCAGGAGCCAAACCCTTCCTAGGACCAGAAGGGACCACAAAAAGAGCATCAGTTTTCCTGAAAGGTGCAGTAGCCACCAGATAGTTCTTCAGACACCTAACCACATCCAAAGAGTGCAAAACTCTCTCCTTAGCATTGCTAGGATTAGGGCACAAAGAAGGAAGAACAATATCCTGATTCAAATGAAAAGCAGACACTACCTTAGGTAGAAAGTCAGGTTTGAAAGGAAACACCACCTTTTCCTGGTGTCTCTCATAGTAGGGGGGCTGAATGGACAGCACCGCCAACTCAGACACACGCCTGACAGAAGTGATAGCCACCAGAAATACAACCTTGAGCGTAAGAATGGCCAAGCATCCTGCACAGGTTCAAAGGGAGCACCCTGCAAGGCTGACAGAACCAAGTTCAGATCCCAAACAGGCACCATAGGCTTACGTGGGGGGCGCACATGAGTGACCCTCCTGATCAGAGGGTGCTGAGCAAAGGACTTCTGGAAGAAAATAGCCAGGGCAGAAACCGGACCCTTCAGAGTACTGAGTTGGAGCCTCATCTCCAACCCATGCTGCAGGAACTCCAGAATCCTGGGAATAGAGAAAACATGACAGGGAAGAGACCTAGACTCACACCAGTCAATATAGGCACGCCAAACCCTGTAATAAATGGAAGAGGAAGACTTCTTCCTAGCTTTAATGAAAGTATCCACAACTGAGGAAGACAGCCCCTTCTCCATCAAGATGGAGGTTTCAGCAGCCAAGCCATCAAAGCCAGAGTTTGTAAATTGGGATGGCGTAGTGAGCCCTGAGTGAGCAGATCTGGCACCAAGGGTAAAGCGTACTGATCTACTGCCAGCTGTACCACGTCTGCGAACCACACTCTTCTTGGCCACCTGGGGGCCACCAGAATTGCTGGCACCCTTTCCAGAGCAATCTTGCGCAGAACCCTGCCCAGCAGGGGGATTGGAGGGAAGACACACAGGAACCGAAAGTCCTGCCATGACATTGCTAGCGCATCCGTGGCCAGAGGATCCTGGGACAGAGAGACAAAAGCTGGGAGCTTGTGATTGTGGCGGGATGCAAACAGATCCACATCTGGTTGGCCCCAACGGTGACAGATTGAAACACCCTGCTGCATAGGGACCATTCTCCCTGACGAGAGGTCCCCCTGCTCAGAGAGTCCGCCAGGTGATTTTCCACCCCTGGGATGTACACAGCTGATATGCAGGGGACATTGACCTCCGCCCAGGTCAGGATCAGAGACACTTCCTGGAGGGTCCCCTTGCACCGGATCCCTCCCTGAAGATTGATGAAGGCAACTGCCGTCTGGTTGTCCGAGCGCACCTGAACAGGCAGGCCCCGAAGGTGAGTAGTCAAGTGAGCCAGAACTAGCCTGATCGCCCGCAGTTCCAAGACATTAATAGGTGTGTGGGCTTCCTGAGGGCCCCGCCTCCCCTGGAACCGCAGGGACTTCCAGAAACCCCGCCAACCTGACAGACTGGCATCCGTGGTGACCGTCTCCCAGGAAGGGGCAAGAAAGGATCTGCCCCCCCAACAGGTCCCTTGAGTTCATCCACCACGAGAGGGATCTGCTGACCGGGGGGGGGGGGGGTGGAGGGGGGACGCTGGGTCCTTGTCCCATACTGACAATAGGTGAAGTTGCAGGGGCCTCAAGTGGAACTGAGCATAAGGGACCTCTTCGAAGCACGCCACCATCAGGCCCACCAGCTGCATCCCCTGCCTGATGGAGGGATGGGGACAAGCTAGAAGGGACTGAGTGAGTGCAATCATACTGTCCACCTTCTGTTGGGGAAGGAAGATCCTTGCCTGAATTGTATCCAGTATCATTCCTAGGAATGGAGTTGCCAAGGAGGGGGACAGTGAGGACTTGGGGTGGTTGATCACCCATCCAAAAGACTCCAGAGTGGACACCACCAGCTGAGTATCCATCTCTGCCTGATGTAGAGACTGGGAAGTGATGAGAATGTCATCCACATAGGGAAGCACGCGGATGCCCTGACATCTGAGCAGACACATCACGCCAACCTGCACCTTGGTGAACACCCTGGGAGCTGAAGTGAGGCCGAAGGGCAAGGCCACAAATTGGTAGTGTTGATCCATCAGAGCGAACCTGAGGAACCTTTGATGACCTGGGAACACAGGAATATGAAGATACGCATTTTTGATGTCCACAGAAGTCATGAAATCCCCTTGGCACAGGGAACTGATGGCAGAGCGCAGAGTTTCAATGCGAAAGCGCCTGCCCCTGACAAACTTGTTGAGGATCTTTAAGTCCAGGATGGCCCTGACTGAACCATCTTTTTTGGGTACTGTGAATAGGTTGGAATAAAAGCCCTTGCCCTTTTCTCTTAGGGGGACCTGGCAGATGACCCCCAGCTCCAGGCCTTGCACTGCTTGCACTAGCTCCTGAGCTGACACAGGGTCCTGAGGAATCCGGGATCTGATGAGTCTTGGAGGGGGATCGGCGGTAAACTCCAACTTGTAACCGGAGGACACTACCTCCTGAATCCACCGGTCTGAGACATGAAGCCTCCAGACGTGAGCGAAGTGCTGCAGCCGTCCCGCCACCCAGATGGGTGAGGGCGCCTCATCACGCCTGAGTGGGCTTGGGAGAGGATTTTGCTTTGGGACCCCAGGAGGAATCCTAACCCTGAAAGGGCCGAAATTGCCACCTGCGCTGGGGTAACCTGCCTCCCTTAGCAAAAGGGTCCAGGCGATCCCCAAACAGGCGCAGTCCTTTAAAGGGAAACCCAGTGAGGGCCTTCTTGGCAGCGTTGTCAGCAGCCCACTGCCGCAGCCAAACCGGGCGGCGTATAGCCACCACAAGGGCAGAAGTTCTGGCACACATTCTGATGGTGTCATCCAATGCGGAGAGGACAAATTTACAAAAACATCACAACTGGAGAGTGCATTGAACACCTCACAAGGCAAATCATCAGGGGCACTATCAAGCATATTTCTGATGAGGGTTCTAGTGGCCACAGAAGTAATGGCAGAGGCACAGACCGGGCGCAGCGCCGACCCGCAAATGCAAAGGCGTGGGATGACAGCTGATCAATACGCGGTCTTTGGCATCCTGCAGGGTAGTAGAATCAGGGGAATGCATGACAGAGGTGTTAGATAGCCCTAGGATCGGGGCATCCACCTCGGGGGGAAATGACCAACATTTAACCACCTCAGCATGAAAGGGACACTTCCTATCCCAACTCTTTGGAACCCCAGGAAGTTTACTGGGGCGCTCCCATTCCTTGAGCACAAGGTTATGGAAATGCGCCTGATCTGGAAATTCCAAACGTGATCTTGCTGTATGGAAAAGCTCCCCTCTTTGCCTGGGAAACTCAACAGGGAGAGAGATAGACAGAACCTCAAAAATCTGGATCAATAATCTGTCAGTGTCACCCGGGGCCCAGGGGTCAGAGCCAGAATCGTCATGACTCCTCGGTCTCTCATCAGATGAGCCTGAATCAGAAAAGAGCTCCCCTTCATCAGACGGGGTATAGCCACACAGATTCATAAACTCCTCAGTTTGCATAGGGAAAACAGTAACATTAGGCGTCAAGTGCCGCTTCTTAGCAGGGGCCTTACGCGCTAAAGACTTCGCAATAATCTGTTCAACAGTAGCCAGTCTAGAAGACACATCAGGCTGAGAATCCCCAATTGTATGCAACTCAGCAGGAGTGAGATTTAAGCTTGGGGGAGTAGGTGAAGTGAAACGAGGTGCAGCCACTGGCAGGCCAGATTGCAATGCAAGCAGCTGCTCAGCGCAGGGTACACAGACCCGTGCCTTGTCAGCGTACGCATGAGGTTGCCCACACGCTACACACAGCCGGTCTTGTCCCAAAGGGACCCCGGTAACATTATCCTGAGATGCCTCCATATGGTAATTATAGCGGCACTATACGCCGATAGGGAATAACGCTATATAGCAACCCTGGATGCCCCAATAACCCGCTAGGGACGTGGGAGTATAATTTTTACAAGGCATACAAGTAATATACTAAAAACAGGGCCGGGAGAAGCCAAGAAGGGTTCGTCCCGCCTGAAAGACCTAAGCAGACAAGACCTTAAGTACATTGTAACAAAGGTGAAATAGATAAAGCCGCCCGCGAGGGCACTTACGGACCGCGGTAGGTAGAAGTCCGTCGCGCTTAGGCCAACCAAGTCAGAAAAGATGGCGTCGGTATACCTCGAGGGGCGGGCCAGTAACAGCGATGATGCAGAACGCGCCAAAGACGGGCCCCGCCCCCCCCCAAAGAGCGCGAAGCCAGAAGGCCAACAGCCAATGATGGCACACCAGCGCCTGAGGTAATGCCGCCACCACACCCCCCCCCTCTTTTCCCCCGAAGACTACAAGGAGGATGAGGGAGGACGGCGGCCACTTAAATAGGGCCCACCGATAGGCAGGGGCAAGGGGCAATAGTGCAGGAGGGGCATCCCATAGAGGCTCACCATAAGCCTGAACCGCCTACCCTTTGGTGGGGGATTGCGGTGGAGCAATGCTCCTAAGCACCAGCGGCGGTGCGGCCTACCCTCACCCGACCAGCGCAGCCAAGGCTGGGAGGCATATTAAAAGTAACGGGTGGGAATAGTCCTACAGGGCCACAGGTTAATAACCCCGCTCACCTGCGAGTAGAGAGCCAATTTCTCGTCCTTCGCAGCCAGACTGCAGAGAAATTCTGGGGATTTGTAGGAGGTCCCCAGGTATTTGAGGGGCCGGGAGGAGCCTATTTTCGATGTCTCTGCAGTCGAACTGTATATCCCAACTGTAAGTATTATATTTGGAGCAAGACGTACTGTATACTAAGAATAATGTATATTGATAGAATTGTTAGCATTACAGTGGAGGCTAAAAATAAAGCATCCCTCAGCATTAAGCCCAATTTGGAGGTTTAAAATGAAAAAGGAAATTAAAAAGGGACTCACCTGCTCAATGTCTGGAGGCGGGATGCTGCAGCTAAGCTTAGCATCAGCCTGTGGCATCCGTTTCCCCTAACTGAAAACAGAATACACCTAGGACAGGAAGTCACCTGGCCCCTAGAGTCTTTTGGACTCTAAGGCTGGGCCCAATGGAGTTTTAGGTGTAAGCTAATTTAAAGCGGACCATCAGTCAAATAATCAAAGCTTAGTGTATTGCTCCCCTAAAGCCACCCACTGGCAATGTGACAAACTTATGGCTCCCCCCGGGGAGGTGAATAGAATCTACCCAAAGGTGCCCCAGGGATTCTTTGAAGCTACATATTATTTAGGGTACATTTCATGCTGCACTTTTGCATTTGCACATATTTTATATAAATTGTGTTTTAGTGTGTCTTTAGCAATATTAATACTACTGGCAGACTTAACTTCACTTCTTTTTGCAGTTAAACCGGATCAACAGCCTGGCACAGTTGACAAAAAAAAAAAAAGTTCCCAAATGCACTTGCTTCATCTGCATGCATGGTACTGAAGCATTGTCAGCACTTACATTTGCTTTTGCATCCCCTTAAGCTGAAACGGAGCCTCACCTATTTTCTAGTAGCAGTGGCCATATTCTAAGTATGTCACACACCCCGCTTCAAGATATTCATTACCTGTGGGTAGTATGGTCCTGTAGAGGGCTTCTGCAGAGACGATTGGAGGAAAGAAAGCCCCTCCCAGTCCATAAGTACCTGGGACCCCCCACTCATTACCCAGTCTTCATCTCTGCAGACGGCAAGCAAGCAGCAGATGATATCTCCTCCTTGCACAGGGGGACTTTAACCCTTTTGTTGCCAAGCACGTAACACCTACGTGCTGGCTTGGCTGGGCCTTAAGTGCCAAGCCCGTAGGTGTTACGGGCTTGACTTTCCTGGCTTGTAGTGTAAAAAGTAAAAATAAAAAATACTCACCTGACCCCTTGTTGGATCCGGCCGGGTCTCCTCTTTAATTTGGTGCCATCCGATCCCCCGTGGGGGGTCGGATGGCTCCAGGAGAGCCCCCGGAATAGGCCGCCCCCCCCCCCCCCGCTTCTGCAGCAGCAGCTTCTAACTGTAAAAAAAATAAAAAAAATAAAAATGACATTCACTTACCTGTGTGTGCGCTGGCTCCCGCTGTCCCTCCTCTTCACCTGGGGGGCCTCCGATCCCCCCCCAGGACTTACCGATCTTCAGGAGAGAGCCTGGGAGGCTCTCTCCTCTGTTCTTCTTGATGGCGGCCGCCATCATGCCTCTAAGCCCCGCCCCTTGGGGGCGGGGCTTATGAAGTCATCCCGGCCCCGATCTCAGGCTTCAGCCTTCTCAGCTTCTCAGATGCCGGTGATCGGCACAGGGGAAGGAGGTGACAGGAGATCCTCTGATCTCCTGCCTCCTCCTTCTCCTGTACCGATCACCGGCATCTGTCAGCACAGCATCGAGGGACAAGAGCTTGCAATCGAAGGTAAGTACAGTAAAAAAAAATTTTTTTTTTTTCTAATAAAATACTTTTTATTATTGTGTCGTGTTTTTTTTTTTACAGTTAACCCTTTGTGAGCTGGTAAGGGGTCCATGAGACCCCTTATACCAGTTCACAAGGCTGGGGGGGTGGCAAGTCACCTGCCCTAGCGGGTGGCTTGCCATTAACCCCCGCACCCCCATTACCTGCCTCCCCAAAGGCCAGGGGGGGGCAGAAGAGCCCGGGCCCACATAGGCTATGTGGGCTCGTAGGCTGCAGGGTGGGGGGGCCACCAAAGCTGGCCCCCCCCACTCTGTGCCTACAAGCCCCCATAGCTGGTCCCGGGCTGGTTACTTTGGGTAAGGGGGACCCCACGTCATTTTTTTTTTTGGATTTTGAAGGGTTTTTAACCCTTCAAAATCCAAAAAAAAATGGGGTCCCCCTCCCCGGGAAGGGGGACCCTATGTCATTTTTTTTTTTAATTAACCATTTGTCATCCAGCAGCTATAAAATGCTTCTGGGCAGGAAAGGGTGTCTACCTATACATATGTGGTATCGCTGTAACTGGGAGAAATTGGGGTTTCTCACGCAATAAGATTTTATTGACAAACTTACATTTTTTATTACAAAAAAACTCTACAAATTGTAAAAAAAAATTTTTTTTTTATTTTTTTTCACACATTTCACCCAAAAAAATTGAGAATACACCTAAAAAATACAAACAAGACATTTCATGTTAAAGCCCAGACTCTGTTGAAAAAAACAATATATAATTTTCCTGGGAAATCCCTGGAAATCCTTTCAAAAATGACAGTTGAATATGTGCAGCGCAAAATAGTGAAACATCGTCTGGCAAAAGGGAGTGGCAAATGCTGCAGGTAGGCTGGCAGCGAAAGGGTTAAGGTAGCCGGGTCTACTCCCGGCCTATATATATATTTTTATTTCCGTTCGGACTCTTTATTCCCTTTATTAATATATAGCTATTTAAATGCCTCCCAGTCTTGACTGCTGTCCGAGCGAGGGTATAACAGCACCTCAGGTGCTCAGGAGCTATGCTCCACCGCGAGACCCTGTAAAGATGGTAGGCGGTTATACCGGGTTGGTGACTCCGGTTTGGGATGCCCTGTCCAAGAGTTTAATTTTCCCCTTAAATGGCCTATTCCCCTTTTTTAGTTGTGTGGAGGCCTCTAATTCAGCTTCTGGTGTTTTTCTATGGGGGCGCCTGGAAAATAGATTTATTTGAAATGTTTGTTTAAAATGTTGACTTTTCTGGTATGAATAGTTATAATGTAAACTTGTTGCAATCTTTTTTGCTGACAGACACCGCAGCCGCCGCGGTGCTGGATTTTTACCTCAGAGCTGAGGGGAGGAGCTGGGCGGAGCCTTGCAGCGCGCGATCCACGCTGGCCACGCCCCCCTGCTGCGTCTCCCGCTCTGATCTGTTACCTCAGGCAGAGGACACAGTGTATTGGCGCCCAAAGACTCAGTGAGTGGCCCTGCGGCCGTTGCTTATCTGTACATATTTGCATATATATATATATATTAGGTATAATAGATATAGGTTTATATAGGGAGAACCTCTTACTGTCTTTTTCTATGTTTTTCAGGCTGAACTGCCAGGACTTTTTTTTTAGGTTTCTCCTGGTCCTAGAGTACCTGGGTACTTTTGCTATTTATTACAAAACCTCCCACTTGGACAATATAAGGGCATCCCGGGTTGCTTAATAGCGTAATTCCCTCACTCATAGCGACTATTCAAGTTCACCTTATGGAGGCATCCCAAGATTCCGGGCTCCCCTCGGGACAATCCCGGAAGTGTATGGGTTGTGGGGTATCCCTAACAGGGGATGATTTTTTCCTATGTATATCATGTGCACAGCAGACTATTACACGGCAGTCCGGTCCCCAGGCATCTGGGTCAGCGCAGCCGGCTTCATCCTCTCCCCCTCCCACTTTGACCCGTGCCCCGTGTGAGATTGCCACAGGGGGGCAGTCGCAATCTGATGTGTGTGCCAGGTTGGCCAGTATTGAAAAATTCATTTCCTCCACGGTTGCCAAGAAAGCACCGGCTAAGAGGAAGCATTTATCACCGGTTAATCATTTTGAATATGACGACGACGAGGACGGCCTGGATTGGTCAGATTATTCCCCTCTAGAAGAAGGGGAATTATTTGAGGATTCAGATATTTCTGATGATCAGCAATTTGTTGGTGCTGATTCCGATCGGAGCTCAGGGACTTCCTTGGATACTCCTAATGTTCTGACTCAGATGTTTGAGGTGCTTGCTATCTCGCCTCCGGCGGAGGTTCCTCAACAGCAAGGGGAGTTTTATGACGAATCCAAGCCGCGGTTGGAATTCCCTAATCAAAAGCATTTTGATAATATTATTTCTAAGGAATGGGAAAGGCCTGCCCGGCTCCCAGGCATTCCCCAAAGTTGGGATAAGAGGTATCCTTTTCCAGTGGATACGGTTAAGCGCTGGGCGTCTCCCCCCGAGGTGGACGCCCCTATTTTGGGGTTATCCAACTCAGCCGTATTGAACAACCCTGATTGTTCCTCTCTTAAGGATGGTGAGGATAAACGCATTGACCAGATGGCTTGTCATGGTTTTGCCAGTATTGGGGCAGCAATAAGGCCTGTTTGTGCCTCATCGCTGTTGGCGGTGGCTACTAGAAAGGTGGTCAGGCACTTGTTATCCTCCTCCGGTTTGAATCCGGACAGTGGGGAATTTCGCGAACTAAAACAATGTGAGGTGTTTTTGTCCTTCATGGTGGCCGCTTTGGATGATTCCTTGATGATGAGTAGTAGAGCCTCTGCTCTAATGGTTACTATCAGGCGTTCAATTTGGTTACGCCAGTGGGCGGCTGACTTTGGGTCAAAAAAGTCACTAACAGCTCTTCCCTTCGTTGGGTTACGGCTCTTTGGAGACAAGCTGGATGCCGTGGCCAAGGGGGGCAAACTACCTCAACGCAAGAAGCAACGTCGCCCCTTTCGAGGAGCGTCTTCCTTCACTCCTTTCTTTCGGGGATCTAGAACAGGAAGAGGTTTCGCCTTCCCTTCTACAAG
This sequence comes from Gastrophryne carolinensis, assembly GCA_027917425.1. Classification (NCBI taxonomy): domain Eukaryota; kingdom Metazoa; phylum Chordata; class Amphibia; order Anura; family Microhylidae; genus Gastrophryne; species Gastrophryne carolinensis. The sequence continues at coordinate 469,654,159 of CM051235.1, forward strand.
GGGAAATTCCTGGAATAGGGGCAGAGGACGTGCCCGTTCAGGATATAATTGGGGCTCAAAACCCAAACCCCTGGCCAAGCCCGCTCAACAATGAGGGGGCGCCCTCACCCGTGCGGGTGGGGGGACGGCTACAGCACTTCTCCCAGGTCTGGAACCGAGAGGTCTCGGACAGGTGGATCCGGGAAGTGGTGTCTTCCGGCTACAAGCTGGAGTTCGAGTCCTACCCTCCCCCGCGTTTCCTCAGGTCTCGGGTGTCCCCGGAGGCACTGGCTGCGCAGCAGCTCCGGGCGGCAGTATCGAGTCTTCTGGAAATGGCAGTCATTTGCCCAGTTCCCTCATTAGACCGGGGTCGGGGTTTTTACTCAAATCTGTTCACGGTCCCCAAAAAGGATGGTTCCGTCCGGCCCATACTGGACCTAAAGATTCTCAACAAGTTCGTCAGACTGCGAAGGTTTCGCATGGAAACGTTGCACTCGGCTATTCATTCTCTTCGTCAGGGGGACTTCATGACGTCCATAGACATTCAGGACGCTTACCTCCATGTTCCCATTTTTCCCGCACACCAGAGGTTTCTGAGGTTCGCGGTGGAGGATCGGCACTTTCAGTTTGTAGCTCTTCCCTTCGGTCTCACCACAGCTCCAAGAGTTTTCACCAAGGTGCTTGCTGGGGTGGTGGCTCTCCTCAGAGCGCAGGGGATTCGCATTGTGCCATATCTGGACGATCTCCTCATCATGGCACTGTCATTCAGCCAGGCAGAATTGGACACCAGGACGGTAATATCCACTCTGGAGAGGTTCGGCTGGGTGATCAACTACCCCAAGTCCTCCCTACACCCGTCCAGGACAGTATCCTTTCTGGGAATGTCTCTGGATACAGATCTGGCCAGAGTTTTCCTTCCTCAGTCCAAGGTTCTTCTGATTCAGGAGTTGGTTCGGTCGCTCATGTCCATGCCTCGACCGTCCATCCGTCTAGGGATGAGACTGGTGGGTTTGATGGTGGCCTCATTCGAGGCGGTTCCCTTTGCTCAGTTTCACACAAGGATACTACAGCTCCATCTGTTATTGGTCTGGAACAGGTCTCCTCAGTCGCTGGATCATCTTTTTCAGATGTCTCCCCGGGTTCGCCGCTCGCTTCGGTGGTGGCTGAACTCAACCAACCTACTGAGGGGCAGATCCTTTCGGACTCCTCAGTGGGAGATAGTCACTACGGATGCCAGCCTCTCAGGATGGGGGGGCTTTTGGAAGGATCTGCAAGTTCAGGGTTTGTGGAGTCCCCTGGAAGCTCACGAGTCTATCATTGTTCTGGAATTGAGGGCCATCAGGTTGGTTCTTTGTCATTTGACTCATCAACTGCGAGACTTGCCGGTCCAGGTCAGGTCGGACAATCGGACGGCGGTGGCCTACATCAATCACCAGGGAGGAACCCGCAGCAGGAATGCCCTTAAGGAAGTGTCTCTGATCCTGGACTGGGCAAAGAGACATGTCCCGTGTATCTCAGCAGTTTACATCCCAGGTGTGGAGAACACGGAGGCGGACTCTCTGAGCAGGATGTCAGCCCGCAAGGGGGAATGGTCTCTCAATCCCAGGGTCTTTCACTCAATTTGTCTCAGGTGGGGGTCACCGGCGGTGGACCTATTTGCCTCCCGTCACAATCACAAACCGGCTTTTGTGTCTCTGGCGAAGGACCCACTGGCTCTCGCGACGGACGCCATGTCCCTGAACTGGAGGGATCTGGGGTTTCTGTACCTGTTCCCTCCGTTTCCCATGGTGGCCAGAGTAGTGCGCAAGCTTGCTCTGGAGAGAGCAACAGCAATTCTGGTAGCTCCAAGGTGGCCAAGACAGGTCTGGTTCGCAGACGTGGTAAGGTTGGCAGAAGATCAGTTCGTTCTGCCCCTGCTGCCAGATCTGCTCACACAGGGTCATCTTCGTTACCCCAATTTACCAACGCTGGCTTTGACGGCGTGGCTGCTGAAACCTCCATCTTGAAGGAGGAAGGTCTTTCTGACGCTGTTATTCAGACTCTCATTCGTGCTAGAAAGAAGTCTTCTTCATCCGTGTACTATAGGACTTGGAGGTCTTATATTGATTGGTGTGAGGCTAGGGCCTTCCCTTGTAGGGAATTCTTTGTTTCTAGAATTTTGGAGTTCTTGCAACATGGTCTGGACTTAGGGCTCCAACTCAGTACTCTGAAGGGGCAGGTGTCTGCCCTGGCGGTATTTTTCCAAAAGTCTTTTGCACTACATCCTTTGGTTAAGACCTTTTTCCAGGGGGTTACGCATGTGCGGCCTCCTACGAAGCCTTTGATTCCGGTTAGGGATTTGAATTTGGTTCTTTCTGCGCTACAGGGTCCCCCCTTTGAGCCCTTGCATGATATTCCTTTGTCTTCCCTTACGCAGAAGGTGGCATTTTTGGTAGCTATCACTTCAGTTAGATGTGTTTCTGAGTTGGCGGCTCTGTCTATTCAAGCTCCATATTTTGAAAGACATCAGGATAAAGTGGTTTTCCGTTTTAAGACGGACTTTCTTCCTAAGGTGGTTTCGTCCTTTCATTTAAATCAGGATATTGTTCTGCCCTCTCTCTGTCCTAACCCCAGCAATGACAAGGAGAGGGTCCTGCATTCTTTGGATGTGGTTCATGTTGTGAAGTATTATTTGGTGGTAACGTCTGCCTTTCGCAAGACTGATGCATTCTTTGTGGTACCTTTTGGGCCCAAGAAGGGTCTAGCACCCACAAAGTCTACCATCAGCAGATGGATCCGTCATGCCATTGTAGGGGCCTATTCTGCTAAGGGGAGAGATCCTCCCTTTCGTGTTACAGCTCATTCTATTCGTGCGGTTGGGGCCTCCTGGGCTTTTCAGCACCAGGCCTCTGTTGAGCAAGTTTGCAAGGCCGTTACCTGGTCTTCTGTTCACACTTTTTCAAAGTTTTACAAGGTTGATGTGCGGGCCTCAGCGGATGCTGTTTTTGGCCGCAAAGTTCTGCAGGCTGCAGTAGTTTGAGTTGTGCTTTATACCTTGTTTTTGGATCCCCACCCTTTATGGACACTGCTATTGGATGTCCCACAGGTAATTAATATCTTGAAGCGGGGTGTGTGACATACTTATAATACCCATTTTACAAGGCGAGTATTCACAAAATGGTATTTTTGCAACTTCTTTTCTCAGCCATGCTGCTGCCTGAATTCAACTGGCATAACTGACAATGCAGTAACAAGACACCCAGCAGCACTTCCTGCTTGCAGGTGGCCTGCAGATACATGAGCTGCCATTTTGTTTCTAAAATGTTCCACAGCAGAAGTTAAAAGGTAAAATATTTTTTGCGTGCAGCAATCTAAATTGCCCTGGGGAGGGATGCATATGAGCACTGTTTGTCGTGTTGGCTCGGTTTAGGTCATTTTTGGCTGTTGGTCTGCTTTAAAGTAGAACTTTCGCCATAAAATAAAATGGGGCCAATCTCCCCCAACTTACCTTTTTTATGTCGCCGCTAGCTGCTTCGACGCCCGATCCTCATCCCTGCAGCCGGCTTAGCCGTCTGTAAATGACAGTATGGCTTTAGTGGCCTCTTCAAAGTCCCGCGCAGTCATCGCATCCCAGCAATTGACACTGCACAGGTTTGAGATTGGGGGTCGTGCGCAGTGCCTGATGGGATGCAAGATGGTGCCGCCCGTCGGAAGGTCAGTGGGATCCAAGGGACCCAGAAGGTGGATCCTATGGGGAGGCGAGTAGAATCTACCCAAATGATTAAAACCGGATTGTTGAGGTTTGGGGGAATTTTTAACCTCACCCAATGTTCCTCTTTAACAAAGCCCTGTGGCTCCATCTTAACAAGAATGACTCAGATGCTTGATCTAATCTCACTTTTAAATTAGTTAGTTATCACAAATCAGGACAAAATATTTGTGACCAGCCTATTGGGGGTCTGGTGACAACAATGGTTAAATAGCAGAACTTGCCCTTTAGTCACCAAGCTGTAAAAAGGCCCCTCCTTTATCACACAAAAAGCAGCATGATGAACATTAAAAAGTGTCAAATACATTTAAAAACTTTAATTTTAAGGTGTCAATGTAGCATCAGCAAGTCAAAGAGAAGCATATTACCCTCACATTTTACAGTTTGTTATCGCCTACTACAAGCATAGGGGAACTTACCTTCTCCAATTTTTCCCATAACATAGAAGACATTCCGAATTTGTGGAACAGCTGCATAGAGATTTTCAATCTCTGCTGGTAAAAAGTATGCCACAGTTATCACACGCAACAACACACTTTAAAGCGATCACACATTTTGCTTTAAATTGCCAACATTGCCACAGTTCATGCTTGTGGGGGCATCCTGATTCGGCATAACCCCTGCAAACCACCTAAACAAGACCCACTGACTTTTTTCTGCATTCCAGAGCCAAGTGATTGCGGACAGCCAAGTGATTGCGGACAGCCAACTGCTTTTCCCACTGGGCCATAACAGTTTCCTGCTGTCATGTGGGCCCAGGACCGTCTACCAGCCCTGGAAGAGGCAAGTTTTTGTCCGTCGGCAGGGATTGGCAGCAGCGGTCACGTGGGAGCGGGGAGAGGTGAGTTTTGGGGGCTTTCTGGGGGGTTTCACACAGCGGGGCACCCTCGATCGGGGTGCCCCACCGAAGTGGACCAAAACCCAGGATAGTCAAAATCCTGGGTGTTGGTCCACTTTCAGTGGGACTGCTTTAAAGTGGACCAACACCCAGGATTTTGACTATCCTGGGTCTTGGTCCACTTCGGTGGGGCACCCCCGATCGGGGTGCCCCGCTGTGTGAAACCCCCCCGAACTCACCTCTGTCCGCGGCGACGGACAAGCCGCGGACAAGCGGCTCCTCCGCCGCCGCCTCCCGCGCCGGCCATTCACAGACGGCCGGCGCGGGCACGTCTAGAGGGGCGCGAGGGAGGCGGCGGCGGCCGGCCGCCGCCGACACTAAGGTAAGGAGTTTGGGGTGTTTGGGGGGGTTTCACCCCGCGGGACATCCCGATCTCGGATGTCCCGCGGGGAGGGAGGTGATCGGCCCGGGAATCTTATAGATTCCCGGGCCGATCACCGGTGGGTGTTGGTCCACTTTAAGGTCTAACACAAATTACTGGAATCATATTTTTAATCCCACTGAGCATATGTACAAAGCTATACTTTTGGTTACCAAAGAAAAAAAATAATTTCAAATTGGTGGAATCAGGACAAAAAGAAAAAAACTTCACTTCCTCCCACCTTATCCCCCTTGGGAACAGTTTAAAATATAATTTAATGGAGGTGCCGGGACCCACCTTTCCAGTCCCGTGAGCCGCACGCTGGCTCAAGTTGTGTGCAGCGCTGCACCTTCACCGAAACAGTGGTAAATATGCATAGTATGTAAGTAGCCCTAGAGTCCAAAGGAAGTGATGCCGGCGTCACTCGCAGGTGCAACTAGGATCAGAGCCAGCTGTTCTAGCCGCAGAGTGGGCCCAAGGAGAGGTTAGTGGACTTGGCAACCTGAGGGGTGTCACACAGCAGGGCACAGACCAAAATCCGGAATAGTGAAAATCCCAGGTTTTGGTCCAGGAGGGGTGTCAAGCCATCAAAGACTGATGGTGGGAGGTGTCGCCGCGACAGAGATGCAGGAAGAGGCATGCGACACCCAGGCCAGCAAGGGACATGGATGCAGCGATGAGGGAAGAGAGCTGCCTTCCCGGACCAGGAGCTGTATGGGTGAAATGGTGAGCATAGCGTTTTATAGTGTAATACTCAAACCCCAGAATTTCCCAGGTTTTGGTCCATCTCCCTGGAGCACCCCGTTTTGGGATGCCCCACTGTGTGAAACTCCAACATTGCACCCAGATATTACTCACCTTTCCACAGTAATGCACAGTATAAAGCTGTTGTTTTGAATGGCACTCTGACATAAGTAGGGGCAGTGCATACATCCCTAGCTCCCGCATGGGTGCCATAATGTGCACAGATGCGAAGTCCGGGATCTCTCACAGGGGAAAATGCTAAATCGGCATGCCTTAGGGGCACCTGGTTGGCCAGCCCTGGAGTCTGTTAGACACAAAGGCTGGCATCAGGTGTGATTGGTCCACTTTAATGTCCAGTAAGGACTGGCAGCTCCCCGGTGCGCACACCCTGGTGTGGGTGCATGCAGCAGAGGGAGGGGTGCCAGGGGATGGTGGTAGGAGGCCCATGATGGGGGGGGAGTATTCTTCAAACCAGGTTGTTTTACACACCAGGGCATCCCAAACCAGAATTCCCCAAGAGCGAGCTGAAGCCGGTCACTGGAATCTTTGAGGCTGCGGAGTTTGAATGGGTTTTGGGCTAATAAAAAAAAAGTGCATTAACTCTTTACTGCTCTAAATAGCTAACGCTTTTCAACACAGTATTATCGGTAATGCTCTGTAGCCTGCAAGTTTCTGTCCCGGCCTCATCATCATGCCGCTTTGGGAGACTGACGCACGCGCTTTAAAGGGCGCGAAGAAAGTTCCCCACTATTTACTGACCAACCTGCTGCGTCACCGCCGCCGCTGCCAACACCAACCATTTTCTCAGAGGACCCCGAAATCCTCGGTAATCGTAAAACAACCGGCCACACAACGGTAGTGATTACGACAGAGAAACCTCCCGCCTTCAGAGCAGAGGCGGACTCGGCGTTCCCAGCCCCGTGACGATTGGAAGATCATTTTGAGAGCTGTTTGTCTGCTCCAATAGGAAAGCGCGTCTGACTTCTCTCGTGGAACATGATTGGACGCGCTCATTGGCGGGAGGCGAGCTATAGTGAGCTGTGCTCTGAGGAGACGAGACGCGTCAGAGTTGTGTAGCGCTTCAGTGCGGCTCTTAAAGTTAGTGACGCCTATTACAAGGTACAGATACATTGGCGGCTCGGTAGTTTTCCTGAGAAGTGCTCTGGTAAAAATGCTCAATGTTTAGCTTTGAAGAGTGCGAGCAAGTTTCGAGAAACTGTGTGGCCTACAGTAACTTCAGTTCCGTGGTGGAATGTTCGTTTAACGAAGCCCCTGGCTTTTCTGGTGAAGTCTTTTGAGGCTGTAAACTACAAAGAATATCAATCTAAATCTTAAAGTGGACCAACACCCACCCCTGATCGGCCTGGGAATCTATAAGATTCCCGGGCCGATCAGCTCCCTCCCCGGGGCATCCGAAATCAGGATGCCCCGCTGTGTGAAACCCCCCCAGAAAGCTCGTAAATATGTACCTTATCGGCGACGGATAAGCTGCCGCCTCCCGCGTGCCCCTCTAGCAGGGCGCGCACCCGTGCCGGCCGTTTGTGAATGGCCTGCGCGAGAGGCGGTGGCGGCGGCTTAACCGTCGCCGATAAGGTAAGATTTTAGGGGCTTTCTGGGGAGTTAAACACAGTGGGGGGTGCCCCGCGGAAGTGGACCAACACCCAGGATAGTGAAAATCCTGGGTGTTGGTCCACTTTAAGCAGTAGATCTACCCTGTTTCCCCGAATAAGCCCTAGCATGGTTTTTAAAGTGGACCAAAACCCAGGATTTTCACTATCCTGTGCTTTGGTCCTAGCCCCTGCCCACTGTGTGACCCCCCCCCCCCCAGATCCAGATAACACATGCACGGCTCCTCGTCCAATCAGCGCACTCAGATCCGCTTGAGCCCCTTTGCTTAGGAGCTTGACTAATGTGAGCGGATCCGAGCATGCTGGCGGGTGCATCCCCCACTACCCTCTAACAGGGAGCCTGCCCGCGCCGGCCATTCGCAAATGCCTGGTGTGGGCCTGTGTCTTATGAAAGGCATAGCGGGGGTAAGCCAGCTGCTCGCGCATGTGCTGTTGGACCAGGAGTGAAGGTGAGTTTTTGGGCAAATGGGGGGGGTTTACACAATGGGGCACCCCCAAACGGAGTGCCCTGGGGGAATGAGTATGCCATAGACTCCAGGGTGGGTTTGGGGCATCCAAAATCGGGATGCCCCACTGTGTGAACCCCCCTTCAGGTCACCCTATTCACTTACCTCGTTTCCGGGTCCTTCGGCACATCTAAGCGCTGCGTCCACATCCCGCTACACCTCTAGTAGGGCGCGTGCCCGCGTCAGGCTTTTGTGAAAGGCCGGGGTGGGCACGCTCCCTGTTAGCGGGAAGCAGAGGATGCGACCATCAGAGCCGCTGCTGTTAGACTGCTGTGGGAACGGGAAGAGGCAAGCTGGTCTCAGCGTCCTGGGGGGTTTCACACAGCGGGGTGCCCCCGGGGAAAGGACCAAAACCCAGGAGAGTCAAAATCCTAGGTTTTGGTTCACTTTAAGGAGGAACTTGGACAGTCTGCGGAGTTCTCAGAAACTCTCCAAACTTCGCTCTCCATTCCCTTTAGATCTCCAATCTCATAAATGGATAATAATACCTACCGGTCTTATGCCCTACCTTCTGTGCTCGTCCGTTTTTCTCCGGGTGCCAGCGTAGGGCAGCGCCATGTTGTCTTTCCAAGATGCATTGTGCTGCCCCCGCGTTCCCGCGCTTGCGCAGTGAATTGTCTGTGACGCTTATCTCGGCCCAGGATGGCTGTGGTGAAAAGGTCCGATATTTGAAGACCAGCTTGTGGGGGTGGGGCAGGGGGGAACCCAGTGAAGACAGCTAAGACACCAGGGCCTTTAACCCTTTAACTGCCAGCCTACCTTGAGATTTTGTTGCCAGATTATTTTGCCCTATTTTGCGCTCTCCATGTTCAGCTGTGATTTTTGAAGGGATTTCCCAGGAAAGTGATATATTGTTTTTTTCAGCTGAGCCTGGGCTTTAACATGAAATGTTCTGTTTGTCATTTTCTAAGTGTATTCTCAATATTTTTGGGTGAAAATTGAGTTTGTCAATAAAATCTTATTGCGTGTGAAACCCCAATTTCTCCCGGTTACAGCGGTACCACATATGTATAGGTAGATACCCTTTCCTGCCCAGGAGACTCCCCCAAACTGAAACAACGCTTTAGGAGATTTTCAGATAAAATACAATTATGCTATGCAATATGCGCACCTTGCAGTTTTTCAAGAAAAACAACCCTTTACATTTGAAATACCCCCCACAAACTATATATTCCCTAGAAGTACACACCTCAAGCTTTCTAGGCGTACCAGGCAATCAAGGTCCTCTGAACAGAACAATACCAAACATGCATAGGTACTGTCAAAGGAAGAGTTACCAAACACCCCAAAGTAAAGCATGCATGTAAGGGTAATTTTACTTGAAAATTGTAGCTTTGTAGACAAAGTGCGCACCTTGCGCTTTTTCAAAACAACACTTTACATTTGAAATATCCCCAACAGACCGTAAATATTCTGAAAGTCTACACATTGCGCTTTCTAAGCGTACCCAGCTTGTTGTAGTGGGCTCATCTTTCTGGAAGTATTCCCTCAAAGAATTCTTTGGTTGCACAGGGTTTCCCTTAAAAAAAAAAGTATAAAAAGGCAGAATAAAAAACACATTTTCCTAAAATATCAATATGCAAACAAGAAAAAACAAGCTAAATCTAAAAGTGCACAGTCCCCCGAACAGAACAATATCCAACATGCATAGCTACTTTTAACTGCCAGCCTACTTGAGATGTTGATAGCCTCTGTTGCCAGGTCATTTTTCACCGTTTTGCGTTTTAACTGTGATTTTTGCAGAAATTTCCTGGAAAATTAAATCCTTTTTTTGCGGCAGAGTTTAGGCTTTAACTTTAACTGTTTGTAAATTTTCCACTGTTTTTTTAAAATATTTTTGAGTTAAATAAATAGTAAAAATAGTCCCATTTCTCCCTATTACAATGGTAGCACCCTGTTCCTGCCCTGGAGACCCCCCAATTTGAAAAGAGCACTTTATAACAAATAAAATTCAACTAATATCAGCACTATGAAGAGTTAAACAAAAAATTGGCGTGAGGACCCCATTTTTAAGGGTAAAGATCTCCCCAAAAAATGTTTGCCCCCCCCCCCTACCCAGCATAACCAGCCTGGGGACCAGTTATGGTGGTTTGTAGAACAGGGTGTGGAGGCCAACTTTGGTGGCCCCGCCCTGCAGGCTACAAGCCTGCATAGTCTCTGTGGCCCAGAGCTTTGTAGAGGCAGGTACTTGGGGGGGGGGGGGGCTGGGGGTTAATGGCAAGTCACCCGCTAGCCACAGGTGACTTGCCAACCCCCAAACCTTGTGAACTGATATAGGGGTCTCATGGACAGAAAAAAAACTCACTTCCGATTGTGTGTCCTGGGATGATCCTGTCCCACAGCTATCTGATTACGGCCTCCTATCCTCCATCGATCACCCCTGGCATCTGACAGCTCAATCCCAGGAGCAGGATGATGTAATCTACCCCGCCCACAAAAGGTGGGGCTAGCGGTGGTGACTGCAGATGTGGGCCCTCTCCTTTCGGTGGAAAAGCTCGGGGCCCCCTCCCCAGTGAAGAGGAGAACCGGCAGGAGGAATCTTGGTTGCAGGTGAGTAAATGTCACAGCCATTGGGTCACTGCATGCCGAAGCTATATTCTTAGTATACAATACGTCCTGCTCCAAATCTAATACTTACAGTTGGGATATACTCCGCCAGATGGCGCTGGACTGCAGAGATATATCGAAAATAGGCTCCTCCTGGCCCCTCAAATACCCAGGGACCTCCCACAAATCCCCAGAATTTCTCTGCAGTCTGGCTGTGAAGGACGAGAAATTGGCTCTCTACTCGCAGGTGAGCAGGGTTATTAACCTGCTGCCCTGTAGGACTATTCCCACCCGTTCCACTAGTAATATGCCTCCCAGCCTTGGCTGCACTGGTCGGGTGAAGGTAGGCAGCACCGCCGTTGGTGCTTAGGAGCGCTGCTCCACCGCAATCCCCCACCAAAGGGTAGGCGGTTCAGGCTTATGGTGAGCCTCTATGGGATGCCCCTCCCGCACTATTGCCCCTGCCTATCGGTGGGCCCTATTTAAGTGGCCGCCGTCCTCCCTCATCCTCCTTGTAGTCTTCGGGGGAAAAGATGGGGGGGGGGTGTATGTGTATAGATATGTATGTTATGCAGTCTGTGCTTTCACTTTTCACATTTCTTTATTCTTGTGTCAGCCGCCGCGCTGACTTGTCTTTATTGCTTTAAATTTACCGCCGCTGCGCGCTGACTTGGTTCCGTGCTTGGCGGCGGCATTACCTCAGGCGGGGGTGCGCCATCATTGGCTGTTGGCCTTTCTAGCGTCTAGCGTCTTCGTGGGCCCGTCTTTGGCGCGTTCCGCGTCATCGCGCTATTACTGGCCTGCCCCTCGAGGTATACCGACGCCATCTTTTCTGACTTGGTTGGCCTATGCGCGACGGACTCCTACCTACCGCGGTCCGTAAGTGCCCTCGCGGGCGGCTTTATCTGCTTCACTTTTGTTACGATGTACTTAAGGTCTTGTCTGCTTATGTCTTTCAGGCGGGACGAACCCTTCTTGGCTTCTCCCGGCCCTGTTTTTAGTATATTACTTGTAGGCCTTGTAAAAATTATACTCCCACTTCCCTAGCAGGTTATTGGGGCATCCAGGGTTGCTATATAGCATTATTCCCTATCGGCGTATAGCGCCGCTATAATCACCATATGGAGGCATCCCAGGATAATGTTACCGGGATCCCTTTGGGACAAGACCGGCTGTGTGTAGCGTGTGGGCAGCCTCATGCTGACGCTGACAAGGCGCGGGTCTGTGTACCCTGTGCTGAGCAGGGGCTTGCATTGCAATCTGGCCTGCCAGTGGCTGCACCTCGTTTCACTTCACCTACTCCCCCAAGCTTAAATCTCACTCCTGCTGAGTTGCATACTAGTGGGGATTCTCAGCCTGATGTGTCTTCTAGACTGGCTACTGTTGAACAGATTATTGCGAAGTCTTTAGTGCGTAAGGCCCCTGCTAAGAAGCAGCACTTGACGCCTAATGTTACTGTTTTCCCTATGGGAACTGAGGAGTTTATGAATCTGTGTGGCTATACCCCGTCTGATGAAGGGGAGCTCTTTTCTGATTCAGGCTCATCTGATGAGAGACCGAGGGGTCATGACGATTCTGGCTCTGATCCCTGGGCCCCGGATGACACTGACAGATTATTGACCCAGATGAGGTTCTGTCTATCTCTCTCCCTGTTGAGGCTCCCAGGCAAAGAGGGGAGCTTTTCCATACAGCAAGATCACGTTTGGAATTTCCAGAGCAGGCACATTTCCATAACCTTGTGCTCAAGGAATGGGAGCGCCCCAGTAAACTTCCCGGGGTTCCAAAGAGTTGGGATAGGAAGTATCCTTTTCCTGCTGAGGTGGTTAAATGTTGGTCATCCCCCCCCCCCCGAGGTGGATGCCCCGATCCTAGGGCTAACACCTCTGTCATGCATTCCCCTGATTCTACTACCCTGCGGGATGCCGAAGACTGGCGTATTGATCAGCTGGCATCCCACGCCTTTGCATGTGCGGGGACGGCGCTGCGCCCGGTCTGTGCCTCTGCCATTACTGCTGTTCCACTAGAACCCTTTTCAGAAATATGCTTGATAGTGCCCTTGATGATTTGCCTTGTGAGGTGTTTAATGCACTCTCCAGTTGTGATGTTTTTGTAAATTTTGTCCTATCAGCATTGGATGACACCATCAGAATGTGTGCCAGAACTTCTGCCCTCGTGGTGGCTATACACCGCTCGGTTTGGCTGCGCCAGTGGGCTGCTGATAACGCTGCCAAGAAGGCCCTCACTGGGTTTCCCTTTAAAGGACTCCATCTGTTTGGAGACCGCCTGGACCTTTTTGCTAAGGGAGGCAGGTTAACCCAGCGCAGGCGGCAACCTCGTGGTGCAAGACAGGGAAGGGGGGTGTCTTTCCCTGGAGCTCGGGGAGATTTCTGGGGTAGAGGCAGAGGACGTGGACGTCCTGGCTCCTCCTGGGGTCCCAAAGCGAAATCCTCTCCCAAGCCCCCTCAGGCATGATGGGGCGCCCTCACCCATCCGGGTGGGGGTACGGCTGCAGCACTTCGCTCACGTCTGGAGGCTTCATGTCTCAGACCGGTGGATTCAGGAGGTAGTGTCCTCCGGTTACAAGTTGGAGTTTGCTGCCGATCCCCCTCCAAGATTGATCAGATCCCGGATTCCTCAGGACCCTGTGTCAGCTCAGGAGCTAATGCAAGCAGTGCAAGGCCTCCTGGATCTGGGGGTCATCTGCCAGGTCCCTTTAAGAGAAAAAGGCAAGGGCTTTTATTCCAACCTATTCATAGTGCCCAAAAAGGATAGTTCTGTCAGGCCCATCCTGGACTTAAAGATTCTCAACAAGTTTGTCAGGGGCAGGCGCTTTCGCATGGAGACTCTGCGCTCTGCCATCAGTTCCCTGCGCCAAGGGGATTTCATGACTTCTGTGGACATCAAAGATGCTTACCTTCATATTCCTGTGTTCCCAGGTCATCAAAGGTTCCTCAGGTTCGCTCTGATGGATCAACACTACCAATTTGTGGCCTTGCCCTTCGGCCTCACTTCAGCTCCCAGGGTGTTCACCAAGGTGCTGGCTGACATGATGTCTCTGCTCAGATGTCAGGGCGTCCGCGTGCTTCCCTATCTGGACGACATCCTCATCACTTCCCAGTCTCTACATCAGGCAGAGTTGGATACTCAGCTGGTGGTGTCCACTCTGGAGTCATTTGGAAGGGTGATCAACCACCCCAAGTCCTCACTGTCCCCTTCCTTGGTAACTCCATTCCTAGGAATGAATCTGGATACAGTTCAGGCAAGGATCTTCCTTCCTCAGCAGAAGGTGGACAGTCTGAGTGCACAGGCTCAGTCCCTCCTAGCTTGTCCCCATCCCTCCATCAGGCAGGGGATGCAGCTGGTGGGCCTGATGGTGGCGTGCTTCGAAGCGGTCCCTTATGCTCAGTTCCACTTGAGACCTCTGCAACTTCACCTATTGTATTGATGGAGAAGGGGCTGTCTTCCTCAGTTGTGGATACTTTGATTAAAGCTAGGAAGAAGTCTTCCTCTTCCATTCATTACAGGGTTTGGCGTGCCTACATTGACTGGTGTGAGTCTGAGTCTCTTGCCTGTCGTGTGTTCTCTATTCCCAGGATTCTGGAGTTCCTGCAGCATGGGTTGGGCTCCAACTCAGTACTCTGAAGGGTCAGGTTTCTGCCCTGGCTATTTTTTTCCAGAAGTCCTTTGCTCAGCACCCTCTGATCAGGACTTTTTTCCAGGGGGTCACTCATGTGCGTCCCCCACGTAAACCTATGGTGCCTGTTTGGTATTTGAACTTGGTTCTGTCAGCCTTGCAGGGTGCTCCCTTTGAACCTGTGCAGGCTATCACTTCTGTCAGCCGTGTGTCTGAGTTGGCGGCGCTGTCCATTCAACCCCCCTACTATGAGAAGCACCAGGACAAGGTGGTGTTTCGTTTCAAACCTGATTTTCTGCCTAAGGTAGTGTCTGCCTTTCATTTGAATCAGGATATTGTTCTTCCTTCTTTGTGCCCTAATCCTAGCAATGCTAAGGAGAGAGTTTTGCACTCTTTGGATGTGGTTAGGTGTCAGGCTGTGATTCAGGCCTACTCTGCTAAGGGAAAGAATCCTCCCTTCCGCCTTGGCACTGCTCATGCCACTCGTGCTATTGGTGCCTGTTGGGCTTTTCAGCACCAGGCTTCTGTTGAACAAGTTTGCAAGGCTGCTACTTGGTCTTCTGTTCATACCTTTTCAAAGTTTTACAAGGTTGAGGGCCTCAGCTGACGCTGTTTTTGGCCGAAAAGTTCTGCAGGCGGCAGTGGTTTAAACTGCCTGCTGCTGATTTTTCTTGGGGATCCCACCCTACTTATGGACACTGCTATTGGATGTCCCAACTGTAAGTATTAGATTTGGAGCAGGACATACTGTATACTAAGAATAATACAATTCTGTGATTACTCACCTGTAGAATTGGTATTAAGAGTATACAGTACGTCCTGCTCCACCCCACCCTTGGTTTGCATTTTCTTGGATCCCCTGTATGGTGATTGTTATCATTGTTATAGTTGATAGTTTGGATTGTTTAATTCTCCCGGCTTCTCCTTAACTGCTTTTCAATGCTGGGGATTTGTGGGAGGTCCCTGGGTATTTGAGGGGCCGGGAGGAGCCTATTTTCAATGTCTCTGCAGTCCAGCGCCATCTGGCGGAGTATATCCCAACTGTAAGTATTAGATTTGGAGCAGGACGTACTGTATACTCATAATACCAATTCTACAGGTGAGTAATCACAGAATTGTATTTTTTTTGCTTTAAATAGCAGCGCCTTGGACTGACCAGGCAGGCTGTATTCTCAAACCCCAGTGGAAGTTTGGGACCTCCAGATCTTCTACATTATATGTTTTGTGTATTTTGGATGCTTATACCTAAAAGGGACAGTACATCCAACACCAATAATAAGGCAGCAAGCAGCTTGCCTGGTGCCTGCCTGTTGTGCCTTTGCTACATTTCCTGCAGTGCAGAGTAAAAGCCATAGCAGGGCTCAAGTTTGCCCCTCCTTTGAATGTAATTTCTGCAGGACCATTCTAAAAATTGGTCAGCCACTCATACAGCTGTGCCATAACACCGCTCTTCCCAGCTTAGCCATGATACAGAATTGAGGCAAGGAAAGCGGTATTGCTTAGAATACATGAGGAATTTACATATATTCAGAGATTTTGAGATGCTTCGAAATGGCTAATTTGACATTGGGGGGAGAAAGTGTGTGCCTGGATAGGGACTTGGAGCCCTGCTACTGCTTCTACCCTGTGCTGCAAGAAATGGAGGATGGGAACTTGTTATTGTATTATACCAACAGTGATTATTCTTCTGTTGTCTCCTTACATGTTGTTCTTATGTAACATGTGGATGTTCATGTACCTTATCCCTAGAAGGAAAAGGGTGACACCCAGTGGACGTTTATGGGTATCAACATTCTGTAGTTACTTTATAGAGGTTTGTATTTTCCAAGTATACCGCACGTCCTGTTTCACTAAATTCTTTACGCTTGAGATATCCGCCACAAGGTGGTGCAGTGGACTGCAGAAAAGACTTGTGGCATCTCCCAGCCTTATAAAAGGACAGGATCCTCCCACAAATTCTCAATTTTCCTTCTGTAGTCGGACTGTGAGGTTAGAAGATGGCTCTCTTACGCAGGTGAGCGAGACAACCAAGCCTGCGGCCTTGCAAGTCTATTCCCATCCGATTCTGGACTCCCACTGCCTCCCAGCCTCGGCTGACAGATCGGGTGAAGGTAGAAGAGCACTAGGGTCAAGTGCTCCAGGAGCGCTGCTTCAAGCCGCAGACCCTGTACCACAAAGGGGAGCCGGCCATAGGCTTAATGGTGAGCCTGACTGGGATGCGGAGTTCATGCACTGCCTTCCGAGGGGGTGAGTTATTTGGGGACTATGTCCTTTCTTTTACTTCTGGGGATCCCCTCCCCTCCCCTCCCTGCCATGGATACTCGCCGCTGCCTACCCTCATTTCCCTCTCTTCTCCCCCCTCTCTGACTTCTGACTCTGTTCGGGGGGGGGGGGGGGCGGGTGTCAGTGGTGGTGAGTGATGTTTTGTGTGGTAATTTGGTGATTTTGGTGTTTTTAGCTGGCGCGCAGCTTTGTGCTACGCTCCGCGGCTGTGGGCGCTATAACCTGAGGTAATTTTGCTTTGTCATGGTGCCGGCCAGGTCACCTGTGGTGTTTTCTGAGATAATTTGGTGATTTTGGTGTGTTTTTTGGTGTTTTTAGCTGCTGCGCAGCTTTGTACTACGCTCCGCGGCTGTGGGCTCTATAACCTGAGGTAATTTTGCTTTGTCATGGCGCTGGCCAGGTCACGTGTGGTGTTTTTTGAGGTAATTTGGGCGATTTTTGGTGTGTTTTTAGCTGCCGCACAGCTTTGTACTACGCTCCGCGGCTGTGGGCGCTATAACCTGAGGTAATTTTGCTTTGTCATGGCCCCGGCCGGGTTTTGTGGGCATTTTCGCACTCTTTGAGGGGGGGGGCGGGGCCTGGTGATGCTGTGAATCGCGCTGTTCCCCTGCGGCCCGCCCCTCGAGGTACCTCAGCCGGCGCCATTTTGTACAACCTGCGTGTCTGGTTTTCTTCATTCCCGGCTGCAACGCTGCTTTCCCTGGTGTATCGCTTTACCTAGCGGTCTGTGCCTGAGTGACCCCGCGGTGTCTTTGGTCCGTGAGTCCCCCTTGGATGCTCATGTGTATTTTTGCTTATGTCTTTCAGGCGGGATACCATTAGGTTGTGGTTCTCCCGGCTTACTCCTTCCTCCCCCTCACTCCCCCTTCACAAAATAGACTTCTGGGGGCATCCTGTGGGAGGGCATCCCCTGTGGCTTCTGTCTTAAGCCTTTACCCACTACTGATCTATTGCGCCTGTGTTAATCACCTTATGGAGGCTTCAGGGGATAGCGAGCCTGGGGGCCCTGCTGGGAAGCCCGGCTATGTTCCATGTGTGGGTATCCCCTGTGATTAACAGTGTCACGGTGTGCGAATGCCGTGTGCTGACAGTGTAATTGCGCTACAGGCTGGTTTTGCCTGCTTCGCTTCCCAGCTCTGCGCCTCCCTCTGCTTCACCTACTCCCCCGCTCCTGCAACTAGGCCCCTGTGAGGGCATTGTTAGCAGGGAGTCTCATTCTGATTTGGATCTGCGGGTGGCTAACATTGAGAATCAGCTTGCCAGGCCTGTTCCTAGGAAGGCCTCTGGCAAGAAGCGGCACCTGGATCCCAGGCCCTCCCCCCTGTATTTGGGGATTAATGAGTTTGGTGGCTGTTACTCCCTTGAGATGGGGGGACTTTCCCAGGATTCTGGCTCCTCTGGGAGCCAGCAGAAGGGTTGCGATAGTGACCCTGGGTCGGTGTCCGGAGAGGATTCATGGTAACCTTAGGACACTGATAATCTGCTGTCACATATTTTTGATATATTGCACATTGCTGCCCCTGAGGTGGCTAAGACAAAGCAGGGGGAGCTCTTTCACCCTGGTATACAGCGTCCAGAGTTCCCTGAGCAGGAACATTTTACCATTTTGGTACTTAAAGAATGGGAACGTCTTAGCAGGCTGCCTGCTGTGCCCAAGGGTTGGATAAAAGGTATCCCTTTCCTGCTGATCTTGTTAAGAAGGCTTGTTTTTAGCTGGCGCGCAGCTTTGTGCTACGCTCCGCGGCTGTGGGCGCTATAACCTGAGGTAATTTTGCTTTGTCATGGTGCCGGCCAGGTCACCTGTGGTGTTTTCTGAGATAATTTGGTGATTTTGGTGTGTTTTTTGGTGTTTTTAGCTGCTGCGCAGCTTTGTACTACGCTCCGCGGCTGTGGGCTCTATAACCTGAGGTAATTTTGCTTTGTCATGGCGCTGGCCAGGTCACGTGTGGTGTTTTTTGAGGTAATTTGGGCGATTTTTGGTGTGTTTTTAGCTGCCGCACAGCTTTGTACTACGCTCCGCGGCTGTGGGCGCTATAACCTGAGGTAATTTTGCTTTGTCATGGCCCCGGCCGGGTTTTGTGGGCATTTTCGCACTCTTTGAGGGGGGGGGCGGGGCCTGGTGATGCTGTGAATCGCGCTGTTCCCCTGCGGCCCGCCCCTCGAAGTACCTCAGCCGGCGCCATTTTGTACAACCTGCGTGTCTGGTTTTCTTCATTCCCGGCTGCAACGCTGCTTTCCCTGGTGTATCGCTTTACCTAGCGGTCTGTGCCTGAGTGACCCCGCGGTGTCTTTGGTCCGTGAGTCCCCCTTGGATGCTCATGTGTATTTTTGCTTATGTCTTTGAGGCGGGATACCATTAGGTTGTGGTTCTCCCGGCTTACTCCTTCCTCCCCCTCACTCCCCCTTCACAAAATAGACTTCTGGGGGCATCCTGTGGGAGGGCATCCCCTGTGGCTTCTGTCTTAAGCCTTTACCCACTACTGATCTATTGCGCCTGTGTTAATCACCTTATGGAGGCTTCAGGGGATAGCGAGCCTGGGGGCCCTGCTGGGAAGCCCGGCTATGTTCCATGTGTGGGTATCCCCTGTGATTAACAGTGTCACGGTGTGCGAATGCCGTGTGCTGACAGTGTAATTGCGCTACAGGCTGGTTTTGCCTGCTTCGCTTCCCAGCTCTGCGCCTCCCTCTGCTTCACCTACTCCCCCGCTCCTGCAACTAGGCCCCTGTGAGGGCATTGTTAGCAGGGAGTCTCATTCTGATTTGGATCTGCGGGTGGCTAACATTGAGAATCAGCTTGCCAGGCCTGTTCCTAGGAAGGCCTCTGGCAAGAAGCGGCACCTGGATCCCAGGCCCTCCCCCCTGTATTTGGGGATTAATGAGTTTGGTGGCTGTTACTCCCTTGAGATGGGGGGACTTTCCCAGGATTCTGGCTCCTCTGGGAGCCAGCAGAAGGGTTGCGATAGTGACCCTGGGTCGGTGTCCGGAGAGGATTCATGGTAACCTTAGGACACTGATAATCTGCTGTCACATATTTTTGATATATTGCACATTGCTGCCCCTGAGGTGGCTAAGACAAAGCAGGGGGAGCTCTTTCACCCTGGTATACAGCGTCCAGAGTTCCCTGAGCAGGAACATTTTACCATTTTGGTACTTAAAGAATGGGAACGTCTTAGCAGGCTGCCTGCTGTGCCCAAGGGTTGGATAAAAGGTATCCCTTTCCTGCTGATCTTGTTAAGAAGGCTTGTCCAATACTTTGGTCATGCCTTCCCCTGCCACTACCTCTCTGAGGGATGGTGAGGACCGACACATGGATCAATTGGCCTGCCATGCTTTTACCTGTGTGAGGGCTGGATTGCGTCCGACCTGTGCCGCTGCCATTACTGCTATTGCCCTCAAGAGGCTGCTCAAGCGTCTCCTTTGATGGTGCTACGGCTGGTAGCGCGGGGGGGGGGGGACTATGGTACTCTCTTACTTTGTTCTGATTTAGAGGACATTTCGGGGGTCCTCCATCCTCCTCCTTTCCTTTCGGCTCCCAGAGGAGGTCGTGGCTCCCTCTTCTCTAGTGGCCGCAGAGATTCTTGCGGCCGTGGCAAATCCCGTGGTCGTCCCGTTCTCTCCTGGATACCAAGCCCAAACCCTCTCACAAGCCCCCTCAGGCATGAAGGGGCACCCTTATCCATCCGGGTGGGGGGACGGTTTCGGCTCTTTGCTCACGTCTGGAGGCTTCACGTCTCAGGCCGATGGATACAGGAGGTATTGTCCTCCGATTACAAGGTCTGAAGGGCCTTAACAAATGGTCAGATTCAAGCATTTTCGTATAGAGACGCTACGCTCTGCTGTCAGTACCCTTCACCCGGGCGACTTCATGACCACTGTGGACATCAAGGATACTTTTCTTATGTGCCTATCTTTCCGGGTCATCAGAGATTTCTAAGGTTCACGCTGGAGGATCAGCATTACCAGTCTTCGGCTCTGCCCTTTGGTATCACCTAGGCACCTCGGGTGTTCGCCAAGATACTGGCGGGAGTGTTGGCTCTGCTACGGATCCAGGGCATCCACATCATTCCTTGCCTGGATGACATCCTGATTGTGACCCTGTCCTTTCCTTGGGCCGAGCAGGACATTCAGATGGTGACTTCCACTCTGGAGTCCTTCGGCTGGGTGTTCAACTTTCCCAAGTCTTCTCTGTCCCTGTCCTTGGTGAGGTCCTTTCTGGGCATGGCTCTGGTTACCTCTCAGATCAGGGTGTTCCTTCCTCAGCAGAAGGTGGAGGATCTTCAGGTGCAGGCTCGGGCTCTGCTATCATGTCCTCATCCCTCCATCCGTCAGGGGATGCAGTTGGTGGGCCTGATGGTGCCCTGCTTCGAGGCAGTCTCCTTCAGTTTTTCATGAGACATCTTTAGTTACACCTCTTGTCAGTGTGGGATCGGGACCCTGTGTCCCTGGATCAGGAATTTGCTCTGTCCCCTCTGGTCAGTCAGTCCCTCTCGTGGTGGCTGGACTCAAGGATCTCCTAGTAGGCAGGACCTTTCTGCCCCCATGCTGGGAGACTGTCACCACAGATGCCCAGGCTTTTGGAAGTCTCTGAAGTTCCAGGGTCAGTGGTGTCCTCAGGAGGCCCATGCTCCCATCAACATTCTGGAACTGCCGGCGATAAGGTTGGTCCTTTCCCAGTTGACCCCACACCTTCGGGGTCGGGCTGTTCAGATCCTCTCGGACAACCAGATGGCGGTTGCCTACATCAATCAACAGGGAGGGACTCAGAGCAAGCGAGCCCTCATGGAAGTGTCCCTGATACTATCCTGGGCGGAGGAGCATGTCTCCTGCATATCGGCAGTTTACATCCCGGGAGTGGAAAGCCTGGAGGCAGACTCCTTGAGCAGGGGGATGTCTCGTCTGGGGGAGTGGTCCCTCAGCAACAGGGTATTTCGCTCCCTGTGCCGCTGCTGGGGTCTGCCGGATGTGGACCTGTTTGCTTCACGTCACAATCACAAGCTTCCATCCTTTGTCTCTCTGTCACAGGACCCTCTGGCCTTTGCCACGGATGCGCTTGCAATGCCTTGGAAGGGGTTTCGGCTCCTCTATGTGTTCCCTCCATTTCCTCTTTTGGGCAGGGTGCTGCGCAAGATAGCCCAGGAAGGGGTGCCAACCATTTTGGTGGCCCCCTGTTGACCAAGAAGGGGGTGGTTTGCAGACATCGTGCAGTTGGCAGTAGATCGGTACGTCCTGCCCAAGGATTCAGATCTGCTCACTCAGGGGCAGCTGTGCCATCCCAATTTACAAACGCTGGCTTTGACGACTTGGCTGCTGAAACCTCCATCTTGATGGAAAAGGGGTTGCCTGCCTCTGTTGTTGATACCATGATTAGGGTTAGGAGGAAGTCCTCGTCCTTTATCTATTTCAGGGTCTGGCATGCTTACATGGTGTGCCTGGTGTGAGTCTAAATCTCCTCCCTGTCGGGTGTTTTCTATTCCTAGGATTCTGGAATTCTTGCAACATGGTTTGGATTTGGGCCTTCAACTTAGTACCCTCAAAGGTCATGTTTCAGCTCTGGCAATTTTTTTTCAAAGATCTTTTGCCAGTCACCGTTTGGTTAAGACTTTTTTTTCAGGGGGTCTCTCACGTGCGTCCGCCACGTAAGCCTATGTTACCAGTTTCGGATTTGAATTTGGTGTTATCTGCTCTGCAGGGTCGTCCCTTTGAGCCTCTCCGTGAGGTTGCTTTGCCCATTTTGACTCTTAAGGTAGCCTTTTTGGTGGCTATCACTTCTGTCAGGCGTATTTCTGAGTTGGCCTCCTTATTTTGAGTGACACTAGGACAAGGTGGTGTTTCGGTATAAGCCAGATTTCTTGCCTAAGGTTGTGTCTGCTTTTCGTCTCAATCAGGACATTGTCTTCCTTGTGTCCTAATCCTGCTAATTCCAAGGAGAGGACTCTGCATTCTTTAGATGTGGTCAGGGTTCTGAAGTTTTACTTGGTACCTATTGAATCATTCAGGAAGACTGATGCTCTTTTTGTTCCTCCTTCTGGTCCTAGGAAGGGTTTGCCTCCGTCTAAGTCTACTATCAGCAAGTGGATTCGTCAGGCGGTGGTGCAAGCCTATTCTGCTAAGGGGAAGGAACCTCCCTTCCGCCTTACTGCTTATTCCACTCGTGCTATTGGTGCCTCTTGGGCCTTTCAGCACCTGAAACTAAGGCTGAAACTTGGTCTTCTGTTCATACTTTTTCAAAGTAGGGGCCTTGGGGTTGATGTTAGGGCCTCAGCTGATGCTGCTTTCTTTGGGGAACCCACCCTACTTTACGGACACTGCTTTTGGACGTCCCAAGCGTAAATAATTTAGTGAAACAGGACGTGCTGTATACTTGGAAAAATACAATTCTGTGAGTACTCACCTGTAGAATTGATTTTGTAGTATACAGCACGTCCTGTTTCACCCCTCCCTTGTTATCATTATTTTTGGTTACCTCTGTATGGTGATTTGTTCAGATGTTTCGTTGGGGGTTCCTTAATTTATTCTTAGTATACAGTACGTCCTACTCCAGAAAGAATACTTACTATCGGGTAGTACTCCGCCAGATGGCGCTAGACTGCAGAGACATGTCCATTTCCCCCCCCCCCCCCCCCCCCCCCGTTGCGGCTCCCAGGCAAAGGGGAGAACTGTTTCATACCGCTAAGTCACGCTTGGAATTTCCAGAGCAAGCACATTTCAATAATCTGGTGCTCAAGTAATGGGAACGGCCCAGTAGACTTCCCGGTGTACCTAAGAGTTGGGATAGGAAGTATCCCTTTCCTGCTTATGTGGTAAAGTGTTGGTCATCCCCTCCCGAAGTGGATGCCCCGATCCTAGGGTTATCTAACACCTCTGTCATGCACTCCCCTGACTCTACTACCCTGCGGGATGCTGAGGACCGGCGCATTGACCAGCTGGCATCCCATGCCTTTGCATGTGTGAGGACGGCACTGCGCCCAGTCTGTGCCTCGGCCATTACGGCTGTAGCCCTTAGGACCCTGCTCAGAAAGATGCTTGACAGTGCCCCTGATGATTTGCCTTGTGAGGTGTTTAATGCACTCTCCAGTTGTGATGTTTTTGTAAATGTTGTCCTCTCTGCCATGGATGACACCATTAGAATGTGTGCCAGAACATCTGCCCTTGTGGTGGCTATACGCCGCTCGGTTTGGCTACGCCAGTGGCTGCTGACAACGCTGCCAAGAAGGCCCTCACTGGTTTTCCCTTCAAAGGACTACGCCTGTTTCGGGACCGCCTGGACCTTTTTGCTAAGTCTAAGGCAGGTTACCCCATCGCAGGCGGCAGTCTCGCCCCTTTCGGGGTCAGGGCTCCTTCTCCTCCCCCTACCGTGGTGCTAGACAAGGGAGGGGGGTTTCCTTTACTGGGGCCCGGGGAGACTTCTGGGGTAGGGGCAGAGGACGTGGACGTCCTGGCTCCTCCTGGGCCCCAAGATTAAGTCCTCTCCCAAGCCCCATCAGGCATGATGGGGCGCCCTCACCCATCCGGGTGGCTTCATGTCTCAGACCGGTGGCTTCAGGAGGTAGTGTCCTCCGGTTACAAGATAGAGTTTGCTGCCTGGCCGCCCCCAAGATTCATCAGATCCCGGATTCCTCAGGACCCTGTGTCAGCTCAGGAGCTAGTGCAGGCAGTGCAAGACCTCCTGGAGCTGGGGATCATCTGCAAGGTCCCTTTAAGAGAAAAAGGCAAGGGCTTCTATTCCAACCTATTCACAGTACCCAAAAAGGATGGGTCACTCAGGCCCATCCTGGACTTGAAAATCCTCAACAAATTTGTCAGGAGCAGGAGATTTCGCATGGAAACTTTGCGCTCTGCCATCAGTTCCCTGCGCTCAGGGGATTTCATGACTTCTGTGGACATCAAAGATGCTTACCTTCATGTTACTGTATTTCCAGGTCATCAAAGGTTCCTCAGGTTCGCTCTGGAGGATCAACACTACCAGTTTGTAGCATTGCCCTTTGGTCTCACCTCAGCTCCCAGGGTATTCACCAAGGTGCTGGCGTGATGTCGCTGCTCAGGTTTCAGGGCATCCGCGTGCTGCCTTATCTGGACGATATTCTCATCACCTCCCAATCTCTACATCAGGCAGAATTGGTTACTCAGCTGGTGGTGTCCACTCTGGAGTCATTTGGATGGGTGATCAACCACCCCAGGTCTTCACTGTCCCCCTCCTTGGTGACTCCCTTCCTAGGAATGAATCTGGATACAGTTCAGGCAAGGATCTTCCTTCCTCAACAGAAGGTGGACAGTCTGAGTGCACAGGTACAGTTCCTGCTATCTTGTCATCATGTTTCCATCAGGCAGGGAATGCAGCTGGTGGGTCTGATGGTGGCGTGCTTTGAGGCGGTCCCTTATGCTCAGTTCCACTTGAGGCCTCTGCAACTCCACCTCTTGTCAGTGTGGGACAATGATCCAGTGTCCCTGGACAGGGTCTGTGTGCTTTCCTCCCTGGTCAGGAGGTCCCTCTCGTGGTGGATGGACTCAAGGAATCTGTTGGGGGGCAGATCCTTTCTGACCCCTTCCTGGGAGACAGTCACCACGGATGCCAGTCTGTCATGTTGGAGGGGGGGGGCTTCTGGAAGTCCCTGCGGTTCCAGGGGAGGTGGGATCCTCAGGTGGCCCACACACCCATCAATGTCTTGGAGCTGCGAGCGATCAGGTTAGTCCTGGCTCGGTTGACTACTCCCCTTCGGGGCCTGCCTGTTCAGGTGCGCTTGGACAACCAGACGGCAGTTGCCTACATCAATCATCAGGGAGGGACCCGGAGCAAGAGGGCCCTCCAGGAAGTGTCTCTAATCCTGACCTGGGCGGAGACCAATGTCCCCTGCATATCAGCTGTGTACATCCCGGGGGTGGAAAATCTGCTAGCAGACTCTCTGATCAGGGGGACCTCTCGCCAGGGAGAATGGTCCCTCTGCAACAGGGTGTTCCAATCTCTGTATCACCGTTGGGCCAACCAGATGTGGATCCCGTCACAATCACAAGTTCCCGGCCTTTGTCTCCCTGTCCCAGGATCCTCTGGCCTTGACCTCGGATGCTCTAGCAATGTCATGGCAGGACTTTCAGTTTCTGTATGTCTTCCCTCCATTTCCCCTGCTGGGCAGGGTTCTGCGCAAGATTGCTGTTGAGGGGGTGTCAGCAATTCTGGTGGCCCCCAGGTGGCCAAGAAGAGTGTGGTTCGCAGACATAGTGCAGCTGGCAGTAGATCAGTACGTTCTACCGATGGTGCCAGACCTGCTCACTCAGGGCTCCCTACGCTATCCCAATTTACAAACTCTGGCTTTGATGGAGAAGGGGCTGTCTACTTCGGTGGTTGTTACCATGATAAAGGCTAGGATGAAGTCGTCTTCTTCCATTTACTACAGGGTTTGGCGTGCCTACATTGACTGGTGTGAGTCTAGGTCTCTTCCCTGTCGCGTTTTCTCTATTCCCAGGATTCTGGAGTTCCTGCAGCATGGGTTGGACATGGGGCTCCAACTCAGTACTCTGAAGGGGCAGGTCTCTGCCCTGGCTGTTTGCTTCCAGAAGTCATTTGCTCGGCACCCTCTGATCATTTTTCCAGGGGGTCACTCATGTGCGTCCCCCACGTAAGCCTATGGTGCCTGTTTGGGATTTGAACTTGGTTTTTTCAGCCTTGCAGGGATATCCCTTTACTGTGCAGGATGCTACCCTGGCCATTCTTACGCTCAAGGTTGTCTTTCTGGTGGCTATCACCTCTGTTAGGCTTGTGTCTGAGTTGGCGGCGCTTTCCATTCAGCCCCCCTACTATGAGACACCAGGGTAAGGTGGTGTTTCGCTTCAAGACAGATTTTCTGCCTAAGGTAGTGTCTGCCTTTCATTTGAATCAGGACATTGTTCTTCCTTCATTGTGCCCTAATCCTAGTAATGCTAAGGAGAGAGTTTTGCATTCCTTGGATGTGGTTAGGTGTCTTAAGTACTATCTGGTGGCTACTATCTGTGGTCCCTTCTGGTCCTAGGAAGGGTTTGGCTCCTGCCAAATCTACTATCAGCAAATGGATCCGTCAGGCTGTGATTCAGGCCTATTGTGCTAAGGGGAAGAATCCTCCCTTCCGGCTTACTGCTCATTCCACTCATGCTATTGGTGCCTCTTGGGCTTTTCAGCACCAGGCTTCTGTTGAACAAGTTTGCAAGGCCGCTACTTGGTCTTCTGTTCATACGTTTTCAAAGTTTTACAAGGTTGATGTTAGGGCCTCAGCTGATGCTGTCTTTGGCCGCAAGGTTTTGCAGGCGGCAGTGATTTAAACTGTCTGCTGTTACCTTTTTGGGGATCCCACCCTACTTTATGGACACTGCTATTGGATGTCCCGATAGTAAGTATTCTTTCTGGAGCAGGACGCACTGTATACTAAGTGTACATTACTCAGTGTGATTACTCACCTGTAGAATTGGTATTATGAGTATACAGTACGTCCTGCTCCACCCCACCCTTGGTTTTGCATTATCTTGGATCCACTGTATGGTGATTGTTATCATTGTTATAGTTACCAGTTGGAGCCTATTTTCGTTGTCTCTGCAGTTTAGCGCCATCTGGTGGAGTATTACCTGATAGTAAGTATTTTTTCTGGAGCAGGACGTACTGTATACTCATAATACCAATTCTACAGGTGAGTAATCACAGAATTGTATTTTATTCTCCCGGCTTCTTGTTTAACTGCTTTGTAACACTGGGAATTTGTGGGAGGTTCCTGTCCTTTTATAGGGCTGGGAGATGCCACAAGTCTTTTCTGCAGTCCACTGCGCCACCTTGTGGCGGATATCCCAAGCGTAAAGAATTTAGTAAACAGGACGTGCTGTATACTACAAAATCAATTTTACAGGTAAGTACTCACAGAATTGTATTATTATGTTCCAATACTATGCCATTACATACTTCGTAAATCTATGTATTATGATGAATTTGTAATACATTATTTGGATATTTATCAAGAATGCAAGCGATGTGTCAGCTGTTCATACTTGATTGTGGATGTCCCAGTCGTGAACACTTTAGCCTGGATCAGGCATCTTTATTTTCAGATGTGCTGGTGACCCCGGTGGAGGATATTACAGAGACAGTTCTGTGTTCTCTCTTCTATTTATGTTTCATTAGGTCCTTCTAAAGATCAGGTTAGAGGATGGACCAATACCCGGGATTTTGCGATTTCCCCCTGCCCCCACTGGGTTTTGATCCGATGCTCTACTGTGTGCTCCAACGCCAGACACAGATGTGGTCACACGGCCGCCCCGTCCCTCAGCACTGTCAACGTGAGCGAGTCTGGCATTTTTGACCACTGCAGCTTGCCATGTTAGGCACAGGAGTGGCCATGCGATTACAGTTGTGTGATCATGGAGAAATAAAATTGAAAGGAGGGGCAGTTGGAGACCTGCTACCACACGCTGCAGGAGATGGAGGAGAGGCTTAGGTCTTACCTTACCAGGTTACACATATTGCTGCCTTGTTATTGCATTTGCCTGGACTATCGCTTTAAAGTGGACCAACACCCAGGGGGGATTGGCCCGGGAATCTATAAGATTCCCGGACCGATCAGATCCCTCCCCGCGGGGCATCCGAAATCGGGATGTCCCGCGGGGAGGAACCCCCCAGGAGGCCCACAATCCTTACCTTACCGGCGATCCAACGGCGCATGCGCGAGACGCGGCCGAGTCTCTCGCTTCCCTCTAGCAGGGCGCGCTCCCGCGCCGGCCGTTTTGTGAATGGCCGGCGCAGGCGCGCTCCCTGTTAGAGGGAAGCGAGAGACGCAGCCAATGACAGCGCTCTGGTATGCGCGTCCAAGCGGCTTTGGACGCGCATACCAGAGCGGCTCTGAGCGCTGTCATTGGCCGGACGAGGTCACGTGGGAGCGGGGAGAGGTGAGTTTTTGCGGCGATCGGGGGGGTTTCACACAGCGGGGCACCCCCGATCGGGGTGCCCCACCTAAGTGGACAAACACCCAGGATAGTCAAAATCCTGGGTGTTGGTCCACTTTAAGGCAAAATATAAAGCCGGGGATATGATCCTTGCCTCCCAGTTTCCTTGACAGCAAGATTGCTTTCTTGGAAGGATGTAGTTGGTGATTTAAGATCTCCTGTTCTATACAATGCCTATGTTTTCTATGTAGTCCCTGTGAATTACAGATTTGGATTGTTATATTCAGTGTGTAAGAGGGGACGCTATGTGCCTATTATCCCCAGTCTCTTGCTCACTATACTTTCAGCATAACAACATGAATTATGTTTTTGGTTCCAGTAAACTTTACACTGTGAGGAAGTTTAGAAGTTATAAGCTAATGGTGAATATTGCAGGGGTGAGGTTGCATTCAGTTCGCCATTTAATAAAATATTTTATTATAAAAAATATGGGGTTTAGCTATACAAAAGGGGCTGGAAATCGACAACCACCTTTTAATGCAGCAGCACAGCAGGATGGAGGGTAGAAAGCTCTGATTTTGCACTTTGTGTGGAGAAACCTTAGATGTTAAATGTTGAAATTACAAATTGTGTTTTTTTTTAACATAAGTAAAAGTTGCATACAAAACAGTCTTCAAACATATTTTCCAGTTTTTCTTTTTTGTGTCCCTGCACTTTAAAATTGCCAACTCTAAACTAACTTGCCTCTGGCATTTCTACTTTGCATGAACATCTGCTTTAAAATAAACAGACTTTTACATTTAAGGTGACACTGCTAATAGAAATATTTTACAGGCAATTGCTCCTTTTGCTTTTCTGTCCTCCTGAAACACATGCATCAAAAAGACATTAAATTTACAACAACACATTAAATATACAGTGGACAGATTCCTAACCGCACCAAGACAGTTTAATTTTTGATTTCCCACAAGTCTAACACCTGATCTGCCATATGTTTTGCATCTTTGTAACTTAAAAAGGTTACAGACTGGTTCCAAAGGGGGAATAGTCATGGAAAAGTGACAGATTATTTACACAGAAATTCAGAGATTAAAAATAAAATCCGACTGCGGACAACATTTTTTTTTTTAGTTTTTGGAGTGGACTTATGGGACGAGTACACCATTGGGATGATGCATCCTCATTTCCTGTCCAAAAATGGACATTGCAGAATAGCCAGGGGTGTGTCATTGGTTCATTTCAAACCTAGTAACACCCATGTATTCTTGAGTGAAAAAAAAATATTAGTTGTAAACTTTCTCCTTAAGTGTATTTAGGCCAAGGAAAATGTCTGTGAAAGTCATATTAAATTAGAAAAGGCACTTGGATAAATGGCGAAATGTCTTCAAGAGAAAAACATAAAGTATGATTGCTTTGACCTATTTTTTTTTTTTTATGTGTATAGATATGTATGTTATGCACATTATTTCACTTTTCACATTTCTTTATTCTTGTGTCAGCCGCCGCGCTGACTTGTCTTTATTGCTTTTAACCCTTTAAATGCCAGCCACGTAAAATTTACGTGGTTGCCTCTCCGTCACTTAAGTGCCAGCCACATAAAATTTACGTGCCTGGCATTTACCCCCTGCTAGCGGGCAAAAAAAAAAAAAATACCTGACCCCTCGTTGGATCCGGCCGGGTCTCCTCTTTAATTTGGTGCCATCCGATCCCCCGGAATAGCCCCGCCTCCCCCCCGCTTCTGCAGCAGCAGCTGCTAACTGTAAAAAAATGAAAATGACATTCACTTACCTGCTTGTGCGCTGGCTCCCGCTGTCCCTCCTCTTCACCTGGGGGGCCTCCGATCCCCCCCCCCCAGGACTTACGGATCTTCAGGAGAGAGCCCGGGAGGCTCTCTCCTCTCTCCTCCTCGATGGCGGCCGCCATCTTGCCGCTAAGCCAAGATGGCGTCATCCCGGCCCCAATCTCCAGCTTCAGCCTTCTCAGCTGTCAGATGCCGGTGATCGGTGCCGGGGAAGGAGGTGGCAGGAGATCCTCTGATCTCCTGCCTCCCCTTTCTCTGGATGCCGATCACCAGCATCTGTCATCAGAGCGGCGAGGGACAAGAGCTTACAATCGGAGGTAAGTACAGTAAAAAATTTTATTACTTTTGTGGTGTTTTTTTGTTCACAGTTAACCCTTTGTGAGCTGGTAAGGGGTCCATGAGACCCCTTATACCAGGTCACAAGGCTCTGGGTCTGGCAAGTCTCCTGCGGCTAGTGGGTTACTTGCCATTAACCCCCAGCCCCCCATTACCTGCCTCCACAACGGCCAGGGGGGGGGGGCAGAAGGGCCCGGGCCACTTAGTGGCTATGTGGGCTAGTAGCCTGCAGGGCCAGGGGCCACCAACTCTGGCCCCTGCGCCCTGTTCTACAAGCCCCCATAGCTGGCCCGGGTCGGTAATGCTCGGTAGGGGGGACCCTACGTCATTTTTGGGGGGATTTTTAAGGGTTTTTAACCCTTAAAATTCCAAAAAAAAATGGGGTCCCCACCCCCTGGGAGGGGGGATCCTATGTCTTTTTTTTTTTTTTTTTTTAACCCTTTTGTGTTCTGTCATCCAGCAGCTATAAAAGGCTTCTAGCAAGTGAGCAGAAGCCAGTGATCGCCGAGGGACAGAGTGCTCCAGTATGGATGGGAGGTAAGTATTAAAAAAAAAAATAATAATAAAATATTGTTCTAAGCATACAGCACGTCCTGCTCCAAAGTAGTAACAACATGTGGGTAATACTCCGCCTCCGGCGCCGTGCACTGCAGACATGTAGAAAACAAGCTCCTCCCGGCCCTACATATACCGAGGGACCTCGCACAAATCCCCAGATTTCTCTGCAGTGCTGGAACTGCGAAGACATGAAGTATCACGCTATCGCAGGCGAGCGGGGCTTGACAGCCCGAGGCCCTGCGGGACTACTTCCACCCATCCTCATTGTGAATGAATGCCTCCCAGCCTGGGCTGAGTTGGTCGGGTGAAGGTAGGCAGCACCTAGTGTGCTTACGGAGCTAGTCTCCACCGGAATCCCCCTCCATATGGTAGGCGGTTAAGGCGAATGGTGAGCCTTCAGTGGATGCCCCTCCCGCACCAGTGCCCCCATGTCCCATCTAATGGTGAACCCTCTATTCGGGTCACCTTCCTCCCCAGATTCCCCCGTTAGAGGGGGGAAAAAGAGGGGGGGTTATGTGTTTGATGCCCTATCCTTGCCTTTTTTACACTATAGATGGCTTTACCGCTACCGGGTGTCAGAGCGCGTTTCACTTTTTATTTTTTCAGCTAACCGCAGCGTTTTACTGTTTTCTATGGCGCATACGGCAGCACTGTTCGGGGAAGCTACGGCGTTTTTCAATCTCCTTACTCACTCTGTCAGACTTCTTCTCTGATGCTGACGTATCTACTATTCTCTCCTGATTGGCTGCGTGCCTTCTAGCTTCGCGCTCTCCGGGGGGGGGGGGTGGTTTCGGTCTGGCGCGTTCCGCGTCATCGCCCGCTCTGGCCCGCCCTTCGAGGTTCGCTGGGCGCCATTTCCTTCTCGTATGCGCGTGGTGAAGACGGTCCTCCCCTCGCAGACCTGTAAGTGCCCTCATGGGCGATCTTTTCCCTAGCTTGCTTCTTCGCGCTCGGCTCTGACATCCCTGTTCCCCTTGTGTCTTTCAGACAGCGGTCCTCGGTGGCTTCTCCCGGCCCGACGTAGCGCCCGGTCCAGACCATTTTTCAGAAATGACTCCCACTTCCCAGTGGGTTATTGGGGCATCCAGGGTTGCTTAAAGCGTCAATCCCTACTGGCATATTACATTTAATAATCACCATATGGAGACATCCCAGGATATTGCTAACGGGGTCCCCCCGGGACAAGCCCGTCTGTGTGCAGCTTGTGGGGTTTTACCTAGCAGCGGTGACAATGCACGGGTCTGCGTACCTTGTGCCCAACAGGCGCTAGCCGGTCTCCCCATCTCTTCCGAGGCCGGGTCCACACCTCGCCTTACTTCCCCTACTCCCCCAAGCTTGAGCCTAACCCCCAATACTAGTGGGGATTCTCACGCTGATTTGGCCTCTAGATTGGCTAGTGTGGAAAGCTTCATCGCTGGCTCCTTGGCGCGCAAGGCTACTGCCAAGAGGCGTCATTTGAATCCTGAAGCTACTATTCTTCCTGTAGAATCTGATGATTTACTGCTTTCCTATGCTCAGTCCCCATCAGAGGAAGGGGAACTGCTCTCTGACTCAGGGTCCTACGAGGACAAGTCCAGGAGTCAGGAAGAGTCTGGTTCTGATCATTGGTCCCAGGACGACATTGATAGACTGCTGTCTCAGATCTTTGATGTGTTATCCCTCTCTCCCCCTCCCGCGGCCCCTCGGCAAAGGGGTGATCTGTTTCATACCGCTAGGGTGCGGTTGGAGTTTCCCGAACAAACTCACTTTAATAACCTAGTGCTGAAAAAATGGGAACATCCCAGCAAACTCCAGGGGATTCCTAAAGCTGTGGATAAGAAGATTTCCTGTCGATCTGGTTAAGTGTTGGACATCGCCCCCCGAGGTCGATGCCCCGATTCTGAGTCTGTCCAACACCTCTATTATGCACTCCCCCGACACTACTACGCTGCGGGATTTAGAGGATCGGCGAGTCGATCAATTGGCATGTCATGCCTTTGCATTTGGGGGAGCGTCGCTCCGCCCGGTTTGCGCCTTAGCCATCACGGCGGTGGCGCTCAGGACGGTGGTTAAGACTGCCCTGGAAGGGGCGGATGACTTGCCCTCTGAGGCCGCCAACGCTCTGGCCACTTGTGAGACCTTTGTGAATTATATCCTATCTGCATCGGACGATGCTATTAAGCTGAGCACTAGATCTTCTGCTCTGGTGGTGGCCATACGCCGCGCGATCTGGTTACGCCAGTGGGCTGCTGACAACGTAGCCAAGATTCCCCCTACCAGGTTCGTTGGGTATCGGATCCCACAGGATCCTGCCTCAGCTCGAGTTTTGATGCTGGCTGTGCAGGACCTGGATTCTGGACTCGGTTCAGTCAAGGATATTCCTTCCTCCGCAGAAGGTGGAAGCTCTTGACAACCCAGGCGAGGTCCCTGCTCGCGAACCCTCATCCCTCCATCCGGCAGGGAATGCAGGTTGTGGGCTCGATGGTGGCAAGCTTTGAGGCGGTGCCCTTTGCCCAGTTTCATCTGAGAACTCTGCAGCTTCACCTTCTGTCAGTATGGAACAAGGACCCAGCATCTTTGGACGACAGCTGGGTGATTCCCCCCTCGGTCAGACAATCCCTTGCGTGGTGGTTGGACCACAGGAACTTGACAAGGGGCAGATCCTTCCTGGCTCCCTCTTGGGAGACCGTCACGACGGATGCCAGTCTTTCGGGCTGGGGGGGATTCTGGAAGTCCCTGCGCTTCCAGGGGAGAGGGGCCCTCAGGAGGCCCATCTTCCTATCAATGTCCTGGAACTCAGGGCGTTCCGATTGGTGCGGGAACGATTGACCCAGCACCTGCAGGGTCTGGCGGTTCAGGTACGCTCAGACAACAGGACGGCGGTTGCCTACATCAATCATCAGGGAGGAACCCGGAGCAAGGGTGCTCTCCAGGAGGTGTCCCTGATTCTAACATGGGCAGAGACCAATGTACAATGCATATCGGCTGTCTACATTCCGGGGACGGAGAATCTGCTAGCAGATGCTCTGAGCAGGGGGTCGTCCCGTCAGGGGGAATGGTCCCTCTGCGACAGGGTATTTCAGTCCCTGTGTCACTGTTGGGGTGTGCCAGACGTGGACCTATTTGCATCACGTCACAATCACAAGCTCCCGAGCTTTGTATCCCTGTCTCAGGATCCTCGGTCTCTGGCAGTGGATGCCTTGTCCCTTGCTTGGAAGGATCTAGGGTTTCTGTACCTGTTTCCGCCCGTCTCCATGCTGGGCAAGATAGTTCGCAAACTGGTTCTAGAAGGGGCACCAGCGATTCTGGTGGCTCCAAGGTGGCCAAGAAGGGTTTGGTATGCAGACGTTGTAAGGCTGGCCGTAGATCAGTACCGGCTTCCCTTGTTGCCGGATCTGCTATCTCAGAGTCAACTACTTTACCCCAATTTACAAACGCTGGCTTTGACGGCTTGGCTGCTGAAACCTTCATTTTGAAAGAGGAAGGTTTGTCTGAGGCTGTTGTTCAGACCTTGATTAGGGCTAGGAAGCGGTCCTCTTCTGGCATTTACTATAGGACTTGGAGGTCCTATATTGATTGGTGTGAGGCTAGGGCCTTGCCTTGCAGGGTGTTTGCGATACCCAGGATTTTGGAGTTTCTTCAGCATAATCTGGATCTTGGGTTCCAGCTTAGTACTTTGAAAGGACAGGTTTCTGCTGTGTCGGTTTTCTTCCAGAGGTCTTTTGCCTTACACCCGCTGGTTAAGACCTTTTTCCAAGGGGTCGCGCATGTGCGCCCCCCTCGGAAGGCTGTGGTTCCTGTTTGGGATTTGAATTTGGTTCTTTCGGCTCTGCAGGGTCCTCCTTTTGAGCCGCTACAGGATATTGCTCTTTCGGTTTTCACTCAGAAGGTTGCTTTCTTGGTGGCTATTACCTCTGTTCGGCATGTCTCTGAGTTGGCGGCTCTGTCGATTCAGGCCCCTTTCTTTGAGAGACACCAGGATAAGGTGGTTTTTTGTTTTTAGCCGGATTTCCTTCCTAAGGTGGTGTCTGCTTTCCACCTCAATCAGGATATTGTTCTCCCTTCCTTGTGTGCTAAGCCTAACAATGACAAGGAGAGGGTTCTGCACAATTTGGCTGTTGTTCGCTGTGTGAAGTACTATTTGGTGACTACTTCTTCCTTCCGCAAGACGGACGCTTTTTTCCTGGTGCCCTGCGGGCCCAGGAAAGGTTTGGCGCCTGCTAAGTCTACGATTAGCAAATGGAGGACTCCCCCTTTTAAGGTCACTGCGCACTCCTGGGCATCAGCACCAGGCTTCTGTTGAACAAGTTTGTAAGGCTGCTACTTGGTCTTCCGTTCATACTTTTTCCAAGTTTTACAAGGTTGATGTGCGGGCTTCAGCGGATGCTGTTTTTGGCCGCAAGGTTCTGCAAGCTGCAGTGGTTTGAGTTGGTACATTCTTTACTGTTTCTGGTTCCCACCCATGACGGACACTGCTATTGGATGTCCCACATGTCATGAAGATCGAAGTCGAGTGTATGGCACACTTAGAATAATACCGTTTTGTGAGTACTCACCTTTAAAACGGGTATTATGAGTGTGCCATACACTCCACTTCGCCCCACCCCTTTTTTCGGGTATTCTGGGGCTTTTATATGGTGAACCATTGGTTTTGATTGTTAAGGATATAATTGGTTCTTCCTGGTCCCCTTACTGCTTTTTTACACTGGGAAATTGGTGGGAGATCCCAGGTATATATGGACCGGGAAGGGCTTTCTTTTTTGCATATTCATCTCTGCAGAAGTTCGCCCTCTACTGGAGATTACCCAGATGTCATGAAGATCGAAGTGGAGTGTATGGCACACTCATAATACCCGTTTTAAGGTGAGTACTCACAAAACGGTATTATTTGACATCAAGTACAATAAGAAGAAAAAAAATGAACATTCTTAATAGAATTGTTATTTGTGAATTTTGTTTCTCGGTAGATCTAGTCTGCTTTTTACCACTAGATGGCCTTCTGGGCTTATTTATGAAAAATATGAGGTTGCTGTGTTTTTGGAAATAATTCCATAAGTGCTACATTAACAAGCAAAGGGCTCATTGACACTAAAAGAACAGCAAAGATCATATTAAAATTACCCCTCCAAAGAGTTGACAGGTATTCATCAGCCCCCGCATTCTCTGACACTAAGCATGGTGGGCTTTTAGTTTGCCAGCAGTTTTGAGAGTCTAGGCTTCCAAGCTAGCCAATAGGTGAAAGCAAACCTAGTTAATCAAGGCCGTCTTTCTTCTCCCTAAATGTTTAGGAACATAGCCAAAAAAAGCTTTAAATTTAACTTCTTCCTTGGTGTACATTCATAAAAAGACACCATAGTAACAACTGCTTGTAAAAGTAAACTCTTTATCTCCATAAACATTATACCCTGTTATACATCCCATTTTATAGCTTAGTGAAATTTACACAGGGATTGCAAAAATTATACCCCCTCCCACCACAAATCAGATCAGCAAGAAACTTTTGTCTCAGGGATAATTTGTCCTGGATGTTGCTACACTTTATCAGCTGCTAACCTATTCTAAGTATGCAGCACGTCCTGCTGCAGATAATGATTCATAACAGATGGGAATTACCTCTGCCAGAGGGCGCTTGACTGCAGAGATGGCAAAAAGAGGCCCCTCCCGTCCCATATATACCCGGGACGTCCCACAAATTCCCCAGTTTCTTCTCTGCAGTCGGCTGCGAAGGTCAGAAGATGGCTTCTCTTATCGCAGGTGAGCGGGGCTTAACAGCCCGCGGCCCTGTAGGACTATTTCCACCCGTTCCACTTATTACTTATGCCTCCCAGCTTTGGCTGCGCTGGTCAGGTGATGGTAGGCAGCACCTATCACAGGTGCTATCTTTACGGAGCCTGGCTCCGACCGCAATCCCCCACCAAAGGGTAGGCGGTGCAGGTTATGGTGAACCTGAATTGGGATGCCCGGTCCGCTCTTGCCCTTCCCTGCCCTGGTCATCGGTGGGTCTCTTTAATTGACATCCACTCTCCCCCCTCTCTCGTTGTCCCGTTCGGGGGGGGGGGGGGGTGTATGTGCGTTTATTGCCGTGTGATTGCACTGTAACTTTCAGGGCTCCGTGCGCTGTCTTCACTTTCATTTTGAATTTGCCGCCACTGACACGCGCGCCTTGTGACGTCCGCTGTCAGCGGCGGCATCATCATCAAGAATCCCTGCGCGCCCATTGGCTGTTACGTCCCGGCCTGTCTGCGCGCTTCCCGGAGGGGGCGTGGCTTGTCTGTTGGCACGCTCCGCGTCGTCTCCTCCTGCGGCCCACCCCTTGAGGTTCCTCCAGCGCCATTTTGGTCCTCTCCTGGTGTGATTGCTGGCTCCCCACTGCGGCCCGTGAGTGCCCCTGCGGGCTTGGCTTTTGTTCATTTGTCATTTCGGTGTACTTATGGGGTGTCATTGTTATGTCTTTCAGGCGGGATAACTGTTTTTAAGAGGTTTCTCCCGGTCCTATCCCCTCTATTAGTTATATTAACTTTATTAGAGGCCTACACTGTAAAATCCTCCCACTTCCCTGGCGGACATTTGAGGCATCCCGGGTTGCTTTTACGGTGTAATTCTTATTGGCCAGTTGTGCCACTTTAATCACCATATGGAGACTTCACAGGATATTGTGCTCGGGGTCCCCTCGGGACAAGCCCGGCTGTGTGTGGTGTGTGGGGCATCCCCTGTGAGCGATGATGTACAGGTCTGTGTACCCTGCACCCAGCAGGCACTTGCGCTGCATTCTGGGCTATCTGTGACTGGGCCTGCGCCCACTATGTCTTCACCCACTCCCCCTCGCTTGGTTATGACTCCGTCCTCAGCCTGACGTGTCTTCCAGGTTGGCTAACATTGAGAGGTTGATTGCTAGCTCTGCGGACCGTAAGGTCCCGGCTAAAAGGCGGCATGTGGCGCCGGGTGCGTCTGCCTTTCCTATGGAGACTGAGAATTTCCTTGATTTGTCTGACTAGACCCCACTTGAGGAGGGGGAATTGTTCTCAGATTTAGAGTTGTCTGATGATCAGCATTTCAGTGGTGCTGACTATGGCTCTGATCATTGGGATGCTGATGACACCAATGGACTGTTAACTCAGATTTTTGATGTGCTTTCTATCTCCCTCCCTGCTGAGGTTCCCAAGCAGCAGGGGGAACTTTTCAGTACTGCTAAACCGCATTTGGAATTTCCAGAACAGGCCCATTTCAATAATCTTGTTCTCAAAGAATGGGAGCGTCCCGGCCGGTTTCCTGGTTAAATGTTGTTCAACCCCCCCAGAAGTGGATGCACCAGTATTGGGGCTGTCCAACACATCTGTGGTCCATTCTCTGGATTCCACTACACTCAAGGATAGTGAGGACCGGCGCATTGATCAGCTGGCTTCCCATGCCTTTGCCTGTGTGGGGTCTGCCTTGCGCCCTGTCTTTGCTTCTGCTATTACTGCTGTTGCTGTTAGGACTCTCCTTTTGGAAAGCGCCCCTGGCGATGCTTCTCGTGCCGAATTCAGGGCCTTGTCGCAGTGTGAGATGTTCATTGCATATGTCCTTTCTGCCTTAAATGACACCATTAGGATGTGTAGTAGAACCTCTGCATTGGTGGTTGCTATCCGCCGCTCTGTTTGGCTGCGCCAGTGGGCACCTGATAACGCTGTTAAGAAGGCCCTCACGGGGCTCCCCTTTAAGGGGCTGCGCTTATTTGGTGATCGCTTGGACCTGTTTGCCAAGGGGGGTAAGTTGCCTCAACGTAAGAAGCAGTTGCGGCCCTTTCGGGGTTTGGGGGCCTTTGTTCCCTCCTACGGTGGATCCAGGTCCGGGAGAGGGGTCTCCTTTGCTGGTTCTAGGGGAGACATCTGGGGCAGGGGCAGAGGTCGTGCCCGCTCTGGATCTTCCTGGGGGTACAAGCCCAAATCTGTTGCCAAGCCTCCTCAGCCATGAAGGGGCACCCTCACCCATCCGGGTGGGGGGAGGGCTGCGACTCTTCGCTCGTGTCTGGAGACAACAGGTCTCAGACAGGTGGATTCTGGAGGTTGTGTCCTCCGGCTACAAGCTAGAGTTCACTGCATGGCCGCCTCCAAGATTTCTCAGTTCTCGGATTCCTCTTGATCCCTTGGCAGCTCATGGGCTGTTTCTGGCTGTGCAAAATCTACTGGACTTGGGGGTCATCTGTCAGGTCCCTCCTGTGGAAAGAGGTCAGGGTTTTTATTCCAATCTGTTCACAGTACCCAAAAGGGATGGGTCCATCAGACCCATCCTGGACTTAAAGCTGCTCAACAAGTTCATCAGGGCCAGGCATTTTCGCATGGAGACCCTGCGCTCCGCGATCAGTTCATTGCGCCCGGGAGACTTCATGACCTCCATAGACATCAAAGATGCTTACCTTCATGTTCCAGTCTTCCGAGGGCATCAGAGATTCCTCAGGTTCGCACTGGCGGACCAGCACTACCAATTTGTGGCACTGCCTTTCGGTCTCACTTCGGCCCCCAGGGTCTTCACCAAGGTGCTGGCGGGTGTCATGTCTCTCCTCAGGGCTCAGGGCATTCGCATTCTTCCCTATCTGGACGACCTTCTTATCACTTCTCAGTCTTTCCAGCAGGCGGTATTGGATACCCAGCGGGTGGTGGCGGTTCTGGAGTCGTTCGGCTGGGTGATCAATCACCCCAAATCTTCCCTGTCTCCGTCTCTGGTAACTTCCTTCCTGGGCATGAATCTGGATACTGTTCAGGCCAGGATTTTTCTTCCTCAGCAGAAGGTGGGCTCTCTGCAAGCTCAAGTTCATTCCCTTCTGTCCTGCCCTCACCCTTCCATGCAGCAGGGGATGCAGCTGGTGGGACAGATGGTGTCCTGCTTCGAGGCGTATGCACAGTTCCACATGAGACCTCTTCAGCTCCATCTATTGTTGGTCTGGGACAAGAGTCCCCTGTCGCTGGATCGGACCTTTGTTCTGTCGCCTCTGGCTCGGCGGTCCCTCTTGTGGTGGCTGGATTTGAGGAACCTGTTGGGGGGCAGATCCTTCATGGCCCCCTGTTGGGAGACAGTCACCACGGATGCCAGTCTGTGAGGTTGGGGGGGCTTCTGAAAGTCCCTACAATTCCAGGGGCTGTGGGGCCCTCAGGAGGCCCATGCTCCTATCAACATCCTGGAACTGAGGGCGGGTCGGTTGGTTCTGGCCCAATTGACTCTTCACCTGCGGGGCCGGCCGGTCCAAGTACGCTCAGACAACCAGACAGCGGTTGCCTACATCAATCATCAGGGAGGGATGATTCAAGGAGGTGTCCATGATTCTGTCCTGGGTGGAGGACAATGTCCCTTGCATCTCAGCAGTGTACATTCTGGGTTTGGAGAATCTGGAGGCAGATTTTCTGAGCAGGGGGACTTCTCGCCTGGGGGAATGGTCTCTCA
Organism: Gastrophryne carolinensis; assembly: GCA_027917425.1. Classification (NCBI taxonomy): domain Eukaryota; kingdom Metazoa; phylum Chordata; class Amphibia; order Anura; family Microhylidae; genus Gastrophryne; species Gastrophryne carolinensis. Next base: position 469,694,470 of record CM051235.1, read on the forward strand.
GAAGCGAGGTCTTCCTATCCCTGTGGGGGGTTCCGGACGTGGATCTGTTTGCGTCCTGCCACAATCACAAGCTCACAGTCTTTGTCTCTCTGTCCCAGGATCCCCTGGCCCTTGCGGTGGATGCTCTTTTTTTTTTGCTCTGATGCTCTGACTCTATCCTGGCAGGGGTTCCGTCTTCTGTATCTCTTTCCTCCATTCCCCCTACTAGGCAGGGTTCTGCGCAAGCTGGCTCAGGAAAGGGGAGCAATCCTGGTGGCCCCTCGTTGGCCAAGACAGGTGTGGTTCACAGATATCGTTCAGCTGGCAGTAGATCAGTATGCTCTGCCCCCTGGTTCCGGACCTTCTCACTCAAGGGCGGCTATGCCATCCCAATTTACAAACGCTTGCTTTGACGGCCTATCTGCTGAAACCTCCATCATAAGGGACAAGGGGCTTTCTGATTCTGTGGTTAATATTCTAATCAGGGCTAGGAAGAAATCCTCTTCTACCATCTACTATAGGGTCTGGCGGACCTACATTGACTGGTGTGAGTCTAGGGTCCTTCCCTGTCGGGTGTTTTCCATTCCTAGGATTCTGGAGTTCCTTCAGCATGGTCTGGATCTGGGACTTCAGCTCAGCACGCTCAAGGGTCACGTTTCTGGCTTGGCTGTTTTCTTCCAGAGATCTTTCGCTCAACATCCTCTGGTCAAGACCTTCTTCCAGGGGGTTTCTCATGTGCGTCCCCCTCGCAAACCTCTGTTGCCAGTTTGGGATTTGAATTTGGTTTGGTCTGCCCTTCAGGGCCCTCCATTTGAGCCTGTGCATGAGGCCGCTCTGTCTATTCTCACTCTTAAAGTTGCCTTCTTGGTGGCTATCACCTCGGTCAGGCATGTTTCGGAGTTGGCGGCTTTCTATTCAGGCCCCCTATTTTGAGAGACACCAGGACAAGGTGGTTTTCCTGATTTCTTGCCTAAGGTTGTCTCTGCCTTCCATCTCAATCAGGACATTGTGCTTCCTTCCTTGTGCCCTAATCCTGGTAATTCCAAGGAGAGGGCCTTACATTCCCTGGATGTGGTCAGGAATTTGAAGTTCTACTTGGTGGCTACTGCACCTTTTAGAAAGACTGATGCCTTGTTTGTGGTCCCTTCGGGTCCCAAGAAGGGTCTGGCTCCTGCTAAGTCTACTATTTGCAAATGGATTCATCAGGCTATTTTTAGGGCCTATTCTGCTAGGGGAAAGGATCCTCCTTTCCGTGTTACTGCTCATTCTACACGTGCTGTTGGGGCTTCCTTGGCCTTCCAGCACCAGGCTTCTGTTGAACAAGTTTGTGAGGCTGCTACTTGGTCTTCTGTTCATACCTTTTGCAAGTTTTACAAGGTTGATGTTCGGGCCTTAGCTGATGCTGTTTTTGGCCGCAAAGTTCTGCAGGCGGCAGTGGTTTGAACTGCGCATTGTTGCTTTTGGGGATCCCACCCTATTTACGGACAATGCTATTGGATGTCCCATTTGTTATGAATCATTATCTGGAGCAGGACGTGCTGCATACTTATAATACCAATTCTACAAGGTGAGTAAACACATAATTGTATTTTCCACAGGAATAATTTTTAAAATGTTTCTCCCTTTAAATACAATGTCTGATCAAATTACTTCAAGTGATATGGCTTTAACCCTTTAACCGCCAGCCTACCTTGAGATTTTGTCATCCTTTGTTGCCAGATTATTTTGCACTATTTTGCGCTCCCCATGTTCAACTGTGATTTTTGAAGGGATTTCCAGGGATTTCCCAGGAAAGTGATATATTGTTTTTTTCAGCAGAGCCTGGGCTATAACATGAAATGTTTTGTTTATCATTTTATAAGTGTATTCTCAATATTTTGGGGTGAAAATTGTGCAAACAAATTTAAAAAAAAACAATTTTTTACAATTTGTAGTGTTTTTTTGTAATAAAAAATGTAAGTTTGTCAATAAAATCTTATTGCGTGTGAAACCCCAATTTCTCCCGGTTACTGCGGTACCACATATGTATAGGCAGACACCCTTTCCTGCCCAGGAGATCCCCCAAACTGAAACAACGCTTTAGGAGATTTTCAGATGAAATACAACTATGCTATGCATTATGCGCACCTTGCAGTTTTTCAAGAAAAACAACCCTTTACATTTGAAATACCCCCCACAAACTGTATATTCCCTAGAAGTATACACCTCAAGCTTTCTAGGCGTACCAGGCTTGTTGACATGGGTGCAGTTCTCTGGAAGTAATCCCTCAATGTATTCTTTGGTTGCACAGGGTTTCCCTAAAAATGAATAAAAAAGCAGAATCAAAACCACATTTTCCTAAAAAAAAAAACTATATGCAAACCAGAAAATCTGAAAAAGCAACATCCCCCAAACAGAATGATACCCAACATGCATAGGTTCTGTCAAGGAAAGAGTTGCCAAACACACCAAAGTAAAGCATGCGCATAACGGTAATTTTACTTCAAAATTTCAGCTCTGCAGACAAAGTGCGCACCTTGTGCTTTTTCTACCAAACCAACCCTTTACATTTGGAATATCCCCCATAAACCATATATTCCCTGAAAGTACACATGTTAAGCTTTCTAAGCTTACCCAGCTTGTTGTACTGGGCTCATTTCTGGAAGTAATATCTCGAAGAATTCTTAGGTTGCACAGGGTTTCACAAAAAAATGTATAAAAAAGCAGAATAAAAAACACCTTTTCCTAAAATATCAATATGCAAATAAGAAAAAACAAGCTAAATCTGAAAGTGCAAAGTCCCCCGAGCAGAACAATACCCAACATGCATAGGTACCTGTAACCTTTTGACTGCCAGTCTACTTGAGATTTTGTCACCCTCTGCTGACAGGATATTTTTCACCATTTTGCGTGATGTTTAACTGTGATTTTTGCAGGAATTTCCAAGAAAATTGCATATTTTCTTTTTGTGGCAGAGTTTAGGCTTTAACATGAAATTTGTATTTTTTCTACTTTTTAAAATATTTTTAAATAAGTAAAAAAAAAAATATATATATATTTTTTAAATTGTCTCCTTTACTTTAACAAAAACATTTATTTTTATTAAAGAAAACCATATTGCATGTGAAATCCCTATTTCTCCCGATTACAATGATACCACATATGTATCAGTAGCCCCCCGTTCCTGTCCAGGTGATACCCTAAACTGAAAAGAGCACTTTATAACATTTACAAATAAAATACAACTACTATCCACATAATAAAGGGATAAATAAAAAAAAAATTGGTGTGGGGGGGGGACACCATTTCTTGGGGGAATTTTAAGGGTTTTTTTTGGGAGGCAGGTAATGGGGGGGTCTCGGGGTAAATGGCAAGTCACCCACTAGCCGCAGGTGACTTGCCAGACCCAGAGCCTTGTGAACTGGTATAAGGGGTCTCATAGATCCCTTACCAGTTCACAAAGGGTTAAAAATTAAAAAAAAAAACACACAGAGACACACTTTAAAAATAACTTTATTAAAAAAAAATGTTTTGATTATTTTTTTTAACACTTATTTCCCATCCATCCCTGTGTCCCACGCTGATCACTTAGGCTTCTGTTCTCCTGCTGCTGCTGAAAGCCTTTTATACCTCCTGGGTTACAGGTAACATAGGGTTAATTAAAAAAAAAAAAATGACATAGGGTTAAAACCCTTAAAAATCCCCAAAAAAAATGGCGTGAGGTCCCCCCTACCCAGCGTAACCAGCCTGTGACCAGCTATGGGGGCTTGTAGAACAGGGCGCAGGGGCCAGCTTTAGTGGCCCCTGGTCCTGCCGGCTACAAGCCGTCATAGCCTAGGGCCACGGCTCTTCTGCCCCCCCCCCGGGCTTTGGGGAGGCAGGTAATTTGGGGGGCCAAGGGTTAATGGCAAGTCACCCGCTAGCTGCAGGGGACTTGCCAGACCCTCGAGCCTTGTGAACTGGTATAGGGGTCACATGGACCCCTTACCAGTTCACAAAGGGTTAATAGCAAAAAAAAAACACGCAGACACACTTTTTAAAAATATCTTTATTAAAAAAAAATAAATGCTTTTTAATATTTTTTTTTTATTACTTACCTCCCATCCATCCCTGTGTCCCACGCTGATCACTTAGGCTTCTGCTCTCCTGCTGCTGCTGGAAGCCTTTTATACCTACTGGGTTACAGGTAACAAAGGGTTAATTAAAAAAAAAATAACATGGGGGACCCCATTTTTTTTTTGGATTTTTAAGGGTTAAAACCCTTAAAAAGAAAAAAAAAATGGCGTGAGGTCCCCCCTACCCAGCGTAACCAGCCTGTGACCAGCTATGGGGGCTTGTAGAACAGGGCGCAGGGGCCAGCTTTAGTGGCCCCTGGCCCTGCCGGCTACAAGCCGTCATAGCCTAGGGCCACGGCTCTTTTGCCCCCCCCCCCGGGCTTTGGGGAGGCAGGTAATTTGGGGGGCCAGGGGTTAATGGCAAGTCACCCGCTAGCCGCAGATGACTTGCCAGACCCCCGAGCCCTGTGACACACACTTTTTTAAATAACTTTATTAAAAAAAAAAAAAAGTTTTACTTTACTCACCTCCGATCTTCATTTCCTGTGTCCCGCGGCGATCTGATGTCAGTGACGGCTGGGCAGAGAAGGGGGGAGGCAGGCGATCGGACGATCACCTACCTCCCTCCTCCACTGTCCAGCCGTCACTGGCATCTGACAGCTGAACCGCCGGGTGCCCCGATGACACCGCCCCCGCCCCCGAAGAGGCGGGGCCATAATCCAAGATGGCGGCCGCCATCGGAAGCTGCGGAGGGAAGAGGGCTGTTATGCCCCCTCGAGAAGACGGAAGAGCGGGGGGGGTGATCGGAGCCCCCCCCACCCCCGCGTGAAGAGGGGAGCCGGCAGGGACAAAGGTAGGTAACTGTAATTTGCAGGAAACCGGGCGGCTGCTGAAACGGGAGGGGGGGACCCTATTTTGGGCACTCCCCTGCAGCCGGAGGAGCCCCGTGGCTGGCAATAGAAGGGTTAAAGGGCAAGTACACTTTCAAGGGAATTTTTAAAAGTGTATATTTTTTGTGCCAAAAGTATTTTCTCAAGGTGATAAGCAGATCAAATGTTTGTTTTTTTTCTTACTTTGTTAAAAAATGTGTTTTATGGAAGCAGTTTTTACTACCTGCAATCTGTTGCCATTGTAAACATACACCAAGTCTGTGATGATCGGCACAAGACATGTTATCAGCGTTGGATCAGAGGTAAGTAAGAAAAAAAGTGACCTTTTTAATAAATTACATTTTGTGTGTGTGTGTGTTTTTTTACATTCAACCCTTTAAGTGGTTAAGGGACCAAGAGACCCCCTTTACCAGTTAACAAGGCTCGAGGGGCAAGCGACTGACTTGCCATTTACCCCCGGCCCCATCATGCTGGCCCCTGCACCCTGGTCTACAAGCCTGGTCTCCCCATAGCTGGTGCCTAGGCTGGTTTTACTGTGAATGGGTTCCCTACAGCATTATTCTAAGTATGTCTCACACCCTGCTTCGGAAATTTTCATTACACTTGGGTTATGTCCAGTAGAGGGCGAACTTCTGCAGAGATGAATAGAAAAAAAGGAGCCCCTCCCGGCCCATAAATACCTGGGACCTCCCACTCATTCCCCAGTAATCGTCTCTGCAGACGGCGAGCAAGTCAGAAGATGAAGCCTCCTTGCAGGTAAGCCGGGTTCACACCCGACCATTTTTATCCCTATTTCTGCCCGGACCTATTTATACTTAAGTCCCCTAATGCCTCCCAGCCTTGGCTGTAGGTCCGGGTGACGGTAGGACTCACCTTAACAGGTGTACTGATAGGAGCCACGCTCCTCCGTGTGACCCCATTACAAGGGGTAGGCGGTAGGCTACCAGGTTGGTGGCTTTGGTTTGGGATGCCCTGTCTGTTTCCCCATGTTCTACTACTGTAGTTGGGAATCCCTCCCTCCCCTTACTTTAGTTTTTTTATTCACAATGGGAGGGGGGCCTGTGATTTCTCCCTTGTCCGTTTGATGTGGAGCATCGGGAAGTAATCTGTTAATAATTGGGTGTATGAATGTGTGTGTGTGCTTTTAACATTCATCTTATCTTTCGTTTTATACATGCTGGGCATCATTAGTGTAACTCCAAAGCACCATAGCTAGAGCAGCAGACTCTGAGTGATGATACATGGTAGATCGCTGGTTCAAGACTCCGTTCATGCCAGTCCTCACGCTACTCTTTTATTTTACTAATTGCGCATACATTATGTTTATTACTTAGATGAAGAAATAGTATGCCATATTATTATTATATACATTACTATTATATACTATATTATATTCAATGTTATATATTATTTTATATGTATTCTAAGTATGTCACACACCCCGCTTCAAGACATTCATTACATGTTGGTATACTGACCTGTAGATGGCGATCTTGCAGAGATGTCAATAAAAAAAAGTAAGACCCTCCCGGCCCATAAATACCTGGGACCTCCCACTCATTCCCCAGTCTTTCATCTCTGCAGAGGCGAGCAAGTCAGAAGATGGATGTCTCCTCCTTGCAGGTAGCCGGGATGACTCCCGGCCCTCTATTGTTCTATTCCTGCCCGGATTCTTTTATTTATATTACTTGCCTCCCAGCCTAGGCTGCTGGTCTGGGCAATGGTAGATGGCACCCTAGGTGCTCAGGAGCCGCGGGACCCCATAACAAGGGGTAGGCGGCTAACCGGGTTGGTGCCCCGTCCCTTGGCTCCCACCCTAACATGGATTCCCCCTCTCCCGGATACCCTTAGAGGGGGGGGGTGCCGGGTCCCTTATGGATCCTCTTTATTAATTATAGTGTGTGTGTGTGGTGCTTTACAGTGCATTGCTTTACAACGGCCGCCGACGTTTGTCATGGCGGCTCTCAGGTGCCCAAGAGGAACTTCTTCCCCTCAGGGCGGGGCGCCCGTGCACGCGCCTACGACCCGCCCCGTGCTTGGGGGCACCGCGTTTCAGGTCCCGGCAAACCGCGCCGGCCCGCCCTCCCTCTTCCTCTGCCTACGCGCCTTTTCCTTCCTACTGCCAGGGACTCCGGAGGTGGTGACGGTTGGGTGAGTGGCCTTGGGCCCAATTAGTTTTTCCTTCTTGATTATGCCCCTCCTTGGGGTTGCTTGGCAACGCTGCTGTTATTAACCCTTTGGGCAATTGCTATGTAGGTCTGATTGTGTGTTTGTTTGTGTGTTCCAGGTGGACCATCGTTTATATTAAAGGGGGCTTCTCCCGATCCTAGGGTCCCTGGTTAAATTTAGGTGTCTGTAAATTCCTCCCACTCTGGACTTAAAGGGGCATCCCGGGTTGCATTACTGCGTAATTCCCTCGGGTCACTGTACATATATATATATATATATATATATATATATATATATTAAAAATCACCATATGGAGGCTTCCCCGGATACTGGGCTTGTGCCCCCCTCGGGGCAATCCAGGCTGTGTTTGGGGTTTGGGGTATCCCTTTTGGGGGATGATTTATTTCTTTGTATATTCTGTGCGCAACGGTCCATTACTCGGCAGTCCGGATCTCAGGCGTCTGGTTCTGCTCCGCCAGTCTCCTCTCCGTCTCCCCCTCGCTTGACACGTACCCCATGTGATGTGGTCATTGGCGGGGAGTCGCAATCTGAGGTGTGTGCCAGATTGGCCAATCTTGAAAAAACATTTTCCAGTGCTGTTGCTAAAAAGGCCACGGCAAAGCAAAAACATTTGTATACAGCGAGGGAGTTTGACTCCCTGGATTGGTCTGATTGTTCCCCGCTTGAGGAAGGGGAGCTGTATGAGGAGTCTGAGGGTTCCGATGACCAGCAGTTTGTGGGTGCTGATACCGAGCAGGGCCAGGGGGATTCCTTGGATACCTCTAGGGTCCTGACTCATATGTTTGAGGTCCTGGCTATTTCTCCCCCCGAGGCGGCTGCACCGCTGAAGGGGGAGTTCTTTGAGGTGACCAAGCCGTGCTTGGAATTTCCTTATCAAAAGCATTTTGATGGTATCATTCTCAAGGAATGGGAGAGGCCGACTAGGCTTCCGGGTGTCCCCCCGGGTTGGGACAAAAAATATCCCTTTCCGGCAGGCGCGGTGAAGCACTGGTTGTCCCCCCCCCCCCCCCCCGAAGTGGATGCTCCTGTTTTGGGGTTGTCCAGTTCCTCAATCCTGCATTCTCCGGAGTGCACTACCCTCAAGGATGGTGAGGATAAACGCATTGACCAGATGGCTTGTCATGGTTTTGCCAGTGTTGGGTCGGCCTTGCGGCTGGTTTGTGCTTCAGCGCTTTTATTGGTAGCTGCCAGGTCGGTTGTTAGAGGACTGGTGACGTCTTCCGTGCTTGACCCGGCTAGTGAGGAGTTTGCCGACCTTAAGCGCTGTGAGTTATTTTTGTCCTTTGTGCTGCCCGCCTTGGACGACACATTGGTGATGTGTAGCAGAGCTTCGTCCTTGCTTGTGGCTATCCGGCGGTCGGTTTGGTTACGCCACTGGGCGGCTGATTTTGTGTCCATAAAGTCGCTTACGGCCCTTCCCTTTGTGGGGTTGCGGCTCTTTGGAGAGAGATTGGATTCGGTGGCAAAGGGAGGTAAGTTACCTCAGCGTAAGAAGCAGCGTCGCCCCTTTCGGGGGCCGGCTTCCTTTTCTCAGTCCTTTCGTGGGGCTAGAGTTGGCAGGGGTTCGGCTTTCCCCTCGTCCAGAGGTGATTCCTGGCCTAGGGGCAGGGGTCGGGCCTGTCCAGGACACAGTTGGGGCTCCAAGATTAGAGCCGCTGCCAAGCTGTCTCAGCAATGAGGGGGCGCCCTCACCCTTGCGGGTGGGGGGACGGCTGCAACTCTTCTCCCGGGTCTGGGTCCAAGAGGTCTCAGACAGGTGGATTCAGGAAGTGGTGTCTTCCGGTTACAAGCTGGAGTTCGAGTTCCGGCCCCCTCCCAGATTCTTCAGTTCTCGGGTGCCGTCAGATCCTCTGGCCGCCCAGGGGCTTTGGGCGGCAGTAGCAAGTCTCTTGGACATGGCTGTCATCTGTCCGGTGCCTCCCTCAGACCGGGGCCTGGGCTTCTATTCCCATTTTTTTTCACGGTGCCCAAGAAGGACGGATCCGTTCGTCCCATTCTGGATCTGAAGTTGCTCAACAGGTTCGTTCGTCCCCGGAAGTTCCGTATGGAAACTCTGCGCTCAGCCATCCACTCACTTCGTCAGGGGGACTTCATGACGTCCATAGACATCAAGGATGCTTACCTGCATATTCCAATATTTCCGGCACACCAGAGATTTCTCAGGTTTGTCGTGGAAAATCGACATTTTCAGTTTGTGGCTCTTCCGTTTGGCCTTACCTCGGCTCCAAGGGTTTTTACCAAGGTGTTGGCAGGAGTGATGGCCATCCTCAGAGCCAGGGGTATCCGCATCGTGCCTTATCTGGACGATCTTCTCATCATGGTGTCTTCCCTCAGTCAGGCGCAGCTGGATACCAGGACCGTGGTGTCCACCCTGGAGAGTTTCGGTTGGGTGATCAACTATCCCATCCATTCATCCACCCCTGCCATCCATCGACTGAATGCCCCCCTGTACACAGCTTAATGTATGAACAATAGGGGGAGTGGCCAGCATTCCCCGCCTCTTGGGAGTGTCTGCCAAGGTCGGCCCACATGAGGATTAGATATATATTTCATAAAGGGTATAACTCCCACAATATGCAACGTGTAGCCAAGAAATTCATGATCCCCATTAATTTATTACTTAAATGAACCTAAACACCCCATATATATCATCCAGGGTCCGGTAATATGTGGATTACCAGGTTCTGAACAACATACACATGTTATGTTGGATATCAAATGAAAGGTCTCATAGTCCTGAATGAGAATCTCTCATTAATATAGTCATAACTGGCGACATATTACAAGAATTACAATGCTTCCCAGAAATATCATCCAATGCTCAGGTGTCCAATGTATATTGGCCGTCTGGAGACCTCATTAGGAATTCAAGGATGACTTTTCAAAGCAAAACACCCCAGCGGTTGGAGGTAGCTTTCTGGTAGCTAGGTGTGATAGGTGTCTATTGTTCTTATAGACATGGCAGGATGTGGGACCACTATTTGAATGTTAATTAGGGACAGCGTCCTTTTAACCCTTTACGTGCCAGCCTACCTGGAGTTTTTGTCACCCTTTGTTGCCAGACTATTTTGCACTATTATACGCTCCCCATGTTCAAATGTGATTTTTGAAGGGATTTCCAGGGATTTCCCAGGAAAATTATATATTTTTTTTTCAGCAGAGTCTAGGCTTTAACATGAAATGTCTTGTTTGTCATTTTTTAGGTGTATTCTCAATATTTTTGGGTGAAATATGTGCAAAAAAATAAAAAAAAATCTATTTTTTACAATTTGTAGTGTTTTTTTGTAATAAAAAATGTAAGTTTTCAATAAAATCTTATTGCGTGTGAAATCCCAATTTCTCCTGGTTACAGTGATACCACATATGTATAGGTAGACACCCTTTCCTGCCCAGGAGACTCCCCCCAAACTGAAGCAGTGCTTTAGGGGATTTTCAGATAAAATACAACTATGCTATGCAATATGCGCACCTTGCAGTTTTTCCAGAAAAACAGCCCTTTACATTTGAAATACCCCCAACAAATTATATATTCTCTGGAAGTACACACCTCCAGCTCTCTAGGTGTATCAGGCTTGTTGATGTGGCCATAGTTTTCTGGAAGTAATCCCTCAATGTATTCTTTGGTTGCAAAGAGTTTCCCTAAAAAAAGGATAAAAAAGCAGAATCAAAGCCACATTTTCCTAAAAAAAAAACTATATACAAACAAGAAAAAGCAAGTTTAATCTGAAAAAGCAACATCCCCTGAACAGAACGATACCCAACATGCATAGCTACTGTCAAGGGAAGAGTTGCCAAACACCCCAAAGTAAAGCATGTGCGTAACTGTAATTTTACTTGAAAATGTCATCTCTGCAGACAAAGTGCGCACCTTGCGATTTTTCAACCAAAACAATCCTTTACATTTGGAATATCCCCAATAAACCATATATTCCCTGAAAGTACACATGTTAAGCTTTCTAAGCGTACCCAGCTTGTTGTAGTGGGCTCATCTTTCTGGAAGTAATCCCTCAAAGAATTTTTTGGTTGCGCAGGGTTTCCCTAAAAAATGTATAAAAAAGCTGAATAAAAAACACCTTTTCCTAAAATAGAAATATGCAAACCGGAAAAAACAAGCTAAGTCTGAAAGCGCAAGGTCCCCCGAACAGAACAATGCCCAACATGCATAGCTACTTTTAACCCTTTTAATTGCCAGCCTACTTGAGATTTTGTCACACTCTGTTGACAGGTAATTTTTCCCCATTTTGCGCCATTTTTTGCGCCATTTTTGCTGGAATTTTCAGGAAAATGATATATATATATTTTTTTTTTTGCAGCAGAGTTTAGGCTTTAACATGAAATGTCTTGTTTGGAAATTTTTATTTTGTTTTTTACAATATTATTAAGTAAAATAAATAAATAAATACATTTTATTTTATATAAAAAATTATTTTATTAAGGAAAACCATATTGCATGTGAAAGCCCCATTTCTACCGATTAGAACGGTACCACATATTTATCGGTAGCCCCCCGTTCCTGCTCAGGAGACCCCCCCTAACTGAAGCAAGTACTTTATAACATTTACAAATAAACAATACCATCCACACTACAAAGGGTTAAATCGAGAAGGCCTGGCCCTGCAGGCTACAAACCCGCATAGCCTGTGGCCATGGGCTCTTCTACCCCCCCCCCGGGCTTTGGGGAGGCAGGTAATGGGGGGTGCCGGGGGTTAATGGCAAGTCACCCGCTAGTCGCAGGTGACTTGCCATCCCCCCAGCCTTGTGAACTGGTATAGCTGAACTGTCAGCGCTGGAGACGGGGGGGGGGCGGCCCCTCCTGAAGACGGAGGACGACGGGGGAGGGATCGGATGCCCCCCCCCCCCCCCCCCCAGGAAAAGGGGACCCCAAACTTCACATGGAGGTAAGTGTTTTTTTTTTTTTTTTTTTTTTTTTTAACTATTGGGGGAAATGCCAGGCACATAGTTTCTACGTGCTTGGCACTTAACGGTAGGAGAAGCAACCACGTAGAAACTACGTGCTTGGCATTTAAAGGGTTAACAATTACTCACAGAATTGTTTTATTCTAAGTATGTCACACACCCCGCTTCAGAATAGTCATTACCGTGCCGCAGGGCTCTGTCCTGGGCCCCATTCTTTTTAATATATTTGTAAGTGACATAGGAGAAGGCTTGGTAGGAAAAGTTTGTCTGTTTGCTGATGATACAAAGGTTAGTAATAGGGTGGATATTCCTGGAGGTGTCTGCAACATGGAAAATGATTTAGCTTTACTGGATAGATGGTCAAAACTGTGGAAACTAGAGTTTAATGTCTCTAAATGTAAAATCATGCACTTGGGTAGAAGGAATCCCTGCTCTGAGTACCGTATGGGCAGTACTGTGTTAGCCAGGACCTCGGAGGAGAGAGATTTAGGGGTACTGATTACTGATAGCTGCAAGATGAGTGGACAGTGTAGCCAGGCAGTGGGAAAAGCAAGCAGGTTGCTCGGCTGCATAGCTCGAGGCATCACCAGTAGGAAGAGGGAGGTTGTGATGCCGCTGTATAGAGCCCTGGTAAGGCCACAGCTAGAATACTGTGTGCAGTTCTGGAGACCTTACCTGCAAAAAGACATTATTCAAATAGAACGTGTCCAAAGGCGGGCAACGAAAATGGTGGAAGGACTTAAACTTAAAACTTATCAGGAGAGACTTAAAGAACTTAATTTGTACAGTCTGGAGGAAAGAAGGGAGAGGGGGGACATGATTGAGACCTTTAAATATGTGAAAGGATTGAATAAGGTTCAGGAGGGAAGTGTTTTTAAGAAGAAACTTAACGATAGAACAAGGGGGCACAACCTGAAGCTAGTCGGGGGGAAGATCAGGAGCAATGTTAGAAAATATTATTTTACAGAAAGAGTAGTAGGTGCTTGGAACAAACTTCCAGCAAAGGTAGTTGAAACATCAACAGTCACTGAATTTAAACATGCCTGGGATAAGCACACATCTATCCTAAGATAAAGAGTACATACAGTATACACATAAGGGCAGACTAGATGGACCGTATGGTCTCCTTCTGCCGTCAACCTTCTATGTTTCTATTACACTTGGGTTATAGTGACCTGTTGAGGGCGATCTTGCAGAGATGTAATGAAAAAAAGGGAGCCCCTCCCAGTCCATAAATACCTGGGACCTCCCACTCATTCCCCAGTCTTTCATCTCTGCAGTCGGCGAGCAAGTCAGAAGATGGATGTCTCCTCCTTGCAGGTAGCCGGGGTAACTCCCAGCCCTCTTGTTGGTCTATTCCTGCCTGGACCCACTTTTATTTAAGTATCCCTTGCCTCCCAGCCTAGGCTGCCGGTCCGGGCACAGGTAGACAGCACCTTACGGGGCTCAGGAGCTCTGCTCCGCCGTGAGACCCCATACTAGGGGGTAGGCGGCTGTCCGGGTTGGTGATCCCGGAGTGGGATGCCTCGTCCCTGGCCCCTCCACTTCTAAGTGGGTTTCCCCCTCTCCCGGTCACCCATTGCTCCCTTATTGAGAGGGGGGGGGCACACACCTTCTCCCGCCCTCCTTCTTCCTCATCTGCTCTCTGCTTCTCATCATGCTCTGCTGTCAGCCCCATTATAGTATGCGCCCTGTGGGCGCCATATTTTACATTATTTCATTTTATCTGCTTGTTATGGATGTGTATATATGTATATATTTATATATTATTTGGTGGGCCTGATTGTGTGCGTGTGTGTTGATCAACCCTTGCCTTATGTCTTTCAGGTGGACCTTTATTTGATATTTAAGGGGTCGTCCTGGGTCCCTGGGTTTTTTGGTTAGGGCTCCCAATAAATCCTCCCACTCCGGACATAGTAGGTGCATCCCGGGTTACTTATATTGCGTAATTCCCTTGATCATTGCGACTACCAATAAAATTACCATATGGAGGCTTCCCAGGATACCGGGCTTGGGCTCCCCTCGGGGCAATCCCGGCAGTGTATGGGTTGTGGGGTATCCCTTACGGGGGATGATGTATTTCTTTGTATACCATGAGCAGGCTATAACGCGGCAGTCCGGGTCCCAGGCGTCTGGGTCAGCGCCGCCGGCCTCACCGCCTACCCCTCCCCGTCTGATCCGTACCCCAGGTGATGTTGTCACGGGGGGGGAGTCGCAATCTGCTGTGTGTGCCAGATTGGCTAATCTTGAGAAATTATTTTCTAGCGCTGTGGCCAGAAAGGCCCCGGCTAAGAGGAAGCACTTGTCTCCAGCCTCGCCGGCCTTGGATTTTGATGACTTTGATTCACTGGACTGGTCTGATTATTCCCCGCTAGAGGAAGGGGAGTTATTTGAGGAATCCGATGGTTCTGATGATCAACAATTTGTGGGTGCTGATTCCGAGCTGGGACAGGGGGTTACCATGGATACCCAAGGTCCTGGCTCATCTTTTTGAAGTTCTGCCTATTTCTCCCCCAGAGGAGACTCCTCCGCAGAAGGGGGAGTTCTTTGGGACTTCTAAGCCGCGCTTGGAATTCCCAAATCAAAAGCATTTTGATGGCATTATTCTTAAGGAATGGGAGAGGCCTACTTGGCTTCCGGGTGTTCCTCAGGGCTGGGATAAGAAATATCCCTTCCCGGTGGACACGGTGAAGCGCTGGTCGTCCCCTCCTCAGGTTGATGCCCCCGTGTTGGGGTTGTCTAATTCTTCTGTTTTGCATTCTCCTGACTCCACCACCTTAAAAGATGGTGAGGACAAGTGCATTGATCAGATGGCTTGTCACAGCTTTGCCAGTGTCGGTCCCCTCCTGAGGTTGATGCCCCCGTGTTGGGATTGTCTAATTCTTCTGTTTTGCATTCTCCTGACTCCACCACCTTAAAAGATGGTGAGGACAAGTGCATTGATCAGATGGCTTGTCACGGCTTTGCCAGTGTTTGTGCTTCGGCACTTTTGGCGGTAGCTACCAGGTCGGTTGTTAGGGACCTGTTGACTACTTCCAGGCTTGACCAGGCTAGTGATGAGTTCACCGCCCTCAAGAGGTGCGAGTTGTTCATGTGCTTTGCGTTAGCCGCCCTGGATGATACCATGGGGATGTGTAGTAGAACTTCGGCCTTGCTTGTGGCTATTCGGCGGTTGGTTTGGTTGCGCCTGTGGGCGGATGATTTTGAGTCTAAGAAGTTGCTTACGGCTCTTCCCTTCGTGGGGTTGCGGCTTTTTGGAGAAAAATTGGATTCGGTCACGAAAGGAGGCAAGTTACCTCAGCAAAAGAAGCAGCGTTGTCTCTTTCGGGGGGCGGCCTCCTTTAACCCTTCCTTTCGTGGGGCCAGAGCTGGCAGGGGATTGACCTTCTCTTCCTCCAGAGGTGATTCCTGGAACAGGGGTAGAGGACGTGCCCGTCCAGGTCACGCCTGGGGTTCCAAACCCAAGCCAGCTGCCAAGCCAGCTCAGCAGTGAGGGGGCGCCCTCACCCTTGCGGGTGGGGGGACGGCTGCGACACTTCTTCCAGGTCTGGGACCAGGAGGTCTCAGACAGATGGATTCTGGAAGTGGTGTCTTCCGGTTACAAGCTGGAGTTCGAGATTCGGCCCACTCCCAGATTCTTCAGGTCTCGGGTGCCTTCGGACCCTCTGGCCGCGCAGGGGCTCCGGGTAGCAGTAAAGAATCTTCTGGACATGGCTGTCATTTGTCCGGTGCCTTCCTTGGAAAGGGGCCTGGGCTACTACTCCAATCTGTTCACGGTGCCCAAGAAGGACGGCTCCATTCGTCCCATCTTGGATCTGAAGCTCCTCAACAGGTTTTTCCTTCCCCGGAAGTTCCGCATGGAAACACTGCGCTCAGCCATCAATTCTCTTCATCAGGGGGACTTCATGACATCCATAGACATCAACGATGCTTATCTGCATGTTCCTATCTTCCCGGCACACCAGAGATTTCTCAGGTTTGTGGTGGAAAATCGGCATTTTCAGTTTGTGGCCCTTCCTTTCTGCCTTACCTCGGCTCCAAGGGTTTTCACCAAGGTGCTGGCAGGGGTGATGGCCCTCCTCAGAGCCCAGGGTATTCGCATCGTGCCATATCTGGACGACCTTCTCATTATGGCATCCTCTCACAGCCAAGCGGAGCTAGACACCAGAGCTGTGGTATCCACTCTGGAGAGATTTGGCTGGGTGATCAACTATCCCAAGCCCTCCCTCTCCCCGTCCAGGGTGGTGTCTTTTCTGGGAATGTCTCTGGATACTTCTCAGACCAGGGTGTTCCTCCCTCGACCCAAGGTTCTTTTGATTCAGGAGTTGATTCAGCTTCTTCTGTCCAACCCTCGTCCGTCCATCCGGCTGGGGATGAGACTGGTGGGATTGATGGTGGCTTCCTTCGAGGCAGTTCCCTTTGCTCAGTTTCACACAAGGACGCTCCAGCTCCATTTTTTAGTGGCTTGGGACAGATGTCCGCTGTCATTGGATCAGACTTTTCTGATGTCCCCCCGGGTTCGGCATTCCCTTCGGTGGTGGCTGGAACCAAGCAATCTGATGAGGGGCAGGTGCTTTCTGACCCCTCGTTGGGAGACAGTCACCACGGATGCCAGCCTGTCAGGTTGGGGGGGGTTTCTGGAAGGATCTTCAGTTTCAGGGACTGTGGGGGCCTCAGGAGGCTCACGATCCCATCAATGTTTTGGAGCTGAGAGCCATCAGGTTGGTTCTGTCTCACTTGACTCTTCAGTTGCAGGGCTTACAAGTTCAAATTCGGTCGGACAATCAGACGGCGGTCGCCTACATCAATCACCAGGGATTCGTAGCAGGAGTGCCTTCAGGGAAGTGTCCTTGATTCTTGCCTGGGCGGAGAGCAATGTCCCATGCTTTTCGGCGGTGTACATTCCGGGTGTGGAGAACACGGAGGCGGACTCACTGAGCAGTTGCTCGTCTCGCCGGGGGGAATGGTCTCTCAATCCCAAGGTTTTTCGGTCACTTTGCCACAAGTGTGGGACTCCGGAGGTGGATCTCTTTGCCTCTCGTCACAATCACAAGCTTCCGGCGTTTGTGTCTGTCTCGCGGGATCCTCTGGCTCTGGCAGTGGATGCCATGTCTCTGAGCGGGAGGGATCTGGGGTTACTGTACCTGTTCCCTCCGTTCCCTATGGTGGGCATGGTGGTGCGCAGGTTGCCACTAGAAGGGGCGCCAGCAATTTTGGTGGCTCCAAGATGGCCGAGGCAGGTTTGGTTCGCAGACGTCGTTCGGCTGGCGAGGGATCAGTTCGATCTGCCCCTTTTGCCAGATCTGCTCACTCAGGGTCAACTACTTTATCCCAATTTACCAACGCTGGCTTTGACGGCGTGGCTGCTGAAACCTCCATCTTAAGGGAGGAAGGTCTTTCTGATGCTGTGATTCAGACTCTTGTTAAGGCTAGGAAGCGGTCTTCCTCTACCATCTATTATAGGACTTGGAGGTCTTATATTGATTGGTGTGAGGCTAGGGCCTTGCCTTGCAGGGTGTTTTCTATTCCTAGGATTTTGGATTTTCTGCAACACGGTCTGAACACAGGTTTCTTTCAAAGGTCTTTTGCTCTTCATCCTTTGGTTAAGACCTTTTTCCAGGGGGTTAGGCATGTGCGACCTCCTAGGAAGCCTCTCCTCTCAGTTTGGGACTTGAACTTGGATCTTTCTGCTCTTCAGGGTCCTCCTTTTGAGCCGTTGCAGGATATTCCTCTTTCTATGCTTACTCAGAAGGTTGCTTTTCTGGTCGCTATGACCTCAGTTCGGCGTGTCTCAGAGTTGGCGGCCTTGTCCATTCAGGCCCCTTACTTTGAGAGGCATCAGGGCAAAGTTGTTTTCCGCTTCAAGCCAGATTTCCTTCCTAAAGTGGTTTCTGCCTTTCATCTTAATCAGAACGTTGTTCTACCCTCCTTGTGTCCTAAGCCCAGCAATGACAAGGAGAGGGTCTTGCATTCTTTGGATGTGGTTCGCTGTGTGAGGTACTATTTGGTGACTACTTCTTCCTTTCATAAGACTGACGCTTTTTTCGTGGTGCCTTCCAGGCCTAGGAAAGGTTTGGCGCCCGCCAAGTCTTCCATTAGTAGATGGATTAGCCAGGCCATTGTGGGGCCTATTCTGCCAAGGGGAAGGTTCCTCCTTTTTGTGTTACTGCTCATTCTACTCGTGCTGTTGGAGCTTCCTGGGCTTTTCAGCACCAGGCCTCTGTTGAGCAAGTTTGTAAGGCTGCTACTTGGTCTTCTGTTCACACGTTTTCCAAGTTTTATAAGGTTGATGTGCGGGCCTCAGCGGATGCTGTTTTTAGCCGCAAAGTTCTGCAAGCTGCAGTGGTTTAAGTTGTGCGTTATTGCTTTGTTTGGATCCCACCCTTTATGGACACTGCTATTGGATGTCCCAAGTGTAATGACTATTCTGAAGCGGGGTGTGTGACACACTTAGAATAATACCATTTTGTGATTACTCACCTGTAAAATGGGTATTATAAGTATTACACACCCCGCTTCACCTCGCCCTTTGGTATTCTGGATCCTTTATATGGTGAACCTTTTTTACTGTTACTGGTTATAATTGGCTCTTCCTGGTCCCTTTTTCCTTACTGCTGTCTTAATACTGGGGAATGAGTTGGAGGTCCCAGGTATTTATGGACCGGGAGGGGCTTCCCTTTTTTCATTACATCTCTGCAAGATCGCCCTCTACAGGTCAGTATAACCCAAGTGTAATGACTATTCTGAAGCGGGGTGTGTGACATACTTATAATACCCATTTTACAGGTGAGTAATCACAAAATGGTATTTTTGTGGCACATGTGAAGTAATCAGTTCTAATTAGTGCTCATACAGGGATATAGAAACAGGTATGTGGAGATCTACAAAACATAACCTGTTGCTGCCCCTTCAGGGGTGAGTTTGATACTCCTAGGTTAAAGGAACGCTAAACCCAACGGCAAAAATCAGACAGTAAACAACTTACTTGATGTCTGTCCTGTGTGCCACTCCTGTTTTCTGCTGCGCCTGCAAAAGCTGTAGCAGGGTCTAAAGTTTACCCCTCCTGTCAATGTTATTCCTCCATGACCATGCAAAAAAATTCTAACCAACACTCCCTTGTCCCTTGGACATTTCCCATTGATTATGTATAGGGATTGCCACATATATATTCAGTATTAGATATAGATTTGGAAAACACATTTATGGCAAATGCTAGGAACCTATTGGCACTCACCTTGACATGGCATGTGACTTTCACATATATTGGCAAGTGTGTGCAACCAAGCCTGACACATTAGTACCCAAGTGTTCTGGTGCAGCCTAGCAGAGTGGATTGATTGCTTGTTTTTGTGCAAAAGTATCATAATTAACCCTGAAAGTGTTCATCTTCTGTGCTAGTTATAGACTGATTTGGTACACATAAGTTTCTCTTTTATTTTAGGTTACTGCATTATGAACATGATGGTTGTTTTCATGACCTTGATAAATAGCCCTGTAAACTAGATGTCTTCTCTGGTTTAATTAGTTTTATTTTGTTGCTTTGTTAAATTAGAGATGACAAGCCGTTCCAGTAGCCTTAATGGGTATCATAACTGTAGCAAAAATAAGGAAATAGTCTCCTTTAACCCTTTAAATGCCAGCCACGTAAAATTTACGTGGTTGCCCCTCCGCTAGTTGAGTGCCAGCCACGTAAAATTTACGTGCCTGGCATTTACCCCTGCTAGCGGGCAACAAAAAAAAAAAAAAAATACTCACCTACCCCTCGTTGGATCCGGCCGGGTCTCCTCTTTAATTTGGTACCATCCGATCCCCCGTGGGGGCTCGGATGGCTCCAGGAGAGCCCCCGGAATAGGCCGCCCCCCCCTCTTCTGCAGCAGCAGCTGCTAACTGTAAAAAATAAAAATGACATTCACTTACCTGCGTGTGCGCTGGCTCCCGCTGTCCCTCCTCTTCACCTGGCGGGCCTCCGATCCCCCCGCAGGACTTACGGATCTTCAGGAGAGAGCCCGGGAGGCTCTCATCAGAGCGGCGAGGGACAAGAGCTTACAATCGGAGGTAAGTACAGTAAAAAAAATGTTTTTTTTTTTAATAAAATACTTTTATTACTTGTGTGGAGTTAACCCTTTGTGAGCTGGTAAGGGGTCCATGAGACCCCTTATACTAGCTCACAAGGCTCTGGGTCTGACAAGTCACCTGCGGCTAGTGGGTGACTTGCCATTAACCCCCAGCCCCCCATTACCTGCCTCCCCAACGGCCGGGGGGGGGGGGCAGAAGGGCCGTGCCACTTAGTGGCTATGTGGGCTAGTAGCCTGCAGGGCCAGGGGCCAGCGTTGGCCCCTGCGCCCTGTTCTACAAGCCCCCATAGCTGGCCCGGGTCGGTAATGCTGGGTAGGGGGGACCCTACGTTATTTTTGGGGGGGATTTTTAAGTGTTTTTAACCCTTAAAATTCCCCCCAAAAACACCCCCCCCTGGGAGGGGGGACCCTATGTCATTTTTTTTTTTTTAATTAACCCTTTTGTGTTCTGTCATCCAGCAGCTATAAAAGGCTTCTAGCAAGTGAGCAGAAGCCAGTGATCGCCGAGGGACAGAGTGCTACAGTATGGATGGGAGGTAAGTATTAAAAAAATAAATAATAATAAAATATTTTTTCTCTGTGTGGTGTGTTTTTTTTACGTTTAACCCCTTGTGAACTGGTAAGGGGTCCATGAGACCCCTATACCAGTTCTCAAGGCTGGGGGGATGGCAAGTCACCTGCGCTAGCCGGTGACTTGCCATTAACCCCCGGCACCCCCATTACCTGCCTCCCCAAAGGCCAGGGGGGGGCAGAAGAGCCCGTGGCCACGGGCTATGCGGGCTTGTAGCCTGCAGGGCCAGGGGCCACAAAAGCTGGCCCCTGCGCCCTGTTCCTACAAGCCCTGCATAGCTGGTCCCGGGCTGGTTACTTTGGGTAAGGGGGGCCCCATGTCATTTGTTTGAGATTTTTAAGGGCTTTTAACCCTTAAAAATCCCTCCAAAAAATGCCCCACCCCCCTCCCCGGGAGTGGGGACCCGATGTTATTTTTTTTTTCTCGATTTAACCCTTTGTAGTGTGGCTGGTAGTTGTATTTTATTTGTAAATGTTAAAAATTACTTGTTTCAGTTAGGGGGGTCTCCTGGGCAGGAACAGGGGGCTACCGATAAATATGTGGTACCGTTCTAATCGGTAGAAATGGGGCTTTCACATGCAATATGGTTTTCCCTAATAAAATAAATTTTTTATTTAAAATAAAGAAGGCAATTTTCTAAAAAAAAAATGTATTTATTTTTTTTTTACTTAATAATAAATAAAATTAATAATAAATGAAATTTACAAACAAGACATTTCATGTTAAAGCCTAAACTCTGCTGCAAAATATATATATATATATAATTTTCCTGAAAATTCCAGCAAAAATGTTGCAAAACATGCCGCAAAATGGGGAAAAATGACCTGTCAACAGAGGGTGACAAAATCTCAAGTAGGCTGGCAATTTAAAGGGTTAATAGTACCTCTGCATGTTGGGTATTGTTCTGTTCGGGGGACCTTGCACTTTCAGACTTAGCTTGTTTTTTCCTGTTTGCATATTTATATTTTAGGAAAAGGTGTTTTTTATTCAGCTTTTTTTAATGCAATATATCTTTATTGAGTTTTATATAGACTTTACATACGTAGAAACAACAAGAAACACAGCAAGAAAAGTACATGATCACAGCGCTTGAAATATATGATAAAGATATCCAGTATGAGCATAGAAATAGCGAAACTGTGGAAAGTTGCCGGTAATGATGACAACAGTGGTGTCCACGTAAAAACTTTACTTGCTCACTATGTATTATTAAGACAATAATGCCCATAGAATAAGGCGCTAAGTGGAAATAGAGGCAGAGAACATAGACACGAAGAAAGAAATATAGGAAAGGAAAAGAAAGGAAGAAGGAGAGAAAGAAAGAATATCCACATTAACCACTTCTCTAGACATTTCCCATATTGTCCAGGTCTTATAGTGCTATTCTTTGTGTGTCACACACACACCCCGCTTCCTGTAGTAATAACGTTCGGGTAAACCATCGCCAGATGTCATTGCAGAGAGAGAGAGATCTTGAAAACTGGCCCCTCCCAGTCTATATATACCTGGGACCTCCCACTTAATCCCCAGTGTTCTCTCTCTGCAAGATGCCTCAAGACAGAACTATTGGAAGCCTCCCAGCTTCGGCTGCTGACTGGTAGCCGGCACCTAGTGGTGCTTAGGAGCATATCTCCTCCACTAGTCCCCATTATTGGGGCAGAGTGGTTATCCGGTTGGTGACCCGGATTTGGGGTGCCCCGTCCCGTTGTCCCCAGATCTCTTCTCTCCTTCTCATGGCCTCCCCTTTTTGGTGGGGAGGTCCGTTAGGGGGGAGGTGAGGGGTCTTTTCTGGCATATGCTGGTCTTTTTATTCCTGAGGTAATTTTCAGTTCTGTTATGTGTGGGCATCTGTGCGCGCGTGTCTGTGTGTTTGTCTGTAAGCCTGCGTCTTTTAATTTGTGTGTGTGACTGTGTGCGGCGTTCCCCTCTCAGACCGGGTCCTCGGTTTTTACTTTTATTAATGGCGCTGCCGCCATTTTTACCTCTCTGAGGTAATCCGTGCTTAGGGGGCGGGGCCGCGATCGGCGTGGTCCGTGCTGTGCGGTGATGGGCGGGGCGGGGTCAGAGCGCTTCGCGCACGCTCTCTGGCCCGCCCGCCCGTCTTCTCTCAGCTGTTGGGAACGCTTGCACCGGCCTGTGAGGTAAAAGCTTTTGCTCTGGTCCCGCTGTCTCTTTCTGCTGCAGGCTGTTAAAACGGTCTTTTATTTGACGTTTCTTATCTTATGTATTGCATTATATGAGTTCTTATTCCCATTAGGGGAATTATGCTTAGGTCCATATAGGTATATAATGGAGGTTTTTTGTCAGTTATAAGCAGGCCATAGTGGTTTTTCATTATGCATTGTATATCATGCTTGATCCTTTAGTTAGGCATCAGCATGCTTCAAGTGTATGTGACCATATTTATTTCAATATATATATATATATATATATATATATATATATATAGTGTTTTTATTGGACCTCCTGTTTTTTGGTTAATACTATGTATTTTTCTGTGTGCATGTGCGGTTTATTCATGAATTTTCACATTTTTTTTTGTCTTTCTAGATTTGGGATACCCCTGCTGCATGGGTCTCCCAGTCTGATATACCTGGCTAGTCTTATTTTGGGGTCCAAAAAATCCTCCCACTCCCGGGACTTTAATTAATGAATAAGGGGCATCCCGGGTAGCTTATAGCATAAATCCCTCTGCGAATTCCAAAAAGTTTCACCGAATGGAGGCTTCCAATGATACCGGAAATGGCTCTTCGGGGCAATCTAGGCAGTGTGGGGGTTGTGGGGTTCCACTCCCAGGTGATGATGTCATATTGTGCGTTCCTTGCGCCCAGCAGAATATTGCACGCCAGTCTGGTACTCCGGCTCCTGGCTCTTCGCAACCTCAGTCGTCTCCTGCCCCTCCACTTTTATTCCGGACCCCGGGTGACGTTGTCACAGCTGGGGATTCGCAATCTGAGTTGTGCGCTCGAGTGGCCACTCTTGAGAAGTTGTTGTCTGCACAGGTAGCTCATAAGGCTACGGCTAAAAGGAAACACATTGCTTCTCCTCCTCTGACTCCTGCTGTGGAGGCAGCGGAAGTGGTAGACTGGTCAGATTGTCCTTTGCCTGAAGAAGGGGAAATTTTGGAAGATTTGGACGAGATGGATGCTCCTCTGTTGACTGATACTTCGGCAGAATTGACTACCGGGGTGTCTTGTGATACTCCTTCTATCCTCTCCAAGGTTTTTGAAATTTTGTCTCTGGATCCACCTGCGGCGGCCCCTCTGCCTAAGGGTGAGCTCTTTGAGATGCCTAAGCCACGTTTAGCATTCCCTGGTCAGCTACATTTTGAATGGGTTGTGCTTAAGGAATGGGAACAGCCGACCCGTCTGGTTGGCTCCCCGGCTAATTGGGACAGGCGGTATCCCTTTTCGGAGGAATTGGTCAAACTTTGGACAGTACCCCCAGACGTTGATGCTCCGGTTTTGGGGCTCTCTAACACTTCAGTGCTGCATTCACCAGACACTACTACAATTAAGGATGTAGAGGATCGTAGAATCGATCAACTGGCTCGTCATGGTTTCATCAGCGCCGGTTCGACCTTGCGTCCGGTATGTGCTTCTTCCATTGTTCTATTGGCTCTTAAAGCCATGATCAAAAATTTGTATGCGGATCTTGATCCGGAATGTGAGGAGTTTACCTCTCTTCAATTGTGTGAGTCTTTTGATTCTTTTGTTCTGGCCGCCCAGGATGATGCTATGGCCATGTGTGGCAGGACATCTGCTCTTTTGGTTGCTATTCGGCGGTCAGTGTGGCTCCGTCAATGGACGGCGGACGTTGGTGCTAAAAGATCACTTACAGCCCTTCCTTTTCTGGGTTTACGCCTGTTTGGTGACAAGTTGGATTCAGTCACCAAGGGAGGCAGGTTGCCTCAGTGCAGGAAGCCGCGGCGTCTTTTTCGAGGAACCTCTTCTTTCAATCCGTCCTTTCGGGGAGCTAGGGCAGGCAGACGGGTCTCCCTTCCCACTACCAGGGGCACGAGCTGGAACTGGGGGCGAGGTCGCGGCCGTTCCGGTCATTCGTGGGGCTCTAAGCCTAAGTCCACGCCCAAGCCTGCTCAGCAATGAGGGGGTTCCCTCACCTGTGAGGGTGGGGGGACAGTTGCGACACTTCTCCCAGATTTGGGTCCGGGCGGTCCCGGACAGATGGATTCGGGAGGTGGTGTCGTCCGGTTACAAGCTGGAGTTCCAGTCCCGTCCTCCCTCAAGGTTTTTCAGGTCCCGAATACCTACCGATCCTTTGGTCGCCCAAGAACTCCGAGTGTCGGTAAGGAATCTTCTAGATTTGGCGGTCATCCATCCGGTGCCAACTTCGAAATTGGGTCTCGGTTTCTATTCCAATCTCTTCACGGTGCCCAAAAGGGACGGATCAGTGCACCCTATCCTGGATCTGAAGTTCCTCAACAGGTTCATTCGTCCACGGAAGTTTCGCATGGAAACTCTGCGCTTGGCCATCACAGGGGGACTTCATGACGTCCATAGACATAAAGGATGCTTATCTCCATGTTCCCATATGCCCAGTCCATCAGCGTTTTCTGCGCTTCGTGGTGGATGATCGGCATTTTCAATTCGTGGCTCTTCCATTTGGTCTTACCTCGGTGCCAAGGGTATTCACCAAGGTTCTAGCAGGGGTGATGGCCATTCTCAGAACTCAAGGCATTCGAATTTTGTCTTACTTGGACGACCTTCTCATCATGGCTCCTTCCTTCAATCAAGCGGAGAAGGACACCAGCATGGTGGTTTCTACGCTGGAAAGCTTCGGTTAGGTAATCAACTATCCCAAGTGCTCCCTGGCTCCGGCCAGGGTGGCGTCCTTCTTGGGGATGACAATAGACTCTTGTCAGCACAGTGTTTTTCTACCTCAGTCGAAGATACTTTTGATTCAGGATTTGGTTCGGCTCCTTCTCTCCAATCCTCAACCGTCCATCCATCTGGGGATGAGGCTGGTGGGGTTGATGGTAGCCTCCTTCGAGGCAGTTCCCTTTGCTCAGTTTCACACTCGGACGCTTCAGCTGCACCTGTTGGCGTCTTGGGACCATTGTCCACGTTCATTGGACCAACCCTTCCGATTGTCCTCCCGGGTCCGGCAGTCTCTTCAGTGGTGGCTGGTTTCGAACAATATCCTGAAGGGCAAGTCCTTTCTGACTCCCCTCTGGGAGACTGTCACCATGGACGCCAGCCTTTCGGGTTGGGGGGGATTCTGGAAGGATCTTCAGTTCCAGGGGCAGTGGGGTCCTCGAGAGGCTCACTTGCCCATCAATGTTCTGGAGCTGAGAGCTATCCGTCTGGTTCTTTCTCTTCTGACTCACCATGTCCGGGGCCTTCCGGTTCAGGTGCATTCGGACAACAGGACGGCGGTTGCCTACATCAATCATCAGGGAGGGACTCGCAGTCTGGGAGCTCTCAGAGAGGTTTCCCTGATTCTGACCTGGGCGGAGGCCCATGTTCCTTGCCTGTCAGCAGTTTATATTCCGGGGGTCGAAAACACAGAAGCGGACCTTCTGAGCAGATGCTCCTCCCGTCTGGGGGAATGGTCTCTTCCTCCTCAGGTTTTTCAGGCTCTGTGTCTTCGGTGGGGAACACCGGAGGTGGACCTGTTTGCTTCTCGTCACAACCACAAACTTCCGACCTTTGTGTCAATGTCTCAGGATCCTCTGGCTTTGGCGGTGGATGCCATGTCTCTGAGCTGGGGGGAACTAGGGTTCCTGTATCTGTTCCCTCCGATTCCCTTGCTAGGATGAGTGTTAAGAAAGCTGATTCTGGAAGAGGTCCCCGCTATTCTCGTGGCTCCAAGGTGGCCAAGAAGAAAGTGGTTCGCGGACGTCGTTCGGATGGCACTGGATCAGTTCGAGCTTCCTCTGCGGCCGGATCTTCTCACTCAGGGTCGGCTGCGTTACCCCAATTTACAAACGCTGGCTTTGACGGCTTGGCTGCTGAAACCTCCATCTTAAAGCAGGAAGGTCTTTCGGATTCGGTTATTAAGACTCTTATCTGTGCTCGAAAGAGGTCTTCCTCTGCTATCTATTATAGATCCTGGCGTTCTTACATCGATTAGTGCAAGGCTAGATCTTTGCCCTGCAGAGTCTTTTCTGTTTCCAGAGTTCTGGATTTTCTTCAATCTGGACTGGATACTGGTCTGCAGCTTAGTACCTTGAAGGGGCAGGTTTCTGCCTTGTCCATTTTCTTTCAGAAGGCTTTTGCGCTTCATCCGTTGGTCAAGACTTTTTTCCAGGCGGTTACGCATCTGCGGCCTCCTAGGAAGGCTTTGCTACCTGTTTGGGATCTGAATTTGGTGTTGTCTGCTCTTCAGGTTCCTCCTTTTGAGCCTTTGTCGGATATTGCTCTTTCCACTTTAACTCAGAAGGTAGTCTTTCTAGTGGCTATCACTTCTGTTAGGCGTGTCTCTGAGTTGGCGGCCTTGTCTATTCAGGCGCCCTACCTTGAGAGACATCAAGATAAGGTGGTATTTCGGTTCAAATCGGATTTTCTTCCTAAGGTTGTTTCTGCATTCCATCTGAATCAGGACATTGTTCTTCCCTCCTTGTGTCCTAACCCCAAGAATGACAAGGAGAAGGTTTTACACTGTTTGGATGTTGTTCGCTGTGTTCATTTTTATTTGCGTGCTACGTCTTCTTTCCGTAAGACTGATGCTTTTTTCGTTGTGCCTTGTGGGCCTAGGAAGGGTTTGGCCCCGGCTAAATCTTCCATTAGTAAATGGATTCGTCAAGCCATTATCGGCGCCTATAAGGCTAAGGGAAAAGTTCCTCCTTTCCGTATCACTGCTCATTCTACTCGTGCTATTGGTGCGTCCTGGGCTTTCCAGCACCAGGCTTCTGTTGAACAAGTTTGTAAGGCGGCTACTTGGTCTTCGGTTCATACCTTTTCAAAGTTTTATAAGGTTGATGTGCGAGCCTCAGCGGATGCTGTGTTTGGCCGCAAAGTTCTGCAAACTGCAGTGGTTTGAGTTATGCTTCATCTTCCTGCTGGATACCCACCCTTTAGGGACACTGCTTTTGGATGTCCCGAACGTTATTACTACAGGAAGCGGGGTGTGTGTGACACACAAAGAATTATCCAGAGGTAATCTCTCCCAATCTTGTGTCCTGAGACGCTTCCCACACGAGAAACGTTTTGGCCCCCAATCCCTGGGTAAATGCAGGGTTATCGAAGAGCGGGGTGAGAGGACCCGGTCTACACGATATGCCCCTTAGTTTCAGTGACCTGTCCCAGAGGGTCAACAGGGGATTCACAAGGTAGGGAAGTTCCCGCCTCCTTGGACGGAGCTCAGGGTCCACCCAAGGCAAGGCAGTCAGACTGATTGGAGAGGTATCGTTTTCTAGGTCCACCCATTGCTTACTCCCCTTATGGTGGAACCAGTCTACGAGCCTCACTAGGAACGCAGCCGCGTGGTATTTATTCAGCTTTTTTATACATTTTTTAGGGAAACCCTGCGCAACCAAAGAATTCTTTGAGGGATCAATTCCAGAAAGATGAGCCCACTACAACAAGCTGGGTACGCTTAGAAAGCTTAACATGTGTACTTTCAGGGAATATATGGTTTATGGGTGATATTCCAAATGTAAAGGGTTGTTTTGGTTGAAAAATTGCAAGGTGCGCACTTTGTCTGCAGAGCTGAAATTTTCAAGAAAAATTACCGTTATGCTCATGCTTTACTTTGGGGTGTTTGGCAACTCTTCCCTTGACAATAACTATGCATGTTGGGTATCATTCTGTTCGGGGGATGTTGCTTTTTCAGATTATACTTGTTTTTTCTCGTTTGTATATAGTTTTTTTAGGAAAATGTGGCTTTGATTCTGCTTTTTTATCCTTTTTTTGGGGAAACTCTTTGCAACCAAAGAATACATTGAGGGATTACTTCCAGAAAACTGTGGCCACATCAACAAGCCTGGTACAAATAGAAAGCCTGAGGTGTGTACTTCCAGAGAATATATAGTTTGTGGGGGGCATTTCAAATGTAAAGGGTTGTTTTTCTGGAAAAACTGCAAGGCGCATATCACAGTTGTATTTTTTCTGAAAATCCCCTAAAGCTCTGTTTCAGTTTGGGGGAGTCTCCTGGGCTGGAAAGGGTGTCTACCAATACATATGTGGTACTGCTGTAACCGGGAGAAATTGGGATTTCACACACATTAAGATTTTATTGACAGACTTACATTTTTTATTACAAAAAAACACAACAAATTGTAAAAAATAGATTTTTTTTTATTTTTTTGCACATATTTCGCAAAAAAATATTGAGAATACACCTAAAAATGACAAACAAGACATTTCATTTTAAAGCTCAGAATATATAATTTTCATGGGAAATCCCTTCAAAAATCACATTTGAACATGGGGAGTGCAAAATAGTGCAAAATGGTCTGGCAACAGAGTGTGACAAAAACTCCAGGTAGGCTGGCACTTAAAGGGTTAATTGTTTATTTTGAAAATGTAGTTATTTAGCAATCACAATAGCAAATCTAACACTTAGGAATCAAATGCAAATAAGTCTATTGTAGTTTTACAACAAGCAAAGGGGGCAGATAATTACCAAGCTTTGCTTGTTTGTCTCATTGGGTTTCATTTCCATAGAAGATCAGTGCTTCTCACGCTGCATCAAGATATACCTGATAATGTACAAGCCCATGGCAATCTCTGCACACTTTTTTTTAGAACTGAATGAGCTAGTTAGGTAAAGTCTAAAGTACTATCAGTTATCGGTGTTAATTGTTGATTGCCACTTTGACTATGTTTTAAAACATTGCTGCTCTCTTTTTGCATGAGATGATTAGTTTTACATTCCAGAGAACAACGACTATTAGGTAAAACGTATGAACTAAAAAAGATATGTTTTTAAAAGTAGAAGTATGCGGATTACCAACTGAATATTTGTATAATTCCAGTATTTGTGTATAGCTGTAAAATCATAACTGTATTTTAATAGTAATATCGTCATCTTAAACTCATTTCATAAGTGTTATTTTTCCTAGGTCTCCACTTAGGATACACAGACATTTTTACATAAGGTTAAATCCAGCACTTTGCCAATGCTACTGTAGGTGCAGATATATATTTATGGTGGAATAAGTCAGTTTAATATCTATGCCTGACACGTTACCTTAAAGCGGACCAAAACTCACTGAACTTGTGAAATACATGTGGCCAAAGCCCCTGCCAACACTCCCCTCTTAGGGTATAAAACTAAAATGGATATTGTCACTTTTAGAATCATCCTGGGACACTGTTTTTTTGCTGTCCCTCTCTGTAAGACATCAGGTCAGTCATTACATTGGTGTGGCAATGACATCATTGCCACACGCAACAGTGGCAATGAATGGAGAAGGCGGAGCTTTACAGTTAAAACAAGCCCCATTATCTGGGACTAGAGTGAGGCAATAGCAGTGAAAATTGGCAAAATGTGCTCTTCATGGGGGAGCAATTCAGGAGATGCTAGTTAAAAATGTGGGTTTTGGTCCTCTTTAAGGTGGTAATGCAGGCAAAGGTTGTTTACACCATTGCGTCGGGCTACTTCTAACACTGTCTCAAACATTTCCTTTTTTAAATTGAAGCATAAATAGCCGTGATATTGGCATTCCCTTTTTCATCCCGTTCCCAAATCAGCTCAGCAGAGCGTGACAGGATTACTGGTCCCTTTCTCTGTCTCCGTCTCCTCCTACTTCAGATTCATCACATTGCTGTCCATGCAGAGAGCTAATCATTATGCAGCATCTTTCATAAGAGAAATCATGTAGTGAACCTATAAACTTCAATATCTCTTCAAGCCATTTCTTCTTCAATTTAAAAACAGAAAACCGTTTAGGACAGTGCCAAATGTAGCCTGACGCAATAGTGTAAGAATTACCTTTGTCTGCAGTAACAATAATAATTTTTTTAATTAAAAAAAGTTGTTTGCTTACCTTTCTTTCTGCTGTATGGGTTGGCTTGCCTTTGTCTGACAGGCGGCTCTTTCAGCCTCTGGATGAATATCAAAACCTAGTTGTTAAGAATCTGCTTAGCACTGAGGCCTAATGCCATTAACACAACTTTCATTATATCATGTCTAACCATCTGGATTTTAAATTAAAATGTAGCAGCAAGAGCAACAGAGGTAGCTATATGGAAACCAAATCAAGAAGTCGAAAGTAAAAAAGAAAATACAATGATGCGCAAAGGAAAGGGTAGCAATGTTTCGAACTTCCGACTTTCAGGCCCCATATCTTGTCATCCACAACAGGTTCGAAAAGGAGACTTCCATCATTTTATAGACCATTATCTTGGCTATTTCACACATTAATTGAAATTGCAACTATTTAGCATATGAGTAGTAGATTTTTATTATGTAACAGCATTGGTGCATTTTGCTCCTAGTGATAAAACAATGGTGAGTGGTGAGAATTCTCACTCTTTTTTAGGAGAGAGAACTGCCATAGACTTTCATAGTCTACCGGGGGTAAATTTTCGTTTGGCTCTGAATCAGGCTCAAAGTTCTCTATGCGCATAGACCCCCCACATGCTCCCACAATCCTTACCTAAACCTTGATTCTTATGTGAAATTCAGCCCTGTGATTGGCTGCCGGCGGTCACGTGGTCATCAAGATGGGCGAGAGACAAAGGAGCTGATGATCATAGGTGAGTTTAATAAATCTAATATTCTTAGTATACAGTACGTATAGTGGGTCTCCAACTCAGTACTTTGAAGGGTCAGGTTTCTGCCGTCTGTCTTCTTTCAGAAGTCTTTTGCTCAGCATTCTTTGGTTAAGACTTTCTTTCAGGGGGTTACTCATGTGCGTCCCCACGAAAACCTATGGTCCCTGTTTGGGATTTGAACTTGGTCTTGTCTGCCTTGCAGGGTGCTCCCTTTGAACTATTCAGGATGCTGCTCTGGCTGTACTTACCCTCAAGGTTGTCTTTCTGGTGGCTATTACTTCGGTCAGGCGTGTGTCTGAGCTGGCGGCTCTGTCTATCCAGCCCCCATACTTTGAGAGACACCAGGATAAGGTGGTGTTCCGCTTTAAGCTGGATTTTCTGCCTAAGGTGGTGTCTGCTGTTCATTTGAATCAAGATATTGTTCTTCCTTCATTGTGCCCTAATCCTAGCAATGCTAAGGAAAGGGTTCTGCATTCCTTGGATGTGGTCAGGGTCAAGTATTACCTAGTAGTCACCGTGCCCTGCAGGACAACTGATGCTCTTTTTGTGGTCCCTTCTGGTCCTAGGAAGGGTTTGGCTCCTGCCAAGTCTACTATCAGCAAATGGATCCGTCAGGCTGTGATTCAGGCCTGTTCTGCTAAGGGGAAGAATCCTCCCTTCTGCCTTACTGCTCATTCTACTCGTGCTTTTGGTGCCTCTTGGGCCTTCCAGCACCAGGCTTCTGTTGAACAAGTTTGCATGGCCGCTACTTGGTCTTCTGTTCATACCTTTTCAAAGTTTTACAAGGTTGATGTTATGGCCTCAGCTGATGCTGTTTTTGGCCACAAGGTTTTGCAGGCGGCAGTGGTTTAAACTGTCTGCTGTTACCTTTTTTGTTGGGGCGGTGGGGACCGCTTTTGGCGCGTTCCGCGTCACTGTACCTGCGGCCCGCCCCTCGAGGTATACCCAATGCCATTTTTTCCTTGGTTCCGGCTGCTGCGTAACGGGCTTCTACTACTGCGGTCCGTGAGTGCCCTCGTGGGCGGCTTTATTACCGCTGTTATTTATTGTATGCTTACGGCCCCCCTTTGCTTATGTCTTTCAGACGAGCCGAACCCTCTTGGCTTCTCCCGGCCCTATTCCCTCTATTTAGTTGATTAACTTGTGAGGCCTAGTGTTAATTACTCCCACTTCCCTAGCGGGTTATTGGGGCATCCCGGGTTGCTTTTATAGCGTCAATCCCTATTGGCCTATTGTGCCGCTATAATCACCATATGGAGGCGTCTCAGGATAATGTGCTCGGGGTTCCTTCGGGACAAGCCCGGCTGTGTGTAGCTTGTGGGGTGTCCCCTATTTCCGCTGACAATGCTCGGGTCTGTGTACCTTGTGCCGAGCAGGTGCTTGCGCTGCAATCTGGCCTTCCAGTGGCTGGGCCTGCGATTCGTTTCACTTCACCTACTCCCCCAAGCTTAAATCTCACTCCCACTGAGTTGCATACAAGTGGGGATTCTCAGCCTGATGTGTCTTCTAGACTGGCTAGTGTTGAGAAGGTAATTGCTAATACCTTGGTGCATAAGGCCTCTGCAAAAGAGCGGCACTTAACGCCTGATGTCACTCTTTTCCCTATGGAAGCTGATGAGTTTTTGGAACTGTCTGGCTATACCCCTTTGGAGGAAGGGGAGCTATTCTCCGACTCAGGGTCTTCTGATGAGAGGCCCAGGGGTCATGACGATTCTGGCTCTGACCCCTGATGATACTGATAAACTGTTGGCTCAGATTTTTGAGGTTCTGTCTATTTCTCCCCCTGTTGCGGCCCCCAGGCAACAGGGGGAACTTTTTCATACTGCTAAGTCACGCTTGGAATTTCCTGAGCAAGCCCATTTTAATAACCTTGTGCTCAAGGAATGGGAACGCCCCAGCAGGCTTCCCGGTGTACCTAAGAGTTGGGATAGGCAGTATCCCTTTCCTGCTGATGTGGTAAAGTGTTGGTCATCCCCTCCTGAGGTGGATGCCCCGGTCCTAGGGTTATCTAACACCTCTGTCATGCACTCCCCTGACTCTATTAACCTGCGGGATGCTGAGGACCGGTGCATTGATCAGCTGGCATCCCATGCCTTTGCATGTGTGGGGACGACGCTGCGCCTGGTCTGTGCCTCTGCCATTACGGCTGTGGCTATTAGGACCCTGCTCAGAAGTATCCTTGATGGTGCCCCTGATTATGTGTCTAGGGAGGAGTTTAATGCACTCTCTAGTTGTAATGTTTTTGAGACCTATGTCCTCTTGGCCTTGGATGACACCATTAGAATGTGTGGCAGAACCTCTGCCCTTGTGGTGGCTATATGCCGCTCGGTTTGGCTGCTGACAACGCTGCCAAGAAAGCCCTCACTGGTTTTCCCTTCAAATGACTACGCCTGTTTGGGGACCGCCTGGACCTATTTGCTAAGGGAGGCAGGTTACTCCAGCGCAGGCGGCAGTCTCGGCCCTTTCGGGGTCATGGCTTCTTTTCCTCCCCCTACCGTGGTGCTAGACAAGGGAGGGGGGTTTCCTTTACTGGAGCCCGAGGAGATTTCTGGGGTAGGGACAGAGGATGTGGATTTCCTGGCTCCTCCTGGGGCTCTAAGCTTAAGTCCTCACCCAAGCCCCCTCAGGCATGATGGGGCATCCTCACCCATCCGGGTGGGGGGACGGCTTCAGCACTTTGCTCACGTCTGGAGGCTTCATGTCTCAGACCGGTGGATTCAGGAGGCAGTGTCCTCCGGTTACAAGATAGTTTGCTGTCTGCCCCCCCCCCCCCCCCCCCCAAGATTCATCAGGATCCTGTGTCAGCTCAGGATCTAGTACAGGCAGTGCAAAGCCTTCTGGAGCTGGGGGTCATCTGCAAGGTCCCTTTAAGAGAAAGGGGCAAGGGTTTCCCAAAAAAGATGGGTCAGTCAGGCCCATCCTGGACTTGAAGATCCTCAACAAATTTGTCAGGTGCAGGTGCTTTCGCATGGAAACTCTGCGCTCTGCCATCAGTTCCCTGCGCCCAGGGTATTTCATGACGTCTGTGGACATCAAAGATGCTTACCTTCATATTCCTGTGTTTCCAGGTCATCAAAGGTTCCTCAGGTTCGGTCTGGAGGATCAACACTGGCTTGTGGCTTTGCCTTTTGGTCTCACTTCAGCTCCCAGGGTGTTCACCAAGGTGCTGGCAGGAGTGATGTCTCTGCTCAGGTTTCAGGGCATTCGCGTGCTGCCCTACCTGGATGACATTCTCATCTTTTCCCAGTCTCTACATCAGGCAGAGTTGGATACTCAGCTGGTGGTGTCCACCCTGGAGTAATTTGGATGGGTGATCAACCACCCCAAGTCTTCTCTGTCTCCCTCCTTGGGGACTTCATTCCTGGGAATGAATCTGGATACATTTCAGGCAAGGATTTTTCTTCCTCAGCAGAAGGTGAACATTCTAATTGTGCAGGTCCAGTTCCTGCTATTTTGTCATCATCTCTCCATCAGGCAGGGAATGCAGCTGGTGGGCCTGATGGTGGCGTGCTTCGAGGCGGTCCCTTATGCTCAGTTCCACTTGAGGCCTCTGCAACTCCACCTCTTATCAGTATGTGACAAGAACCCTGCGTCCCTGGACCGGGTCTTTGCGTATTCCCCCCTGGTCAGGCGGTCCCTCTCGTGGTGGCTAGACTCTTTCTGATTAATGCACTGATGGTTGAAGCACACCAATTTGCAATCTAGCTGGAATAAAGAAAAAATGAAAAAATGACGGTGTTCTGTCACCCCCGCCTGTGTACCAATCACAGGAACAAGATACAATGGGCAAGCAGTTTGGGAAAGACGAACAACCACAATCTGAATTGCAAGCAGTGAAGGGATTTTAATTTGAGGAAAAAAGGATCACAAGTGCTATACAAACATGCAGCACAATACAGTATATATGCATATTATTGTGAGGGGATACAGCCCCTAAGAGTGACCGCTGAGTGGCGTTCCTGTTTACATCTATACAGAATACATAGTGTGAACTATGATCAGTATACATACAGTTTGAAAAGCAATAAAGATCAAGGCAGTGGTTGAAGGAGTGCTATTAACTCCCCAACATCCAAACACTACATAAAGAAGCAATTCAAGAAAACAACAGTTCATTAAGGCATGACAAGATAAATCTTACAGGCAGGCGCAGGTGGAAGTAATACCCTCGACGTTTCGGTGCTCTGGCCTTTCTCAAGAGGGAGCGGTACCAGTACAAAAACACACACCGTTTAAATACCTTGTAAGTCTCCATAAGTGCGGGATGCAGCGTGCAGGGAGCGCGCATACCGGCGCTCAATGTGCGCGTCATCGGAGGCGCCGAGGGTCCGTCCCGACCAGCAGCCAATGGGTATGCGTATAGCTATACCCAATCGGTGCAGGCGCAGGGGGCGGGCCCAGGCGCCGCTTGGCCAGTAAGAAAAAGGAAACCAAAAAAATGGCGGCGACGCGTATCAGCGTCATATTGTACAGCAGCAGGATGGCCGTCCAAGAGTGACAGCACGCCCCAGCCAATGGCAGCTGTCCGAAGGCGTCAGGCGGAGGTTACTGAGGATACATTGCTGCTGACAGGTCCGTCCTGATGGTGTAAAAAGAGGCGTAATTGTGGCAGCCCGGACGAACAAATAGGGTTAATGGTATTGAAGTCCAGCATGATAGATAAGGAGACAGGCCATGGAGACGCACTGTAGAGAGTGTAGGCACTGTGGAGACCATATGAGCTCGGTGTTGAGTTGACAGAGTTGTATCTATATATAAGAAAATTATAAAAACGTGATTAGTGTGAATTAAAAACTGGTTAAAAAAGCTGAAACCATTATGTATTTAATGGAGACAGCTACACTCATAATAGCACAGTACTCAAAGAGGTGAGACCATAAGACAAACAAGGGATGGGGGCACAAAAGCAAGTCCTCAACAAGGGGTAGTGCACATAATGCAGACCAAAACAGGAACATAAGCCATATAACAATGCATCAATGAATTGGAGAAGGCATACTAAAATAGTGATACCACTATCCTATGTTCATAGATGACAGGAAAGGACCAGCTCACTATTAGCCGCACTAGTGACAAAGGCAGTATGATATTCAGGCAATTTGTTGATGTAGCTAGACCCCAGGCCATAGGTGGTCCTATATGTACCACATGAGCATACCATGATAAGGATATCATGGTGGGTGATCAACAGTTGGATGTAACAAAAAAGGGGGGTACAGACAGCCTGTGCCTGTGGCAATTGTATCACAGAAGTGGATACAATATTCAAAGGTAGATATGCCAAAAGATAGGGCATATCAAAAGAAAGGAGAGTAGTCTATCTCTTCATTCAAGCCAGATGGGCTCCTTGTTTGGAGTTGGTGTATCCAGAAGAGTTCCCGTTGTAATAATTTTATATTAAAGTCCCCACCCCTAATGGAGTGTTTAACTACTTCAATGACCATGCATCTCAATTGTGTCATATGATGGAGTTTCTCAAGGAAGTGCCTGGCAACAGAGGATTCCAATCTCTGGTTCCTGATGTCCGAGCGGTGTTCACTGATTCTCTGCCGTAGAGCCCTCTTAGTCTTGCCTACATAGCCCATTCCGCAAGGGCACTTCAGTAAATAGATCACCCCAGTACTGGCGCAATTGGCAAAAGACTTGAGGGTATATTGCCTACCGGTCAGAGGATGAGTGAAGTTAGTGCCCTTGGTCATATAACTGCATTGCGCACAGTGCCCACAAGGAAACATACCTGCTGGTGCCTGTAACTCCGTGAGCCAATTAGAGGGGGTGGTAGTTCTAGTGGTGGTGTAATGGGCCTTCACCAAGGAATCACGAAGGTTGGCCGCCCTTTTATATGCGGTCATGGGAGGATCCTCAAAGGTCATAGCTAATTCGGCATCACTGTGAAGTATATGCCAATGCTTTCTAACAATTCGTTGCGCTTTTTGGGACAAGTGTGAATACGTGAGGACTAAAGGTACCCTCTTATTTGGCTCTTTACCTTTGAATTTGCGCAGTTCCCTTCTATCCAAGGCAGACACGTTGGCTTTTAGCCAACAAGAGGTGGACAACATAATAGCACAGTACTCACGGGCCGATAGCCCTTTGATTACAGACCACTCTGCGACAAAAAAACAATTTGAGAGTCTCTCAAAGAAGTCTGTTCAGTACCAGTTGCATTCTGATACCTTAATAGAATATTTAAAATCAAAACGAATCCCTAGGGGATTAAGACTACAGACAAGGCCCACATTCTGCCAACAAAACAAAGACTTTGTAGCTGATTGGCAACGTATATTGAACAAATGCAGCCTTGATCTCATTGCCCTCACGATAAAAGGTATACAATCAGAGTTGATTGGCATTAATGACACGGTACAGTCACTGAAATCCCAACTTGAGTCCAATATTCCCAGTGAATCTTTTTCATCATATTTAGATACCTGTAAAACAACTCTAGAGCAATATAGAATTGATACTATTCAATTTAAACTTAACAAATATCGTAGGGACGTATTGGACTACCAAGAGGGGAGGGTCTATACTTGGAGAGAATATAGGAGACCCAGACCAACACAACCCACACGCCCGGCTTCAGATACGGACACTAGCTCATGTTCCTCTGACAACACTTTTTTAGAACAAGGCCCCACTCAGGGCGTAACAAGGAAAAACATAAAAAAACAAGGAGGGGCAACAAGAAGACCTCACCGAGATCACCGGCAACGCCCAGAGGCACAGAGACAATACAACACTCGCAGCAGGACTGCTCAACAGTAATCAACATATCGGATTACAACTTAACACCAGAAGAATCCAAGGTACTTTCTAAGGGCCTATCGTTTGTTCCTACATTTAGGGGCAACAACTTTGAGCTGAATATACAATTGCAAAAGTTTTATAGATCTCTTAGAATCAAATCTTTCTTTGCTTATCACCCTACTGTAGAGAACACCACGGTCCCATCCACTATAGGGGTGGACTTAACCATGTGTAAACCTAAAAGCCAGTGGAATCCTCCCCCTACCTCTCATGCTTTGGAGACGTTCATTAGCCTGGTACAGAATGACATAGACTCTATTGGTAAACTTTCAAGTAGATTTCAACATAATCTTAATCTCAGTGAGAAAAGGGCCCTTGACAATCTTGGGAAAAATGGCCAAATTACAGTCAAACCGGCCGACAAAGGGGGTGCTATTGTGGTAATGAATACCTCTGACTATGTCAGAGAAATACTCTCACAACTTCAAGACACACAGGTCTATATTCCCATCCAGACTAATCCAACGATTGAGATAAAAAACTCCATAGACAAAGTCATACAGACTGCTCTCAATAATGGTGTCATTAATGAGAAACTAGCCAAATTCCTCACCACTGAATTTCCACTTATCCCTCTGTTCTACTGTCTCCCCAAGATTCACAAGAGGCTTAACAATCCACCAGGCAGGCCCATAGTAGCAGGTACAGATTCTATCTTTCAATCCCCAGCTATCTTTATAGATCGCCTTCTTCAGCCGCTTGTGGTTGCAATGCCATCTTACTTGCAAGATACCACGGATTTTCTTAACAGACTGACACATTTTGGTACACTCACTACAGATTGTATACTTGTCACAATGGATGTTACTAGTCTGTACACTTCCATCCCTCATTCAGATGGCATCCAGGTAATCTCTCGTGCACTGAGCTCACATAATATCAACCCTGATCTACAAAAGTTTGCCCTGGATATGTTAGAAATCATTCTACGTAAGAACTACTTCTCTTTTGATAACCAATTCTACCTACAAGCCCAGGGGACTGCTATGGGTTCTAACATGGCACCCAGTTATGCCAATTTATTTATGGCTGACTTTGAAAGCAATTTTGTATACCCCAATGAGCAATACACCACCCATGTACTAACTTGGTTGAGGTACATCGATGATGTGTTCCTACTGTGGCAGGGCGATGTTGATACACTTCTGCAGTTTCACCATTATCTCAATAACTGTCTACCAACCATTTCTTTCTCCATAGAACATAGCCCCCACACTATCCATTTTCTAGACGTTGCTGTATCCCTTATCAATGGCTCTTTGTTCACGGATCTCTTCAGAAAGCCCACTGATCGCAATACAATCCTACACGCAAACAGTTTCCACCCGCCCTCTTTGATCAGGGCACTCCCATACAGTCAATTTGTTAGGATTCGCAGAATAACTTCTACCGATGAATTGTACCTACAGAGATCGAATGAACTGATAACCAATTTGGGAGCACGAGAATATGATATGGAACAACTAAGAATTGCTCAGGCAAAGGCCTTATCCTTGGATAGAAGGGAACTGCGCAAATTCAAAGGTAAAGAGCCTTTGTTTCCTTGTGGGCACTGTGCGCAATGCAGTTATATGACCAAGGGCACTAACTTCACTCATCCTCTGACCGGTAGGCAATATACCCTCAAGTCTTTTGCCAATTGCGCCAGTACTGGGGTGATCTATTTACTGAAGTGCCCTTGCGGAATGGGCTATGTAGGCAAGACTAAGAGGGCTCTACGGCAGAGAATCAGTGAACACCGCTCGGACATCAGGAACCAGAGATTGGAATCCTCTGTTGCCAGGCACTTCCTTGAGAAACTCCATCATATGACACAATTGAGATGCATGGTCATTGAAGTAGTTAAACACTCCATTAGGGGTGGGGACTTTAATATAAAATTATTACAACGGGAACTCTTCTGGATACACCAACTCCAAACAAGGAGCCCATCTGGCTTGAATGAAGAGATAGACTACTCTCCTTTCTTTTGATATGCCCTATCTTTTGGCATATCTACCTTTGAATATTGTATCCACTTTTGCCACAGGCACAGGCTGTCTGTACCCCCCTTTTTTGTTACATCCAACTGTTGATCACCCACCATGATATCCTTATCATGGTATGCTCATGTGGTACATATAGGACCACCTATGGCCTGGGGTCTAGCTACATCAACAAATTGCCTGAATATCATACTGCCTTTGTCACTAGTGCGGCTAATAGTGAGCTGGTCCTTTCCTGTCATCTATGAACATAGGATAGTGGTATCACTATTTTAGTATGCCTTCTCCAATTCATTGATGCATTGTTATATGGCTTATGTTCCTGTTTTGGTCTGCATTATGTGCACTACCCCTTGTTGAGGACTTGCTTTTGTGCCCCCATCCCTTGTTTGTCTTATGGTCTCACCTCTTTGAGTACTGTGCTATTATGAGTGTAGCTGTCTCCATTAAATACATAATGGTTTCAGCTTTTTTAACCAGTTTTTAATTCACACTAATCACGTTTTTATAATTTTCTTATATATAGATACAACTCTGTCAACTCAACACCGAGCTCATATGGTCTCCACAGTGCCTACACTCTCTACAGTGCGTCTCCATGGCCTGTCTCCTTATCTATCATGCTGGACTTCAATACCATTAACCCTATTTGTTCGTCCGGGCTGCCACAATTACGCCTCTTTTTACACCATCAGGACGGACCTGTCAGCAGCAATGTATCCTCAGTAACCTCCGCCTGATGCCTCCGCCTTCGGACAGCTGCCATTGGCTGGGGCGTGCTGTCACTCTTGGACGGCCATCCTGCTGCTGTACAATATGACGCTGATACGCGTCGCCGCCATTTTTTGGTTTCCTTTTTCTTACTGGCCAAGCGGCGCCTGGGCCCGCCCCCTGCGCCTGCACCGATTGGGTATAGCTATACGCATACCCATTGGCTGCTGGTCGGGACGGACCCTCGGCGCCTCCGATGACGCGCACATTGAGCGCCGGTATGCGCGCTCCCTGCACGCTGCATCCCGCACTTATGGAGACTTACAAGGTATTTAAACGGTGTGTGTTTTTGTACTGGTACCGCTCCCTCTTGAGAAAGGCCAGAGCGCCGAAACGTTGAGGGTATTACTTCCACCTGCGCCTGCCTGTAAGATTTATCTTGTCATGCCTTAATGAACTGTTGTTTTCTTGAATTGCTTCTTTATGTAGTGTTTGGATGTTGGGGAGTTAATAGCACTCCTTCAACCACTGCCTTGATCTTTATTGCTTTTCAAACTGTATGTATACTGATCATAGTTCACACTATGTATTCTGTATAGATGTAAACAGGAGCGCCACTCAGCGGTCACTCTTAGGGGCTGTATCCCCTCACAATAATATGCATATATACTGTATTGTGCTGCATGTTTGTATAGCACTTGTGATCCTTTTTTCCTCAAATTAAAATCCCTTCACTGCTTGCAATTCAGATTGTGGTTGTTCGTCTTTCCCAAACTGCTTGCCCATGGACTCTTTCTGACCCCCTCCTGGGAGACGGTCACCCAGTCTGTCAGGTTGGGCGGTTTCTGGAAGTCCCTGCAGTTCCAGGGGAGGTGGGGTCCTTAGGAGACCCACACACCTATCAATGTCTTGGAACTGCAGGCGATCAGGTTGGTTCTGACCCAGTTGACTCATCACCTTCGAACATCACCTGTTCAGGTGCGCTCGGACAACCAGGCGGCAGTTGCCTACATCAATCATCAGGGAGGGACTCGGAGCAAGAGGTCCCTCCAAGAACTGTCTCTGATCCTGAACTAGGCGGAGGCCGATATTCCCTGCATATCTGCGGTGTACATCCCGGGGGTGGAAAATCTGCTAGCAGACTCTCTGAGCAGGGGGACCTCTCGCCAGGGAGAATGGTCCCTCTGCAACAGGGTGTTCCAACCAGATGTGGATCTGTTTGTGTCCCATCACAATCACAAGCTCCCGGCCTTTGTCTCCCTGTCCCAGGATCCTCTGGCCTTGGCCTCGGATGCCCTAGCAATGTCATGGCAGGACTTTCAGCTCCTGTATGTCTTTCCTCCATTCCCCCTGCTGGGCAGGGTTCTGTGCAAGATTGCTCTGGAAGGGGTGCCAGCAATTCTGGTGACCCCCAGGTGGCCAAGAAAAGTGTGGTTCGCAGAGGTGGTGCAGCTGGCAGTAGATCAGTACGTTCTGCCCAGGGTGCCAGACCTGCTCACTCGGGGTCCCTTACGCCATCCCAATTTACAAACTCTGGCTTTGACGGCCTGGCTGCTGAAACCTCCATCTTGATGGAGAAGGGGCTGTCTACCTCAGTTGTTGATATCATGATAAAGGCTAGGAAGAAGTCTTCTTCTTCCATTTATTACAGGGTTTGGCGTGCCTACATTGACTGGTGTAAGTCTAAGTCTCTTCCCTGTCGTGTGTTCTCTATTCCCAGGATCCTGGAGTTCCTGCAGCATGGGTTGGAGATGGGGCTCCAACTCAGTACTCTGAAGGGTCAGGTTTCTGCCCTGGCTGTTTTCTTCCAGAAGTCCTTTGCTCAGCATTCTCTGATCAGGACTTTTTTCCAGGGGGTTACTCATGTGCGTCCCCCACGTAAGCCTATGTTGCCTGTTTGGGATTTGAACTTGGTTTTGTCAGCTTTGCAGGGTGCTCCCTTTGAACCTGTGCAGGATGCTGCCCTGGCCATTCTTACTCTCAAAGTTGTCTTTTTGGGGGCTCTCACCTCTGTTAGACGTGTGTCTGAGTTGGCGGCGCTCTCCATCCAGCCCCCCTACTATGAGAGACACCAGGACAAGGTGGTGTTCCGCTTCAAGCCAGACTTTCTGCCTAAGGTTGTGTCTGCCTTTCATTTGAATCAGGACATTGTTCTTCCATCTTTGTGCCCTAATCCTAGTAATGCTAAGGAGAGGGTCTTGCATTCTTTGGATGTGGTTAGGTGTCTGAAGTACTATCTGGTGGCTACTGCACCTTTCAGAAAAACTGATGCTCTTTTTGTGGTCCCTTCTGGTCCTAGGAAGGGTTTGGCTTCTGCCAAGTCTACTATCAGCAAATGGATCCGTCAGGCTGTGATTCACGCCTACTCTGCTAAGGGGAAGAATCCTCCCTTCCGCCTTACTGCTCATTCTACTCGTGCTATTGGTGCCTCTTGGGCTTTTCAGCACCAGGCTTCTGTTGAACAAGTTTTCAAGGCCGCTACTTGGTCTTCTATTCATACCTTTTCAAAGTTTTACAAGGTTGATGTTAGGGTCTCAGCTGATGCTGCTTTTGGCCGTAAGGTTCTGCAGGCGGCAGTGGTATGACCTGTCTGCTGTTACCTTTGGGGATCCCACCCTACTTTATGGACACTGCTATTGGATGTCCCGAGTGTAAGTAATCTATCTGGAGCAGGACATACTGTATACTAAGAATACAATTCTGTGATTACTCACCTGCCACATCCTGCATCGGTTCAAAAGGAGGCCCCTGGAGGGCCGACAGAACAAAATTTAGGTCCCAAACGGGAACCAAAGACTTTCTAGGGGGCCGAACATGAGTGACCCCTTGAAAAAAGGTCTTGACCAGATGATGCAAAGCAAAAGACTTTTGAAAAAGGACAGCAAGGGCAGAAACCTGACCCTTCAAAGTACTGAGCTGGAAACCCCGATCCAGACCGTGTTGTAGAAACTCCAAAATCCTAGGAATCGAAAACACCCTGCAAGGTAAGGCCCTAGCCTCACACCAGCCAATATAGGAACGCCAAGTCCTATAGTAAATACCAGAGGAAGACCTCTTCCTAGCTCTAATCAAAGTCTGAACGACAGCCTCAGACAAACCTTCCTCCTTCAGAATGAAGGTTTCAGCAGCCAAGCCGTCAAAGCCAGCGTACCAAACCTGTCTTGCCCACATTGGGGCCACCAGAATTGCTGGTGCCCCCTCCAGAACCAGCTTGCGAACTACCTTGCCCACCATGGAGAAGGGGGGAAATAGATACAGAAACAGATCCCTCCAGGCAAGAGACAAGGCATCCACCGTCAGAGCCACAGGATCCTGAGATAGAGGGCCCGGCCCCGCCTCCCCCAACATGCAGCGTGAGAGGGAGAAGCTCCCTCTGCTAAACCCTGCACAGCATGGTGCAGACCCACAGCAAAGTGAGAGTACACCGCAACATGCGCACACACACACACACACACACACACACACACACACTGTAAGCACCCACACAATAAAGAAATGTGAGGGACAAGCCTGCCCCCCCCCCCCCCCCCAGCTGGAGGGTTAAGGAAGGGACCCGGAAGGTGGGGGATCCGGAACCAGAGTCTGGTGGACGGATACAGCAGAAGGGACAGGGCATCCCAAACCGGGTTCACCAACCAGGACACCGCCTACCCCTTGCAATGGGGTCTCACGGAGGCGCAATGCTCCTTAAACACCTACAAAGGTGTTGCCTACCCTCACCAGGACCTACAGCCAAGGCTGGGAGGCTCATACGGGACAATGGAATAAGGTCCAGGCAGAAATAGGGGCAAGAATGGCCGGGCGTGAGCCCAGCTTACCTGCAAGGAATAGAAGTCTTCATCTTCTGACTTGCTCGTCGCTCTTGCAGAGAAGGAACTGGGGGATTAGTGGGAGGTCCCAGGTATTTATG
Organism: Gastrophryne carolinensis; assembly: GCA_027917425.1. Classification (NCBI taxonomy): domain Eukaryota; kingdom Metazoa; phylum Chordata; class Amphibia; order Anura; family Microhylidae; genus Gastrophryne; species Gastrophryne carolinensis. Next base: position 469,739,224 of record CM051235.1, read on the forward strand.
GACCGGGAGGAGCTTCTTTTTTCCATTCATCTCTGCAGAAGTTCGCCCTCTACTGGAGACTACCCAGATGTCATGAATGGTGAAAGCGGGGTGTATGACACACTTAGAATAATGCAAAACCAAGGGTGGGGTGGAGCAGGACATACTGTATACTAAGAATACAATTCTGTGATTACTCACCTGTAGAATTGGTATTATGAGTATACAGTACGTCCTGCTCCACCCCACCCTTGGTTTTGCATTATTCTAAGTGTGTCATACACCCCGCTTTCACCATTCATGACATCTGGGTAGTCTCCAGTAGAGGGCGAACTTCTGCAGAGATGAATGGAAAAAAGAAGCTCCTCCCGGTCCATAAATACCTGGGACCTCCCACTAATCCCCCAGTTCCTTCTCTGCAAGAGCGACGAGCAAGTCAGAAGATGAAGACTTCTATTCCTTGCAGGTAAGCTGGGCTCACGCCCGGCCATTCTTGCCCCTATTTCTGCCTGGACCTTATTCCATTGTCCCATATGAGCCTCCCAGCCTTGGCTGTAGGTCCTGGTGAGGGTAGGCAACACCTTTGTAGGTGTTTAAGGAGCATTGCGCCTCCGTGAGACCCCATTGCAAGGGGTAGGCGGTGTCCTGGTTGGTGAACCCGGTTTGGGATGCCCTGTCCCTTCTGCTGTATCCGTCCACCAGACTCTGGTTCCGGATCCCCCACCTTCCGGGTCCCTTCCTTAACCCTCCAGCTGGGGGGGGGGGGGGGGGCAGGCTTGTCCCTCACATTTCTTTATTGTGTGGGTGCTTACAGTGTGTGTGTGTGTGTGTGTGTGTGTGTGTGTGTGTGTGTGTGTGCGCATGTTGCGGTGTACTGTCACTTTGCTGTGGGTCTGCACCATGCTGTGCAGGGTTTAGCAGAGGGAGCTTCTCCCTCTCACGCTGCATGTTGGGGGAGGCGGGGCCGGGCCCTCTATCTCAGGATCCTGTGGCTCTGACGGTGGATGCCTTGTCTCTTGCCTGGAGGGATCTGTTTCTGTATCTATTTCCCCCCTTCTCCATGGTGGGCAAGGTAGTTCGCAAGCTGGTTCTGGAGGGGGCACCAGCAATTCTGGTGGCCCCAATGTGGGCAAGACAGGTTTGGTACGCTGGCTTTGACGGCTTGGCTGCTGAAACCTTCATTCTGAAGGAGGAAGGTTTGTCTGAGGCTGTCGTTCAGACTTTGATTAGAGCTAGGAAGAGGTCTTCCTCTGGTATTTACTATAGGACTTGGCGTTCCTATATTGGCTGGTGTGAGGCTAGGGCCTTACCTTGCAGGGTGTTTTCGATTCCTAGGATTTTGGAGTTTCTACAACACGGTCTGGATCGGGGTTTCCAGCTCAGTACTTTGAAGGGTCAGGTTTCTGCCCTTGCTGTCCTTTTTCAAAAGTCTTTTGCTTTGCATCATCTGGTCAAGACCTTTTTTCAAGGGGTCACTCATGTTCGGCCCCCTAGAAAGTCTTTGGTTCCCGTTTGGGACCTAAATTTTGTTCTGTCGGCCCTCCAGGGGCCTCCTTTTGAACCGATGCAGGATGTGGCTCTTTCTGTGCTCACTCAAAAGTTTGCCTTTTTGGTGGCTATTACCTCTGTTTGGCGTGTCTCTGAGTTGGTGGCTCTGTCTATTCTGGCCCCTTACTTTGAGAGACACCAGGATAAGGTGGTTTTTTCGCTTTAAACCAGACTTCCTTCCTAAGGTGGTTTCTGCTTTCCATCTCAATCAGGATGTAGTTCTCCCTTCCTTGTGTCCTAAGCCTAGCGATGACAAGGAGAGGGTTTTGCACTCTTTGGATGTGGTTCGTTTTGTGAAGTACTATTTGGTTGCTACTTCTCCTTTTCGTAAGATGGACGCCTTGTTCGTGGTGCCTTCCGGGCCCAGAAAAGGTTTGGCGCCCGCCAAGTCTACCATTAGTAAATGGATACGCCAGGCCATTGTTGGGGCCTATTCTGCTAAGGGGAGGACTCCCCCTTTTAAGATCACTGCGCATTCTACTCCTGCTGTTGGTGCATCCTGGGCTTTTCAGCACCAGGCTTCTGTTGAACAAGTTTGTAAGGCTGCTACTTGGTCTTCCGTTCATACTTTTTCCAAGTTTTACAAGGTTGATGTGCGGGCCTCAGCGGATGCTGTTTTTTGGCCGCAAGGTTCTGCAAGCTGCAGTGGTTTAAGTTGGTGCATTTTTTTCCTGTTTTTTTGTCGGTTCCCACCCATGACGGACACTGCTATTGGATGTCCCAGATGTCATGAATGGTGGAATGACACTTAGAATAATACCATTTTGTGAGTACTCACCTTTAAAATGGGTATTATGAGTGTCATACACCCCGCTTCACCCCACCCTTGTTGTATTCCGGATCCTTTTTATGGTGAACCTTTTTTATTTTTGTTGTTATATTGGTTCTTCCTGGTCCTCTTACTGCTATCATACACTGGGGGATTAGTGGGAGGTCCCAGGTATTTATGGACCGGGAGGAGCTTCTTTTTTGCATTCATCTCTGCAGAAATTCGCCCTCTACTGGAGACTACCCAGATGTCATGAATGGTGGAAGCAGGGTTTATGACACACTCATAATACCCATTTTAAAGGTGAGTACTCACAAAATGGTATTATCTTGGATCCCCTGTATGGTGATTGTTATCATTGTTGTAGTTACCAGTTGTTTTAATTCTCCCAGCTTCTCGTTAACTGCTTTTCAATGCTGGGGATTGTGGGAGGTCCCTGGGTATTTGAAGGGCCGGGAGGAGCCTGTTTTTCGATGTCTCTGCAGTCCAGCGCCATCTGGCGGAGTAATACCCGAGTGTAAGTAATCTATTTGGAGCAGGACGTACTGTATACTCATAATACCAATTCTACAGGTGAGTAATCACAGAATTGTATTTTCTTCACTCGGCTCCTCGCTGGCTCAGCATGGCCATCTTGTGGAGCTCTCTGCATACTCACCTCCCTCGCTCCCTTGTCGTTGCATGAGCTGCGGGGTCGCTGCACCCGCGGGGCCGTCGCAACGCCGCTGGTGCGGCGCTGTCTGTGACGGGGGGGGAGATACTCGCCGCTTGTGTGGCGCTGTGACACTAGGGCGCTGTGGGCCGTGTGTTTCGCAGCCATCTCACTGCCTGGGCAGCGCTGGAAGGGGTGGGACGCGTCTCCTCACGTGCCACCAGAGGGGGCAGGGCTTGACGCAGAGGCACATCTACGCCATCACGTCCTGACTGCGCCGCACTCCCCTCGAGGATCCTTCCAGAACTGGACAGCGCACTGCTGCTGCTGGGGCCTGCTGCCCGCTGCGGAGCCTGACCTTTTCCTGCCCTGGTGCTGGGGGATCTTGCTGGGGGATCTGCGCTGTCCCTCTGTCGGTGTCGTGAGTCCCTCTTTTTTTCTGGCTGTATTTATGACCAATTGCATCTTGCTTATTCTGATCATGGGCATTTCTCCCCCTCTCATGTATAGGTCATAGGCTTGAGGTTGAGGGTTGTGGTTCCCCCTTTTTATTAAGAGGGATCACCTTATAGGTTTGGGCCATTAGTGTCTTGTAACCTTACTGATATTGACCATTTTTAAATCACCATAATGGAGGCATCAGGGGATAGTGAGCTGGGGGCCCCATTTGGGCAGTAAAGGCTCTGCCCCTTGTGCAGTAGGAATCCTCTGGGCGGATTCAGCACTCTTTGTACCATTTGCGGCAGAGGCATTATTTTTGACCATAAACGGGTGGGCGTCCCAGCCCCTTGCCCTGCGCTGCCGGCAGCCTCTCCGGACCCTCCGCTGTTGCACTCAGCCCCCAGTGGGGGGGAGCCAGCAGTGGGTCGCATGCAGACTTGGCGCATAGGCTGGCCAATCTCGAGAGACAGATCTCGCGGACAGCTCCTAAGAAGGCCACGAGTAAGAAACGGCACCTCGAGCCCGTTTACTCAGATGACAACAATCTCTTTGATGGTCTGGGCTCTGTGGAGGAAGGTGAGTTGCCAGAGGATTCACGCTCCACGGTGGATTATTCTGCTGGCGATGACAGTATGTCCGGTTCTTCCTCGGACGAGGATGCGTGGCTCCATGATGATACGGAGAAGTTGCTTTCCTCAGTGTTTGAGACACTACACATTGTCCCTCCCAGAGCGGCTAAGAGGAAGCAGAGAGATTTGTTTAGGCCTGAGAGGCAAAGATGGGTCATCCCAGAGCAGGCCCATTTTTCATACATGATTTTCAGGGAATGGGTGAGGCCTAACAAGTTACCGTCGGTTCCTAAGGGCCTGGATAGACGGTATCCCTTCTCTGATGGTCTCGCCCCCCCGAAGTGGATCCTCCCGTGTCGGGGTTGTCCAACACTACAGTTATGCCGTCACCTCATACTGCTTCTTTACGTGACCCTGCTGACAAGTGCATGGATCAGCTGGGCTACCATGCGTTCACCTTTGCTGGTGCCCTCTTTCGCCCTGTGTGCGCCTCAACGATTGTCTCCCTAGCCATCAGAAAAAAGGTGATACATTTTTGGATAGAGCTAAGGCTCGGAGGACGATGTGGTCAGGCTCGGTGCCAGGATTTCGGCCCTGCTTTTGGCTCTCCGCTGTACGCTCCTGCTGCGGCAATGGTCGGCTGATCCGGCTGCCAAGAAGTCGCTTACAAGTATCCCGTTTGTGGGAAACAAGCTGTTTGGGGAGCGCCTGGGCCTTTTGGTCAAGGATGGTAGACTCCCTCAGAGACGGAAGCCTGCTCGGTCCTTTCGGAATCCCTCTGCCTATCGTTCCTTTCATTTCCAGGTGGCCGCAGAGATACCTGGGGTAGAGGTAGGTCCCACGGCCGATCCAATCCCTCCTGGGGAGCCAAGTCCAAGCCCCCTGCCAAGTCCCCTCAGGCATGAGGGGGCGCGCTCACCCATCCGCGTGGGGGGGGACAGCTTCTGCTGTTTGCTCAGATCTGGAGACGCCACGTTTCGGATCGGTTGATTCAGGAGGTAATGTCCTCCGGTTACAAGATTCAGAGTCAGACATTTCTGCATGGAAACCTTACAGTCGACGGTGAGATCGCTTCAGCCCGGCGACTCCATGACCACGGTGGACATCAGGGATGCTTATCTGCACATCCCGATTTTCCAGGGGCATCAGAAGTTCCTGAGGTTTGCTTTGGAGGATCAGCATTACCAGTTTGTGGCACTTCCTTTCGGGATATCCTCAGCCCCCCGTGTCTTCACCAAGGTCATTCGCGTGCTGCCCTATCTGGACGACTTGCTGATTGCGGCCCAGTCCCTGCAGCAGACCGAGAGTGATACTCGCACGGTGCTGTCAACCCTGGAGGCCTTCGGCTGGGTAATCAATTACCCAAAGTCTTTTGTCACTCCCTCAACAGATAGATCCTTCCTGGGAATGATGATAGACACTGCTCAGGTCAAGGTTTTTCTGCTGCAGCAGAAGGTTTTGGTTCTCCAGATGCAGGTGCAGGCCTTGCTGTCTTGCCAACGGCCATCAATACGTCTGGGGATGAGATTGGTGGGCCTAAAGGTGTCATGCTTCGAGGCAGTGCCCTTTTTTTTTTTTAACCCTTTGTTAACTGGTTAGGGATCCATGAGTCGCCTATACCAGTTCACAAGGGTTTTTGGGCTAGCATTAATTGCCATTAACCACGACCCCCCACCATTACCTGACTTCCCAAAGGCTCGGGGGCAGAAGAGCCATAAAACTACGCAGACTTGTAGCCTTGCAGGGCAGGGGGCCACAGATGCTGGACCCTGTTCTACAAGCCCCCATAGCTGGTCCCAGAGCTGGTTATGCTGGGAAGGGGGACCCCATGCCATTTTTGGAGGATTTGTAAGGAACCAGGAGGGGGTACTCTGTCTCTCTTTTTTTTATTAAATTAACCCCAGAAACAGCAGGAGAGCAGAATCCAGGGTGATCGGCATGGGACAGTGCTTGAGGATGGATCTATTGGAGGTAGGTATAAAAAATAAAATATTTCTAATGTGTGTGTGTCTTTCTTTTACATTTAACTTTTTGTGAACTGGTAAAGGATCCATGAGACCCCTATACCAGTTCACAAGGCTTGGGGGGCTGGCAAGTTACCCGCAAGCTGCAACCCTCAGTAACCCTTTGTCCCCCATTACCTGCCTCCCCAAAGCCCAGGGATGGGGGAAACTGAAGCTGGCCCCTGCGCCCTGTTCTACAAGCCCTGCATAGCTCTTTCCTGGGCTGGGTTTGCTGGGTAGGAAGGACCCCATGTAAATTTTTTTTTAAAGGGTTTTTTTTTTTTTTTTTTTTTAATCCTTAACATTCCCCCTAAAAATGGGGTCCCCATGCCATTTTTTTTCTAATTTAACCCTTTGTATTGTTGATAGTATTTTATTTCTAAATGTTATAAAGTGCTCTTTTCAGTTTGGTGGTTTTTCTGGGCAGGAACAGGGGGCTATTGATACATATGTGGTACCGTTGTAATCAGGAGAAATGGGGCTTACACATGCAATATGTTTTTTTTTACTCATAAATATTTTAAAAAACAGTGGAGAAAACAAATTTTATGTTAAAGCCTAAACTCTGTCGCAGAATGGTGAAAAATGACCTGTCAACAGAGGGCGACAAAATCTCAGGTAGGCTGGCAGTTAAAAGGGTTAAAAGTAGCTATGCATGTTGGTTATTGCTCTACTCAGGGGGGGGGTCTTGCACTTTCAGATTTAGCTTGTTTTTTCTTGTTTGCATATTGATATTTTAGGAAAATGTGTTTTTATTTTGCTTTTTATAATTTTTTTTTTAGGGAACCCTTGTGCAACCAAAGAATTTATAAAGGGATTACTTCCAGAAAGCTGAGCTCACTAACCCAAGCTGGGTATGTCTAGAAAGTTTAACATGTACTTTCAAGAGAATATATGGTTTGTGGGGGGTATTCCAAGTGTAAAGGGAGAGAATACACTTGAAAATGACAAACAAGACATTTAATGTTAAAGGCCAGACTTTGCTGAAAAATATATATATATAATTTTCATGGGAAATGCCTTCAAAAATCACAGTTGAATATGTGTAGCGCAAAATAGTGAATAATAGTTTGGAAAAGGGAGGTAACAAAAAGGAGAGGGTGACAAAAACTCTAGGTAGGCTTAAAGGGTAAGTAGGTAGGCCACTGAGCCCTCCCTGCATGCATATTTTTCGTGTTAATGATGGTTGCAATAGAATTGGCTCCATACAGGTCATTCCACCTCTCGCTACTATCCAGTTGGGTCAGATCACTAGTTACTGATTTAGCAACTTTAGTATTGAGTATGGCATGGAGCTGGTGACCAATACAGCGCACCAACATTTTTCTACTTACTGTTATGGGTACAGCTGGTGGTTTTAATATTAAAAATCCATATAATCATATAAGCTAATGAGGAGGGGTAAGTTATACATCCGAACTAAATAAAACACCCGCTAAGCTTGTCAATCCTGATTTCCTCTTACTCTCATCAAAATAAAAAAGGGGGGTAAGTTGTCTCAATGTAGGAAACAGTTGCGGCCCTTTCGGGTTCGGGGGCCTTTGTTCCCTCCTACCAAGGGTCCAGGCCCGGGAGAGGTGTCTCCTTTGCTGGCTCTAGGGGAGACTTCTGGGGCAGGGGCAGAGGTCGTGCCCGCTCCGGATCTTCCTGGGGGTCCAAGCCCAAATCTGTTGCCAAGCCTCCTCAGCCATGAAGGGGCGCCCTCACCCATCCGGGTGGGGGGAGGGCTGCGGCTCTTCGCTCGTGTCTGGAGACAACAGGTCTCAGACAGGTGGATTCTGGAGGTTGTGTCCTCCGGCTTCAAGCTAGAGTTTGCTGCATGGCCGCCTCCAAGATTTCTCTTTTCTCGGATTCCTCTAGACTCCTTGGCAGCTCATGGACTTTTTCTGGCGGTGCAAAATCTACTGGGCTTGGGGGTCATCTGTCAGGTCTCTCCTGTGGAAAGAGGTTGGGGTTTTTATTCCAATCTGTTCACAGTTCCCAAAAGGGATGGGTCAGTCAGACCCATCCTGGACTTAAAGCGGACCTTCACTCTGATTAAGAGTCTAGCTTATATGTTTCCCACACCCTGTACATACAGATTGACCACATTACAAATCTTCCTACCTGCATCTACTGCATGTTATGAGCCTTTAAACATCCAAGATGGCGGCTTATGGAAGCCGCCATCTTATCAGGCAGCCTGCAAACAGGAAGTGCCTCCTGACTGTGCTGCTTTGCATTCTTGGACTGGTGACCGTTATCTGACCCCAGCTCTGCTCTGTTTGAGCAAAGAACAGCTATAACCCGCCCCCCTGTACCTTATCCCACTCTTCTCTCCTCAGTAAGTGTGATGCTTCTGAGTCAAGATGGCGGCGCACGTATCCTAAATTCCTGGACAGAGTTGCAGGCCAGTGTGGGAAAGAATAATAAGTTAGTGACTTAAACTGAAAAAAATATTAATTTTACATGCTGGGGAACTGTTTTTTCAGACTTTGGGCTTTTCATTAAATCACACTGAAGGTCCGGTTTAAAGCTGCTCAACAAGTTCATCAGGACCAGGCACTTTCGCATGGAGACCCTGCACTCCGCGATCAGTTCATTGCGCCCGGGAGACTTCATGACCTCCATAGACATCAAAGATGCTTACCTTTATGTTCCAGTCTTCCCAGGGCATCAGAGATTCCTCAGGTTCGCCCTGGCGGGCCAGCACTACCAATTTGTGGCACTGCCCTTCGGCCTCACTTCAGCCCCCAGGGTCTTCACCAAGGTGTTGGCGGGTGTCATGGCTCTCCTCAGGGCATTCGCATTCTTCCCTCTCTGGACGACCTTCTCATCACTTCTCAGTCCTTCCAGCAGGCGGTATTGGATAATCTGGATACTGTTCAGGCCAGGATCTTTCTTCCTCAACAGAAGGTGGACTCTCTGCAAGCTCTGGTTCACTCCCTGCTGTCATGCCCTCATCCCTCCATACGGCAGGGGATGCAGCTAGTGGGGCAGATGGTGTCCTGCTTCGAGGCAGTTCCATATGCACAGTTTCACATGAGACCTCTTCAACTCCATCTCCTATCAGTCTGGGACAAGAGTCCCCTGTCTCTGGAGCAGGCTTTCGTTCTGTCCCCTCTGGTCCGGCTGTCCCTCTTGTGGTGGCTGGACTCGAGGAACCTGTTGTGGGGCAGATCCTTTCTGGCCCCCTGTTGGGAGACGGTCACCATGGATGCCAGTCTGTCAGGTTGGGGGGGCTTCTGGAGAACCCTACAATTCCAGGGGCTGTGAGGCCCTCAGAAGGCCCATGCCCCCATCAACGTCCTGGAACTGAGGGTGGTTCGGTTGGTACTGGCCCAGTTGACTCCTCACCTTCAGGGCCGACCAGCAATCCTGGTGGCCAAGACAGGTGTGGTTCGCAGATATCGTTCAACTGGCAGTAGATCAGTACGCTCTGCCCCTGGTCCCGGACCTTCTCATTCAAGGGCAGCTTTGCCATCCCAATTTACAAACGCTGGCTTTGACAGCCTGGCTGCTGAAACCTCCATCTTAATGGATAAGGGGCTTTTTTAGTCTGTGGGTAACACTCTAATCAGGGCTAGGAAGAAATCCTCTTCTATCATCTACTATAGGATCTTGCGGGCCTATATTGACTGGTGTGAGTCTAGGGTCCTTCCTTGTCAGGTGTTTTCCATTCCTAGGATTCTGGAGTTCCTCCAGCATGGTTTGGATCTGGGACTTCAGCTCAGCACGCTCAAGGGTCACGTTTCTGCCTTGGCTGTTTTCTTCCAGAGATCTTTCGCTCAACATCCTCTGGCCAAGACTTTCTTCCAGGGGGTTGCTCATGTGCGTCCCCCTCGCAAACCTCTGTTGCCAGTTTGGGACTTGAATTTGGTTTTGTCTGCCCTTCAGGGCCCTCCATTTGAGCCTGTGCATGAGGCTGCTCTGTCTATTCTTACTTTTAAAGTTGCCTTTCTGGTTGCCATCACCTTATTCAGGCGTGTTTCGGAGTTGGCGGCCTTTTCTATTCAGGCCCCCTATTTTGAGAGACACCAGGACAAAGTGGTTCTTAGGTTTAAACCTGATTTCTTGCCTAAGGTTGTCTCTGCTTTCCATCTCAATCAGAACATTGTGCTTCCTTCCTTGTGTGTCTTGCGCCTGTTAGGAGATGACGCCAGACGCACCTGGTGCGCAGGCGCATCTCCCGATCTGCCATTCAATGGTGGAGGGGCGGGCTGAGGGCGGGATTTCCGCCTGATAAACCCGCCAAAGGCGGCCCATTACACGCAGCTGGATACAAACCACTATACCCGGAGGGGTCCAGGATACAAGCTACCAGACGCGCACGTACACCAATGGCGCGCTCGAGTTAGGACAGCTGCACTGGCGGATTACAGCGCTTATACCAGGCGCGCTGCCACACCAACCCTGAACATCGAGGGTTAAGGTCAGCTCACTGCTACACCGCTCCAGGTAAGCGCCATTATAGTTATACACCTCTCACAGGCAGAACATTAAGCACGGCACTCATAGCCATTATTCATTATCTTAGCAGATACTTACAAGGCGGAGAATTGGGACTAAACATCGCCTTCAAATAAACAAAGGTACTATAAACACTTATTAAACCTATTACCAGACCGATCATAGTTATTTATACTCACCTACACAAAAGTATATTTACAGGGGCCACGTTCAACAGAGGCGCAATAGCCCTACTAACGGGGCATCTGGGAAGTAAGTGCACTAAGTCAACACTAAGTCAAATATTAGAAACAGGTTCATTATATCATGCAGTTTGTTTGAATAATTTTTTATGATCATCTTACATGTCCACACTAGGATAAAATAGTGCACTGAAGAAGCTGTATGTCCAGCGAAACGTTTGCACATATCCTTGCACGAAGCAGATGCACCAAACTTTACCAGTTACAACTGAACAACGCAACAGGACTTGCTACAAACATGTGCCAAGCACACATGCTACAAACTAAAACTGTTGCGCTGTACTGACATAATTATGATAGAATACTGATAACACTGTATACTTTGGACACTTGGTGTGACATGGTAATATGGAAATATGTGTTATAATACCTATTTTGAAGGTAAACAGATGAACTGGTATTCATAAATGTATGTATATACACCATGATTGAGAAACAGACTATGTTACCTTATTCTTTGATGAAGAGCCCCATAAACTACTCCACATTGGGTTAGTGAGCCATTCAGAGTTTCTCTGGCACTAACCGTACCCCCTAAACCTTCCTTCCTTGTGCCCTAATGCTGGTAATTCCAAGGAGAGGGCCTTGCATTCCCTGGATGTGGTCAGGAATTTGATGTTCTACTTGGTGGCTACTGCACCTTTTAGAAAGACTGATGCCTTGTTTGTGGTCCCTTCGGGTCCCAAGAAGGGTCTGGCCCCTGCTAAGTCTACTATTAGCAAATGGATTTGTCAGGCTATTTTTATGGCCTATTCTGCTAGGGGAAAGGATCCTCCTTTCCGTGTTACTGCTCATTCTACACGTGCTGTTGGGGCCTCCTGGGCCTTCCAGCACAAGGCTTCTGTTGAACAAGTTTGTAAGGCTGCTACTTGGTCTTCTGTTCATACCTTTTGCAAGTTTTACAAGGTTTATGTTCGGGCCTCAGCTGATGCTGTTTTTGGCAGCAAAGTTCTGCAGGCGGCAGTGGTTTGAACTGCGCGTTGTTGCCTTTGGGGATCCCATCCTATGTACGGACACTGCTATTGGATGTCTCAACTGTTATGAATCATTTCTGGAGCCGGCATACTGCATACTTAGAATAATACAATTCTGTGATTACTCACCTTGAATTGGTAGTATGCAGCACGTCCTGCTCCACCCCACCCTGTTTACATTATATTGGATCCTCTGTATGGTGATTGTTATCCTTGTTAACATTGTTATTTATCATTGGCTTCTCCTGGTTCTCCTTACTGCTTTTTAATACTGGGGATTTTGTGGGAGGTCCCGGGTATATATGGGACCAGGAGGGGCCTCTTTTGGCCATCTCTGCAGGCAAGCGCCCTCTGGCGGAAGTAATTCCAACTGTTATGAATCATTTCTGGAGCAGGACGTGCTGCATACTTATAATACCAATTCTACAAGGTGAGTAATCACAGAATTGTGTTTTTGAAGTATATGTGTATATATTGTGGAGATTAGCTCTGGTAGGCGACCGGGTGTCAGCAGTATAGAGGCGGAGGCAAACAGTTCAAAGTAAAGTCTGTGTTTATTTCACACAAAAATCCACAAAAGCATATGTCCATACAGGTTACATCACCTTTTCAGGAAACCGCAGCATAAATGATACAGTCAGGCAAACAGCTTTTAGTCCTTGAGCAAAGGTCCTGTTTACAGTCAAATACGCCTCAGGTCCACATGAACAGCCTCCACAGGAGATTTCAGCCAGGCTCACCGAGTCTCACTCCCATGTGAGCTCTAGACAAAGGACCCAGCACAGCTGATTCCCCAGGCTATTTAAACAGCCCACAAAACCCGGACCTGGGTAGTGGGATGGAGTCCCACCCTGCTCTACTCCATCCCAGTAAAGCCGTCCCAGGTTAGCCTTTCGGCTATTCTAAAGCAACAGCAGCAAACTGCTACCAGCAGCTGATGCTGGAAATCAGACTACACGGCTTTACTGCACCAATGCCAGGTACATTGGTGCTACATACCTGCCGTCAATAACGGCCCCTTGCACCTTACCACATACCCCCCCCTTTGTTCAACCCTGAGGGGGTGGACACATGCCAAACTTGGCGGGTGGTGTTAGGACGTGGCCAGTTACGGATGGCTTCTAGTTTGTTGACCTGGGGCTTGACCACTCCTCGCCCAATCACATAGCCCAGGTATTTTGTCTCTTCTAGGCCTAAAGCACATTTTTTCGGGTTTGCCGTCAACCCAGCCTTCCTGAGGGAATCCACTACGGCCTGGACTTTGGGTAGGTGACTTTCCCAATCCGTGCTATGGATAATTATATCGTCCAGATATGCCGAAGCATACCGACGATGTTGCCTGAGGACAATATCCATTAACCTTTGGAACGTAGCGGGAGCGCCGTGTAACCCAAAGGGTAATACCTTGTATTGGAACAGTCCCTCTGGTGTAATAAAGCCTGTTTTCTCCTTGGCAGCCTCAGTCAAGGGCACCTGCCAGTACCCTTTTGTGAGGTCCAAAACCGAAAAGTACCTGGCTTGGCCTAGTTTCTCAATGAGTTCATCTACCCGGGGCATAGGGTAGGCATCAAACTTGGAAACTTCATTAAGTTTGCGGAAATCGTTACAGAACGGCAACGTACCATCGGGCTTGGGAATCAAGACTATGGGGCTGGCCCACTCACTCTTTGATTCTTCAATCACATCTAACCGGAGCATTTGCTGCACTTCCTCCGCGATAGCTTGTCGCCGGGACTCAGGTACCCGGTAAGGCCTCAACCAGACCTTGACCTGAGGTTCCGTGACAACATCGTGTTGGATGACCGAAGTGCGCCCAGGGAGTTCTGAAAACACGTCTGTGTTTCTGCTAATAAACTCCCTGGCTTCCTGAGTCTGTTTAGAGGAGAGGTTGTCGCCAGTTTTCACCTCGACTACTGCTTCTCTAATAACAGACCGAGGGATGGGAAGCTCCACCCCCACCATACCTGGTCGGGGACTGTCACCCCCAGGGGTCTCCCTGTCTTTCCATAGTTTCAGCAGGTTTACATGGTACACCTGCTCTGGCTTCCTCCGCCCAGGCTGATGTACCTTGTAAGTCACTTCCCCAACTTTTCCAATGACCTCATAGGGACCCTGCCACCTAGCTAGAAATTTACTGTCCACCGTGGGTACCAGAACCACAACTCTGTCACCTGGGTTAAAGTTCCGTACCCTGGCTTGCCGATTATAAATCCTGCTTTGGGCCCGCTGCGCTGCCTCCATGTGTTCTCTGACAAGCGGCAAGACGGTCTCTATCCGTTCCTGTAGGTGAGTAACGTACTCTACCACACTTTTGTGGGGTGTGGGTTGCTGTTCCCAGGCCTCCTTGGCTATATCCAACAGGCCCCGTGGATGTCGACCATATAAGAGTTCGAAGGGCGAGAACCCCGTAGAGGCCTGGGGCACCTCTCGCACTGCGAACATCAGATAGGGCAGCAGCAAGTCCCAATTCTTCCCATCCTTGGCGACCACCCTTTTTAACATGGTCTTTAAAGTTTGATTAAACCGTTCTACTAGGCCGTCTGTTTGCGGGTGGTAAACGGATGTCCGCAACTGTTTCACCTGCAGCAGTTTACAGAGCTCTTTCATTACTTTCGACATAAACGGGCTACCTTGATCGGTCAGGACCTCTTTAGGCAGACCTACTCTGGAAAACATTTCCATAAGCTCCTTAGCAATAAGATTGGCAGAGGTGTGACGCAGGGGCACTGCCTCAGGGTACCGCGTGGCATAGTCCAAGATCACCAGAATATGTTGGTGCCCTCTAGCGGACTTTGGCACTGGACCCACTAGATCCATGGCAATCCGCTCAAAGGGTACCTCAATAACTGGGAGAGGAACTAAGGGACCACGGTAATGAGGCTGAGGGCTGGTCATCTGACATGTTGGGCAGGACTCACAATATCTCTCCACCTCCTTGTACACACTGGGCCAGTAGAATCGTTGTAAAACGCGGTCCAGAGTTTTCTGCTGGCCTAGGTGTCCACCCAGAACATGTTGGTGGGCCAAATCCAACACCAATTTGCGATATGGATTGGGTACCACCAATTGTTCCACCACCTCTTCACGTACCTTGTTTACTCGGTACAACATTTCCTGGTGAACCACAAAGCGAGGAAACTGTAACTCCGCCCCTGGCTGTTGTGGTTCACCTTCCACCTCAAGAACATTCTCCCAGGCCCGAGACAGGGTCGGGTCCTGGTGTTGAGCGGTACCAAAGTTAATTGTGGAGACATGGAGATCTGCCAACTCTGGACCTGTTGCCAACTCTTCCACATCTCCAACCATAACATTTAGTGGGGTTGACTCCCCCTCTTCCATTTTAGGGACGGGCACCTCTTCCACGGTGCCTCCTGATTCCGGTTCCCAGGGCACCGGGGTCTCCCCTGAGTAGGGCCAGTCTATTGGGGACACACCCGCCTTGCGGGTTTCCGGAACTGCCAACTTGGCCCACAGTGACCTGAACCCTGGAAAGTCTCTCCCAATAATCAGTTCATACGGGAGTTTAGCGGCGACAGCGACTTCATGTTTCCAGCTGCCGGAGACGGTGGTGAGAGACACTTGTGCTGTGGCATAGTCTCTCAAGTCCCCATGAATGCACAAAACCCCGGTTTTCCGCCCAGTGTACTCATTGGGCAGTACTAAGGCAGGTCTTGCCAGGGTAACCATACTCCCCGAGTCCAAAAGGGCCACAGCCAGGGTGTCTCCCACTTTCACCTGACAGAGGTGACTTTGCCCCACAAGCTCAGGGACACCGGCAGCACACAGCCTCCTGGCATACATGGAAGGGCGGTAACCAAAGTTCACGTCCATGGGCTCCCCCTGGTGGGGACAATTGGCTCTGATATGCCCCAGCTCCTTACATCCCCAACACAACACTTGGGCAGGGACTTTGGGGGGTAGGTCCTGAGGGGGTTTAGGGAACGCCACTCGCCTGAGCTGGGGCGGGGACCTCCGGGGTTTCCCCGAATCCCTCCTTATGGAGCCGCCTTGCACGTTCCTGGTGGCCTCATATCGCTCCACTAGGTCCACCATCCCTAGTGCGTTGTCAGGGGATACCTGGCCAACCCAGTGCTGAAGAGGGTGCGGTAAAGCCCTCCAGAAAATGTCCGCCAGCAAGCGGTCCAACATGGCAGTGGGGCTTAACAACTCCGGCTGCAGCCATTTTTGCAGCAGGTGCAGCAGTTTATAATACTGGGGTCGGGCGGGCTCTGCCGACTGGTAGCTCCACTGATGCACCCGCTGAGCCCGAACCCACACATTCACCCCCAGTCTGGCCAGTATCTCACCCTTCAAAGTCGGGTAGTCAGCGGCTTGGTCCTCTGGGAGATCAAACAACACCTGCTGGGGTCCAGACGCCAGAAATGGAGCGATGACATCAGCCCACTGGTCATGCGGCAACTTCTCCCTTGCAGCCACCTTTTCAAACACCGCCAGGTAAGTCTCAACGTCATCTGAAGGGGTCATTTTTGTGAGCGCCGAGCGGACAGCTTTCCGGGCATCAGGAATACTTTTGGGCGCACCTGCAGCTTGCTGCGCCATCATATGTTGCAAAAACAGCTGGTTGGTCTCCTGCTGCTGCTTGTTCGCCTCCAAGAGCGCTTTCACGACCGCCTCCATTTTGTCTGCAGTCCCAGGTAGCAGCCTGGCAGGTTTAATATAGGACATGCACAAAACAAAAACTTTTTCGTCGGTTGCTCCTAGCAACGGCCTCACTGCTGTGCCCGCATCCGACACCAAATGTGGAGATTAGCTCTGGTAGGCGACCGGGTGTCAGCAGTATAGAGGCGGAGGCAAACAGTTCAAAGTAAAGTCTGTGTTTATTTCACACAAAAATCCACAAAAGCATATGTCCATACAGGTTACATCACCTTTTCAGGAAACCGCAGCATAAATGATACAGTCAGGCAAATAGCTTTTAGTCCTTGAGCAAAGGTCCTGTTTACAGTCAAATAGGCCTCAGGTCCGCATGAACAGCCTCCACAGGAGATTTCAGCCAGGCTCACCGAGTCTCACTCCCATGTGAGCTCTAGACAAAGGACCCAGCACAGCTGATTCCCCAGGCTATTTAAACAGCCCGCAAAACCCGGACCTGGGTAGTGGGATGGAGTCCCACCCTGCTCTACTCCATCCCAGTAAAGCCGTCCCAGGTTAGCCTTTCGGCTATTCTAAAGCAACAGCAGCAAACTGCCACCAGCAGCTGATGCTGGAAATCAGACTACACGGCTTTACTGCACCAATGCCAGGTACATTGGTGCTACATACCTGCCGTCAATAACGGCCCCTTGCACCTTACCACAATATATATATATATATATATATATATATATATAGTTACAACCATGTTGCTTTTTCAGGAGGGGATGTTATACTGCCATAGTTTTTTCCCTATACTACAGGTAGGAATCTTGCATGTTTCAGGCATGGCTGGGTTTATGAGATCATGATGAGATTCAGATTAAGGTTTTTTGTATATAGTTCAACAATTCAGTTCAACTTTCTGTATATAGTTTAGATTACCTACCATAAAGGCACATGTCTGTAGGATTAATAAACCCAAGAAAAAGCACAGGCACAGTGACAGGCAGGAGCACGGGACCACAACCTACAAAGAGCGTTGGTTGTCACAGAAATGATTTCTCTAGGTTTTGGTTCCTTCTACTAGGGCAGTTGGATCATTCTGTGCCTTCAATAATCAAGTTTCAATAGGTCAAGTTACAAGCAATCCCCTAGTTACACCTTCAGAAATTCTCTAGGTGAAGGTGCCATACTTTGGGCAGTAATGTCTCGAATAAATTTACAAGATGATCAGGTTTTTATTTTTTCAATGATTAGATGCAGTGGGGTGACTTATTCTTACCTGCTGTTGTGGTTGATTCCCACTCTAAATAGCACTGCGTTGGGACATCACAAGGGTTCCCTGTGACTCATAATAGACTGAAGGAGAAAAAGTGAGATTTCTAATGTCTTCAGGATTTCTATGTCGAGGAAGTTATGTTCCTCCTAGCGGCTTGCTACTTCTAGCAATGTGAGGAGTTGTGGCAAGCTATACTGAGGAGTTGTGTCGCTATGCTTTTAGTCCTGTCAGGGTCAACCGAGGATTGAACACACAAGTTACCCGTATCCTAAAATGGATATAAGAAACCTATCTTACAGGTGAGTACACAAAATGACCCTTTTCACCTAAACTCAAATAGTTTTTTTTGCTCTTTTTTAGAAATAGTTTAAAGATAACCTAAAAGATGGAAGAACTTTCGCTGGATGATTTATTTTTTGGAGGACCAAACAGTACACAAGGGTAAGCATCAATAAACTATTATTTTTTCTGCAGACAGGTAAGGCAACGCATTGCAAAATTGGTCATATAGCAATAGTAAAATATGATTTCCTTTTGCTTCGTTTGTGACATAGTGGTAAGTCAAATACATTTGTGTTACAAATACATTTGTGTTATGTCCACCCACCTGGGGTATAAGAGACACTTGACTTGGTACCCCACCACTAGAGTTCATAGCCTAGCCATAGATGGTGTGGCTTAAGTTTTCCTGTGTACAGCACTTTCAAATGGTGCACCACTAATAATAAAGCAGTAAAGGCGTGCTCACTAAACTATGACAATTCAAACAATTGGCTCAGTGGTCAGCCAGACCAAGGAGTCACAAAAAAGAAGCACCACCACATAAAATTCACTTTACAATTTATTTATTCATTATCCACAACAAAACATTTAAAACCACAACAACACGACAATGGACATATTAAAAACACACCTCTACCTGCCCTGTCAATATGTATATGTCTGTCCTAATGTTACCCATAATATACATAAAAATATAAAGAAGTAATAACCACAGCCTAATCCCTCAGTGGGATAAACTCCCCTGTACTAATTTGTTCCGGCACAAAGATTGATATCCCATAAATGATGTAATTAATATCATTAAATTTGCCCTAAAAAGATTTCCATCCAAAAACTACCTCTAAAGTGTCATGTGCATTGTGCAAAACATACTCAGGTTCTAACAGACCAACAAAAAAACAAGTGTTTACAAAGTATCATACAAAATGACAATAACTCAAACAAATTAATTATCTTCAACAAACTGTTGCAATATATAATGGGTGACTACTGAAAGTGAAACAAGATACAATTATAAAAATAAGGGAGATACTCAGCTGTGAAAAAGATGTAAATAGATCATCAGGGAGGACAGACAGGGCGGGAGGCGGCTCCACCTGCGCTTCGCGGTCAGAGCAACCGCTTCTTACTTGGGTGCGGGCTTTGTTGTTATGTTTTTCCCGCTTAAAAAGTGTCTCTGAGGGAGAGGGGCGGGAGGGGGGGAGGGGAGGAAAGACAGGGAGGCCGGCGCGCCAGGCGGACGCATCTCTGATGTAATGCATTAACCTCATCCCGGCCGGCATCCACCATCACAACACACGTGGGCGCCGATGCGCCCAGAGGCCGCCGAGACGCGTCAAATGACGCATATCCACCACCATACAAAGGGCTGCATCCATGTGTAGGACGCATCTAGCGCCGATCAGGTGCTACAGCTGGGAGTGACAAGGGGCGGGCACGCGTGCCATAGCGTACACGCCCCTCGACACCGCCAATATCCACCAGTATAGAGGGCGCTAACACTGGCGCGCCCAGGGATCGTTGAATCGCGTCAAGTGACGCGCATAAGTCTCTATGAGGGAAGCCATCCCTTCAAATAATACATCAAATGACATGCACCAATCAGGTGCTCTGGTCAGGAGTAATTACCGGCATTTTGGGCCCATATCAATCCATGTTATATAACTCAAACATCCTCAATCGCTGTCAGTCACCCCCCCCCCCCCCCCCACCCACACACACACAGTCCCACGGGTCAGCGTGCGCACCTTCACCATCCTCCCCCTAAGGCGCACGCGCATGGCCCACATCACCCCCCAGAGCCACAATCAACGGCAGGTGAAAACAAAGGTGAAAGAATAAACCAATGTAATGTCTAGTTCCTAAATAAATCTCAACATATATTTTATAGTCAGGCTTAGAGGATCCATTTATATATTACGTATCACTACGGCACACTACCCATCTCCAATATTCTCTTTTGCTATTTCTTTTTTTAGAACAGAAGACAACGGCATCAATAAGATACATAGCAACTATGCATCTAGCACTTGGTATACATCTCTGTGCTGTACAATAAAGCAACACAGCTCCTCTAGAAGGGAACCAAGATAAAACTTCTTGATGACTTGGGAGTGGCAGATCTCTCTCAAAACGGGGAAGATTGTTCTTTGTTGGAATCCATATAATTGCTTCCCTGGTTCCGGTGTCCTACTCGCCCCGAGCCCTTGTTCACCTCAGGGATGAGTGGCACTCTTACCCAGTCTGTGAATAAAAAACATTTTTATCTGATTAAATTATAATCAAACTCAAGATCAAGGTTGACCCTTGAAAACGTGCAAAAAATGACGGACTGAATAGTCCATCCATGTGCCCACAAAAACTAATTTCCTACTTGACAACAACTAAACATGTACAGTGGAACTCCAAGGGAGTTTAACAAGTGCAGTGAATATATAGTACTAAACCAAATTAGGGTTGGAGCATATCCCTCCAACTAAACCAAAAGTGATGATGTAGAAGGGCTGAATATCTTTCCCCCTCTTCTACACTTCAAAATACAACCAGTGAAGAGCATGAGTGCCAGAATATTACTCTTAACCTCTCGGGTGGTACCAGATTCTCCCATTTCAGGGCAAGAAGGACACCATGCTCCAAAACCAGGAAGATAGATCAACCCCTCTGTCCCCATCTTAGCCCAAAAAGGGGGAAAAAGACCAATCTTCGTTCATCCCTAATGGGGATCTGCTACTGAGTTGGAAAATCCAACATAATTCCCTTTGAAGTAACAGTTTTTTCAGGTTCCCTCCACGGGGCCCCAGAGAGACTTTTTCGATGCCCACTACCCTTAGGGTGGAAAGGTCCCCCCCCCCCGTGTGTTTTCAAAAAGTGTCGTGCCACCGGGGAGACCAACTTACCTGCTAAGGTGTCTCGATGTGCCATCCGAATATTTGATAAATGCGCTTGGATCCTTGTCCTTAGGGCATTTTTGGTTTCCCCTATGTAGAGCATAGGGCACCCACATCTCAATTGGTATATCACCGATCTTGATCTGCAATTGACAAATTGTAAGATTTTAAATTGTTGTCCTGTCTCCAGATTGATCACCTCATCTGTCTTGTCCATAAAGCGACAGACTGAACAGCTCCCACAAGGGGCACTGCCTTTTACGGATAGCCCAGAAAGCCAAGTCTTGGGTGGCATATAGTGGCTATGACAGAGCTTGTCCCTTAGATTGGGAGCCCGCCTGGCAGTGAGCCTCACCCTCGATCCCACTATGGGAAGGAGGGTGGAATCAGTGCTTAGTAAATTCCAATGGGTGGAAACAATATTTCTGACCCTATTCCATTGTCTGTGAAAATTCAGGACCAATCTCACTGGTTCGTTCCTAGTTGGTATCTTTACCTTGTTTTGTTTGGTCTCCTTGGGTATGAGGGTACACGATCGTTCTGTGGTCTTAGCTCTTTGGTAAGCGCGTTCAATTATCCTCTGTGGATATCCTCGGGCCTGAAATCTCTGTGCCAGATCCACTGATTGCTCCTCAAAATCTTGCATTCTAGAGCAATTTCTTCGTGCTCTAAGAAATTGGCCAGTTGGAATTCCGTTTTTTACATGTTGAATGTGTGCGCTTCCAAAGTCAAGCAGACTATTCACTGAGGTGGGTTTTCTATACAGCCTAGTGTTGATGGTGCAGTCTTCTTCAAGTACAATCACTAGGTCTAGAAACATCACCTCTTTCCGGGAGATCTCATATGTCAACTTGATGTTTAGGTTGTTCTGGTTCAAGCTATCAAGGAATTCTCTGCAGGTTTCTTCTGGGCCCTGCCAGAGAAGGAAGACATCATCAATATATCGGTGCCACCCTAGCACCGCCGGGTGGCACCTCTCAAATTCCAACAAAACAATGTTTTCCTCCCACCACCCGAGGAACAAGTTTGCCACTGAGGGGGCACAGTTTGAGTTATTGTCATTTTGTATACTTTGTAAACACTTGTTTTTTTGTTGGTCTGTTAGAACCTGAGTATGTTTTGCACAATGCACATGACACTTTAGAGGTAGTTTTTGGATGGAAATCTTTTTAGGGCAAATTTAATGATATTAATTGACATCATTTATGGGATATCAATCTTTGTGCCAGCACAAATTAGTATAGGGGAGTTTATCCCACTGAGGGATTAGGCTGTGGTTATTACTTCTTTATATTTTTATGTATATTATGGGTAACATTAGGACAGACATATACATATTGACAGGGCAGGTAGAGGTGTGTTTTTAATATGTCCATTGTCGTGTTGTTGTGGTTTTAAATGTTTTGTTGTGGATAATGAATAAATAAATTGTAAAGTGAATTTTATGTGGTGGTGCTTCTTTTTTGTGACTCCTTGGTCTGGCTGACCACTGAGCCAATTGTTTGAATTTTCCTGTGTACAGCACGGCCTGTTTCATTTCAATCATTACATCTGGGTATTCCACCACAAGGTGGCACAGTTGACTGCAGAAGACTTGTGGTTCCTCCCGGCCCAATTAAAAGCCAGGAATCACCCATAGACCCCCAGTGTTTTCTCTGCAGTTATACTGCGAAGACAGAAGATGGCTCGCAGGCGAACGGGGCAACCAGACCTGCGGCCCTGCAAGCCTATTTCCACCCGTTTCCGGACCCTCTTGCCTCCCAGCCTTGGCTGACGGATCGGGTGATGGTAGGGGAGCACCTGGGTCATGTGCTCGGTGAGCTTTTCTCCAGGCCTCAGACCCTGTACACTGAAGGGTAGCCGGCCATAGGCGATTGGTGGGATATAGAGGGATGGGAGAAACCCTGCTGACTTGTTTTCCTGTGTTGGGGTGAGTGTTTTACTTTTGGGGGGTGGTGTTGTCCCGGGCTCCTTCTCGCTCTCCCCCCTCCCCCTCCCCGCTCTGTGCTGCTGCTGCTGTCCCCAGCGCCGTGTCCCTCTTGCTCTCTCTTCTCCCCCTCTCCCCGGCGTGGCCGTTGTCGGGTGGGGGCGGTCGGGTGATGGCGTGCGCTGTTCTGGCCTCCGCCACCGTGGGCATACTACGCCCCACGGTGGGAGGTACTATGGGTCTGTCGGCTGTGAGTCCCTGTCATGGCGCCGTGCGCCTTCACTAATGCGAGGGCTGTTTTCACGACCATCGCTGGGGGAGGCGCTGCGGGATGACGCGTATCGCGTCATCCTCTCGCGGCCCGCCCCTCGAGGTTCCGCACTGCGGCAACATTTTATACCTGAGCTGGCCATTGTGGAGATCGCGTCTCCCGGCTCTATCTCTCTGCTCCGCCCGCCGGTGATCCTGGATGCTTGCCGGCCCCTTCCCATTGTCCTCATCCTGTGGGTCTGACTGTCGCTGCTGCTGCGTGCACGGTGCTCGCCTCACTTGGTCCGTGAGTTCTCTGCGGGGGATACTGTTGGGCATGTGCTGCGGGATTCTCATGGTACTCTTGCTTATGTCTTTCAGGGGATAGCAGTTTGTGGTTTCTCCCGGTCCAATACTCCCCA
This sequence comes from Gastrophryne carolinensis, assembly GCA_027917425.1. Lineage (NCBI taxonomy): Eukaryota > Metazoa > Chordata > Amphibia > Anura > Microhylidae > Gastrophryne > Gastrophryne carolinensis. The sequence continues at coordinate 469,762,493 of CM051235.1, forward strand.
ACCCCCCCCCCCCCCAATTTTTTCCCGGTCCACTCTCTTTTGGGCATCCTTTGGGGGCATCCCGGGTGGCTTCTCTTAGCCATTACCCTGTGTTGGCCTATTGTGCCTTTGATAATCACCATATGGAGGCTTCTGGGGATAGTGAGCTTGGGGGCCCCTCGGGGCAGGCCCGGCTGTGTGTCATGTGTGGACCATCCCCTTTGAGTGGTGGCCGCGCGGTTTGTGTTCCGTGCGCCCAAAGTATTATTGCGGAACAGGTTGGGCTGAGCGCCTCTCTTCCCAGTTCTGCGCTTCCTACGGCATCCCCTACTCCCCCACGTCTGCATTTAGTCCCCAATGAGGGGGAAGCTAGCAGGGGGTCGCAATCAGATCTGGCGCTGCGTGTGGCCAGTATTGAGCGACAGCTGGCTCGACCGATGGCGGGCAAGGCCTAGAGTAAAAAGCGTCATTTGGACGCCGCATTGTCCCTCTTTGCAGAAGAGGAAGAGGGCCTTGACATGTACGGCGGCTGTGACTCCCCGGAGGAGAAGGACTTGTTCCGTGAATCGGACTCCTCTGGGGATTGTCAGGGTGAGTACGATAGTGATCTTGGTTCCTCTTCTGATGAGGATACCTGGCTCCCGGATGATACCGATAGAGACTTGTCGGCTGTCTTTGATACACTACACATTGCCCCCCCTAAGGTGGCGAAGAAGAAGCAGGGCGAGCTCTTCCGCCCTGGCAAGCAATGTTTGGATTTCCCGGAACAGGGCCGTTTTTCAAATATGGTTCTTAAGGAGTGGGAACGCCCTAATAGGTTACCCTCGGTGCCCAAGGGGCTTGGTCAAGCGCCGGTCGTGCCCTCCTGAGGTGGATGCTCCGGTCCTGGGGCTATCCAACACTTCGGTCATGCCGTCCCCAGACACTACCACTCTGTGCGGATAGCGCGGACTGGCGTATGGATCAGCTGGCTTGTCATGCCTTCACCTTTGTAGGTGCCGGGTTGTGTCCCTTCTGTGCCGTGGCAATTGTGGTGATTGCCATTAAAAAGAAGGTCAGGCGCCTGGCAGAGGCTGCCATTCTGGTAAGAAAAGGGAGGATCATAAGGACCTTTTGCTTTGCTCTGACTTTATCGCCTTTGTGCTGGCTGCCATGGATGATGCCGTCTGGCTTGGCGGTAGGGCCTCAGCCCTGTTGGTTGCTATGCGTCGATCCGTTTGGTTGCGTCAGTGGGCAGCTGACACCGCCGCTAAGAAGTCTCTCATTGGGCTTCCTTTCACGAGACTCCGTCTTTTTGGTGAGCGTCTTGATGCTCTGACCAAGGATGGTGGGCTCCCCCAGGCTCGGCCCTTTCGGGGATCCTCTTCCTTTCGACCTTCAAGGGGAGGTCGTGGGCCCTCTTTCTCAGGTAGTTGCAGAGACTCTTGGGGCCGAAGCAGATTCCGCGGTCGCCCTGGTCTCTCCTGGGGAACCAAGCCCAAGGCCCTTCAGGCATGAGGAGGTGCCCTCACCCGACTGGGTGGGGGGACAGCTTCGGTTTTTTGCTCATGTCTGGAGGCTTCGCGTCTCAGACTGGTGGATTCAGGAGGTGGTGTCCTCTAGATACAAGATAGAGTTTGCAGCCTGGCCGCCCCCAAGATTCCTCCGATCCCGGATATCTCTAAACCCTGTGTCAGCTCAGGGACTGCGTCTGGTCGTCCAACGACTTCTGGCGTCCGGAGTCATTTGCCAGGCACCTCTTCAGGAACAGGGTCCGGGGTACTATTCCAACCTGTTCACGGTGCCCAAGAAGGACGGCTCCCTGAGGCCCATCCTGGACTTAAAGGGCCTCAACATTTTCGTCAGGTTCAAGCACTTTCGCATGGAGACATTACGTTCGGCTGTAAGTTCGATTCGGCCGGGCGACTTCATGACCACGGTGGACATCAAGGATGCCTACCTTCATGTTACGATATTCCCAGGTCACCAGAGGTTCCTGAGATTCACTCTGGGGGATCAACACTACCATTTTGTGGCCTTGCCGTTCAGTATCACCTCGGGTTTTCACCAAGGTGCTGGCTGGCGTCATGGCTCTCCTGAGGAACCAGGGTATTCGCATCCTTCCTTACCTGGATGACATTCTGATTGCTGCTCAGTCTCTTCATCAGGCCGAGAGGGATACTCAGGTGGTGGCGTCCACTCTCGAGTCCTTCGGCTGGGTGATCAACTATCCCAAGTCTTCACTATCTCCGTATTTGGCGAGGTCCTTCCTGGGCATGACACTGGATACTTCTAAGGTCAAGATATTGCTCCCTCAGAAGAAGGTGGAGGGCATTCAGACACAGGCACGGGCCCTGCTGTCGTGTCCTCACTCCTCCATTCGGCAGGGAATGCAGTTGGTGGGACTCATGGTGTCTTGCTTCGAGGTGGTTCCCTTTGCTCAGTTCCACATGAGACCTCTTCAGTTGCATCTCTTGTCGGTTTGGGATCAGAATCAGGAGCCCCTGGATCAGGATTTTGCTCTGTCCCCTCCGGTCAGGCAGTCCCTCTCCTTGTGGCTGGACTGGAGGAATCTTCTAGTTGGCAGGTCCTTTTGTGAATGGCCGGTGCAGGCGCGCTCCCTGTTAGAGGGAAGCGCGAGATGCGGCCTCCAGCGCTCAGAGCCAGCTGAGCTGGTATGCGCGTCCAAGCGGCCTTGGACGCGCATACTACAGCGGCTCTGAGTGCTGTGATTGGCTGGCACGGTCACGTGGGAGCGTGGTGAGGTGAGTATTTCTGGGCTTTCCGGGGGGTTACAGACAGCGGGGCACCCCCGATCGGGGTGCCCCACCGAAGTGGACCAAAACCCAGGATAGTCAAAATCCTGGGTGTTGGTCCACTTTAAGAAGTTATTTTTTTCTGTGGGCTGTGTTTTTAGTTCTCATGGTTTGTATCCCGGCTTCTTGCATAACTGCTTTTCAACACTGGGGGTCTATGGGTGATTCCTGCCTTTTTATAGGGCCGGGAGGAGCCACAAGTGTTCTGCAGTCAACTGCGCCACCTTGTGGCGGAATACCCAGATGTGATGATTGAAATGAAACAGACCGTGCTGTACACAGTAAAATCAATTCTACAGGTGGGTAATCTCCATCAGATGTACTTGATGGTTAGGAAATTGGGGGGGGGGGGGGGGTGCTTTGCTAATGGCCAGAACATACCCAAATACCAAATATTTTACTAATAAATGCCCAAGACGGGGCTACGAATAGAAATGCAAGTTCATTATAGTGTTGTAAAAAGAGATCAGAGCATAACCAAAAAAAGTGGGATACATATTACCTCACCACAGAAACAACCATTGTCAGATTCATCAGCCACAGGAACAGGGTAGGCGACCCACAAGGCATTCCTGGGAAAACAACACTATGTTCCCTGACACAGGTAGTGTAGCTCCTTTATTCACCCACTAACATAGCATCACCACTCAGTCACTTTTCTATGAGAACTTGAATGGAAATGGTACCCTCCTTATGGCAGATCCGTGGCACCCAAGTGGCAACTTCCTTGTGGCACCTATATGACAGCTTCTTAGTGGCACCATTTTCCAAGACTATTCTTTTTATAGGAACTGAACAACAGCTATTGCTGAGTTACACAGAAGCTAATTATTAACCAAACTCCTCAGCAGGACAATACATTTTAGTTAAATCAGTTTTTATTGATGAAGACCAAATGCAAAAACATACATAATATTGTACACAGAACAGCAATACATCCTTCAGGAAGCTCAAAATTACAACAGCTTTATTTAGTGCCACAGCAGTTCTCCAGTACCTGTGATTCTGCCCGCGAGCATTTGAGGGTAACTGGGTGGTGCGCCGCGCCGTGTGTCCCTTCTCTGTACCATGTGAAACCAGAGCCCCACGCCCCACCCCACCGCCCTCCACAACTGGGAAGGTCAATGGTCAGCGAACAAAGGACCCCAGTTCCACCGTCCGAGAACACAATACATTTTAGAAAGATTTAGTAACAGATTATAGTCCACAGTTAAGCCTAATTTAGGCAGAGGCAACAATAGGTGCATCCAAGGTTTAAACACAGAGACAGCTGTAGTATTAACACATGCTAGCTTAAACAGACGCAGACAGCTAACTTGGTAGGAAAAGAACAGGTCCCTGTTTCTCAATCACAAAGAAATCAAGTCAGAAAATAAGAGAATACAATTCTTATAAAACCCAAGTTAAAAAATTAAAGCTTACAATTTAACCATGTGACAACACAGCCTTTTCATTTATACACAAACCCAAATTAAAAAAATCAACAAGTAAAGCACTTCTGTTTCAAAAGATTTTAAGGCAAAGCTTAACAAAAATGACCCCCTGCAAACTGGTTCAAAGGCTCATACCGAACAATAAAAATATATAAAAATGTAAAGGGATATTATTGTGTGGCAAAAGAAAGTCCTCAAGGAGCTGAGCTTTTTTTTCTTATGGTGGTAAACTTGTTTTATGGAAGCAGTTTTGACTACCTGTACTATGTTCCTATTAGCAAACTTACACTAACCACCCCGCATGGTTCTCTATAAGTGCATCGGAGAGGAAGGAAGCACCACCTTGGCAGGCTTACTCACTTCTTGCCAATCTAGGGGAATGTCACTGTTCACAGTATCTGTCCAACATTGCAAGAGCAGATACTGACACACTTCGGTGCCTCTACCTTGCAGGCCTTGGGGTGGCGTTTCACTGCTTGTTGATTCCAGCAAAGCTAAAGGAGCAGTTATGAGGGTTACTCATTAAGGTATTTATTTGAAAATCGAATCCACATTTTCTGAGAAAATTGAAATTTAGAATCTCTCTTGACTTCACCTATTCCAGTTTGCTCCCAGTGTTTTGGTTGCATTAAGAAATGAGAATTTTTGCTGATGCAGGAACCATGTTATCATCAGGAAATTGTTGTCCATACAGAAATTCTGTTGGATTATGAAGAAGAAAGTCTTCACAGGGAGCGCTGCCTGGACTTTAGGGTGAATGGTTAAGCTCCATGAAGTCCCATTCCCTACAACTTACCACAGTGTTTCTCTGTGATTGTCTCATGCATTTCCTTCATTGTTGAATCATGGATGTCTCCAATAATTGTTGTTCTGTGTGGCATGAATTCTAGTAATTAAACCTTCTGTATCCCTAAAAACATTTACAATATATTAAATAAAGGTGCGCACTCTTTTTCAGTAATGGATTCTAGGTTAATTTAAATTTTACATATAACAATATCCACAATACATATATAGTATAACACAGTCTTCTTCAGACATAGTACACTGTCAAAGACATAAAATACATTTAAAAATCATGACACACACCCCTATGTGCAAATAGAGCAGAGCTTATAGATTTATACAAATAAAGTGCCAAAATAGTGCATGTAACAACAATAAGTATGTAGCAGTATCTCAACAAGCATAGAAAGGAACAATCTCTACAGTAGCATATTGCACTTCAATGTAACTATCATTGATTTAATGCCATCATTGTTTCCAAATAAAGTGCATACATGTATTGTTAGTCCATTTTATCAGATTAAGTAAACAATGATTCATTACATTTAAATTTGTAACATGTTGCACTTCATAGGTAACAGTCCAATATAACCAATTGCACAATAAGGCAGTGTCTCCTCTAGCTTATATACATTTCAAAGAAACAATTATCAACTTTAAATAAATAATAACACACATCCTTATACAGCAGTGGAAAGCATAATTTCGGGTTACAACAACCCTTCTGACGAAGGGTTGTTGTAACCCGAAACGGCCGCAAGGAGTGTGGTAATTATGCTTTCCACATCCAAGTCCTGGAATGTCATATATACAGTGTAGGTGACTTACGCGTTTCGGACTGCACTTATATTTACTAAAAATGAATGTAAAGCACTCACCTGATAGAAGGTAGCCAAGCTGCGGGCTGGAGACTCTGCCTCACTGTGAGAAGAGCGCCAGGCATGCAGCCACACGGAGTGTGGAGGGGTTGTAATGCTAGCAAAACCACACGTGGGCCCAACTGCTAAGATGGAAAGAGGGCCCAGGGGAGAGAACAGGCAACCAGTCTGCAGCTTAGCAATGAACCTGGTGTAGTGCTCATAGAATTAGGATAGCTCACAGCCATGTAAAAAATATGTGCAGTAGAAATCAATATCTCAGCAATTTAGATCACAAAGAACAAATATAAATAAGGCAAATATAAATAGATGGATATAAATATGAATTATGATTTGTATATAAACATATTTAAAAATATGTGTACAAAAGAATTTATATCTGGTTCCAAACTAACTATGCATAATGCATAGTTAGTGCAAACTAACTATGCATAATATTTAATAGTACACCCAGCTAGTTAGTATATAATAGTTAATAACCTGCCAGAATATCATGATATAAACGACTAATAGTAATTCCCCTATCTATCAGTAAATTATGCAGTATCACCTCTGTAATTGAGGCCATTAGGAGCCCTGGTCATTAAAAGAAACATCCAATATGCTTCCCTAATAAAGAGTCTTTTGAGGAAATCCCCACCCCGTGGGTCTGCTGTAACCCTCTCAATACCCATAATTTTGAATTTCGAGGGGAGTTCCGAATGACACGCATTGTGGTGTCTAGCCACATTGGCATTCCGTGTTAGATCGTTCCTACCTATCCCTTGCATATGTTCAGAGTATCTGACCTTCAGCTGCCTTTTCGTGCTCCCCACATATTGAACATTGCAATGACCACATGTTATGAGGTACACCACCCCCCTTGAATTACAATTAACAATAGTTTTGACCGTGTATCGTTTGTTAGTGGCCGAGGACGTGAAATGCTTGCCTTTCTCAACATCAGGGCACATTCTACATCGTCTACACTTTTTTAGGCCCAATGCAGACCTGGGAAAGAAAAACAAATGTAGGCAGGGCGGCCGGAGAAACAAGCACGGCGAGAATAAGAACCCCACACAGATCCAGACGCTAGATACAGATAACGTCTTTCCAAGTACGATTTGTCAGAACATGAACGGTCACTACTTGCAAAGGGGTTGTCTTTTGTACCGGACTTACATTTTGATATTTTCCGGACACAATATTGGATGTAAATTAATTTGTTAGATCATTACTCAGGCATTTTTCAGGGGAAATGGAGCAAGGGAGGATTATTGATACTCAGAATAACAACCTTAACATACAACTTGATAGTGATGCTAATCAGTTGAAGGGCAAATCTTTTAGTGATCTCTGTACACAGGGATGATATAACTCAACTTCAGATGGAATTAGGCCAAAAATCTGCCTTTGTACAATATAGGGACCCTAAACAATGTCACTTTAATAACCCTGATTTTTACCCCATTCAATCTAGGGGAGAAATCTTGGGAATATTTCAGGAGAGGATAGAGAGAGACTTGATGGCGCTTGATACTGCCACAATTCGCTCCCCCCCCCAATGAATTTATCATACCAAGAACATCTGGCCATCAAAAGCTTGAAAAATAATGATGACATTGTTATCAGACAAGCGGATAAAGGGGGTAAGGTTGTCATCCTGGATCAGAATGCATATAGAGATGAGGCCATCCGCCAACTAGGAGATACCACTACTTACCGCCCCCTGGGTACTGACTCTACACCTACCTTTAGGGATGACCTATTTGATCTGATTGATCTTGGTGTAAGAATGGGTGTACTCACCCCCAGGCTCTCTGAGCATTTGAAGGTAGCCAGTCCCATGACCACCATCTTCCACGATCTTGCCAAAATTCATAAAGGTATTAACCCCCCGTTGGGAAGACCAATAGTGGCGGGGATAGGGGGACTAAATGAACCACTGGGACAGTGGCTGGATTTGATGGGAATCGAGGGAGGGTGACATCCTGGTTACCATGGATGTGGCCTCCCTTTACTCCAGCATACCCCAGGATCTAGCCATTATGGCAGTGGAGTTCTTTTTGAAACACTTTGGCTTGTATGAGGATACTTACAATGAATACATTGTGATGGTGACAAGATACCTCTTGACACATAATTATTTTTCTTTTGATTCTCAGTTTTATTTACAGATCAAGGGGGCCTCCATGGGAGCCCAATTTTCTCCTTCCCTGGCCAATCTATACATGGGGTGGTGGGAGCACCACTGTGTATATGGGAGTGCCAATCCATTTTGTAAATGGTTATGTTCCATCGCTACATTAATGATTTGATACTGTTGTGGAGGGGCACCCAGGAGGACCTAAATTGTTTTGGGACCCAATGCAATACTAATGATTTGAATTTATCTTTTACTATGAATTGCAATCAACATCAAATAGAATTCTTAGATCTATTACTGACAGGAGATAAATTAACTGGTACTATTTGTACTTCCACCTGCAGGAAACCCACGGCAGGGAACAGTATGCTATTAGCCTCTAGTTGTCATCCAAAACATACAATTAGGTCAATTCCAGTAGGAGAACTTACACGGAGCTATAGGAACTGTTCTAAAATCACGGATAATAGGAAGGAGACACTAGAAATAAAAAGTCGCTTGAGTGCTAGGGGGTATCCCAATTGGATGCTTAGCAGGGCAGAACATATAGTGGGAAAAAAGACAGATTTGAATGAGGATAGAGTCCCTGTAAAAAGAGAGATAACAAAAACGAAGAGACAAATTACCTTTAGCACGCCCTATACATTCGAATTTAAGAAAATCTCTTCTATAATGAAAAAACACTTACCCCTACTACAAGCTGACCCCCTGCTGAGCAACACCGTTGAGGATGGAATAAGGGTTATCAGTAGGAGATCCCAAAGTATAGGGAACCTACTGTCCCCTAGTCTCTTTAGATCCCATGTAGGTCACAAATCTACTTGGTTACAGACAACAGGTTGCTATCCATGCGAGGGGGGGGGGGGTGGAGAAGATGTAGAATGTGCCCTGATGTTGAGAAGGGCAAGCATTTCACGTCCTCAGCCACTAACAAACGATACACGGTCAAAACTATTGTTAATTGTAATTCATGGGGGGTGGTGTACCTCGTAACATGTGGTGATTGCAATGTTCAATATGTAGGCTGCACGAAAAGGCAGCTGAAGGTCAGATACTCTAAACATATGCAAGGGATAGGTGGGAACGATCTAACACGGAATACCAATGTGGCTAGAGACCACAATGCGTGTCATTCGGAACTCGCCATGAAATTCAAAATTCTAGGTATTGAGAGGGTTACAGCAGACCCACGGGGTGGGGATTTCCTCAAAGGACTCTTTATTAGGGAAGCATATTGGCTATTCATTTTAATGACCAGGGCTCCTAATGGCCTCAATTACAGAGGTGATATTGCATACTTTACTGATAGATAGGGGAATTACTATTAATCGTTTATATCGTGATATTCAGGCAGGTTATTAACAATTATATACTAACTAGCCGGGTGTACTATTAAATATTATGCATAGTTAGTTTGCACGGAACCAGATATAAATTCTTTTGTACACATATTTTAAATATGTTTATATACAAATAATTATTCATATTTATATCTATTTATTTATATTTGCCTTATTTATATTTGTTCCCATTGTTCCCATTATTTGTGACCAATCTAAATTGCTGAGATATTGATTTCTACTGCACATACTTTTTACATGGCTGTGAGCTATCTTAATTCTATGAGCACTACACCAGGTTCATTGCTAAGCTGCATACTGGTTGCCTGTTCTCTCCCCTGGGCCCTCTTTTCATCTTAGCAGTTGGGCCCCACGTGTGGTTTTGCTAGCATTACAACCCTTCTACCATTAGGGGTTAACTGCTCCACACTCCGTGTGGCTGCACGCCCCCGCGCTCTCCTCACAGTGAGACAGAGTGCCCAGCCTGCAGCTTGGCTACCTTCTATCAGGTGAGTGCTTTACATTCATTTTAGTATATATAAGTGCAATGTTTCATGCAGTAGGCTACTATGATTAAGGACTGGAGATAGGAGTCCGAAACGCGTAAGTCGCCTACACTGTATATATGACTTTCCAGGACTTTGATTACTACTGATATTCTAAGTATACAGTACGTCCTGCTCCAGATATAATACTTACAATTGGGTTATCCTCCGCCAGAGGGCGCTGTGCACTGCAGACATGCAAAAAACAGGCTCCTCCCGGCCCTTCATATACCCAGGGACCTCCCACAAATCCCCAGATTTTTCTGCAGTGCTGACTGCGAAGACATGAAATATCACTCTCTCGCAGGTGAGCGGGGCTATTACAGCCTGCGGCCCTGTTGGACTATTCCCGCCCTTCCTCCTTGTGATGTGCCTCCCAGCCTGGGCTGCGCTGGTCGGGTGAAGGTAGGCAGCACCATGGGTGCTTAACGGAGCCATGCTCCACCGCAGTCCCCCACCATAGGGTAGGCGGTTTAGGCTGATGGTGAGCCTCATAGTGGATGTCCCTCTCGCGTTATTGCCCCATGCCCCGTGTAGAGGTGGACCCTGTTTAGAGGGTCACCACCCTCCCTCGTTTTCCCCCGTATTTGGGGGAAAAGAAGGGGTGTGTGTGTGTGTGTGTGGCGGTCTCACATACTATTCTCAAGATTATGGCCGTATTTTGCCCCGGACCGGCATCTAGGTGTCAGAGCCGCGCTACTTGCTCCGTCTATTCTGGCCGCCCACAAATCCCCAGATTTCTCTGCAGTGCTGAAAGCTGCATCTGAATATCACGCTCTCACAGGCGAGCGGGGCTTTACAGCCCGTGGGCCTGTGGTACTATTTCCACCCGTCCTCTTTAAGAAGAATATGCCTCCCAGCCTGGGCTGCGTGGGTCGGGTGAAGGTAGGCAGCACCTTGTGTGCGTAACGGAGCCATGCTCCACCGCAATCCCTCACCATAGGGTAGGCGGTTAGGCCGATGGTGAGCCTCTAGTGGATGCCCCTCCCGCATTGTTGCCCGTGCCCCACAGAGTTAGTCCACTGGACGCTGGTCTGCTTCTCCCTCGCTTCCTCCCATAGCTCGGGGGAAAAGAAAGGGGGGGGTATGTGTGGCAGTCCTAGTACTATATAACATGTTAAGGCCTTTGATTTTTATTTTACTTGGGTGTCAGTGTCGCGTTCCTTGCTATACAGTTGCGAGCCTGTTTGTCCTTTCATTAACAACTGCCCAGACGGCAGCATCACTTTCTAGCCAGACAGCATCTTTATGCACGTGCTTTCTATCCAATTCTGTCCTTCTTATTTCCGTTGGTTAGAGCTTCGCGCTCTTTGGGGGAGGCGGGGATTCGGCATGACACACTCCGCGTCACAGCCTGGTCTGACCCGCCCCGCGAGGTTCGCTTGGTGCCATTTTAACAATCTTCGCGCGCGTGGTGCGATTCGCCTCCTCCCTTGGTCATGTAAGTGCCCTCCGGGGCGGCATTGTTCTATGTGTTTATTCGGCTGCGCATGGCACTGACACCACTCCTCTTGTCCCATTATGTCTTTCAGACGCCAGGAGAAGGTGGCTTCTCCCGGCCTAACATATATTACAGCGGGTCCACATAACAAATTCTCCCACTTCCTAGCGGGTCTTGGGGCATCCAGGGTTGCCTATTGCGTAAATCCCTGCGGGCATACTGCTCAAGATAATCACCATATGGAGGCATCTCAGAATTATGTACCCGCGGTCCCTCTGGGACATGACCGGCTGTGTGCAGTGTGTGGCCAGCCCCATGCTGAGGCTGACAGAGCACGGGTCTGCGGACCGTGTGCTGAACAGGCAGGTTTGCCAGTGGCTGCACCTCCCTTCAATACACCCGTCTCCCCGGACCTAAACCTCACTCCTGATGAGTCCCACTCGAGCGGGGATGACCTGCAAGCCGTGCCGTGCACGCTGCCTACGGCGGAGCAGGTGCTGTCTGGATTGGCGGAGCGTATGGGCCCTGGTAAGAAGCGGTCCCTGACGCCTCCTGGCTCTCCGGTTCCTAACGATACCGATGACTCTGCTGATATGCAGGACCTTGATCCTTCTGAGGAAGGTGAGCTATTCTCAGATTCGGGCTCCTGGGATGAGATGCCCGTGAGCTGTGATGATTCTGGGCCCGGTTCTTGGGGCCTGTGTGACACAGATGAGATTCTTATTAAGATCTTTGAGGTTTTGTCAATCTCCCCTCCTGGAGAGACTCCCAAGCCTAAGAAGGAGAGTTACCACACAGCTCCGCCGCGCTTGGAGTTCCTGGAACAGGATCATTTCCAGAATCTTATATTCCAAGAATGGGAATCGCCTTGTAAACTTAAAGGGGTCCCCAGTGGTCTGGGATTGGAAGTACCCTTTCCCTCCTGATGTGGTTAATTTTTGGTCGGCACTTCTTGTGGTGGATGCACCGATTATAGGGGTTACTAACCCCCCCTTCATGACGGCCCCTTATTACCGTACCCTTCGGGATGCTGAGGACCGGCGCATTGACAGGCTGGCTTCCCACGCCTTCTCGTGTGCAGGGATGGCTCTGCGCCCGGTCTGTGCTGCGGCCATCACTGCGGTGGCCGCCAGGACTCTTGTCAGAAAAGTACTTGACCACCGTCCGGAGGACCTCCCCTGGAAGGTATTTAATGCGCTATCAGACTGTGATGTGTTTATGAAGTTTATCCTCTCAGCGCTGGATGACACCATTAAGATGTGTGCTAGAACCTCTGCCCTTGTGGTAGCTATTCGCCGCCTGGTCTGGCTGCGACAGTGGGGTGCTGATGATGCTACAAAAAAATGCCCTCACTTGCCTTCCCTTCAGAGGATGGCGACTATTTGGGGCCCGTTTGGACCTTTTCGGAAAAAAGGGTAAGGCACCCTTGCGCAGAAGGCCGCTCCGGCCTCCCTGGGGCAGGGCCACCCCTCCACCTCCCTACGTTAGTGTCAAACGCGAACCTGAGGTGTGCTTCCAACTGTTCGGTGTGGATTTCCACCATGGGGTGGGCAGGCAATGCCCTGGGCCCTCTGGCAGGACTAAGTCCAAATCTGCCAAGACTTCCCAAGCATGAAGGGACGCCCTCGCCCTTCTGGGCGAGGGTACTGCTGCAGCAGCTGTCTACCATCTGGGAACGTACCTTCTCCTTCGGGTGGTTCCAGGAGGTAGTTCCCCTGGACACAGGATAGCAGTTGCTGGGCGGTCCCTCTCAGATGTTGTCAGGGTGCTTTCAGCCCCTGTTTTCCCCTCAGAATTTGGTGCAGGCCGTACTAGGCCTATGGAGTTTGGGCTTACTTACAGGTTGCCCTTAACAGAATGGGGCTATGCTTCTCTGGGGGCTCATGCCTCTGTCAGACGTGTGTCTGAGAAGGTATGCACACCATACCATGGTAGTATTCCATCTTATGCCGGACCTCTTTGCCCAAGTGGTGTTTTATGATCATTGTTTAAGTCCTTTAGTCTATCTACGGACCTCATTCTTGTTAATAATGAAGTAAAGGGTCTACATTCCCTCAACAGGTGTTGCAATTTTTCCCGGTGGTTTCTTGTCCCTTGGGGGACTTATGCCCTTTGGGTCTGCGGGCGCCTCCTTATGTTTGCACCTGACATCGCCTGCTGCCAGGGTCGCTGCGCCCTTTGGATTTATCTTACTTGGATGCCTTCCTGGTCTTGAGTAAAGGTTCGGCTTCTAACTAATGAAGGGGTCAGTATTCCCGCCTGGCGGAGACCAGTTCTCATTTCCCTTAGGGAGAGTTCTTAGTTTTCCACGAGGCTTCTGTTGCCTGTGGGTTGGTTGGGCCTTTACACTGGCCTATTCCTTTAAGGGGGAAGAATTCCCTTTCTCATTTTATTCCGTTATTTTGGTGTTTGGGTACCAATGGCCCTTCAGCACCAAGTTTTTTCTGTTGAACCAGTTACTAGACTGTTGTTGGTCTCTGTTCATACCTTTCTAAGGTTTTGTTATGAGATGGACGTTAGAGCCTCTGCTCATGTCGTACCTGGTTGCAAAGTTTTGCAGGTGACAGCGCCTTTACTGTCTGCTGTGCCTTGTTTTTGGGGGATCCCACCCTATTTTATGGACACTGCTATTGGATGTCCCATGTGTAAGTATTATAGATGGAGCAGGACGTGCTGTGTGCTTAGGCGGCGCTATAACTGTGAGGCGTTTTTTGCTTTGTGTGATGACGCCGGCGCAGTCACATGAGCGCCGTTTTCGCGCTCTTCGGGGGGGCGGGGCGTATGGCATCGTCCTCCCGCGGCCCGCCCCTCAAGGGTCCTCTGCCGGTGCATCTGGGGTCCCTCTTCCTCCCTGGGCTGCGGTGGTGATCTCTGCCTGTGTCGCTTCCTGCTGTGGTCTGGCGGCTTGGTGATCCTTCGATCTACTTGGTCCGTGAGTCCCCTTTGGGGTTTTTTTGTTTCCTTGGGGCATGGGCTGCGGGATGCTTATGTGCATGTTGCTTATGTCTTTCAGGTGGGACAACCGTGGTTTCTCCCGGCTCTGCTCCTCCCCCCCCCCCATCTCCCCTTACTGGATTCTGGGGGCATCCCGGGTGGCTTTTTTATTAGCCCTTACCCTGTGCTGGCCTATTGGGCCTGTGTTAATCACCATATGGAGGCTTCTGGGGATAGCGTGCTCGGGGGTTCTTCGGGGCAATCCCGGCTGTGTTCCATGTGCGGGGTATCCCCTGTGAGTAACAGTGTCATGGTGTGTGCCGCGCGCCCAAGGTATCATTGCGCTCCAGGCTTGGCTGCCCGCTTCTCTCCCCAGTTCTGCGCCCCCTTCGGCATCGCCTACCCCTCCGCGCCTGCATTTAGCCCCCAGTGAGGGGGATACTTGCAGGGGCTCACAATCTGATCTGGTGGACGCTTCCGTTCTAGGGCTGTCCAACACCTCGGTCATGCCTTCCCCTGACACTACTACACTGTGGGACAGCGAGGACCGGCGTATGGATCAGCTGGCCTGCCATGCTTTTACATTTGTGGGGGCTGGGCTGCGTCCGGTCTGTGCCGCTGCCATTACAGCTATTGCTCTTAAGAAACAGCTCAAGCGTCTCCTTGATGGCGCTACAGCTGGTAAGAGGGGGGAGGATTATAGGGCCCTCTTGCTTTGCTCTGATTTTGTTGCGTTTGTCCTTACTGCCATGGATGATGCGGTACGGCTGAGTCGTAGGGCCTCTGCCCTTTTGGTGGCTATGTTTGGTTGCGTCAGTGGGCAGCTGACGCTGCTGCTAAGAAGGCTCTCACTGGGCTCCCCTTTGCAGGATTACATGAAACAGGCTGTGCTGTGCACTAGGAAAAATACAATTCTGTGAGTACTCACCTGTAGAATTGTTTTTACTATGCACAGCACGACCTGTTTCATCCCTCCCTTGTTATCGTTATTCTTGGTTGCCTTTTTTTATGGTGATTGTTCCAAGTTGGTTAAGGTGTTTTTACCTTTTTTGTCTTTTTACCTCCCGGCTTCTTGTATAACTGCTTGTCAACACTGGAGGTCTATGGGTGATTCCAGCTTTTTATATAGGGCCGGGAGGAGCCACAATTCTTCTGCAGTACACTGCGCCACCTTGTGGCGAACTACCCAGATGTAAGGATTACATGAAACAGGTGTGCATAGTAAAAACAATTCTACAGGTGAGTACTCACAGAATTGTATTTTTAAACGTATAATTAAAAATGAAGTTTTATGGGAAGAGGTATGCGGACCATTTGCTTTGCCTTTCATGCTATTTAGTGGGTTTGAGACTACCCACAGCCGTGCACACTCTGGATTAGGTGGTGAGCGTACATTCCCTATATTGTCCTTCTGCGTCCATTGCATGAGTTGAAGATCATAGTGGTGAACCAGTAACAATTTGAAAATATACCGTAAGTCTCCAGGATTTTCTGTAAGCATGTCTAAATTCTCTAAAATGCTGGCACAGCATTCATGGCACCCACTTGGACCACCTTTGACATCATCAAAACATAATGAATAATGCTGGAAACTGAAATACCTGTCCTACCTACAGCGATCATCCTTTCATCAATACACCAAATGCCTCACTTTCTTTGTAGTGCATCGCTGTACTGCACTTGTAATCTTGTCACTTCCAATGCTTTCATCAGGCTAAACTGTTACTGTGTGTGTTACATGCCCAGGTATGTCTCTGACTGCACATACAAACTCAGCTCTTTTAACCCTTTTGTTGCCAAGCCCGTAACACCTACGTGCTGGCTTGGCTGGGCCTTAAGTGCCAAGCCCGTAGGTGTTACGTGCTTGACTTTCCTCGCTTCTAGTTTAAAAAATAAAAATAAAAAATACTCACCTGACCCCTTGTTGGATCCGGCCGGGTCTCCTCTTTAATTTGGTGCCATCCGATCTCCTTGGGGGGTCGGATGGCTCCAGGAGAGCCCCCGGAATAGGCCACCCCCCCCGCTTCTGCAGCAGCAGCTGCTAACTGTAAAAAAAAAAATAAAATAAAAATGACATTCACTTACCTGTGTGTGCGCTGGCTCCCGCTGTCCCTCCTCTTCACCTGGGGGGCCTCCGATCCCCCCCCCCAGGACTTACATATCTTCAGGAGAGAGCCTGGGAGGCTCTCTCCTCTCTTCTTCTCGATGGCGGCCGCCATCTTGCCTCTTATGAAGTCATCCCCGCCCCGAACGGGCTTCAGCTTTCTCAGCTTCTCAGATGCCGGTGATCGGCGCTGGGGAAGGAGGTGGCAGGAGATCCTCTGATCTCCTGCCTTCTCCTTCTCTGGATGCCGATCACCGGCATCTGTCAGCTGTGCGGCGAGGGACAAGAGCTTGCAATCGAAGGTAAGTACAGTAAAAAAAAAAATTTTTTTTTTTAATAAAATACTTTTTATTATTGTGTGGTGGTTTTTTTTAACAGTTAACCCTTTGTGAGCTGGTAAGGGGTCCATGAGACCCCTTATACCAGTTCACAAGGCTGGGGGGGTGGCAAGTCACCTGCCCTAGCGGGTGGCTTGCCATTAACCCCTGGCACCCCCATTACCTGCCTCCCCAAAGGCCAGGGGGGGGCAGAAGAGCCCGGGCCCACATAGGCTATGTGGGCTCGTAGGCTGCAGGGTGGGGGGGCCACCAAAGCTGGCCCCCCCACTCTGTGCCTACAAGCCCCCATAGCTGGTCGCGGGCTGGTTACTTTGGGTAAGGGGGACCCCACGTCATTTTTTTTTTTGATTTTTAAGGGTTTTTAACCCTTAAAAATCAAAAAAAAAAAAGGGGTCCCCCTCCCCGGGAAGGGGGACCCTATGTCATTTTTTTTTTAATTAACCCTTTGTGTTCTGTCATCCAGCAGCTATAAAAGGCTTCTGGGCAGGAAAGGGTGTCTACCTATACATATGTGGTATCGCTGTAACCGGGAGAAATTGGGGTTTCTCACGCAATAAGATTTTATTGACAAACTTACATTTTTTATTACAAAAAAACTCTACAAATTGTAAAAAAATATTTTTTTTTATTTTTTTTCACACATTTCACCCAAAAATATTGAGAATACACCTAAAAAATACAAACAAGACATTTCATGTTAAAGCCCACACTCTGTTGAAAAAAACAATATATAATTTTCCTGGGAAATCCCTGGAAATCCTTTCAAAAATGACAGTTGAACATGTGTAGCGCAAAATAGTGAAACATCGTCTGGCAACAGGGAGTGGCAAATGCTGCAGGTAGGCTGGCAGCGAAAGGGTTAACACTGACAAACCTTACTGAGGTATATACCTTATTGAACACCCTGGGTTCCCAACACTATTCATCCTATCCAGCTTTCTTTATGTAGTGTCATATAAAACTGACCTAGCCCTAGTTCAGCCTGCCTTGTGAAAGCATTCAGCTTTCAAGGTTTACTGTTTTCTGTGGGTTTTCCTGCTGCTGACCAGTCTTGTTTTGATCTGCCTTTGTGAATATGCTTTTGTTTTGACTGTTCATATACCACTATACCAGTCTATATATTATCTGGATCCTACATTAGAAGTACAAGACAATAAAATTGTTACATGAAATTATAGAAAAGAAGTTGCAGGTAATACTATAGGAGGACATTTGTCACTTATATTGGACTCAGTTAAACCGGTCCTTCACCATGATTTATTGAAAAGCCCAAATCCTTATAAAACTATTCCCTAGCATCTAAAATTAATATATTTTAAGTTTTTAGTCACTTATTATTCTTTCCCCCACCGGGCTGCAACTCTGTTCAGGACTTTAGGATATGAGCGCTGCCATCTTGACTCAGAAGCATCACACTTACTGTGCTTTGCTCATACAGAGCAGAGCTGGTGTCAGGTAAAGGACAGCAATAATGCAAAGCAGCACAGTCAGAAGGCACTTCCTGTTTGTAGGCTGCCTGATGTTCCATGAGCCACCATCTTGGATGTTTAAAGGCTCATAACATGCAGTAGATGCAGGTAGGGTGATTTTTAATGTGGGCAATCTGTATGTACAGGGTGTGGTAAACATATAAGATAGGCTCTTATTCAGAGTGAAGGACCGCTTTAAGGATACATTCTTGATTTAAGTTTTTATAGTGTTATTTCTTCATTAACTCACAATTCTGCTACTGCTGGTATTGTTACATTCTGTCTTCTGCATATTAATATGTCAGTTAGTAAGTACCTATAAAAGTGTATTTCTGCAAGGGTAGGCATCTGCATCTTGGAGTCATTTGCACTCCATGAAGAACAGGGTCGTTTGTCATTAAGCATTGGTAGATCAGGTCTGCACCAGCTATGGCAACAAAGTGTTATAGGCAGTAGCTTAAGTCACACTGGCTTAGCAATGTTCTACATTCAATTCCAATTTTTGTTTGTTTTGATTGCCTCGTATGTCTTGGGATATCCATGGTTTAAACCCATATCCTCTTGTGAATGAGAACAGTTAGTGATTTAATAGCGCTCAGCTTTATATTGAACTGCCATAGACTTTACACATACCGTAGAAGGGTTGCTTAGGTAGGCAGCCTTGGTAAGAAGAGTTGGGGTAGTTGGGTTTAAAAGGGATATAAAAAAAAAAAATAATATGGTTGTGCAATTTTTAAGACCTCAGTTCAAATCCCTTTACAGAACATTGGCAAGCCAGCAGCTAAAACAAGTAAAGCATTAAACCGGACCAACACCCGTTACTTTACTTTAACAGGTGTTGGTCCCTAATAGCAATGACCTTAGGGGGGCATCCAGAACGCTGGAGCCCTCTTGCACCTAACTACACAGAACGCTGAGAATACTCACCTTCATAGTCCCATCCTCTGTACCAGTGCTGGATCGTAATAAAGGTGAGTATTCTAAGCGTTCTGTGCAGTTAGATGTGAGAACCCCCCGAGGTTCTTGCTATCAGAGAGAGGAACCAACACCTGTTAAAGTAAAAACGGGTGTTGGTCCGGTTTAAGGGACTCCCTTACCCCAACAGGTGTGGAAACGGCTTATGCAATTCACATTGTCTGGTGTTAGATGTCTGGGTCCAGAAGGTGGTGACAAGTGGTGGTTACAGGATCCATTTCAGTATTCTTCTATGCCCCCCTCGAAAACAGTTTTTGTTCTTTCCTGATTTTGTAGACTTTAGAAAAGCTGGCAAACCTAAAGTCTGTGGTGGATCACTTGGTGGATATGGTGTAGTGAATCTGGTGCCCTTTTCTGTCCTTCGAGAGGGTCTCAGAACAGTGCAAACAATTTTGCATCTGAAGCATTTGTGTTCATACTCAATAGTGCATAATGAAGTCCTTGAGGTCTGTGGTGGTTTCTCTGAAACAATGGAAGTTTCTGGTGATGGTGGATATCAAGAATGCACAAACAGACACTTATCTGTGTATGAAGTGTCTGAGATTCTCATTGGGATTGCAACACTTAAAGGGGCCCTCCTATTTAGTTTCCTGTCTGGCGGTGGATGTTCAGGAAGAAACGGACTCACTGCCATTATGTATCAATGCCATTATGCTCAATCAAGAAGCACAGTTAACACCTTATCTAGATAATCTCTAGAACAATACTCTGTGTTTGTAGGAGGCCTCAAGAGATTTGGATACAGTCCTTTCCACTCTGGAGAACTTCAAATGGATCATCAACTTGCTGGCCAGAGTTAAATCCCTTTTGGACAGTGGACACTGATTAGATGGAAGTCTTTTTGCCCTTGGACAAGCTACAGTTGCTGTGGGTTAAGGTGCAAACCCAATTTCCAGGCATGCAGCTGATGATATCCCCTTTTAGAGGCTGTGCCATTTGCCCAGTTCCCCACGAGGCCACCTCAATTGGCAATCCTTGCCAGCTGGAACAAAGCAGTGGAGTCTGATTTGGAGTGGACAGCAGGTTCATTGTCCTAGAATCAGCAATGATGTCACCACTTGAGGTAGCCAACACTATGTGTGTGATAGGTCACCAAGTTGTATCCTCCCTAGCAATTTTCTTCTTCCAGGCTCCTGTATTTTTTGGTCAGAGGAGTCTAAATGAAGGACTGCAGCTTAACGCTCTTAAGGGGTGGTCTCTGCTCTTTCTATACTGTTTGACCATCTTTTTCGGATTGGAGGTTTTTATGCGGTGTACAGCCCATGTACGGCCTCCCAGGGAACTGATCATTGTGCTGCCTCTGTAACTAGTGGTTTCTATCTGAGCCCACATTGATGTCAATGTTGACCTTGAAGTTATATTTCAGGCATAGACAATTGTTAGTCCATTGCGTTGGGCTACTATTGGCACTGTTCTAAACTGTTTTCTGTTTTTTAAATTGAAGAAGACATGGCCAAAACATCGAGGTTTATAGTTTAAAACCCTTAAATCTCTTTAAAAAGTGTTTATATTGTACTCCTCATAACATTTCTTTTACTTGATATCCATTTTGGGACAAAACTCACACACTCTGTTGCTGCAAATGCATTGGTTGATGCATTAGACGTTTGTCAGACCTTTGTTTCAAATTTTGTTGTACTGTTATTCCTCCCACCAGCCTATTTTTTCACTGCTTCATACAATTTGTGAATCTTAGTGGAGCATTAACCCATGTGTGCCTATTTCCCAAACTAGATACCAAGAGAGAAAATATACACTGAGCACATTAAAAAGGTTTTTTTTCTGTGTGTGCTTTTCGGCCATGGCTCCAAGGGTGTTCATAAAGCAGCTGACCATAGTCATCCTAAGTAGACAAGGGAAACACATGCTACCATATCTGGACAATTCCTTATGAAGAATGAGACCCACTGGCAGTAGGGTCAGATGATCTGGTCATGTATAGGAAGGAGTTCAGGCTGGTTAACATTTTTCCCTCCTCCTCTAATGCACTAGGTGCTGAGTAGGGTCAGGATGCAACCTGTTCCATCCTTACATCTTCTTCCTAATATCATAGATTTAGATTAGATTATAAGCTCCCAAGGGCAGGACCCTCTCTCCTAATGTATTCCCCCATCTCATCAGCAGAACATCTCCTTCCAGACTCCAACTTAGAGCAGAGTATCTATGGTGCAAAATTTGATTGCTGAATGTAATCTCTAGGCCTATAGAGCAAAAATATCTGAAGAGGATGATGTGAACTTAGCTATTGAATACACTTTGTTTTTTTTCATATTCTTTATTTATCATTTTCCAAAACATAAAGGAGAAACAGATACATGGCACTGACAATGTGCATTAGTTGAACAAGTATAGAACTGTACAGTCAACTGTATGCTTATACTGTGTCGACGGGAGTCTTAAGGTGACAGATGGCGTCGTCAGGCATACTTCAGGGCACGCATCGCTTCACCAGGACGTTTCGCTCTTGCTGAGCCCATCGCCGGGAAGGACGTGGCGCCCGCCAGTCCTTCTCAGTCAGGGACCGCAATGCCCGGCAATACCCAAGGGCCCATCCTGTGGATATGGTCCAGGGACCAACCAGAGCAGGGACCCCTGCGTCAGTCGCTTACAACACAAGTCTGTTCCTTCGGCACTCAGACAGTTGCTGTATTATCAACAAGACATAAAACTTAGAATAATCCTGACAACAATTAGAGCAAAACAATGTTTAATTATGCAGTAGAAAGACAGACAAGGGGAGAAAAGTAAGGCGGGGAAGGCAGGAAAGGGAGGAAGGCTGGAGGAAAGAGCTGGGGGGGGGGTGGAGCCTATCGGGGTACGATTTAGCTCCCACCATTACTCTGTCACCAGAAGGTCTCTGTAGGCTTGTGACAACGTAAACTCGACCCAGTGAGCCCATTTATTCCTGTGCTGTTCCTCAGACTCATGTCGGGCTGCGATCATCCCTTCAAATCTCTCGATTTCGCCCACCCTAGCCAGCCACTGCGCAATGCTTGGAGGCGTCTGACTCTTCCAACGTGAAGGGATACACGCTTTAGCAGCGTTGATCAACTGACACACTACAGATCTCTGATAGCTCTTAGTAGGGAAGGCCGAGTGGTGGAGAAGGAAGAAAGCTGGGTCCCATGGTATCTCTCTCTCAGTCATGCGCTGCGTTACCTCTATTGAATACACTTTGAATCACACCATCAGCCAGGATCATATATCAGGATATAGTTTATGAACTTATCCTCCGCGTTCAGTGCCAATGACCCAAGCTTCCTCTTTGTCAAACTGCTACCTATGGGTATCCCCTTCGATAAATGTCTGATTGGTAGGAGGGTCCCAACATGTTAAACTTTGTTCCTTTACCTTCTCTGCTGAGGCGACCAACATAGGAGTACCATATGGCTGAATAATGTCCACTCTACTCTTCTCTTTAAACAAAAGACTGTATCTTCAGACTTCCTTTCATCAAGATTCTGAGAACCTCATATCAATGTATAGAACTAAAGAAGTATGGCATAGTGGGAGTATAATGGTCACTTTCTACAATGCAACTATTGCTTGGCTTGATTAAAAGGTTCTTCTTTCACATCAATGGATGAGCTGTTGGAGACTTACATCTGGTGCTAGGAGAATAATTGATGACCCATCTTATCCAGGTCTTCCATTCTTTAGGCCTTTGCCCTTAGGTGGAATATATAGAATGCCATTGTCAAAAACCTCCAGATATAAGAGCTCCTTCTCTTCCCTGGCCATAAGTGCATTGATCAGCAGATCAACAGACTTTTTTTCAGGTTGTGTGACTTGAGTTTCATTTCTTGGTGAGCGACTTACTTGAAGCAACATTTTAGATATAAATGTTTGCACTTTTGGCTATTTTCTCTTTTCTGTGTAGAGACATGTTTGACCCAGGTTTTACAAAAGAAAATTATTTTTCATTATCATACAGCAGGGGGTCTGTTGTCTTGTTAGGAATAACTGATAAGGTCTATAGGCAGCTCCAACCAGAAAGACCCTCACTCTATAATACCAGCAGAGGAGGAACCTCCATCACTTCTGCACACTGTTCTGCCAAGGAGACACAGGCTACCATTAGAAATCCCTGCAGCCACTGGAGTAAACAGTAAGAGGCCTCACTCCGGTTCTGAAGCACACTCGTACTCTTTGTTTTTCAATCCTAAGCTTTGTCTGATGCCCTCCACTGACCTCTTCATGCTAAAGGGGGTGAATGTGATTCAGCAGAAGGCAGACACCTTTCACCAGATGTATAGCTTGTCATATTCCTTTAGCACAATATTCCACTCAAAATAAACTTTGACAATCTATTTTTGTGGACAGAGGTGTGGTACCCTACACTGCCACAACTGCTCTAACCTCATCTTCCATGGGGAAGAGCTTACTGTGAGAATGTGCAAGGCAACAGGCTATAACACTTGTACCTTTAGAACCCCTTCTACTCTGGCTGATCGCTTGTCTCCCCCCCCCCCCCCCCCTATTTATGTGCCTAGGTTTTGCATCTTACTGGCAAACCAATATATCCTAGAAACTCTCCGGACAGGTCCTTACTATGCATGTGCTGACAGAATTAGCAGAAATGTAATCAGCTACGACCATTGTACCAATAATTTTTCTTCCTGGTCTATAGAGCGTAGAAAGGGTCATGATATTGACTGTTATTTTTGGATTTCCTAGGAAAGCTTTACTGGTTCTTTACTACACTGTTTCTCAACCTGCGGCACATGTACCCCAGAGAGGTACTCGACAATGCTCAAGAGTGCACCAACAGGGGGGTCTAACATGCCTAGTATATAATTTTAACAGTAAAACCTTATTCATTCTTGTTTCAAAAAGTGCTACAAAGCCCATGGCCTACTTATTTTGCTAACATTAGTAATTTATCTTCTACTTGGTACTTGGATGTAACTGCTTGTTGCTAGGGGGTACTTAATGTAAAAAAGGTTGAGAACCACTGCTTTACTGCACCAAAGGAGCATCAGCTAGGCTGGCCTTCATGTCCATTTTGGTTAGGATAGCCATAATGAAATGGATGATCAATACAGGAGTCTCATGTCATGGCAGATAAGGTTGCTGCAAAAGCCCTGGCCTCAACAACTACTATTCTCTTCACTCTTTTACTCTGCACGTTTCCACCAAATGCAGCAAAGAATTGGGGGGAGGGGGGATAAGGACCCAAAGAAAGTGGATGTTACAGGCACTGGAACGGCATGTCAGGTATCGATGAAAGCGGTAGGGAATATTGCTCTTTAACTGAACCGTAGTGCATGTAAATGCAATACATGTGTTTTACATGTGCTGTCAATGACCTTGTATGGGTTGTGTTGTTATTGCATGGTGGCCAAGACCCTGCATGTAGCATTTTGCAAAACGATGAACAGAGATGTCAAAGCATTTCTTTCTCCCTTGCGACATGGAGTATTTTTAATTCCAATATGACACAAGTGGGACGATGTGAGGGGGAACTTAGAGGCAGCCCTTGCCTCATAGCACTGCTATTTTTAAAGAGTTTTCTCAAAACATCCTCTGGGCAGCATATATATGACACCTTGTGTTTCTGCCTCTAAGATGGAACACCTGACCACCAGAATTGGATAAAGCTTTAGCCCTTCCTCTTAGTCACCAGTTGTTTTCGTGTTCTGCCTGGATAGGGGCCAGACCACTAGCTCCTGAACCGAAAGGTTTAGGCAAGTATACGATGCTGTGGGTGTGTAGCATGCGAACTGAATATTCTAAGCATACAGCACGTCCTGCTCCAGATGTAGTAATTATATGTGGGTAATCCTCCGCCTCCGGCGCCGTGCACTGCAGACATGTAGAAAACAAGCTCCTCCCGGCCCTACATATACCGAGGGAACTCCCACAAATCCCCAGATTTCTCTGCAGTGCTGGAACTGCGAAGACATGAAGTATCACGCTCTCGCAGGCGAGTGGGGCTTTACAGCCCGAGGCCCTGCGGGACTATTTCCACCCGTCCTCATTGTGAATTAATGCCTCCCAGCCTGGGCTGCGTTGGTCGGGTGAAGGTAGGCAGCACCTTGTGTGCTTACGGAGCTAGGCTCCACCGCAATCCCCCACCATAGGGTAGGCGGTTAAGGCTAATGGTGAGCCTTCAGTGGATGACCCTCCCGCATCAGTGCCCCACGCCCCGTGTAGCAGTGAACCCCGAATATTGGGTCACCTTCCTCCCTAGTTCCCCCCGTTAGTGGGGGGAAAAAGGGGGGGGGGGGGTTGTGTGTATGATGGCCTAACCTTGCCCTAATTACACTAGTAGGCTTATAGCCCTTAACGGTTACCGGGTGTCAGAGCCGCACTTCACATTTATTTTTAAGTTGACCGCAGTGCCTTTTATTGTATTTTATTTGGCGCGTACGGCGTTTATTACTGTATTCACCCTGTCAGGTTTTGTCTCTGAGGTGATTCTCTCGGTTTGTTGTCAGTTGCATAGCTACTGTTCTCTGATTGGTTACGTGCTTCGAGCTTCACGCTTTCTGGGGGGGCGTGGTTGGTTTGGCGCGTTCCGCGTCGTCTTCAGCTCTGGCCCGCCCTTCGATGTTCGATTGGCGCCATTTCTTTCTCACGTGCGCGTGGTGAAGACGGTCCTCCCCTCGCTGTTCTGTAAGTGCCCTCATGGGCGAATTTTCTCTAGCCTTTGCTCCTTTGCGCTTGGCTCTGACATCCCTGTTCTTCTTGTGTCTTTCAGACCGCGGACTTCGGTGGCTTCTCCCGGTCCGGTGCAGCGCCTGGTCCAGACCATTTTAAAAATCACTCCCACTTCCCAGCGGGTCATTGGGGCATCCAGGGTTGCTTTATAGCACATAATAATCACCATATGGAGGCATCTCAGGATATTGTGAACGGGGTTCCTTTGGGACAAGCCCGTCTGTGTGTAGCTTGTGGGGTCTTGCCTAGCAGTGGTGACAATGCACGGGTCTGCATCCCTTTTGCTCAGCAGGCGCTAGCCGGTCTTCCCACCTCTTCCGAGGCTGGGCCCGCACCTCGCCTTGCTTCCCCTACTCCCCCAAGCCTGAGCCTAACCCCCAATACTAGCGGGGATTCTCATACTGATCTTGCCACTAGACTGGCTAGTGTGGAAAACTTAATTGACTAGTGTGGAAATCTTAATTGCTGGCTCCTTGGTGCGCAAGGCTACTGCCAAGAGGCGTCATTTGAATCCTCAATCTACTATACTTCCTATAGAATCTGATGATTTATTGCTTTCCTATGCACATTCCCCCTCAGAGGAAGGGGAACTGTTCTCTAAATCGGGGTCATACGACGACGAGTCCAGGGGACAGGAAGAGTCTGGTTCTGATCATTGGTCCTCGGACGACATTGATAGACTGCTGACCCAGATCTTTGATGTGTTATCCATCTCTCCCCCTGCCGCGGCTCCCCGGCAAAAGGGTGATCTGTTTCACACCGCTAGGGCGCGGTTGGAGTTTCCCGAACAAACTCATTTTAATAGCCTTGTGCTGAAAGAATGGGAACATCCCAGCAATTTCCATGGGGTTCCTAAAGCTGTGGATAAGAAATATCCCTTTCCTGCCGACCTGGTCAAGTGTTGGACATCGCCACCCGAGGTCGATGCCCCAATTCTAAGTCCAACACCTCTATTATGCACTCCCCCGACACTACTACGCTGCGGGATTTGGAGGATCGGCGAGTTGACCAACTGGCCTATCATGCCTTTGCATTTGGGGGAGCGTCGCCCCACCCAGTTTGCGCCTTAGCCATCACGGCGGTGGCGCTCAGGACTGTGGTTAAGACTGCTCTTGAAGGGGCGAATGACTTGCCCTCTGATGCCGCCAATGCTCTGGCCACCTGTGAGACTTTCGTGAACTATAACCTATCTGCATCGGACGATGCTATTAAGCTGAGCGCTAGATCTTCTGCTCTAGTGGTAGCCATACGCCGAGCGGTCTGGTTGCGCCAGTGGGCCGCTGATAACGTCGCCAAGAAGGCCCTTACGGGGCTTCCATTTAAGGGGCTGCGCCTGTTTGGAGAAAGGTTAGATATCTTTGCCAAGGGTGGCAAGTTACCCCAGCGCAAGCGTCAGATTCGGCCCTTTCGTGGCCCAAGCTCCCACTCGACCCCCTACCGTGCCTCAGCTCGGGTCTTGATGCTGGCTGTGCAGGACCTTCTGGATCTAGGGGTCATTTGCAAGGTCCCCTTAAGAGACAGGGGCATGGGGTTTTATTCCAACCTTTTCACGGTACCCGAAAAGGACGGGTCAGTCAGACCCATTCTGGATTTAAAAATCCTAAACAGATTTGTCAGAAACAAACATTTTCGTATGGAAACTCTGCGCTCGGCCATTGCCTCGTTGCGCCCAGGGGACTTCATGACATCTGTGGACATCAAGGACGCTTACCTGCACGTTCCGGTGTTTCCAGGACACCAAAGGTTTCTCAGATTTGCGCTGCTGGATCAGCATTACCAGTTCGTGGCCCTGCCATTCGGCCTTACGCCGGCTCCCAGGGTGTTCACCAAGGTGCTGGCAGGGGTAATGTCACTGTTAAGGCTAAGGGGCATACGCGTGTTTCCCTACCTGGACGATATACTCATCACCTCTCGGTCTCTGCGGCAGGCAGAGCTGGACACTCGGTTGGTAGTGTCCACCCTGGAGTCATTCGGCAATTACCCAAAGTCCTCTCTGTCCCCCTCATCAGTGACCCCGTTCCTGGGGATGATTCTGGATACAGTTCAGTCAAGGATTCTCCTTCCTCCACAGAAGGTGGAAGCTCTGACAACGCAGGTGAGGTCCCTGCTTTCAAGCCCTCATCCCTCCATCCGGCAGGGAATGCAGTTGGTGGGCTCGATGGTGGCAAGCTTTGAGGCTGTGCCCTTTGCCCAGTTCCATTTGCGACCTCTGCAGCTTCCCCTTCTGTCAGTGTGGGACAAGAACCCAGCGTCCTTGGACGGGTTCTGTGTGCTTCCCCCCTCGGTCAGACAGTCCCTTGCGTGGTGGCTGGACCACAGGAACTTGATAGGGGGCAGGTCTTTTCTGACCCCCTCCTGGGAGACGGTCACAACGGATGCCAGTCTGTCAGGTTGGGGGGGATTCTGGAAGTCCCTGTGCTTCCAGGGGACGTGGGGTCCTCAGGAGGCCCATTTACCTATCAACATTCTGGAATTACGGGCTGTCAGGTTGGTACTGGAGCGTTTGACCCAACACCTGAGGGGTCTGTCGGTCCAGGTACGCTCAGACAACAGAACGGCGGTTGCCTACATCAATCATCAGGGAGGGACCCGGAGCAAGGGGGCTCTCCAGGAAGTGTCCCTGATTCTAACATGGACGGAGGCCAATGTCCAATGCATCTCGGCTGTATACATTCCGGGCGCGGAGAACCTGCTGGCAGATGCTCTGAGCAGGGGGTTGGTCGTATCGTCAGGGGGAATGGTCCCTCTGCAACAGGGTATTTCAGGCCCTGTGTCACCGTTGGGGTGTGCCAGACGTGGATCTGTTTGCGTCCCGTCACAATCACAAGCTCCCGAGCTTTGTATCCCTGTCTTAGGATCCTCTGGCTCTGGCCATGGATGCCCTGTCAATGTCTTGGAGGGAGTTTCGGCTCCTGTATGTGTTTCCACCAATGCCCCTTCTGGGCAGAGTTCTGCGCAAAATTGCTCTGGAAGGGGTACTCGCGATTCTGGTGGCCTCAAGGTGACCAAGAAGAGTGTGGTTCGCAGACGTGGTTCAAATGGCAGTAGATCAGTACGATCTGCCAAGGTTACCAGATCTTCTAACTCAGGGGTCTCTACGCCATCCCAATTTACTAACTCTGGCTTTGACGTCTTGGCTATTGAAACCTCCATCCTGATGAAAAAGGGTTTGTCCGCATCTGTAGTGGCTACTATGGTGCAGGCCAGGAAAAAGACTTCTTCTGCTATCTACTATAGAGTTTGGCGTTCCTACATTGACTGGTGTGAGTCCAGGTCTCTTCCCTGCCGGGAATTCTTAGTCTCCAGGGTGCTGGAGTTTTTACAACATGGTCTAGACCAGTGGTTCCCAACCCTGTCCTCAAGGCACACCAACATGTCATGTTTTTTGGATCTCCAAATAGCCAGCTCTATTGCTCTGCAGCAGCACTAATTACTCCACCTGTGCATCTTTGTGGAGATCTGCAAAACCTGGCCTGTTGGTGTGCCTTGAGGACAGGGTTGGGAACCACTGGTCTAGACTTAGGTCTTAAGCTTAGTACTCTGAAGGGCCAGGTTTCGGCCCTGTCCATCTTCTTTCAGAAGACCTTTGCCCAGCACCCTCTTATCAAGACTTTCTTTCAGGGGGTCACTCATGTGCGTCCTCCTCGGAAACCTATGGTTCCTGTTTGGGATTTAAACTTGGTGTTATCGGCCCTGCAGGGCGCTCCCTTTGAGCCTATTCAGGAGGCTGCTCTTGCTGTTCTCACGCTCAAGGTTGTCTTCCTGGTAGCTATCACTTCGGGTAGACGTGTGTCTGAGTTGGCTGCGTTATCTATTCAGCCTCCCTACTATGAGAGACACCAGGGTAAGGTGGTGTTTTGCTTCAAGCCAGACTTTCTGCCTAAGGTTGTGTCTGCATTTCATTTGAATCAAGATATTGTACTTCCTTCCTTGTGCCCTAATCCTAGTAACTCTAAGGAGAGGGTTTTGCATTCCTTGGATGTGGTTAGGTGTGTCAAGTATTACCTGGTTATCACTAAG
Organism: Gastrophryne carolinensis; assembly: GCA_027917425.1. Taxonomy (NCBI): domain Eukaryota; kingdom Metazoa; phylum Chordata; class Amphibia; order Anura; family Microhylidae; genus Gastrophryne; species Gastrophryne carolinensis. The sequence goes on from CM051235.1 coordinate 469,792,318, forward strand.
GCTTTCAGGAAGACGGATGCTCTCTTCGTTGTGCCTCACGGGCCTAGGAAGGGTTTGGCTCCCGCCAAGTCTACTATCAGTAAATGGATTTGTTAGGCTGTGGTTCAAGCCTATTCTACTAAGGGGAAGACTCCCCCCTTTCGTCTTACTGCTCATTCTACTAGAGCTGTTGGGGCTTCTTGGGCTTTTCAGCACCAGGCCTCTGTGGAACAAGTTTGCAAGGCCGCTACTTGGTCTTCCGTTCATACCTTTACAAAGTTTTACAAGGTTGATGTTAGGGCCTCAGCTGATGCTGTGTTTGGCCGCAAGGTTTTGCAGGCGGCAGTAGTTTAAACTGCTTGCTGTTGCCTTTTCTGTTGGGGATCCCACCCTACTTTACGGACACTGCTATTGGATGTCCCACATGTAATTACTACATCTGGAGCAGGACGTGCTGTATGCTTAGAATAATACAATTCTGTGAAGTACTCACCTGTAGAATTGGTATTATATGCATACAGCACGTCCTGCTCCAACCCACCCTGGTTTCACGTTGTTCTGGATCCCCTGTTTGGTGATTGTTATCATTGTTATTATTGCCAGTTTTGGGTGGTTGGCTTCTCCTGGCTTCTCATTCTCACTGCTTTTCAATGCTGGGGATTTGTGGGAGGTCCCTCGGTATATGTAGGGCTGGGAGGAGCTTGTTTTCTACATGTCTGCAGTGCACGGCGCCGGAGGCGGAGGATTGCCCACATGTAATTACTACATCTGGAGCAGGACGTGCTGTATGCATATAATACCAATTCTACAGGTGAGTACTTCACAGAATTGTATTTTTCCAGCCTCGGAGGTGGACCGCCAAGGACCCGGGATACCCACAGGGAACTGGTCAGATTCCCATTGGTCAGATTCCCTTTGATCTTGAGTGTTTTTTCACCAAAGGGGGGTAAGCGGTATTACCCTTTTACTAAGGATGGATTCTAGAAGACTAGGGTGGCTGGGTTTCTCCCCCCTATTTTTCCCCCTTCTTTCCTTCTTGCACTGCATGAAGGTTTTTTTCATCTCCCCCCCCACTCTCTTCTCTCCTCTGCTCGTTTCTTTCAGATGCGACGACTGAGTCGGTCAGATTTATGGCTCAAAGTATGCCACTGACTAATTCTGTCTCCAGGACTCTTTGGTTGAGGACCTGGTCCGGTGTTATTGACTCTAAACTACACCTACTTGCCATGCCTTTTAGTGCACAGTTCCTCTTTGAGCCAGAGTTAGAGAAGGTTCTAGATAGATCCTTTCTTAACAAGCATGCACCTAGGGGAGGTAGAGGGTCCTCCTCCTCCTCTAGTAACAGGGAAAAAGTTTAGAGTTTCAACCCCGTTTGGCACCCTTTAACCCTTTGAGTGCCAGCCTACCGAGATTTTTTGTCACACTCTGTTGCCAGACTACTTTTCACGTTTTTGCGCTACACGTGTTCAACCTGGATTTTTGAAGGGATTTCCAGGGATTTTCCAGGAAAATGATATATTGTTTTTTTTCAGCAGAGTCTGGGCTTCAACATGAAATGTCTTGTTTGCCCTTTCTTTAGTGTATTCGCAATACTTTTGGGTGAAATATGTGCAAAAAATAAAAAAAAACGATTTTTTGCAATTTGTAGTGTTTTTTTGTAATAAAAAATGTAATTTGTTAATAAAATATTATTGCCCTATTTCTCCCGGTTACAACGGTACCACATATGTATTGGTAGACACCCTTTCCTGCCCAGGAAACTCCCCCAAACTGAAACAGCAGTTTATTAGATTTCAGATAGGACCGTATGATTGCATAGTTGTAAGGGGTTAATTAAAAAAAAAAAATAAATGACGTAGGGTCCCCCCTTAAAATCCCCCCAAAAAATGACATAGGGTCCCCCTTACCCAGCATTACCAACCCGGACCAGCTATGGGGGCTTGTAGAACAGGCCGCAGGGGCCAGCGTTGGTGGCCCCTGGCCCTGCAGGCTACTAGCCCACATAGCCACTAAGTGGCCCGGGCCCTTCTGCCCCCCCCTGGCCGTTGGGGAGGCAGGTAATGGGGGGCTGGGGGTTATGGCAAGTCACCTGCTGGCCGCAGGTGATTGCCAGCCACAGAGCCTTGTGAACTGGTATAAGGGGTCTCATGGACCCCTTACCAGTTCACAAATAGTTAAAAGTAAAAAAAAACACAGATATATTTTATTATTCTTTTTTTTACTTATACTTACCTCCCATCCAGTGTCCCGCACCGCTGCAGATGACAGTTGTCGGTAGTGATCAGAGCAGGGAGGGTGGGAGGCAGGGAGATCAGAGCCACCCTGCCTGCCACCCTCCCTGCTCCGATCGCTACCGACAACTGACAGATCGGAGCCCGGGTGCCGGTAACCCGAGGAGCGGGATGACGTCATCAAGTGGGCGGGGTTAGGGGCGGGGCCAGCTCCGGCTGAAGAGGATGGTGAGGGCCTGTTTCTGGGAAGCGTGGAAAGCCCAGGGGCGGGATCGGAGCCCCCCTGGTGAAGAGAAGTCCCGGGGAGAGCCATCGCGCTGCGAGGTGAGTAAATGACATTTACTTTTTTTTCTTGCAGATGTCGGCGCGGGGGGGTGGGGGGGCTATTACGGGCCTCCTCCTGAAGATCAGAGGCCCGGGGGCGGAAATCAAACAGGTGATTCTTGTACAGAATCGCTGGCCCTTTCATGAGGGGTAAGGTAAGTCTCTATGTTTTATACTTTTTTTTTATGGGGCTCTAAAGTCAGCTACGTGAGTCTCACGTAGCTGGCACTTAACGGTTGGAGAGGCAGCTACGTGAGACTCACGTAGCTGCCAGTAGAAGGGTTAATCTAGACCAAAAAGACAATGATGCCAGCCTCCTCATACAGGCTTGGCTAAGATCCTTTAATATCTGGTCAGAATCCCTACTGGATTGTCCCTTTATTTCCAGAGGCATAAGGGAGGGTTTCCACAGAGTGTACTCGGACCCCTCCTTCAAATTTCTTTATCACTCCTTTTCCAAGTGGCAGGGAGGAGAATCTGGCTATAAGGGACAGCCTAGCCTCTATGTTAACCAAGGAGGTGATTGTGTCAGTCCCTCGCCAGCAGCAGGGGACAGGATTCTATTCAAGCGTCTTTTTGGTGAGAAAGGCATCAGGGGATTCATGGTTTATTCTAAATCTGAAAAAGCTGAATCTAGTGCGGTACAAACATTTTTCCGCATGAAAACCATCTTTTTGGTCAGGAGTCTGCTGCCTCCTGGGTCCTCATGGTGTCAATCTACCTGAAAGATGCTTATTTGCAGGTCCAGATGAGTCTCTTGGCCCAATCCTTTCTGAGATTGTCTTCCCTTCAGTCTAGCCTCAGCACCCAAAACACCTTTTCAATTCCTAGACAGCTCACAAACCCCCATCAAGGGTATCCACCTGGGAGCAAAGATGGACCACTGTAAATACTATTAAAATCTCCATGCATGTATCCAGCTCAACCAAGTCTCATAAAAAATAACTTTTACTGCAAGTATTTAAAAACATACAAATCCCGTGCGGGTGTGTACACTGATCTCGCCCCCTCAAAGGTTACTTGTTTCGGGGAGCAGCCCCTTAGTCATACCATATGTGAAAATGATGACACTTCGCTTTAAGGAGGAGCAGGCAGTGGTTTCAATCCCCAGCATGGCCGGCGCCATTTTGCTAGTGCACGGACCCGACGCTGCTGATTGGGGTAGAAATGTTAACCCGACCCCCGCAACTGGGTTGACTGGCTGCGTCGGGTGCATAATGTTAGCCTGGCCATTAATGTGTTCTCGCTGCTGTTTGAAGGCAATATGCCTCAGCACCCAGACTCTTTACCAAGGTTCTGGCCAAATCGCTGGCATATCTAAGACATAGCGGGATCGGCATCATAGCTTATCCAGACAATCTGTTACTCTTTGCTCCATGCAGGGAAAAGTTACTTCAAGATCTTGGAGTAAGAAAGCAATTGTTCAATACGATCCTTCAGAATATTGTTTTATTTCCCCAAAAGATAAAGACCCCCCCGGGAAGCTCTAATGTAGGGTGCACCACTAATAAGGTATGGTAGTTGTGCTCACTCAAAACATTCTAAACCAATTCCATGGGAGTGGCCGTGAAGAGACACGCCTATCTCCCTAACAAGGAGCACCAAAACACATCAAAACTCTCTTTACAAAATTTATTATCACATATAAATACATAAAATACACATACATGACACAAGACACTTAAAAACAATTAATGGGTCCCAATATATATGAATATGTCTATATCTAACAGCCCCAAGCATGGGGAAAGCAATATTGCAAATAATGTGATGCACACAAACTGACAATGCATAAATAATGCCAACTGGGCAAAAAAATCTTCTGTATGTAAATGAAATACTGAGGTAAGTATGTACAGAGGTAACCAGAACCTCTGCATCAACTCGCAGTAACTGTGCCGGCACTGAGAACCCCAAAAAGAAACAGGGTCTGTATGTTGTAATCCCCACCTGTCCCCCCTACGAAGTGAATGAAAATGAATTAAAAGTAATAAGCCTAATATAAATGAAGTAACCACTGTGGATCTGAGCTGCTGTGCATAACCATAAATCTAAAGTGCTGAGTGCTTAAGATAAAAATATATATAAATACATACAAAGAGTAAATGCAACACTTATATCTATACAGTCAATAACAATCCCTATTACCAGTGAAAAACACTTGCTACAACATCAATTAATGAGAGAAACTAAAGTGAACAAAAACTATCTATAACAAAAACTGACTTAAACAATGTGCTCTATACAGCAAATAAATATATCATGCCAATAAACCGATGTACTACAAATACTGCATGGGCAATAATCAATAGGACAGGTGGTATAGGATACACCAGAAGACAAAGACGCAATAGAGCATGTCAGCACAGTGAGTGTAAAATATTGACACAGTGCCCAAAATACTTATGTCAGGCAACCAGCATGTCAGTGCAGCATCACTAAAGGAGGGACCTCACGTAACCCGGCCACCCCGGGAAGCAATCTGGTTCTTTTGCTCCAGTCAGGCAGCTTTGGTGCGTCAGGCAGTGAAGATCCTGGTTTATCTGACCTCTGCATTTCCAGCGGTAAGATGGAGTTAATTGCATTCAAGAACCCTCCATCTACACATCTTGAGCAATTGGAGCAGATCTCTGGGGTCCCTGGAGGAGACAATTCTAGTTCCCAAGCCAGTAAAGAAATCACTGGAATGGTGATTGTTCAAGGACAGATTTGTCAATGCTCTGCCCTGGGGGGATCCCAGGGATCAAATTTTAACAGACGCCTCCTCTTGGGGATGGGGAGCCCATTGTGGAGCTCTGATGGCTCAGGGAAAATGGTCCAAAGCACTGAGTCATTCATAAAATTTCATAAGATTTCTGTGGAGGAAGCCCTGTTCACCTTTGCACATCATCTGAAGAATCTGCACGTTCAGATCAGAACAGGCAATGCTACTATGGCCTACTTGAATCATCAAGTAGGGACGAGGTCTCCTCAATTTTTGTCAGCGGCAACAGGGCAGAGCAAAACCTGCTGTTGTTATCAGCCATTTATCTGAAGGGGTGTTTAAATCAAGTAGCGAACTTTGTTCGCTCCATTACTGGAGTCAGAATGGTCAATAAATCAGGAATTATTCAGTCAGATATGTATTCGGAGAGGGAGTCCAGAAGTGGATTTCTTTGCATCGGGAAAAAAAAACACAAGTTGAAGTTTTTTTACTCTAAATCCTTCAGATCCATCTCTGGGGGTAGACACACTGGCTCCTGATTGGCCATTCAACCTAGCCTATGCATTTCCTCCAGTTCAGTTGCTTCCTCAAGTGTTGAACAAACTAGCCAGTCAGCCAGCCACAAATTTGCTTCTGGCTCCCTGGTGGCCCAAGCAAACATGGTTCTCGACTCTTGTAACACTGTCTGTACAGGAGCCATGGAGACTTCTGGCGAGACTGGACTTGTTTTTCCAGGGACCAGTACTCTATCCAGATCCCCAGAAGTGGTGTTTGACCCTGTGGACCTTGAGGTCGCCTTGCTTCCGGTCCTCCATAGAGAAGCTGATTTGGGCCTGAGTGTTAGCACACTGAAGGTGCAGTTAGCAGCACTGTAAGTTCAAGTAATTTCTGGACAAAAGTAATCCTTTTCTCTGGTTAGACGCTTTCTTCTGGCCGTGAGACAATCTAAGCCAGTTCGCATGAAGATTGTTTCCCAATGGAATCTAGAAGGTCCTGTCAGCATTGACAGCTCCACCATTTGAGCTTATTCAGGATGCTCCTATTATATTCCTTACATGGAAAGTTTTGTTTTTGGTGGCAATTACTTTGGCACGCAGAGTTAGTGACATTCAGGCATTATCCTGTCGTCATCCCTTTCTTCAGATTTTTCAAGATCGAGTGGTATTAAGGGTGGATCCCTGTTACCTTCCGAAGATTTCCTCTGACTTTCACAGAACTCAGGAGATTGTTCTTCCTTCAGGGGACAGTAAAGATTCTTCGGTGCAGAAATCTTTGGATGTCAGAGCATGTCTCCTGGAGTATCTTCATCAGACCAAGATTTGGAGAAAGGCAGACCTGTTTGTTTCATTCTCTGGTCCAAGAAAGGGGCAACGAGTCTCCAAGTCAACTTTGGCATGTTGAATGAAGAACACTATTAGTATGGCCAATCATGGATTACAAGTTCCATGGATTACAGCTCACTCGACAAGAAGTGTCTCTACGTCTTGGACAGAGCAAGCTGGGGCCCCCATTTTGAACAGATTTGTAAAGTTGCCGCCTGGTCTTCAGCCAAGACTTTTGTTAGGCATTATTGTTTGGACTTGCTCACCTTACAGGATCAGTCCTTTGGCAGAAGCATGCCTCTGGCTGCATTCCCCACCCAATAGAGGTAGATCTTGGTTATCTCTCATAAGTATGCTGCCCGTAGGATGTTTTGAGAAAACTTAAGTTAGTTACCTGGTAACTTATTTTCTCAACAACTGAACATGCAGCATACAGATTTCCCTTCCTTAAGATATAATTGAATACATTTCATGTTGATTTACCAGTACTGTTGTGTCTGTATTTATTTGTTTTTCAGATCTCTATAACAACTGGTGACTAGGAGGAGGGGCTAAAGCTTTGTTCCATCTTAGAAGTGGAGACAGGTAGTCTCGTAGGTATGCTGTCCATTCGGATGTTTAGCAAAGAAGTTACCAGGTAACTAATTTAAGTTTTTACTAACTACCCATTGGACAGCTCTGCAGGGAAAAAGGAGTTTTTCCACCTAACCTCCAATTTGACAAATTTGATCTGGTCAAAGATGCCCTCAGACTTTAAAATGACTTGGGTGGAGAGGATGGCATTGGTACCAGTCCCTTATATATCTCTTCTTCCTAAGTCTTAAACCGGACACCCAGAAACGGATATTGGTCCGGTTTAAGTTGCTACCTCAATAACCCCACCATGTCTTACGGGTCACCTGTTCCCTCAGACTCTGAAGGAATGAATTGCACCCTACGATATATACAAAATCTCCTACCTAAGTTTGAAGGTTTTAACACAGATTTGAGGACCCTCCTCCCACACAAAGCTAAGAGAGAATCCACTTTTAAACCTGTGATCACTCATGCTGCAGTCACTGTCATGATAAGAGACCTGCCATAAAAAAATGGGGACCCAGGTCAGGACACCTTGTCGTCTAAGGTCATAAACAGCCTCAATATATTCAGCAGATTTGCTGTTATAATGTGCTACATATATTCTCCTTGTAGACCCTATCGCAGTTTCTGGGGATGGGTGAGCAGGGCAATCACCCCATTGTGCAAAGCTGTAAGGGCAGCTCCCTGCTTCAAAAACCAGGGCTGTGGGAGCAGTGGTAAGGTAAGCGGATCTTCTAGTTACCCCTTGGACTGTCCGGCCCTGGAATATTGATAAAGGTCCACAGAAGTTTCAGAATTTTCAATTGTCATTGTCTGTGCCTGCTTTTTTTGTTCTGTATTACCTTCTCATTTTACTGTTACAAATCATGCAAATGCTAATAAAATGTATTAGAATTTTAATGTGAGCATGTTTAATTTTTAATGACTAGATTAGACAAGCAAAACATACAAAGTTGGCTGTGTGCTCCAGCTCCTTGCATCAATGATATTCCCCATATAGCCGATCTTCAAAAGGAAATAGATTTACATTCACCAGGTAAAGAAAAATCTCTGTGCATGTTTATATTTCTAAGTCAAGTAATTGTTTAAAGGATACATCCTGGTATTTGGGCATAGCTGTTTATAAGAAACTAAATGGCAATCACCCTTCCAGAAACAAAATACATCCCTACATACTCTAGATAAACTGTCCCCATCCAGTGATTAAGCTCCTTACTTAGCACTGAAATGTTCCTGATTTCCAGGAGTTTACATGAATTACTGCAATGATTATACATTTAAATATATTAATACTGACATGCAGGTAAAAGTGTGCAGTAAACCTTTAAACACAATAGAATAAATAATAATAATAATACATTTTAATAATATATGGACTAAAATGGAAGAATCAAATAAAAATAATGCATACTATTGAGCTAAAATCAATAAAGCAATATCCAACTAGTATAAAATCTTCCAATGTACATACAAACTTCACTAAACAGTGATACACTTTGTGCATTTTTTCATACAGTAGCCTGTGCAAAATATTTTTAGCGGTTTATGAATGGGCATGCCTACTCTCCCACTAGCAGTTAGGTCACAAAAGCATTAGTGCGAATTAGTCCTCCAAATGTTAGAACAAGCGTCAGACAAGAAAAGGACAGCAATAGGTTGGAGGCCAAGTTGGGTGGGGTGATGACCATGAGCGTTTTTAGCCATGGACATGGCCATCTTGGCAAAGCTGCACAAAGCGGCTTCTGTTAACTCGAATAGTGTCTGGAAGTGTACACAGAGCGGGGGAATGCCACTTAGTGCCGCCTCCCTGGGGCAGCCACCTGATATACCATTGAACAAAGTTTTGGTCCAGGTATGGACTTTTTTTCAATATTTTTTTATTGAGGTTGGCAAAACCTTACATCTTACATAGGCTATATGTCAGGGTTGGAGTTCCTCCTTAGGCTTCTGAGTGTGCTGCTGGTCAATACTGCTGGCTGGCTCTTTCTCTGGAACTTCCCCTGCATTGTGCTGATCCACCAGGAGATGGCTCTGTCCTGCAGAGCTGCTGGCAATCAGCCAGCACCTGTAACTCCTCAGCCTATATAAGCTGATCAGCCCATTCAGGCAGCGGATTAGCATTTTGTTATGTCATCTTTATCCCAGAATGCTGTACCTAGATCCCAGGCACTCTGAAATCTGAACCTCGCACCCAGGACTCCTGCCTCAGCTCTTGTGTTTGCTCCCCCTATCCCAGCCGTGTTTCCGCCTTGGAATTTGGACTTTTCTTTGATCCTTATGCATGCTTGTTGCCGGACTCCATCTTGTGTATGTACAGCCAGAGCGTGTTGGTTTCACCTGTATGTGTATTGTTCAGCCAGAGCGTGTTAATCTCACTTGTATATATGTATAGTTCCCTTACACATATATGTTCCCCTTTGTGATTTGTACACAGTTTGATTGTAGTGTGTTTGATGTGTAGTTACCACTGTTGTTTAGTTACCACTGTTTTTTCACTATTAAACACGGTTTGCCCCATATCCATTTCTGCCTCACAGTCTCAATTTCTGGTCACTTTTTACAATTGGGATTTCTCCGCTGGAAAATCCCTGACACTATAAAAATGCAAAGCAGATGCTACATTATATAACATCTACAAATAATGAGAACCAAGGGTAAAAGGCATTCATCCCAAGGCAGAGATTACACAGATAGATGCAGACAGTGTGTGTGTGTGTGTGTGTGCGCGCTAGTGTATTAGCTTGTCCAGTGTTCTCATCTGTTTTCTCAAACCAGAGCCCAGTGGAGGCTGGACTTGTGGTTTGAGACATCAAATACATGAAAGTAAAATGTTTTTCATAAAAATGGAAAGTATTTTTTTCTACAGAAATATGCATTTCCAATTTTGTATTCTAGAACATCACATTATTTTTCGTCATATTTTACCTAAGAGGCATATGTCTCACGATTGCAAACAGCATTCAAATTCTGTTAGTAACTTATTAGCATTATATGCTGATTAATGTTTTCTTTCATGTTTTTTAGTTAAAGCTGATCTACAAAATAACAAAAAGTTTATACCGCTATTAAAAAAAGTAAATACATTTGAAAGAAAATATCCAGGACCATATGCTTCTCAGCATGGCATTTATTTTAACACAAAAGTGACACCCAACACAGGAAACACAAGCTCAAAGAATGTGCCATTAACATATCCGTGGTTTTCATGTGGTGACAATGAGGCTCCAGGCACAGATTTTCTGCTTTCAGAACAGAAACATCCTCAAAGCCAAGATATCAATGACAGTCCAAGTATGCTTCGAAGAAGGTACTGAATATGTTTTGCCCCTTACCCCCCCCCCCACATTGTTTTTTTATATGTTCACATCACACTTTTATACACATTGAACAATTTGTTACATAACATACATAAATCTACAAATAACAATAGTGTTTAAACGGACATTCCAGGCCATTCTAAGGGTTAAACTAGCCTGCTGTATGCTTCCCATATGTGCTGGCTGGCAGGGGCGGCATCTTTCATTCACCGGCACTTTGCATTGCCTGATAAAAGCTATAGAACTTCCTTCTTTTGACTCATTTTTCAGGGCTTCTGAAGGACCCTCACATTGAAACATGCATGTGTGAGTCTGCTGCTGGGGAGGCCCTGTAGAAGTTCACTGGGTGTTGTTGAGTAGTATAAAGCAGGCTGATTGAAATCTGAATTAAAGATGCCACCCCTGACACCCTGCATGAGATCAGCAGAAAGCAGGATAATTTAACCCTTTGAAGAGTTAAAAAGTTGGTTTGAGGCAAAACTAAATGTATTGTGTTGCTGCATGTAATTCATCTTGTCATATGAATATTTGTGTGGCCGTGCTCTGTTCATTGTTTGGCAAACCCTCTATTATAGCAGCATTTTTCAATACACTGTGCTCTGCGTCACTTTACTGACACTGAAAGGGAAAATCTATTTTAGTGGATTTTTCCACAGGCCTCAGATCAGAGCTTGTTTTGGTGGCCAACTATAAAATGCTGGGAGCCACACAAAGGCACCAATTGAGAATAATGAGCACCTCCATACACATGAGGCTCCTGGTTTCTCATAGTGGAGATTCATGTAAAAGACTAGTCTAGATAAAAATGTAAAAAATAGGCTACTCTCACCTTTGTCCCCTGCAGCAGCTGATTCTGTATTCAGCTCTTTAATCTTTGCCCATCTTGAAGAACCTGCCCAGCAATATGCATGCATGTTGCGTATTCTCTTGTCCTCCAATGGCTGGTGGAAACTGGCGAAATGCTGCATAAAACCTAAAACATTTACACCAGCACTAAAGTAAAGAAATACATTTGAAAAATAATGCAGCCCCACAGTTAGAGCCATTGTGATGATCTTCTTGCTTGCGTGCCAGTTTTTGAGGTGAACTGGGAAGGGGGGGGGGGGGGTTCACACATCAGAAAATCCCAAATCAGGATGTCCCCCAGGGCAAAGACCAAAACTCAGAATAGTAAAAATTCAGGGTTTAGTCGCTTTAACCCTTAAAATGGCAAGCACGTAGACTATTCATGCTTGTTTCTGGTGTTGTGTCTGGAGTTTCCCTATGTTTGCGACAAAAACAAAACGCTCCCCTCCATCTGGGATCCAGCGCCAGGGGTCTCCTTATCCCCAGGAGGCCCCCCAGGGGTCTTCAGCAAGGCAGAGAACTGTTTTTTTTTGTTTTTTTTACGTTCAACTCTGAGACTATACCATTTCACAGGGCAGGAGGTGCTGGCAAGTTACCTGCCAGCAACCCTCTTCCCATTTCCTGCATCCCCAAAGCCCAGGGAGGTGCAGAAGAGCCGACGGCCTTGAGTAAAAACAAAGTCCCAGAATTCATCCATTGTAACAGGTGAGGTAATCGGCAGTCTAGCAGCAGCAGTCATTACCCATCGAGGTGAACACGCTGCCAGTAACCCTTTAGCTACTTGAATGCAGGTGTGTGTGTGTGTGTGTGTGTCCTCCTATGTAAAGAAGTTTAATTTAATCAGAATGGGTTAAACCATATCTGGTTTGGCCAATCAGATGATTAGCAAGTCAGAGGGAAGAAGTCTCTGATCTATACATCAAATGCACATTTCTAAGGTAAACACATTGTTGCTAGGGAAAACAGTTGCAAGCAACTAGAATATAAGAAAAAATACAGATAAGCTTAGCACATTGCAGACATCATTTAGGCACGCAATAATGGAAGCTAAAAAACTGTGCAAGGATTTCCAGGAAAATTATATATTGTTTTTTCTTCAGCGTTTAACATAAAACATCCTTTTTGTAATTTTTCAGTGCTTTCATAATATTTTGTGGTAAAAAAAAAAATGTAAATTAAATTTCGTCCAGAGTGAGCTTGTTTCTCCACATGAGGCAGGATATAGATATGCAGCAGGGGTATGTCTTTCTACCACCAGAGAAGTGGGCAGTACTGCTTCAGTTTGCCCGCTGCATTCTCCACCATCATTTTCTGACACTCAGGCAATTGTACATATTTTCTAGGGATGATGGTTTTGTTGATAAAAGCAGTGCCTTTTGCACTATTCCACACACATCCCTGTTGGTGCGGTGTTCTGGCCAGTCAAAACATGCAGAGGGTCTATACTCTACCAGAGTTCTCTCTTCCCATCAATGTCCTGGAGTTGTGTGCCGACTTCCTGGTCCAAAGCTACTCTACCCTCTGCTAGTAGATCAGATAGTCCGTGTCCAGTCGGACAACTTTACAGCGGTGGCCTACAAAAACACTGGCATGGGACCAGGTGGACAGTGGCCATGACCAAGGCAACAAAGATTCTAAACTGGGTGGAGCACTATATTTAGTAGCCTGGCAGTAGGCTACCTTCCAGGAGCAGAAAATCTGGACGCCGACAGACAGCGCATGGAGGTAGGTGAATGGGCCTTACATCTAGCAGCCTTTGCAACCGGTGAGCCCACACTGAACATTGAACTTTTCACGTCCTACCACAATGCCTAGGCTCCTGGGTTTATTTCTTGCTCCAGGGAGGGCTCGATTTACTGGTAATGCACTTCACCTGGTGACTACATGGCCTTGCTTTTGGCTTGTGTACTCCTTTCTTTCGATAATGATAAATGTGGTGATAACAGTTGCCAGTCTGATGGCTTGGGAGGAGTGTGGAACCAGTGGACAATGTAGGGTCTTTTGTCTTCGAATGTCTCCTAAATGCCCATAAATGTCCTGGAACTCCGGGCGATCTTCCTTTGTCTTTCCCATTGAACCGCAGTCTGCAAGGTCTTCTGGTTCACATCCAGTCGGACAACGTGACAGCTGTAGCTTATGTGAATCATCAAGGGGCAAAAGAGCCTTTTGGGAGGCTACCAGAATAATGTTCCCTGTGTTTCAGCTGTCCACATACCAGGTGTGGACAACAGCTGCTTGTAGTTTCTCAGCAGGGAAATTATGGTCACTGTATCTGGAGGTGTTTTACATAATGTGCAACAGGTGAGGTGTTTCCAACAGTTGTTGCGGTGGTCTATAGGGCCTCAAGACCATTCTAATGGCCTTTTATTGGCTAGGTCTGCCCGGATATGTGGCCACAAGGATTGCTGTTACATCCCAAATCAAGGCTGCTGGCTTTGATGGCTTTGCGCTCGAGTTGCAGGTGCTTTGGGAAAGCAGGCTCTCCCCTTGGGTAGCAGCCACCTTGATTTACATTAGAAAGACTTCTTTGGCTACAATTTCCTACCAGACATGGCAGACCTACTTTGCTTGGAGTCATGTGAACACTCTCCCTGGTGCTTTTCCATCTCGCACGTCTTAGATTTTCTGCAGAAGGGCTTGGATGGGTTCCAAATGAGCACCAATAATGGCAGGTGTCAGCCCTATACATTCTGTTCTCAATGTTTGTGGAAGATAACTACTCATTGATCCACAACCTCTGGAATTGCCGGTAATTCTTACCTGACCAACAGCCCCACAGCACATGCACTGACTTTTGGCCATTCAGCGTGGCTGTATCTTTTTTTTTTTTTGAAATTCTTTATTTATTTTCAAAATTATCACAAGACATTACAAAAGCGAAGGAGTAGGTACAAAAGTACATAATTGCAGCTTAACAGAGCCAGTCAGCGTATATACAGTCGAATAACCAGCATACACATAAGGCTAAGATTCGCTAAGACACACTCTTGTGCAATAAAGATAGAATGCAGCATAACCTAGAATGCAACATAACCTATCTGTAACCGACCATCCGCCCGGGCCGACGGCAGCCCCCCCCCCCCCGGGGACCATATAAACAGCACCCGCGGTGGGCCCTGCCAACACAGGGTGAAGCCATAACAAATCAAAGCTAATTGTACTGCTCTGACACAAGCCTGCTCAGCATAACATGAGCCTTATAGGAGAGGGAACGAAAAAGAAGAAAAGAGGATGATGAAAGGAGTAGAGGGAGGAAGAGATGGGGGGAAGGAAGGGAGGGGAGGGAGCGAGTGTTATGAGTGTAGGATGTAGGATGCTGTGCGAAGTGCCATCTAGAGGCCCCCAGCCTGCACCGCATGTCATATCGAGGCCAGAGGTGGCTTGAGGTAAATAATAATATAGCCAGCGAGACTAAGAGCCTGCCAGGGAGCCGACTGCTGTGAGCTGTTTGTATCTGTCTGTATCTTTGAAAAGGAACCACGGCGTCCAGGTCCGCAAGAATTGTTGCGTATCCTCATGGATAGAGGCGGTGAGCTCTTCCATTTCCATTACACGGTTAATTTCCCCCACCCAGTCCGTCACCGATGGGATCACTTCCGATCTCCATAGACTCGGGATGACGGCTTTTGCTGCGTTAATAAGATTCCTCAGAAGTGATCTCCTGTACGTCTTCAGAGGGACATCCGCCAAGTGCAGGAGGAGCAGGGAGGGGTCTCGGGGCACCGGGCGGCCCACAATCTCCTCAGCGATTCCGGTTACAGCCTGCCAGAAGGATACTATCTTAGAGCAATCCCAGAATACATGGAAAAAGCTCCCGGTCGCCCTCCGACACCTCCAGCACTCAGCAGGGACCGCCGGGTTTATCCTATGCAATCTCTGCGGAGTAAAATACCATCTTGTAAGACATTTATAATTTGTTTCCTGCGTCTTGGAGGAAATAGAGGTTTTATGAGTCGCTAGAAATATATATCTCCACTGGTCCTCCGTTAGCTGCCTGTTCAGGTCCCTCTCCCAGTCCGCACAAAAGCGGGGCGTCTCTTTGTTCTCCGAGCTCCCCAGCAGGGCATATAATTGAGATATCAGTTTTATAGGAGGGTCCCTCGCAAAAGCCAGCTGTTCAAAGTGGGTAAGGGTCCTGGCCAACGCCTGTTTGGGTCCCAGAGTCCGGAGAAAACTCCGGAAGGTAAATAAAAGCCACTGGTTGAACAAATGCGAGTCCCACCTTCCCCTGAGATCCTCCAACTGCGTCCATCCGGAGGGCGATATGAGGTCCCGTCCTCTCGGGATACCCTCCTCATCAAAGGTCTCCCTGAGACGCGAGAGAATGCCTATTGGGAGGGACGGGTTTTGCACCAGCGGGACAAGGGGGGCCGGCCAAGGTGATATTTCCGCCCTACCTCTGACTCCATCTAGAACCCCAAGGGAAGTTGCTTTGAGCGGATGATCTTTACCGAGGGTCTTCCCTTTTTCGGCCACCCAAGCCGCATCTCTCAACGGGGTTTGCAGCCAGGTCGCCTCCAGGCCCACCCACTTCTTCCTCGTTCCCTGATGATGCCAGTCTAGTATGCGTTGGAGGTGGACCGCGCGCCAGTATTGTAACAGGTCAGTGCAAGCTAACCCCCCGCTTGTCTAGGTTTAAAGAGAATTCGCAATTTAACTCTTGGTTTCCGTCCTTGCCAGATAAATTTGATGAAGACCGAGTTCAGGGATTTGAAGTATGCCCTGGGGATATGTATAGGGAGGGTCTGGAGCAAATAAAGGATTTTAGGCAAGATTGTCATTTTAATAATGCTTATTCTGCCCAACCACGAGAAGGTGGGGAGGTCCCAGTTCGCTAAGTCCGTCTTGATCCTGGAAAGGAGAGGGGGAAAGTTTGCTGTGTATATCCCATCAACTGTTTTTGTTATTTTGGTACCTAAATATGTAATGGCCGAGGGAGGCCAACGAAATGGGAATGAGGTTCTGAGGAGAGCCTCCGTCTCTCCGGGGAGATTCACCCCCAGGGCCTCTGGCTTGTCATAATTTATTTTCAGGAAGGAGAGTCTACCAAACCTCTCGAACTCCTTCATCAACACTGGGACACCCACTGTCGGGTTTGTGAGGAAGAAGAGCAGATCGTCAGCATAGGCTGAAATCTTATGCGTGGCTGATCCGACTGTGATCCCTCGGATATCCCCCTGTCCCCTGATGCTGCACAAGAATGGCTCCATAACTAACGCAAAAATCAAAGGGGAGAGGGGGCACCCCTGCCTGGTACCATTCCTAATGTCAACTCGGCCCGATAAGGAGCCATTGACCTTGATTCTTGCCGAGGGGTCCGAATAGAGGGCCATAATCAACTGCATTGCCTTGGGCCCCAACCCAATATGTTCTAGAACCGCCCTGATAAATTGCCAATTCACCCGGTCAAAGGCCTTCTCGGCGTCAGTGGACAGCAAGACCACCGGTTCTCCGGTTTGTCTGACCATATGAAGAAGATTCAGTAGCCTGGTCGTGTTATCGCGGGCTTCCCGCCCGGGAATGAAGCCGGACTGATCACCGTCCACCAACCCCGGGAGCAGCCCCGACAGCCTATTTGCCAGAACTTTTGCAAAAAGTTTAAGTTCCACATTCAATAATGAAATGGGCCTATAACTGCCGCAGGCTAGTGGATCTTTCCCAGGCTTCTGTGTTATGGTGACATAGGCAGTTAATGCCTCACCCGGGATGGTTGCTTGGGTAGGGGATGCTAGGAGCGAATTAAAGGCAGAAAGAAAGTGCGGGCCGAGAAGAGGGAGAAATTGCTTATAATAACTACCAGGGAACCCGTCAGGTCCTGGCCATTTTCCGTTCGGGGTGCTTTCAACAGCCACTTTGAGTTCTGCCATAGAGATTGGGTTTTCAAGTGCCTCTCTCTCCTCTCTACGCAGGACCGGCATTCCGGACTCTTCTATGTATTTCTTCATTTGCTCCAGACACCCCCGACTCGGGTCTGTCCCCGCGGGGCGGATATTGTATAGATTTTGATAGAAGGACTGGAAGGTCTTTGCAATATCTGGGGTGTTATGAAGTTGATGGTCTGACGCTCATCAATAATAGCTTCAATATAGTTCAGTGATTGTTGCTTTTTGAGGGCTCTCGCCAAAAGTGCACTGCTTTTGTTCCCCCACTCGAAGCACATTCTCCTACATCTTTTTATAATATAAGCGGCTCTAGAGGACAGGAGAGAGTTCAGGGCTGACCTTGTCTCAGAGAGCTCCAGAAGATTGCTTTTGGCTAGTGAGGCTTTATGCGATCTCTCCAGCTCCTGAACCCTCTTCAATCGCCTCCGTAGCTCCTGCTCCCTGTGCCTCTTCATCTGAGTGGCGTGTTTGATGAGAACGCCCCGGATGACCGCTTTATGAGCCTGCCAATTATTAAACGGGGAAGTGTCTTTGCTTTTGTTAAGTTCAAAGTATTCTTTAATGGTATTCTGAAGTTCAAGAACCAACGGCTCATGCTGAAGGAGGGACTCATTCAATCTCCACGTCTATTCCCCCTTAGAGCCCCCGGTAAGATTGAGAGACAGAGCCACAGGAGCATGTTCTGATATAATTGTGGGTTCTATTTTGGCATCCGTTGTATGTGGTAACAGGCAGTGAGATACTAGAACATAGTCGATTCTGGAATACGAGGCATGGACCGCAGAGTAAAAGGAGTAGTCTTTAGTAGTGGGGTGGTTAATTCGCCAAGGATCACAGAGCCTTCTGAAGGATTCTCTTTATCTTCCTCAGAGCCGCGTATGCCAGAGCCGATCGCCCTGTGGACGAGTCCAGTAACGGATCCAATGCTACGTTCAGGTCTCCTCCTAATATAATGGGCCCATCCTGTACCGCCATGAGCTTGTCTACAAAGGTTTCTAGAAAGGCTACCTGACCATAGTTAGGGGCATAGGCTACCACCAGCGTATACTTTTTGTTAAACAGTGAGCCCTTGAGGATCAAGTATCTACCTTGCCCATCCGTAATTTTGTCTGTGACCCGAAAAGGAGTGTTCTTAGCGATCAAGATCGCCACCCCCCGCGCCTTAACATCCGGTGCGTTACTTGTATAGGACTGGGAGAAGGACCTGGAGGACAGCCTAGGGGCTCCATCCCCCCTAAAATGCGGCTCCTGTATGAAGGCGAAATTTGCTTTATGTCTGGACAGTTCCTGTGCTAGTTTGGATCTCTTAATAGGGGTGTTCAGTCCTCTAGCGTTCAACAAAATCACCCTGAGCTTTTTGGTAAAAGGAGGGCTCTATACACCACTAGAGTCAGAACCCCTCATGTTATGGCAGTGCCCGGTCACCGCCATCAATCCTGGGTCCACTATCAGGTTGGTTTGCGGAAACGTGGGGAGGTAACAGGGAAGAGGGAAGGGGAGGTCAGTGGTGGCAAGGAAAGGAGGGCAGGGAAGCTGTAGAAAGGGGAAAAAAGAAAGAAAGAAGTTGAGAAGAAGTGTTCGGGAAACGTCCCAAACCTAGAGACACAGCTCAGATCTAAAAAAAAAACAAAACAAAACCTTAAACTTTGAACAGTGTCGAACTACGAGGTTCCAGGGAGATCCCCGGGTCCCGAGGGACGGGTGGGGGGCAACCCGGAAGCCCGGTGTGTCCAGGGATGGATGTAGCTCCACCCGCGGACAATTCGAGGACCCGCGACAGACCCAGACCCCCCCCTGAAAAGGAAGGAGGAGTACTGGGCCCGCCACGCCCCTCCCGGTGGGGACTGAGAGGCCAGTCGTCGTTCACAGGTGCGGACTACGAGTTACGGTCTACTCACACCTGACAATAGCCGACAATTGCCCGCTCCCGGCCGCCACCATAAGATAATCAGATTGTAACAATGCATCTAAAATCCTAAAAAAGCCTTTTAAACTTAAAATCCAGTTCCTGGGTCCTGAATCCTTATCTATCTGCTAAGAGGGGAAGGTGGGATTCCTACGGGCCAAAGGCCAGCCAGGGCCTATCCTACCGATCATGCCTCCCACACGTGTGCAGAGTCATCCCCCGATCACCAGATCCAGGGAGGGAGGCCACAGTGCAGGCGCCCAACATCGCTGAATCGCCCCCCCCCCCCCCCCCCCCAGGAGCCACAGACCAGGGAGCAGCCCCGCCCACGCAACCACAGCACCAAATTCGCTGCGGGCATTAACACCCCTTATAATCAACGTAATAAAACAAACAGAGCAGAAGAGCTATGAACATTATCTGATAACTTGCATAGATGTGCATACGACCTGTAGGGAGCAGACCAGGCGCCCCAGGCAGAAAGGAGACTGAGGAAGTCCGTCAATTAGATCAATGTCCCTTACATCACAGCGGAAACAGATGCCCCGCGCTGGCCGAGATCATGCATCAGGAGGCTGGGGAGCTCTTCTTTCTCTGGCCCGTGAGGGATAGGGATTCGGTGTGATGCCCAGCCAATCTGGGATCTGAACAGGCCGAAGGCCAAACTGCTTAAAAAAGACCGGTAAGTCCTCGTGCTTGCGGAGTGCGAAGGTTTTGCCTCCTTTCGAGGCAATCAGTGAGAAGGGGTAGCCCCAACGGTAGACCACATTATTCTGTTTAAGCGTGTCCAACAGTGGGCGCAGGATTCTTCTTCTCGCCAGGGTGGATCTTGAGAGGTCAGAATAAAAGTGCAGGTCCGCCCCATCAAAGTCCAGGGAACCCTTCCTTCTGGCTGCGGCCATGGTCGCCTCCTTTTCCTGAAAAAAATGAATTCTACAAATGACATCCCTTGGAGGGTCCCCCTGCCGCGGAGGAGGAGCGATGGCCCTATGCGCCCGATCTACCTCGATTTTAGATTCACCGTCCGCTTGTTCCCCAAGTAGCGCAGAGAAAATGCCCTGTAACGTGGGCATTAGATCTTCTGCTCGCGTGGCTTCGGGGAGACCTCTGATGCGGATGTTATTCCGTCTGTTACGGTTTTCTAAATCTTCAAGATGTAGGGTAAGGTTGGTGTTTGCCGCTTCCTACGCCTGCAAGCGAAGCGTCAGCTGCTGTATAGTTGACCTGTCCTCCTCTTGATTTCGCTCCACCTTATCCAGCCTAGAATCCAGTTGTCACAGATCTCCCCTCAGGAGGCCAACTTCTTTGGATAGTTTCTCGCTAATTAAACGTGTGATCGTCGACAGGTAATGGGACCATATTTCCGATAACGTGCGGTCCATCGGTGATGACCTCGATGCGTCCGCACTCCTTCGATCAGGGTCCTCCCCCGTGTCTCCTCGGGGTGAATTCCCGGACGAGGCGGGGCCCCGGACGCCCTCTGTCGGCTTTGAGATGTAATGGTTGAGGTCGCTCTGATTAGCCGCCAGCGATCCCCCGGCCCGTGTCTTGGAATCTTTGTTTTTGTTGCCCCCTCCCATTGCACTCGGGGTCTGCTTCTCTGCTCAGCTTCTATAACAAATATGGTATAGCGCGCAGGGGCGGTCAGGGCCGAGTTATGACGAATCTGTGCCCAGGTTAGGACAACAGTGCACAGGAAGAGCCGGTATTCTTTAGGGGAAAGAGGATGTAACCACTCTAGATAAGTAAAGAGGAGGTTCCAGAGGCAGGGTCACTCCGCAGTGATGGTATTGACAGGACAAGGGGAGGGGGTGGGTGGAGGGCCCCCCGATTCTCCAAAACCGCGGGGCGCAGCTCCACATGCAGGGGGGGAATAAGCCAGGCCTCGGCAGATAAGCCAGTCCTCAGATCGCGTGGGGGCAAATACAGTGATGGACACTCCTCCAGCCCCCCCACCTCCAACTCCGATCCGGCCTCGTGCAGCACTGCAGACCCCAGGAGGAGTCAGATCCACACCCGCGTGTAGCAAGATGGCGGCCGCTCCTTTGAACCAGAGCCCTGCGCTCCCAGCTCCCTCTGTAACAATGGGGCGGGGGGAGGAAGATCAGTGACAGGGGGGGGGGTCCCCTCTCAGCTCTCACAGATCCCTACAGGCCCCTGCAGCAGTGAGACCCGCAATGTGGGTGTAGCAAGATGGCGGCCGTTTCCCTGATTCGGCTCCCGATGCTCCCAGGGGAGGAAGACCAGCGATGGGGGGGATCTCCCAAACGGGCGCCCGCCTCACCAAGCCCGGCGCCTGCCCCGCAGCTCACCTCAGGCCTCGGATGCAGTCAGACCCGCAAAGCGGGTGTAGCAAGATTGCGGCCGCTCCTCCAGTCACAGCACCGCAGATTCCTCTCTCCGCCTGCAGTCGCGGTCGCCGGTAGAGAGGGTCTCGGGAGAAGAAGGGGTCCAGGTCTAGGAGCTCCACGTCTCCTCCGCCGCTCGCCGCTGATCCGGACAGGGGAGGGCAGCAAGATGGCGGCCGCACCTCCACTACACAGCGCCCGCAGCTCCCGAATCCGCCGACGCTCCACTTCACCTCTCCCTCCAGGTAGGTCTCACCTATGCAGGGGGTTCCCACCAGCTTCCCAGCACACTTGAAGGATCCAGGGGATGAAATCTTCAGATAAAGAGTGCTAATACTTGCTGGTAAGGCCGGGAGCTGGCAGCGTCCACGTCCTCACGGCTCCATGGCAAGCTCCGCCCCCCGTGGCTGTATCTTTATTCATGTTTCCTAGCCGCTCTTATGCCAATGCAGCTAGCAAACATAAATGAAGATACAGCTGCACAAGTGGCGGAGAGCCTGTGCATACGCCATGGGACCGCTAGTAAGGAAAGAATTTGTGGAGAACCTGTGGATTTCACACGAGAGGGTAATCGATTGCCCTTGCGATGAGAAACGGCCAGTCCTGGTGTCTTTTAGATGTCAGAAGTGGCTAAATTTCCTGAAAATAAAAATAAAAGATGCTGCAGTGCATGCTGTGACTTCTGGTCCCGGGGCTCTGAGAGATCAGGGTGCAGAGCAAGAGAGAGAGAGTGAGAAAGAGAGAGAACAGGGACAAAAAAGAGTACATGAAGAAAAGAAAAGGAAGTGTTAATAGAAACAGAAAGAGAAGGAAAGCCAGAGAGTGTGCAACCAGATGGAGAAAAAGAGACAGAACTAAAAATGTTGAGGAAAGAGAGAGCAAGAGGAAAGAGAAAGTCCAGGGAATTAGACAGATTGAGACACAGAGTGCAGTGCAAGTGACTGCAGAAAGAAAGGCAGGAAAAGGGAGAGCAAGGTGAAAGCTAGACAGACAAGAGATACCAGAGAATATGCAGGGTGTCAAAGAGCAGAGCCAGAGAGCCATTCTTGCTGGCATACAAAGGATGTCAGCTGTCATTCTAGCGGTTTTCTCACAGAGTGGGGGTCTTGGAGAGGGCAGCAGGAGCACTCTGGGGTGACCTACAGTGGGAAAGGCAGGGACGGAGGGGCAAAAGTGGTCAGGAGACCTGCACGCTGAGGGGGAGGTGGGAGGAGAAGACAGGAAGCAGGTCACATACAGGTGGTGCTGAGCCCTGTTACAGTGCCTGACTATGGCTCCTGACACGAAGCCCTGCTGCTCTCTGTAAACGTTCTGACGGGGGACAGGAAGTATGCCTCTACTTCCCTAGATCCCTCCCCATTGCGTGCCCTGTTATTGCCAGTCACAATAGAAGGCTGGCCAGAGCATTGGGCAGCTCGTTGCATTCCGAACAACTGGTGGCCGCGGTCCGTGAGTTGTGTACACCTGTTCTGGATTTTGTAACAATAAACATTGAAAACATACATTATTTTCTTGTTATTACTATTGTCATTAGCTATTATCATTTCTAATCACAGCTCCTCAGATGTAGACTCTCCTCGCCTTAGAGGGAGTCCTTCTATTGTTGGTAAAGGCTTCCTCTTGACTGAAAAATAAAGAAAAGGGGGGGGGGGGGGGGGGTTCAATCCATGTTTGACCAATTTACATATTTGTCAATCTAATTGCCAAATAGTATGGTGATAATGAATTCCTCTAATAAAATAGATTAAATATCTCCAACTATGCGCTTTAAGTTATCATATTTGACACTTTCTACATTTTCATCTTTTTATATAAAATATTCTAAGTATGCAGCATGTCCTGCTCCAGATGATAATTCATAACAGATGGGATTACCTCCGCCAGAGGGCGCTAGACTGCAGAGATGGCAAAAAGAGGCCCCTCCCGGTCCCATATATACCCGGGACCTCCCACAAATTCCCCAGTTTCTTCTCTGCAGTCGGCTGCGAAGGTCAAGAAGATGGCTTCTCTTATCGCAGGTGAGCGGGGCTTAACAGCCCGTGGCCCTGTTGGACTATTTCCACCCATTCCACTTATTACTTATGCCTTCCAGCTTTGGCTGCGCTGGTCGGGTGATGGTAGGCAGCACCTATCACAGGTGCTCTCTTTACGGAGCCTGGCTCCGACCGCAATCCCCCACCAAAGGGTAGGTGGTGCAGGTTATGGTGAGCCAGATTTGGGATGCCCCGTCCGCTCTTGCCCTTCCCCGCCCTGGTCATCGGTGGGTCTCTTTAATTGACATCCACTCTCTCCCCTCTCTCGTTGTCCCGTTCAGAGGGGGGGGGGGTTGTGTGTTTATTGCCATGTGTTTGTGATTGCACTTCAATTTTCAGGGCTCCGCGCCCTGTCTTCACCTAGGTCATTTTTGAATTTGCCGCCGCTGCCACGCGTGCCTTGTGGCGTCCGCGGTCAGCGGCGGCATCATCATCAAGAATCCCTGCCCCTTGAGGTTCCTCCAGCGCCATTTTGGTCCTCTCCTGGTGTGATTGCCTGCTCCCCACCACAGCCCGTGAGTGCCCCTGCGGGCTTGGCTTTTAGTCAATTGTCATTTCGGTGTGCTTATGTGGTGTCATTGTTATGTCTTTCAGGCGGGATAACTGTTTTAAGAGGTTTCCCTCGGCCCTGTCCCCTCTATTAGTTATATTAACTTTATTAGAGGCCTACACTGTAAAATCCTCCCACTTCCCTGGCGGACATTTGAGGCATCCCGGGTTGCTTGTCCGGCGTAATTCCTATTGGCTAGTTGTGCTACCTTAATCATCATATGGAGGCTTCACAGGATATTGTGCTCGGGATCCCTTCGGGACAAGCCCGGCTGTGTGTGGTGTGTGGGGCTTCCCCTGTAAGTGATGATGTGCGGGTCTGTGTACCCTGCGCCCAGCAGGCACTTGCGCTGCATTCTGGGATACCTGGGACTGGGCCTGCGTCCACTATGTCCTCACCTACTCCCCCTCGCTTGATCATAACTCCCAGTGAGCTTAATACTAGTGGGGATTCTCAACCCGATGTGTCTTCCAGGTTGGCTAACATTGAGAGATTGATTGCTAGCTTTGCGGCTCGTAAGGCCCCGGCTAAGAGACGGAATGTGGCACCGGGTGCGCCTGTCTTTCCTATGGAGACCGAGAATTTCCTTGATTTGTCTGACTATACCCCACTCGAGGAGGGGGAAATATTCTCAGATTCAGAGTTTTCTGACGATCAGCATTTTGGTGGCGCCGATTCTGGCCCTGACCACTGGGATGCTGATGACACCAGTAAGCTTTTAACTCAGATCTTTGAGGTGCTGTCTATCTCCCGTCCTGCTGCGGCTGCAAAGCCACGTTTGGAATTTCCAGAACAGGCCCATTTCAATAATCTTGTGCTCAAGGAATGGGAGCATCCCAGCCGGCTTCCCGGAATCCCTAAGGGCTGGAATAAAAGGTATCCCTTTCCCACTGAAGGGGTTAATTGCTGGTCAACCCCCCCAGAGGTGGACTCGCGAGTGTTGGGGTTGTCCAACTCCTCTGTGGTTCATTCCCCTGATTCCAATACCCTGAAGGATGGTGAGGACCGGCGCATTGACCAGCTGGCTTCCCATGCCTTTGCCTGTGTAGGGTCTGCTTTGCGCCCTGTCTGTGCGTCTGCTATTACTGCTGTGGCTATTAGGACTCTCCTCAAGGGTCTGCTGGATGGCGCCCCCGATGATACTTCTAGTGCCGAGTTCAGGGCCCTGTCACAGTGTGAGATGTTCATTACTTATATCCTTTCTGCCTTGGATGACTCCATCAGGATGTGTAGTAGAACTTCGGCCTTGGTGGTTGCTATACGGCGCTCTGTTTGGCTGCGCCAGTGGGCAGCTGATAACGCTGCTAAGAAGGCCCTTACCGGGCTCCCCTTTAAGGGGTTGTGCCTATTTGGTGATCGCTTGGATCTTTTTGCGAAGGGGGGTAAGTTGCCTCAACGCAAGAAACAACCGCGGCCCTTTCGGGGGTTCTGGTGCCTTTGCCTCCTCCTACCGTGGATCCAGGCATTGGAGAGGGGTTTCCTTTGTGGGGCATAGGGGAGACTTCTGGGGCAGGGGCAGAGCTCGTGCCCGCCCCTGATCTGCCTGGGGGTCCAAGCCCAAATCTTTCGCCAAGTCTCCTCAGCCATGAAGGGGCGCCTTCACCCATCCGGGTGGGGGGACGGCTGCGGCTCTTCGCTCATGTCTGGGGACAACAGGTCTCAGACAGGTGGATTCTGGAGGTCGTGTCCTCCGGCTACAAGCTAGAGTTCGCTGCCTGGCCGCCTCCAAGATTCCTCATTTCTCAGATTCCTCTAGACCCCTTGGCAGCTCAAGGTCTGTTTCTGGCTATGCAAACCCTCCTGGATATGGGGGTCATCTGTCAGGTCCCTCCTGGAGAGAGAGGTTGGGGTTTTTATTCCAATCTGTTCACAGTACCCAAAAGGGATGGTTCCATCAGACCCATCCTGGACTTAAAGCTGCTCAACAAGTTCATCAGGACCAGGCACTTTCGCATGGAGACCCTGCGCTCCGCAATCAGTTCTTTGCGCCTGGGGGACTTCATGACCTCCATAGACTTCGAGGATGCTTACCTTCATGTTCCAGTCTTCCCGGGGCATCAGAGATTCCTCAGGTTCGCGCTGGAGGACCAGCACTACCAATTTGTGGCACTGCCCTTCGGTCTCACTTTGGCCCCCAGGGTCTTCACCAAGGTGCTGGTGGGTGTCATGGCTCTCCTCAGGGCATTCACATTCTTCCCTATCTGGACGACCTTCTCATCACTTCTCAATCTTTCCAGCAGGCAGAACTGGATACCCAGCGGGTGGTGACTGTTCTGGAATCGTTCGGCTGGGTGATCAATCATCCCAAATCCCCCCTGTTTCCGTCTCTGGTGATTTCCTTCCTGGGCATGAATCTGGATACTGTTCAGGCCAGGATTTTCCTTCCTCAGCAGAAGGTGGACTCTCTGCAAGTTCAGGTTCATTCCCTTCTGTCCTGCCCTCACCCTTCCATCCGGCAGGGGATGCAGCTTGTGGGACAGATGGTGTCCTGCTTTGAGGCGGTTCCCTATGCACAGTTTCACATGAGACCTCTTCAGCTCCATCTATTGTCGGTTTGGGACAAGAGTCCTCTGTCTCTGGATCAGGCCTTTGCTCTGTCCCCTCTACCTCGGCGGTCCCTCATGTGGTGGCTGGACTCAAGGAACCTATTGGGGGGGGCAGATCCTTTCTGGCCCCCTGTTGGGAGACAGTCACTACGGATGCCAGTCTGTCAGGTTGGGGGGGGGGGCTTCTGGAAAGCCCTACAATTCCAGGGGCTGTGAGGCCCTCAGGAGGCCCATGCCCCTATCAACGTCCTGGAACTAAGGGCGGTTCGGTTGGTTCTGGCCCATCTGACTCCTCACCTTCAGGTCCGGCCGGTCCAAGTTCGCTCAGACAACCAGACGGTGGTTGCCTACATCAATCATCAGGGAGGGACTCGGAGAAAGAGTGCCCTCAAGGAGGTGTCCATGATTCTGTCCTGGGCGGAGGACAATGTCCCTTACATCTCAGCAGTGTACATTCCGGGGGTGGAGAATTTGGAGGCAGACTCTCTGAGCAGGGGGACTTCTCGCCTGGGGGAATGGTCTCTCAGCAGCGAAGTCTTCCTATCCTCGTGTCACCGTTGGGGGGTGCCGGACGTGGATCTGTTTGCATCTCGCCACAATCACAAGCTCCCAGTCTTTGTCTCTCTGTCCCAGGATCCCCTGGCCCTTGCGGTGTATGTCCTGACTGTATCCTGGCAGGGGTTCCGTCTCCTGTATCTCTTTCCTCCGTTCCCCCTGCTGGGCAGGGTTCTGCGCAAGTTGGCTGAGGAAGGGGTGCCAGCAATCCTGGTGGCCCCCCGTTGGCCAAGACAGGTGTGGTTCGCAGACATTGTTCAGCTGGCAGTAGATCAGTACTCTCTGCCCATGGTTCCGGACCTTCTCACTTAAGGGTGGCTTTGCCATCCCAATTTACAAACGCTGGCTTTGACGGCCTGGCTGCTAAAACCTCCATCCTGAGGGAAGAAGGGCTTTCTGATTCTGTGGTTAATACTCTGATCAGGGCTAGGAAGAAATCCTCCTCCTCCATCTACTATAGGATCTGGCGGGCCTACATTGACTGGTGTGAGTCTAGGGTCCTTCCCTGTCGGGTGTTTTCCATTGCAGTGGTTTGAACTGCGCGTTGTTGCCTTTGGGGATCCCACCCTACTTTTTGGACACTGCTATTGGATGTCCCATCTGTTATGAATTATCATCTGGAGCAGGATGTGCTGCATACTTAGAATAATACAATGCTTTGATTACTCACCTTGTAGAATTGGTATTATAAGTATGCAGCACGTCCTGCTCCACCCCACCCTGATTGCATTATCTTGGATCCTCTATATGGTGATTGTTATGTTTGTTAGGTTACTGTTCATTGCTCCTCCTGGTTATCCTTACTGCTTTTCTATACTTGGGAATTTGTGGGAGGTCCCGGGTATATATGGGACCGGGAGGGGCCTCTTTTTGCCATCTTTGCAGTCCAGCGCCCTCTGGCAGAGATAATCCCCTCTGTTATGAATTATCATCTGGAGCAGGACGTGCTGCATACTTATAATACCAATTCTACAAGGTGAGTTATCACAGAATTGTATTTTTATAATTCAATGGTTTAGAACTATTTGATTCGTATCAAATTAATTTGATAAAGTAAGAAAATTGAATAAATTAAATCCGCATCCTTTCGCTTTTATTAATTTTATTTTCCTTTCTTTTAATATTATATCCCAGCTATTGTATAGTTACTAATGAATGAATTATTTCTTAATGATGATAATTCTATCATCCTGAATAAATTATTTTAAACATAAGATACTCCATTCTATTTTTTCTTTCCATTGCAGTCAATGGAGGGGGGGGGGGGTGCCAGCTCACAGTGACTGATGGCAGGGGGGAGTCTCCCCGTCAGAGGACATGGAAAAGACGAGCAATCGTACTGGGTAGCGCAGGACATGGATCCAGTGATTAGGTAATGTGAGATCCCGGGGTTCAGCTAATGCCCGGCTGGTGGCTTGTGTCATTTATTACCCCACCTGCAGTTTGGATAGCCACCTGGGTGTCAGCAGAGCCCCTGGCTGTTCTATCTCCCCCTGTACTGCTGCACATGATGTTAGATCTATTTAAAGTGGACCAACACCCAGGATTTTGACTATCCTGGGTCTTGGTCCACTTCGGTGGGGCACCCCCGATCGGGGTGCCCCGCTGTGTGAAACCCCCCCTAACCCCCCGAAAAACTCACCTCTCCCCGCTCCCAGCGCCGACGTACAAGGGAAGATCCGGAACGCCTAAGCGGCGGCGGCCGCCGCCGCCTCCCTCGCGTCACTTTTGACGTGCGCGTGCCCGCGCCGGCCATTCGCAGACGGCCGGCGCGGAGGCGCGCACGCCTACAGGGGCGCGAGGGAGGCGGCGGCGGCCGGCCGCCGCCGAAGATAAGGTAGGTGAGTTGGGGTGTTTGGGGGGGGGTTTCACCCCGCGGGACATCCCGATCTCGGATGTCCCGCGGGGTGGGGGGTGATCGGCCCGGGAATCTTATAGATTCCCGGGCCGATCACCCGTGGGTGTTGGTCCACTTTAAGTGGGAACCCCCCTTCATCTGGTGCAGCAGGATAGTGTTCACCATGTTCCCATGTGTGGATGTATGTCGTGTATCATGTATCTCTCTGTACTGCTGGTGCTTCTGGATCCCAGTCTCTGTCTCAATCTTGTGGCAAGCAGGCCTCTCTCTGTTTTCCCAAAGACTGCTTGGCCACTTCATGCTCTGAGTCCTGGGTACTGCAGGTTCTGCAGGCTCCTGGAGGTTGCAGGCCCTTAGTGAGTGCACCAGCACACGGGGGTCCCTCTGTTTTGTTTATGTTCCCTTTAGTATATGGTTGTGTTTATGGTTAGTTTTGGGTTAGTGTTCTGTACCCTGAATCCAAGGTTTTTCTGTTCCTTTATTTCATGATTTGTTTGCCTTTGTTCAATAAAACATCCTTTAGTTCAGTAATCCCTGTGTTGTCTCTTGCTTTGGAAAAATATCTGTTTCCCTGGCGGAGAGTTCTTTGCTTTCTTGATAAGAGAATGCTGGCTCTCTGTCACCCATTCCTCCCTTCATGTTTAGAGCCCGGTCTTGCGAGTAGCAGTGCACTTACATGACGCAATCAATGCTGGGACCCAGCAAAAGTGCTGCAATTTCAAGCGTTCAGTTTGCCTAAGGACATCCTCATAGACCAAACTTATGCTGATGTACTATAGACAGGAAGGGACAGTGAACATGCTCATAGCTTGGGCATTTCAAATCGGAGCAGGAACATGAAGATATGTTTTGTTAAAGCGGAATTCCAGTCAAAAAATATCCTCGCCCCCCACCCCGCCTGGCCACCTTCTCCTGGTTGCGGTCTCTGCTCTGTGAGCCCACCACACAGAATGACATGTGGTGGCATCGCCTGGCTCTAGGTGCACGTCTGACGCCTATTCAATCAAAGGACATAAGCCTCGATTCAGAGAGACACAAAAAAACTTTCCGTTTTCGTGCCGATCTGTTTTTTTGTGTAATGTTTCCGTTCTCGTATGAGCGTTCGAGCGATTCAATGCATGCATTGAAAACCTTCTGTAAAGTTTCCGTCCGTTCGTACTGCAGATTACGTATTACGAGGATGTCATTTTCCATCCAGACTTTTCCGTTTCATTTTCACATGTTACAACGTAGGCTTTCGTTTTTGCCCTTTTTCCATCGTATCCTCCAACGAATCCTTTACGTTTCCCGTTCGATTCTGTTTCCCTTTTTCAATAAATATTCGTCCAGACGGAAATCCTTACGATCTAGCGCCTGCGCACTACAAACTTAACTCATTAAAGTGCTTGCCTACATATTTGCCACCCTCACTTCTACTACAATGTTTAGCTAAATCACTTAGCACTATCCTCCATCTTCCCTTTTGGACCCTTAAAGCTCACCCAAACCACTTCTCGGTTGGGTTCTTCTTCCATTTTAGCCCCCTAAAACTTACCCAAATCACTTCTCGGTCATGTGAATATTCATCTTTAAATATTTCTGGGCCCATTAGTTTTGTGTTAATGTATTTTGTAAATGAAATGACAATGTAACATTTTTTTTTATCATAAAATATAAAATTTAAAAAAAATTTGAAAATGTAAAATGTTTACAACTATAAAAAACAAAATACATAGCAATGGCAGGCCACTGAACATTATTCTTCATCTGTGGTCCCCAACGGGTTGCGCAGCTCCTGCATCTCGCCCACCAACTGAAGGACCCTGACACTCTGGCACATGTGGTCCCTGTTAAAAAACGTAATCTCCAGAGCATGGGATCCCACAAGACCCCAAAACAATGCCTAACCAAACAACTGGCACCACCACATACTCTTATAACAAAATATATTCAATTTATTATTCATCCAATACAAAAAAAGTTTAAAAACAATTAAAAACACACATCTCATGAGGGGGAGGACTACAAGAACACATGTATGCCTAGTACATCTATATACATACAATCATTAACCCCGTGTTGTCTTCAAAGACATCAGTATACAATATCAACCAGCTTATATAATGTGTCTAAACTATCCTATATACAATCCTATTTTATACAAATATACATCAGTAAAGTGCAATCCAGTGCTCTCAGTATCACTCTACCCTAAAGAAGACACCGAGGGGGAAAAGACATAGAAAAACAGTGCAATAAATCATAACATGTGCTATGTGTACTTCACCAGGCAGACATGCGCCGAGCGCCTCACCCCGTCCCAGCCAGCCAACGCGTTTCGTAACGGACCTCCCGTTACTTCATCTGGGCCACAAGTATAGACTGTCTGTCCCCCCCCGGGTCCCCTAAATACTCCTCCAGCATCATAATAGAAAATTGGAAACACCGGTGTCAGTCAGCACGAGGCACCTGAAGTGCATCATCAGCCGCATTTGAAAACGAGGCTTGGGACTCACTGCAATACTCCGGCCGGAAGTAGGTCAGCGGTCCCGCCCCTTGACATGATTACTAACATTAACACAAAGGACAGCTGCACTTCCTTGCAGCGCATAGCAGACTGGGCGCCGGTATTACCAGAGTGCCACCCAGCAGTCCGATCTAGTTAAGAAAGGAGGGGGGGGGTTTGGAGGGTAGATGCGGGACCCGTCAGGGACAAACAGCCTTATTGTTTAAACATATATCCCACAACCATACTTATGTTTGTAATCTATCTATAACCTAAACCATAAATAATTTTCTAATTGTGCCTTAGTATACCCACTTATCAAACAGGAGACTCTTTTGTCCTAGGGAATCAAAGACAGAAGGTGATATCTATGTGATTAACTCTAAGCCCATTTACATAGTTTGTCCCACAACCAAGGAGGAAGACCTCAAATATCGGGTTCTACCGGTCTCTACAGACTGTCTACCCATAAGTTCTGTACCTAAACTATGTATGGGTAAACTTATGTAATTTTGACTGCACATGCCGGACTGGCCTCTAGTCTTACCATAACACTACCCGGTGGTCCCAAATTCTGCAAAACAGGATAAATAAAAATTCAAAGAGTAACTAATCTCTACATGGATAGCCCATGATCTCATGCTTACCATCACATGGGCCAAGTCCTCTATCAGGAGCTGATATTTGTAATCTATCTATAACCTAAACCATAAATAATGTTCTAATTGTGCCTTAGTATACCCACTTATCAAACAGGAGACTCTTTTGTCCTAGGGAATCAAAGACAGAAGGTGATATCTATGTGATTAACTCTAAGCCCATTTACATAGTTTGTCCCACAACCAAGAAGGAAGACCTCAAATATCGGGTTCTACTGGTCTCTACAGACTGTCTACCCATAGGTTCTGTGCTTAGACTATGTATGGGTAAACTTATGTAATTTTGACTGCACATGTCGGACTGGCCTCCAGTCTTACCATAACACTACCCGGTGGTCCCATATTCTGCAAAACAGGATAAATAAAAATTCAAAGAGTAACTAATCTCTACATGGATAGCCCATGATCTCATGCTTACCATCACATGGGCCAAGTCCTCTATCAAGATGAGGCAGTGCCCTGCACACTAAATATACTAAGTTGTTAACCAGTATAAATCGGGGGACAAACCCGCTATAACGGAACCTCCATATTACATATATCCAACATATATTAAACAATATCCTCCAAAGATTATTCTTAACAATGGGGGCTGGATGGATGGAACAGGCGACCAGGATGCAATCCGCTGCAATCTCAATGCTCTCCATGGATCTTCCATCAGTGTATTGGACTTCGCATGTCCCCCCACACAGGGCTTCTCAAGCTGTTTCCAAAAATGAGGAACACAGATCTCTCATCAATCCTAAAACTCAAAAAACAAAAGTAAATACCCATACCTATAACACACTATACACACCTAAAGTGAACAAAAAAAAAAAAAAAAAAAACCATCACTGACCCAACACACATAATCAAATTATATGACCTCCATATGGGGGAATATCTAGTGAACCTAACACTCACCTAGAAATGGTGTAAAAGCTGTGTCCTCATTGAGCCCTAGTGGGGACTGAGCATCCAAATTAAAGATCCAGCGGAGCTCCCGTTGTTGTAGGTGACGCTTGATATCACCGCCCCTTTGTCCCAAACTCACCTTTTCCAATCCAATGACTCTGAAGTTATCCACTTTACTCCCATGTGCTTGTAAGAAATGGAGTGCCACCGGGGGGACCACTCTCCCCATCTCCATATTCCTTGAGGCCAACCTGATATTAGACATGTGGGCCTGTATGCGGGCCTTAAGGGAGTTTTTTGTTTCACCCACATATATTTTATGGCTTCCACATATGAGCGCATATATCACCCCTGTGGATTTGCAATTGATAAAATGTCTGATCCTATATTCTTTGCCCGTATGTTCGTTTTTAATATACCTTTGTCTCTGCATAAACGGGCAGATTGAACACGACCCACAAGAATAACTGCCCACCACAGACCCCTGAGCCTCCAGCCAAGTGTTTGGTCTCTTAAAGTGGCTCCTGCACACCTTATCCCTAATACTTGGGGCTCTTTTTGCCGTCATGCGTGGGCCTTTTCTCACCCATCTCATCAATGCAGGGTCTGACTTGAGTATTTTCCAATTTCGCCTTAATATTTGTGTAAGTGTGTCCCAATCGTTGTTAAATGGGGTAATAAATCTCACCTCTGCTTGTCCTGGGTCCCTTCTTCTTGGGGTGAGTAGATTGTCACGTGGGGTGTCCCTAGCGCGCTGAAATGCTTTTTTAATCACTCGTTTAGGGTATCCCCTCTTTTGAAATCGCACAGATAGATCCCGTGCTTGCATCCGAAACTCCTCATCACTGGAGCAATTCCTCCGTACACGTAAGAATTGCCCCACCGGTATTCCCTGCTTCAACCTGGTGGTATGGAAACTGTCGAAGTGCAGAAGCGCATTCACCGACGTTTCTTTACGGTATAGGCCAGTTTCTACTGTCCCATCATCCATGAGTGAGATAGTTCGATCCAGAAACACAACCTGTTTTTTAGAGACACTAGCCGTCAAAAAAATGTTTAAGTCATTTACATTCAAAATGTTCAGAAATTCAATAAACTTGTCTTCAGGTGCTTGCCATATGATCAAAATATCATCGATGTATCGAAAATAACCCAGCACATGCTGGTGATAATCCGCCCATGCTTCCTGGAAGAGAACTTCTCTCTCCCACCACCCCAGAAAAAGGTTGGCCACGGAGGGAGCACAACGTGCCCCCATGGCCACACCACAGATCTGGCGGTAGTAGGTAGAGTCAAACAAGAAAAAATTATGTTTGAGAATAAAATCTAAGAGATTTAAGATGAAAAGCCGGAGTTCCGGTGTCTCTTTGTTACTCAGGAAATATTGGCATGTTCGGATCGCATGTATATGGGAAATATTCGTATACAAAGATTCGACGTCTAGTGTCACCAGCAACACATCAGATGGTAAGTACAAGGCCTCTAATCGTTTTAATAAGTCCATTGAGTCACGAACATACGATTGCAACGAAATGACATGTGGCTGCAAGAATGTATCCACAAACATGCATGCTTTTTCAGTCAAACCCCCGATGCCTGCCACAATCGGTCTTCCTGGGGGGCACCGGGGGTTTTTGTGAATCTTTGGTAGCATGTAAAAAGTTGCAACAATCGGATGCTCCACCCCTAGGAACTCGTAGCACTTTAGATCAATCACACCCCCAGCCCAGGCTTCTAAGATCACTTCTTCATATTCATGTTTATATCCACTAAGGGGGTTACAAGGGAGTGTTTCATAATTATTGCTGTTTTGTAATTGGCGCAGTGCCTCCGTACGGTAGTATTCTGATGTAAGTATAACTATATTTCCGCCTTTGTCGGCTTCCTTAATTGTAATATCCGTCCGATCCTGTAAGCTCCTAATAGCCTCCCTTTCCCCTCTAGTCAGATTCTGGGGCCCATTACTCACCGTTAGTCTACGGATCTCCTCACTCACGACTTTAAAAAACGTAAAAACCGCTGGACTGAGGGACCACTGAGGCATGAATTTAGAGGGTTTTCTAAATGAAATTGCCCTATCTTCTTGTGGATTTTGCTCATCCAATAAGGACATCAAATCATCGAGAGCATCCAATTCTTCACATGTCAAATCAGGTCCTCTTTCCAACCCATAGGGGGTCTGAAACTGTTTTTTAAGCAGGAGCTTTCTGCAAAACATATACAGATCTTTTATGACTACAAATTTGTCCATTCTATTAGTGGGTGAGAAGGACAGTCCTTTAGAGAGTACTGACCTCTCATCCTGGGTAAGAGTTATATCTGTAAGATTAATCACTGTGAGCTCCTGTGATGCTTCCTGCCCACCACCACTCACATTTGCAGCAGCTATCTCATTGGCTATGGGCTGGGTTCCATCCTGGATCGTTTGTTCACCCAGGGCCGCAGCCTGCGGTGTTCCCACCGGCCCATAGCCATGTTTAGATCCCGCTCTGTTTTTCTTCTTCCCCCCTCGGCGTGTCCTCTTGACCCCTTTTACCCCTAAAAACGGTGAGTGTTTGTACTATCCTCTGAGGACCTGCTGGAGACTGACATACTCCGGCTGGGGGGGGGCGATTCCCTCTATACTGTTGATTCCTCCCATTTCCAGAATGTCTCCATCTGTAAACCCTTCCTGCTTCAAAGTCCATTTTGTCCCTATGGAGTTTATCCATTTTCACCCCAATGATATCATCCTCCACTTTCTTCATATCTGTGTCTAGGAGATCCTGACACTTATCCACTTCTGTCTGTGGTGTATCTTTGGGAATGCTATTGTATAGATTATTTAGGTCCTGTTTAGTTTTTACCAGGGCCTCCCTATCCATGGCAATCAATTCATCTATAAGCCCAAATGCACACCTATTAAGGTGCACTTCCCACCTACTCCGCGCCTCCTCAGGGATATCCCAAAATGGGAAGATTTGGACTCTCAGTCCTCTTCGTATCAAGGACTGCTCCTTGTATATCTCTAGGCTCTGTACATTCCACCAGAGTCTGGTATACCGTATCTGCTCCCTCTTAATGTTACGGTATATATCCCTCAGGGCACGGGGTCTGGGATCACATCCAGTTGTCCCTCCTACTGCCTTCCATTGACACAATCTCAGGTTCCAATCCTGTTCCCTGGTCTCCAAATTAGGTCTATGTGCTGTGCTGGTCATGGTGGCTGGGTCCATTAAGGCCCAGTCAACCTGTGGACACTTTAAAAAAGGAAAAAAAAAAAAAAAACGCACCAGCTAGTGTCAAAGTACCTAGTAGTAACTGGTGTGCCTGGTTGGCAAGAAATTACAATAATCTCCAGGGCATGGGATCCCACAAGACCCCAAAACAATGCCTAACTAAACAACTGGCACCACCACATACTCTTATAACAAAATATATTCAATTTATTATTCATCCAATACAAAAAAAGTTTAAAAACAATTAAAAACACACATCTCATGAGGGGGAGGACTACAAGAACACATGTATGCCTAGTACATCTATATACATACAATTATTAACCCCGTGTTATCTTCAAAAACATCAATATACAATATCAACCAACTTATATAATGTGTATAAACTATCCTATATACATCTATATACATACAATTATTAACCCCGTGTTGTCTTCAAAGACATCAGTATACAATATCAACCAGCTTATATAATGTGTCTAAACTATCCTATATACAATCCTATTTTATACAAATATACATCAGTAAAGTGCAATCCAGTGCTCTCAGTATCACTCTACCCTAAAGAAGACACCGAGGGGGAAAAGACATAGAAAAACAGTGCAATAAATCATAACATGTGCTATGTGTACTTCACCAGGCAGACATGCGCCGAGCGCCTCACCCCGTCCCAGCCAGCCAACGCGTTTCGTAAGGGACCTCCCGTTACTTCATCTGGGCCACAAGTATAGACTGTCTGTCCCCCCCTGGGTCCCCTAAATACTCCTCCAGCATCATAATAGAAAATTGGAAACACCGGTGTCAGTCAGCACGAGGCACCTGAAGTGCATCATCAGCCGCATTTGAAAACGAGGCTTGGGACTCACTGCAATACTCCGGCCGGAAGTAGGTCAGCGGTCCCGCCCCTTGACATGATTACTAACATTAACACAAAGGACAGCTGCACTTCCTCGCAGCGCATAGCAGACTGGGCGCCGGTATTACCAGAGTGCCACCCAGCAGTCCGATCTAGTTAAGAAAGGAGGGGGGGGGTTTGGAGGGTAGATGCGGGACCCGTCAGGGACAAACAGCCTTATTGTTTAAACATATATCCCACAACCATACTTATGTTTGTAATCTATCTATAACCTAAACCATAAATAATTTTCTAATTGTGCCTTAGTATACCCACTTATCAAACAGGAGACTCTTTTGTCCTAGGGAATCAAAGACAGAAGGTGATATCTATGTGATTAACTCTAAGCCCATTTACATAGTTTGTCCCACAACCAAGGAGGAAGACCTCAAATATCGGGTTCTACCGGTCTCTACAGACTGTCTACCCATAAGTTCTGTACCTAAACTATGTATGGGTAAACTTATGTAATTTTGACTGCACATGTCGGACTGGCCTCTAGTCTTACCATAACACTACCCGGTGGTCCCATATTCTGCAAAACAGGATAAATAAAAATTCAAAGAGTAAAAAACGTAAATTAAAATTTTGGTATAACCTTGTTGGGGTCATACTGCAGTGCCCCCCCCCCCGTATGGTCCAAACACCTAAATCTGGACTTCAAAAGCCAGAGGGCCCTTGCCACCACGGCCCGGGTTTTGCATAGTGCCCGATTAGAGAACCCCTGGCCGGATTCTGCAGGCAAAGAACGGGCATCAGGTTCCTGCAACCAAATATAAAATAATTACACAAAGCAAAGGTAACCAACTAAAACAATAACTCCTACAACAAATTAAGATTCAAGTTCAACAATCCTAATATAATTCACAAAGGACATAAGTCTAAAAAAAATAGCAATTATATGGATGTGTGGGAAAATAAATGTTTACATGCTAAGGACTAATTTAGGTCAGCATTAACCCTTTAAATGCCAAGCACGTAGTTTCTACGTGGTTGCTTCTCCTACCGTTATGTGCCAAGCACGTAGAAACTACGTGCCTGGCATTTCCCCCAAACAGTTAAAAAATAGAAAAAAAAAATCACTTACCTCCGGTATCCCTGTGAAGCCTGGGGTCCCCTCTTCCTTGGGGGGGCATCCGATCGCCCCCCCGTCGTCCTCCGTCTTCAGGGGGGGGCCCGAAACCAGCCGCCCCCCCCCCCCCCCCCGTTTCCAGCGCTGATCGCCGCTGTAAAAAAAAAAAAAAATAAAACTGTCATTTACTCACCTCCGCGCCCGAGCCTTCTGTCCGGGTCTCCTCTTCACCAGGGGGGTCCGATCCCCCCCCTGGGCTGCGCAGTCTTCAGGTGAGGACCCTCTTCCGGGTCCTCACCTCTTGTAATGGCGGCGATGGCCGCCGCCGCTTAGCCCCGCCCATTGTGGGAGGAGCGGGATGACGTCATCCCGCTCCTCCTATACCCCCTCCGAGCTCCGGCATCTGTCAGATGCCGGTGGTGATCGGAGCAGGGCGGATGTCAGGTGAGGAGGCTCCGATCGGAGCCCCCTCACCTGTCACCCGCCCTGCGCCGATCACCACCGGCATCTGTCAGTGAGGTGATCGGCGCGGGACAGCGGCGAGGGACGTCGGATCGGAGGTGAGTATGGTGTAAAAAAAAGAAAAAGAAAGATTTTTTTTTCTCTGTGTGTGTGTCATTTTTTTTACTATTAACCCCTTGTGAACTGGTAAGGGGTCCATGACCCCTATACCAGTTCACAAGGCTGGGGAGATGGCAAGCCACCTGCGCTAGCGGGTGGCTTGCCATTAACCCCTGGCACCCCCATTACCTGCCTCCCCAAAGGCCAGGGGGGGGCAGAAGAGCCCGGGCCCACATGGGCTATGTGGGCTCGTAGGCTGCAGGGTGGGGGGGCCACATAAGCTGGCCCCCCCACTCTGTGCCTACAAGCCCCCATAGCTGGTCCCGGGCTGGTTACTGTGGGTAAGGGGGACCCCACGTCAATTTTTTTTTGGATTTTTAAGGGTTTTTAACCCTTAAAAATAAAAAAAATGGGGTCCGCCCCCCCTGGGAGGGGGGACCCTATGTCATTTTTTTTTTTTGATTAACCCTTTGTAATCTGTCATCCAGCAGCTATAAAAGGCTTCAATCCTACAATCCTAATATAATTCACAAAGGACATAAGTCTAAAAAAAATAGCAATTATATGGATGTGTGGGAAAATAAATGTTTACATGCTAAGGACTAATTTAGGTCAGCATTAACCCTTTAAATGCCAAGCACGTAGTTTCTACGTGGTTGCTTCTCCTACCGTTAAGTGCCAAGCACGTAGAAACTACGTGCCTGGCATTTCCCCCAAACAGTTAAAAAATAGAAAAAAAAAATCACTTACCTCCGGTATCCCTGTGAAGCCTGGGGTCCCCTCTTCCTTGGGGGGGCATCCGATGGCCCCCCCGTCGTCCTCCGTCTTCAGGGGGGGGCCCGAAACCAGCCGCCCCCCCCCGTTTCCAGCGCTGATCGCCGCTGTAAAAAAAATAAAAAATAAAACTGTCATTTACTCACCTCCGCGCCCGAGCCTTCTGTCCGGGTCTCCTCTTCACCAGGGGGGGGGTCCGATCCCCCCCCTGGGCTGCGCAGTCTTCCGGGTCCTCACCTCTTGTAATGGCGGCGATGGCCGCCGCCGCTTAGCCCCGCCCATTGTGGGAGGAGCGGGATGACGTCATCCCGCTCCTCCTATACCCCCTCCGAGCTCCGGCATCTGTCAGATGCCGGTGGTGATCGGAGCAGGGCGGATGTCAGGTGAGGAGGCTCCGATCGGAGCCCCCTCACCTGTCACCCGCCCTGCGCCGATCACCACCGGCATCTGTCAGTGAGGTGATCGGCGCGGGACAGCGGCGAGGGACGTCGGATCGGAGGTGAGTATGGTGTAAAAAAAAGAAAAATAAAGATTTTTTTTTCTCTGTGTGTGTGTCATTTTTTTTTACTATTAACCCCTTGTGAACTGGTAAGGGGTCCATGAC
Organism: Gastrophryne carolinensis; assembly: GCA_027917425.1. NCBI lineage: Eukaryota > Metazoa > Chordata > Amphibia > Anura > Microhylidae > Gastrophryne > Gastrophryne carolinensis. Next base: position 469,832,463 of record CM051235.1, read on the forward strand.
CCCTATACCAGTTCACAAGGCTGGGGAGATGGCAAGCCACCTGCGCTAGCGGGTGGCTTGCCATTAACCCCTGGCACCCCCATTACCTGCCTCCCCAAAGGCCAGGGGGGGGCAGAAGAGCCCGGGCCCACATGGGCTATGTGGGCTCGTAGGCTGCAGGGTGGGGGGGCCACATAAGCTGGCCCCCCCACTCTGTGCCTACAAGCCCCCATAGCTGGTCCCGGGCTGGTTACTGTGGGGAAGGGGGACCCCACGTCAATTTTTTTTTTGATTTTTAAGGGTTTTTAACCCTTAAAAATAAAAAAAAAATGGGGTCCGCCCCCCCTGGGAGGGGGGACCCTATGTCATTTTTTTTTTTGATTAACCCTTTGTAATCTGTCATCCAGCAGCTATAAAAGGCTTCTAGCAAGTGAGCAGAAGCCAGTGATCGCCGAGGGACAGAGTGCTCCAGGATGGATGGGAGGTGAGTACAGTGTAAAAAAAAAAAAAAAAAAAAAATTAATAAAATATTTTTTTCTTTATGTGTGTCTGTGTCATTATTTACTTTTAACCCCTTGTGAACTGGTAAGGGGTCCATGACCCCTATACCAGTTCACAAGGCTGGGGGGATGGCAAGCCACCTGCGCTAGCGGGTGGCTTGCCATTAACCCCCGGCACCCCCATTACCTGCCTCCCCAAAGGCCAGGGGGGGGCAGAAGAGCCCGGGCCCACATGGGCTATGTGGGCTCGTAGGCTGCAGGGTGGGGGGGCCACAAAAGCTGGCCCCCCCACTCTGTGCCTACAAGCCCCCATAGCTGGTCCCGGGCTGGTTACTTTGGGTAAGGGGGACCCCACGTCAATTTTTTTTTTGATTTTTAAGGGTTTTTAACCCTTAAAAATCAAAAAAAAAATGGGGTCTCCCTCCCCTGGGAGGGGGGACCCTATGTCATTTTTTTTTCCCGATTTAACCCTTTGTAGTGTGGATGGTTTTTGTATTTTTTTTTGTGAATGTTATAAAATACTTGTTTCAGTTAGGGGGGTCTCCTGGGCAGGAACGGGGGGCTACCGATAAATATGTGGTACCGTTCTAATCGGTAGAAATGGGGCTTTCACATGCAATATGATTTTCCTTAATAAAATACATTTTTTATTTAAAATAAAGGAGTCAATTTTCTAAAAAAAATTTTTTATTTATTTATTTTTTTTTTCACTTAATAATATTGTAAAAAAAAAAAAAAAATTACAAACAAGACATTTCATGTTAAAGTCTAAACTCTGCTGCAAAAAATATATATATAATTTTTCTGAAAGTTACAGCAAAAATGGCGCAAAACATGACGCAAAATGGGGAAAATGGCCTGTCAACAGAGGGTGACAAAATCTCAAGTAGGCTGGCAATTAAAAGGGTTAATAGTACCTATGCATGTTGGGTATTGTTCTGTTCGGGGGACCTTGCGCTTTCAGACTTAGCTTGTTTTTTCTGGTTTGCATATTTATATTTTAGGAAAAGGTGTTTTTTATTCAGCTTTTTTATAAATTTTTTAGGGAAACCCTGCGCAACCAAAGAATTCTTTGAGGAATTAATTCCAGAAAGATGAGCCCACTACAACAAGCTGGGTACCCTTAAAAAGCTTAACGTGTGTACTTTCAGGGAATATATGGTTTATGGGGGATATTCCAAATGTAAAGGGTTGTTTTGGTTGAAAAATCGCAAGGTGCGCACTTTGTCTGCAGAGCTGAATTTTTCAAGTAAAATTACCGTTATGCGCATGCTTTACTTTGGGGTGTTTGGCAACTCTTCCCTTGACAGAACCTATGCATGTTGGGTGTTGTTCTGTTCGGGGGATGTTGCGTTTTCAGATTAAACTTGTTTTTTCTTGTTTGTATATAGTTTTTTTAGGAAAATGTGGCTTTGATTCTGTTTTTTTATCCTTTTTTTAGGGAAACTCTTTGCAACCAAAGATTACGTTGAGGGATTACTTCCAGAAAACTATGGCCACATCCACAAGCTTGGTACGCCTAGAAAGCCTGAGGTGTGTACTTCCAGAGAATATATAGTTTGTTGGGGGTATTTCAAATGTAAAGGGTTGTTTTTCTGGAAAAACCGCAAGGTGCGCATATTGCATAGCATAGTTGTATTTTATCTGAAAATCTCCTAAAGCGCTGTTTCAGTTTGGGGGAGTCTCCTGGGCAGGAAAGGGTGTCTACCAATACATATGTGGTACCGCTGTAACCGGGAGAAATTGGGATTTCACACGCAATAAGATTTTATTGACAAACTTACATTTTTTATTCCAAAAAAAACTACAATATGTAAAAATTTTTTTTTTTTTTTTTTTTTTTGCACATATTTCACCCAAAAATATTAAGAATACACCTAACAAATGACAAAGAAGACATTTCATGTTAAAGCCCAGACTCTGCTGAAAAAAACAATATATCATTTTCCTGGGAAATCCCTGGAAATCCCTTCAAAAATCACATTTGAACATGGGGAGCGCAAAATAGTGCAAAATGGTCTGGCAACAGAGTGTGACAAAAACTCCAGGTAGGCTGGCACTTAAAGGGTTAAAATGCATCTATAAGGCATACATGAAATGTATTGATTCAGGTATGCATTGCTATACAATTTATGGCCTCGGCCATGCTGATACATGCAGTGCTAAAGGCGCGCAGACTCCTCCACATAGCCACAAAACATGTTCAACAATAGCAATCCGAGCCCTCAAAGGTCTCGTAAGTGGATCGGAAATGAAACGGATTTATAGGGTGGTGATCCGTCGGAAATCAGCTCTCTGAATCAGACAGAAACCATCCCAACGACGGAAGTTATCTGAACGAACGGAAAATTTCCGATTTTGTTTGGAAATGTTCTGATTTGCTTCCGGTCATCGAAAGAGCATATACACATTTTCCCGAACGTTCGTGCGAGTAGAAAATGGACGAAAAAAAAGACTTACACCCACCAAAACTTTCACAGACAGCTACGGAAGTCCGGACGAATGTGTCTCTGAATCAAGGCTATAGCCCTGTTAGTTTGAGCCTGCCGTCCTATTGTCTTCTATTGAGGTGCATGAGACAAAACATTCTCCTCCCTTCTCCCCTCAATAGGAATCAATGGCGCAGCAGCTGCATTAATCCTATCCTGGCTTCTCCTATTAACCACAATTAGACCGGACTTTCCCTTTAACTCGCTGTGTCTCACATAGATGCCTCTCCAACCATTAAGTGCCAGCTACATGAGATTCCTTTTCACCCGGGGGGCCTCCGATCACCTTCCCGTCTTTTCCACTGTGAGGAAAGTGCACGAAACAAACCCTGTCACTGCCTTTCATCCTGCGCCAAAAGTCCTCAGTTGCCGGTGATTGGTGGAGGGGCAGGTAACTCTGATCCGGAGGCGAGCACAAAAACATTTTTTTTCCCAAGTATACAGCACGTCCTGTTTCACTTATTCCTTACGTCTGGGTTATCTGCCACAAGGTGGCGCAGTGGACTTCAGAAAGACTTGTGGCATCTCCTGGCCCTATAAAAAGCCAGGAACCTCCCACAAATTCCCAGTTTTCCTTCTGCAGTCGGACTGTGAAGATAGAAGATGGCTCTCGCTCTCTTGCGCAGGTGAGCGAGGCAACCAAGCCTGCGGCCTTGCAAGTCTATTCCCATCCGATTCTGGACTCCCACTGCCTCCCAGCCTCGGCTGACAGATCGGGAGAAGGTAGAAGAGCACTAGGGTCAGGGGGGGCAGGTGGCAGTGGTGGTGAGTGGTGTTTTCTGAGGTAATTTGGCGATTTTGGTGTGTTCTTTGGTGTTTTTAGCTGCCGCGCAGCTTTGTACTACGCTCTGCGGCTGTGGGTGCTATAACCTGAGGTAATATTCTAAGCATACAGTACGTCCTGCTCCAATATAATACTTACACGTGTGTAATCCTCCGCCAGAGGGCGCTGTGCACTGCAGACATGCAAAAACAGGCTCCTCCCGGCCCTTCATATACCCAGGGACCTCCCACAAATCCCCAGATTTCTCTGAAGACATGAAGTATCAACTCTCTCGCAGGCGAGCGGGGCTATTACAGCCTGCGGCCCTGCGGGACTATTTCCACCCGTCCTCTTCCATAAAGATGTGCCTCCCAGCCTGGGCTGCGCTGGTCGGGTGAAAGTAGGCAGCACCTCGTGTGCTCACGGAGCTACGCTCCACCGCAATCCCCCACCATAGGGTAGGCGGTTTAGGCCGATGGTGAGCCTCCATTAGATGCCCCTCCCGCATTGTTGCCCGTGCCCCTCATAGCGATAATCCCTGGGTGCAGGTCCGCTTCTCCCTCGCTTCCTCCCGTAGCTCGGGGGAAAAGAAAGGGGGGGGGGTGTATGTGTGGCAGTCCCAGTGTAATGTTAACACGTTATGGCCGTTGAGCTTTATTTAAACCCGGGTGTCAGTGCCGCGCTCCTTGCCCCACATAAACCTTCTGGTTGCGCGTGTGTGTGTCCTTTCATTACATTAGTGTGCAGCCTGGAGGGCAGCATCATTCTCTAGTGTGAGAGTAATCTCCTTAATTACAATATGTATGTGTGTCCTATCCACTACTGTCATTGACGTTGCGCTGGTTAGAGCTTCGCGCTCTTTGGGGGGGGCATGACGCGCCCCGCGTCACAGCCAGATCAGGCCCGCCCCTCGAGGTTCGCTTGGCGCCATTTTGACGGTCTTTGCGCGCGCATGGTTGCGATCCGCCTCCTCCCTTGGTCATGTAAGTGCCCTCCTGGGCGTTTTTTTGGTCCTATGATTTTTTATTCGGCGCGCATGGCACTGACACCCCCCTCTTATCCCATTATGTCTTTCAGACGCCAGGATTTCGGTGGCTATTATATTATTGCGGGTCCTCATAATAAATTCTCCCACATTCCTAGCGGGTCTTGGGGCATCCAGAGTTGCCTATTGCGTAAATCCCTGTGGGCATACTGCTCAGATAATCACCATATGGAGGCATCTCAGAACTATCTGCCCGGGTTCCCTCAGGGACATGACCGGCTGTGTACAATATGTGGTCAGCCCCATGCTGATGCTGACAGAGCACGGGTCTGCGGACCGTGTGCTGAACAGGCACTGACCCTGCAATCAGGTTTGCCAGTGGCTGCACCTCCCTTCAATACACCTGTCTCCCGGACCTAAATCTCACTCCTGATGAGTCTCACTCGAGCGGGGATGACCAGCAAGTCGTGCCGCGCAGGCTGCCTACGGCTGAGCAGGTGCTGTCTAGTTTGGCGGAGCGCTTGGGCCCTGGAAAGAAGTGGTCCCTGACGCCTCCTGGTTCTCCGTTTCCTAATGATACTGATGAATCTGCTGCTATGCAGGACCTTGATCCTTCTGATGAAGGTGAGCTATTCTCCGATTCGGGCTCCTCGGATGAGATGCCCTGGAGCCGTGATGATTCTGGGCCTGGTTCTTGGGGCCTGTGTGACACAGATGAACTACTTATTAAGATCTTTGAGGTTTTGTCTATCTCCCCTCCTGGAGAGGCTTCCAAGCCTAAGAAAGAGAGTTTCCACACAGCGCCGCCGCGCTTGGAATTCCTGGAACAGGAGCATTTCCAGAATCTTATATCCCAAGAATGGGAATCGCCTTGTAAACTTAAAGGGGTCCAAGGGGTTTGGGATTGGAAGTACCCTTTCCCTCCTGATGTGGTTAACTTTTGGTCAGCACCTCCTGTGGTGGATGCACCGATTATAGGGGTTACTAACCCCCCCTTCATGATGGCTCCTTATTACCGTACCCTTCGGGATGCTGAGGACCGGCGCATTAACAGACTGGCTTCCCACGCCTTTTCGTGTGCAGGGACGGCTCTGCGCCCGGTCTGTGCCGCGGCCATCACCGCGGTGGCCGCCAGGACTCTCATTAGAAAGCTACTTGATCACCGACCTGAGGACCTCCCCTGGGGGGTATTTAATGCGCTCTCAGATTGTGATGTGTTTGTGAGGTTTATCCTCTCAGCGCTGGATGACACCATTAAGATGTGTGCTAGAACCTCTGCCCTTGTGGTAGCTATTCGCCGCCTGGTCTGGCTGCGACAGTGGGGTGCTGACAATGATACGAAAAAGGCTCTCACTGGCCTTCCCTTCAGAGGACGGCGTCTATTTGGGGCCCGTTTGGACCTTTTTGGAAAAAAAGGGTAAGGCACCCCTACGCAGAAGGCCGTCTCTGCCTCCTCGGGGCAGGGACACCCCTCCCCCTCCCTACGTTAGTGTCAAACACGAACCTGAGGTGTGCTTCCAGCTTTTCGGAGTGGATTTCCACAACGGGTGGGCAGGCAACGCCCCGGGCCCTCTGGCAGGGCTAAGTCCAAATCTGCCAAAACTTCCCAAGCATGAAGGGACACCCTCGCCCTTCTGGGACTGCCACAGCACCTGGCTCCTATCTGGGAGCGTATCTCCTCCTTCTGGTGGTTCCAGGAGGTAGTTCCGCTGGACACAGGATAGAATTTGCTGGGCGGTCCTTCTCAGAGGTTGTCAGGGTGCTTCTAGCCCCTGTTTTCCTCTCAGGAGTTGGTGCAGGCCGTACTCGGCCTGCAGGGTCTGGGCTTACTTGCAGGTTGCCCTTAACAGAATGGGGCGATGGCCTCTATGTTAACCTCTCTCCTTCCCTCAAAATGATGAGACGGTCTGGGCCATGCTGGCCTATGGTAGGCTTGGCAATTCTACATTCACAGGTAGTCCCTGTATGATATCTCTGTCTTGATGATATCTCAGGCGCTCAGGCAAGGGGGGCTTCTGGCCTCCTGTGGAGTTCTAGACCCTTTTAGTTCCCCTTCTGTCTTCTGGACACCAAGACCGTTACTAGTCAGTGTTGCAGGACCAACCCTGCGGATTGGGGCCTTGTTTTTGGCCTCTCTTCCGCTCCCAGGCTACTCGCCATGGCGCGGATGGGGGTGCCATCTCGGACATGCCTGTGGGGCGTCCGCTCTAGAACCTACGGGGTCGTCTTTGCTTACTCCCAAATCTCTACGTCCGACCGAGTGGGTTAGTCTGCCGGCGGTGTCCTCTGGGAGTTATTTGGATGGGTGCTCAGTCACCTCAATCCCTCATGGTCCCTTATCCGCTATCTCCATTCCTTGGATTCGGTTCAGGCTTGAGCCTTCTTCCTTGGCAACAAGTCGAATCCTGGTTACGGGGGCTCTGTCCCCCTTTGCTGACATCTTACTCTCACCAGGCAGGATTGCAGCTGGTGGGCCCGTTGGTGGCGTATCAGATGATGTCCCTTATATACAGAGCCTTTGGGCTCTTCGGCACAGTAGGTTATTGATCCTAGATGGGGTTCCAGCACCCCGGGAGCGAGGTCTGTGCTCATTCCCCCTTGGTACGGTGGTTCCTCTTGAGCTGATTATATTCAAGGACCCTGTCAGGGGGCACCCCCTTCTTTGCTTGCAGCTTCCTGTGAATGGTCACCTTGGGTACCAAGTCTCGCAGGTTGGCAGGGGGGGGGGGGAATTTCTTCCAAAACCCCCCGTGGTTCCTAGGTAGGGTCCCCTAGAGGGTCCATCTTACCTACTGGCTTTGTTAAAACAATGAGACTTCAGTTGACTCTATACTGCTGGACTTCTCCTCTTTAGGACCTGTCTATGTGGGACTCTTGGCCTGTTGGAAGACAATGGCCTGTTTATTATTGGTCTGGAGCTTGAAGCAGGATGATTCCTCTGAAAGGTTCCTGATCCTGATCTGGGTGGAGGTCTACGTCCCCTGCTCCTCAGTGGTATTCGCTCCAATGGATGTCTTTCAGTGGCAGGTTGTGCTATCCTGGTGTCCCTCTGAGAGCCAACTAGGGTGGCTCTGTTGGGTCTCGATTATATCACAGGGGCTCTGCCCTTGTTTTTACTGTCCCAGAACATTCTGACTCTGGTCATGGGGGCTTAGTAAATTTATGTATAGACTTTATAGTTTATATGTCTTCTCTTCATTCACCCTGCTATGTGGGGTTCTGAGCACGGTCGTGCTGATAAAGAGACCCGTGAGTTTGATGGCCCCTGGGTGGCCTAGTGAACTGTGGTTCGCAGATGCTTCTGCTAAGGTCAGCTGACCTGTACGCTCTCTCAGGAGTGTGGTTCTGCCCTTGTCAGTCTCCTTCTTATGTCGTCCCAATCTACAGACTCTAGTCTGGGGCTTGACAGCTGATTCATTCACCCCTTGGAGACGGGCTTATCTTCTGGGTGACTTGGTGTATGGGGGGTTAGGAGCAAGCTTCTTTGGCTTCCTCTTCCTCCGTCCATTGTGGGTTATGGTGTACCCATATTGATTGGCATGAGTCTTGGTCTCTCCCCTTTTGGACGTTCTCGGTTCCCGGGGTTCTAGAGTTGTTACAGCATAGGTTGGGGTTGGCTCCCCATTTAGGTACTCTGAAGGTTCAGGTTCTGTCCTGTCTGCCTTCCTGTAGAAGTCTGGTTCGGCCTTCCTTGTTCGGAGTTCTCTTGGGGATTGCTCAGGGGCATCTCCCAAGTAGTTCTATGGTCCCTGTTGGGATCAATTTTCATTCTGTTTGCCCTGCGGATTGTTCCCTTGGGACTTATTATGGATGCTGTCTGAGCTGTTTTGTAGTTCAAGTCGCCCCTCCGGGGGCTGTTGCTTCAGTCAGACGTGCGCCTGAGAAGGTGGCTCTGATTACTTAGCCCTCGTTCATTATATATATATATATATATATATATATATATATATATATATATACACGCCATGATGTGGTGGTATTCCGCCTTATGCCGGACCCTTTTGTCCAAGGTCTATGGGCCTTATTTTTGGTAATGCTAAGTAAGGGGTCTACATTCCCTCAACAGGTGTTGAACTTTTCCTGGTTGTTTCTTGTCCCTTAGGGTGACTGATGCCCTTTGGGGTCTGCGGGCGCCTCCATATGTATGCGCCTGATCTCGTTTGCTTCCAGGGCCTATGCGCCCTTTGGACTGATCTTACTTGGATGGTTGCCTTCTTGGTCCTGAGTAAAGATTTCGGCTTCTCGCTGATCCTTGTTAGTGAAGGGGTCAGTATCCCCGCCTGTCTGGCGGGAGATCAGTTTTCATTTCCCCGTTGGGGAGAGTTCTAAGTTTTACCGAGGCTTCTGTTGCTTTTTGGGCTGGTTAGGCCGTTACACTGGCCTATTCCTTTAAGGGGCAAGAATCTCCCTCTCTCTCTTTATTCCGTTCTATTGGTGTTTGGGTAACTCCCTTCAGCACCAGGTTTTCTGTTGAATAAGTTGCTAGTCCGCTGCTTGTTTCTGTTCATACCTTTTCAGAGGTTTTGTTATGGGATTGACGTTAGAGCCTTTGCTTGGTAGCAAAGTTTGCGGGTGACAGCGCCTTTACTGTCTGCTGTGCTTTTTTTGTTGGGGATCCCACCCTACTTTTATGGACACTGCTATTGGATGTCCCACGTGTAAGTATTATATTGGAGCAGGACGTACTGTATGCTTAGAATAATACAATTCTGTGAAATACTCACCTGTAGAATTGGTATTATACGCATACAGTATGTCCTGCTCCACCCCACCCTGGTTTTACATTTTTCTGGATCCCCTGTATGGTGATTGTTATCATTACTATTGTTACCAGTTGGTGGTTGGTTTCTCCCGCCTTCTTTTCTCACTGCTTTTCAATACTGGGGATTTGTGGGAGGTCCCTGGGTATATGAAGTGCCGGGAGGAGCCTGTTTTTGCATGTCTGCAGTGAACGGCGCCCTCTGGCGGAGGATTACCCACGTGTAAGTATTATATTGGAGCAGGACGTACTGTATGCGTGTAATACCAATTCTACAGGTGAGTATTTCACAGAATTGTATTTTTGCTTTGTCATGGCGCCGACCAGGTCACGTGTGGTGTTTTCTGAGGTAATTTGGCGATTTTGGTGTGGTTTCTGGTGTTTTTAGCTGCCACGCGGCTTTGTACTACGCTCCGCGGCTGTGGGCGCTATAATCTGAAGTAATATTGCCTTGTCATGGCGCCGGCCAGGTCACGTGTGTTTTTTTTCTGAGGTAATTTTGCGATTTTTGGTGTGTTTTTTGTGTTTTTAGCTGCCGCGCAGCTTTGTACTGCACTCCACGCCTGTGGGCGCTATAACCTGAGGTAATTTTGCTTTGTCATGGCCCCGGCCGGGTCACGTGAGCGCCGTTTTCGCGCTCTTCGAGGGGGGTGGGGCCTGGTGATGCTGTGGATCGCGCTGTCCCTCGAGGTATCTCAGCCGGCGCCATTTTGTACAACCTGCGCGTCTGGTTTTCTTCATTCCTGGCTGCAGCGCTGCTTTCCCTGTTGTATCGCTTTACCTAGCAGTCTGTGCCTGAGTGACCCCGCGGTGTCTTTGGTCCGTGAGTCCCTTTTGGGTGGGTTTTATTGACCCTGGAATTTTCATGTGCTGCGGGATGCTCATGTGTATTTTTACTTATATCTTTCAGGCGGGATACCATTGGGTTGTGGTTCTCCCGGCTTACTCCTTCCTCCCCCTCACTCCCCCTTCACTGACTGGGGGCATCCCGTGGGAGAGCATCCCGGGTGGCTTCTGTCTTAAGCCTTTACCCACTACTGGCCTATTGCACCTGTGTTAATCACCATATGCAGGCTTCAGGGGATAGCGTGCTTAAGGGCCCTGCAGGGCAAGCCCGGCTATGTTCCATGTGTGGGTATCCCCTGTGAGTAACAGTGTCACGGTGTGCGTGCCGTGTGCTGAAAGTGTAATTGCGCTACAAGCTGGTTTGGCTGCTTCGCTTCCCAGCTTTGCGCCTCCCTCAGCCTCACGTACTCCCCCGCTTCTGCAACTATGCCCCTGTGAGGGCACTGTTAGCAGGGAGTCTCATTCTGATTTGGCCCTGCGGGTGGCAAACATTGAGTGCCAGCTTGCCAGGCCTGTTCCTAGGAAGGCCTCTGGCAAGAAGCGGCACCTGCATCCCAGGCCCTCCCCCTTGCTAAGGTGTATGTGGGGATTGATGAGTTTGGTGTCTATCACCCCCTTGAGATGGGGGTACTTTCCTAGGATTCTGACTCCTCTGGGATCCAGCAGGAGAGTTTCAATAGTGACCCTGGGTCGGTGTCCTGAGAGGATTCATGGTACCCTGAGGACAATGATAATCTGGTGTCATATATTTTTGATATATTGCACATTTCTACCCCTGAGGTGGCTAAGAGAAAGCAGGGGGAGCTCTTTCGCCCTGGTAAACAGCGTCCAGAGTTCCCGGAGCAGGAACATTTTACCATTTTGGTACTTAAAGAATGGGAATGTCCTAGCAGGCTGCCTGCTGTGCCCAAGGGTTGGATAAAAGGTATCCCTTTCCTGCTGATCTTGTTAAGAAGGCTTGTCCAATACTTCGGTCATGCCTTCCCCTGACACTACCTCTCTGAGGGATGGTGAGGTCCAGCGCATGTATCAATTGGTCTGCCATGCTTTTACCTGTGTGGGGGCTGGATTGCGTCCGACCTGTGCCGCTGCAATTCTGCTATTGCCCTCAAGAGGCTGCTCAAGCGTCTCCTTGATGGTGCTACAGCTGGTAGCGGGGGAGGGGGGGGGACTATAGTACTCTCTTACTTTGTTCTGATTTAGAGGCCATTTCGGGGGTTCTCCATCCTCCTCCCTTCTTTTCGGCTCCCAGAGTAGGTCTAAACAAATTGTCAGATTCAAGCATTTTCGTATGGAGACGCTACGCTCTGCTGTCAGTACTCTTCGCCTGGGCGACTTCATGACCACTGTGGACTTCAAGGATGCTTATATTCATGTGCCTATCTTCCCAGGTCATCAGGGATTTCTAAGGTTCGCGCTGGAAGATCAGCATTACCAGTCTGCGGCTCTGCCCTTCGGTATCACCTCGGCACCTCGGGTGTTTGCCTAGATTCTGGCGGGAGTGATGGCTCTGCTATGGATCCAGGGCATCCGCAACTTTCCTTACCTGGACAACATCCTGATTGTGGCCCAGTCCTTTCCTTGGGTTGAGCAGGACACTCAGCTGGTGACCTCCACTCTGGAGTCCTTCGGCTGGGTGTTCAACTTTCTAAAGTCTTCTCTGTCCCCGTCCTTGGTGAGGTCCTTTCTGGGCATTACTCTGGATACCTCTCAGGTCAAGGTGTTCCTTCCTCAGCAGAAGGTGGAGGATCTTCAGATGCAGGCTCAGCTCTGCTATCATTTCCTCATCCCTCCATCCGTCAGGGGATGCAGTTGGTGGGCCTGATGGTGCCCTGCTTCGAGGCAGTCCCCTTTGTTCAGTTTCACATGAGGCATCTTTAGTTACACCTCTTGTCATTTCGGATCGTTTGGGATCGGGACCCTGTGTCCTTGGATCAAGAGTTTGCTCTGTCCCCTCTGGCCAGACGGTCCCTCTCGTCGTGGCTGGACTCAAGGAACCTTCTAGTGGGCAGGACCTTCCTGCCCCCGTGCTGGGAGACTGTCACCACGGATGCCGGTCTGACCGGTTGGGGAGGCTTCTGGAAGTCCCTGAGGTTCCAGGGTCGGTGGAGCCCACAAGAGGATCAAAGTCCTGGAACTGAGGGCGATCAGATTGGTTCTTTCTCGCCTGACCACTCACCTTCGGGGTCGAGCTGTTCAGATCCGCTCAGTCAACCAGACGGCGGTTGCCTACATCATTCATCAGGGAGGAACTCGGAGCAAGCGAGCCTTCAAGGAAGTGTACCTGATCCTGTCTTGGGTGGAACAGCATGTTCCCGGCATCTTAGCGGTCTACATTCCCGGGGTGGAGAACCAGGGGGACGTCTTGTATGGGGGAATGGTCCCTCAACAACCGGGTGTTTCTCTCCCTGTGTCATCGCTGGGGTCAGCCGGACGTGGACCTGTTTGCATTTCATCACAATCACAAATTTCCCAGATTTGTCTCTCTGTCTCAGGTTCCTCTGGCCTTCGCCACGGATGCATTGGCTATTCCTTGGAAGAAGTTTCGGCTTCTCTATGTGTTCCCTCTGTTTCCTCTCCTGGGCAGGGTCATGCGCTAGATAGTCCAGGAGCAGGTACCAGCCATCCTGGTGGCCCCTTGTTGGCCAAGAAGGGTCTGGTTCGCAGACGTCGTTCAGTTGGCAGTAGACCGGTACGTCTTGCCCAAGGATCCACTCACTCAGGGGCAGCTACACCACCCCAATTTACAAACCCTGGCTTTAATGGCTTTGCTGCTGATACCTCCATCTTGATGGAAAAGGGGTTACTTGCTTCTGTTGTTGATACCATGATTAGGGCTAGGAAGAAGTCCTCGTCCTTCAGTTATTACAGGGTCTGGCATGCTTACATTGCCTGGTGTGAGTCCAAGTCTCTTCCCTGTAGGGTGTTTTCTTTTCCCAGGATTCTGGAATTCTTGTAACATGGTTTGGATTTGGGCCTTCAACTTAGTACGCTCAAAGGCCATGTTTATGCTCTAACAATTTTTTTCCAAAGATTTTTTGCCAATCACCGGCTGGTTAAAACTTTTTCCCAGGGTTTTTCTCATGTGCGTCCACCCCGTAAGCCTTTGCTACCAGTTTGGGATCTGAATCTGGTGTTGTCTGCTATGCAAGGGTCTCCCTTTGAGCCTATCCGTAAGGCCTCCTTGCCCATTTTGACTCTTAAGGTAGCTTTTTTGGTGGCTATCAGTTCTGTAAGGTGAGTTTCTGAGCTAGCCGCGCTTTCCTTCAAACCTCCTTATTTTGAGCGGCATCAGGATAAGGTGGTGTTTCGGCTTAAGCCAGATTTCTTGCCTAAGGTTGTGTCTACCTTTCATCTCAATCAGGACATTGTCTTGCCTTCATTGTGTTCTAATCCTGCTAATTCCAAGGAGCGGACTCTGTATTCTCTGGATGTGGTCAGGGCTCCGAAGTTCTCTTTGGTTGCTACTAAGACTATTCTAAGTGTGCCATACACTCCACTTCGATCTTCATGACATGTGGGTAATCTCCAGTAGAGGGCGAACTTCTGCAGAGATGAATATGCAAAAAAGAAAGCCCCTCCCGGTCCATATATACCTGGGACCTCCCACCAATTCCCCAGTTTCTTCTCTGCAGAGAAGGCGACAAGACAGAAGATGAGGACTTCTTTACTTACAGGTAAGCCGGGCTCGCGCCCAGCCTTCTATTATCCCTATTCCTGCCAGGACCCTTCTAAATTGCCCTTTATTGAGCATCCCAGCTTAGGCTGCGGGTCCTGGTGAAGGTAGGAGCACCCTATGGGTGCAACAGGAGCACTGCTCCACCGTGAGACCTCACTATGGGGTAGGCGGTTTTCCAGGTTTCTTGGTGATCCTGGTGTGGGATGCCCCGTCCCATTAGGCTTATGGCCAGCTCCTGGCTGGATTCCCCCCTTCCGGGTCCCTTATTCCCCTCCGGGGGGGGTTGCCTGGCCTGGCCTTTTCCCCAGCCCTTGTCCCTGCGCTGAGTGTTTTACTGTGTGTATGTGTGTGTGTGTGTGTTTGCTGCCTTCCTGGCTCACTAGGGACTGATTACAGCATGGGGGAGCTTCTCCCCCTCAGGCTGCGTTCGGGAAGGGAGCGGGGACGGGCTCTCGGCGCGGCCGCGGTAGCCCCGCCCCCTTATTTGGCGCGATTGCTGTGCTCGTTGTATAGGTGTCCGCGTTGCTGGGGGGGCGTGGCTTTCTGCGCTGGCCTGCCCTCCCCCTGCTCTCCCTCCTCAGGCACGAGGCTGCGTGGGGGCCATCTTTCTCTGGCAGGCCACATAGCAATCGGTGTGGTAAGGGCCCGATGGCCATCTTCTTAGCTTGTGTGTGTGTAGGGGCCCCTACTGGTCTCAATCCTGTGTGTGTGGGTGTGCCTTAATCGCACTGTCTGGCTGGAATACCTGTATATTTACAATGGTGTGGCTGCAAGATCAATTGCTGTGGTTTTTTACATGTAATGTTATGGCCATTTTTACACAGCTCGGCGTTTATGTTGCTTGTTTTGTGTGTTACAGGTTGCCCTGTATATGTGCATATTAAGGGGTCCCTCCTGGTCCTGGGGTCCCTAGTAAAAAAATTGTCCACCTAAAATCCTCCCACCAGGACTTTTAAGGGGCATCCCGGGTTGCTTATGCGTAATTCCCTGCGGTCTTGCGACTGACCACAAAAATTCACCATATGGAGGCTCCGCAGGATGCCGGGCCCGGGATCCCTTTGGGACAATCAGGGCCGTGTGTGGGGTGCGGGGTATCCCTTATGGGGGAGAATGTGCTGATCTGTATACCATGCGCAAAAAAGGCCATAACGCGGCAGTCTGGTACCCAGCCTTCTGGGTCGGCTCCTCCCGCTTCATCGCCTTCCCCTCCCCACCTTATCCGTACCCCAAGTGACATTGGTACCAGTGGGGAGTCGCTTTCTCATGTTTGGGCTCGGTTGGCCAGCACTGAGAAAATTATTGCTAGCACGGTGGGCAAGAAGGCCCAGGCTAAAAAGAGACATTTGTCGTCGGCCCAGCCATTGTGGGATATTGACGACAAGTCCGCTGATTTGTCCGATTATTCCCCGTTAGAGGAGGGGGAATTGTATCAGGATTCAGAGGCTGACTATGTTCAGCCTTGGAATTCCAATGTTGGGCAGGCGCTGGGGGATGCCGTTGGTACGGCCACTGTTTTGTCACATTTATTGGAGGTGTTGGATGTTGAACCGCCTGCGGCGCCCCCTCTTAAGAAGGGGGAATTTTTTGGGGCCTGCAAGCCCCATCTGGAATTCCCTACCCAGGGTCATTTTGATGCGCTGATCCTTAGAGAATGGGAGAGGCCCAGTCGGCTTCCTGCTGTGCCTCAAGGATGGGATAAGAAATTTCCTTTTCCGGTGGAGGCGGTTAAGCGCGGTCTTCTCCTCCCGAGGTCGACGCGCCAGTTTTAGATTTTACCAACTCTTCTGTGCTGAACACCCCTGATGCCACCTCCCTTAAGGATGGGCGCCTTGATCAGATGGCGTGCCTCGCATTTGCCAACGGGGGCTCGGCTCTGCGGCCTGTCGCTTGCTACCAGGTCTCTTATCAGGGACTGGCTGAATAACGCTCAGTTTGATCCAGCTTGCGCTGAGTTCGCTATCTGTAAGAAGTGCGAATTGTTCATGGATTTTGTCATGGCTGCAATGGAAGACTCTATTGTCATGTGTAGTAGGACATCAGCCTTACTGGTGGCCATGCGCAGATTGGTCTGGCTCCGTCAGTGGACAGGAGACGCTGGAGCCAAGAAGTCGCTCACAGCTCTTCCCTTCTTGGTTGCGCGGCTGTTTGGAGATAAATTGGATGCTGTTGCTAAAGGAGGTAAGTTACCTCAGCGGAGGAAACAGCGCCGCCCCTTTTGGGGGGCGGGCTCGTTCACTCCTTTTTTTCGAGGGGCCAGAGCGTCTAGGGATCTGGTCTTCTCAGGTGGCAGGGGCTCGTCCTGGAACAGAGGCAGAGGTCGGGCACGTCCTGCGGCTGCCTGGGGTTCCAAGCCCAAGCCCGCCGTTAAACCGGCTCAGCAATCAAGGGGTGCCCTCACCCGCAAGGGTGGGGGGGCGGCTGCGGCTCTTCTTCCAGGTCTGGGCCCGGGAGGTCACAGACAATTGGATCTTGGAAGTGGTCTCCTCCGGGTACAAACTGGAGTTCGAGTTCTGGCCGCCCCCAAGATTCTTAAGGTCTCGGTTGCCCTCGGACCCTCAGGCTGCGCAGGGGCTCCTGTTGGCAGTGAAAAGCCTTCTGGAAATGGGGGTTGTATGCCCGGTGCCTCCGCTGGAAAGAGGCAAGGGTTACTACTCCAACCTTTTCACGGTTCCCAAAAAGGAGGGTTCGGTGAGACCCATTCTAGATCTCAAGGTTCTCAACAGGTTTATCAGAGCCAAAAAGTTCCGCATGGAGACTCTGCGCTCGGCTATCAATTCCCTTCGCCAAGGGGATTTCATGACATCCATAGACATCAAGGATGCGTATCTGCATGTTCCGATTTTTCAGGCACATCAGAGATTCCTCCGGTTTGCGGTGGGGGATCAACATTATCAATTTGTAGCTCTTCCCTTCGGTCTGACCTCGGCACCGAGGGTCTTCACCAAGGTTTTGGCTGGCGTAATGGCTCTGCTCAGATCTCAGGGCATTCGCATTGTGCCTTATCTGGACGATCTGTTGATCTCTGCTTCTTCCCTTCAGCAGGCAGAACTGCACACCCTCCAGGTGGTGTCGACCCTGGAGAGATTCGGCTGGGTGATCAACCACACCAAGTCTGGGCATGAATCTGGATACCAGTCGGGCCAGAGTATTTCTGCCCCAGACCAAGGTGCAGGGAATTCAGGACCTGAGCCGTCTTCTTCTGGCCAGCCCTTGTCCCTCTATCCGACAGGGGATGAAACTGGTGGGCCTGATGGTGTCCTCCTTCGAGGTGGTGCCGTTTCACAATTTCACATGAGATCTCTTCAACTTCTCCTATTGACGTATTGGGTCAGGAGCCCACAGTCTTTGGATCAACCTTTCAGGATGTCTCCCAGGGTTCGGCAGTCGTTTCGGTGGTGGCTGGACTCGAGCAATCTGGTGAAGGGCAGATCCTTTCTGGTCCCTTGTTGGGAGACGGTTACCACAGATGCCAGCCTGTCAGGCTGGGGAGGTTATTGGAAGAGTCATCAGTTCAGCTGGGTTTGGGGACCCCAGGAGGTTCACACCCCCATCAATGTATTGGAGCTCCGAGCCATTCGTCTGGTTTTGGCTTGGTTAACCCCACAGTTACGGGGTCTTCCAGTTCAGGTGCGTTCGGACAACCAAACGGCAGTGGCCTACATAAATCACCAAGGAGGGACTTGCAGCAGGAGTGCCCTCAGGGAAGTCTCTCTGATCCTGCAATGGGCGGAGAGCAATGTTCTTTGCCTTTCGGCAGTCTACATTGCGGGGGTGGAGAATACGGAGGCGGATTCCCTGAGCAGGGGGTCCTCTCGCCACGGATTGTGGTCTCTGAACCCCGAGGTCTTTCTGGATCTTTGCCGCAAGTGGGGGACTCCGGAGGTGGATCTCTTTGCCTCGAGGCACAATCACAAGCTTCCGGCGTTTGTGTCTCTTTCCCAGGATCCCCTGGCCTTGGCAGTGGACGCCTTGTCTCTGGCGTGGGAGGACCTGGGTTTTCTGTACCTGTTTCCACCTGTCTCCATGCTGTGCAGGGTAGTTCGCAAACTGGTTCTAGAAGGGGCACCAGCGATTCTGGTGGCTCCAAGGTGGCCAAGAAGGGTTTGGTACGCAGACGTCGTAAGGATGGCCGTAGACCAGTGCCGGCTTCCCTTGATACCGGACCTGCTACCCCAGGGTCATCTGCTTTACCCCAATTTACAAACGCTGGCTTTGACGGCCTGGCTGCTGAAACCTTCATCTTGAAAGAGGAAGGTTTGTCTGAGGCGGTTGTTCAGACCCTGATTAGGGCTAGGAAGCGGTCCTCTTCTGGCATTTACTATAGGACTTGGAGGTCCTATATTTATTGGTGTGAGGCTAGGGCCTTGCCTTGCAGGGTTTTTTCTGTACCTAGGATTTTGGAGTTTCTTCAGCATAATCTGGACCTGGGGTTCCAGCTTAGTACTCTAAAAGGACAGGTTTCTGCTCTGTCGGTTTTCTTCCAGAGGTCTTTTGCCTTACACCCGCTGGTTAAGACTTTTTTCCAAGGGGTGGCGCATGTGCGGACCCCTCGAAAAGCTGTAGTTCCTGTTTGGGATTTGAATTTGGTTCTTTCGGCTCTGCAGGGTCCTACTTTTGGGCCGTTACAGGATATTGCCCTTTCAGTTTTCAGGCAGAAGGTTGCCTTCTTGGTGGCGATTACCTCGGTTCGACGTGTCTCTGAGTTGGCGGCTCTGTCGATTCAGGCCCCTTACTTTGAGAGACACCAGGATAAGGTGGTGTTTCATGTTAATCTGGATTTCCTTCCTAAGGTGGTGTCTGCTTTCCACCTCCATCAGGATATTGTTCTCCCTTCCTTGTGTCCTAAGCCTAACAATGACAAGGAGAGAGTTTTGCACAATTTGGACGTTGTCTGCTGTGTGAAGTACTATTTGGTGACTACTTCCTTCCGCAAGACGGACGCTTTTTTCGTGGTGCCCTGCGGGCCCAGGAAAGGTTTGGCACCTGCTAAGTCTACGATTAGCAAATGGATTTGTCAGGCCATTGTTGGGGCCTATTCTGCTAAGGGGAGGACTCCCCCTTTTAGGGTTACCGCGCACTCTACCCGTGCTGTGGGTGTATCCTGGGCTTTTCAGCACCAGGCTCCTGTTGAACAAGTTTGTAAGGCTGCTACTTGGTCTTCTGTTCATACTTTTTCCAAGTTTTACAAGGTTGATGTGCGGGCTTCAGCGGATGCTGTTTTTGGCCGCAAGGTTCTGCAAGCTGCAGTGGTTTGAGTTAGTGCATTCTTTACTGTTTATGGTTCCCACCCTTGACGGACACTGCTATTGGATGTCCCAACTGTCAAGACTTATTGAAGCGGAGTGTATGTCACACTTGGAATAATACAGTTTTGTGATTACTCACCTTTAAAACGGATATTATAAGTGTGACATACACTCCGCTTCACCCACCCTGTTTGGTATTCTGGATCCTTTATATGGTGAACTATTGGTTTTTTGTTTGAATTGTTATATTTGGTTCTTCCTGGTCCCTTTACTGCTATCTGACACTGGGGAATTGGTGGGAGGTCCCAGATAGTTATGGACCGGGAGGGGCTTCTTTTTGCATTCATCTCTGCAGAAGTTCGCCCTCTACTGGAGAATAACCCAACTGTCAAGACTTATTGAAGCGGAGTGTATGTGACACTTATAATATCCGTTTTAAAGGTGAGTAATCACAAAACAGTATTTTTTCGGTGTCAGTCTCCGCGCTGACTTGGTTGCACTGGTTGCGTATAGAAAATTACGCTGCCGCCACGCGCTCCTTGGGCTCCACGGTTGGCGGCGGCATTACCCCATGCGCTGTTGCGCTGTTATTGGCTGCTTGTCACGTGTGCTGCTTTGCGCTCTTCGGGGGGGGGGCCCACGGTTGGCGCGTTCTGCGTCACCGTCTCAGCGGCACCATTTTTCGCTGGATTCGGCTGCTGCGTGACTGGCATCTACCTACCACGGTCCGTGAGTGCCCTCGCTGGCGGCTTTATTTACCCTATGTCATTATACATGTCACTTATTGGGTTCTCTTCGCTTATGTCTTTCAGACGGGTCGAGCTCTATTGGTTTCTCCCGTCTCTTCTCCCTCTATTTAGTTATTAAACTTGTGAGGCCTAGTGTTTAAATTAATCCCATTTCCTTAGCGGGCTATTGGGGCATCCCGGGTTGCTTTTATATCGTGAATCCCTATCGGCTTATTGTGCCGCTATAATCACCATATGGAGGCGTCTCAGGATAATGTGCTCGGGGTTCCTTCAGGACAAGCCCGGCTGTGTGTAGCTTGTGGGGTGTCCCCTACTAGTGCTGACAATGTGTGGGTCTGTATACCTTGTGCCCAGCAGGTGCTTGCGCAGCAGCCTGGTTTACCAGTAGCTGGGCCTGCGCCACTTATGGCTTCACCTACTCCCTCAAACTTTAATTTTACTCCTATTGAGTTGCATACCAGTGGGGATTCTCAACCTGATGTGTCTTCCAGATTGGCTAGTGTTGAGAAGTTGCTGGCTAATACCCTGGCGCGTAAGGCCTCTGCTAAAAAGCGGCACTTGACGCCTGATGTCACTCTGTTCCCTATGGAGGCTGATGAGTTTTTGGAACTGTCTGGTTATAACCCCTTGGAAGAAGGGGAATTATTCTCTGAGTCATCTGATGGGAGGCCCAAGGGTCATGATGATTCTTGCTCTGACCCCTGGGTCCCAGATGATACTGATAGGCTGTTGACTCAGATTTTTGAGGTGCTGTCTATCCCCCGGCTGCGGCCCCCAGGCAGCAGGGGGAATTGTTTCATACTGCTAAGCCACGCTTGGAATTTCCTGAGCAAGCCCATTTTTAATAATCTCATGCTCAAGGAATGGGAGCGTCCCAGCAGACTTCCCGGTGTCCCTAAGAGTTGGGATAAAAGGTATCCCTTTCCTGCTGATGTGGTGATGCGCTGGTCATCCCCTCCAGAGGTGGATGCCCCGGTCCTAGGGTTGTCCAACACCTCTGTCATGCATTCCCCTGACTCTACTACGCTGCGGGATGGTCTGGACCGGCGTATTGATCAGCTGGCGTCCCATGCCTTTGCCTGCGTGGGGACGGCGCTGCTCCCGGTCTGTGCCTCTGCCATTACAGCTGTGGCTATTAGGACCCTGCTGAGAAGTGTCCTAGATGATGTGTCTAGTGAGGAGTTTAATGCTCTCTCTCGTTGTGAGGTTTTGTGACTTATGTCCTCTCTGCCTTGGATGATACCATTAGGATGTGTGGCAGAACCTCTGCCCTTGTGGTGGCTATACGCCGCTCGGTGTGGCTGCGCCAGTGGGCTACTGACAACGCTGCCAAGAAGGCTCTCACTGGTTTCCCCTTCAAAGGACTACGCCTGTTTGGGGACCGCCTGGACCTGTTTGCTAAGGGAGGCAGGTTACCCCAGCGCAGGCGGCAGTCTCGGCCCTTTCTGGGACAGGGTTCCTTTTCTTACCCCTACCGTGGAGCCAGACAGGGGAGGGGGGGTCTCCCTTACCGGGGCTCGAGGAGATTTCTGGGGTAGGGGCAGAGGACGTGGGTGCCCTGGCTCATCCTGGGGCTCCAAACCTAAGTCTTCTCCCAAGCCCCCTCAGGAATGAAGGGGCACCCTCACCCATCCGGGTGGGGGGCGGCTTCAGCATTTTGCTCACGTCTGGAGGCTTCATGTCTCAGACCGGTGGTTTCAGGAGGTAGTGTCCTCTGGTAACAAGATAGAGTTTGCTGCCTGGCCGCCCCCAAGATTCATCAGATCCCGGATCTCTCAGGACCCTATGTCAGCTCAGGCTCTAGTTCTGGTGGTGCAAAGCCTTCTGGAGCTGGGGGTCATCTGTCGGGTCCCCTTACGAGAAAGGGGCAAGGGTTTCTATTCCAACCTTTTCACCGTGCCCAAAAGAGATGGGTCAGTCAGGCCCATCCTGGACTTGAAGATCCTCAACAAATTTGTCAGGTGCAGGTGCTTTCGCATGGAAACTTTGTGTTCTGTCATCAGTTCCCTGCGTCTAGGGGACTTCATGACCTCTGTGGACATCAAGGATGCTTACCTTCATATTCTTGTTTTTCCAGGTCATCAAAGATTCCTCAGGTTCGCTCTGGAGGATCAGCACTACCAATTTGTGGCATTGCCCTTCGGTCTCACTTCAGCTCCCAGGGTGTTCACCAAGGTTCTGGCAGGAGTGATGTCTCTGCTCAGGTCTCAGGGCATTCACGTGCTGCCCTATTTGGACGACATTCTCATCACTTCTCAGTCCCTTCAACAGGCAGAGCGGGATACTCAGCTAGTAGTGTCCACTCTGGAGTCATTTGGCTGGGTGATCAACCATCCCAAAACTTCCCTGTCTCCCTCATTGGTGACTCCTTTCCTGGGAATGAATCTGGATACAGTTCAGGCAAGGATTTTTCTTCCTCAGCAGAAGGTGGACAGTCTGCTAGCCCAGGTTCAGTTCCTGCTATCTTGCCCTCATCCCTCCATCAGGCAGGAGGGTGCGCCTGATGGTGTCGTGCTTCGAGGCAGTCCCTTATGCCCAGTTTCAGATGAGGCCTCTGCAACTCCACCTCTTGTCAGTATGGGACAAGGATCCTGCGTCCCTGGACTAGCTCCTTGTGCTGTGCCCCCTAGTCAGGCGGTTCCTCTCGTGGTGGCTGGACTCCAGGAACCTGTTGGGGGGCAGATCCTTTCTGGCCCCCTGCTGGGAGACATTCACCACGGATGCCAGTCTGACAGGTTAGGGGGGCTTCTGGAAGTCCCTCCAGTACCGAGGGCGGTGGGGCCCTTAGGAGGCCCACACGCCTATCAACATTCTGGAACTGAGGGCGATCAGGTTGGTTCTGGCAAACTTGACCCTGCACCTACACCCATCACAATCACAAGCTCCTGGCCTTTGTCTCCCTGTCCCAGGATCCTCTGGCCTTGGCCACGGATGTGCTAGCAATGTCATGGCGGGACTTTCAGCTCCTGTATGTCTTTCCCCCATTCCCTCTGTTGGGCAGGGTTCTGCGCAAAATAGCTCAGGAGGGGGTGCCGGCAATCCTGGTGGCCCCCCGGTGACCAAGAAGTGTGTGGTTCGCAGACGTGGTGCAGCTGGCAGTAGATCAGTACGTTCTGCCCAGGATGCCAGACCTGCTCACTCAGGGTCACTTACGCCATCCCAATTTACAAACTCTGGCTTTGACGGCCTGGCTGCTGAAACCTCCATCTTGATGGAGAAGGGGCTGCCTGCCTCTGTTGTTGATACCATGATCAAGGCTAGAAAGAAGTCTTCTTCTTCCATTTACTATAGGGTTTGGCGTGCCTACATTGACTGGTGTGAGTCTAAGTCTCTTCCCTGTCGTGTGTTCTCTATTTCCAGGATCCTGGAGTTCCTGCAGCTGGGGCTCCAACTCAGTACTCTGAAGGGTCATGTCTCTGCCCTGGCTGTTTTCTTCCAGAGGTCCTTTGCCCAGCATTCTCTGATCAGGACTTTTTTCCAGGGGGCTACTCATGTGCGTCCCCCACGTAAGCCTATGTTGCCTGTTTGGGATTTGAACTTGGTCTTGTCTGCCTTGCAGGGTGCTCCCTTTGAACCTGTGCAGGATGCTGCCCTGGCCATTCTTACTCTCAAGGCTGTCTTTTTGGTAGCTATCACTTCTGTTAGGCGTGTTTCTGAGTTGGCGGCGCTTTCCATCCAGCCCCCCTACTTTGAGAGACACCAGGGCAAGGTGGTGTTTCGCTTCAAACCAGACTTTCTGCTTAAGGTCGTGTCTGCTTTTCATCTGAATCAGGACATTGTTTTTCCTTCCTTGTGCCCTAATCCTGGTAACGCTAAGGAGAGGGTTTTGCATTCCTTGGATGTGGTTAGGTGCCTGAAGTACTATCTGGTGGCTGCTGCACCTTTCAGAAAAACTGATGCTCTTTTTGTGGTCCCTTCTGGTCCTAGGAAGGGTTTGGCTCCTGCCAAATCTACTATCAGCAAATGGATCCGTCAGGCTGTGATTCAGGCCTATTCTGCTAAGGGGAAGAATCCTCCCTTCCACATTACTGCTCATTCCACTCGTGCTATTGGTGCCTCTTGGGCTTTTCAGCACCAGGCTTCTGTTGAACAAGTTTGCAAGGCCACTACTTTGATGTTGGGGCCTCAGCTGATGCTGCTTTTGGCTGCAAGGTTCTGCAGGCGGCAGTGGTCTGACCTGTCTGTTGTTACCTTTGGGGATCCCACCCTACTTTATGGACACTGCTATTGGATGTCCCAAGTGTAATGATTCTTATCTGGAGCAGGACGTACTGTATACTAAGAATAATACAATTCTGTGATTACTCACCTGTAGAATTGGTATTATAAGTATACAGTACGTCCTGCTCCACCCCACCCTTGGTTTTGCATTATCCTAGGATCCCATGTATGGTGATTGTTATCATTGTTATAGTTACTGGTTTATTCTGTTATCTTTCTCCCGGCTTCTCGTTAACTGCTTTTCAATGCTGGGGATTTGTGGGAGGTCCCGTGTATTTGAGGGGCCGGCAGGAGCCAATTTCGTGGTCTCTGCAGTCCAGCGCCATCTGGAGGAGTAATACCCAAGTGTAATGATTCTTATCTGGAGCAGGACGTACTGTATAATCACAATACCAATTCTACAGGTGAGTAATCACAGAATTGTATTATTTGTGTGTGTTTTTATTTTTTTACTGTTAACCCTTTGTGAACTGGTAAGGGATCCATGAGACCCCTATACCAGTTCACTAGGCTTGGGGGCTGGTAAGTCACCTGCGGCAAGCCCCAATTAACCCCTGGGCCCCCATTACCTGCCTCTCCAAAGCCCTGGGGGGCAGACAAGCCCGCGACCCACAAAGGCCCTGGTCTGCAAGCCCCTCATAGCTGGTGCCCATCTATTTATTCTTAATATTTAAGGGTTTTTAACCCTTAAAATAAAAGAAACTATATAAAAGGCTTCCAGCAGCAGGAGAGAGGTCAGAATGACCGGCAGGGACGAATGGGATGAATGGGAGGTAAGTATATAAAAAAAAAAAAAAAAGATTTAAAATATATATTTTTTGCTTGTGTGTGTGTGTCCCTATACCAGTTCATAAGGCTTGGGGGGCTGGCAAGTCTCCTACTGCAAGCGGGTGACTTTCCATTAACCCCTGAATCCCCATTTCCTGCCTCTCGAAAGCCCCGGTGGGGGGGGGGGGGGGGGGGCGGAAGAAGAGCCTGTGGGCCCACAAAGTTTTAACCCTTAAAAACCACACCAATTTTATTTAACTTTATAGTGTGGATAGTAGTTGTATATTATTTGTACATATTCCAAAGTGCTCAGTTTGGGAGGTCTCCTGGGCAGAAACTACTGATACATATGTGGCACCATTGTTATTGACCTTTCACATACAATATGGCTTTCTGGAATAAAATAAAACATTTTTATTTAAAATAAACGAGAAACATGTAAAAAACATCATTTTTATTTTTTGTTTTTACAATCTGCACTCAAAAATATCTTAAAAAATACTACAAAAATTACAAACAAGACATTTCAACTTTCGCTTCAGTCACTTGACCTACCTCTATTTGTATTTTTTTTTTTAGTTTATTTAAACAAAACACCTTTCAAGAAGGACAAACTGGAACAGGCAAGAACTTAATAAGCATGGAGAAAATACAGAAGACTGTTTCTTTACACCAAGATTTATTGTTCAGCACTAGGGAGGGTAAATGCCCTCTACCCAGTGGCACTATGGATGAAGAAACATTTTCATCACCTGCAGCTTTACCTCTGCTAACAGAAAAAGGTTATAATCTAGTTCTTGGCACAAGCAAAACAATTCTACAGTTACATTTTGTCTTTAGCAGCTCTCCCATCATATTTAGGAGTTAAACCTCCAGATTAAGTGCCCCTCTGCCCAGTGCCAGCCTCCATTTACAAGGAGATTAATCTCTGCCTCTCCACATTCCCATTCCATCTATTACAATGAAGGGAGCAGGCACAGGAGTGGATGCTGGTCTTGATGAGCAGGCCATTCCCTTGTAATTGGAGAGCAGGATAC
The DNA here is from genome assembly GCA_027917425.1 of Gastrophryne carolinensis. Classification (NCBI taxonomy): domain Eukaryota; kingdom Metazoa; phylum Chordata; class Amphibia; order Anura; family Microhylidae; genus Gastrophryne; species Gastrophryne carolinensis. Next base: position 469,858,484 of record CM051235.1, read on the forward strand.
TCTGTCTTGGCAATCAGTAAGTATGAATTCACTGGAACAGGACAGACGAACTGTGCAGGAGAGTAGATTTTTGTTTTGGCCCAAGCTTTTTTTTTTTTCAATATATACTTTGTTAAAGGGACATTCCAGGCAAAAGTTTATTTTAGCCAGCTTTCTGCTCTTCCCATGCTGGCTGTGTAGGGCTGCATCTTTCATTCATCCTGCTTTATATATATATATATATATATATATATATATATATATATATATATATATTCTTGATAAGCCCTAGTGAACACTTTCCCTTCTACTGGATTTTCCATGCAAGGATGAGTCATGGGGCTCTGCTTCCTTCAGTGTTAACATCCCTCAGAAGTAAAATTTACTGAGGAGACTGAGTATGATGAATCCTTAGAAAGGAGCAAATTTATCAGGAAACACTAAGTGCTGGTGAATGAAAGGTGCAATCCATGACAGCCAGCATGGAGCATACAGAAAGTAGACTATAATAAAAAATATGCCCTTGCTCTATTGCCGCACCTCAACCCTCTTTTTGTCCTTTACCACATCAGTTGATGAGGAGGCGTCCTTATTATCCTTATGAGTAAAACTAAAATCGCACATCCTACCAGGAGTCTCCCAATAGTTTTTGAAGTGAAATCTGAGGATCAGAAACGATAAGCAGCGATATGAATGTTAATGTTCAATGAATTACTGTTCAATCGGTGAGTGGAATCGTTGCATATCTAGTGATGTCATCTACATGGTGGAGCCTCCTGATAGGTTGTGTGCCAGAAAGTAGACTAAATTACCCCATTTCCTTAAAGAGGACCAACACCCAGGGGTGATCGGCCCGGAAATCTATAAGATTCCCGGGCCGATCACCTCCCACCCCGATCGGGATGTCCCGCGGGGTGAAACCCCCCAGAAACCCCCAAAACAGCTTACCTGATCCGCCGCCGCCTCCCGCGCGCCCCTCCAGACGTGCGCGTGCTCGCGCCGGCCCTCTGTGAATGGCCGGCGTGGGCACGCGCGCGCCGAGAGTGACGCGCGGGAGGCGGCGGCGGAAGCGGCTTGGACGTTCCTGATCCCCGCCTGGACGTTGGCGGGGATTGGCTGCGGCGTTCACGTGGGAGCGGGGAGAGGTGAGTTTTTTGGGGTTTCTGGGGGGTTTCACACAGCGGGGTGCCCCGCCGAAGTGGACCAAAACCCAGGATAGTCAAAATCCTGGGTGTTGGTCCACTTTAAATTACCTTTAATTCTTCACATGGAATTTGATCATTGAGGCCTTATGTAGTTTATTATATTTTTAGATTAATAGTCCTTTTGATATGTTTGCATTTATATTCAGCTCCTTAAAGTTTTTAGCATGGTCCGGCTGGAGTATCTTGAGCTCAACTTAATTACCTACATGGATTTTTAATGAATCTTACCCACTTACCCAAAAGGTTTTTTCAATCATAGTGGTGATGTTAGGAAAAAGTAAGTATTTCTTTAAATGCTGGGCTCACATGAAGCAGCACTGGGTAAGTGAAGTTTATTTGGGGACTCTGCAGACCAGGGTTCCCCAGACTGGGCATTGCTAGGTGACGTTAAGTAACTCTCCACTGTGGTTTTAGGGGTCATGGGTGGCAGAAGGGGTGGGTTAAAGTCTATTATTCATAGCACCACGGATTCTAGAGCCCTCTTCCTTCCTGCTACACTCCAGTCCTAACTCCCAGCCTGCAATCACAACAATAAAAAAATCTCCACCAAAAAATAACCCTTTTCAGCATTAAAGAGGAGCATCCACTGACCTAGAGTCTATAGGATTTAAGGGCCGATTGTTTCCCTCTATGTGGGGCATCCTGATTGCGGTTTGTGTAGAATAGCACTTTTCACGCGATTTCACAGTGCACAGTAATTTTGAAAGGGGGCTGGCTGGCCACACCTGCAATGACGGGGGCCTTGGGCCTTACAGTGGAGGACAGGAGGTGGGGGCGGGGCGACTGCATTTGCACGGTCCACGGCCCGCCCCCTTCTCCCTAGCAGCGCAAGGCACCGTCATCTTGTGTGGTGTACGGAGTTCCCTGCTGCACCTCCAGATCGAATCGAATCTGACATTGTTCATGTTGTTGCGGAGTGGGGGTCTGGAAGCTGCTGCAACCTTGGCTGGTGGGTTGATCTCAGCTGCAGGGAGGTGCATTTCCGGTAGTGCAGGCAGGTCTGATCATTAGTTCGACAGGCAGGAGGGTGTGGGTTGGACCAGCGCTCCAGCTGTATTGCTTAGCAGTTAGAGCCGCCATTTTACCATGTCGGAGGCATTAGGGTTTCGTATTTTAATGGATAGTGGTGCCGCATGTCCCGAGTGCCCCTGACCTTGGACTAAGAACCCCTGTGCACTGGGTTGACTACTGTCCTTGGGTTCTTACGCAGCTGGCAGCTTCTGGGCCCAGTTGGATCGTCCAGTTTTGCCTGTGGCTTCAAGCTCAGACCCGTTAGAATGGGATACCCCCTTGGGGGCTGCCAGGTCCATTTTGGTACCAGGGTCCGCCCACGGATGAAATTCCTCCTTCGAACGTGGCAGACAGGGTGGCTCAGTTAATGAGGTGAGGAAGTTTCGTCCAGGAACAGAGGGAAACCGAAAGCCACACATGCGCTAGGGAACCCTCCGGATCACTTAATGGATCAGATTGAGGAGCTTATTAAGACAATATTGGAGGTGCTGCACCTTGCTTCGCCTCGGCCGAGGTGGCAGAAGAAGGGTGAACCCTACAAGCGCCAGAAGGTCAGGCAGGTTTGGTGGGAGAAGCTGGATAAGCTTCCATCTCTTCCAAAGGTACTGGATGCCAAGTACCCTTTTCTGGAGGAGGTGGTCAGGGTTTGGTCTGCGCCACCTGAGGTAGACGAAACAGACCCGGCGGATAGGAGGTTGGACTAACTGGCCAGATATGCGTTCTCCGCAGTAGGATCGGCCATGCGTCCAACTTGCGCCATGTCCATGGCGGCTACGGCAGGCAAGGTCTGGATGAAGCAGCAGAAGGAGGCGTTTGTGACATGGAGGTTCGCTCTCCTTGGCACGTTGCTTGAACTCATTCGCTCAGATACACTGTATTGGCTATGGACGACTTGGTGCATCTGGTGCCTAGGGGACTGGCCTTGCTCAGAGGCACTGTGGGATGTTCAGACGGTCCTGTCCACGCTGGAACTTTTCGGATGGGTGATCAACTACCCCAAGTCCCAGATGGCTCCCTGCATGGTGACGACCTATTTAGGTATGACATTGGATAGTCAACGGGCTGGGTCCTCCTCCTTGTGCAGAGGTGCATGGCTCTTCTGGACAACTAGACAGTTCAGGCTCTTGGGGACCAGCGGGAGAGCAGTCTTCCAATTAGTGTGTTGGAACTGAGGGCGATTCTGCTGGTTTTCAGGCATTGGTCTGCCCAGCTCCGATGCCTTCTGGTCAGGGTACCTCTGACACATGTTAAAAAAAATGTTTATTTTATTTTTCATTTATGTATGTTTTTTGTTCGTTTTTGGGGTTTGTTATTATTTTGAGTACTTTCCCTACCCCATTTTGTGCAGGGCAATCGCCCTGATGTTGCCTCCAAATTGATGCTTGTTGAATTATTATTTTGTTATTTATTTTTTAAATGTATGAATTTATTTATTTATTTTTTTTGTTTTCTTTTCAGGTATCCGCAGGGGCTCCTGGAGCCGTGGCAGATCCTCTGGTCGTCCTGGTCTCTCATGGGACCCCAAGCCCAAACCTTCTCCCAAGCCCCCTCAGGCATGAGGAGGCGCCCTCACCCATCCGGGTGGGGGACGGCTTCGGCTCTTTGCTCATGTCTGGAGGCTCCGCGTCTCAGACCGGTGGATTCAGGAGGTGGTGTCCTCCGGTTACAAGATAGAGTTTGCAGCATGGCCGCCCCCCAGATTCATCAGATCCCGGATGCCTCAAAATCCTCTGTCAGTTCAAGGGTTGCACCTTGCGGTTCAACGTCTGTTGGAGTCAGGGGTCATTTGTCAGGTGCCTCCCCAGGAACCGGGTCGGGGTTTCTACTCCAATCTTTTCACGGTTCCCAAGGACGGGTCCTTGAGGCCCATCCTGGACTTGAAGGGTCTCAACAAGTTTGTCAGGCATCAGAGATTTCTCAGGTTTGCCCTAGAGGATCAGCATTACCAGTTTGTGGCCTTACCGTTCGGTGTCACCTCAGCGCCTCGGGTGTTCACCAAGGTGCTGGCGGGCATGATGGCTCTGCTGCGGAATCAGGGCATTCACATTCTCCCTTACCTGGACGACATTCTGATTGCGGCTCAGTCTCTTCATCAGGCCGAGAAGAATACTCGGGTGGTGACCTCCACTCTCGAGTCCTTCGGCTGGGTGATCAACTTTCCCTAGTCTTCACTATCTCCGTCTTTGGTGAGGTCCTTTCTGGGCATGACTCTGGATACCTCTCAGGTCAAGGTATTCCTGCCTCAGCAGAAAGTGGAGGGCCTTCAGAAGCAGGCAGTTAGTGGGTCTGATGGTGTCCTGCTTCGAGGCAGTCCGTTTTGCTCAGTTTCACATGAGCTCTCATTAGTTGCACTTCTTGTCAGTCTGGGATCGGGACCCTGTGTCCCTGGACCAGTAATTTGCTCTGTCCCCCCTGGCCAGACAGTTCCTCTCGTGGTGGCTGGACTCAGGGGATCTTCTAGTGGGCAGGACCTTTCTGCCCCCGTGCTGGGAGACTGTCACCACAGATGCCAGTCTGACCGGTTGGGGGGGCTTTTGGAAGTCTCTGAAGTTCCAGCGTCGGTGGGGCCCCCAGGAGGCCCATGCTTCCATCAATGTCCTGGAACTGAGGGCGATCAGGTTGGTTTTTTCTCAAGACTTAAAGGAGCCGCAGCACTCAACCCTGTTAGCTTGCAGACCAACCTATAATCTGTGTCTAAATCTGGTAAAAACAGGCTCGGTCACACACATCTACAGAAGTATGCTAAGCTGCACCACCACGCCAAGGTGCCTCTATGCAGTCCTAACTCTAATCTATGAGAGCCCCATTTGGGACATACAATGCAAGAGATAAAATGGGAGCAGCTTACCTGAGGTTGCCCTAAACCTCATGCGCAAGCCATGGGGTGGAAGGGTCAAGACCTTGCAATACAGTCTAGACCCCACACTCCATGTGCTTGCACAAATTCAAAGTGAACAAGAGGGGAGTGGCAGCTGCTCAGACCATTTTATAACTAACCTGGGAGGTGCAAGTCAGCAGGGCAGTTAGGTTACTAAAGGCTTAAAGGAGCCGCAGCACTCAACCCTGTTAGCTTGCAGACCAACCTATAATCTGTCTCTAAATCTGGTAAAAATAGAGGCTCGGTCACATACATCTGCAGAAGTATGCTAAGCTGCACCACCACGCCAAGGTGCCTCTATGGGTGCAGTCCTAACTCTAATCTATGAGAGCCCTGCTCTGCTGACTTGCACCTCCCAGGTTAGTTATAAAATGGTTTGAGCAGCTGCCACTCCCCTCTTGTTCACTTTGGTTCTTTCTCAGCTGACCACGCACCTTCGGGGTCGGGCTGTTCAGATCCACTCGGACAATCAGACGGCGGTTGCCTACATCAATCATCAGGGAGGGACTTGAAGCAAGCGAGCCCTCTAGGAAGTGTCTCTAATACTGTCTTGGGTGGAGGAGAATGTCCCTTGCATCTTGGCGGTTTACATTCCGGAGGTGGAGAACCAGGAGGCAGACTCCCTGAGCAGGGGGACATCTCGGCTGGGGGAATGGTCCCTCAGCAGCAAGATATTTCACTCCCTGTGTCACCGCTGGGGTCAGCCGGTTGTGGACCTGTTTGTGTCCCGCCACAACCACAAGTTTCCCAGGTTTGTCTCCCTGTCACAGGACCCTCTGGCCTTCGCCACGAATGCGTTAGCAATGCCTTGGATGGAGTTTCGGCTTCTCTATGTGTTCCCACCCTTTCCTCTGCTGGGCAGCGTACTGCGCAAGATAGCCCAGGAAGGGGTACCAGCCATTCTGGTGGCCCCCTGTTGGCCAAGGAGGGTGTGGTTTGCAGACGTCGTGCAGTTGGCAGTAGATCAGTATGCCCTGTCCAAGGATCCAGATCTGCTTACTCAGGGACATTTGTGCCATCCCAATTTACAAACGCTGGTTTTAACGGCTTGGCTGCTGAAACCTTTATCTTGATGGATAAGGGTTTGCCAGCTTCTGTTGTTGATACCATTATTAGGGCTAGGAAGAAATCCTTTATCTACTACAGGATCTGGCATGCTTACATTGCCTGGTGTGAGTCCAAGTCTTTTCCTTGTCGGGTGTTTTCTATCCACAGGATTCTGGAATTTTTGCAACATGGTTTGGATTCGGGCCTTCAACTTAGTACCCTCAAGGGACAGGTGTCAGCTCTGGCAATTTTTTTCCAAAGATCCTTTGCCAATCACTGGTTGGTTAAGTCTTTTTTCCATGGAGTTACTCATGTGCGTCCGCCACGTAAGCCTTTGCTATCGGTTTGGGACCTGAATCTGGTATTGTCTGCTCTGCAGGGTCCTCCCTTTGAGCTTATCCGTGGGGCTGCCTTGCCCATTCTGACTCTTAAGGTGGCCTTTTTGGTGGCCATTACTTCTGTTAGGCGAGTTTCTGAGCTGGCGGCGCATTTTCATCAAACCTCCTTATTTTGAAAGTCATCAGGATAAGGTGGTGTTTCGGCCTAAGCCGGATTTCTTGCCTAAGGTTGTGTCCGCTTTTCATCCCAATCAGGACATTGTTTTGCCTTCTTTGTGTCCTAACCCTGCTAATTCCAAGGAGTGGACCCTTCACTTTTTGGATGTTGTCAGGGCTCTGAAGTTTTATTTGGTTGCTACAGGAAATCTGACGCTCTTTTTGTTCTTCCTGCTGGACCTAGGAAGGGTTTGCCTCCGGCTAAATCCACCATCAGCAAGTGGATCCGTCAGGCAGTGGAGCAGGCCTATTCTGCTAGGGGGAAGGTTCCTCCTTTTAGGGTTACTGCTCATTCCACTCGTGCTGTTGGTGCCTCTTGGGCTTTTCAGAACCAAGCTTCTGTTGAATATGTTTGTAAGGCCGCTACTTGGTCTTCTGTTCATACTTTTTCCAAGTTTTACAAGGTTGATGTTAAGGCCTCAGCTGATGCTGCTTTTGGCCGCAAGTTACTTCACGCTGTACTGGTTTGAACTGCCTGCTGTTACTCTTTGGGGATCCCACCCTACTTTTGGACACTGCTTTTGGATGTCCCAGTTGTAATTAATTTGTGAAGCAGGCCGTGCCATGCAATGGGAAAAAGACAATTCTGTGAGTACTCACCTGTAGAATTGCTTTTACCATGCATGGCACGGCCTGCTTCACCCCACCCTTGTTATCATTATGGTGATGGTTCCATGTTCGTTGGGGTTTTTTCTTACCTTTTTTGCCTTTATTAGCTCCCGGTTTCTTGAATAACTGCTTGTCAAACACTGGATAAGTCTATGGTGATTCCGTTTTATGGTACCGGGAGGATCCACAACTCTTCTGCAGTACACTGCGCCACCTTGTGGCAGATTACCCAGTTGTAATGAATTTGTGAAGCAGGCCGTGCCATGCATGGTAAAAGCAATTCTACAGGTGAGTACTCACAGAATTGTCTATTTTCTCTCCTAAACTCTAGATGTGTCTTATAGTGTGAAAAATAAGGTATTCATATGTATTGTATTATTGGGCCTTTTTTCAATGCAGGGTGTATAAGTAACCCCTCCTCTTGTTATTTAGCATATTTATGAGGATTTTGTATTATTGAGCAGTTTTTTCACTCTAGGATAAGCCTTGGAACCTCAATTTGGTGTTCTCAGCTCTACAGACGTCCCCTTTAAGCCAGTGGCTGTGGTCCCACTTTTACTTTTGGATGTAGCCGTTGTAGTAGCAATTACCTCTATTAGTAGGGTACTAGAAATTGCAGCATCGACAGTTAAGTCACCTTTACTTGTGCTACATAACAAGAATAGGGTTTTCCAGACAGTACTTTTTTTCTCCTTGTCTTTTCTCGTTCAATAATTTTTATTTGAAGATAAGAAAATATACAGCAATATTTCCATTAAATCATAGAAATTATCTTTCCAAAAAAAAATGGTATAAAATGTTCAGGTCTGTTGACCAGCATCACAGTTGTTAATGTATATAATAAACACCTATAATAAAATTTTATAAAGAAAAAATATATATAAAAAAAAGAAAATAGGAAGGAGGGAGGGAGGGGAGGGAAGGAGCTAAAGGGGAGGAAGAGGAAGGGTAGAAAAGAAGGGAGCACAACCCTAAAAGGAGTAAAAAAGTTATCTCAAGCTATGCAGGAAGACGCCTAACAAAAAAGGAAAGGAACCCACCCAGTTCCCTATAAAAAAAAAAAAAATGCCGCCGGGGAGAGATCACCCGCGTCTCAAGATCAGACCTCCAATAGGCCAATATCGAAATCAACTGGTAGGTATTCTTGAATCCAAGGCTCCCAGATTTCCCGAAATCTCTCCAGAGTGCCATCATGCAATGAATTCATTTTCTCCATAGCCATAATATTAGAAACCGAATTCTTGAATTCCCTAAAACTTAGTTTAGGGGATTTCCAGGACCTGGCGATCACTAATTTGGCCCCTGTTAAAAGGTGGTAAATAAGACTTTTGCCATTTTTAGTGGCCGCAGCTACCGGGCCATTTATCAATGCAATCCAGGGGTCGGGTGCTAGGGTAATATCTAGTACTTTGCTGATAGCATCGAAAATCTTTTGCCAGAATATCTTAACTAAGTGGCAGTCCCACCAGATATGAGACTGTGTTCCCACTGCATCACATCCCCTAAAACAAGATTTACCTTCGTCTCCGGTGGTGTGACAAAGACGGTCTGGAACCAAGTGCCATCTTAAAAACACTTTAACATTGATCTCTATCGAGTTCACTGATGCAGCCCGACCAAAGGAAGCCAGCCAGCCTTTCTGCCAGTCTTCTTCAGAATGTTGTATACCTAGATCCCTCTCCCACCAGTGTTTAAGCATATTTCTAGAATCACTATGGGTCTTACAAAGCTGTTCATATACCTCTGATAGCGAGCCCCGAGCTCTAGGGTATTGTTTACACCTCACTTCAAACGATTGAGGTTGGTCTACATTTCCACCGATTCGGATTAATGACTTAATGAAATGAGAGACTTGTAAATAATCAAATAACTCCTTCCCCAATAGGCCATATTTTTCCGAGAGCTGAGGAAAAGGGATTATACTCGATCCCTGCATACAATCTGATATATATCGAATGCCTGCTTCTCTCCATTTAGTAAATCTTCCCGGGTCTGTAAATGCCGGGGTAAACATAGGATTGCCCCAAAGAAGCATCATTGGCAAATGTGGGGAGGCCAAGCCTCTCGAGAATTTAAGCCCATCCCATAAATGGAGGGAGAAAGACATAATTGGATCTACAATAGATTTTTTATAGTTCGTAGGCAGCCACAACAGATTTTCAACCTCAATTGGGTGACAAATAGCTGCCTCAATTTGGACCCACGGTGGTGTGTCAGTCGTTAAACAATACGAAGCTAATTGTGCTACCTGTGCCGCCTGGTAGTATTTTGTCAAGTTAGGTACCCCTAGACCTCCCCTGGATTTTGGCAATAACATTATTGCTTTAGTAACTCTAGGTTTCCTATTTGCCCAGATGAATTCGAAGATTTTATTTTGTAAGCTCTTTAAATATGGCGCCGGTATTTTAATTGGAAGAGACCTAGCAATATATAAAAATTTGGGTAATACATTCATCTTCACTGCTGCTATTCTGCCCAACCAGGATAGACCGAAAGGCTTCCAAGTTTTTAATAGACCCAGAAGCTTTTGGCGTAACGGGATATAGTTAGCATTAAAAAGGGAATCATAGGAGCTCATTAAATTTATACCCAGATATTTCACTCTGTCCCTTTCCCAGGAAAATCATAAGCTGCTTGCAAACAAGACCAAATATCCTGTGGAATGTTTATGTTCAGAGTGCTGGACTTAGAAGTATTTACTTGCAGACCTGAAACTTTAGCAAAATCGGTTAATAACTTCATTATATTGGGTAAAGAGATTAGTGGATTAGTAACCAAAAGGAGTACATCATCAGCAAAAAGACTTATCTTGTGCTGCACACCCCTCACTTCCATGCCTGAAATATCCTGAGAGTTTCTAATAATTTGAGCAAGTGGTTCCATCGCCAGGGCGAACAGGAGAGGGGACAAGGGGCAACCCTGTCTAGTTCCTCTAGCCAGGGGTAAATGGTCAGAACGGAAGCCGCAGTATTTAACAAATGCTATCGGACCATTATATACAACTTTAATCATGTCAATTAACTTTGGGCCAAATCCCCATCTATCCAATAGTGTGAAGAGATATTCCCATGAAACGGAATCGAACGCCTTCTTAATATCAAGCGAAAGAAGCATTCCCTGGATCTCTTTCTCTCTTACCAGATGGACCGCCCTCCTGATGTTATCCCCCGCCTGACGCCCTGGGATGAAGCCGGCCTGGTCTCTATTAATTATTTGGGGTGGAAATTTTAGCAACCGATCCGCTAAGATCTTTGTAAATAGTTTGACATCTGAATTTATTAAAGATATAGGTCTATAGTTGGACCATATGGAGTGATCTGAGTCTGGCTTGGGTAACATACTTATAGAGGCCATCAAGGATTCCTTAGAGAGCTGGTTTCCTTGTCTTAGATCATTGAATAGAGCAACTAATTTTGGAGCGAGGACTGCAACAAAGGTTTTATAATAAATCGCCGAAAATCCATCTGGGCCAGGCCTTTTGTTAAGTTTTAAGGTTTTGATTGTCTGCTAAACTTCCAAAGGCCCAAAATCTTCTTCGAGCAGTTCGACTAACTGGTTGGGCAGAATAGGCAGAGATGTTGTATCTAAAAAGTCTAAAATTTCTTTCGCATTGGGTGGGTGAGAATTTGCATACAATTTCTGGAGTTGAGAACAGAACATTTCTGTGATTTTACTTGGGTTACTAGTGAGGGTACCTCTTTCGTTTCTAAGTCTAATAGGCTTATAGATTGATCTGGGGATCTAAGCTTTCTCGCCAATAGAGAGTCCGGTTTATTTGCCTTACAGTAATATTTGTGCTTTATCCATCTTAGGCAATTCTCAGCTTTCCCAGCTAGTGCTAAATTCAATTCCTGAGTCACTCTCTGGAGACTAGAGCGGATTTGCGGGGATAAAGAAGATTTAGCTTTTGCAGATAGATCTTGATATTCATTTTCCAGGGCAGAGATACGCTCATTTCTCTCTCGTTTTTTCTTAGAGGCTAACTGGATCAATCTGCCCCTAATTGTGGGCTTGTGGGCCTCCCAACAGATTGTGGCCAACACGTCTTTTGTCTCATTTATAGTGAAGTATTCAGTTAAGTCCTTAGCAATGGTGTCTTTTATTATGGGGTAGGCTAACAGGGTCGGGTTAAGGGACCATGTATAACTAGAAGGTTTACAGAGTAGCGTATTTAAATTTAACAGGAACCCAGCATGGTCTGACCATGGAACAGGGAAAATCCTGACTTTCTGTACCATAGGGATCGCTCTTTAAGGCATAAAAATATGGTCGATCCTAGAATATAGAGTGTGTGGATGAGAAAAGTGTGTGAAATTCTGTACACCTGGATGTTTCTCCCTCCAACAGTCTACTAGAGCAAACCTGTCCAAAAGCTGTCTGAACGACTTAGAAGCTGCTGACAAATGAGTAGATACAGTATGAAGCTATGTGTGGAATGTGCTCCTGACCATTCCTATCTGGGGCCCCTGGGGACTGACCCTCGCACTCCAAAGAAATTATTCTCCAAAGTAACTTGATTCAATGCTTTATTATAAATAACAATTTAAAACCATATTTACAATTAACAGCAATTCATGGTGCCATACCGTAAATAACCACATGGGGGAGCCCACTGGCCAGGCCTATACTTGTAGTGTGCCAAGATACATAGTGATAACCTATATACTAATTAATCTAATAAAGTGCTAAGTGCTTATGACCTGATTACATCAATTCAATCCAACAGGACCCTGAACAAAAGACAGGCCCAACAAGAGACAAAGGTGCAAGTAGACAATGAAACAATATACAAGAAAATCTAAAATAAACAATCTTACTGTGTATATGGCCAGAAAGGATCCCCACGGCAAGCCCACGCGTTCCGAGCCTGCAGAGGCTCTTTTTCAAGGCTGTATAGTGATGCAGTAGGCGAGTGCGGGGACTGCCTGTCCAAATAAGGATTAAGAGTTAAGTTTGAATCTCCACAGATAACCACTGCCCCCCGAGCCACCGCATCTACCTCTTTTAAAAACCCTGACAGAATAGCCACCTAATTTACATTCGGGGAATAATAAGTGGCAATTGTGATTTCAACATCTTGGATATATCCTACTAAAATCAAATATCTTCCTTCCCTGTCCCTGAACTCTTTCTGACATTGAAATTGAGCGCCCCTCTTAAAACAAATTAGGACCCCTCTCTGTTTTGTTTCAGCACTTGACACATATATCTGAGGGTAAGTGGCATTCAAGAAGTTCAGATTGGAGGATTGCGAAAAATGGGTTTCCTGAAGGCATATAATGTCAGGGTGAAGACTTCTAAAATGACGAAAAGCCGTGTTTCTTTTGTGCGGGGAATTAAATCCCTGCACGTTAAGAGAGCATATGATCGTCATGCTAACTATTTGCCTAGCTATAGACAAATCTTTTCTGGGTATTTCTTAACCCAAGATCGGATTAAGAGGTGTCAGAGGAAATTGAGGGAGATATCGAGAGCTGGGAAGAGAGTAGGAAAAAGGAGGGAGGGAGAAAGGGAAGAAGGAGAAGAAAAAAAAATAAAAAAAAAATTCAAAGATGTGGTCTACAGATCTCTATCCAACCCCAAAAACCAGGGAGTCAGAGGTTTTTTAATAAATCAAATTTTCTTATTGAGTTCAGCCCGGACCTTCAGGCAAGAATGATTAAACTGTGATAAAATATCACTCTTGTCCCTTGGGACCTACTGAACCTAAGACTATGGTGAACCGTTTAGTAAAACAAGTTGTTGAAATATAATCAACTTTAACCTCACTAAGAAGAGGAGAACAAAACCGAAGAACTTGGTCTATCGGTTCTACTGGAGTGCGAACATGACACTGCCAACGGGCAGAGGGGGTTTCATAGCAAAAACATACAAAGCTTAACATTAAACCATAAAAAATAACAGTGAGTTAGTCTACCAACCTTAAATTTAGCTAAAATAAAAGCCAATGGCTCAGGCCCGCCTTATTTTTTCTTAGATCCATTTTAAGTAATACAATGGGCTATATTCAATAATTTCAGTAACTAAATTTTACCGTCTGCTCTAATCCAACCTTGGATGGCGGTGCAGGAGAGGAGCAAAATACTCCCACTCCTCCTATCCCGTGTCGCCATAATAACTAAAAATAAACAATAGTTTAGGAACTTATGGGTCAGCCTTGTAACTCAGGAAAACTGGTCATATAACCATAGTCCACCGACCGCAAGATCAGTGGGAAACGATTGGTAATAGGACCCAGACTTCAAGCCTATGCGGCCCAACCAGATGAGTTCACTAAGTGAGGATGTTCCCTTGCAGTATAGTCTCTGAAGACTGGTAAGGAGATTTTGCTAACAGGGATAACACTTCAAGTATCCTGAAACTCAAGAGAAGTGCTGCAGCCCTGGTGTCGAGTCCCTTTTCTTGATCTTTTCCCGGATCTTTCGGGGGTTGGAGACTCTTCGATGGTTCTGGGAGATTTGGCTTGGGTGGGCTTGATGAGGCCAGCAGTTGTTAGTTGAAACTGTAATTCCTCGAAGGAAGTGGCGGAGTATGCCTTATCTTTAATATTAAAGGAGATGCGAAAGGGAAAACCCCATCTGTATCTGATTTGATTTTCCTATAGCAACGTTAACAACGGTTTTAGCTCTCTCCTTCTGGCCATTGTGGACGCTGATAGGTCTGAGAAGATCTGATATTTATGACCCTGGAATATTAACATATTCTTTTCCTGGGCTTTCTTTTGGATCATTTCTTTCGTCTGGTAGTAATGAAATTTAACGATCACATCTCTAGGGAGATCAGATTGAGAATTACGAGGGCCAAGGGATCTATGCACTCTATCCATTTCCAATCGCTCTATAGGAGTGCTTGGGACCAGCTCTTGGCATAATGCAAGGATAACTGAATTTAAGTCCTCAAGATGTTCCGGAAGACCTCTGAATCGCAGATTAGATCGCCTGTCGCGATTCTCGATATCTTCTATCTTTGCGGAGAGTATGGCATTATCTTTTTTGAGCTGCACTACTTCAGACTCTAATATATCTTGCGACACAATTACTCCACTCACTTTATTTTCCAGAGCATTTAAGCCAGAGGTAATTCTGTCCAATTCTTTAGACAGGTGCTCTTTAATAATATTTGTGTTTGACAGTAAGGCTTTTTGTAGTAGCCCTTCAAACTGCTGTATGAGTGATTCATTTACTGTAGCTTGGCTTCCTGTGTACTCTTGGCTAAGCCCCACACTTTTATTCAGCAGAAAAGAGGCTTCTGACTGGGCAATCTCTTCCAAGTCTGCTGCAGACATTTCTTCTGCCATCATAAAGCCTGAGCAAAATAGCTGTAGATCATATATGTAATTCTGTCTTCAGCTGCCTCAGGCAGGGGAAGAAATAGGCTCACTCTGATCCCCTCCTGAGCTCCTCACAGCCCCACCTTCCTTTGTATACTGGGAATCGCCTAGGCTGACCATATGCTACTATATATCAGGGAGTGGATTTGTAATGCAGAGATCTTCTACCCTCTAGCAGACACTCCTCACAGCCAGGGCTTGAAGGGGATTGAAGGACTGACCGTGAGTCCGGGCGCTGCGTCAACTGCTCCTCCACTCTGCTCACTTCTCCTCTCAGGCATAGGTTCTGCTATCAAAACCGGAGCTCCCGCTGTCTGCTGTGCTGCGCGTTGCCGCCATCTTGCCGCCTCCGGCTCTGCTGCACCGCCTGCCGCTGCTGCTCTAAAGCTGCTGACGGACGACTCCCCGCTGCCGCCCCGCCTGCACACCGACCTCGGGACCTCGCCAGGTTGGTGTACTCTCACGCCTAGCCTCCGGTCCCCCCTCTGTCGCCGTCAGGCACGGAGCCAAGCTATGCTGCTTCCATCTCGGCCTCGCGCGCATGCACACTCCCTCCTTGTCTTTTCATAGTTTGTTTACTTGTGGCTATTCCCTGAGCATTGCAAACAGCTTTGAACTAAAAATTATACAGTATATAAATGTAGTGCAAACACCACCGAAGCTTTTATGCAGCATTACATTCTGCTAATCCTCATTAATAAATATTTATTTTTCTTTTCAGCTGAAAAGCAGTGTGGGATCCTGAGGCCAGTCTCAGAAATTCGTATCCTTTTTACTATAGCTGTGCTGTCAGATTCTCTAAGGTGACAGAACTTTCACTGACCAGAGGGAACTCTTGAATTTAAGCTTCCTATCTCTGTAGGAAGAGTAGGATGAATAGCTCTGTCTGCAGCACAGCTCTTTATATTGGACTATTCTTGTGATAGCTGTACTTGTAAGGGTAATGCATATAGTTTTGTAACCCTTCAAACATCAAGCATGTAGAATCTATTTAGCTGTCTCTCTGAACGTTAAGAGAGCCAGCTATGTAGTTTCTACGTACCTGGTGTTTCCCTCAGTTTGCTGCCCAAAAAAAATAATGCTCATCTCCATCCGGGATCTTCAGCGGGACATAGAACATCTGTTCCCTGCCTCGTGTGGCGGCTTCTTACAGCTTGCTCTCGCCGCAGGGAGGGGGCCTTTTATGACATCATCTCACTCAGCCAGGATAAAAAGCTCATCCCTGCCAGGAGTGAGAGAAGAAGCCAGAGTGATTAGTGGAACTGACTAAGGTCCTCTGCCCCCACACTTGGCCCCTGCCGATCACTTCCGGCTGCCACAGCAGAAGTGGGATCAAAGTTTTTTTTTTTTTTTTTTACATGTAATTCTTTGTGAACTGGTAAGGGGTCCTTGAGACTCTTCACAGTGTGATGCTTTTCCGTACTGCCTTAATATTGGGAACCATTTCTAGTTGTTTCCTGACCCATAATTATACAATCTATTCACATCAAATGTGGTTTCTTACCATCTGTCAGTGATAAATGTGGCTCTCATGTTAGGAAAGAGGACCACTGGCTTAAAAGGAGCTACTGTTTACCATACTAACTTACTGACTGCAGTTCAGATTGTCACTTGCAAAGACAAAAGTCTTCTTCTCTCAGGTTAGGACATAAAATGTACCAAAACCTGTTCGAGAGTCTAAAAGATTCTGGTTCGTGTTAAATCTTTTCCGAATTGTAAATAGGTCGAAACCCCCTATTTTACCACATATACCCACCTTCATGCTCGGTCCCACAGCGGATGCATGGGCCTCTGGCAGTTGCCGACAGACTTCACTGTCATGACCACACTTTAACTCCCTGTCCTGCCTCATTACTAGGGAAAGAGGCCAGCATGGGCACCCCATAGAGACTGTAACAGAGTCTCTTTAAGCACAATGCTACTTGACACTGTCAAAATAAAACATTAAATTAACAAAAAGGGGATAGCGAGCAGATAATGGTGTGTATTCTTCAACATTACTGAAGGTGATCCAAGCCTAAATGTGTGTGTTTGTGTATAAGTGTAAGTGTGTGTGTGTGTGTGTGTGTGTGTGTGTGTATATAAACTCTATGATTTTGTTAGTTACCTTGACACTCAGTTTAGCCAAACAGTTAAGAAGCATTTTCAAAGCGTTTCCATATTTTAATTACATACAGTCAAAAGCCTTGGATGACGTATGTATTTGCTTAGATAATTAAATAAATGTGCTTATTTTATATGCAAATATTAATTTTCCAAGCCATCTAAATAATATATTTGAACTACATAACACAAAAACATTTCCTGCAGCACAGGGTAGTTGTCTGAGCAGGGCATTGCTGCATCACTGTATTGCGGCGGAATTACACACATGTAGAACAGTGCAGTGGTGGGCCTGCAATACACCATTGTTACTTTTTCACGAGAGGACAATAGCCTCGATTCAGAGACACATTCGTCTACGGACTTCCGTAGCTGTCTGTGAAAGTTTTGGTGGGTGTTTGTCATTTTTTTTGCTTTTTTTCGTTCATCTTTCATTCGTACGAACGTTCGGGAATGCGCTTTCGATGAACGGAAGCAAATCGGAACATTTCCGTTAGTTCGGATCATTTTCCAAACAAAATCGGAAATTTTCCGTTCGTTCAGATAACTTCCGTTGTTGGGATGGGTTTCCGTCTGATTCAGAGAGCAGATTTCTGACGGATCACCACCCTATAAATCCGTTTCATTTCCGATCCACTTACGGGACCTTTGAGGGCTCGGATTGCTATTGTTGAACATGTTTTGCGGCTATGTGAAGGAGTCTGCGCGCCTTTAGCACCAAGGCATTGCATGTATCAGCATGGCCGAGGCCATAAATTGTATAGCAATGCATACCTGAATCAATACATTTCATGTATGCCTTATATATGCATTTTAATGCTGACCTAAGTTAGTCCTTAGCATGTAAACATTTATTTTTCCACACATCCATATAATTGCTATATTTTTTTAGACTTATGTCCTTTGTGAATTATATTTGGATTGTTGAACTTGAATCTTAATTTGTTGTAGGAGTTATTGTTTCAGTTGGTTACCTTTGCTTTGTGTAATTATTTTATATTTGTGCCACTCGCCCTTGCTCCTGATGCCCGTTCTTTGCCTGCAAAATGCGGGCCAGGGGTTCTCTAATCGGGCACTATGCAAAACACGGCCCGTGGCGAGGGCCCTCTGGGTTTTGAAGTCCAGATTTAGGTGTTTGGACCATACCGGGGGGGGGGGCACTGCAGTATGACCCCAATAAGGTTATACTAATATTTTAATTTACGTTTTTTAACAGGGACCACACGCGTGGCACAACTGAGTGTCAGGGTCCTTCAGTTGGTGGGCGAGATGCAAGAGCTGCGCAACTTGTTGGGGACCACAGATGAAGAATAATGTTCTGTGGCCTGCCATTGCTTTGTATTTTGTTTTTTATAGTTGTTAAAATTTGAAATTTAAATAAAATGTTATATTTTATGATGGAATAAAAAAAAAGTTACATTGTCGTTTCATTTACAAAATACATTAACACAAAAATAATGTGCCCAGAAATATTTAAAATGAATATTCACATGACCGAGAAGTGATTTGGGTAAATTTTAGGGGGCTAAAATGGAAGAAAAACCTAAATGAGAAGTGGTTTGGGTGAGCTTTAAGGGTCCAAAAGGGAAGATGGAGGACAGTGCTAAGTGGTGTGGGTGAGCTTTAACCCTTTAAGTGCCAGCCTACCTGGAGTTTTTGTCACCCTTTGTTGCCAGACCATTTTGCACTATATTCTAAGCATACAGTACGTCCTGCTCCAATATAATACTTACACGTGGGTAATCCTCCCCCAGAGGGCGCTGTTCACTACAGACATGCAAAAACAGGCTCCTCCCGGCCCTTCATATACCCAGGGACCTCCCACAAATCTCCAGATTTCTCTACAGTGCTGACTGCGAAGACATGAAGTATCAACTCTCTCGCAGGTGAGCAGGGCTATCACAGCCTGTGGCCCTGCAGGACTATTACCACCCATCCTCTTCGATAAGATGTGCCTCCCAGCCCGGGCTGCGCTGGTCGGGTGAAGGTAGGCAGCACCTCGTCTGCTCACGGAACTACGCTCCAACGCAATCCCCCACCATAGGGTAGGCGGTTTAGGCCGATGGTGAGCCTTCAATAGATGCATTGTTGCCCGTGCCCCTCATAGCGATGAACCCTGGGTGCAGGTCTGCTTCTCCCTCGCTTCCTCCCGTAGCTCGGGGGAAAAGAAAGGGGGGGGGTTATGTGTGTGGCGGTCCCAGCGTAATGTTAACATGTTATGGCCGTTGACTTTTCATTTAAACTTGGGTGTCAGTGCCGCGCTCCTTGCCCCACATAAACCTTGTCTGGTTGTGCGCGTGTGTGTCCTTTCATTACATGAAGTGTGCAGCCCGGGCGGCAGCATCGTTCCCTAGTGTTGAGAGCAATCTCGTCATTTACACTCTGTATGTGTGTCCTATCCACTACTGTCATGGACGTTGCGCTGGTTAGAGCTTCGCACTCTTTGGGGGAGGCGGGGACTTGGCATGACGCGCCCCGCGTCACGGCCAGATCAGGCCCGCCCCTCGAGGTTCACTTGGCGGCATTTTGACGGTCTTCATGCGCGCGCGTGGTTGCGATCCGCCTCCTCCCTTGGTCATGTAAGTGCCCTCCTGGGCGTTTTTTTGTTCCTATGATTTTTTATTCAGCTGTGCATGGCACTGACACCCCCTCTTATCCCCTTTATGTCTTTCAGACGCCAAGATTTCGGTGGCTTCTCCCGGCCTGACATATGTTATAGCGGATTCACATAAAAAATTCTCCCACATTCCTAGCGGGTCTTGGGGCATCCAGGGTTGCCTATTGTGTAAATCCCTGCGGGCATACTGCTCAGATAATCACCATATGGAGGCATCTCAGAATTATGTACCCGGGGTCCCTAGGAGACAAGACCGGCTGTGTACAGTGTGTGGTCGGCCCCATGCTGATGCTGACAGAGCACGGGTCTGCGAACCGTGTGCTGAACAGGCACTGACCCTGCAATCAGGTTTGCCAGTGGCTGCACCTCACATCAATACTCCCGTCTCCCCGGACCTAAATCTCACTCCGGATGAGTCTCACTCGAGCGGGGGTGACCAGCAAGTCGTGCCGCGCAGGCTGCCTATGGCTGAGCAGGTGCTATCTAGTTTGGCGGAGCGTATGGGCCCTGGAAAGAAGCGGTCCCTGACGCTTCCTGGTTCTCCGGTTCCTAACGAAACTGATGAATCTGCTGCTATGCAGGACCTGGATCCTTCTGATGAAGGTGAGCTATTTTTCCGATTCGGGCTCCTCGGATGGGATGCCCTGGAGCCGTGATGATTCTGGCCCCATTTCTTGGGGCCTGTGTGACACTGATGAACTACTTATAAAGATCTTTGAGGTTTTGTCAATCTCTCCTCCTGGAGAGGCTCCCAAGCCTAAGAGGGAGAGTTTCCACACAGCGACACCACGCTTGGAATTTCTGGAACAGGAGCATTTCCAGGCTCTTATATCCAAAGAATGGGAATCGCCTTGTAAACGTAAAGGGGTTCCAGGGGTCTGGGATTGGAAGTACCCTTTTCCCCCTGATGTGGTTAACTTTTGGTCAGCACCTCCCGTGGTGGATGCACCAATTATAGGGTTACTAACCCCCCCTTCATGACTGCCCCTCATTATCGTACCCTTCGGGATGCTGAGGACCGGCGCATTGACAGACTGGCTTCCCACGCCTTTTCGTGTGCAGGGACGGCTCTGCGCCCGGTCTGTGCCGCGGCCATCACTGTGGTGGCCGCCAGGACCCTCATTAGAAAGCTACTTGATCACCGACCGGAGGACCTCCCCTGGGAGGTCTTTAATGCACTCTCAGATTGTGATGTGTTTGTGAGGTTCATCCTCTCAGCGCTGGATGACACCATTAAGATGTGTGCTAGAACCTCTGCCCTTGTGGTAGCCTGGTCTGGCTGCGACAGTGGGGTGCTGACGATGATACGAAAAAGGCTCTCACTAGCCTTCCCTTCAGAGGACGGCGTCTATTTGGGGCCCATTTGGACCTTTTTGGAAAAAAGGGTAAGGCACCCCTACGCAGAAGGCCGTCTCGGCCTCCTCGGGGCAGGGACACCCCTCCCCCTCCCTACATTAGTGTCAAACGCGAACCTGAGGTGTGCTTCCAACTTTTCGGAGTGGATTTCCACCATGGGGTGGGCAGGCAACGCCCTGGGCCCTCTGGCAGGGCTAAGTCCAAATCTGCCAAGACTTCCCTAGCATGAAGGGACGCCCTCGCCCTTCTGGGTGAGGGGACTGCCACAGCACCTGACTCCTATCTGGGAGTGTATCTTCTCCTTCTGATGGTTCCAGGAGGTAGTTCCCCTGGACACAGGATAGAATTTGCTGGCCAGTCCCTCTCAGAGGTTGTCAGGGTGTTTCTGGCCCCTGTTTTCCCCTCAGAAGTTGGTGTTGATACTTCCTAATCTCTACGTCAGGCCGTGTAGGTTAGTCGGCCGGCGGTGTCCCCTGGGAGTTACTGGATGGGTGCTCAGTCACCTCAATCCCTCATGGTCCCTTATCCGCTATCTCCAGTCCTTGGATTCGGTTCAGGCTTGAGCCTTCTTCCTTGGCAACAAGTGGACTCCTGGTTACGGGGGTTCTGTCCCTCTTTGCTGACCCCTTACTTTCACCAGGCAGGATTGCAGCTGGTGAGCCCGTTGGTGGCATATCAGATGATGTCCCTTATATACAGAGCCTTTGGGCTCTTCGGCACAGTAGGTTATTGATCCTAGATGGGGTTCCAGCACCCCGGGAGCTAGGTCTGTGCTCATTCCCCTTTGGTACGGTGGTTCCTCTTGAGCTGGTTATATTCAAGGACCCTGTCAGGGGGCACCCCCTTCTTTGCTTGCATCTTCCTGTGAATGGCCACCTTGGGTACCAAGTCTTGCAAACCCCCCATGGTTCCTAGGTAGGGTCCCTTAGAGGGTCTATCTTACCTACTGGCTTTGTTAAAACAATGAGCCTTCAGTTGACTCTTTACTGCTGGACTTCTCCTTTTCAGGACCTGTCTATTCGGGGACTCTTGGCCTGTTGGAAGACAATGGTCTGTTTTATTATTGGTCTGGAGCTTGAAGCAGGATGATTCTCCTGGAAGGTTCCTGATCCTGATCTGGGTGGGGGTCTACGTCCCCTGCTCCTCAGTGGTATTCGCTCCAATGGATGTCTTTCAGTGGCAGGTTGTGCTATCCTGGTGTCCCTCTGAGAGCCAACTAGGGTGGCTCTGTTGGGTCTCGCTAATATCACAGGGGCTCTGCCCTTGTTTTTACTGCCCCAGAATATTCTGACTCTGGTCTGGGGGCTTAGTAAATTTATGTATAGACTTTCTATTTTATATGTCTTCTCTTCATTCACCCTGCTATGTGGGGTTCTGCGCACGGTCGTGCTGATAAAGAGACCCGTGAGATTGATGGCCCCTGGGTGGCCTAGTGAACTGTGGTTCGCAGGTCTGCCCTTGTCAGGCTCCTTCTTATGTCGTCCCAATCTACAGATTCTAGTCTGAGGGGTTGACAGCTGACTTATTCACCCCTTTGGAGACGGGTTTATCTTCTGGGTGACTTGGTCTATGGGGGGCTAGGAGCAAGCTTCCTTGGCTTCTTCTTCCTTACGTCTATTGTGGGTTATGGTGTACCCATATTGATTGGCATGAGTCTTGGTCTCTCCCCTGTTGGACGTTCTCGGTTCCCAGGGTTCTAGAGTTGCTACAGCATAGGTTGGGGTTGGCTCCCCATCTAGGTACTCTGAAGGTTCAGGTTCTGTCCTGTCTGCCTTCCTGTAGACGTCTGGTTCAGTCTTCCTTGTTAGGAGTTCTCTTGGGGATTGCTCAGGGGCATCTCCCAGGTAGTTCTATGGTCCCTGTTGGGATCAATTTTCATTCTGTTTGCCCTGCGGATTGTTCCCTTGGGACTTATTCTGGATGCTGTCTGAGCTGTTTTGTAGTTCAAGATGCCCCTCCGGGGGCTGTTGCTTCAGTCAGACGTGTGCCTGAGAAGGTGGCTCTGATTACTTAGCCCTCGTTCATTATATATATATATATATATATATATATTCACACCATGATGTGGTGGTATTCCGCCTTATGCCGGACCCTTTTGTCCAAGGTGGTGTTTTATGATCATTATTTAAGTCCTTTTAGTCTGCCTATGGGCCTTCTTTGTAATGCTGAAGTAAGGGGTCTACATTCCCTCAACAGGTCTTGAAATTTTCCTGGTTGTTTCTTGTCCCTTAGGGGGACTGATGCCCTTTGGGGTCTGTGCCTGATCTCGTTTACTCAGGACCAGGAAGGCAAACCATCCAAGTAAGATCAGTCCAAAGGGCGCATAGGCCCTGGAAGCAAAGGTTTCGGCTTCTTGCTGATCCTTGTTAGTGAAGGGGTCAGTATCCCCGCCTGTCTTGCGGGAGACCATTTTTCAATTCCCCGTTGGGGAAAGTTCTAAGTTTTACCGAGGCTTTGGTTGCTTTTGGGCTGGTTAGGCCATTACACTGGCCTATTCCTTTAAGGGGGAAGAATCTCCCTCTCTTTTTATTCCGTTCCATTGGTGTTTGGGTATCTTTGGCCCTTCATCACTAGGTTTTCTGTTGAATAAGTTGCTAGACCGCTGCTTGTGTCTGTTCATACCTTTTCAAAGATTTTGTTATGAGATTGACGTTAAAGCCTTTGCTCATGTCGTACTTGGTAGCAAAGTTTTGCAGGTGACAGCGCCTTTACTGTCTGCTGTGCCTTTTTTGTTGGGGATCCCACCCTACTTTATGGACACTGCTATTGGATGTACCAGGTGTAAGTATTATATTGGAGCAGGACGTACTGTATGCTTAGAATAATACAATTCTGTGAAATACTCACCTGTAGAATTGGTATTATACGCATACAGTACGTCCTGCTCCACCCCTCCCCGGTTTTACATTTTCTGGATCCCCTGTATGGTGATTGTTATCATTACTTTTGTTACCAGTTTGGTGGTTGGTTTCTCCCGGCTTCCTTTCTCACTGCTTTTCAATACTGGGGATTTGTGGGAGGTCCCTGGGTATATGAAGGGCCGGGAGGAGCCTGTTTTTGCATGTCTGCAGTGAACAGCGCCCTCTGGCGGAGGATTACCCACGTGTATTATATCGGAGCAGGACGTACTGTATGCGTATAATA
Source organism: Gastrophryne carolinensis (assembly GCA_027917425.1). Classification (NCBI taxonomy): domain Eukaryota; kingdom Metazoa; phylum Chordata; class Amphibia; order Anura; family Microhylidae; genus Gastrophryne; species Gastrophryne carolinensis. Next base: position 469,882,317 of record CM051235.1, read on the forward strand.
ATTCTACAGGTGAGTATTTCACAGAATTGTATTTTTGCGCTCCCCATGTTCAAATGTGATTTTTGAAGGGATTTCCAGGGATTTCCCAGGAAAATTATATATTGTTTTTTTCAGCAGAGTCTGGGCTTTAACATGAAATGTCTTGTTTGTCATTTTTTAGGTGTATTCTCAATATTTTTGGGTGAAATATGTGCAAAAAATATATATATATATTTTTTACAATTTGTAGTTTTTTTTGTAATAAAAAATGTAAGTTTGTCAATAAAATCTTATTGCGTGTGAAATCCCAATTTGTCCCGGTTACAGCGATACCACATATGTATAGGTAGACACCCTTTCCTGCCCAGGAGACTCCCCCAAACTAAAACAGCGCTTTAGGGGATTTTCAGATAAAATACAACTATGCTATGCAATATGCGCACCTTGCAGTTTTTCCAGAAAAACAACCCTTTACATTTGAAATACCCCCAACAAACTATATATTCTCTGGAAGTACACACCTCAATCTTTCTAGGTGTACCAGGCTTGTTGATGTGGCCATAGTTTTCTGGAAGTAATCCCTCAATGGATTCTTTGGTTGCAAAGAGTTTCCCTAAAAAAAGGATAAAAAAGCAGACTCAAAGCTACATTTTCCTAAAAAAACTATATACAAACAAGAAAAAACAAGTTTAATCTGAAAACGCAACATCCTCCGAACATAACGATACCCAACATGCATTGCTACTGTCAAGGGAAGAGTTGCCAAACACCCCAAAGTAAAGCATGTGCGTAACGGTAATTTTACTTGAAAATTTCAGCTCTGCAGACAAAGTGCGCACCTTGCCATTTTTCAAGCAAAACAACCCTTTACATTTGAAATACCCCCAACAAACTATATATTGGAAGTAAACACCTCAAGCTTTCTAGGTGTACCAGGCTTGTTGATGTGGCCATAGTTTTCTGGAAGTAATCCCTCAATGGATTCTTTGGTTGCAAAGAGTTTCCCTAAAAAAAGGATAAAAAAGCAGAATGGGAAGGGCAGCAAGGGAAGAGTTGCCAAACACCCCAAAGTAAAGCATGTGCGTAACGGTAATTTGCTTGAAAAATTCAGCTCTGCAGACAAAGTGCGCACCTTGCGATTTTTCCACCAAAACAACCCTTTACATTTGAAATATCCCCCATAAACCATATATTCCCTGAAAGTACACATGTTAAGCTTTCTAAGCGTACCCAGCTTGTTCTAGTGGGCTCATCTTTCTGGAATTATTTCCTCAAAGAATTCTTTGGTTGCGCAGGGTTTCCCTAAAAAAATTATAAAAAAGCTGAATAAAAAACACCTTTTCCTAAAATATAAATATGCAAACCAGATAAAAAACAAGCTAAGTCTGAAAGCGCAAGGTCTCCCGAACAGAACAATACCCAACATGCATAGCTACTTTTAACCCTTTTAATTGCCAGCCTACTTGAGATTTTGTCACCCTCTGTTGACAGGTCATTTTTCCCCATTTTGCGCCATGTTTTGCGCCATTTTTGCTGGAACTTTCAGGAAAATTATATAATATAATATATATATATATATATTTGCAGCAGAGTTTAGGCATGAAATGTCTTGTTTGTAAATGTTATTTTGTTTTTTACAATATTATTAAGTTAAAAAAAATACTTTTTTTTTAGAAAATTGACTCCTTTATTTTAAATAAAAAATATATTTTATTAAAGAAAACCATATTGCATGTGTGAGCCCCATTTCTACCGATTAGAACGGTACCACATATTTATCGGTAGCCCCCCGTTCCTGCCCAGGAGACCCCCTAACTGAAGCAAGTACTTTATAACATTCACAAATAAAATACAAATACCATCCACACTACAAAGGGTTAAATTGAGAAATGGAGGGACCCCATTTTTTTTTTTTTTTAAATGGGTTAAAAACCCTTAAAAATCAAAAAAAAAATTGACGTGGGGTCCACCCTACCCAAAGTAACCAGCCCGGGACCAGCTATGCAGGGCTTGTTGGAGCAGGGCGCAGGGGCCAGCTTTTGTGGCCCCTGGCCCTGCAGGCTACAAGCCCGTGGGCCCGGGCTCTTCTGCCCCCCCCCCCCTGGCCTTTGGGGAGGCAGGTAATGGGGGTGCCGGGGGTTAATGGCAAGCCACCCGCTAGTCGCAGGTGACTTGCCATCCCCCCAGCCTTGTGAACTGGTATACGGGTCATGGACCCCTTACCTGTTCACAAGGGGTTACATGTAAAAAAAAACAAAGACACACACAGAGAAAAAAATATTTTATTTATTTTTTTTATTTTTTTATACTTACCTCTCATCCATCCTGGAGCACTGTGTCCCTCGGCGATCACTGGCTGCTGCTGACCTGCTGGAAGCCTTTTATAGCTGCTGGATGACAGAACACAAAGGGTTAATTTAAAAAAAAAATTACATAGGGTCCCCCCTCCTGGGGTGCCGGGGGTTAATGGCAAGCCACCTGCAGTCGCAGGTGACTTGCCATGGCCCCAGCCTTGTGAACTGGTATAGGGGTCATGGACCCAGGAAGAGGGGACCCAGGAAGAGGGGACCCCAAGCTTCACGGGGATACCAGATGTAAGTGGGGTTTTTTTTCTATTTTTTAACTGTTAGGGGGAAATGCCAGGCACGAAGTTTCTACGAGCTTGGCACTTAACGGTAGGAGAAGCAACCACGTAGAAACTACGTGCTTGGCATTTAAAGGGTTAAGGGTCCAAAAGGGAAGATGGAGGACAGTGCTAAGTGATTTAGCTAAACATTGTAGTAGAAGTGAGGGTGGCAAATATGTAGGCGAGCACTTTAATGATTTAAGTTTGTAGTGCGCAGGCGCAAGATCGTAAGTATTTCCGTCTGTACGATTATTTATTGAAAAAGGGAAACAGAAACTAACGGGAAACGTAAAGGATTCGTTGGAGTATACGATGGGAAAAGGGCAAAAACGAAAGCCTACGTTGTAGCATGTGAAAATGAAACGGAAAAGTCTGGATGGAAAATGACATCCTCATATTCGTAATCTGCCGTACGAATGGACGGAAACTTTGCAGAAGGTTTTCAATGCATGCATAGAATCGCTCGTACGCTCATACGAGAACGGAAACATTTCACAAAAAAAAACAGATCGGCACTAAAACGGAAGTTTTTGGTTGTCTCTCTGAATCGAGCCTAATGTGATAGCGATGATGCGGGCACCTGGAGTGGGGGCAGCAGCGATAGTAGGAGGAGGCAGCAGTGGGTGAATGAGCTCCAGAAGAGAAGACTGGTGGCAAGAATACCGAGAAGATCCTCTTCTGGTCAACAGCCTACAATAGCCTTGTTCTTGGCGTCCTTCATCCCTCTGCTCTAGCAAGGACCACAAAAAGGAGGCTGCAGCAGGCGTTGGGCCAAAGGACAGAGGCCTGTGACACCGGTCACGGACCAGCAGCGATGAACACTCCACTTACACATGCAAAGACTTCTATGGCTTTGGCATCTGCATTAATGGGCTGCATATTTTTGTGGTTTGTGACGGGGTATTTCTACTACATGCGACACAAACGGCTGGGTGTGTTGTCACAGTGTTCCTAAAACTTTTTTAGACCACAGCAAAGAATGCTCATTGACTTATACACCTGTATCATAACATTTCTTACCTGACTCAGCCACAACCCAGAGACTAAAGCAAAGAAGTAGTTTTTACTTAAAATACATATTTACATATAATTTAGAGATTTTGAGATGTTTTGCTGCTCAGTTTACACAGTTGCCAGGGCGGTAAAGAGAGAGCAATTTAGAATGTGCCTTGGTAAGGCAAGGTTAGCTACAAGATACACTAGTGCTTTAATAAATAAAAAATATTATTTATTTTTTATATATATTCTTTATTTTCCATTTTCAGTTTACAACAATAAGCAGTAAAACAGTAATAAAAAGAAAAGAAAGAGTACAGTCTATGGCTCGTATTACAGCAAATGTTAAGCAATGTCCAGTACAGATGACGAAAATACCAGCATCACGTAAGGGCTGACGTATTCAGATCAAGGGAATCATTTCCATTCCGTGAGGTGGGAGGAAATTCCCTCGGGCGCCACCCTATTCCTCCAAGAGCCTCTCTCAGGGGGAGCCCCCTCCGGGGATAGCCCTTTATTGTTTCTCGCAGTGATTATGATGGCGTCGTTGGGACACCCCCCTCCCGGCCGAACTAAGACCCTTAGTGCTCAATGAAGGCTCGACAGGTTGGATATCTATAAAATACTGTAAGAAATTAAGGGTTGGGGAGAGTGGGGAAGGGAAAAAGGGGTGGGGGGAAGGGGGGTTAACCTACATAGGGGAAGGAGGAAAAAGAAGTGAGGAAACAAGGAAACAGGAGAACAAGGAGGCACGGCAGAAGGAGGGAAGCACATCCGCCCAATTAGTGGACGTCCTCCATAAGGGTCCTGTGTGGTTGTGAACTCTACCCAACTGAACCACTTGAGGTGGTGACTCTCAGAGGATTCGTTTTGCGCTGCGATCAAGCCCTCAAATCTCTCGATCTCTGCCACCTTACTTAGCCAAAGAGAGATGGTGGGGGGTGTTGGGGTCTTCCAAAGTGCAGGGATGCATGCCCTCGTGGCATTCGCTATCTGACTCCGGACAGATCGCTGGTATTTTCTGGTGGGGATCTCCGAGTGATGGAGGAGGAAGAAGGCCGGATTCCCAGGGACCACCCTCTCAGTCATACGCTGCATTGTGCTCCGAACCTTCTCCCAGAATCCCATCAGTTTAGCTCACGACCAAAATATATGGACGAAGTCTCCCCTCTCCCTGTTACAATGCCAGCAGAGGGGGGAAACATCAGGGAACCACTTGTGTAATAAACCTGGGACCCTATACCACTCTGTAGGAATTTTATAATTAGACTCCTTGTATTTGGTGCAGGTAGATGTTTTATGTGCCAATCGAACAATCCTATCTCTGGTTTGGCGTGAGGATTATATCTAGGTCTCTTTCCCACTTTACAAAGGAAGGCAGGGGGCCTTGGTCTTGGGGGCTCACTAGAATTCTGTAAGTGTAAGAGAGAACATGCTGAACAGGTTCCCTCTCTTCACATAGCCTCTCAAACAGAGTAAGTTCCCTTAGCTCTCTGACCCGTTGCTTCAGGGACGATAAGAAATGATTTATTCTAAGTATGTCACACACCCCGCTTCAAGATATTCATAACCTGTGGGTAATACTGACCTGTAGAGGGCGAACTGCAGAGATGATAGGAAAAAAGAAGCCCCTCCCGGTCCACAAATACCTGGGACCTCCCACTCATTACCCAGTCTTCATCTCTGCAGTCGGCGAGCAAGTCAGAAGATGATGTCTCCTCCTTGCACAGGGGGATTTCAGGTAGCCGGGATAACTCCCGGCCTGTTTTTTATCTATTTCTGCCCGGATTCCTTTATATTTCCCACATACACATGCCTCCCAGCCTTAGGCTGCGTTCCGGGTGAAGGTAGAAAAGCACCTTAGGTGCTTAGGAGCAAAGCTCCACCGCGAGACCCTATACAAGAGGGTAGGCGGTTATCCGGGTTGGTGACCCTGGTTTGGGATGCCCTGTCCCTCGGCCATTTCACCCTAGCTGGTGTTAAAAAACCCTCTCCGGATACCCTTCTCCTTAGGGGGGGGGGGGGGGGGGGGGACCTGGGGTCCTTTCCTCTGTGTACAGGCTTTTCTTTCTTCTTTATTATAACCGTGCGTATAACTTGTGTTTGTCACGTTAAATTGTGCAGCCGCTAGAGATCATTCAGCAGTTTTTCTGCCTTTTTTACCTCATGACAGGCTGAGGGGAGCTTCTCTCCTCAGTCACTGGCAGCGGGGGGCGGGGCCTGGCGCTGGCTTTATTTTATATTTACTGGACGCTGGCGCTGGCCTTTTTGTTGTCAGCTGTGTATGGCGGAGGGGAGCTTCTCCCCTCACGCACTGTAGCGGGGGGCGGGGCCGGGCTTTCGGCGAGGATGCCACGGCCCGCCCCCGTTCGGCAGGGTCTGCTGCGGAGCCTGGGCTTCTTTTCAATCATTTGGCTGGGCTGTGAAGGGGGGGCGGAGCAGGGACATCGTGCTCCGCTCTGGCCACGCCCCCTCTTCTCCTCTCTTTCCTCCTGCTGCTGCTGCTGCCTCGCTCGTGGCGTGAGGACGCCATTAACCTCCTCCTGACTGGAAGGCACAGTGAGTGGCCCTCTGGGCCCCCTTATAACTCTACTATTCTATTGTTTTTTCATATGCTTATTTAGTGTCTTTATTATGTCTTCCAGGTAGACCTACATAGGGGTTTAGGGGGTCTCTCCCGGTCCTAGGGTCCCTGGGTTTTCAATATACTTATACAAATCCTCCCACTTGGGACTTTAAAAGGGCATCCCGGGTTGCTTATAAGCGCAATTCCCTCGGTCATTGCGACTACCCAAAAGTTCACCTTATGGAGGCATCCCCGGATATCGGGCTCCCCTCGGGGCAATCCCGGAAGTGTATGGGTTGTGGGGTATCCCTAACTGGGGGTGATGTATTTCTATGTATTCCTTGTGCGCAGCAGACTATTACACGGCAGTCCGGACCCCAGGCATCTGGGTCAGCACCGCCGTCTTCATCCCCTCCCCCCTCCCGTCTTGACCCGTGCCCCATGTGACGTTGTCATGAGTGGGGAGTCGCAGTCTGATGTGTGTACCAGATTGGCCAATCTTGAAAAATTTGTCACCGGTCACTCCGGCATTTGAATATGATGAAGTAGATTATCTGGATTGGTCAGATTACTCTCCTCAAGAGGAAGGAGAGTTGTTTGAGGAATCTGATACTTCAGATGATCAGCAATTTGTTGGTGCTGATTCTGAGAAGGGGTCAGGGAGTTCCATGGATACTCCTAACGTCCTGGCTGAGATGTTTGAGGTTCTGGCTATCTCCCCTCCTTAGGAGGCTCCTCAACAACAAGGGGAGTTTGTCGAAGAATCCAAGCCGCGCTTGGAATTTCCTAATCAAAAGCATTTTGATAAAATTATTTCTAAGGAATGGGAGAGGCCTGCTAGGCTCCCAGGCATTCCTCAGAGTTGGGATAAAAGGTATCCTTCCCTTTGGATGCAGTTAAGCATTGGGCGTCCCCTCCCGTAGTGGACGCACCAATTCTGGGACTGTCCAACTCAGCTGTTTTGAATAACCCTGATTGTTCCACACTTCAAGATGGTGAGAATAAGCGTATTGACCAGATGGCTTGCCACGGTTTTGCTAGCGTTGGGTCAGCCATGTGGTCTGTTTGTGCCTCAGCGCTGCTGGTGGTGGCTACCAGGTCGGTGGTCAGGGATCTGTTAACCTCCTCCGGTTTGGATCCGGTCATTGGAGAATTTCTTGGACTTAAACGATGTTAGATGTTTTTGTCTTTCGTACTAGCCGCTTTGGATGATTCTTTGATGATGTGTAGTAGAACTTCTGTTCTGCTGGTGACTATTAGACGTTCTATTTGGTTGCGCCAGTGGGCAACGAAAGAGGCGACGATGTCCTTTTCGGGGAGCGGCTTCCTTCACTCCTTCCAGAGCGGGAAGAGGATTTGCCTTCCCATCCACAAGAGGAGATTCCTGGAACGGGGCAGAGGACGTGCCCGTTCAGGATACATTTGGGGCTCTAAGCCTAAACCCGCGGCCAAACCTGCTTAGCAATGAGGGGATGCCCTCACCCGTGCGGGTGGGGGGACGGTTGCGACAGTTCTCTCAAATCTGGATTCGAGAGGTTTCGGACAAATGGATTCAGGAAGTGGTGTCTTCCGGCCACAAGCTGAAGTTCGAGTCCCGCCCCCCCCCCCCCCCCCCCCGCGTTTCTTCAGGTCTCTGGTGCACCCCGGACGCACTGCCCGCGCAGGGGCTCCGGGCGGCGGTATCAAGTCTTCTGGATATAGCGGTCATTTGTCCAGTGCCTCCTTCAGACCGGGGTCGAGGCTTTTATTCAAATCTGTTCACGGTTCCCAAAAAGGATGGTTCTATTCGGCCCATACTGGATCTGAAGATTCTCAACAGATTTGTCAGATTGCGAAAATTCCGCATGGAAACACTGCGTTCAGCTATCTGCTCTCTTCATCAGGGAGACTTTATGACGTCCAGAGACATCAAGGACGCGTACCTCCGTGTTCCGATTTTTCCCGCGCACCAGAGATTTCTCAGGTTCGTGGTGGAGGATCGGCATTTTCAGTTTGTGGCTCTCGCTTTTGGTCTCACTTCAGCTCCAAGGGTGTTGACAAAGGTGCTTGCAGGGGTCATGGCTCTCCTCAGAGCACAGGGAATTCGCATAGTGCCATATCTGGACGATCCTCTCATCATGGCATCGTCTTTCAGCCAAGCGGAATTGGACACAAGGACGGTGATATCCACTCTGGAGAGGTTCGGTTGGGTGATCAACTACCCCAAGTCCTCCCTTTCCCCGTCCAGGATGGTGTCTTTTCTGGGAATGTCTTTGGATACGACTCAGGCCAGGGTGTTCCTTCCTCAGTTCAAGGTTCTTTTGATTCAGGAGTTGATTCAGTTGTTCATATACACTTCTCGTCCGACCATCCGGCTAGGGATGAGACTGGTGGGGCTGATGGTAGCCTCCTTCGAAGCAGTCCCTTTTGCTCAGTTTCACACAAGGACGCTACAGCTCCATCTATTGACGGCCTGGGACAGGTCTCCTCTGTCGTTGGATCAATCCTTTCTGATGACTCCTCGGATTCGCCAGTCACTACGGTGGTGGCTGAATTCTGTGAATCTGTTGAAGGGCAGATCCTTTCTGATGCCTCTGTGGGAGATGGTCACCACGGATGCCAGCCTATCAGGATGGGGAGGCTTCTGGAAGGATCTTCAGTTTCAGGGCTTGTGGGGACCTCTGGAAGCCCAAGAGCCCATCAATGTTCTGGAATTGAGAGCCATCAGGATGGTTCTTGTACATTTGACTCATCACCTACAGGGACTGCCGGTTCAGGTCCGGTCGGACAATCGGACGGCGGTTGCCTACATCAATCACCAGGGAGGGACCCGCAGCAGGAGTGCCCTCAAGGAAGTATCTCTGATTCTGGACTGGGCGAAGAGCCATGTCCCGTGCATCTCGGCAGTTTACATTCCGGGAGTGGAGAACACGGAGGCGGACTCTCTGAGCAGGTTGTCTGTCCGCAAGGGGGAATGGTCTCTCTGTCCCAGGGGTTTTTCACTCGATTTGTCTCAGGTGGGGGTCACTGGTGGTGGACCTCTTTGCCTCCCGTCACAATCACAATCTTCCGGTATTTGTGTCTCTTTCGAAGGATCCACTGGCTCTAGCAGTGGATGCCATGTCCCTGAACTGTAGGGATCTGGGGTTTCTGTACCTGTTCCCTCCATTTCCAATGGTAGCCAGTGTGGTGCGCAAGCTGGTCCTGGAGGGAGCTTCAGCAATTCTGGTGGCTCCAAGGTGGCCAAGACGGGTTTGGTTCGCAGACGTGGTAAGGTTAGTAGAAGATCAGTTCGTTCTACCCCTGCTGCCGGATCTGCTCACACAGGGTCAACTACGTTACCCCAGTTTACCAACGCTGGCTTTGACGGCGTGGCTGCTGAAACCTCCATCTTGAAGGAGGAAGGCCTTTCGGATGCTGTGATTCAGACTCTTATTAGCGCAAGGAAGAGGTCTTCTTCTTCCGTCTACTATAGGACTTGGAGATCGTATATTGATTGGTGTGAAACTAGGACCTTCCCTTGTAGGGAATTCTCTATTTCTAGAGTTCTGGAGTTCCTCCAACACGGCTTGGATCTGGGGCTCCATCTCAGTACGTTGAGGGGGCAGGTTTCTGCCCTGGCGGTGTTTTTCCAAAGATTTTTTGCTCTTCATCCGTTGGTTAAGACTTTTTTTCCAAGGGGTTACGCATGTGCGGCCTCCTAGGAAGCCTATAATTCCGGTTTGGGATTTGAATTTGGTTCTTTCCGCTCTTCAGGGCTCCCTTTGAGCCCTTGCATGATATTGCTTTGTCTTCCCTTACACAGAAGGTGGCCTTTTTTGGTAGCCATCACTTCAGTTCGGCGCGTCTCTGAGTTGGCGGCCCTGTCTATTCAAGCTCCGTATTTTGAAAGACATCAGGACAAGGTGGTTTTCCGTTTCAAGCCGGATTTCCTTCCTAGGGTGGTTTCTGCTTTTCACCTAAATCAGGATATTGTTCTGCCCTCTCTGTGTCCTAATCCCAACAACGATTAGGAGAGGGCCCTGCATTCCTCGGATGTGGTTCGTGCTGTGAAGTACTATTTGGTAGTAACTTCTTCTTTTCGCAAGACTGATGCCTTCTTTGTGGTTCCCTTCGGGCCCAAGAAAGGTTTGGCATCCGCCAAGTCTTCCATCAGTAAATGGATTCGTCAGGCCATTGTTGGGGCCTATTCTGCTAAGGGGAGGAATCCCCCTTTTCGTGTTCCTGCTCATTCTACTCGTGCGGTTGGGGCTTCCTGGGCTTTCCAGCACCAGGCCTCTGTTGAGCAAGTTTGTAAGACTGCTACTTGGTCTTCTGCTCACACTTTTTCAAAGTTTTACAAGGTTGATGTTAGGGCCTCAGCGGATGCTGTTTTTGGCCGCAAAGTTCTGCAGGCTACAGTGGTTTAAGTTGTGAGTTATGCCTTGTTTTTGATTCCCGCCCTTTATGGACACTGCTATTTGATGTCCCACAGGTTATGAATATCTTGAAGCGGGGTGTGTGACATACTTAGAATAATACCATTTTGTGAATACTCACCTTGTAAAATGGGTATTATAAGTATGTCACACACCCCGCTTCACCCCGCCCATTTTGTATTCTGGATCCTTCATATTGTGAACTTTGCGTTGTTATGACTTATATTTGGCTCTTCCTGGTCCCTTTCCTTACTGCTTTCTTGATACTGGGTAATGAGTGGGAGGTCCCAGGTATTTGTGGACCGGGAGGGGCTTCTTTTTTTCCTATCATCTCTGCAGTTCGCCCTCTACAGGTCAGTATTACCCACAGGTTATGAATATCTTGAAGCGGGGTGTGTGACATACTTATAATACCCATTTTACAAGGTGAGTATTCACAAAATGGTATTATTTGCAGCTTCTGCCAGCTTTGGAGGAGATCCCTCGATTGCGCAATTACGTCCAGAGATTCCCATCTCCCTTGAGTGTAGAAGTGCCTAACCCTGCCTATCCCCTTCCCCATCCACCTCCCCGCCTCCCCCCCCCATGCCCGGCGGAAATGCCGGGTTCCCTAGGACAACAGGGGAGAATGTCAGCGACATGCCCTCAAGAGGAAAGTGCTTAAGGCAGACTTTTAGCGAGGCACCAATTGTAGGGTATTTCAGTTCCGCACCCACGGCCTGTCTTGGAAGCCAGGGAAGAGACCCCAAAGGGAGGACTGAGCTGCCTTGTTCTATCTGGACCCACTGCTTGTGTTGCTTGTGTCTACACCAATCCACTATTCTTGTAGAGGCATGGGTCAGGAAGGCCTATTCCCCCTTTGTCCTAACCTGCAACCTCCTGTTAATCCTCAGGCTTTTTCCCAACCAGATACATTTGGTAAAGAGGGCTCCCACCCTTTGTAGAAACGTGTTAGGGATATGAACTGGCAATGCCTGCATCACATATAAGAGGCGTGGAAGTATGTTCATTTTCAAGGCATTACACCTCCCAAACCATGAAAACTTTTTAAGTGACCATGCCTCTAGATCTCTAGAAAAGCGCAGAGTAGTGGAGGGAAATTCAGCAAGTATATCTTATCAAGGGACCTACCCAGCTTCATGCCCAAATGAGTGATGCAATCCTTTGCCCATCTGAAGGGGAAGGCTTTCTGGAGGTTTTCTTCCCTTGCTAACGGAATATTAATGTTAAGTGCTTCAGATTTTTGCATGTTTACTTTGTAGTTAGACATACCCTTGTAGATCTCGAGCTCTTTTATGAGATTTGGAAGCGTCACTTCCGGGCAAGTTGCGAAAAAGAGCAGATCATCGGCAAAAGCCGCAACTTTGTATTGACCTGAAGGGAGGGAGATCCCCTGCACGTTAGGGTTTCTTCTCACGCTACAGAGGAAGGGCTCTAATGTCAGGATAAAGATTAGTGGGGAAAGGAGGCACCCCTGTCTCGTCCCGTTCCTGATGCCGAAGGGCTCCGACAGCAGACCCTTAACCCTTACTGAAGCGGTAGGATGTCTGTATAAGCTTGCAATCCAGGACTGCATGCCGGGCCCAAGCCCTATATGGTCAAGGACCACAAACATAAAGTCCCAACTTACTCTGTCGAAAGCCCTTTCGGCAACGGTTGCAAGAAAGATCGAGGGGCGACCCACTTCTAGGGCAGCCTGGAGTAGATTAAGCGCCTTTGCGGTGTTATCGCGTGCTTCCCTGTGGGGCTTGAACTTCACCTGATCCAGGTGTATTACCTGGTGTAGGTGGGGAGCCAGGCGGCTAGCAAGTATTTTGGCGAATAGCTTGATGTCAGTGTTGAGGAGGGAGATTGGTCTATAGCTGGAACTAACTGATGGGTCTTTCCCCTCCTTCGGTATGACCGATATGTGGGCATGGAGGCTATGCATGGGGAGCGCGTTATCCGTCTTCAAGGAATTGAAGACCCCAATAAGTCTAGGCAATAGAATTGACCCGAATTCTTTGTAATACTATAGGGGGAGCCCATCTGGACCTGGTGCTTTCCCATTGGCTGACCCCTTAATGGCTAACTCCAGCTCTACCTGCGTAATTGGGGGCCTCTAGATCTTGCAGCACAGCCCGTGGGAGCCTGGGCATTCCCAATTGTCTGATATATTCACCTATCTCTGCCCCCCTGCGGTTGGATTGGCATGGTGGGATATTGTATAAAGACTTGTAAAATTCCCTAAATACTCCCGCCATGTCCTTGTCTGTGTGTACCATGTTTCCCTCCAGATCGCAAATTATGGGGATATAAGTTCTGGCCCTTTCCCCCCTCAGAGCCAGAAGGCGACCGCACTTGTCTCCAGATTCATAAAAGACTTTCCTGCTTTTAATGAGCTGGAGCTTGGTCTGTCGCTGTATATCCTCTTTAGACACTCTGTGAGGGAGGTCAGGGCAGCTAGATGTGACACTGCCAATGACTGCTTTTGGAGAGTTTCAAACTTCCGGATCTCTCCAAGTAGTTCCAGAAGCTGTTTGTTTCTTTCCTTTTTAACCCTGGTCCTGTGTTGAATCATCAGCCCCCGCAGCACGCACTTATGGGCTTCCCAGATCACGGGCAAACTGGTGCCGGGAGTGGAGTTGATCACAAAAAATCCCTGCAGGTTTTTTTTCACATTCTCTTTTATTATCGGGTCTTGGATAAGGGAACTGTTCAGTCTCCAGGATCAAGGACGTGGTACCTGCTTCTGTGCTGCAAGCTTAAGTGTGATTGGGGCAAGGTCCGAAATAGTGATATTCCCTATTGACGCAGCCGCTACCTGTGGCAGCAGGTAGTGCTGTATCAGGAAGAAGTCTATTCTCGAGTACATATTATGTGGGGCTGAGAAAAAAGAGTAGTCTCGAGCTTCAGGGATAAAGCAATATCAATTGGTGTGTATGCATGAGCTTCTTAATTCTCCTGAGTTTGGGGTATGAGATTTATGAGTGTCCTTTGGACATATCAATTAGAGGTTCTAGGGAGAGGTTAAAGTCACCCCCTACTATTAGTTTGCCCTCTGCAAAACCCGCCATCCTGTCAAATACCTCCTCAAGGAACGAGATTTGCCCAGTGTTGGGTGCATATATATTTACGAAGGTGAAGACCTCAGTTTTGATCTTACCTTTTACCAAAAAGCCATCTTCCTTCCCCACCACCCAGGGAGCTCATTTCTTCCCAAGGAATCGCTCTGGAGAGCAATATACTCACTCCCCTCGATCGCGAATCCGGAGAGTAGCTATGATAAGAGATTGGAAATACCTTACTCCTTAGGGAAGGAGGGTTGGAGGCCTTGAAGTGCGTCTCTTGCAGAAAAGCCACCTGAGCCTTCAACGCCCTGAGATTGTTCAGAATCAAAGATCTCTTTTCGGGGGTGTTCAAGCCTTTCACATTAAGAGAGACCAGATTAGTTTCACACATTATAGCACATATGGAAAGACCACAGCAAGGAGGTCAGATATCAAGTACTGAAAAGATGGTGGCACGGTAGTGGACAAGAGGTGCCACCTGCCTTGCTGCTGGGGAGCTCTCCCCTCCCTCTGCCGGCTGCAACAAGAAAACAGAGAAACGAAGAGGGGGCTAGGTCAGAGAAAGTAGGAAAAACGAGAGGAGAGGGAGATTAGGGGTATGAGGTGGAGAGCAAAAAGGGGGGAGCGAGGGGGGACAAAATCAAGTCAAAATACATGCCCAGATAATGGGCTAGGGGGAACCCAAAACTATAGACTCAGGAAGAACTAAGGTCTGGTGGGCTATTATTGCCAACCAGACAGACCTACTGGGGGTACTGTGTCCGATCAGGGAGAGAGGCACCTAAGGCTCTGCAGCCTGCCTTACCCTGCCCGGATCCACCACAACAACTGACGATTCAGCAAAATTGTGTAACAACAACGATAGAAATAGAATAACTCGGGTAGCCATAGGGGCGTTTAAGCAAATGCCTCTTGGATGGGGCAACCTACCTACTCGGTTGTCGGACAACAGTGATAGTAACAGAAACTAATGACAACTCTAAATAACCATATGCACATTAAAGCGAGCAGCTGACACATGAAACACTTGGTAACCACCTTTGTGTGACGGCACTAAGTCAGGAACAGACCGAGTTACAATATAATCAGGTTAGGTAGTTCTCTCATCGGGTTCCTCATCCCCTGCCTAGATGGGTAGTCCAGGCGAAGGTGAGCAAGGTCCGGAGAGTTACCTCTGCAACCTGTTAGTCATCTTGCACCAATCGGGTCGCGGTCGTGGGGATCTCCCATCCCTCCTTTGTAGGGCCTCGACGGTTCTTTAAGATGTCTCAGGTTGCGACAATTCCGTGCTCCCCGCCGTTTTTTTTCCACCGGAAACCGAGGACCTGGAAGGGCATCTGAGTGTTACCAATTAGGCACTTGAATTGGATCACATTGTAAAAAGGCAAACAGGCCCTGTAGCTCCTGGTAGGGTTTCAGAACATAGGTATCCCTCTCTTTTCTCGCTGTTAGATGGAATAGGAACCCCCAGCTATAGGATGCTCTATTCTTCACGATGACATCAAGCAAAGGCTTTAGGGATCGTCGCATTTGTAAAGTCCTCCTGGTTAAGTCTGGGAGAATCTTGACCGCGGCCCCGTTAAATTCCACCGTGCCCTTGCTCCATGCCTTTCTGGCTATTTCTTCCTTCAGGGAGTAGCGATGGACTCTGCATATGACGTCTCTTGGGTGTGTCTGTGCTCCTTGGGCCCAGGGACCTGTGTGCCCTATCGAGCTCTATAGGGGTGGCTGGGTCTCTGCCCAGCAAGGAGTTGCAGATAGCGGACACCGTGTGTTTCAGATCTTCTCCCGCCTCGGCCTCTGGGATACCCCTCAACCGCAGATTATTTCTCCTACTCCGATTCTCTAAATCGTCGAGGTGGAGGTGGCATGCTTGGATCATTGCTTCTTGTCTTGTCTTTCAAGCACGTGGATGCGCGGAGGAAAGACCCTCTGTTTTGAGCGTATTTACTTTGGTTTCCACTGCTTGGATCTGTTGTTTAACTGCCGCAATTTCTTTTTTGTGAACCGCCTCATAACGAGCGATTAAACTTTCAATGTCGGCCTTGGTGGGGAGCCTCTTTAAGAGGGAGATAGTTGCAAAATGAATACCGCTTCCCCCCCGGTGGGATCATTCCTCGGGTTCTCCGATATAGGCGGCCGCCCCCAGACATCTACTTCTCCCGTCAGCGGCATCAGCACTGGTGTGGCAGGTGTCCCCGGGGGGGGGGGGGGGGGGGCATGGGTGATGGACTCATTCCTCGAGACATGTTTTCTCGCTCTGGTGATGGGGACAAAGAAGAGACAGAGGAACCCGCATAGGAAGTCACATTTTTCTCAGTTCTGCTGTCAGCTCGGTGTACTTCCTGATGCCGTCCTGTTCTCTGTGGGAAGGCGGCCAATTGCCACGCTGGACTTTGCTCAGGCCAGCTTGAGGGTGTCACAGTGGTGTTGTGGGGGGGGTCACTTCTGATTCTCTGCTGGGTGTATAGGCAAACTATTCTTAGTATACACTACGTCCTGCTCCAGATAGAATACTTGCATTCGGGTGCTACTCCGCCAGATGGCGCTGGACTGCAGAGACATCGAAAATAGGCTCCTCCTGGCCCCTCAAATACCCAGGGACCTCCCACAATCCCCAGATTTTCTCTGCAGTCTGGACTGCGAAGGACAAGAAGATGGCTCTCTCTTCTCGCAGGTGAGTGGGGCTATTAGCCTGCGGCCCTGTAGGACTATTCCCACCCGTTCCATTAGTAATGTGCTGTTAGGCGCTTAGGAGCGCTGCTCCACCGCAATCCCCCACCAAAGGGTAGGCGGTACAGGCTTATGGTGAGCCTCTATGGGATGCCCCTCCCGCACTATTGCCCCTTGCCCCTGTCTATCGGTGGCTCCTATGTTAAGTGGCTGCTGTCCTCTCTCATTCTCCCTGTAGCTTTTCGGGGGGAAAAGAGGGGGGGCGTGTGTGTATATATACGTGTATTGGCTTATGATTTATTACATTATGCTTTGTGTCAGCCGCCGCGCTGACTTGTATTACTTGTATGATATTTGAAATTGGCGCCGCGCGCGTTTTTTTCCCTCTTGGCAACGGCGTTACCTCAGGCGCCGGTGCGCCATCATTGGTTGCTTGTGACATGTTGGCTTCGCACTCTTCGGGGGGGGGGCGCCCCTCAAGGTATACCGACGCCATTTTGTCTGCTTGTTCGGCTTCTGCGTGACGGGCTACCGCGGTCCGTAAGTGCCCTCGCGGGTGGCTTTATTACCGTTCTATTATTATTGTTTGCTTACGGCTACCTTTGATTATGTCTTTCAGACGGGCGAACCCATTGGCTTCTCCCGGTCCTCTTTTAGTTGATTAACTTGTGAGTCCTAGTGTAATTACACTTCCCTAGCGGGTTATTGGGGCATCCCGGGTTGCTATATAGCGTTAATCCCTATCGGCCTAGTGTGCCGCTATAATCACCATATGGAGGCATCTCAGGATAATAATTCCTTCAGGTCAAGCCCGGCTGTGTGTAGCTTGTGGGGTGTCCCCTATTAGCGCTGACAATGCACGGGTCTGTGTACCTTGTGCCGAGCAGGTGCTTGCGTTGCAATCTGGCCTTCCAGTGGCTGGGCTTGCGCCTCGTTTCACTTCACCTACTCCCCCAAGCTTAAATCTCACTCTCAATGAGTTGCATACAAGTGGGGATTCTCGGCCTGATGTGTCTTCCAGACTGGCTAGTGTTGAGAAGTTAATTGCTAATACCTTGGCGCGTAAGGCCCCTGCAAAAAAGCGGCACTTAACGCCTAATGTCACTCTTTTCCCTATGGAAACTGATGATTTTCTGCATCTATGTGGCTATACCCCTTCGGACGAAGGGGAGCTATTCTCCGACTCAAGGTCATCTGATGAGAGGCCCAGGGGTCATGACGATTCTGGCTCTGACCCCTGGGCCCCGGATGATACTGATAGACTGCTGGCCCAGATTTTTGAGGTTCTGTCCATTTCTCCCCCTGTTGCGGCTCCCAGGCAAAGGGGTGAGCTTTTTCATACTGCTAAGGCTCGTTTGGAATTTCCTGAGCAAACCTATTTCAATAATCTCGTGCTTTAGGAGTGGGAACGTCCCAGTAGACTTCCCGGTATACCTAAGAATTAGGACAGAAAGTACCCCTTTCCTGCTGATATGGTCAAGTGTAGGTCATTCCCTCCCGAGGTGGATGCTCCTATTCTAGGGCTGTCTAACACCTCTGTTATGCACTCCCCTGACTCTACTACTCTGCGGGATGCTGAGGACCGGCGCATTGACCAATTGGCGTGCCATGCCTTTGCATTTGTGGGGACGGCGCTTCGCCCGGTTTGCGCCTCGGCCATTACATCTGTGGCGCTCAGGTCCCTGATCAGAAGTTTACTTTAGGGTGCTCCTGATGATTGCTACCTGATGTGTTTAATGCACTGTCTAACTGTGATGTGTTTGTAAACTTTATCCTATCTGCCTTGGATGATGCCATTAGGATGTGTGCGAGAACTTCTGCCTTGGTGGTAGCTATACGCCGCGTGGTTTGGCTGCGCCAGTGGGCTGCTGACAATGCTGCAAAGAAGGCCCTCACTGGGCTTCCATTTAAGGGGCTACGCCTGTTTGGGGACCGCCTAGACCTTTTTGCTAACGGAGGTAAGTTACCCCAGCGCAGACGGCAGTCTCTGCCCTTTCGGGGCCAGGGCTCCCTTTCACTCCCCTACCGTGGTGCTAAACAAGGAAAAGGGGTGTCCTTTGCGGGGGCTCGTGCAGATTCCTGGCACAGGAGCAGAGGACGACGTCCTGGCTCCTCCTGGGGGGGCTAAGCCCAAATCCTCTCCCAAGCCCCCTCAGGCATTATGGGGCGCCCTCGCCCGTCAGGGTGGGGGGACGGCTACAGCACTTTGCGCATGTCTGGAGGCACCACGTCTCAGACCGGTGGATTCAGGAGGTAGTGTCCTCCGGTTACAAGATAGCGTTTGCTGTGCGGTCTCCCCCAAGATTCATCAGATCCCTGATGCCCCAGGACCCTGTCTCAGCTCAGGTGTTGGCGCAGGCCGTGCAAGGTCTTCTGGGTCTGGGGGTCATTTGCAGGGTCCCCTTAAGAGAAAGAGGCAGGGGTTCTACTCCAACCTCTTCACAGTTCCCAAAAGATGGGTCAGTCTGGCCTATTCTGGATTTAAAGATCCTCAACAAATTTGTCAAGAACAGGCGTTTTCGCATGGAAACTCTGCGCTCGGCCATCAGCTCCCTGCGCCCAGGGGATTTCATGCCGTCTGTGGACATCAAAGACTCTTACCTTCACATCCCTGTGTTTTCAGGACACCAAAGGATCCTCTGATTCGCTTTGAAAGATCAACATTACCAGTTTGTGGCCTTGCCATTTGGCCTCACTTCAGCTCCCAGAGTGTTCACCAAGGTGCTGGCGGGGGTGATGTCTCTGATGAGGTCAAGGGGCATCCGCGTGCTGCTCTACCTGGACGACATACTCATCACATCTCGGTCTCTACAGCAGGCAGAGTTGGACACTCAGCTGGTAGTGTCCACCCTGGAGTCCTTCGGCTGGGTGATCAATCACCCCAAGTCTTCTCTGTCCCCTTCCTCTGTGATCCCGTTCCTGGGAATGATTCTGGATACGGTTCAGTCAAGGATATTCCTTCCTCAACAGAAGGTGGAATCTCTAACTGCGTAGGTGAGGTGAGGTTCCGGCTGTCGTGTCTCCATCCCTCCCTCAGGCAGGGAATGCAGTTGGTGGGCCTGATGGTGGCGTGCTTCGAGGCGGTGCCTTTTGCTCAGTTCCATTTGAGGCCTCTACAACTTCACCTTTTGTCAGTTTGGGACAAGGACCCAACGTCCTTGGACGGGGTCTGTGTGCCCCCCCCCTTGGTCCCAGGAACTTGCTGGGGGGCAGGTCCTTCCTGGCCCCCTCCTGGGAGACGGTCACCACGGATGCCAGTCTGTCAGGATGGGGGGGATTCTGGAAGTCCCTGTGGTTCCAGGGGAGGTGGGGGCCTCAGGAGGCCCACTTACCTATCAACATTTTGGAACTACGGGCGATCAGATTGGTTCTGGCTCAGTTGACCGACCACCTGCGGGGTCTGTCTGTGCAGGTGCGCTCAGACAACAGGACGGCGGTTGCATACATCCAACCATCAGGGAGGGACCCGGAGCAGGGGGAGCCTCCAGGAGGTGTCGCGGATTCTGACATGGGCGGAGGCCAATGTTCAATGCATTTCGGCTGTGTAAATCCCGGGGGCAGAGAATCTACTCATCAGGGAGAGTGGTCCCTCTGCAACAGGGTATTCCAGTCCCTGTGTCACTGTTGGGGTCTACCAGATGTGGATCTGTTTGCGTCCCGTCACAATCACAAGCTCCCGGCCTTTGTCTCCCTGTCTCAGGATCCTCTGGCCTTGACCACGGATGCTCTCTCCATGTCATGGAAGGAATTTTGGCTCCTGTATGACTTTCCTCCATTCCCCCTGCTGGGCAGTGTTCTGCGCAAGATTGCTCTGGAAGGGGTGCCAGCGATTCTGGTGGCCCCCAGGTGGCCAAGAAGAGTGTGGTTCGCAGACGTGGTGCAGATGTAGATCAGTACATTCTGCCAGGGGTGCCAGATCTACTCACTCAGGGCCCCTTACGCCATCCCAATTTACAAACTCTGGCTTTGACGGCCTGGCTGCTGAAACCTCCATCTTGATGGAGAAAGGCTTGTCCGCCTCGGTGGTTGAGACCATGGTGAAGGCTAGGAAGAAGACTTCTTCTTCCATCTATTACAGGGTATGGCGTACCTACATTGACTGGTGTGAGTCTAGGTCTCTTCCCTGTCGGGTGTTTTCAGTTCCCAGGGTTCTGGAGTTCTTACAGCATGGGTTGGACTCGGGACTCCAACTCAGTACTCTGAAGGGTCAGGTTTCTGCCCTGTCTGTTTTCTTTCAGAAGTCTTTTGCTCAGCATTCTTTGGTTAAGACCTTCTTCCAGGGGGTTACTCATGTGCGTCCCCCACGTAAACCTATGGTCCTTGTTTGGGATTTGAACTTGGTTTTGTCTGCCTTGCAGGGTGCTCTCTTTGAACCTATACAGGATGCTGCTCTGGCTGTGCTTACCCTCAAGGTTGTCTTTCTGGGGGCCATTACTTCGGTCAGGCGTGTGTCTGAGTTGGCGGCTCTGTCTATTCAGCCCCCATACTATGAGAGATACCAGGACAAGGTGGTGTCCTGCTTTAAGCCAGACTTTCTGCCTAAGGTGGTGTCTGTTTTTCATTTAAATCAAGATATTGTTCTTCCTTCATTGTGCCCCAATAGGAAGGCTAAGGAAAGGGTTCTGCATTCCTTGGATGTGGTCAGGTGTCTGAAGTATTACCTGATAGTCACTGCGTCCTTCAGGAAAACTGATGCTTTTTGTGGTCCATTCTGGGCCCAGGAAGGGTTTGGCTCCTGCCAAGTCTACTATTAGCAAATGGATTCGCCAGGCTGTGATTCAGGCCTATTCTGCTAAGGGGAAGAATCCTCCCTTCAGCCTTACTGCTCATTCTACTTGTGCTATTGGTGCCTCTTGGGCCTTCCAGCACCAGGCTTCTGTTGAACAAGTTTGCAAGGCTACTACTTGGTCTTCTGTTCATACCTTTTCAAAGTTTTACAAGGTTGATGTTAGGACCTCAGCTGATGCTGTTTTTGGCCGCAAGGTTTTGCAGGCGGCAGTGGTTTAAACTGTCTGCTGTTACCTTCTTTGTTGGGGATCCCACCCTACTTTATGGACACTGCTATTGGATGTCCCAAGTGTAAGTAATCTATCTGGAGCAGGATGTACTGTATACTAAGAATAATACAATTCTGTGAAATACTCACCTGTAGAATTGGTATTGTAAGTATACAGTGTGTCCTGCTCCACCCCACCCTTGGTTTTGCATTATTCTGGATCCCCTGTATGGTGATTGTTATCATTGTTATAGTTACCAGTTTGGGTGGTTAAATTCTCCCGGCTTCTCGTTCACTGCTTTTCAATGCTGGGGATTTGTGGGAGGTCCCCGGGTATTTGAGGGGCCGGGAGGAGCCTGTTTTACATGTCTCTGCAGTGCAGCGCCATCTGGCGGAGGATAACCCAAGTGTAAGTAATCTATCTGGAGCAGGACGTACTGTATACTTACAATACCAATTCTACAGGTGAGTATTTCACAGAATTGTATTTTTACAAGGTTGATGTTAAGGCCTCAGCGGATGCTGCTTTTGGCCGCAAGGTACTTCAGGCGGTAGTGACTTGAACTGACGGCTTTTACTCATTGGGGATCCCACCCTACTTTTGGACACTGCTTTTGGATGTCCCAGCTGTTATGAATATCGAAGCAGGCCGTGCCATGCAATAAAGAAAAAAGCAATTCTGTAAGTACTCACCTGTAGAATTGTTTTTGTTTTTGCATGGCACGGCCTGCTTCGCCCCACCCTTGTTGTTATTAATTCTTGGTTGCCTCTTTATGGTGAATGTTCCAAGTTAATTGGGGTATTTTACCTTTTTTACATTTTTTACCTTTATTCTCTCCCGGCTTCTTGTCTCACTGCTTGTCTTCGCTGGGAACTCTATGGTTGATCCCGTTTTTATAGGGGGCCGGGAGATGCCATAGCTTTCTGCAGTACCACTGCGCCACCTTGTGGTGGAATAACCCAACTGTTATGAATACCGAAGCAGGCCGTGCCATGCAAGAACAAAAACAATTCTACAGGTGAGTACTCACAGAATTGCTTTTTTTCTACTTCCATAGAGAGGAGAATCATCAAGAAAATTGGCTAATTTGGTTTTGAAATTGTAAATTTGAATTTTCCTAATTATTTTTTTTCCATTTTATATTTTTAGGTTCTGTATTCCGATAAGAATTTTGTGATGTGTGCTCCAACTGGATCTGGAAAGACAGTAATTTTTGAAATGGCAATTGTAAGATTACTAATGGAAGAGAAAGCACCTTGGACAAATTTAAAAATTGTTTACAGTGAGTATGCAGAAATCATGTCTTTAACAATTTATATTATACATATTATATTATGTCACTCAATTTCATCTGTTTAGATAGAATATTGTGTTCATATTGTGTCTTTCTTCAAAAGTACACACATATAAATAATGTTTTGTGTATTGTTCCATGGAAGACATGGACCTCTTCATATTGAGGTCTATGTTATGGCCACCCACCAGAAGAATAGACACTTGACAGAACTGTTCTGCCTCTGGGCACATATCCCCAGGACAGGAAATTATGCATCAGGCAGGTAGAGCAAATGTCCAAAACGCCTGTCCCCATTACTGCTCAGGAGCCATGCTAGTTTAGGAGAATCGAGGAAAAAGATAATTGCCTTGCAAGGATCGGAGGAGGTATATTTCTCCTGTTCTCGAAATTGCTCAGGGAGAGCGAACATGGTGGGAAAGGGTAGCTAGGAAAAATTGAAGTCTCTAAATAGGGCCACACTGCAGCATGTGTGCAGCAGCTTCTGTATCAGTGTGCAAGATTTTTTTTTTTTTTTAGATTGATACTTACTCCAGCTGCCTTGACCCACCATTGTCCATGCTAAAATATAGTCAATGAGCCCCTGTATACAATCAGCCCAGTATCAGCTCAGCGTGGTCTGCTTTTCAGTTTCCACAGTCAGCAACCAGGGGTCTCAGTGGACAGGCATCTATAAGGCTCTGTTCACACCTCTCAGTTGCATTAAGAACTAGCATTTTGTAAATATGCCAGAGGGGCATTGTATAAAACACTTTTGACTAGTTAGAAATGCGTTTGTGTTGTGTTTGCATTTTTTAAAAGAAAAACATTTTATGCACAATAAGTAAATGGTAGTCTATGGCAACACAAACTCAACACAAACACAATTCAGGTACACTGCGTTTTTCATGTGTTGTGCTTGCATTGCCATAGACTTTTATTGACCTGCGCTGTGACAACTGCACTGCACTGAACAATGTGTCTGGAGTGCTTTTTAAATGTGTTGCGCAATGCAGCGCAGATATGTAAACTATCCCATCTAGAATAAAATACAATGTTTCCTCTGCTTTGTAATTGTGTAGCAACACTGCGCAACAATGCAGAGAAAGTGCAGAGGTGTGAACAGAGCCTAAGAATGGTGACTGAGCAGTGAGGAATATGGTCGCCCTACGTAGGCCCACTTTGTACTCCAATAAAGCAAGTGAGCATAAAAAAGACAAAGGGCACACCGCCATCTTGAGGAGCCCATTCTACTGCATCTGATACATTTCACCTCACCAAAGACTGCAGAGCAATATTGTTTTTTTTCTGCCCAGGCAGAAAATGCATGGCTCCACTGCATTTACAACAGCCTGCCTTTCCATACACAATTAGCTCCAGAGCTGATAGTGTCAATACAGTTTCGGCTGTGCGCCCCAATACTAAAAGTTCGGAGCAGTGGGATGCAGGCAAGTATAAAGCTAAATAAAAACCATATTTTGCACATTTAGGACCTCTTTGTGTCCATACTTATTACATTTATTACACTTTATGCTGGTTATATGGGTGTAAATAATAGATGGAACATAGTATAGAAAGTGTGTTCTTTGTATATGCACACATATTGTGATGTAATTGTTTTGCACTAGTCACTTTATATTGATAAGTTTTCTTAAAAATACCAGACCCTTATTTCTGTGCCGGCACAAAAATATTTAATAGCATTCCCCACTCCTTGCAGTAAATAGGAGGAATGTTTGGGGAGACTGTTGTCTCCACTAACACTATACAGGTTTTTACCCCTATGGACATTTATATGGGCAGATGCAGTTGTTTTTAAACTTGTTTTCATGGTTGTGTTGTAAGTCCCTTGTGTATATTTAAATACCTATTTTGTGAATAAAGTTTTTTTGTAAACTTTTATT
Source organism: Gastrophryne carolinensis (assembly GCA_027917425.1). Taxonomy (NCBI): domain Eukaryota; kingdom Metazoa; phylum Chordata; class Amphibia; order Anura; family Microhylidae; genus Gastrophryne; species Gastrophryne carolinensis. The sequence goes on from CM051235.1 coordinate 469,906,778, forward strand.
GTTGGTGCTCCTACTTTGGGGCGGATGCGGTGGCATGCACACGGTCCTCCCTGCATTTTTTAGACCCTTTGTCTCAGTGAATAGCGCACTCCAGGCACTGTGACAAGGTTGGGGTGGAGTTTCCTATGCATTTGTATGACTCAGGACCCCATCTCTGTTGCTTGTAAGTTTCAGCTCACTAGAGACCATGTGGCCGATATGGGAGATAAGGGGTGAGGGTAGGCTATATATTTCTTTCCTGGACTATTAAACTCCATAACACAGTGCAGGCAAAATGCATTACATGAGCAAAACATAAGCTTCTTTGTTCTTGTGTTGCAGAGCAAATTCTGCATGCAGCATTACCTAAAATGCCCCACAAGATCGCATGCAGTATGTCTAAAGGAAAACTGTCCTTATTAGATCTAGAATATTTAGAAAAAGTAAGCAAGTCTGAAAAACACCCTTTTCTTAGTGCAGCTCTAAAAACATTTCTGCTTTTAACAAAATCTCCTATATTTGCCACTAACCTGATATGATATCTCCTGTGCTTCCTCTTCTATATCCAGCATTAATGCAGGCCCTCCGATCCTACAACATATAAACATATCAGTCACCACATGAATCAGAGTTCTACACATTTGGAAACAATGGAAGAACTTTTTCACTTTCTATAAGCCATGAACACACCATATAACTTCTCTTCTCCGATCACAGGGTGGACTCCTTCCTTGGACCAAAAGCTAGTAAAAGATTTTAGGGCAAGCTGCTGGCCTTTCCCGTGGGCATCTTGAATCAGGATGCTGCGCTGTGTGAAACCCACTCCATGGTACAACAGAACTAACAACATCATGGCGCCCTTGATGGCGTAAACATCCGGTGGCCTCATCCCTGCATCTTCGGGCTATGAACTTGCTCCCGCCTCCAGCTATGCACATAGGCTGGGAACGGGAGTGCGCACGCTGCACTCCCAATTTGCCCCTCATGTAAACAGAGCCGTTTGCCAAGCATTACATATGAGAGCCTGCACATTCGCCGTACAACCGGGGAAGGTGAGTTCGTATGGGCATTCTAGGGGGTTTCACATAGCGGAGTGCGGAAAACTGGATAGTCAAGAACCCAGAATTTGTTCCGCTTTAACCTTATCCGTAGACACATTCACCCCATCACCTTTTGAAAAATTCTAAACAAAAACTCACGGTCAACGAACAATTTTCCACATTTATAATAGCAATAAACCATCCTTCATTCAAAAGTGGGAAACTGACTTGAACCAATCTCGTACTCGTATGGGGCACAAGACTGAGAAACACAGGGCAGAAAACTATGTATACTTCCAAAACATTTGGGTGGATTGGGAGCTCTGAACCTATATTGATATCTCACAGAACCATGCTGCCTGGGTTCACATGGAATAGGCTACCTACAATGCAAAAGTTCCCTTTAGATCAGGGATGCACAACATGCAGTCCGGAGGGCCACATGCGGGCCACACTGCCATCAGTTGCAGCCGCTAGAACACCTGTCTCCCTCAACCCATGTCTTTTCACCTCACCTCAAGCCACGATATTTCTGCCCACTTCTTCTCACCTCATCTTACCTATTCTTATTAAGCCGTGGCCTACCTCACCTCTGCCCTCTTCTTCCCACTTCAATTCTTCCCACTTCACCTCATCTCACCTCTTCCCATTGCCTTAGTCCACCTCAGCTCTGCCCACTACTTCCCACCTCACCTCATTTCACTTCGCCTTTACTCATCTTGCCTCTTCCCACCCCCCTGTTCACACCCCCCTGTTCACTCCTTTTCACATCACATCTTCCTACCTCAACGCTGCTCTCCTCACCTCAGCCCACCCGGCCTCTTACCATTGCACCTCCGCCCACCTCAGTTCTGCTCACCTCGCCTACCTCACCTCAGCCCACCTCAGTTCTGTCACCTCGCTTACCCCACCTCAGCTATTCCTACCTTTGCCTCCATTAGAATATATGTAAAAACATAGACATGCTTTATGGTTATAGGTTTCCTGCAGTAAACTGTCTGCATTTTATTGCGACCCCTTGAAGTGGAACAAGAAGACAATGCGGCCCTTAGGCCAAGAAAAGGTTGTGGACCCCATGACTAATGCTCTGGGTGTTGTCTGCAAGTCATCCCCCCCGTATCTAAGCTTTCCAACATAACAATACCATTTTGTGAATAATCACCTGTAAAATGGGTATTATAAGTATGTCACACACCCTGCTTCAGATAGTCATTACACTTGGGTTATAGTGACCTGTAGATGGCGATCTTGCAGAGATGCCAATAAAAAAAGGAAGGCCCTCCCAGTCCATAAATCCCTGGTACCGCCCACTCATTCCCCAGTATTAGAACAGCAGTAAGGAAACAAAGGGACCAGGAAGAGCCAAAATAACCAGTAGCAGTAAAAAGGTTCACCATATAAAGGATCCAGAATACCAAAGGGTGGGGTGTGTGACATACTTATAATACCCATATTCTTAGTATACAGTACGTCCTGCTCCAGATGAATACTTACACTTGGGTTATCCTCCGCCAGATGGCGCTGCACTGCAGAGACATGGAAAAACAGGCTCCTCCCGGCCCTTCAAATACCCAGGGACCTCCCACAAATCCCCAGATTTCTCTGCAGTGCTGACTGCGAAGACATCATGTGTCACTCTCTCGCAGGTGAGCGGGGCTATTAAAGCCTGCGGCCCTGTTGGACTACTCCCACCAGTCCTCTTCGTGATGTGCCTCCCAGCCTGGGCTGCGCTGGTCGGGTGAAGGTAGGCAGCCTTACGTGTGCTTATGGAGCCATGCTCCTCCGCAGTCCCCCACCAAAGGGTAGGCGGTTTAGGCTGATGGTGAGCCTCTTGTGGATGCCCCTCCCGCGCTTGCTCCATACCCCGTGTAGCGGTGGACCCTGTTCAAAGGGTCGCCATTCTCCCTCATTCCCCCCGTAGCTTGGGGGGAAAGAAAGGGGGGGTGGTCTTGTGTATTCAGTACACGTTATGGCCTTAGTAGTTGTCATTGACTCATTCACCTGGTGTCAGAGCCGAGCTGTCTTTATTGTCTATCAGCCGCCACGCGATTATCTTGCCCTTATTGGACGGGCGCACGAACAGGCGGCGGCGACCCCTCAGACGCTGCGGCATCTTCATTGGTATACGTTGTCAGGCGCATCTGGAAGTAATCCCCTTTTTGACTTCTGTTGTGTGTCATTCACTTTACTGTTTGCGCTGACTACTGTCTTCAGAGCTTCGCGCTCTTCCGGGGGGCGGAGACCTGGCTTGGCGCGCTCCGCGTCACAGCCCGCTCTCGAGGTCCGCTTGGCGCCACTTCGATGCTCATCGCGTGCGCGCGTGGCAACGGTCCTCCTCCTCCCTCGATCTGTAAGTGCCCTCGCGGGCGATTTTCATTTGTCTTGCTTACTGCGCATGGCTCTGACATCCCTATTCCCATTATGTCTTTCAGACGGTCGTATCCAGTGGCTTCTCCTGGCCCGGTGTACTTGCCAGTTGGACCTAGTATAATTGCTCCCACTTCCCTGCGAGTCTTTGGGGCATCCAGGGTAGCTTATAGCGTCAATCCCTACTGGCCTATTGTGCCCATTAATCACCATATGGAGGCATCCCAGGATATTATAAACGGGGTTCCCTCGGGACAAGCCCGGCTTTGTGTAGCTTGTGGGGTCTCATCTATCAACGGTGACAATGCTCGCGCACAGCAGCCACTAATGGTACTGGGTCTGCACCTCGCCTCACTTCACCTCGCCTCACTTCACCTACCCCCCCAAGCCTGAGACTAACCCCCAATACAAGCGGGGATTCTCATCCTGATGTGGCTACTAGACTGGCCAGTGTTGAAAAATTGCTTGCTAGCGGCACATAATCCCTGACTCTGCTCCTTTCCCTATGGAGTCTGATGAGTTTACGCATCTATATGACCATACCCTTTCGGACGAAGGGGAGCTGCTCTTTGACTCAGAGTCATCTGATGAGAAGTCTAGGGGTCATGACGATTCTGGTTCTGATCACTGGACCCCGGATGATACTGATAAGCTATTGCTTCAGATTTTTGAGGTTTTGTCCATCTCTCCCCCTGTTGTGGCTCCCAGGCAAAGGGGTGAGCTATTCCATACTGCTAAGGCTCGATTGGAATTTCCTGAGCAGACCCATTTCAATAACCTCGTGCTTAAGGAGTGGGAACATCCCAGTAGACTTCCCGGGATCCCCAAGAGTCTGGACAGGAAGTATCCTTTTCCTGCTGACATGGTCAAGTGCTGGTCATCGCCCCCCGAGGTCGATGCTCCTATTCTAGGCCTGTCTAACACCTCTATTATGCACTCCCCCGACACTACTACGCTGCAGGATTCTGAGGACTGGCGCATTGACCAATTGGCGTGCCATGCCTTTGCGTTTGGAGGGGTGGCACTGCGCCCGGTCTGCGCTCTGGCCATTACTGCCGTGGCGCTCAGGGCCATGGTCAGGAATGCACTTGATGGCCCAGACGAGTTGCCTGCTGATACTATTAATGCACTAGTGATGTATTTGTGATGTATTTGTGAACTTTATCCTGTCCGCATCAGATGATGCTATTAGGCTGTGTGCCAGATCTTCCGCCTTGGCGGTGGCTATACGCCGCGCGGAATGGCTGCGACAGTGGGCGGCCGACAATGCTGCCAAGAAAGCCCTTACTGGGCTCCCCTTCAAGGGACTACGCCTGTTTGGGGACCGCCTAGACCTCTTTGCTAAAGGAGGGTTGTTACCACAGCGCAGGCGGCAGCCTTGGCCCTTTTGCAGCCAGGGCCCCCTTTCAGCCCCCTACAGAGGCGCTAAGCAGGGAAAAGGGGTGTCCTTCGTGGGGGCTCGCACAGACTCCTGGCATAGGAGCAGGGTGCAACGCCCTGGCTCCTCCTGGGGGACCAAACCCAAAGCCCCTCCCAAGACCCCTCAGGCATGATGGGGCGCCCTCGCCCGCCAGGGTGGGGGGACGGCTACAGCACTTTGCGCACGTCTGGAGGCGTCAAGTTTCAGACCGGTGGATTCAGGAGGTAGTTACCTCTGGCTACAAGATAGAGTTTGCTGTGCGGCCCCCTCAAGATTTGTCAGGTCCCGGATCCCCCAGGACCTGGTATCAGCTCAGTTCCTGATGCAGACAGTGCAAGGACTTCTGGAGCTGGGAGTTATTTGCAAAGTTCCCTTGAGAGAATTGGGAGAAGGTTTCTACTCCAACCTTTTCACATTACCCAAATGAGATGGGTCAGTCAGGCCCATTCTGGATTTAAAGATCCTCAACAAATTTGTCAAGAACAAGCGCTTTCGCATGGAAACCCTGCACTCGGCCGTTGGCTCTCTGCGACCAGGGGATTTTATGACGTCTGTGGACATCAAAGATGCTTACCTTCACATCACATCCCTGTGTTCACAGGGCATCAAAGGTTTCTCAGATTCGAGTTGAAAGATCAACACTACCAATTTGTGGCTCTACCCTTTGGCCTCACTTCAGCTCCCAGAGTGTTCACCAAGGTATTGGCGGGGGTGATGTCCTTGCTAAGGTTAGGGGGCATTCGATTGATGCCCTACCTGGACGACATCCTCATCGCCTCATGGCCTCTACAGCAGGCGGAGCTGGACACTCAGCTGGTGGTGTCCACCTTGGAGTCCTTCGGCTGGGTGATCAATCATCCCAAGTCCTCCCTGTCCCCTTCACCGGTGACCCCATTCCTGGGGATGATTCTGGATACGGTTCAGTCTCGATTATATTCCTTCCCCAACAGAAGGTGGAAGATCTGACTCTGCTCTTGTGCCCCCAGCTCTCCCTCAGACAGGGAATGCGGCTGGTGGGCCTGATGGTGGTGAGCTTCGAGGCGGTGCCCTCAGTTCCATTCGAGGCCTCTGCAGCTTCACCTCCTATCAGTATAGGAGGGCTGGACCACACGAACTTCCTAAAGGGCAGGTCCTTTCTAGCCCCCTCCTGGGAGACTGTCACCACGGATGCCAGTCTGTCAGGTTGGGGGGGATTCTGGAAATCCCTGAGGTTCCAGGGGAGGTGGGGCCCTCAGGAGGCCCATTTACCCATCAACATTCTGGAACTACGGGCGGTCAGGTTGGTTTTGGAACAGTTGACCGATCACCTACAGGGTCTGTCTGTGCAGGTGCGCTCAGACAACAGGACAGCGGTTGCCTACATCAACCATCAGGAAGGGACCCGGAGCAAGGGTGCCCTCCAGGAAGTGTCGCGGATTCTGACATGGGCGGAGGCCAATGTTCAATGCATCTTGGCTGTTTATATCCCGGGGGTAGAGAATCTTCTAGCAGACTCTCTGAGCAGGGGGCCTTCCCGTCAGGGGGAGTGGTCCCTCTGCAACAGGGTATTCCAGTCCCTGTGTTACCGGTGGGGACTACCGGATGTGGATCTGTTTGCATCCCGTCACAATCACAAGCTCCCGGCCTTTGTCTCCCTGTTTCAGGATCCTCTGGACTTGGCCACGGATGCCCTGTCACTGTCATGGAAGAAATTCCGGCTCCTGTATGCCTTCCCCCCGTTCCCCCTGCTGGGCAGGGTTCTGCGCAAGATTGCCCTGGAAAGGGTGCCAGTGATTCTGGTGGCCCCGAGGTGGCCAAGAAAAGTGTGGTTCGCAGACGTGGTACAAATGGCAGTAGACCAGTACATCCCGCCAGAGGAGCCAGATCTACTCACTCAGGGCTCCTTACGCCATCCCAGTTTACAAACTCTGGCTTTGACGGCCTGGCTGCTGAAACCTCCATCTTGATGGAGAAAGGCTTGTCTGCCTCAGTGGTGGATACCATGGTACAGGCTAGGAAGAAAACTTCTTCTGCCATCTATTATAGGGTATGGCGTTCCTACATTGACTGGTGTGAGTCTAGGTCTCTCCCATGCAGGGAATTCTTAATCCCTAGAATTCTGGAGTTTTTACAGCATGGGTTGGTTTAAAACTCAGTACTCTGAAGGGTCAGGTTTCTGCTCTGTCTTCTTTCAGAAGTCTTTTGCACAGCATCCCTTGGTTAAGACCTTCTTTCAGGGGGTCACTCACGTGCGTCCCCCACGTAAGCCTACGGTCCCTGTTTGGGACTTGAACCTGGTTTTGTCTGCCTTACAGGGTGCTCCCTTTGAGCCCATTCAGGATGCTGCTCTGGCTGTACTTACCCTCAAAGTTGTTTTTCTGGTGGCTATTATTTCGGTCAGGCGCGTGTCTGAGCTTGCGGCTCTGTCTATTCAGCCCCCAAACTACAAGAGACACCAGGACAAGGTGGTGTTCCGCTTTAAGCCAGATTTTCTGCCAAAGGTGGTGTCTGCTTTTCTTTTGAATCAGGACATTGTTCTTCCTTCATTGTGTCCTAATCCTAGTGACGCTAAGGAAAGGGTTTTGCATTCATTGGATGTGGTCAGGTGTCTGAAGTACTACCTGGTAGCCACTGTGGCTTTCAGGAAGACTGATGCTTTTTTGTGGTCCCTTCTGATCCTAGGAATGGTTTGGCTCCTGCCAAGTCTACTATTATCAAATGGATTCGTCAGGCTGTGATTCAGGCCTATTCTGCTAAGGGGAAGAATCCTCCCTTCCGCCTTACTGCTCATTCTACTTGTGCTATTGGTGCCTCTTGGGCCTTCCAGCACCAGGCTTCTGTTGAACAAGTTTGCAAGGCTGCTATTTGGTCTTCTGTTCATACCTTTTCAAAGTTTTACAAGGTTGATGTTAGGGCCTCAGCTGATGCTGTTTTTGGCTGCAAGGTTTTGCAAGCGGCAGTAGTTTTAACTGCCTGTTGTCACCTTTTGTTGGGGGATCCCACCCTACTTTATGGACACTGCTATTGGATGTCCCAAGTGTAAGTATTCATCTGGAGCAGGACGTACTGTATACTAAGAATAATACAATTCTGTGAAGTACTCACCTGTAGAATTGATATTATTTGTATACTGTACGTCCTGCTCCACCCCACCCTGTTGTTGCATTATTCTGGATCCCCTGTATGGTGATTGTTATCATTGTTATCATTACCAGTTGTTCTGGGTGGTTTAATTCTCCCGGCTTCTTGTTCACTGCTTTTCAATTCTGGGGATTCGTGGGAGGTCCCTGGGTATTTGAAGGGCCGGGAGGAGCCTGTTTTTCCATGTATCTGCAGTGCAACGCCATCTGGCGGAGGATAACCCAAGTGTAAGTATTCATCTGGAGCAGGACATACTGTATACAAATAATATCAATTCTACAGGTGAGTACTTCACAGAATTTTATTTTTACAGGTGAGTATTCACAAAATGGTATTATTCTAAGTATGACACACACCCCGCTTCAGATAGTCATTACACTTGGGACATCCAATAGCAGTGTCCATAAAGGGCGGGGATCCAAAAACAAGGCAACAATGCACAAACTTAAACCACTGCAGCTTGCAGAACTTTGCGGCTAAACACAGCATCCGCTGAAGCCCACACATCAACCTTGTAAAACTTGGAAAAAGTGTGAACAGAAGACCAAGTAGCAGCCTTACAAACTTGCTCAACAGAGGCCTGGTGCTGAAAAGCCCAGGGCACCCCAACAGCACGAGTAGAATGAGCAGTAACACGAAAAGGGGGAGCCTTCCCCTTGGCAGAATATTCCCCAACAATGGCCTGTCGAATCCCTTTACTAATGGAAGACTTGGCGGGAGCCAAACCTTTCCTAGGCCCAGAGGGCACCACAAAAATGGTGTCAGTCCTACGAAAAGAGGAAGTAGCCACCAAATAGTACTTCACACAACGGACCACATCCAAGGAATGCAAAACCTTCTCCTTATTGCTGGGCTTAGGGCACAAGGAGGGTAGAACAATGTCCTGATTAAGATGAAAGGCAGAGACCACCTTAGTAAGGAAATCTGGCTTGAGGCGGAAAACAACCTTGTCCTGATGCCTCTCAAAGTAAGGGGCCTTGATGGACAAAGCCGCCAACTCCGATACACGCCTAACGGAAGTGATGGCAACCAGAAACGCAACCTTCTGAGTAAGCGTAGAAAGTGCAATATCCTGCAAGGGTTCAAAAGGAGGACCCTGCAAAGCAGAAAGAACCAAATTCAAATCCCAAACTGGGAGCAAAGGCTTCCTAGGAGGCCGCACATGCGTAACCCCTGGAAAAAGGTCTCAACCAGAGGATGAAGAGCAAAAGACTTTTGAAAGAAAACCGCCAGGGCAGAAACATGCCCTTTCAACGTACTTAGCTGCAAACCCAGGTCCAGACCATGTTGCAGAAATTCCAAAACCCTAGGGATAACGCCCTGCAAGGCAAGCCCCGGACCTCACACCAATCAATATAAGACCTCCAAATCCTATAGTAGCTGGCAGAGGAAGACTTCTTTCTAGCCCTAACCAGAGTCTGAATGACAGCATCAGAAAGACCTTCCTCCTTCAAGATGGAGGTTTCAGCAGCCACGCCGTCAAAGCCAGCGTTGGTAAATTGGGTTAGAGCAGTGGACCCTGAGTTAGCAGATCCGGCAGAAGGGGCAGATCTAACTGATCCTCTGCCAATCTCACCACGTCTGTGAACCAAACCTGTCTTGGCCATCTTGGAGCCACCAGGATTGCTGACGCGCCCTCTAGGGCCAGCTTGCGCACCACTTTGCCCACCATGGGAAACGGAGGGAACAGGTACAGAAACCCCAGATCCCTCCAGTTCAGAGACATGGCATCCGCTGCCAGAGCCAGCGGATCCCGCGAGAGAGACACAAATGCCGGAAGCTTGTGATTGTGACGAGAGGCAAAGAGGTCCACCTCCGGAGTCCCCCACTGGTGGCAAAGCGACCGAAACACCTTGGGGCTGAGCGACCATTCCCCCCGGCGAGATGAGCACCTGCTCAGGGAGTCCACCTCCGTGTTCTCCACTCCCGGAATGTACACCACCAAGATGCATGGGACATTGCTCTCTGCCCAAGCCAGGATCAAAGACACTTCCCTGAGGGCACGCCTGCTGCAAGTCCCTCCCTGGTGATTGATGTAGGCGACCGCCGTCCGATTGTCCGACCGAACTTGAACCGGTAGGCCCCGCAACTGATGAGTCAAGTGAGCCAGAACCAACCTGATGGCTCTCAGCTCCAGAACATTGATGTCTTAAAGGAGCCACAGCACTCAACCCTGTTAGCTTGCAGGCCAGCCTGTCTCTAAACTTGGTTAAAAACAGAGGACTCAGTCATACACATCTGCAGAAGTATGCTTAAGCTGCACCACTACGCCAAAGTGCCTCTGTGGAGTGCAGTCCTAACTCTAATCTCTGAGAGCCCATTTGGGACATACAGTGCAATAGATAAATTGGGAGCAGGCTTACCTGAGGTTGCCCTAAACCTCTTAAGTGCAAGCCATGGGGTGGAAGGGTCAAAGACCTTGCAATACAGCCTAGACCCCACACACCATGTGCTTGCACAAATTCAAAAGAAACAAAGGGGGGGGGGGTGGCAGCCGCTCAGACCATTTTATAACTAACCTGGGAGGTGCACGTTAGGAGGGCAATTAGGATACAAAAGTCTTAAAGGAGCCACAGCACTCAACCCTGTTAGCTTGCAGGCCAGCCTATAATCTGTCTCTAAACTTGGTTAAAAACAGAGGACTCGGTCACACACATCTGCAGAAGTATGCTTAAGCTGCACCACTACGCCAAAGTGCCTCTGTGGGGTGCAGTCCTAACTCTAATCTCTGAGGCCCATTTGGGACATACAGTGCAATAGATAAATTGGGAGCAGGCTTACCTGAGGTTGCCCTAAACCTCTCAAGTGCAAGCCATGGGGTGGAAGGGTCAAAGACCTTGCAATACAGCCCCACCCATGACCGCATCACATGGGGTACGTATCAAGTGAGGGGGAGACAGAGAGGAGACTGGCGGAGCAGAACCAGACACCTGAGATCCAGACTGCCACGTAATAGACCGCTGCGCACAGGGTACACAAAGAAATACATCATCCCCCGCAAGGGATATCCCACACCCCAAACACAGCCTGGATTGCCCCGAGGGGGGCACAAGCCCAGTATCCGGGGAAGCTTCCATATGGTGATTTTTTATATTTAGGCACAATGCCCAGAGGGAATTACACAATAATGCAACCCTGGATGCCCCTTTAAGTCCCGCGTGGGAGGAATTTACAGACCCCTAAATTTAACCAGGGACCCTAGGACCGGGAGAGCCCCCCTTTAATAGGACAATGGTCCACCTAGAACACACAGACACAGCAATCAGACCTCAGTGACATGTCCAAGGGGTTAGTAAACAAGCATTGCCAGTAGCCCCAATAAGGAGCATGGAATATATGCAGACATATCTAAGAAAGCTAATGGGGCCACAGGCCACTCACCGACCAAGGCCTCACACGCACACCGAAGAGGAGGAAGGCGCGTAAGCAGAGGAAGAAGGAGGGCGGGCCGCCGCGGTTCGCGCGTCGCGCCCGGCTCCGCCGCTCCCCCGTCGCTTTCGGCCAGAAGCCGGGACCTGAACAGCAAGGCCAGCAGCACGGGGGCGGGCCGTAGGCGATCGCGCGAACGCCTGGCCCCGCCCCCCGCGCCTGAGGGGAAGAAGCACCCCGCCGCCATGGCAGGCTACAGAGGCATGACAGTGAAAAGCATGACAGTGAAAAACACACACACATAATAAAGTAACTCCAACGTGACAAACATCAAGGGACAGGCGCCCCCCCCCTCTAAGGGAATCCGGGAGAGGGGGAATCCACACTAGAGTGGAAGGGCCAAGGGACGGGGCATCCCAAACCGGGATCACCAACCTGGTTAACTGCCTACCCCTTGTTATGGGGTCTCACGGAGGAGCGTAGCTCCTAAGCACCAAGGGTGCCATCTACCTTTGCCCGGACCAGCAGCCTAGTCTGGGAGGCAAGTGCAATAAAGTAAAGGGATCCGGGCAGAAATAGATCAGATAGAGGGCCGGGAGTTACCCCGGCTACCTTGCAAGGAGGAGACATCCATCTTCTGACTTGCTCGCCGTCTGCAGAGATGAAAGACTGGGGAATGAGTGGGAGGTACCAGGTATTTATGGACTGGGAGGGCCTTCCTTTTTTTATTGACATCTCTGCAAGATCGCCATCTACAGGTCAGTATAACCCAAGTGTAATGACTATCTGAAGCGGGGTGTGTGACATACTTAGAATAAACAACTTTATTTTTGTATTGACCCCATGGCATGGTAAAATGTCATTTTCTGTAAAGTTATGCAGTGCTCTGTAGTCCTAAGATCCATCCCCGCAGCTTATTCTTCTTGTGCTCTTCATTTTTCCTAATTTTGTATGTTGATTACATTCCTTTCCTTTCTTATTCTTACATCAAACACACACACACACACACACACACACACACACACACACACACACACACACACATATCCCACACTGCAAACCTTGTTTGCTTTTACAAAGAGGCCTGTTAGTGGTCACATTCTCTGGAGTCCATTTGGTGAAGGAATAAAGTCCACGTGACCACCGGTGGTCATATAATTATGCACGTGGAAGCACCAGCAATAGGGATGGCTCCAGTACATTGACAACCAAAATCTATTTTATCCCTTTTCATATCTAATTACCAGAATAACATCTTTCTACTATTGTTACAGTGGCACCCATAAAGGCTTTATGTAGCCAAAGATTTGATGACTGGAAAGAGAAATTTGAACCTATTGGACTAAGCTGTAAGGAACTTACAGGAGATACAGAGATGGATGATTTATTTGAAATACAGCATACTAACATTATTACAACAACTCCTGTAAGTAAACAGACCAAATAAGTCTAAATCTGTTTTTAACTATTAAACACAAACTGCTCGTATTGAAAGGCAGTTTGCATAACCCCCCCCCAAGCGATTCATAGCAGGGTGTAGAACCCCTACCCCCCCAAAGAACCCCATAACAGGCAGTGTGCAAAATTACCCCTGACCCAAGAAAACAATAACAAGCAGTGTGCAGAACCCTTCCCCCCCCCCATTACCTCATAACAGGCAGTGTGCAGAATCCCCCCATCCACCCCATAAAAGGCAGTTGGCAGATTCCCTCAACCCCCTCCCATCCAAGGGCCCTTATAACAGGCAGTATGCAGAATCGCCTGACACAGATATGTCATATTGGATAGTTTTCTAAAATACTGACAAAGTCCAATATTTTTGGTTTAGTAATTGTGTAAAATTCTGGTGTCATTTTAGGTTACAAAATGTATACAATTATGAAGGGTTCACAACCCTTTAACTACCACTGTACCTATCTCTGTCTCTAGGATTCGTGCATTAGTCACTGCCAGATTTTGAACTTTGTACATGTATTGTACTTTCACACATTTGTGATGTACACAGAGAGCAAGTGCTACCATTGGTACTGGTAGGGCTTTGTGTGGCGATTTATACTGCTGCATAATCATTTTGAGTTGAATTTGTATAATCTGAATCCTAATTCTGCTTTATCCCAACAGGAAAAATGGGATTCTATGAGTAGGAGATGGAGGGATAATACTCTGATTCAGCTTGTTCGACTTTTTCTTATAGATGAGGTAATTTTTAATTAATGGATTAAGGATACATGAGAAATATATATATATATATATATATATATATATATATATTCCCATTTTATTATTTCAGTATAATTTTAGGTGCATAGATTTTGCCAATTTTTGGAAAATGTATTAGGTTAACATTAGAATCCCCACTTCAACACCCCCCCAGGTTCCCTTTATGCATTAACATTGATGGGTTTCAAAGAATAAAGCACATCGGTCAGTATGGGAACTATAGGATCATGTCCATACTTGTAGTTACAAATTACAGTATGTGGTCGTAAAACACTAGTTTCCTGTACATATTTGCTCTATTCCAAGTATGTCTCACACCCTGCTTCGGAATGATTAATAACACGTGGATTATAGTCCAGTAGAGGGCGAACTTCTGAAGAGATGACTAGAAAAAGAAGCCCCTCCCGGTCCATAAATACCTGGGACCTCCCACACATTCCCCAGTATAAGAAAGCAGTAAGGGGACCAGGAAGAGCCAATAAAATCTATGAGAAAACATTTTCACCATATAGAGGATCCAAGATACAACTCAGGGTGGGACGAAGCAGGGTGTGAGACATACTTATAATAGCCATTTTACAGGTGAGTAATCACAAAATGGTATTATTCCAAGTATGTCTCACACCCTGCTTCGGAATGATTAATAACACGTGGGACATCCAATAGCAGTGTCCAACAAAGGGTGGGGATCCCAGCAGGCAATAATGCACAAATTAAACCACTGCAGCTTGTAGAACTTTGCGGCCAAAAACAGCATCCACTGAGGCCCTAACATCAACCTTATAAAACTTGGAAAAAGTATGAACAGAAGACCAAGTAGCAGCCATACAAACTTGTTCAACAGAAGCCTGGTACTGAAAAGTCCACCTCCCACACATTCCCCAGTTTCTTCTCTGCAGGAAGGCGAGCAAGACAGAAGATGAGGACTTCTCTTACTTGCAGGTAAGCCAGGCTCGCGCCCGGCCATTTTTTGTCCCTATTGCTGCCAGGACCTTTCCTAAATGATCCCTATTTGAGCCTCCCAGGCTTGGCTGTGGGTCCTGGTGAGGGTAGGTAGCACCTTATGGGTGTGCAAGGAGCTGTGCTCCACCGTGAGACCCCATTATAAGGGGTAGGCGGTTTCCCGGGTTTGGTGATCCCGGTGTGGGATGCCCTGTCCCTTTCATTCCTTTGGCCAGATTCTGGCTGGGATTCCCCCCTTCCGGGTCCCTTACTTCCCTCTAGGGGGGGGGGGGGGGGCTGGCTGGCTGGCCTTTACACTCGGTCTTATGTGTGTGTGACTGATTTTTACTTAATGCGCGCTGGCTACTGCACACAGCGCGTGTTTGTGTGTGTGCGTGTGGTTGATGCTGTACTTTGGCCCGCACGCACGCTCTCGTGCGGTGGCGGGCCAGTTTTTCATGGTTGGCTCCGCGGCCATATTGGCCGGGGAGCGCGACCCTCTTGCTTGTCTCAGTGAAGGGGGGCGGGGCCTGGCGCTCTCCGCCGGTATCTGCCCGCCCCTCCTTAGCTTCGTCGCCCGGCTTCCAGCCCTATCGGCTGGGACCGCGGCTTCGTGTGTTTTTCCTGCGTCGGGAGGGGGTGGGGCCATGCGCCTGGCGCGCTCCGCATTGGCCCGCCTCCTTCATCCTTTCTGCCTAGCTGCCGCCATCTTCATCACAGCGGCCCGTGAGTGCCCCATACAGGGCTTCTTTATACTGGGTGTATTTTGTTTATATATAGTACACTTGTTATCTCATGCTGCCGGGCGTTATTGGTGACCGTATATATATATATTTATTTATGGGTGTCTATACATAGTGTATGTGTATATGTAGGTACATATCTTTATATGTTTATATATTTATATACATATATAGTTTCTTATGCTGGGATGAAGTGTATATGCCTTTTATTTGCATTGTATGCATGTTGTTTACTGGGGCCCCCCTTTATTCTAAGTATGTCACACACCCCGCTTCAAGACATTCATTACACTTGGGTATACTGACCTGTAGATGGCGATCTTGCAGAGATGATATCAAAAAAATGTAAGACCCTCCCGGCCCATAAATACCTGGGACCTCCCACTCATCACCCAGTCTTTCATCTCTGCAGAGGCGAGCAAGTCAGAAGATGATGTCTCCTCCTTGCAGGTAGCCGGGATGACTCCCGGCCACTTTTATTCTTCTATTCCTGCCCGGATCCCCTTATTTGAAGTGCTTGCCTCCCAGCCTAGGCTGCTGGTCCGGGCAAAGGTAGTTGGCACCCATGGTGCTTAGGAGCCGTGAGACCCCATATCAAGGGGTAGGCGGCTATCCGGGTTGGTGATCCCGGTTTGGGATGCCCCGTCCCTTGGCCCTACCCTGGCATGGATTCCCCCTCTCCCGGATACCCTTAGAGGGGGGGGGGGGGGGCTGGTCCCTTATGGATCCATACGTATTCTTTACTCGCCATCCTGACTCAATCACATTATTGTGTATGTGTGTATTTTACTGTATGTGTGTGTTTCAACGTTTGGGCTGGCGCCGGCGGTCCCGCGGCTCCGGCCTCCGTCGTGCGGCAATGGCGGGGGAGCTGTGTGAGGCTGTTCTGCCCGTGAGGGCTTCTTCTCCTTAGGACTTGCGCGCGCATCTTCAGCCCGCCCCCGTGCTTTGTGCGCTGCTTTCAGGTCCCGGCTTCTGGCCGGGAGAGACGGGGGAGGGGCGGGGCCGGGCGCGACTCACGAACCGCGCCGGCCCGCCCTCCCTCCTCCTTCTGCGCGCTGCGCTTCCTACACATCCCTCCTGCCTGACGTGCTGTGTGTGGGTGAAGGTCGGGTGAGTGGCCATTGGCCCTTCAGATGCATCTATTATTCTAAGCAGACAGCACGTCCTGCTCCAGACATAGTCCTTACATGTGGGTATACCTCCGCCTTCAGCGCCGTGCACTGCAGAATCATGAAGAAAACAAGCTTCTCCCGGCCCTACATATACCGAGGGACCTCCCACAAATCCCCAGATTCCTCTGCAGTGCTCAAACTGCGAAGACATGAAGTATCACGCTCTCGCAGGCGAGCGGGGCTTGACAGCCCGGGGCCCTGCGGGACTATTTCCACCCGTCCTCTTTGTGAGTAACATGCCTCCCAGCCTGGGCTGCGTTGGTCGGGTGAAGGTAGGCAGCACCTAGTGTGCTTACGGAGCCATGCTCCACCGCAATCCCCATCCATGGGGTAGGCGGTTTAGGCTAATGGTGAGCCTCATAGTGGATGCCCCTCCCGCACCTTGCCCCACGCCCCATGTAGCGGTGAACCCCGATTGCTGGGTCACCTTCGTCCTTAGTTCCCCCCGTTAGTGGGGGGAAAAAAGAGGGGGGGTTGTGTACGTTGGCCTAATCTTGCCATATCACACGCCTTGCCTTAGCCCTATCGGTTCCGGGGGTCAGAGCCGCGCTTTAAACTTTGTTTTTACGATTGGGCGCTACGCCTTTAAAATATGTGATTTGGCGCGTAAGGCGGCTCCGTCTCGCGACGCCATGGCGTTATTTCTGCTCTTTTCCTGTCTTGTTCCGCGGAGCTTCACGCTCTCCGGGTGGGCGTGGTCTGGTTTGGCGCGTTCCGCGTCACCTATAGCTCTGGCCCGCCCTTCGAGGTTCGCTGGCGCCATTTTGTCGGTCTCCCGCACGCGCGTGGTCACGATCCTCCTTCTCCCTTGGTTGATGTAAGTGCCCTCACGGGCGTTCGTTTAATTTTCTTTTTGTGTTGCGCATGGCTCTGACACTCTATTTTCCCCTTATGTGTTTCAGACTCCAAGCTTCCAGTGGCTTCTCCCGGCCTGATATAAATATATCTCACGGGGTCATATTAGAATCTCCCACATTCCCAGCGGGTTTTGGGGCATCCAGGGTTGCTTACAGCATAAATCCCTTCCGGCATATTACCTAGATTAATCACCATATGGAGGCATCTCAGAATTTGGTGTCCGGGGTCCCGCGGGGACAAGACCGGCTGTGTACCATGTGTAGACAACCCCACGCTGACGCTGACAGAGCACTGGTCTGCGGACCGTGTGCTGAGCAAGCGCTGGCCCTGCAATCAGGCTTGCCTGTACCTGCACCTCGCTTCAATACACCTGTCTCCCCGGACTTGAATCTCACTCTTGATGAGTCGCACTCGAGCGGGGATGACCAGCAAGTAGTGCCGCGCAAGCTTTCCACCGCGGAGCATATTATGTCAGGCTTGGCAGAGCGCTTGGGCGCTGGGAAGAAACGATCCCTGACGCAACCTAGCTATAGGTCTTCCACTGAAACCGAAGAACCTGCTGCTATGCAAGATCTGGATCAGTCCGAGGACGGTGATCTGTTCTCAGGGTCCAGTTCTTCGGATGAGTTGTCTTGGAACCGCGACGGTTCTGGCCCGGAGTCCTGGGGCATGTGTGAAACTGATGAGTTACTCATTAAGATTTTTGAAGTGCTGTCTATCTCTTTCCCGGGAGAGTCTCCCAAGCCCAAGAGGGAGAGTTTCCACACGGCGACGCCGCGCCTGGAATTCTTGGATCAGGATCATTTCCAGTATCTTATATCTAAGGAATGGGAATCCCCTTGTAAACTCACAGGGGTCCCGGGGGTTTGGGACTGGAAGTACCCCTTTCCCCAAGATTTGGTTGAACGATGGTCAGTTCCTCCAGAGGTGGATGCTCCAATTATTGGGGTTGTTAACCCTCCCTTCATGGCGGCTTCCCTCTCTCGCACCCTTGGGGATGCTGAGGACCGGCGCATGGACAGATTGGCCTCCCATGCCTTCTCTAGTGTAGGGACGGCTCTGCGCCCGCACTGTGCTGCGGCTGTTACCTCGGTGGCCGCCAGGATGCTGATCAGGAAGATAATTGATCAACAGCCGGAGGATCTCCCTTGTGAGGTCTTCAATGCACTGTCAGATTGTGACGTTTTTGTGAGATTTACCCTCTCAGCTATGGATGACACCATCAAAATGTGTGCTAAAACCTCAGCCCTTGTGGTGGCCATTCGTCGACTGCTTTGGGTGCGACAGTGGGGGGCTGACAGTGACACTAAAAAGGTTCTCACTGCCACTCCCTTTCGAGGACGTCGCTTATTCGGGGCCAGGTTGGACCTTTTTGGCAAAAAGGGTAAGGCGCCCTCGCGCAGACGCTCAGCCAGGCAGCCCAGGGGCAGGGACCCCTCGCCCCCTCCTTATGTTTCTGTTAAAAGAGAACCAGAAGTGTTCCTCCAACTTTTTGGAGTGGAAGCTCGTTCCAGGGGAGGCAGGCATCGCCCTGGGACCTCTGGCAGGTCAAAACCAAAGTCTGCCAAAACCTCACAAGCATGAAGGGACCCCCTGCGGGCGAGGGAACTGCCACAGCACTTGGCTCTTATGGCAGGATGCCATGCTCCGTTCGGGCGATGGCAGGCGATGGCCTTCCTGGACGTGGTTTTTGAAAGAATGGAGTGTTCTGGGCAGTTCCCTTCAAAATTAGCCAGGGGTATTCTAGTCCCCGTTGTATCCTTTAGTGGACACTGGGCCTTCTTTTAGGTTGGCCTTGGCTGATAATTGCATTCACTCTGCTCTTCCCCCGGGATGACGCAATCTGCCCAGATCCGGCGGTCTAGCCCGGGCATCTAGGTTCCACGGGCTCTGCCTACTTGGTATCCATCTGTTGGGCCGCAGACGCCCTTGTCAGGTGAACCGCTTGATGCCTGCAAGGATCCTTTTCCCCTTCGGTCGCTTGTTCCCTCTGGACGCCTAGTCCTTTTTTCCAGCCGGTGTTACAGGACCATTCTTTATATTAGGGTCTTGTCTGGGGTCCCTCCCCTGTTCCCAGATGGCTCGCCAAGGTGAGTATGGGAGCGCTTTCATGCTTATTCACCGGTGCTGTCCGCACTAGTTTCTACTTTGACTTGGGGCTCTCTTGGAGTCTTTTGGATTGGTGCTCAGGCACATCTATTACTTGGTGTAATCTGATTCATACTCTCCCTACAGGGTGGCATTTAGATGGGTCCAGGTTCAACCCTCCCTTCTGATTTGGGTGCCTTGGTATGGAAGGGGCCTTGCCCTCTGTGTAATCTCATTACATTCACCTTGCGGCTGGTGGGCCTATTGCTGGCGGCCCAAGGCTGTTCCTTTTCCCAGATGCCCCTGGGGCCTGCGGCACCTTGGGTTACTTATCCTGGATGGGGTTCCAACACCCCTGGAAATAGATCAGTACGTTCCCCCTGTTTTTACGGGGGTTCCCTTCTGGTTGGTCTACTCATGGAAGTTGTTGATGGACATCACTCCCTTCTTGCTATCCCTGTAGATGGTCACCATGGGGACCAGGTCTGGTAGGGTCACTAAAGGGGTTCTATTCCTTATGAAATTCCCTGAGGTACCTAAGGGGGCCCCTTTAGGGGGGCCCATTTTCATACCATTGGTAGGTCATCACATTGTGCCTTGTTGGGCCCTAGCTTGCTGGTCTGTTTCCCTTAGGCCTTGTCTCTTGGGGACTCTTGGCCTGTCTGGTCAGTGGCCTGTCCCAGCTTTTATCCGAGAAGGTCTCAGAACAGGTTGACCCTTCTTGTAAGGTCTGGTTCTGATCCAGTGGAGGTTCTTTACACTCCTTGCGCTTCATTGGTAATTGGCTCGTTGGCTGTCCTACTGTGCTGGGAGGGCCTTCCCTAGTGTCTCAATGAGCCTACTGATTGGGCCGTGGCCCTGTGACTGTTACAGAGACTCTGTCCTGGTTAAGGTCCTAATTCGTTGCCCTGGGTGATTGTCCCAGGACTCTCTGGCCCTGGTCACGGTGACCTAGTCTGGCCTTTGGTCCTGGTATTCTACTCTTTGTCTGACCCTTCTTACACCCTGCTAGGTGGGGTTCTGCACAGGCTTGCTGTGGCAAGGGTGAACTGTTGCACTGGGGGCCATGAGTGGCCCTATGTGGAGACAGTTGTACTGTGAGCCCTCTCATGTGGGCGGTTATGCCTAGTTAGGATCCTTACTACGTCATTCCCTTCACAGGGTTTGATCGATCGTTATTCACCCTATCAGAAATGTTCCCTCTGGGTGTCTCTTCTTTTTGGAGGGTTGGGTCTAGATCCCTCCCTTTTTTATTCTTCTCCCTTTCTACCAGCTATGTTGGGAGTTGGCGTCCTAGTTGGATGGCTGGGACTAGCTCTCTATTCCCTATGGAATGAGGCCTTACCCATGGGTATTAGAGTTCTTATGGCATGGCTGGAGTTGGTCTCCCAACTCAGTTCCTTGAGAGGTTCCAGGGCTCGCCCTGTTTGTCCTCGGTAGAGACTAGTTTCAAGCTTCGGCGTTGAGCTTTCCTCAGGGGTGGCTCAGGCGCATTCCCCAGAGAATTTTAAGCTCCCTTGGGGGGGGGTTGCTTATCCTGTTGCCCTGCCTAGGGTTTCCCTGGGTCTTATTCAGGGTCTTGTCTGAACTGTTCCCTGCCTCAGATGACTCCTTCGGGGCGGGTGCCTCAGTCTGGGGCGTGCCATAGGAGACGGCCTTCTTAGCCTAATCCTTTTTATATTTTTTTACAGCGCTTTATATCTGTACACCGTCTGGTGAGGATGTGTCCGCCTTGCACCAAGCTTGAGTCCAGGCGGAGGGTTGTTATTCTTCTCTATTCCAGAACCTATGGTCTTTGGACTGGGGTTCTGCTTACTCTGAGCTTAAAAGGATCTGTATCCCTCAATAGGCATTGGGAACCTCTGGACTGCTTCCTGTCCAGGGTTGGGGCTAGGCCCGTTGGGCTTATAGACATCACCATCCTCCTTGCAGCAGGATCTGGTTACTCCCATGAGTATGGGAGCCTGTTGGATTGGTCTTGCTTGGCTGGTTGCCCTTCTTTGCTCCTGATTATCATGTTGGCTCTTGAGGAGCCTTGTTAGCTCGTGTTCAGTATTACATTGGTCTCGCCGAGACCAGGGTTAGTATTCCCTGACGGGAAAGGTTCTATGGTTGCCATGGCTACCCTGTTATCGTTAGTAGCATGGTTAGGCTGTTACTCTGGCCTGTTTGTTAAGGGAGATTCATTCTCTCTTGGTTTGGATTTCTTCCACTGGTGCTTGGCTTGGGCCTTATGCACTTGGTTGTTGAGCAGGCTGACTAGTTCTCTGCTCGCGTTTCATTAGCCTTGCAAGGCTTCATAAGTTTAGTTAGAGCTTTGCTCTAGTTGCTCCTGGTAGCAAGGTTACAGGCGATAGTGCTGTTTTGGCTGTGCCTTTTTTCATGGGGATCCCACCCTACTTATGGACACTGCTATTGGATGTCCCACATGTAAGGACTATGTCTGGAGCAGGACGTGCTGTCTGCTTAGAATAATACAACTCTGTGAAGTACTCACCAGTAGAGTTGGTATTATATGCAGACAGCACGTCCTGCTCCACCCCACCCTGATTCACTTTGTTCTGGATCCCCTGTGTGGTGATTATTATCTTGGATATTATTGCCAGTCTCTGGGTGGTTGTTTTCCTCCTGGCTTCTTCTCTCACTGCTTTTCAATGCTGGGGATTTGTGGGAGGTCCCTCTGTATATGTAGGGCCGGGAGGAGCTTGTTTTCTTCATGATTCTGCAGTGCACAGCGCTGAAGGCGAAGGTATACCCACATGTAAGGACTATGTCTGGAGCAGGACGTGGTGTTTGCATATAATACCAACTCTACAGGTGAGTACTTCACAGAGTTGTATTTTTAACCTCTTTTGCGTTAAGCCAGCATTCTGAGAGTGTGTTCTGTTTTGTGTGTTCCAGGTGGACCATTGATCTTATTAAAGGGGGGTTCTCCCGGCCAGGGTCCCTGGTTAAAATTTAGTTGGCTTCAAATCCTCCCACTCGGGACTTAAAGGGGCATCCCGGGTTGCATTATTGCGTAATTCCCAAAAGAGCATTGTACACATATATTTATATATATTATTTAAAAATCACCATATGGAGGCTTCCCCGGATACTGGGCTTGTGCCACCCTCGGGGCAATCCAGGCTGTGTTTGGGGTGTGGGGTATCCCTTTTGGGGGATGATGTATTTCTATATGTACCCTGTGCACAGCGGTCTATTACGCGGCAGACCGGATTTCTGGCGTCCGGTTCTGCTCCGCCAGTCTCCTCTCCGTCTCCCCCTCGCTTGACACGTACGTGTGATGTGGTCGTTAGCGGGGGGTCGCAATCTGAGGTGTGTGCCAGATTGGCCAATCTTGAAAAATTGTATTCTAAGCATACAGCACGTCCTGCTCCAGATATAGTCATAACATGTGGGCAATCCTCCGCCTCCGGCGCCGTGCACCACAGACATGTAGAAAACAAGCTCCTCCCGGCCCTACATATACTGAAGGACCTCCCACAAATCCCCAGATTTCTCTGCAGTGCTGAACTGCGAAGACATGAAGTATCACGCTCTCACAGGCGAGCGGGGCTTTACAGCCCGAGGCCCTGCGGGACTATTTCCACCCGTCCTGTTTGTAGAAGAATGTGCCTCCCAGCCTGGGCTGCGTTGGTCGGGTGAAGGTAGGCAGCACCATGTGTGCTTAACGGAGCCATGCTCCACCGCAATCCCGCACCATAGGGTAGGCGGTTTAGGCTGATGGTGATCCTCTAGTGGATGCCCCTCCCGCATTATTGCCCCGTACCCCGGGTAGTGCTGGACCCTGTGTAAAGGGTCGCCATCCTCCCTCATTTCCCCATCTAGTTAGGGGGAAAGGAAAGGGGGGGGGGGGTATGTGTGTGGCGGTCCCAGTGTACCAGTATGTCACGCCAATGGACTTATTTCTGCCCTTCATTAACATTGAAATGTCAGAGCCGCGCTGCTTGTTCGTTATTAGGTTTTCGGCTGCCTCCGTACGTCTTATACACAGTTTGCTGCGTTGTCTAGATGCTGTGGCGCCTTTTCCTTACTAGATGTAACGGTTTTCCTACGAATCCTTAAGCGTGTGATTGTATCCTTGCTTTGCAGTTACCTCAGAGCTTCGCGCTCTTCGGAGTGGGTGGGGACTTGAATTGGCGCGCTCCGCGTCACGGCCGAGCATCGAGTCCGCCCTTCGAGGTTCGCTGGGCGTCATTTTGCTGATCTTCGTGCGCGTGGTGGCGGTTCCCCTCCTCCCTTGGTCTGTAAGTGCCCTCGCGGGTGACTCCTTTCATATGTTTTTCCAGCTGCACATGGCTCTGACACCCATTCTTCTCCTTATGTCTTTCAGACTCTAAGATTCCGGTGGCATCCCACGGCCTGATATATATCTTAAACGGGTTCACATTTAAATTCTCCCACATTCCTAGTGGGTCTTGGGGCATCCAGGGTTGCTTACAGCATAAATCCCTGCTGGCTTATTGCTTTAATAATCACCATATGGAGGCATCTCAGAATTATGTGTCCGGGGTCCTGCGGGGACAAGACCGGCTGTGTACTGCGTGGGGACCACCCCATGCTGATGCTGACAGAGCACGGGTCTGCGGACCGTGTGCTGAACTAGCACTGGCCCTGCAATCAGGTTTACCAGTGGCTGCACCTTGCTTTAATACACCTGTCTCCCCGAGTTTTAATCTCGCTCCTGATGAGTCGCACTCGAGCGGGGATGACCAGCAGGTGGTGCCGTGCAGGCTACCTACGGCTGAGCAGGTGATGCCTGGTTTGGCGGAGCGTTTGGGCGCTGGAAAGAAGCGGTCCCTGACGCTTCCTGGTTCTATGTTTCCCACTGAAACTGAAGAGTCTGCTGCTATGCAGGACCTTGATCCCTCTGATGAAGGTGAACTGTTCTCAGGTTCCAGCTCCTCAGACGAGATACCTTGGAGCCGTGATAATTCTGGCCCTGGTTCCTGGGGCCTGTGTGACACTGATGAATTACTTATAAAGATCTTTGAAGTACTATCCATCTCTCCTCCGGGAGAGTCTCCCAAGCCCAAGAGGGAGAGTTTCCACATGGCGACACCGCGCTTGGAATTTCTGGAGCAGGATCATTCCAGGCTCTTATATCTAAGGAATGGGAATCACCTTGTGAACTCTCAGGAGTTCCGGGGGTCTGGGATTGGAAGTACCCTTTTCCCCCTGATGTGGTTGGCTGTTTGTCAGTCCCTCCCGAGGTGGATGCACCTATTATTGGGGTTGCTAACCCTCCCTTCATGACAGCCTCTACTCATCGTACCCTTCGGGATGCTGAGGACCGGCGCATTGACAGACTGGCTTCCCACGCCTTTTCATGTGCAGGGACGGCTCTGCGCCCGGTCTGTGCCGCGGCCGTCACTGCGGTGGCCGCCAGGACCCTTCTTAGGAAGATACTTGACCACCAGCCGGAGGATCTCCCTTGGGAGGTCTTTAATGCACTGTCTGATTGTGATGTTTTTGTGAGTTTACTCTCTCAGAGATGGATGACACTGTTAAAATGTGCGCTAGAATCTCGGTTCTTGTGGTGGCTATTCGCCGCCTGTTTGGCTGCGACAGTGGGGGGCTGACAATGATACTAAAAGGGCTCTTACTGGCCTTCCTTTTAGAGGACGACGCTTATTTGGGGCCCGGTTGGACCTTTTTGGAAAAAAGGGGTAAGGCACCCTCGAGCAGAAGGCCGTCTCGGCCTCCCAGGGGCAGGGACACCCTTCCCCCTCCCTAAGTTAGTGTCAAGCGCGAACCAGAAGTGTGCTTCGAATTTTTTGGAGTAGAGACCCGCCCCAGGGGGACAGGCAACGCCCTGGGACCTCCGGCAGGGCGAAGTCCAAATCTGCCGAAACCGCGCAAGCATGAAGAGACGCCCTCGCCTTGTTGGGCGAAGGGACTGCCGCAGCACCGGGCTCCTATTGCAGGGCGCCATGCTTCTTTCTGGTTGCAACAGGAGGTAGTCCCCCCGGATGCAGAATGGAGTCTGCTGGGTGGTCCTTTTTCTAAGGTTGTCAGGGTTCTTCTAGTCCCTGTTTTCCCTTCGGGAATTAAGGCAGGCCGAGTTTGGCGTGTTGGGTCTGGGCTCTCTTACAGGTTGGCCCTTGACCTGTGATTGCATCCACATTACCTTTCCCCTCCGGGATGAAACAGTCTGACCCGGGTTGGCATTCTGGGCCTAGCATTTATACCTTCACAGGCAGTTCCTACATGGTATCTACCTGTTGGGCCGCAGGCGCTCTTGTCCAGTGGACCTATTGATGCATGTGAGGGTTTATAATCCCTTTTAGTCCCCTGTGCCTTCAGGACACCTAGGTTACTTCCAGCCAGTGTTGAAGGTCCAACTCTGTGCATTGGGGTATTGTTTTTGGTTCCTCTCCTGCTCCCAGACGACTCACTAAGGCGAGTATGGAAGTGGTGTCTTGGACGTGCCCGTGTGGCGTCCCCGCTAGGTTCTACTTTATGGTCCTTCTTTGCTTCCTATTTTGCATCAGGCCGTGTTGGCTATTGACTTGTGGCTCCTTTGGGAGTCCTGTGGATTGGTGCTCAGGCACATCACTTACTTAGTGTCCCCCGTTTCGGTATCTCCCTAGGGGGTGGCATTTAGATTGGTTCATGTTAGAACCTCCCTTCTGCTATATGTGGACTTATTATGGAAAAGGTCTTGCCCTCTTTGATGTCCCACTACCTTCACCTTGCAGCTGCTGGGCCTGTTGCTGGCGGCCCAGATGCTGTCCATTATTCTCAGAAGCCCTTGGGCCCTGAGTCACCTTAGGTTACTTATCCTGGACAGGGTTCCAGCACCCCTTGAACTAGGTTCAGTACGCTCCCCCTTGTTACGGGGGTTCCTTTTGAGGTTGTAAATTCAAGGAAGATGTCTGGGACCATTCCTTCCTTCTCGTTTCTCCCTGTAGATGGTCATCATGGGTACCATGTCTTGCAGGTTGACTGGGGGGTCTTATTTCTTCTGATATCCCCCGTGGTTCCTAAGGGGGGCCCCTTAGGGGATCCATCTTCATATGGTTTTCGGTTGACACATTGAGCCTTTGGTGGGCTCTAATTTGCTGGACTACTCCTCTTCAGCACTTGTCCTTTTTGGGGACTCTCGGTCAGTCTGAGGACAGTGGCTCGTCCCTTTTTTATCTGTGAAAGTCTCGGAACAGGTTGAACCTTCATGAAGGTTCTGATCTAAGTGGGGGTTTACATTCCTTGCACTTCATTGGTATTAGCTTGCTGGCTGCCCTAACGTGGCAGAAGGTTCTATACTAGTGTCTCACTGAGTCCATACTGGTGTGGCCCTGTGGGGCCATTTGCTATTACAGGGACTCTGTCCTGGGTTATTGTCCCAGAACTCTCTGGCCTTGGTCATGAGGTCCTAGTAATGCTTCTGTCAGGACATTATATTCTATATGTCTTAACTTCTTCCACCCTGCTAGGCGGGGTTCTGCATGAGGTTGATGTAGACAGGGAGAACCGTTATGCTGGGGGCCCTGGGTGGCCCAGCGGGGCGTGGTTCGCAGATTCTCTGCTGAAGACAGTCGTATTGTATGCCCTATCAAGAAGGGCTGTTCTGCCTATTCAGGCTCCTTACTACGTCGCCCCTACCTACAGGCCTTTTAGGCGATTGGTCGGTTTGCTTTTCACCCTATTGGAGATGAGTATCCCTGGGTGTCTTTTCTCTATTGGAGGGCTAGGCCTAGCTCCCTCCTCTTCTTCTCCCTTTTCTGCCGGCTATGTTGGAGTATGTTGTTCTAGTCTGCTTTGCTTGGACTAGCTCTCTCTCTCCTGCGGGATGTTCCCTATCCCTGGGTCCTAGAATTATTATAGCACAGTTAAAGTTGGCTCCCCAACTCAGTGCTCTGAAGGTTTCAGGGCTCGCCTTGTTCACCTACTGCAGAAGTCTAGTCAATCTTCTGTGTTGCGTATTCCTCAGGGGTTGCTCAGGTGCATTCCCCAGGGAATTCTATGCTCCCTTTTGGGGGGGTTACTTATCCGGATGCCCTGCTAAGGGTTTCCTTGGGTCTTATTCAGGTTCTTGTCTGAACTGTTCCTTCCCTCATATCGCTCTTCTGGGGCAGTTGCTTCAGTCAGAAGTGTGCCATAAGGGATGGCTCTGTTAGCGGTCCTAGTCATTTTATATATATATATATATATATGTTATATATCTGTACACCATGAGGTGAGGGTGTTCCGCCTTACGCCGAATTGGGTCCAGGCGGTGTTTTTATTCTCCTTTAGTCCAGACCCTCCGGTCTCTGTGCTGTTGTCTTGATTACTCTGAGCGAAAGGGATCTGTTTCCCTCATCAGGTGTTGGAGATTCCTGGTCTGTCTCTTGTCCCTGGTAGGGATTATGTCCCTTGGGGCTTATAGGTTTCTCCATCCTTATGTACCGGATCTGATTGCTACCACGGGTGTAGGTGCCCTTTGGCTTGGTCCTGCTCGGTTGGTTTTGTCCTTCTGAGCCTAAAGTAAACGTTTCGCCTCTTGCTGAGCCTTGTTAGCGTTGTTTTTCAGTACTCCTGCTGGTCTCGCCCGAGACCTGGGTTCATATTCCCCGATGGGGAGAGTTCTAGGGTTGCCATGGTTACCCTTTTTTTCCAGTAGCATGGTTAGGCTGTTACTCTGGCCTACTCGTTTAGGGGAAGATTCTTCTTCTCTCTTGGTTTTTTGCTCTCTTACTACTTGTGCTTGGCTTGGGCCTTTCAGCACTAGGTTCTGTTGAGCAAGCTGGCCAGTCCGCTGCTTGTGTTCAGTTCCTCCTTTACAAGACTTCAAAGGCTGAGGTTAGAGCATTGCTCTCGTTGCTCTTGGTAGCATGGTTGAGGGTGACAGCGCTTTACTGTTGGCTGTGCCTTTTTCACGGGGATCCCACCCTACCTTATGGACACTGCTATTGGATGTCCCACATGTTATGACTATATCTGGAGCAGGACGTGCTGTATGCTTAGAATAATAAAATTCTGTGAGATACTCACCTGTAGAATTGATATTATACGCATACAGCACGTCCTGCTCCACCCCACCCTGGTTTCACCTTGTTCTGGATCCCCTGTATGGTGATTGTTATCATTGATATTATTGCCATTTTCTGGGTGGTTGGTTCTCCCGGCTTCTCTTTCTCACTGCTTTTCAATGCTGGGGATTTGTGGGAGGTCCTTCGGTATATGTAGGGCCGGGAGGAGCTTGTTTTCTACATGTCTGCAGTGCACGGCGCAGTGCACGGCGCCGGATTGCCCACATGTTATGACTATATCTGGAGCAGGACGTGCTGTATGCGTATAATATCAATTCTACAGGTGAGTATCTCACAGAATTGTATTTTTCCAGTGCCGTTGCTAGAAAGGCAACGGCAAAGAGAAAACATTTGTATATGGCTGCGCAGGCCTTTGATAGGGAGGATTTTGACTCCCTGGATTGGTCTGATTGTTCCCCGCATGAGGAAGGGGAGTTGAATGAGGAGTCTGATGACTCCGATGATCAGCAGTTTGTGGGCGCTGATACCGAGCAGGGCCAGGGGGATTCTTTGGATACCACTAGGGTCCTGGCTCATATGTTTGAGGTCCTGACTAATTCTCCCCCCGAGGCAGCTCCTCCGCTGAAGGCGGACTAAGCCGCGCTCGGAATTTCCTTATCAAAAGCATTTCGATGGTATCATTCTCAAGGAATGGGAGAGGCCGACTCGGCTTCCGGGTGTCCCACTGGGTTGGGACAAGAAATATCCCTTTCCGGCGGACGCGGTGAAGCACTGGTCGTCTCCCCCCGAGGTGGATGCTCCTGTTTTGGGGTTGTCCAGCTCCTCAGTCCTCCATTCTCCGGAGTGCACTACTCTCAAGGATGGTGAGGATAAACGCATTGACCAGATGGCTTGTCATGGTTTTGCCAGTGTTGGATCGGCCTTGCGGCCGGTTTGTGCTTCTGCGCTTGTATTGGTAGCTGCCAGGTCGGTTGTTAGAGGCTTGTTGACCTCTTCCGGGCTTGACCCAGCTAGTGAGGAGTTTGCCGACCTTAAGCGCTGTGAGTTATTTTTGTCCTTTGTGCTGTCCGCCCTGGACGACACATTGGTGATGTGTAGCAGAGCTGCGGCCCTGCTTGTGGCTATCCGCCAGTCTGTTTGGTTACGGCAGTGGTCGGCTGTTTTTGTGTCCAAAAAGTCACTCACGGCCCTTCCCTTTGTGGGGTTGCGGCTCTTTGGAGAAAAATTGGATTCGGTGGCAAAGGGAGGTAAGTTACCTCAGCGTAAGAAGCAGCGTCGCCCCTTTCGGGGGCGGCTTCCTTCTCTCAATCCTTTCGTGGGACTAGAGTTAGCAGGGGTTCGGCCTTCCCTTCGTTCAGAGGTGATTCCTGGACCAGGGGCAGGGGTCGGGCCCGTACAGTTGGGTTTCCAAGCCTAGAGCCGCTACCAAGCCGGCTCAGCAATGAGGGGGCGCCCTCACCCTTGCGGGTGGGGGGATGGTTGAAACTCTTCTCCCAGGTCTGGGTCCAACAGGTCTCGGACAGGTGGATTCAGGAAGTGGTGTCTTCCGGTTACAAGCTGGTGTTCGAGTTCCGGCCCCCTCCCAGATTCTTCAGGTCTCGGGTGCCGTCAGACCCTCTGGCCGCCCTGGGGCTTCAGGCGGCAGTAGCAAGTCTCGTGGACATGGCTGTCATCTGTCCGGTGCCCCTCTCAGACCGGGGCCTGGGCTTCTATTCCTATTTGTTCACGGTGCCCAAGAAGGACGGTTCCGTCCGTCCCATTCTGGATCTGAAGTTGCTCAACAGGTTCGTCCGTCCCCGGAAGTTCCGTATGTCCATAGACATCAAGGATGCTTACCTGCATATTCCAATATTTCTACCACACCAGAGATTCCTCAGGTTTGTCTTGGACAATCGGCATTTTCAGTTTGTGGCTCTTCCGTTTGGCCTTACCTCGGCTCCAAGGGTGTTTACCAAGGTGTTGGCAGGAGTGATGGCTATCCTCAGAGCCAGGGGTATCCGCATCGTGCCCTATCTGGACGATCTTCTCATCATGGCGTCTTCCCTCAGTCAGGCGCAGCTGGATACCAGGACCGTGGTGTCCACTCTGGAGAGTTTCGGTTGGGTGATCAACTATCCCAAGTCCTGCCTCACTCCCTCCAGGGTGGTGGAGTTCCTGGGAATGTCTCTGGATACTTCTCAGGCCAGGGTGTTTCTCCCCCGAGCCAAGGTTCTTCTGATTCATCCGGCTAGGGATGCGACTGGTGGGATTGATGGTGGCGTCGTTCGAGGCGGTTCCCTTTGCCCAGTTTCACACAAGGACGCTCCAGCTCCATCTCTTGGCGGCCTGGGACGGGTCCCCACTGTCATTGGATCAGTCCTTTCTGATTTCCCCCTGGGTGCGGCGTTCCCTTCGGTGGTGGCTGAATCCGAGCAATCTGACAAGGGGCAGGTCCTTCATGACCCCTTGTTGGGAGACGGTCACCACGGATGCCAGCCTGTCAGGTTGTGGGGGATTTTGGAAGGATCTTCAGTTTCAGGGGCTGTGGGGGCCTCAGGAGGCTCACGACCCCATCAATGTTCTGGAGCTGGGAGCCATTAGGTTGGTTCTGGCTCACTTGACTCCTCAGTTACAGAGACTACCGGTTCAGGTTCGGTCGGACAATCAGACGGCGGTCGCCTACATCAATCACCAGGGAGGGACTCGCAACAGGCGGGCCCTCAGGGAGGTGTCTTTGATACTGGATTGGGCAGAGGGCAATGTCCCATGCATCTCGGCAGTGTACATTCCGGAAGTGGAGAACACGGAGGCGGACTCCCTGAGCAGGTGCTCATCTCGCCGGGGGGAATGGTCGCTCAGCCCCAAGGTGTTTCGGTCGCTTTGTCACCGGTGGGAGACTCCGGAGGTGGACCTCTTTGCCTCTCGTCACAATCACAAGCTTCCGGCATTTGTGTCTCTCTCGCGGGATCCGCTGGCTCTGGCAGCGGATGCCATGTCTCTGAACTGGAGGGATCTGGGGTTTCTGTACCTGTTTCCTCCTTTTCCCATGGTGGGCAAAGTGGTGTGCAAGCTGGCCCTAGAGGGCGTGCCTGCAATCCTGGTGGCTCCAAGGTGGCCAAGACAGGTTTGGTTCGCAGACGTGGTAAGGTTGGCAGAGGATCAGTTAGACCTGCCCCTTCTGCCGGATTTACTCACTCAGGGTCCACTGCTCTACCCCAATTTACCAACGCTGGCTTTGATGCCGTGGTTGCTGAAACCTCCATCTTGAGGGAGGAAGGTCTGATGCTGTCATTCAGACTCTGGTTAGGGCTAGAAAGAAGTCTTCCTCTGCCATCTACTATAGGATTTGGAGGTCTTATATTGATTGGTGTGAGGTCCGGGCCTTGCCTTGCAGGGTGTTTTCTATCCCTAGGGTTTTGGAATTTCTACAACATGGTCTAGACCAAGGTTTGCAGCTTAAGTACGCTGAAAGGGCAGGTTTCTGCCCTGGCGGTTTTCTTTCAAAAGTCTTTTGCTCTTCATCCTCTGGTTAAGACTTTTTTTCCAGGGGGTTACGCATGTGCGGCCTCCTAGGAAGCCTTTGCTCCCAGTTTGGGATTTGAATTTGGTTTTGTCTGCCTTGCAGGGTCCGCCTTTTGAACCTTTGCAGGATATTGCACTTTCTACGCTTACTCAGAAGGTTGTTTTTCTGGTTGCCATCACTTCCGTTCGGCATGTATCAGAGTTGGCGGCTTTGTCCATTCAGGCCCCTTACTTAGTCATCAGGACAAGGTTGTTTTCTGTTTTAAGCCAGATTTCCTTCCTAAGGTGGTCTCTGCTTTTCATCTGAATCAGGATATTGTTCTTCCCTCCTTGTGTCTTAAGCCCAGCAATGACAAGGAGAGGGTTTTGCATTCTTTGGATGGGGTTCGCTGTGTGAAGTACTATTTGGTGGCTACTTCTCCTTTTCGTAGGACTGACACCCTTTTTGTGGTGCCCTCTGGGCCTAGGAAGGGTTTGGCTCCTGCCAAGTCTTCCATTAGTAAATGGATTCGCCAGGCCATTGTTGGGGCCTATTCTGCCAAGGGGAAGGTTCCCCCTTTTCGTGTTACTGCTCATTCTACTCGTGCTGTTGGGGCGTCCTGAGCCTTCCAGCACCAGGCTTCTGTTGAGCAGGTTTGTAAGGCTGCTACTTGGTCTTCGGTTCACACTTTTTCCAAGTTTTACAAGGTTGATGTTCGGGCCTCAGCGGATGCTGTTTTTGGCCGCAAAGTTCTGCAAGCTGCAGTGGTTTAATTTTGTGCCTTGTTTTTTGGATCCCCGCCCTTTATGGACACTGCTATTGGATGTCCCAAGTGTAATGAATGTCTTGAAGCGGGGTGTGTGACATACTTATAATACCCATTTTACAGGTGAGTATTCACAAAATGGTATTTTTGTGTTTTCCAGGTAGGACAACCAAGGCAATTAGGGGTTTTCTCCCGGTCTTAGGTCCCTGGTTCAAATTGGGGTCCCTTATTATTATTATTGTTCTTACTAAAATCCTCCCACTAACGGACATTAAGGGGCATCCCGGGTAGCTTATAGCGTAATTCCCATTGGTCATTGCGACTACCTTAAAATCACCATATGGAGGCTTCCCAGTATATCGGGATCCCTTCGGGGCAACCCCGGCAGTTTGTGGTATGTGGGGTATCCCTTATGGGCGACAATGTACAGATTTGTGTACCATGTGCACAGCAGCCAATTGCGCGGCAATCCGGGCCCCGTGCGGCCAGGTCAGCCCCGCTGGCCTCATCACCTACACCCCCACGCCTGGTCATGGCCCCAAGTGACCTATGTCTGTGCCAGACTGGCCAACATTGAGAAAATGATTGCTAGCTCTGCGGCCATGAAGGTCCCAGCTAAGAGACGGCACTTGGCGCCCGCGGTGCCGGCCCTTGACTATGATGGTTATGATTCTTTTGAATGGTCTGATTATTCCCCGCTTGAGGAAGGGGAATTGTTTTCAGACTCTGATTTATCCGATGACCAGCAGTGCCTTGGCGCTGATGCTGGTACAGAGCGTGGGGATACTGTTGAAACCCATAGGCTCCTTACTCCGTTTTTTGAGGTACTTGCCATTTCCCCTCCTGTGGAGTTCCCTCCGCAACGGGGGGAATTTTTTTTTTGGTACCGCCAAACCTCGTTTGGGGTTCCCGGATCAGAAGCACTTTAACAGTCTGATCCTTAAGGAATAGGAAAAGCCTAGCCGGCTTCCTGGTATTCCTCAAGGGTGGCATAGGAAGTATCCCTTCCCTGTTGATGTGGTTAAATGTTGGTCTACACCCCCAGAGGTCGACACTCCCGTTCTGGGGTTGTCCAATACATCGGTTGTGCATTCCCCTGATTGCACTACCTTGACAGATAGTGAGGACCGTCGTCTCGACCAACTGGCTTCATCCGCTTTGTGCTTCCGCACTCACGGCCGTGGCTTTTAGAACTTTAATCGGAGGCCTCTTGGATGGATCCCAATTGAATCCCTCTTGCGAGGAGTTTAGTGCTCTTACGCAATGTGAGTTGTTCATCACCTTTGTGTTATCAGCCCTAGATGATACTATCCGTATGTGTAGCAGGACCTCGGCATCGGTGGTTGCTGTACGCCGTTCGGTCTGGTTGCGCTAGTGGGCGACCGACAACGCTGCAAAGAAGGCGCTCGCAGGGCTTCCCTTCTCGGGACGGCGCCTGTTTGGTGATCGCCTAGATTCTGTGGCTAAGGGAGGTAAGTTACCTCAGCGCAAATGGCAGTGTCGGCCATTTCGGGGCTCAGGCTCCTTCAACCCTGCCTTTCGTGGTCCTCGGACGGGCAAGGGGGTATCTGGTGCCACACCCAGAGGAAATTCCTGGGGTAGGGGCAGGACCCGGGTCCTCCTGGGGTCCCGCTGCTAAGCCCGCTCAGCAATGAGGGGGCGCCCTCACCCTTGTGGGTGGGGAGACGGCTGCGGTTCTTCCCTCAGGTCTGAGCTCAACATGTTACAGACAAATAGATCCTGGAGGTGGTGGAGAGACCATCACTCCTCAGGGTACAAGCTGGAGTTCGCAGACCGGCCTACTTACAGATTCCTCAGGTCCCGGGTTCCTACGGACCCACGGGCAGCGCAGGGACTGTTTCTGGCGGTACAAAGTCTTTGGGATATGGGGGTCTTTTGTCCGGTTCCCCCCCATAGAGAGAGGTCGGTGCTACTATTCCAACCTCTTTACGGTGCCCAAGTAGGACGGCTCCATAAGACCCATTTTAGACTTAAAGGTTCTCAACCGGTTCATCAAAAAGTTCCGCATGGAGACTCTGCGCTCTGCTGTCAACTCCCTACGTCCTGGGGACTTTATGACTTCGATAAACATCAAGGATGCTTTCCTACATGTGCCGGTCTTCCCGGGACACCAGCGGTTCCTCAGGTTTGCGGTAGGCAAACCCTGGGTGCCAAAGTCAGCCTTCGGGCTGACTTTGGCGCCCAGGGTGTTTACCAAGATGCTGGTGGGCGTGATGGCAATTCTCAGAGCCCAGGGCATTCGCATTTTGCCTTATCTGGATGACCTTCTCATTGCGGCTTCCACACTCCACCAGGCGGAGCTGGACACCTGGGCATGACGCTGGATACCATTCAGGCCAGGATCTTCTTACCTCAGTCGAAGGTGGATGTTCTCCAAGCGCTGATTCGTCTCCTTCTATCCAATCCTCGTCCGTCCATCCGGCAAGGGATGAGGCTGGTGGGGCTGATGGTGGCCTGCTTCGAGGCAGTGCTATTTGCTCAGTTTTCAGTGGTGGCTGGACCCAGGGAATCTTCTGGGGGGCAGATCCTTCTGGCGCCCCGCTGGGAAACGGTCACCACGGATGCCAGCTTGGGGGGGGGGGGGGGGGGGCTACTGGAGAGACCATCAGTTCCAGGGGCTGTGGGGTCCTCGGGAGGCTCACACCCCCATCAATATTCTGGAGCTGAGGGCGGTTCGGTTGGTGCTGGCGCACCTGACACATCACCTCCAGGGCCTACCGGTTCAGGATCGCTCCGACAACCGGACTGTGGACGCTTACATCAATCACCAAGGAGGGACTCGCAGCCGGAGTGCCCTCCGGGAGGTGTCTCTGATTCTTGCATGGCCAAGAGCAATGTTCCGTGCATCTCGGCAGTTTACATTCCAGGTGTGGAAAACCTGGAAGCGGACTCCCTGAGCAGGGGGGCCTCTCACCGGGGAAAATGGTCCCTCAGCAACGAGGTCTTTCTTTCTTTCTTTCCCTCTGTCGCAGGTGGGGGATGCCGGAGGTGGATCTGTTTGCCTCTCATCATAATCACAAGCTTCCTGCATTTGTGTCTCTGTCCCAGGACCCTCTGGCTCTGGCAGTGGATGCCATGTCTCTGTCCTACAGGAGCTCGGTCTCCTGTATCTGTTTCCTCCTTTTCCCATGGTGGGCAAGGTGGTACGCAAGCTGGTTCACGAGGGTGTGCCAGCAATCCTGGTGGCCCCAAGGTGGCCAAGACAAGTGTGGTTCACGGACGTCGTGCGTTTGGCGGTCGATCAGTACAGGCTGCCTCTGGTTCCGGATCTGATCACGCAAGGTCAGCTTTGTTACCCCAATTTACAAACGCTGGCTTTGACGGCATGGCTGCTGAAACCTCCATTCTAAGAGAAAAAGGTTTGTCTGAAGCGGTTG
The DNA here is from genome assembly GCA_027917425.1 of Gastrophryne carolinensis. Lineage (NCBI taxonomy): Eukaryota > Metazoa > Chordata > Amphibia > Anura > Microhylidae > Gastrophryne > Gastrophryne carolinensis. The sequence continues at coordinate 469,942,722 of CM051235.1, forward strand.
TCCAGACGCTTGTCAGGCTAGGAAGAAATTTTCCTCTATTATCTACTACAGGACCTGGCGTACCTACATTGATTGGTGTGTGGCTAGGGCCTTTCCTTGTCGGGTCTTTTCCATCCCTTGCATTCTGGAGTTCCTTCAGCATGGACTAGACATGGGGTTTTAGCTTAGCACTCTGAAGGGGCATGTTTCCGCTCTGGCCTTTTTCTTTCAGAGGTCTTTCGCTCTTCATCCTTTGGTTAAGACCTTTTTCCAGGGGGTCACTCATGTGCGTCCTCCTCGCAAACCCATGTTGCCGGTTTGGGATTTAAATTTGGTGTCTGCCCTTCAGGGTCCTCCTTTTGAACCAGTGCAGGATGTTGCACTATCCATTTTCACCTTAAAGGTTGCCTTTTTGGTGGCCATAACCTCTGTTCGACGTGTTTCTGAGTTGGCGGCTCTGTCCATTTAGGCCCCCTACTTTGAGAGACACCAGGACAAGGTGGTTTTCCGCTTTAAACTAGACTTTCTGCCAGAGATTGTGTCTGCTTTTCCCCTCAATCGGGACATTGTGCTTCCTTCCTTGTGTCCTAAGCCTAGCAACGACAAGGAGAGGGCCTTGCACTCTGGATGTCGTTAGATGTGTAAAGTACTATCTGGTGGCTACTTCACCATTCCGGAAGTCTACCATTAGTAAATGGATTTGTCAGGCTGTTAATAGGGCCTATGCTGCCAAGGGGAGGGATCCCCCTTTTCAGATCACTGCTCATTCTACTCGTACTGTTGGGGCTTCCTGGACTTTTCAGTACCAGGCTTCTGTTGAACAAGTTTATATGGCTGCTACTTGGTCTTCTGTTCATACTTTTTCCAAGTTTTATAAGGTTGATGTTCGGGCCTCAGTGGATGCTGTTTTTGGCCGCAAAGTTCTGCAAGCTGCAGTGGTTTAATTTGTGCATTATTGCCTGCTGGGATCCCCACCCTTTGTTGGACACTGCTATTGGATGTCTCACGTGTTATTAATCATTCCAAAGCAGGGTGTGAGACATACTTGGAATAATACCATTTTGTGATTACTCACCTGTAAAATGGCTATTATAAGTATGTCTCACACCCTGCTTCGTCCCAACCTGAGTTGTATCTTGGATCCTCTATATGGTGAAAATGTTTTCTCATAGATTTTATTGGCTCTTCCTGGTCCCCTTACTGCTTTCTTATACTGGGGAATGTGTGGGAGGTCCCAGGTATTTATGGACCGGGAGGGGCTTCTTTTTCTAGTCATCTCTGCAGAAGTTCGCCCTCTACTGGACTATAACCCACGTGTTATTAATCATTCCGAAGCAGGGTGTGAGACATACTTATAATAGCCATTTTACAGGTGAGTAATCACAAAATGGTATTTTTGACTGGTGGCACTGGCGGGCAACATGGCAGTTCCCCCGTCCGATTACCTGCACCCACTTTTGGGGCATCAGGAGTGCAAAAGAGCCTAGTGCCCATCGGTATGGGCCCAGTGTTCTTCCAAGAGTGCCCATGGCACCCCTAGAAGTGCAATGGACCCATATTGACTGTTATACCAGCAGAGCCAGGGGCTCTCTGGTCAGCCACTGAGCCCTGGGTTAAACTCCTATACCAGTTTACAAGGAAGGGGAGCTGCCATGTCACCTGCTGGAACTGGTGGGCAACACTGTGTTACCCCACTCCATTACCTCATACTCTCTTGGGGCATTGGGGGTGTGAAAGTGCCCAGTGTTTATCGGTATGAGCAATAGACACATAACGAAGGACATAGGGCTAGTATACAGACAGGACCAGGAGCTGTCCGGTCAGCCTTGGAGCCATAGTTTTCCAGCCCCTATGCCTGGTGCCCTGGTCCCTGACTTTGGGAGGGGGGGTATACTTTTTTTAATCATTTTTGAAATTTGCAAAGAAAAATATATAATTTGTCACCAAGACCACCTCAACCGAATGGTTTTCTGTCTCCCTGGTGCCAGGGTTCGGCATGTGGTGGAAAGGGTGGACAAAGTACTGGGAGGGGCTGGGGAGGACCCAGCTGTCATGGTCCACGTGGGGACCAATGACAGAATTAATGGGAGATGGAGGATCCTTAAGAATACATTTAAGGAATTAGGCACCACGTTGAAGAGAAGGACCTCCAAGGTTGTATTCTCTGCCTGTGCCATGCGCTACACATGAACAACATCAGGAGCGTAGAGAGTTAATTGCATTGCTAAAGTCCTGGTGCAGGGCAGGATTTGGGTTCCTAGAGGATGATTTTTCATTGGGGTACACACTGTATTCTACAGATAATTTGCACCTGAAGGGAAGAGGAGCTGCTGTGCTGGGTAAGAGGATGCTAGAAGGGGTGAGGGGTATTTAAACTAGAGATGAGGGGGCATGGCAAAAGAGAAAACAAAGAGGGATATAGGTTACTTAGGGAACAGCATACAATGGTGGGTGGAGAATTAGAAGTGGAAGCACTGCTATGATGAATTAGCAGATCCATGTACAACCAGCAGTGACAAATTAGGCGGATGCATTTCTGCAGAAGCTAATACTAAAACTCAATGTGTCAAACTAGATAGGAACTTAAAGTGTATGTTTACAAATGCCAGAAGTCTGGCAAGTAAAGTGGGGGAGCTTGAGGCTCTGGTACTGGAAGAAAATATTGATATTATTGGTGTGGCTGAGACATGACTGGATTCCACACATGACTGGACTGTCAATCTTTAAGGTTTTGCTCTCTATGTCAAGCAAGAATTCAAGGCATATATTAATGAAGGTATACTAGCTAAAGATTGTGAGGATGTAGAATCCTTGCGGGAGATGTAAACAATGTTCAAACACAATTTGGTGTAATCTATAGACCCCCAAACATAACTGAGGAAATAGCAGGTCAGCTGCATAAACAGATAGAGCGGGCATCACAGGCTGGTACAGTGGTGGTGATGGGGAACTTCAACTACCCAAGAGTCGACTGGAGACATGGTTCTGCTTCTTCTTCAAGGTGGAGAGCATTCCTCAGCTTGCTGTAAGATAACTATATGAATCAGTTCGTGGAGGCACCTACTAGGGGTGATGCTCTTTAGAATCTGGTAATATAAAATAATGATGACCTGATAGGGATGGTAACAGTCCGTGAAAATCTTGGTAACAGTGACCACAATATAGTCTTTTTTTAACATAAACTGTGAGAAAGATTTTCTGGCTGGGAGGGCAGAAACACTGAATTTTAGGAAGGCCAACTTCCTGAGGCTTAGAGCTGCACTCCAGGACATAGACTGGGAGCATCTGTTCAAGAATAAAGATACAGATGCCAGATGGGAGTGCTTTAAATCAATTGTGAGTACCAACGTTGCAAAATGTATTCCTAGAGGTAACAAATATAAGCGGCTAAAATTAAACCCCTCTTGGCTGACACCTGCGGTTAAAAGGGCAATAAAGAACAAGAAAAGGGGCATGTAAACATTACAAGGCTGAGCACTCAGCTGTAACCATTGAAAAGTATAAATTAGTAAATAAAGCATGTAAGAAAGAAATAAGGTTGGCGAAAGCACAAAATGAAATAGACGTGGCCAAAGAAAGCAAGACAATCCCTAAACAATTTTTTAACTATATACAGTCAAGGAAAACTAAATCAAAACAGGTAGGTGCCCTAATAAATGATAATGGGGATATTGTCACTGGGGATGAAGAGAAGGTGAAGCTGTTGAATGGATTCTTTAGCTCTGTGTACACAAGAGAGGTGCAAGGAGCCAACACAGGAGATGCCACTGATAGCAATATCCCAAATATAATAATTAACAAAATAAACGTGGATATCATCCAAGAAAAACTAAATCATTTAAATGTGAATAAGACCAGATGGACCTCTGTTGACAGGTCATTTTTTCACCATTTTGCGCCATGTTTAACCCTGATTTTTGCAGGAATTTCCAGGAAAATTATATATATATTTATTCTTAGTATACAGTACGTCCTGCTCCAGATATAGTACTTACACTTGGGTTATCCTCCGCCAGATGGCGCTGCACTGCAGAGACATGCAAAACAGGCTCCTCCTGGCCCCTCAAATACCCGGGGACCTCCCACAAATCCCACACCCGGGGACCTCCCACAAAAGTCAGGGGGAAAGAAGGGGGGGGGGGATGTGTGCCTGTGTGGTCTGTATTGGATCCTTGCACGTATATGGCCTTTGTCTGTCTTTGGACTTTTATAGATATGGTGTCAACCGCCACGCCCTTTCTATGTATTTTACTTGCATGACTGCCGCACGCGCTTCTTTCCTTAGTTGAAGGCTCTGCGTCGGGCGGCGGCATTACCTCAGACACCTACGTGTCCTCATTGGCTGTTGTTGGACTTCGCGCTCTTCGGGAGGGCGGGGTCTGTTTTGGCGCGCTCCGCGTCATGGAACGCTGGCCCGCCCTTCGAGGTACATGGCGCCATTTTGTCTGTTCGCGTGGGACACTCCTGCTTACCGTGATACTGTAAGTGCCCTCGCGGGCGGCCTATTCTCATTATAGTTTTCTTGGTTCTGACACCATTTTCTTCTCTTTGTGTCTTTCAGACCGGTGAACACCATTGGCTTCTCCCGGCCGGTGTAAATTTATAGCGGGCCTTGTAAAATTCTCCCACTTCCCTAGCAGGTCTTTGGGGCATCCAGGGTTGCTTATAGTGTAAATCCCTACTGGCATATTGTGCGTTAAATAATCACCATATGGAGGCATCTCCGAATTATGTAACCAGGGTCCCTCTGGGACAAGACCGTCTGTGTATAGCGTGTGGACAACCCCATGCTGATGCTCACAGTGCACGGGTCTGCGGACCCTGTGCCGAGCAAGCACTGGCTCTGCAATCAGGCCTGCCAGTTGCTGCACCTCGCTTCATTTCACCTATTTCCCATGCTTAAATCTCACTCCTGCTGAGTCGCATACAAAGGGGGAGTTGCAGCCTGTTGCGTCTTCCAGACTGCCCACGGCTGAACAGATCATTGCGAGGTTGTCAGAGTGCAATGGCCCTGGTAAGAAGCGGCACTTGACGTCTCCTGTTTCTGTTTATCCTATGGGAACTGAGGAGTTTTCTACTCCGTGTGACTATTCCCCTTCTGATAAGGAAGAGCTATTCTCTGACTCAGGCTCATCTCATGATGATTCTGAACCTGAATACTGGGCCCAGTATGACACTGACGATTTGTTGATTAAGGTCTTTAAGGCTCTGTCTATCTCTCTCCCTGGTGAAGCTTCCAAGCCGAGAGGGGAGCGTTTCCATGCAGCAACACGTTTGGCTCACTTCCATGCTCTTGTCCTCAAGGAATGGGAATGCCCCAGTAAACTTTCAGGGGTCCCAGGGGACTGGGATAGGAAATACCCCTTTCCCCCTGAGGTGGTTAATTGCTGGTCATCCCCCCCCCCCATGGTGGATTCCCGATCATAGGGGTTCCTAACCCCCCCCCCCCTTTTTTACAGCCCCTGCTCATAATACCCTTCGGGATGCTGAGGACCGGTGCATTGAGCTGCTGGCCTCCCACGCCTTTTCTTGTGCAGGGACGGCGTTGCGCCCGGTCTGTGCCGCGGCTATTACTGCAGTGGCCACTAGAACCCTCGTCAGAAAGATGCTTGATCATCACTCTGATAATCTCCCCTGGGATGTGTTTAATGCACTCTCCAACTGTGATGTGTTTGTAAAATGTATCCTATTTGCGTTGGACGACACCATTAGAATGTGTGTAAGAACTTCTGCCCTTGCGGTGGCTATACGTCGCTTGGTTTGGCTGCGACAGTGGGGTGCTTACGATACTGCTAAAAAGACTCTTACTGGGCTTCCCTTTAGAGGGCTACACTTGTTTGGGGCCCGTCTAGACCTGTTTGGTAAAAAGGGTAAGTCACCCCAATGCAGGCGGCCATCTAGGCCCCCTCGGGGCAGGGGCACCCCTATTTCCCCCTACCTTAGTGTTAAACAAGAACCAGGGGTGTCCTTCGTGGGGGCTCGCGCAGACTCCGGACCTGGAAGCAGCAGACAATGCTCTGGCCCCTCCGGCGGGGCTAAGCTTAAATCTTCCACCAATCCCCCTCAAGCGTGATGGGGCGCCCTCGCCCGTCTGGGTGAGGGGATGGCTGCGGCGCTTTGCTCTTGTCAGAAGGCTTTACGCCTCATACTGGTGGATTCAGGAGGTTGTGTCCTCCGGATACAAGATAGAGTTTGCTGCGCGGCCTTCCCCAGTTTTATCAGGTCCCAGGTACTCCTGGTCCCTGCCGCTGTTCAGTTGCTGGCACAGGCCATGCAAGGCCTGCAAGGTCTGAGGGTCACTTGCAGATTGCCCTTAACAGGCAGAGGCAGGGGCTGCTACACCAACTTTTCCACAGTCCCCCAAAAGGATGGGTCAAGCTGGCCCATTCTGGATTCACAGCAATTCTCCAATTACAGGCAGTTTCTGCTTGGAAACTCTGAGATGGGCCATCTGCGCCTCCATCTGTGGAGCTCTAAGATGCTTATGTTCACATCCCTGTGCCTTCAGGACACCGAGGCTCTTCAGGTTCATGTTGGAAGTCCAACACTGCTAATTGTGGCCTTGTTATCTGGCCTCTCTTCAGCTCCCAGAGTGTTCACCCAGGTGCTGACGGGGGTGATGTCTCTGATGAGACCAAGGGGCGTCCGCGTGATGACCTACCTGGACGTCCTTTTTTTCACTTACCTGTCTCTACGTCAGGCTAAGTTGGATACCCGGCTGATGGTGTCCATTGGGAGTCATTTGGACGGGTGATCATTCACCCCAAGTCCTCATTGTCCCCTTAATTTGTAACTCCATTACTAGGAATGAATCTGGATTAGGTTCAAACGAGAATCTTCCTTTCTCAGCAATAAAGTGGACAATCTGGTCACATGGGCTCAGTCCCTCATTGCTGTCCCGGTCCCTTCACCAGGCAGGGATGCAGCTAGTGGGCCCGTTGGTGGCTTGCTCGGAAAAGGTCCCTTATGCTCAGTTCCCCTTGAGCCCTTCTGCGACTTCTATTGTTAATACAGGACAGGGATCCAGCATTCCTGGAGCAGGGTCTGTGGGCCTTCCCACCTGGTAAGAAGGTTTCTCTTGGAGTGGATGAACTCAAGGAACCTGTCTGGGGGCAGTTCCTTCTTGCCCCTTCCTGGAAATGGTCACCATGGATGCCAACCTATCAGGTTGAAGGGGGAGGGTTTCTTCTGAAAACCACTGTCACCTGCATAACCATACAGCCAAATAAGATGTTTGTGCTCATCCTGGTTTTAAAGCGGACCTTCCTCTGAATAAGATCCTATCTTATATGTTTCCCCCACACTATTATATTAAACTATCCGTCTTGTGGGAGTTAAATCTGGATGTGGATGATTTGAAACTAAGCTGGCTATTCATTGGCGCGGGGAAGATATCCAATTATCTTATTTGGCTGTCTGTGTTCAAGATGTATTTTTGGTAAGGATTTGCACATAGGGGTGTTAAGAGCACAGAAGAATAAGAGCACATGCACTTTGGAACGTGGTTGAAGAATTTAGAAAGACTTTATTATTGTTCTTTGCACTTGTATATTGGAAGATTTTTTGCACAAATGGACATTGCTATTGGACACTAATTGTGTTCATTTGAAACAAGCTAGCTCTGTGTATTTTTTGTCTACACTATATTGGGAATATTGGGAATTTTCTGACACGTTGAGCTTTATTCAAATATTTTTACATGTTTTAAATTTTATAGAATTTGTATGTTATAGTTTGAAAGCGCGGTGTTGCACATATATTTCCTATTAGTGTTATAGGGTATGGCATACCCATATTGATTGGTGTGAGTCTAGGTCTCTTCCCTGTTAGGCATTCTCGGTTCCCTGGGTTCTAGAGTTGTTTCAGCATGAGTTGAGTTGGTTCTCCAACTCAGTACTCTGATGGGTCAGGTTCCGCCCTGTCCACCTTGCCTTAGTAGTCTCTTGTTCAGTCTTCCTTGGTTAAGACTTCTTTCAGGGGGTACTCATGTGCGTCCCCCATGTAATCCTATGGTCCTTGCTGGGATTTGAATTTGAATTTTATTCTGTCTGCTTGCAGGGTTTTTTGCCTTTGGTCCTGTTCAGGATGCTGTCTGGCTGTTCTTACTCTCAAGGTTGTCCTTCTGGTGACTGTTACTTTGGTCAGGCGTGTGTTGGCGGGCGGCTCTGTCTACCTAGCCCCCATTCTTTGAGATACACCAGGATAAGGTGGTGTTCCGCCTGAAGCAGGACTCTCCGCATCAGGTGGTGTCTTATGTTCATTGATTCGAGATATTTTTCTTCCTGCTGTGCCTTATTCCTAGCAACGCTGAGGAAAGGGTTCTGCATTCCTTGAACAGGTGTTGGAAGTTTTTTCCTTGGTAGTCACTGTGTCCTTTAGGAGAACTGATGTTCCTTGGGGCCTATGGTCACTACATCCTGAATGTGCCCGATCTCGTCTGCTCTCGGGGAGTTGGGCGGCTTTGGCCCTGGTTATTACTTGAATGGATGTTCCTTCTGGTCCTTGGAAGGGTTTTTGGCTTCTGCCAAGTCTACTGTTAGCGATTGGATTCGTCAGGCTGTTACTCAGGCCTATTGCAACAAGGGGAAGAATCTTCCTTTTCGCTTTGATTCTTACTCTACTCGTGCTTTGATGCCTCTTGGGCTTTTCAGCACCAAGCTCCTGTTGAACTGGTTTGCTAGGCCACTGCCTTGGCTTTCTGTTCATACCTTTGCAAAGTTTTACAAGGTTGATGTTAGGGCCTCAGCTCATGCTGTCTTGGCTGTATGGTTATGCAGGTGACAGTGGTTTTAAACTGTCTGCTGTTGTCATTTTTGTTGGGGATCCCACCCTACTTTATGGACACTGCTATTGGATGTCCCAAGTGTAAGTACTATATCTGGAGCAGGACGTACTGTATACTAAGAATAATACAATTCTGTGAAATACTCACCTGTAGAATTGATATTATTTGTATACAGTATGTCCTGCTCCACCCCACCCTGGTTTTTGCATTATTCTGGATCCCCTGTATGGTGATTGTTACCATTGTTATAGTTACCAGTTTGGTGGTTAATTCTCCCGGCTTCTTGTTCACGGCTTTTCAATGCTGGGGATTTGTGAGAGGTCCCCGGGTATTTGAGGGGCCGGGAGAAGCCTGTTTTGCATGTCTCTGCAGTGCAGCGCCATCTGGCGGAGGATAACCCAAGTGTAAGTACTATATCTGGAGCAGGACGGTTTTTGCATTATTCTGGATCCCCTGTATGGTGATTGTTACCATTGTTATAGTTACCAGTTTGGTGGTTAATTCTCCCGGCTTCTTGTTCACGGCTTTTCAATGCTGGGGATTTGTGAGAGGTCCCCGGGTATTTGAGGGGCTGGGAGAAGCCTGTTTTGCATGTCTCTGCAGTGCAGCGCCATCTGGCGGAGGATAACCCAAGTGTAAGTACTATATCTGGAGCAGGACGTACTGTATACAAATAATATCAATTCTACAGGTGAGTATTTCACAGAATTGTATCTTTTGCAGTAGAGTTTAGGCTTTAATATGAAATGTCTTGTTTGTAATTTTTCTACTGTTTTTAAAAATATTTTTGCGTAAAAATAACATTATATAAGAAAATTATTTTTTAGAAAATTGTCTCCTTTATTTTAAATAAAACATTTGTTTTATTAAAGAAAACCATATTGCATGTGATAGCCCCATTTCTCCCGATTACAATTGTACCAAAAAGTTAACTCACCTCTCCATCGCTCCCGTTCACGCTATCCTGGAAGCGGCGGAGGCAGCTGGTATCTGCTGCCTTCTCTGCGGCGCCAGACACCCAGCCTGTTACAGTGGTGGGTGCGGTCGATGCTCGAGCATCGGCCACGCCCACCACTATACCAAGATGAGTTTTCACTCAGTGTGCTGGCGCCGCAGAGAGGAAGTAGCGGAGGCCGCTGTATCTGTGGAAGATACAGCTGCCCCCATCGCCTCCTCTCTACAGTGCCAGCATACAGAGTGAACACCCATCTTAGTATAGCGGTGAGCGTGGCCGACACTGTAACAGGCTGGGTGTCTGGCGCCGCCGAGAAGGCAGCAGATACCAGCTGCCTCCACCGCTGCTGGTTTAGCCCACCGCTTAAGTCCTCTGTCCTGCTGATGCCGTGGAAAAGTGGCAGGGACAGTGCGAGCAGCGGAGGCAGCTGTATCTGCCGCTCGCACTGTCCCTGCCACTTCTGCATGGCCCCAGCAGACAGAGACACCCGGACCAAGCCGAGTGTGTCCATGCTGAACTGCCTATATGGGAATGGGGGGTGGCACACTGCCTATATGGGAATGGGGGGGTGGAATGTCACAATGCCTATGGAGAATAGGAAGGGGGCATCCCACACTGCCTTTGGGAATGGGATGGGGGCATTCCACACTGCCTTTGGGAATGGGATGGGGGCATCCCACACTGCCTATAGGAATGGGAGGGGAAATGCCACGCTGATTATGTGAATGGGGTGGGGGCATCCCACACTGCCTTTGGAAATGGAAGGGGAGAATGCCACACTGCCCATTAGGAATGGGATGGGGGACGTCACACTGCCCATGGGGAATGGGATGGGGGAATTCCACACTGCCTGTAATAGGGTGTTTTAGCACAACATTTGGCTTACAATATTTTTCAAATTTTCCTCCTCCAAATCCTAGGTGCGTCTTATAGGGCGAAAAATACGATAAGCTGACAGTTAAAAGTAGCTATGCATGTTGGGTATTGTTCTGCTCGGGGGACCTTGCGCTTTCAGATTTAGCTTGTTTTTTCTTGTTTGTATATTGATATTTTAGGAAAAGGTGTTTTTTATTCTACTTTTTTATACATTTTTTTGGGAAACCCTGCGCAACCAAAGAATTTTTTGAGGGATTAAGAAAGATGAGCCCACCACAACAAGATCGGTATGCCTAGAAAGCTTAACATGTGTACTTTCAGGGAATATATGGTGAGCACTTTGTCTGCAGAGCTAAAATTTTCAAGTAAAATTATTCTTACTCTGTTTTATTTTGGGGTGTTTGCCAACTCTTCCCTTGACAGTACCCATGCATGTTGGGTATTGTTCTGTTCGGAGGATGTTGCTTTGCTTGTTTTTTTCTTGTTTGCATATTGTTTGTTAGGGGAATGTGGCTTTGATTCTGTTTTTTTTTTATAATTTTTTTAGGGAAACCCTGTGCAACCAAAGAATTCAAGATTACTTCCAGAAATCTGATTAACTTGTATAAATATATAAATGGCCAATACAAAAATTCCTGGTAAAATCCTCTTTGAAGATAAGGGGGCACTCCCTTCGACTGGACAAAAATACAATTCTGTGAAGTACTCACCTGTAGAATTGATATTATTTGTAAACAGTACGTCCTGCTCCAGATATAATACTTACACTTGGGTTATCCTCCGCCAGATGGCGCTGCACTGCAGAGACATGGAAAAACAGGCTCCTCCCGGCCCTTCAAATACCCAGGGACCTCCCACGAATCCCCAGAATGGAAAAGCAGTGAACAAGAAGCCGGGAGAATGAAACCACCCAGAACAACTGGTAATGATAACAATGATAACAATCACCATACAGGGGATCCAGAATAATGCAACAACAGGGTGGGGTGGAGCAGGAGGTACTGTATACAAATAATATAAATTCTACAGGTGAGTACTTCACAGAATTGTATTATTCTTAGTATACAGTACGTCCTTCTCCAGATATAATACTTACACTTGGGGCATCCAATAGCAGTGTCCATAAAGTATGGTGGGATCCCCCAACAAAAGGTGACAACAGGCAGTTAAAACTACTGCCGCTTGCAAAACCTTGCGGCCAAAAACAGCATCAGCTGAGGCCCTAACATCAACCTTGTAAAACTTTGAAAAGGTATGAACAGAAGACCAAGTAGCAGCTTTGCAAACTTGTTCAACAGAAGCCTGGTGCTGGAAGGCCCAAGAGGCACCGATAGCACTAGTGGAATGAGCAGTAAGGCGGAAGGGAGGATTCTTCCCTTTAGCAGAATAGGCCTGAATCACAGCCTGACGAATCCGGACTTGGCAGGAGTCAAACCCTTCCTAGGTCCAGAAGGGACCACAAAAAGAGCATCAGTCTTCCTGAAAGCCGCAGTGACTACCAGGTAATACTTCAAACACCTGACCACATCCAATGAATGCAAAACCCTTTCCTTAGCGTTGCTAGGATTAGGACACAGTGAAGGAAGAACAATATCCTGATTCAAATGAAAGGCAAACACCACCTTTGGCAATCTGGCTTAAAGCGGAACACCACCTTGTCCTGGTGTCTGAGTATGGGGGCTGAATAGACAGAGCCGCCAGCTCAGGCACACGCCTGACTGAAGTAATAGCCACCAGAAAAACAACTTTGAGGGTAAGTACAGCCAGAGCAGCATCCTGAATAGGCTCAAAGGGAGCACCCTGTAAGGCAGACAAAACCAGGTTCAAGTCCCAAACAGGGACCGTAGGCTTACGTGGGGGACGCACGTGAGTGACCCCCTGAAAGAAGGTCTTAACCAAGGGATGCTGTGCAAAAGACTTCTGAAAGAAGACAGACAGAGCAGAAACCTGACCCTTCAGAGTACTGAGTTTTAAACCCAACTCCAATACATGTTGTAAAAACTCCAGAATTCTAGGGATTAAGAATTCCCTGCAGGGGAGAGACCTAGACTCACACCAGTCAATGTAGGAACGCCATACCCTATAATAGATGGCAGAAGACGTTTTCTTTCTAGCCTGTACCATGGTATTCACCACTGAGGCAGACAAGCCTTTCTCCATCAAGATGGAGGTTTCAGCAGCCAGGCCGTCAAAGCCAGAGTTTGTAAACTGGGATGGCGTAAGGAGCCCTGAGTGAGTAGATCTGGCTCCTCTGGCAGGACGTACTGGTCTACTGCCATTTGTACCACGTCTGCGAACCACACTCTTCTTGGCCACCTCGGGGCCACCAGAATTGCTGGCACCCTTTCCAGGGCAATCTTGCGCAGAACCCTGCCCAGCAGGGGGAACGGGGGAAAGGCATACAGGAGCCGGAATTTCTTCCATGACAGTGACAGAGCGTCCGTAGCCAAGGTCAGAGGATCTTGAGACAGGGAGACAAAGGCCGGCAGCTTGTGATTGTGACGGGATGCAAACAGATCCACATCCGGTAGGCCCCACCGAAAACACAGGGACTGGAATACCCTGTTGCAGAGGGACCTATCCCCCTGACGGGGAGTCCCCCTGCTCAGAGAGTCTGCTAGAAGATTCTCTGCCCCCGGGATATAAACAGCTGAGATGCATTGAACATTGGCCTCCGCCCATGTCAGAATCCGCGACACTTCCTAGAGGGCACCCTTGCTCCGGGTCCCGCCCTGATGGTTGATGTAGGCAACCACTGTCCTGTTGTCTGAGCGCACCTGCACAGACAGACCCTGCAGGTGATCGGTCAACTGCTCCAAAACCAACCTGACGGCCCTAGTTCCAGAATGTTGATGGGTAAATGGGCCTCCTGAGGGCCCCACCTCCCCTGGAACCTCAGGGATTTCCAGAATCCCCCCCAACCTGACAGACTGGCATCCGTGGTGACCGTCTCCCAGGAGGGGGCTAGAAAGGACCTGCCCTTTAGCAAGTTCTTGTGGTCCAGCCACCACGAGAGGGACCTTCTGACCAATGGGGGAAGCACACAAACCCCGTCCAAGGACGCGGGGTCCTTGTCCCATACTGATAGGAGGTGAAGCTGCAGAGGCCTCGAATGGAACTGAGCAAAGGGCACCGCCTCGAAGCTCGCCAACATCAGGCCCACCAGCCGCATTCCCTGTCTGAGGGAGAGCTGGGGGCACAAGAGCAGGGACCGCACCTGTGTAGTCAGATCTTCCACCTTCTGTTGGGGAAGGAATATTCGTGACTGAACCATATCCAGAATCATCCCCACAGCACAGCAAACTCTATCTTGTAGCCGGAGGTAACCACCTCCTGAATCCACCGGTCTGAAACTTGGCGCCTCCAGACGTGCGCAAAGTCCTGTAGCTGTCCCCCCACCCTGGCGGGCGAGGGCGCCCCATCATGCCTGAGGGGTCTTGGGAGGGGCTTTGGGTTTGGTCCCCCAGGAGGAGCCAGGGCGTCGCCCCCTGCTCCTATGCCAGGAGTCTGCGCGAGCCCCCGCTAAGGACACCCCTTTTCCCTGCTTAGCGCCTCTGTAGGGGGCTGAAAGGGGGCCCTGGCTGCCTAAGGGCCGAGGCTGCTGCCTGTGCTGTGGTAACTTACCTCCTTTAGCAAAGAGGTCTAGGCGGTCCCCAAACAGGCGTAGTCCCTTGAATGGGAGCCCAGTAAGGGCTTTCTTAGCAGCATTGTCGGCCGCCCACTGTCACAGCCATACTGCGCGGCGTATAGCCACCTCCAAGGCGGAAGATCTGGCACGCAGCCTAACAGCATCATCTGATGCAGACAGAATAAAGTTCACAAATACATCACAGTTAGACAGTGCATTAATAGTATCAACAGGCAACTCGTCTGGCCCGTCAAGTGCATTCCTGACCATGGCCGTGAGCGCCGCGGCAGTAATGGCCAGAGCGCAGACCGGGCACAGTGCCGCCCCTCCAAGCGCAAAGGCATGGCACGCCAATTGGTCAATGCGCCGGTCCTCAGAATCCCGCATCGTAGTAGTGTCAGGAGAGTGCATAATAGAGGTGTCAGACAGCCCTAGAATAGGAGCATCGACCTGGGGGGGGGGGCGATGACCAGCACTTGACCATGACAGCAGGAAATGGATACTTCCTGTCCAGACTCTTAGGGATCCCGGGAAGTCTACTGGGATGTTCCCACTCCTTAAAGGAGCAGTATAGCGAATTTTTCTTGGTGACTTATATTTAAATGGTACTTTGAATGTAGGTAAGTGTTGGAGTAAGAATTACAAATATAGAAAAAAAAAATGATGTGTGTGTTGAGCAGCTGGAGACTAATTGCTCATGTTTATGTCTTGTGAGTGTCGGGACCCGACACTCTCGCCTGTTCCATGCTGAGGAGAGGGGGAAACAATGTATCAGTTCCATGCTGAGGAGAAAGGTGAAACAATGTATCAGTTCCATGCTGAGGAGAGGGGGAGAACAATGTATCAAAGTCTCAGTTCAGTGCTGGCAGCCGTCCAGCATCAGATAACATTGCAACATTGCCTGGCCAGAACTTATATATCTAAAACAGAGAGAAGCTCTAGAAGTCATTTAGCTGATTTTGACAGTTTTCCCTTCATGTTGGCTCTGCTGCCGAATCTTTCAGTTTACCATTTTCTCTTTCTTTTCTCAACACATTTTTCCATATGATCTTTCTTTCAGCTTTGTGTGTTTTGAGCAAAGCCCAACCCAGGATTTTCACTATCTGTAGTTTTGTTTTGTGCCCCTAGGGACATCCCGACTTGGGATGCCCTGATATGTGAAATCCCCAAGTTCGCCTGTGAAAACGTACCTTTCCCTGCCCCACAACGCTCTCATCCAATCAGCTCTGTTTGCACGCAGGTGGGGAGCCTGAGCAGTAACCTTCCTGGCCGCCCGGCCTGTCTAAATGACTATCTGCGTGAGCGCGCCAGAAAAATGGGGGGGATCTGTGGTTATCCAGGGGTTGTTTCACACAGTGGGCATCCTGATTTAGAATGCCCAAGGGGGAAGGTCAATGGCCGGGGGGAACGAGGGAGAATGGCGACCCTTGCCTAAACCGCCTACCCTTTGGTGGGGGACTGCGGAGGAGCATGGCTCCATAAGCACACGTAGTGCTGCCTACCTTCACCCGACCAGCGCAGCCCAGGCTGGGAGGCACATCACGAAGAGGACGGGTGGGAGTAGTCCAACAGGGCCGCAGGCTTTAATAGCCCCGCTCACCTGCGAGAGAGTGACACATCATGTCTTCGCAGTCAGCACTGCAGAGAAATCTGGGGATTCGTGGGAGGTCCCTGGGTATTTGAAGGGGCGGGAGGAGCCTGTTTTTCCATGTCTCTGCAGTGCAGCGCCATCTGGCGGAGGATAACCCAAGTGTAAGTATTATATCTGGAGCAGGACGTACTGTATACTAAGAATATAAGAAATTCAGTCTCCGGAGGCAACAATCATTTTTTACCATAAACTATATATCTGCAAAATAGCTTTCTGCAGAAGCTTGTTAAAGCATCTACTGCTGACAGCTTAAAAAAAAATAGATGCTTATTTAGAAGAAAATAACAGTTACTATTAGTTGTTATCAGTAAAAAAAAGCTTTAGCAATACTCGCCCTTCGATATCCTTCTTCAAATGTCCTGCGCCTTTCTGAGTATCATTGCAGCCTATGCAGTAATACTGCACATGTGCGAGATGTGAGGGGTGGCGCCATGCATGACGGGAAGGCAAGATAGCTCTGCCCTACAGAAGATGGCGCGGGACCGATGGATGCCGGATGGTGATGCGACCAGACAGTTACATTTAAAATTGCCAAATGTTAAACCGGAGGGGCAGCGGAGCCGAACAAGCCAGGTTTTGGGAGTTTTTATTAACTCCCCAATACCTGCAACATTCCTCTAAACGTTTTTGAATGTCTGCTGAATCATACAAGTGTAAGAACATACCCCCGCCAGCATACTGGCTCTGAGTTGGTCATCTATTAGATGTCACTTCTTCATCTCTGAGGATGTCACCTTTGGTTGGTACAATCTGTTACAAAGTTCCCTTTGTTGTGAAGAGGAAGAGGGGCCTTTCTGTGAAGTCTCATTTTCCTTTTACTCATAACCCAGCAATATATGAGTATATATATATATATATATATATATATATATATACTAAAATTTATTTTCCTGCAGTGTTGTTTTACAAGGCTCTGCTTATAGTTTCCTTGTGGCTTGTTTCCACCAAATTATATGTGAACAAAAAAATTGCAAAATCAACAACAATCAGACCAGATGGATCTGTGGAAATGCCTGCTTTGATCGAGCGAAAGACGAGAATTTGTTCTTTGCTTGAACATAATATTGTTTAGGCTGACATAAAATTTCTCATTCGTTGCATGACTGTTGACATGTGAAAACACATACATTTGTTAGCTCGCTCAATAAATGGTCATTTTAGTTATTCATTGAAATGGGCCATTAGTTGTGCATATTTAGATCTGTTTGCTAAAGCTGATATTACACTTCTCAGCTCATTCTTATCAACGGGTTATTCTAAGTGTGCCATACACTCCACTTTGATCTTCATGACATCTGGGTAATCTCCAGTAGAGGGCGAACTTCTGCAGAGATGAATATGCAAAAAAAGAAAGCCCCTCCCAGTCCATATATACCTGGGACCTCCCACCAATTCCCAGTTCCTTCTCTGCAGGGAAGGCGACAAGACAGAAGCTGAAGACTTCTTTACTTACAGGTAAGCCGGGCTCACGCCCGGCCATCTATTGTCCCTATTACTGCCAGGACCCTTTCTAAATTGCCCCTATATTGAGCCTCCCAGCTTAGGCTGTGGGTCCTGGTGAAGGTAGGAGCACCCTATGGGTGCGGAAGGAGCCTTGCTCCACCGTTAGACCTCATTGTGGGGTAGGCGGTTACCCAGGTTTTTGGTGATCCTGGTGTGGGATGCCCCGTCCCTACATGCCTGTGGCCTTATTTGGGCCCGGGTTCCCCCCCCCCCCCCCCTTCAGGGTCCCTTACTTCCCTCCTGGGGGGGGGGGGGGGCTGGCGGGTCCTTGGCCTCTCCCTTATCGTTTAAACTTTTATTTTGTGTGTATGTATGTGTATGTGTGTTGGTGTTACCACTGTATTTGGGCAGTGTGTGTGTGTGATTGGAGTGGCTCATCTGGTAGTTTTCCCTCGATGGATTAGTAGCTTGGCCTAGCCTGCTGTGCCTTTCACTGTCAGCCTGGGGAGCTTCTCTACCTCAGGCTGTGTTAGAAAAGGGGCAGGGCTGGGCGCTCGGCGCGCCAGCGGTAGCCCCGCCCCCTCGTTCAGCACGTTGTCTGGTGGGGGCTCCCTGGCTAGATCCGCGCTGCTGGGAGGGGGGTGGGGCCTGGAAAAGGCGCCTTCGGTGCTGGCCCGCCCCCCTTCTTTCCCGGCTTCTCCAGATCGCATCAGAGACGGGGGCCATCTTGATGCCATGCTGCTGCTGTCTTTTTTCTGGGGGACGGTAAGGGCCTGGTGGCCACTTCCTTAGTGTTTGGGGTCCCTCTCTGGTGGGGGGGCCCCCTTTAGTGCTGGTTTATGTGTTTTGCTAGTTGGTATCATATATATATATATATATATATATATATATATATATATATATATGCATATATTTATTTATGTGTGTTACTCTGGATAGTAACTATATGCCTAATTGTGTGTTTCAGATTGCTTCATAATTGTGCATTTTAGAGGGTTCCTCCTGGTCCTGGGGTCCCTAGTGTTAAAATTGTTCACCTTAAATCCTCCCACCGAGACTTTTAAGGGGCATCCCGGGTTGCTTATGCGTAAATTCCATGCGGTCTTGCGACTGACCACAAAAATTCACCATATGGAGGCTCCGCAGGATACTGGGCTCGTGCTCCCTCTGGGACAGTCCGGGCCGTGTGTGGGGTGTGGGGTATCCCTTACGGGATCAGAGCTCAGGGCATTTGCATTGTGCCTTATCTGGACGATCTGTTGATATCAGCTTCTTCCCTCCGTCAGGCGGAGCTGGACACCCACCAGGTAGTGTCGACCCTGGAGAGGTTCGGGTGGGTGATCAACCGCACCAAGTCTTCTTTCTCCCGTCTCGTGTGATTTCTTTTCTGGGCATGAATTTGGATACCATTCGGGCCAGAGTGTTTCTGCCCCAGACCAAGGTGCAGGGGATTCAGGGCCTGATCCGCCTTCTTCTGGCCAGTCCTTGTCCCTCTATCCGACAGGGGATGAAACTGGTGGGTTTGATGGTATCCTCCTTCGAGGCGGTGCCGTTTGCACAGTTTCACATGAGATCTCTTCAACTTCACCTATTGACGTATTGGGACAGGTGCCCGCAGTCGTTGGATCAACCTTTCAGGATGTCTCCCAGGGTTCGGCAGTCTTTTCGGTGGTGGCTGGACTCGAGCTATCTGGTGAAGGGCAGATCCTTTCTGGTCCCTTGTTGGGAGACAGTTACCATGGATGCCAGCCTGTCGGGCTGGGGAGGTTATTGGAAGAGTCATCAGCTCACCGGGGTGTGGGGTCCCCAGGAGGCTCACACCCCCATCAATGTCTTGGAGCTCCGAGCCATTCGTCTGGTTCTGGCTCGGCTGACCCCACATTTACGGAGTCTACCGGTTCAGGTTCATTCGGACAACCGAACGGCAGTAGCTTACATAAATCACCAAGGAGGGACTCGCAGCAGGAGTGCCCTCAGGGAAGTCTCTCTGATCCTGCACTGGTGGGCAGAGAGCAATGTTCCTTGCCTTTCGGCAGTCTACATTCCGGGAATGGAGAACACGGAGGCGGATTCCCTGAGCAGGGGATCCTCTCGCCACGGAGAGTGGTCTCTCAACCCCGAGGTTTTTCTGGATCTTTGCTGCAAGTGGGGGACTCCGGAGGTGGATCTCTTTGCCTCGAGGCACAATCACAAACTTCCTGCCTTTGTGTCTCTTTCTCAGGATCCTCTGTCTCTGGCAGTGGATGCCTTGTCACTGGCTTGGAAGGAGTTGGGTTTTCTGTACCTGTTTCTGCCCGTCTCCATGCTGGGCAAGGTAGTTTGCAAACTGGTTCTAGAAGGGGCACCAGCAATTCTGGTGGCTCCAAGGTGGCCAAGAAGGGTTTGTTACGCAGACGTCGTAAGGATGGCCGTAGACCAGTACCGGCTTCCCTTGTTGCCGGACCTGCTATCTCAGGGTCATCTACTTTACCCCAATTTACAAACGCTGGCTTTGACGGCTTGGCTGCTGAAACCTTCATCTTGAAAAAGGAAGGTTGTCTGAGGCTGTTGTTCAGACCCTGATTAGGGCTAGGAAGCGGTCCTCTTCTGGCATTTACTATAGGACTTGGAGGTCCTATATTGATTGGTGTGAGGCTAGGGCCTTGCCTTGCAGGGTTTTTTCTATACCCAGGATTTTGGAGTTTCTTCAGCATAATCTGGATCTTGGGTTCCAGCTTAGTACTTTGAAAAGGACAGGTTTCTGCTCTGTCGTTTTTTTTTCCAAGGGGTCGCGCATGTGCGGCCCTCTCGGAAGGCTGTAGTTCCTGTTTGGGATTTGAATTTGGTTCTTTCGGCTCTCCAGGGTCCTCCTTTTGAGCCACTACAAGATATTGCTCTTTCGGTTCTAACTCAGAAGGTTGCTTTCTTGGTGGCTATTACCTCTGTTCGGCGTGTCTCTGAGTTGGCGGCCCTGTCGATTCAGGCCCCTTACTTTGAGAGACACCAGGATAAGGTGGTTTTTCGTTTTAAGCCAGATTTCCTTCCTAAGGTGGTGTCTGCTTTCCACCTCAATTAGGAGATTGTTCTCCCTTCCTTGTGCCCTAAGCCTAACAATGACAAGGAGAGGGTTCTGCACAATTTGGATGTTGTTCGCTGTGTGAAATACTATTTGGTGACTACTTCTCCTTCCGCAAGACGGACGCTTTTTTCGTGGTGCCCTGCGGGCCCAGGAAAGGTTTGGCGCCCGCCAAGTCTACCATAAGCAAATGGATTCGTCAGGCCATTGTTGGGGCCTATTAGAAACATAGAAACATAGAAGGTTGACGGCAGAAGGAGACCATACGGTCCATCTAGTCTGCTAGTCTGCTCTATTCTGCTAAGGGGAGGACTCCCCCTTTTAGGGTCACTGCGCACTCTACTCGTGCTGTTGGTGCATCCTGGGCTTTTCAGCGCCAGGCTTCTGTTGAACAAGTTTGTAAGGCTGCTACTTGGTCTTCCGTTCATACTTTTTCTAAGTTTTACAAGGCTGATGTGCGGGCTTCAGCGGATGCTGTTTTTGGCCGCAAGGTTCTACAAGCTGCAGTGGTTTGAGTTGATGCATTCTTTACGGTTTCTGATTCCCACCCATGCTGGACACTGCTATTGGATGTCCCAGATGTCATGAAGATCGAAGTGGAGTGTATGGCACACTTAGAATTATACCGTTTTGTGAGTACTCACCTTTAAAACGGGTATTATGAGTATGCCATACACTCCACTTCGCGCCACCCTTTTTTTCAGGTATTCTGGGGCTTTTATATGGTGAACCATTGGTTTTGATTGTTAAGGTTATATTTGGTTCTTCCTGGTCCCCTTACTGCTTTTTTACACTGGGGAATTGGTGGGAGGTCCCAGGTATATATGGACCGGGAGGGGCTTTCTTTTTTGGCATATTCATCTCTTCAGAAGTTCGCCCTCTACTGGAGATTACCCAGATGTCATGAAAATCGAAGTGGAGTGTATGGAACACTCATAATACCAGTTTTAAAGGTGAGTACTCACAAAACTGTATTTTTGAAGTACATGCTTTATAGTTACCAGTGGTTTTGCTTCTTGTAGGTACACACAGTAAAAGATGAGAGTCGAGGGGCAACACTTGAAGTTGTAGTCAGCAGGATGAAAACAATGCAGGCTTCACCGTTGTGTATTGGCAAATGTATAAAACCTCAGCCTCCTATGAGATTTGTGGCTGTTTCTGCAACAGTTCCTAATGCTGATGATGTATGTTACTTTAGTATATATATATATATATATATATATATATATATATATATATATATATATATATATTATTTTCTATGGCTACTACTGTACTAGCAAAGCTAAAGTTTTGTTCCTCTGATATTACACAATGGCATTAAAAATAATTTACTGGTGAATGGGGGGTAAATAAGTGAAAATCTATGTTCACCCTTTTTTATTCTATTAGTGAGGTATTAAAGTGATACTGCAGGCAAGTGTAATTGTTACACCATTGCGTTGGGCTACATTTGTCGCTGTCCTAAACTGTCTTGCATTTTTAAATTGAAGCAGAAATGGCCGAGATATTGGGAATTACAGGTTCAGCCAATGAAATTCTCTTTTACATCCCATCCCCCAATCATCTCAGCTGAGCAGGGCAGGATTGCTGGTCCCTCCCTCCTCCACCTCCTCCTCCAGGTTCATCATATTGCTGTAAGCACAGATAGCTGATTATTATGCAGCATCACAGATCCATGCCCACCTTTTTCAGAAGAAAAATTATCAGCTGGACCTGTAAACCTCAATATCTCCGCCATTTCTTCTTCAGTTTAAAAACAGAAAACAGTTTAGGACAGTGCCAAATGTAGCCTGATTCAATGGTGTAACAATTTGGGGCAGACCTCTTTACCCACAAATGAGGTTTTGGTGGGGGACTGACTTGATAAATAACAAAATACAGAAGGTGACCCAAAACAGGTTATTTCTCCCATTTTAATATGCCTGAACCTGAACCCAATTTTTTAGTTAGAAAATATATTTTATTTGATAGATAAAAATCAGCTGTAGAATCATGGTTGAGTAAGTTGGCCAAAATTCCCCTTTTGGGTTGAGAAACACTTTTCCTGTATTAGCTACATGGGAGCCAGATGCCCCTAAGTATTCCAGTAAACACCTCAATGCCTTACTTGAGCATTTACCACTTACTGTTGAAGCAACCTTTAGGGTTATTTTCATATCTGTTTTTTCCCTACATCCAGTCCAGGCCGTCCCAATATCTTCACGATTGGGTGTTAGCCTCTAGAGGGCGCTTGACTGCAAGATCAAAGATGTAGCTCCTCCTGGCCCCCTATAACGGCAGCTGCCCCTCTATCATTCCCCAGTTGTTCATCTTGCAGTTTGGCTGCATAAGATCGTTGGCACTCTCTCTGATTATTGGCAGCAGAGCGGGTCCACGTAGCCCGTCGGCCGCTGTGAACTCTATTTCCATGGATCTTTTCTGACCCATCCCATGCCTTCCATCCTTTGGCTGCTACGGGATCCGCGACGGTAGGGTGAACACTGGGGTGTGTGGCGTTCGGCAGAGCACATGCTCTGGGCCGCAGACCTTATTCTAAAAGGTAGCTGGCCACAGGCTTATGGTGAGCTTGAGGGGGAACCACTTGTATATTTTTTATGTATATGTCCCTCCCTGCCCACAAGTTTTATTATTTGTGTGTGTGCTGCATGCATGGTGCGACTTCACTTGCGCTCCTCACTGACAGGCAGTGAGGAGCGGTCTCTGACCTCCTACTCACCTCCCTGCGTTCCCCCGTCGGGTGCCCGCAGGCCTCCTCCGCACCGCCGTTTGCGGTGCTGTCTGTGTGAGAAACGGGGGGAGAGCACGCTGCGGCAGGGGCCGCCGCCATGACAGTGGATGTAGGAAGGCAGCGTTCTTCGCTGACGCGGCGGGGGGAGGGGGTTGCGGGGCCCGGCGTCGGCGTGCTGCTCTACAATTGAACCTGCTGGCCGTCTGGAATCGGATGCAGGAATCTCTGGAACAAGGCTTTTCACTGTCCCCCCTGGCCAGGCAGTCCCTCTTGTGGTGGTTGGACTCCCGGAACCTGCTGGTGGGCAAGTCGGGAGATAGTTACCACCGATGCCAGTCTGACAGGCTGGGGAGGTGTTTGGCAGACCCAGAAGATCCAGGGTCAGTGGGGTCCGCAGGAGAACCGTTTACCCATAAATCTCTTGGAGCTGAGAGCAATCCGGTTGGTTCTTCTACGCCTGACTCCCCATTTAAGAGGCTGTGCGATCCAGGTTCGCTCGGACAATCAGACTGCTGTGGCCAATCAACCACCAGGGCGGGACTCGGAGCAAGAGATCCCTCAAGGAGGTAACCCAGATTCTGACTTGGGCAGAGGAGAATGTTCCCTGCATCTCGGCAGTCTACGTCCCTGGGGTGGAAAACCAGGAGGCAAATTCCCTTAGCAGGAGTTCCTTGCGCCTGGGGGAATGGTCCCTCAGCAGCGAGACCTTTCAGGCTCCGTGTCTCCGCTGGGGTCAGCCGGACGTGGATCTGTTTGCGTCCAGACACAATCACAAGCTTCCAAGGATTTGGTTTGCAGACATAGTCCAGATGTCAATAGATCACTACATCATGCCCGACGACCCAGGGCTTCTCACCCAAGGGTCACTGCGGCACCTCAATTGACGGCCGCTGGCTTTGACGGCCTGGCTATTGAAACCTCAATCCTGATGGAGAAAGGGTTATCGGCCACGGTTGTGCATACAATGATTCAGGCACAGAAGAAGTCTTCTTCCATGATATACTACAGAGTTTGGCGAGCCTATATCGCTTGGTGCGAGGCCAAGAGCCTTCCTTGCCGAAAATTTGCTATTTCTAGGATTCTGGAGTTTTTACAACACGGCTTAGACTTGGGTCTTCAGCTGAGCACCCTCAAGGGTCAGGTCTCAGCTTTAGTCATTGTTTTCCAGAGATCCATTGCCAAACATAGCTTGATCAAGACTTTTTTCCAGGGAGTTACCCATGTCCGGCCACCGCGTAAGTCAGTATCACCGGTGTGGGACTTGAATTTAGTACTATCTGCTCTCCAGGGTCCTCCCTTCGAGCCATTGAGCGAGGCTGCTTTGTCTATGTTGACTCTCAAAGTGGTCTTTCTGGTAGCGATCACCTTGGTGTGTTGTGTATCAGAGCTGGCCGCGCTTTGTATGAAACCACCCTACTTTGAGTTGCACAGGGATAAGGTGGTTTTTCGCTTTAAACCTGATTTTTTGCCTAAGGTCGTTTCTCCCTTTCACCTTAATGAGGAAGTTGTCTTACCTTCCTTGTGTCCAGCACCGGCTAATTCCAAAGAATGGACCCTCCATGCTTTGGATGTGGTCAGAGCCATAAAGTATTACCTGGCTGTGACTGAATCCTTCAGGAAATCTGATTTTTTTTTGTCCTAACAGATGGTTCTAGGAAAGGATTCCCACCAGCCCAGTCCACTCTCAGTAAGTGGATCAGACAGGCGGTGGTACAAGCTTATTCTGCCAGGGGGAAGGAACCCCCTTTTCGGATCTCAGCTCATTCTACCAGAGCTATCGGTGCATTTTGGGCTTTTCAGCACCAGGCATCGGTGGAACAAGTTTGTAACACACTGGGGATCCTGCCCATATGGACACTGCTTTTGGATGTCCCAATCGTGAAGATATTGGGATGGCCTGGACTGGATGTAGGGAAAAATACAACCTGTAGAATTGATTTTATATACATCCAGTCAAGGCCGTCCCACCCCACCCTTGTGTTCATTATGTCCTGTATGCCTGTTATGGTGAACATCCATTTTTGTTTTTCTAGTTTTTGCTTAGAGAGAGCACAAGCTGATGCTATGTGAAGTAACATGGTTTCTTAGGCCTCCCGGCCTGCCCTCTTTTGTTGAGTACTGCTTTTAAACCACTGGGGAATAATAGAGGTGCCTTTATAGGGGGCTAGGAGGAGCTACATCTTTGATCTTGCAGTCAAGCGCCCTCTAGAGGCTGAACACCCAATCGTGAAGATATTGGGACGGCCTGGACTGGATGTATATAAAAACAATTCTACAGGTGAGCTTCACAGAATTGTATTATTTGCAGCAGCCTACCTCTGAAATGGCTACAGTATATTGTAAATCACAGACCATGTAGGTGCTCTTATTGAGGCCAGCTGTTTCTTTTCAATAAAATAACCAGACCAATATGCCCTGGCATGGACTGTTATCAGTAATTCTGCAACATTGAAGGCTCTAGATTTGACAGTTAAAATAAAATAAATAATAAAAACAAAACAAAATTATGCTCCCTTTACTCCCCCTGCAGCAGCTTCCTCTTGATCCAGTGCTCAGGATGTCAAAGTCAAAATCTTAAAGCAATTATAGATGGGAGTTGGGTAGCAATATTCAGCTCCTTCGCCATAGTGACCCTAAGCCCCCAAAGCCAGGAATAGTCACCCCCAAAAGTTAACAGGTTGGTAAGTGAAGACTCTGATTTTATTATCCATGGCTCCATAGCAAAGACAAGTAACAGGGGTGACAGGGAGCATCCTTGTCTTGTACCCTAGATATTGTTAAACGGCAAAGTCAAAGTACAATATGTATGCCTTGGGATGAGGATCCAAAACCCCACCTCTCCAATAAGGAAAATGGGAAGCTCCAAAAATCGAATTTAACGTTTATTCTAAGTATACACCACACCCTGTTCCACTTTAATCCTTACACTTGGGTTATACCGCCACAAGGCGGCGCAGCTGGACTGCAGAGAAGAACCACTCCCGGCCCTATAAAAGAGCAGGGACCTCCCACATATCCCCAGAGTTTTTCTGCAGTCTGGACTGCGAACATAGAAGATGTCTTTCTACTGCGCAGGGAGTGAGCTTCTCAGCCTAGGGCCCTGCAGACCTATTCCCACCGGTTCTGGACCCACTGCCTCCCAGCCTTGGCTGTCGGTTCGGGTGAAGGTAGGACAGCACTAGGGTCAGGTGCTGAAGGAGCGCTGCTCCGGGCCGCAAGACTCTGTACCAAAGGCTAGCCGGCGACAGGCTTTTTATATGGTGAGCCTTCATTGGGATGTCCCAGCCCCTAACCCTAGGCCTTGTCCCTCTCCCTCCCTCCTTCCCTCCTCTGGTGTTGTGCGGGGCCCCTTATGCTTCGGGCGGCGCGGCTGGCAGGGGGCGCCCGAAGGGGTTAGTGATGTCTTTTGTGTCTTTTATTACTTGTCTTTTACTACGCGCGGACCGTTGTACGGCGCTCGTGGTGGTTGGGGCTATGTAATTTTGACTGTAAAAAAAAGGCGCCGACGCATCACGTGATCACTTTTTCGCGCTCTTCGGGGGGGAACCCTTTTTGTGTCACGTACTCGCGGTCCACCCCTCTAGGTACTGCAGTCGGCGCCATTTTGCGGCCTCGTCCCTGCGGTGCTGCGAAGCGGTCTGACTGTACGCTGATCGCTGGTGATCTGTCCTTTTTGTCCGTGAGTCCCTTACGGGGTTTCTTTCTGTATATGGATGCACTTGTTGTGCTGGGGATATTTATTCTACGTTTTTGGTGTGTCTTGCAGGCGGGTCACTTGACTGTGGTTCTCCCGGCCCTTCCCCTTATTAATCTCCCACCTTCCCTAGCGGGCTTTAAGGGGCATCCCAAACAGGGTGGCTATTGCTAGCTGTGTCCCTATTCTGGCTTTTGAGCCTGTACTCATAATCACCATATGGAGGCTTCCGGGGATAATGTGCTTGGGGTTCCTTCGGGACAAGCCCAGCTGTGTGTTGCATGTGGGGTATCCCCTGTGAGTGATGGTGTCAAGGTATGTTTACCATGCGCCCAGCATGTACTTGCTCTTCAGCCTGGGCTGTCGGCTAAGGGTTCCAGTGCGGCACCCCGTTTTGGCTTTGCCTACCCCCCAACGCTTACATCTGACTTCCAGCGAGGAGCACACTAGCGGGGAGTCTCAACATGGCCTGTCATCACGGGTGGCCAGTATTGAAAAGCATCTCGCTGGTTCAGCCCCACGTAAGGCTTCTGCCAAGAAGCGGCATTTGTCTCCCCGTGTCCCACTTCCCTATGGAGGCTGAGGAATTTTTTGCACTTTCTGGCTTTTGTCCCCTTGAGGAGGGGGAATTATTCTCTGACTCAGAATTTGTTGCATATATTCTTTCTGCTATGGATGATGCCATTAGAATGTGTGGTAGGACTTCTGCCCTTTTGGTGGCCATTCGCCGCTCTGTCTGGCTACGTCAGTGGGTAGCTGATAACGCTGCAAAGAGGGCCCTCACTGGGTTCCCCTTTAAGAGGCTACGGCTCTTTGGTGAATGCTTAGACCTGTTTGCCAGGGGTGGTAAGCTGCCTTAACGGACGAGACCGCCCCGGCCCTTTCAGGGGACAGGGGCATCCCTCTCTTCCTTTCGTGCTTCCAGAACTGGACGAGGGGTGCCCCCTGCTGGGTCACGCGGAGACTACTGGGGCAGGGGTAGAGGACGTGGACGTCCTGGCCCCTCCTGGGGTTCCAAGCCCAAATCCTCTCCCAAGCCCCCTCAGGCATGAGGAGGCGCCCTCACCCATCCGGGTGGGGGGGAGCGACTTTGGCTCTTTGCTCACGTCTGGAGGTCACATGCAACAGACAGGTGGATTCAGGAGGTGGTTTCCTCTGGTTACAAGATAGAGTTTGCAGCCTGGCCGCCCCCAAGATTCATCAGATCCCGGATGGCTCAAAACCCCCGGTCAGCTCAGGGCTTGCATCTGGCGGTCCGAATTTTTTTGGAGTTGGGTGTCATCTGCCCGGTGCCTTCCAAGGAAAGGGGCAGAGGCTTTTACTCCAATCTTTTCACAGTTCCCAAAAAAGATGGGTCCCTCAGGCCCATCTTGGATTTAAAACACCTCAACAAGTTTGTCAGATTCAAGCATTTTCGCATGGAGACCCTGCGCTCAGCGGTCAGTACTCTGCGTCCAGAAGATTTCATGACTTCTGTAGAAATCAAGGACGCTTATCTTCATGTACCTATCTTGCCAGATCATCAGAGATTTCTCAGGTTCGCTCTGGAGGATCAGCACTACCAGTTTGTGGCATTACCCTTCGGTATCACTTCGGCCCCCAGGGTATTCACCAAGGTGCTGGCGGGCGTGCTGGCCCTGTTGAGATCTCAGGGCGTTCGCATACTTCCTTATCTGGACAACATTCTGATTTCATCTCAGTCTCTTCCTCAGGCCGAGCTGGATACCCAGTTGGTGGTTTCCACAATGGAGTTCTTTGGCTGGGTGATCAACCATCCCAATTCATGTCTGTCCCTGTCCAGGGTGGTCTTTTCTGGGCATGACTCTGGATACAGCTCTGGCACAGTCTCTACTCTCTTGCCCTTACCCCTCCATCCGGCAGGGGATGAAGCTAGTAGGCCTGATGGTATTCTGCTTCGAGGCGGTGCCCTATGCTCAGTTTCACATGAGAACTCTTCAGTTACACCTCTTGTCGGTGTGGGATCGGGACCCTGCGTCTCTGGATCAGGTATTTGCTCTGCCCCCCCCTGGTCAGACGGTCTCTTTCGTGGTGACTGGACTCGAGGAACCTCCTGACGGGCAGATCCTTTCTGGCCCCTTGCTGGGAGACTGTCACCACAGATGCCAGTCTGACAGGTTGGGGGGGCTTCTGGAAGTCCTTGAAATTCCAAGGTCTGTGGGGCCCCCAGGAGGCCCATACCCCTATCAACATTCTGGAGCTGAGGGCGGTGAGGTTGGTTCTCACACATTTGACCCCACACCTTTGGGGTCGGGCTGTTCAGATCCGCTCGGACAACCAGACGGCGGTTGCCTAAATCAATCATCAGGGAGGGACCCGGAGCAAGAGGGCCCTCAAGGAAGTGTCTCTGATTCTGTCCTGGGCAGAGGAGAATGTTCCCTGCATCTCGGCAGTGTACATCCCGGGGGTGGAAAATCTGGAGGCGGATGCCCTGAGCATGGGGACCTCTCGTCTGGGAGAATGGTCCCTCAGCAGCAGGGTATTTTGCTCTCTTTTGCCACCGCTGGGGTCAGCCGGATGTGGATCTGTTTGCGTCCCGTCGCAATCACAGTCTTTGTTTCTCTGTCCCAGGATCCTCTGGCCTTGGCCATGGATGCACTAGCATTGTCTTGAAAGAGCTTTCAGCTCCTCTATGTGTTCCCTCCGTTTCCTCTACTGGGCAGGATGCTGCGCAAGATATCCCAGGAATGGGTGCCAGCCATCCTGGTGGCCCCCTGTTGGCCAAGAAGGGTGTGGTTCGCAAACATCGTGCAGTTGGCAGTAGATCAGTACGCCCTGCCCAAGGATCTAGATCTGCTCACTCAGGGGCAGCTTTGCCACCCCAATTTACAAACACTGGCTTTGACAGCTTGGCTGCTGAAACCTCCATCCTGATGGAAAAGGGGTTACCTGCTGCTGTTGTTGATACCATGATCAGGGCTAGGAAAAAGTCCTCGTCCTTTATCTATTACAGGGTCTGGCATGCTTACATTGCCTGGTGTGAGTCTCTCTTCCCTGTAGGGTGTTTTCCTAGGATTCTGGAATTCTTGCAGCAAGGTTTGGATTTGGGCCTTCAACTTAGTACCCTCAAGGGACATGTTTCAGCCTTGGCTATTTTCAGACTTTTTTCCAGGGGGTTACTCACGTGCGCACGCCACGTAAGACTATGTTGCCAGTATGGGATTTGAATTTGGTTTTGTCTGCCATGCAGGGTCCTCCTTTTGAGCCTCTGCATGCGGTTGCCTTGCCTATTTTGACTCTTAAGGTAGCCTTTTTGGTGGCTATTTGGTAGCGCTTTCCATTAAACCTCCTTATTTTGAGAGACACCAGGACAAGGTGGTGTTTCGGTTCAAGCCAGATTTTCTGCCTAAGTTTGTGTCTGCTTTTCACCTCAATCAGGACATTGTTTTGCCTTCTCTATGTCCTAATCCTAGTAATCCTAAGGAGCGGGTCTTACACTCTCTGGATGTTGTCAGGACTTTGAAGTTCTATTTGGTGGCTACTGAGTCTTTTAGGAAGACTGATGCTCTTTTTGTTATCCCTACTGGGCCTAGGAAGGGGTTGCCTCTGGCTAAATCCACTATCAGTAAGTGGATCCGTCAGGCGGTGGTACAGGCCTATTCTGCTAAGGGGAAGGAGCCTCCCTTCCGCCTTACTGCTCATTCCACTCGTGCTATTGGTGCCTCTTGGGCTATTCAGCACCAAGCTTCTGTTGAACAGGTTTGCAAGGCTGCTACTTGGTCTTCTGTTCTTACTTTTTCCAAGTTTTACAAAGTTGATGTAAGGGCCTCAGCTGACGCTGCTTTTGGCCGCAAAGTTCTGCAGGCGGCAGTGGTTTAAACTGCTTGCTGTTGTTCTTTGGGGATCCCACCCTACCTTACGGACACTGCTTTTGGACATCCCAAGTGTAAGGATTAAAGTGGAACAGGACGTGCTGTATACTTAGAATAATACATTTCTGTGAGTACTCACCTGTAGAAATGGTATTATAAGTATACTGCACGTCCTGTTCCATCCCGCCCTTGTTTTCATTGTTCTTGGTTACCTCTGTATGGTGATTGTTCAAAAGTTATTTTTGGGTTCTTATCCTTTTTTTGATTCTCCCATCTTCTTGTCATAACTGCTTGTCAACACTGGGGTTATGTGGGAGGTCCCTGGTCTTTTATAGTGCCGGGAGTGGCCACAAGTTCTTCTCTGCAGTCCAGCTGCGCCGCCTTGTGGCGGTATAACCCAAGTGTAAGGATTAAAGTGGAACAGGACATGCAGTATACTTATAATACCATTTCTACAGGTGAGTACTCACAGAAATGTATTTTTTTTATTAGTCTAACCCTACAAATACCCATACACCAATATCAAGTGCAAACACTTGATGTACAATTCAAAGTGACATGTGCAATGCAGCCTGTGCAAGCTAAAGTGACCTGTGCAAAAAAAAAGGGAAAAAGATATATACTGTACTTCAATACCTCATATAAACACACAATTCATGATAATCTAAAACCCTGTAAGCAATACAACAATATTTTGCTAAAAAAACAATCCCCCACATCAATGTTATGACCTGCTCCAGGAAAACAACGGCACCCCGCTATGCCCCACTTTAGATCTCTGTTTAAAACACTTGTTCCATGGCCGGAAATTGGAATGATTCTGTGGCAACCAGTGCACCCATTTTTAAATATTTTGACAGCCAATCCCCTCCTAAGTTACAGTGCCCCCACACCAGAATCCCAAGAATTAATTCTTCCCAGGCAGGAAACATCTAGCATGTCATCCAATCCATAAGGCCCAGCATTCACTATACACATGTGTGGCCCACCCTACTTCTGGCTCATGAGCCACATCGCTCCATCAGAGCGAGGTCTGATACACAAATCTCCAATGTAGCACTCTGCGTGTCCTGGAAAGGACATGTATTGCTGTTAAAAGGAGTCTTGACACTCAGGTTATCAATCTGCTGCAGCACATATGCACAAAGCTAGGATGGCCACATGGGAAGAAATACTAATGCCATGCCCAGAATGACACCAAGCTTGGGGGCAGCAGACGTATCCAGTCTGCTGAGGCTTTTGAGTGTCCAGTCCCTGTAGAGCACATGCCAACCCAGTGGCAGGTAGACAGGACCACTGGACTAAGGGGCCAACTATTTTTCTTTACCACAGCCTGAAGGGGGCGCTATGGACCCAGATGGGGACTTAACCCACCCAAGTACCCTCTCAATCCCTCCAGTCTACATTTCCCTGGACTGCAGGGGGTGGATTGCTGCTTTTATACTAGGACCATTCAGTCAGTGCAGTAAGTGGATGTGCTGGCTCTCACCTCTGCTATTGTGGGGGATGAGTAGGGAGTCGGGGGGGGGGGGTCAATGATCTTGCCCTGGGCTCTGATGCAAGAATGCAGGCTAGCACCATTACCTTTGGGCCATGCAGCTGGACAAAGTGAAGTGTACGTGGCCTTAAAGTGGACCAAAAGCCGCCGATTCCCTCCCCCGGGGCATTTAGATTGGGATGTCCCATTGTGTAGAACCTCTCTGAGTTCCCTGTAACTCGCTCCAATACCATGAGCCATCGTGCCCACGACAGGCATTTGTGACTGGCCAGCATGGGCACGCATCCTGTTAGAATGTAGCAGGGGTGCGGCATCTGGGGCTCTTGGCTCTGCTCAGCCCTTCTCAGCTAGTCTCTGCCCTTAGTCGAGTCTTAGCATTTTTTGACGAGTATAGCCAAGCGCACTATTTGGTTGAGAGCCCACGCATGCGCCGTAGGACCAGGGAAAGGTGAGTTTACTAGGTGACCTGGGTTTCACACAGCGGATCATTCTGAATCTGGAAACCCCCAGGGGCAAGGACCAAAATCCGAAATAGGCAAAATTCCATGTTTTGGTCCACTTTAACACACACGTGGGGGGATCTCTCTCTTCTGCAAGATAGCAGAATTTGTCCAGGAGGAGGAGGAGAAATAAAATATTCTGTAACAATCTCCTCATTTTCAATGGGTCCGAGCACTGTCTCCTAACGATTGGGTGAGCAGAATACCCCAGTCTCTAACCCTGAGAGAGATGCTTCACTATATCAACTGAAAGCTGCTATTGGTGACCTTATTTGAACCATCAGAGTGTCCTTGGGGCTAAAGAGGGTGACTGTGACTGCGCCAACAGACCTAGAAACAAAGTTACGCCTACTGGGACACAGATATACAAAATTATAAAATTACATATATACAAGGTGTGGAAAAGACCAGACAAGGCTATAGCTCTACCCAGGATTCTGTTCCCTGATGCGGCTTTCTAGAAATGGGATTGGCCATCTACAGTGGCTAACACTTTTTAATTGACCAGTAGTATTCTTCTTCATGCTTTTGGTAGCACCTCCCTTACAGGAACATTTCAGGCAAGGGGTTAACTTTGCCTGATTTCTGCTCTCCCTGTGCTGGCTGCCACAATCTATATCTATCTTCTAGCTTTCATTCAGCCTGCTTTATACTTCTCAATAAGGGAACACTGTCATCTCTGCAGGGCCTACTCAGAAGCTGATAAAGACTCATACATTTATGTTTCAATATGAGGGTTCAGAAGTCGATTCCTTTTGGGACCCTGAGAAATGAGATAATGGCAAAACAGAAAGCAGGCTAATTTAACCCTTTGCCTGGAATGTCCCCTTATCGATGCGCCAATGGCCACACCATCCTGATTGGTCCTGATTTAGTCGCACCTGGTCAGTATGTAAAGGGAAGCTGACTATGGATGTGGTAGATCTCCACATATTTGGCATGCACTTCCTTGCTTTGCCTGGTGGCTAAATCCTGGGGGCTTAGAGCTCAAGATCCATCCCACAGTGCTTCTACTGATGAACAAGAGCTTCTCCGGGTACAAGATGGAGTTCGTGAGAGGCCTCTGCCCAGGTTTAGTATCATTGCCTATTCATGGTGCTTCCTTCAGGATTTCCACAGCACCCATAGTATTTTCCAAGATGGCAGCTGTCATGGCAATCCTCCATTGTCAGGGGGTACACATTTCCCCATATCTGGATGACCTGTTTGGGACCCTGTCTTGGACGGAGGCTGGCAGGGATGTCCAGATGTTGTTGGCTACCCTGGAGCAGTTCAGGTGGGTTATTTAAGAGACGGTCCACCCTTTCAGGGGTGGTTCGGTCGTCCCTGGAGGGGTGACTCCAGTCTCACTCCTGCTTACAGGTCCTGTGCACCATGATTACCACAGACACCAATCTGCTGTCATATAGGGATTGCTGCTTCATCCCAGTTCACGGTCGCTGGCCTTGATGGCGTAACAATTGAATCCCAGGTGCTTCAGTACAAGGGGCTCTCTTTAGTTCGAGCCAGGAAGGTCTCTTCAGCCGGAATCTACTACCAGAAGTGGCAGGCGCTATTCCCCATGGCATATTTTCATCCCACCCTTAGATTTTCTGCAATAGGACATGTATGTTGAGTTGCAATTGAGCACCCTTTAGAATCAAGTGTCGGCCTTGTCCTTATCCTAGCAAAAATATAGAAACACAGAGCTAAATATACATAAAGAAAATTCAGTCTCTCAGTGAAGCTTCAATAAAATTTCAATAAAGTGTCTTTTAAGTGAAAATTCCAAACGGATCCATAGGTGACAATCTCCACTTGTAAAGTGCAATGTGATTAAGTGATCCACCACCTTCTGGATAAAACTCTTACCAGAAAAGCTTTAATACAAGGCGTTGTTAAACATTCCTCATTGGTAGTGGTTGTCACACCGTTTCATGGCAATCAGAAATACAATGTGCAGGGAAGCTCCAAAGAATAGAGCCTAATTCTCCATATTAACAGCCAAAAATCTTGATCCAGTTTTCATGTGATAATAGGGTTAAAAACTCCCAACAAATACCATGAAAGAGATAAGATAAGACACATCTAGTGCAATACTCCAAAATATGGTATAAAACGTGATTTAATAAAGCATATGCACTCACAATATTAAAAGATATAAAAGGCAAATATACAAAATCCAGGGAAACCATATATTGGTTCTCACCACCCGGTCCTCTGCCCTCTCAGGAACAGAACAGAAAATCGAGAAGTAAAAAAGTATCAACCGCAAGCGTCCTACACGTTTCGTCCCTCAAGGGGACTTTAACCATGATGTCAGCGGTAAGGAAACCTTGGATTAAATAACTCACCGGGATAGAGACGATCGAACGCGCCATCGCGTCCCCCTAACTGCTTCCGGTGTATCTGCTCGTCACACTGTAAACTACTTCTTGTCCTTATCCTGTCTGGAGTCCAGTGGTGGAGAACTCATTGATGAGCACATTCAGGCAGGGGATGGCTCATGTCCGTCTTCTCCCGGAAAGTTCCAGTACCAACTTGGGATCTCAACGTGTTGCAGGGATACCCTTCCATGTTTTGTCCTCTTTCATAAGTAGAAGGTGGTCCTGCATTTATGAAACTATTTTCTGTTCTGGAGGACATTGTTCTGCCTTCCTATTGTCTCAATCTGGTTCACCGGAAGGAGTGGATGCTGCACTTACTAGATGTAATTCATGCCCCTGAATTACTATTTGGCGGGAACAGAATATATATGTAAGTCTGATGTTCTGTTTGTGGTTCCGACTGGTCACAGGGTTTTGGTGGCTTCCAAACTCACTATAAACCGTTAGATCAGACAGGCTGTTTCTTCCACCAATTCTACCAAGGGTAAGGAAGCCCTTTTTCGTGTGACAGCTCACTTTACTAGAGCTGTGGGTTTGCCCTGGGCCTTCTGGCTTTAGGATTTGGTGAATCATATGCATAGGGCTGCCACCTGGTTGTCTGTCCACACTTTCTCTTCCTTCTAAAAGGTGAATGAGTTAGCATCTGTGGACGTTCAGAAGAAAAGTGCTTCAGGCAGTGGTTTAGCCCTCGGCTTGGGTCAGATTGTCCACTTACATTGCTAAACTGACTTTGGCACAGTCGCTTTACTGGTTCTTTGATTCACTTGTATTTTTTCCACCCTTGAGGGCTGCTTTGAACATCCCAATCCTCTGTGATCAGCGTCCCTGGATGGATATCTTGACAGGGAAAGTAACATTATTTCTCCTATTATTTTGAGGCCCCACCCCCAGTAAATGTGCATACCTACCTGGTTAAATATGTATTTTTAGTTTAAATAAAGAGAAGTAACCCCAGTGAAGTCATTTTTTTCTCACTGAGATTTGGTCTGAGATCCCTTTTTGCAGACATGAGTAAACTCAGTTTTTTTATATTAAAATACAGTACTTTTGAGGTAGTTTATTGGGTTAGATCAATAAAAAGAAGACCCCTTCTAATACCTTTGCTTGCCCATTCATTTGGGGCTTTGGCATATTAATCATGCTAAACAAATATTTTTCAATATTTGTTAGTGATGAAGGCGGCAGGGATTTTGTTTCTGGAACATTTATACAGTAATCTAAAATGCATTGTGTGAGAACTCCTAATTTACACCTTGTTGACATAAATCATTACTTTAAAAGCTATTGTGACGTGCAATTTTCAGGTTGCAATTTATTTGGTGACATAATGGTCAGGCATGGTTCTCTGTGACAGCAAATCCATGGCAGCTGCACATATAGGGCCCAGCTTCTGGTGAAATATCCTCTCATGGAGCAGTTAAAGTGGACAAAAACCCACCCTGGAGTCTTTGAGATTTCAGGGCAGGCATACCTGCTCCCCCCAGGGCATTCAGATTTGGGGTGTCCCGCTGTGTTAAACCCCCCAGGTCGGCGAAAAAACTCACCTTCATTCCCGGATCCAAAGGCGCATTCGCGAGCAGCGGGTGTATCCCGTTCTCTTTTTAGCAGGGTGCGTGTCCGTGTCAGGCATTTTTGAATGGCCGGCGCTGACACGCTTCCTGTTAAAAGGTAGCGGGGGATGCATTGTATGCTGACTGCACGAGAGGCTGCACATGCGCCGTAGGACGAAGAAAGGTTGTGAGATTGGGCGACCTGGGGGGTTTCACACAGCGGGGCATCCCTGATTGGGGGGAAGGGGGAGCAAAGACCATAACCCAGGATAGTCAGAATCCTGGGTTTTGGTCCACTTTAAGTATGTGTGTAGTTTAAATTGGCTATTTACATTAATGGAGAGAGTATTAAACGTATTTGAAAGGGATACATGGATTCTGAAGGACTGATTTAAGATGTTGAGGGGAACGGTGTATCTGTAGCCATAGCTCCCTATATCTACAATATTTTTTTTTTTAGATTGCAGAATGGCTTTCAGATGGAGAGTGTCAAGCTATGTGTATGAAAATGAATGAGTCACACCGCCCAGTTAAACTACGCAAAGTTGTAATAGGATTTCCTAGTGGCAGCAATCAAACAGAATATAAATTTGATTTAACCCTTAATTATAAAGTACCAGGCATTATACAGACCTATTCTAATCAGAAGCCAACACTCGTGGTAAGCATTCGCCTCTCGCTTTAGCATCTGTATATCAATTTGACAATTCAGTTCAGTATGAAATATTATGTAATTCATTTTCTGTCAGTTTTGTGCAACCAGGAAAGGAGTACAACAAGCAGCTTCCATCCTTGCAAAAGATGCAAAGTTTTCTATGAGTGTTGAACATAAACAACGGTTTGTATAATATATTTAGACAATTTAACATTTTACTAAAATGCACCTCCAATATTCATATACTTACTACCTCTTTAATTAATTACCAATAATAAGGTTGGGACCTGCTAAATTTTAGTACTAGCTTCTATGCATATATCGCACCTGAAAATCACTCCAAATTACAGTATGTGTGTGCTACGGGGCAAGTTAACACTCAGTATTATGTTCCTACTGTAACATAATCCATTGCAAGCTGCAGATTTGACATCTACAGCAGGAGACAAACACCGTAGATTTATAGGAACTCCTGTACTGGAAAAGTAGATCCTTCTACCATAGACTGGTAACGGTTCATCAATGCAGAGTGGCCCAGGAAAAATGATCTCAGCAAACTCTTTATTTGCCTTTGATTTTATACCAGGTCTCTTAATTTTCCAATTCTGGCAAAGTGGGGCTAACCTCTTATTTCCCTGGGCAGGACCATCTAACGGTTGACCCCAGTTAGGGTCTCCTCTCCCTGGTGGCTTTGTGATCCCCCAGTCACATTTTTAATGGCATGTACTGAAGTCTGACACTAGTAGCATAAAAGCTTCTTGAGACAGCAGAGTATCACATACTGGCACTCTAGTTAATCCACATACTGTCACACTTGCCGGTCTCAGTAAATTTGATTGCTTGTGCTGGTGAAGGTGAGCATACTATGTCAGTATGCTAGGGTATTTTCTCTGTTGTCTGCCAGATTGCCTAGACCTTCTGTACCATGATCCAGTCCACCACCCCAAGTTACGGCTGCTGACTTTAATAACATAGCTGTTGAGGCAGAAGTCCTTGTGTAGGATCTTTCTTCAACATTTATTTGAATTGTGCTCAGGGCAAGCTTGATGTGCTATTTGTTATGTGCTATTTGGGGTTTATGCCAGGACCCTCAATTCTTTACAGGAATTGGAAATATTTTTCTCTGCACTCTCACTAGTCGGTATATATATATATATATATATATATATATATATATATACACGCACTTGGAAAATACATACTTCGTATTCGTATGAGCCACAAGTGGGAGTGTAGGGCATATGAAATAACAACTGTACCCCTGATGTCCTCCAACTTCCTTTAGTAATGTATAAATATAGAAGATGTACTAGTGTAATTTCAATCTCTACATGCTCACTTTTTATCCAACCAAGGCCATGGACAAGCTTTTGGGAGTTAACCCTCCCTTCCTCATGTAAGCTGCAATAGTATGTATTTTTTAATGAAACAGTCTCTGGGTTTGTGTTTGGGTCCTAAAGCATCCAGAAAGGTTTGAGCATGAGGGCAAATGTTTGAGCATGAATCCCAAAATAATGGTATAGATTTGCTCTGCAGACAATGCACCAAGGACTGTGTCTGTAGAGGCTTAGTTCTCCAGCATGCATAAAGACCCACACAGACAGACCTACTTGCATGACTCCACATACAAAGTCCTTTAGATATAGTGGGCCATGTTGCAGAGCATAAGCTGTCCCAAAGCCAGATACACCCCAGTATAGGATGCTAGACGGCTGTCCTAGCATGGACATAGTCAAGAAATTTGGATCATTATAGAGAGGAATACTTCAGCCAGGAGCCTACCATGAAACATAGTGTTCAATATACATTTTAAAAGGTAAAAAAATCCAGAATAAATGCAATAACAAAATACAATTTTTCAGAGCAGAGCAAGGCTGTCTGTTTTTCCGAATGCAACAGGCCTGGTCTTGGCGGATGTTACATCTGATGAAAGACCTTATTTGGTTGACTAACACTTTGGCGAGGAACCTTTAGTGTGCACTGGGACAGAAATAGGATGCCAGTTTTTCAGATCGTCTCTTTCCCTCTTCAGTTTATATAGTTAGGTACCCACTCCATGAAAGAACTCCAAACTGCCCATGCCTCTTTTCCAAGGCTTTATGAGAGCATAGGACTGACCTTCAACATATGGAAAATTAAAGGGACATTCCAGGCAAAGGGTAAATTAGCCTTCTTTCTGCTTGCTCTATGCTGGCTGTCATATGCGGCATCTTTGATTCCCCCATACTTTGCATTACCTGATAAACCTTATAGAACTTTCTTCCTTTTGCTTACTCATTTTTTCCAAGTATACAGCACGTCCTGTTCCAGAGTATTCCTTACACATGGGTTATACATCCACAAGATGGTGCTGGACTGCAGAAAGACTTGTCGCCACTCCCGGCCGCTTTAATAGCCAGGAACCTCCCACTAATTCCCAGAGTTTTTCTGCAGTCTAGACTGCAAAGATAGAAGATGGCTTACTGCGCAGGGAGTGGGCTTTTAGCCTAGGGCCCTGCAGGCTTATTCCCACCCATTCTAGACCCACTGCCTCCCAGTCACGGCTGACAGTTCGGGTGAATGTAGGACAGCACTAGGGTCAGGTGCTGAAGGAGCACTGCTCCGGGCCACAAGACCCTGTACCAAAGGGTAGCCAGCGACAGGCTTTTTATCGTGAGCCTCATTGGGATGCCCCCAGCCCTGTTTTCTTGGGATCCTTCCCTTCTTCCTCCCCCTCCCTCCCTTCTCCACAGAGGTTGTGCTGGTTCCCTTCGCTGCAGTCCTCGGGGCCGGCAGGGGCTCCCGGGGTGCTCGCTATAGTGTTTTATTACTGTTTATTACTGATTTTATGCGTGCGTGGGGGCCGTTGCACGGCGCTCCGCGGTGGTTGGCGCTTTTTACTGTGTGTTTTTTTGCTGCTGTCATGGCACCGGCGCGTCACGTGATCCCAGTTTCGCGCTCTTCGGGGGGGGGCGGGAACCGCGGTTTGACGCGTCCCGCGTCATGCGCCCACGGTCCGCCCCTCTAGGTATAGCTAATTACTAATAAGAGTGGAACCTGGGGTCAAAAATACACCCGGAAACACTCAGAAATAGGAGCACTGCCAAAGCAATATTTGAAAAAGATTTTATTATCTACATATCAAAAGACAAAACATTTAAAACCAACAATATAGACACCTAAAAACATCACCCCTCAAGTAGTTCTATAATGATAGAATAAACGTTCGTAATATATACATATATCTATAGTCCATCCTCAAAACAATATTACATCCATCCAGTGCTAAATGCTGCTGTAATTAAGATAAACAATATTCCCAAAAATTTTTTATATATATATACACTGACAGAGCCCTATGTGCCGGCACAACATTTTTTTTTTTATATCTAAATCAACTAAATAATGAAAAAAGTTCAACTATCACCACAAAAATTATCCTATGTGAACCAAACCACTTAAAGAACAAGAATAATAATTATTTCATATAGATATGATTAAATACAAGACCTTGGTGGAAATATTTAGAGCAATATAAACAAAGTGCATTGTGCAAAACATCAAAAATCATCTTTTTGAAGAAATTCATACAGCAAGCTCATTTAACTAACAAAATATATCTAATAGTGATGCACAAAAGTGCAACTAAACAATAAAACAAAAAAATAAACAAAATATATATCAATATGTACATAAGAGAGATACTCAGCTATATTGCCAATGCAGCAAGCAATGATGATGAGGACAGACAGGACAAGGAGGGGGGGGGGTTTCTTCCACCTGCGCTTCGCGGTATATAACAACCGCTTCTTGCCTGGGTGAGACATAGTATGTAGTTCCTCCTGCCCTTAAATACAGGTAATCATATGTACCTCCTCCTACCGTTCAGAGTATTGCCGCGCCAAATCCACACAGCACGCTCCGGCACACGCTCCAACCCGTCGCCGCCGGAAATGACACTACCGCAATGAAGGGATATTTGGACCCGCCGCACCACCGTCATGACGCGGCGTCCCATGCTCTTGTTGTCAAGGACGCTACCGTCCACCTGTCACTCAAGTAGGGCGGCCCCTTCCTGTCAGTGCACAAACTGGCTCATTGCTGTGTAGATGAGGCAAAGATGCGGTATCAAATATAGTAGCCCCAATGTGGCTACTCTCCCATATGGGACAACTTGTTTTGCTTGAACGGGGGAGTATGTAGTAGGGGGCATATATATCGTGCCACCTCCTGAGGAGACCGAGGAACACATACTAAGTGTGATTACATAATGCTATAAATTTAAAACATATGTAGATGAATTATTTAATAAATATTATTCGAAATACCTTATTTAATGTCAATAAAATTACTAGTCTTGGGGGCGTGGCTAGCCGATGACGGGATAGGTCTCTTCACACAGGAGCTCTGCACCAAAAAACCCCGAACCTACCTCTACACAGCAGTGTCCGAACCAAGAGTCAGATGTCCAGGCGTAGGAAGGCATCTGGGACAAAGAGGAAGCGTGGATCGGCCCCTATATCTGCCTTCTTTGGAGCCCCGGGGCGAGCTGCGGCGGGGAGGCCCTCCTGTCCCCGCTGCGCCTGATCGTGCAGCCGCCGGAGGGGAGACGAAGACGGCATGCAAGATCTCTGTCGGGTGGCGGGGGAGCCCGCCCTGCCGCATGTGTCTCAGGCGGCACCCAAAGGGAGCAGCACGAGCGCAGAGGTGAGCGATATGCGGGGGGGGGGGGATAGGGCAAGGGGCACGCCATCACCCCTAGCTCACCCCCTGCAGGATCAGAGGGAGAGGGCTCCGGGCCAAGCAAAAGACCGGACCCCGGACAAGGGTGAGAAACTGATCGTGGGGCCCCCTGCTGCCAAACCCGGTAAATTACAGCATGGAGAGGGAGAGGAGGGGGAATGATGAGTGGGGCACCCCCGACCCAAGAGCGCAGGGGCAAGCTGCAACCTACTGGGAGGATCCCACAGAGGGCAATGAGAATCCCTGCCCCCATAGTGAGAGCATGCTGGTGTCTCAGAATTGGGATGCCCCAGGCGAAGAGGAGAGCCCCGAAAATCGGGTGACGCCGTCGGGGAGTAGCTGGGGCGTGGATCCAGACACTTGGAGTGAGTGCTGGGGCCCGAGAAAGGGGACCGATTCTGCAAGTGCGGGTGCGCCGTGTCCGCGCCTACCTGGCGGGTCGTACCGTCGGCCGGGAGCGGGCTGGGGCGGTCCCCCTGAAGAAGTGCCGGTGGACCCCGGATCCATATCCATATCTCCCCCACTGATCTCAGCTCTAGCCGAAGTCGTCAGATCAAACATAGCTGATGCTATACGAGCGCTCCCCTCTCGTTCGGATTTTGCTGGCTACGTCTCGCAAATGGAGAACACCCTCCATAGGGAGCTCAGCACTCTCCAGAACTCGGTCACGGAAATCTCTCATAGAGTGGACACGCACGGTCGAACAGGATCAGTCTTCACTGGCCCAGAGGGTGACGGCCCTGGAGCAGATGCAGTGT
Organism: Gastrophryne carolinensis; assembly: GCA_027917425.1. Lineage (NCBI taxonomy): Eukaryota > Metazoa > Chordata > Amphibia > Anura > Microhylidae > Gastrophryne > Gastrophryne carolinensis. Next base: position 469,985,398 of record CM051235.1, read on the forward strand.
GAAGAGCGGAGCCACCTCTCCACCCTCTACCTTAATCTAGACGACGTTGAGAATCGCGGCAGGCACAACAATGTACGCCTGCGGGGGCTTCCGGAAACGATCGCACAATCAGACCTGGAACACACAGCTAGAGCTATCTTCAAAGAAATCCTAGAGGCCCCCCCACAAATGACGTGGTCATTGACAGAATTCACCGTACCCTGGGACCTGCAGACCCACAACGACCCAGGGATGTGGTCTGTAGGATTCACCTCTTTAAAACCAAGGAGGACATCCTGAGGAGGGCGTGGGAGAAAGGCCCAACCAGGTTCGAGAACGCTTCCGTTACAATACTTCCAGACCTATCCCTCAGAACACTCCACATGAGGCGACTGCTGTAACCCCTTCTGGGGGTGATCCAGCGCCAAGGGGGCTCCTATCGTTGGGGCTTCCCATTCCACCTGATCATCCGCAGGAATGGAAGTTCCTTCATCCTGAAAACGCCTGACCAGCTTCCGGCACTATTTGCATTCTTGGAGTCCGAGCCGGTCCGGATACCGGACTGGCTTGCGCCAGCCTTGGACCTTCGTCCTGAGAGACCAATGAGGAGAGAGCCACCAAGACCACTAAGAAGAGCGAGGGGGGGCCCCGGGAGGCGTGGGCCCCCGCATGACGTGGGAGCCTGAGTCATCAACTGATGAACACTGATGAGCTACGCCCCTCCCCTAGTGCGTGCTGGCCCGGGCCCCGATCCCGCCTGGTCCCCCTTTACACCTAAGGAGATCCAGGTCTTGGATCTCGCTCTCGGGCCGAACACGGGATGCTGTTGGACTCTGGGCCCCCTCGCTGGGGGTCCTGGGTACCTGCAACTGATCGAGGTGCTGAGTTCGGCCGGGTTGTCCCTCGACTGGTCGCATTGTGGGGGTGGGGAGGCTATGTGGATCCATGGGGGGCGGCGGCCCTGGGCCTGCGGGCACCGCGGGCACTGCCCTGTGCCCGGGGCCTCAGGGGGGCAACAGGTGCATGGGTGCCCCCCTAGGTGGGAAAGTTCTGGGGGGGTGGGCTCCCATGGGCCATTGATGTACTATCTTGTTGCAGATCCTGCTCTTCGTTTTACTGTTTATATGTTTATGTTTAAATTTTATGCTGTTATGGTGGTACTGGTTGGTGGACACCCCTCCCTTGCCGTGCCGGGGCCCCCGGGCTCCATTGGTCGGCTCTATGCCGGTGATGGCCCGGCTCTGACCCTTGCTGTGTGGCTCCGTGGGGTCGAGGGGGCCTGGGCGCTGGCGTGGGTGAAGGTGGGGGGCGCCTTTCTGCCCCCCCGGGAGTGGGGCGGACTAACGTGCTCTGCTCCGGGAGGGTCCCCTCCAAATTTACTTTCACCCAAGCTTCAAGTACCTTGCTTTGCTTTGCTATGGTTCTTCTATCTCCAAGTTCAATATGTCTTATGTAGAGTTTTATTGGTTCGCTCATAGAGTGTCATTATCTCTCAACGGGTGCATCTCCTATGCCTTTTTTCGCACTCGACTTACACATCCCCAATCTAGGTATCCCTGGGGATCCTGTCCTGACTGTGTCGGGATTGACCCAATTAAGGGATCGGGGCCAGCAGCGGCACAGGGTTCCGCTGCTGCTCCTCGCATATAGTTCTCTGCGGATTTGCCTCACCCCGGCGATCTGCTATTTGTTTTTCTTCCCCTTTCCTCCCCCCTTTTTTCCTTCCTTCTGCTCTCCTAACCCGCTGCTTCTAGGTTGATAACCCACACATCCAGTAGGGAGGCCTCCTTGAGGCCCTTGCCTGAGGGTTTGCACTGTGAGCAGACATCACCCTCCCCCCCCCGGCCTTTGACCCCGCCCTACCCATCTCCTTCCCCACCCCCTTTTTTTTTTCCTTCCTCCCTCCCCCTCTTCTTTTTTCTTGACTTTCCTCTCTCCCCTCTCCCTCTTCCCATCTTTCGCTCCCCTTCCCCATCCTCCATCTTCCTCTTTCTTCCCTCCTCGCTCTTCTCTCCTTGCTCTGGCCTCTGTCCCCCACCCTAGCCCTCTCGTTCCTGAGAGGGCCAACTGTGCTGGGTACTCGCTTGCTCCGCGCCGACCCCTTTGACACGTGCCCGGGCCCCGCCCCTCCCGCTGACATGGCCAAGCTGACAGTATGTTCTCTAAACATAAAAGGTTTTAACATCCCGGAGAAACGCTCAAAGGTGCTATATGACCTACACAAGCAGAGGGTGGGCGTCCTTATGCTCCAGGAGACCCACTTTCAGGAGGGTAAGGTGCCTACCCTGAGTAGCAGGTACTTCCCTTACTGGTTCCACAGCCCCAATCCGTCGAGTAAATCGAGGGGTGCATCGATAGCTATCCATAAATCCGTACCCTTCAAGGAGATTGAGCGACTTGTTGACCCAGAGGGGAGGTTTGTCTTTATTAAGGTGTCAATCCACCATAAAAAGTACACACTTGCTAACCTCTACCTTCCAAATCACGACCAAGTGGGGGCATCTCGAAGATACCTAAGAAAGTTGGAGGACTTTATGGAGGGGGTCGTGATTCTGGGGGGTGATTTTAACCTGGCACTAAACCCCTCTCTAGATACGTCCGCAGGAAGATCCTCGGTGTCCCTAAGCAAGCTGCAATCTCTGAGGAGGGCCCTACATGGTCTACAGTTGATGGATGTCTGGAGACTGGAGCACGGATCTGCTAGAGACTACACATATTTTTCCCCAGTACATGGCTCGTACAGTCGCATAGACTACATACTGCTCAGCCATCATGCCTTGCAATGGCGCCCCAAAGCTAGCATAGGGTCCTTCTTGTGGTCAGACCACGCGCCAGTCTTCGTCTCCTTTGACCTGCCCGGCGGTGCCCCTAGACAATGGAGCTGGCGCCTGAATGATAATCTTCTCAGAAATACGCTCTGCTTGGGTAAGGTCAGAGAGGCGATAGCCAATTTTGCTGCTGATCACGCGCAGGATGACTGCCCCCCGACAATACAGTGGGAGGCGCTCAAGTGCGTGCTCAGAGGGATCTTCATTCAAGAGGGTTCAAGGCTGAAGCGTGAGAGGTCAGCATTGATCACTAAAACGCTACAAACCATACACGAGCTGGAAACTAAACACAAGACGACCCCGTCCCCTGAGCTACTTTCCGAGCTCTCGCTCAACAGGAATAAGCTTCTGAAACTATATGATCAGATCCATCTTCGGTATAGGGACAGGTTGCACGCCTCGATGTACGAGCATGCAAATAAATGCGGCAAATCTTTGGCCAGGTCTCTTAGGGATAAAACCGCAATGTCATTCATCCCGTGTAAGACGAAGGGTGGGGAAAGCGTCATGAACCCAGCTAAGATTCCAGAGGTGTTCAGAGATTTCTACAGTGGTCTCTACAACCTTCAGCCGACCGTGGATTCGGTGGCGGAGTTAGAGTCGGGTATACAGGGTTACGTGGCCGAGACTCCCCTCCCGGTGATCTCGGAGGACTCCGCGGCGGAGTTGGAAAGCCCCTTCACGGAGCTGGAGGTTCTGAGAGCCATCAAGGATGCACCCGCCGGGAAAAGCCCAGGCCCGGACGGCTTTACACCGAGATTTTACAAGACCCTGGCAGACTGCCTCGCCCCCTTTCTGGCGAGGGCCTTCACCGATGTGGAGGGGTCAAGCCCCTTTCCAAAGCAAGCCCTGGAAGCCACAATAGCTGTAATCCCAAAGCCGGACAAAGATCCACCAGTTTGTGGCAGCTACAGGCCTATCTCTCTACTTAACGTAGATTTAAAGCTCTTCGCTAAAATCATAGCCTTCAGGCTCCTCCAACCACTGATTCCGAAGCTGATCCACCTGGACCAGGTGGGCTTTGTCCCGGGCCGTGAGGCTAGGGATAATACAAACAAACTGTTAAATATCATCTCCTACGTTCGGGACAGAGGTATACCAGCATGCCTGCTGTCCTGTGACGCCGAGAAGGCGTTTGATAGGGTGAGCTGGCGCTTCCTCCGGGCCACTCTGGAGCAGGTTGGTCTCGGCCCCATTATTATCTCCAAAATCATGGCACTGTACCGGGGCCCGACAGCGCGGGTCAAGGCCAACGGCATTTTGTCTGAACCCTTTAATATCTCTAATGGCACCCACCAAGGTTGCCCTCTCTCGCTCCTGTTATATATCCTGACCATGGAGCACTTAGCTATAGCGATCAGGAACAACCCTGATATCAAGGGTGTGGAGTGTGAGGGTCAACAATACAAAATGTCGATTTTTGCTGACGACCTGCTCCTTCACTTGACCACACCGACTGTGTCATTTCCAGCGGTCCTCAAAGAATTCAGGCGTTTTGGCCGGCTATCAAACTTTCGGATCAACTGTACAAAGTCAGAGGCGCTCAATCTCACCTTACCTCAACACCTAGTGGACAGTCTCAGAGGCAGCTTCCCGTTCAAATGGCAACCCGCCGCAATAAAATACCTGGGGATACGAGTACCATCTAACCTAAACGACCTATTTGAGCTCAACTTTAAAGAGCTCAAGGCCAAGGTAGCCCAGAGCCTCTCAAAATATGATAGGGGATGATACTCTTGGTTTGGAAGAATCAGCATCCTGAAAATAGACATTCTCCCTAGATTCCTCTACTTGTTCCAGACAATCCCTATAACTCTCCCGGGACACTTCCTTAAATCCATTCAATCAACATTCCTTCAATTCATATGGGGCTCTCGGAGGCCACAAATCCGGTTTGATGTGCTTGCAAGACCCAAGAATGCTGGGGGGACTGGAGCACCCGACCTGAGGCTCTATCACTCGGCCTCAGTGTTAATGAGGTTGGCAGATTGGAGGTACAGAGGCAGGGAGAAACTCTGGGTTCGGCTAGAAAGAGACCTTATAGGCTTCAATCCGAGTGCAATCCCATGGATACCCGCCCCGGACAGGGGGGGCCTTCCCTTCTTGGTTCAGCACTTCACATTGGTCTGGGCTAGGATCCAGAGACAGGGAGAACTGGTGAGTAACCCTGGTCCCCTAACCCCCCTATTTAACAATCCGGAGTTCACCCCAGGGCAACGGGCTTCTCGGTTCCTGGTCTGGCGGGAGTCGGAAGATGTCAGGCTAAGAGATGTGCTGGTGGGGGGGAAAGCTGCCTTCCCTGACTGACCTCGAGGAGCGGACTAGAGGGCGCCGGGTGTCGTGGCTTCTGCATCACCAACTCGTGGCCTCTCTTGCCTCTGGAGGGAGCCTCCCGCCCCCTGACGCCAATGGAGGGCTATCTTTCACAGCCCCAACCGCTAGACCATGTGATATCACGGTTTTATGCTCTGCTGGTCTCCTCCAGATGTGCCTCACCGCTGGGGTACCTTTCAAAATGGGAAAGAGACTTGGGAATCTCTATCACCAGTGAGGAGGCCTGTAAAATTTTTGCGTTGACGCATGGACTATCCAGTGCCAGCTCGGCACAGGAGAGGAGCTATAAGGTCCTTACGCGGTGGTATAGGTGCCCGGCGGACATTGCAATCTTCTCACCAAATGAGACCAGAATGTGCTGGAGTTGTGGCACAACCCGGGGGACATTCTCCACATTTGGTGGGATTGCCCCAAGATCAAGAGGCTCTGGGAGGCTGTCTTTCAAGTATACGCGAGGGTGGAGGGCGCAAGTGTCCCAAACAGGCCTGAGGTCGCTCTTCTGTCCCTGATCCCAGGACCATTATCCAGAACAAAAAAAGCATCCTCAAACACTTCTTGACAGCAGTGAGAACGATCATACCCCGACGCTGGAAATCCCTGGTGCCTCCAAGTCTAACAGAGTGGTTTGTTGAAATGGACCATATACAGAGAATGGAAGAATTGATATCAGAGGACAGGGGAACCACAGAGACGTTTCTATTGACCTGGACAGGATGGATCATGTATAGAGAGTCAGACGCAGCGAAGGCCCTCTTGGCGGCGGATGCTTGATGGGACCGGGGCGGCCCTCTCGTCCGCGGTGGGACCGAGTGAATGGGGTGACGTCTACTGGTCTTATGCTGGTGGAGGGTTGAGGCCATTCTTTCTCCCCTAACCTACCCCCCCTTGCCCCCTACGTGCTTTCCTTCTTTTTCGCCTTTATGTCTCCCTCTTCTCCCTTCGTGTCCCCCGCCTCCCTCGCGCCAGCCCATACTTTAGGCTCTCACTGCCACCCACACGGCCACCCTTCCCCTCCTTTTCTGACGCTATTAGAGCTGAGCTCATCTTGGTGATCTTGGGGGACGACCGACTGGTTTACCCCCCTCCTATTCTCTATGTGGGGGCACGGCTTCCTCCCGCGGGCCTCCCTCTTCGGGGTGCTTGCTGCCCCTCAGGGGTGATTTGCGGCTCCGGGGGTGGGTGGGCCCCGTGGGGGTGTCTGGACGGGTTACCGAACTACGAAACCAAAACCGGCCTCCATATGACGGGTGTATGACGGGGTGTGCTGTTGCATTGGAAGGCGATGTTGGTGCGCTCGCCTTCCCTCACGCTCCGTTCACAGTTGATGCCCTCCACAGGGGAGGAGTGCGTGGGCGGCGGACCCGCTCTAGCCCGTCGGACACAGTTGATGCCCTCCACGGGGGAGGAGTGCGTGGGCGGCGGACCCGCTCTAGCCCCGTGCAGACCTCTGACTGGAGCGGCGTGGGGGGCGAGCGTATCTAGTGGATGGGCTTGGCTTCCTCCCCTGTCTGTGCCTCTTTTCGGAGGCAGGCGGGGGGGATGAGCGCCATCATACCCATGGGTGTGCGGGGGTGGCCGAGGTGATGGGGACTGTCTCTTTTTCTTCATTTTGTGCATACTACATACTGCTTGTACACATTCATGCCTCATGTCCTTGTGTGCCTATAATGTTGGATATTGTCTGTATTTGTTTTTTCTTCTCCCCTGCTAAAAACAGTTAATAAAAAGAGATTAAACTAAAATTACTAGTCTTAGATGTCTAAGATTGAGAACAGATAATTTAAATTGTGAAATCAATATGAATGAATCTATAGTAGGGAAAAATAAGAAAAAAGAAGAGAATGCAGGCCAAAAGAACCATATTGATTATTTTTGTCCAGTGGAGTATGTATCTGCTAAGATATGTACATTAAACCAATTGATGATGGAATTAATCTCCAAGAAAACGCCCCCTCTGCTACTGCACAGAATAGAAGTTGGATAGATATAAAGAGTATACATTTAACCAGATGCCGTGCAAACTTTCGAGGTATCACCAGGCGCCTGGTATATTGTCATCCTAGCACATATCCCATAACAGAGAAAATTAGTCCTTTGATCTTTTGCTAAATAGATTTAATGATGACATAATGTAGTGTACGTCCCATCTTCCTTGTCTCCACAATCCTATGGTATATGGATACCTTCCTTCTTTCTTCCTCCAGCTGTCTTTATGTCTCTTCAATCGATTTGAGTGGCCCGGTGTCTAAATGCTCTTCAACCATATTTGTGTGCGGCCCTCCCCAAGTGCTCTGTGAATACATAAAACGTGCATATAAAAACACTGACAAAAACAACTATATACGTGATGATCCGATCCTCCAAGTTTAGGGATAAGTTGTATTACTATCGTTTAATATCCCAAGTACAGCGGATCATCGGATCACAAAAACCAGTGCGCTACATAACTAATAATACCAAAAAAAAACCCACGTGACATGGCAATGTCACATCCAACTTGGTGTGCATCGACATGATTAAAAACCAAATGCCCAAATGTGAAAACCTCATTATATCCCCCTTGGTGAAGAGTATGGCAACTTATCCTCGATTGATTAGTCAGAGGAAAGATACAAGATAATGAAAAAATGAGGATCAATCAATAGGAAAGAACAATAAATATTAAGGTTTAGGGGAATCCCTGATTATCCTACAAAAGGAGAAAACGACCAATCCTCATTCATCCCTATCAGGGACCTGCTGCTCAATTGAAAAATCCAACGTAGCTCCCTTTTGAGGAGTGGTCTTTTTAGGTCACCACCATGGGGCCCCAGACTCACTTTTTCAATTCCTACTACTCTCAGTGTGGAGGGATCCCCTCCATGCACTTCTAAAAAGTGCCGTGCTACTGGTGAGATTGTCTTACCTGCTAAGGTATCCCGTTGTGCTAGACGAATGTTCGAAACATGCGCTTGTATGCGCGTACGTAGAGCGTTTTTATTTTCTCCCACATACGCCATTGGACATCCACACTTCAGTTGATACACCAAAGATCGTGTCCTGCAATTAATGAATTGTAAAATTTGTAAAACCTCTAGGTATAGCTGTCGGCGCCATTTTGTGGCCCTTTCCTTGCGGTGCTGACGCGGTCTGGTGATCTGCTTCTTTGTGCACTACTGTCAGCTTGGTCCGTGAGTCCCTTACGGGGTTTTATCTAGGGTATGACTAGGGATGCTTATGTCGTGCATTATTGTGTCTTGCAGGCGGGTCCCCTTGACTGTGGTTCTCCCGGCCCTGCCTTTTGCCAATCTCCCACCTTCCCTAGTAGGCTTCGGGGGGCATGCCAAATAGGGTGGCTATTTAGCTGTGTCCCTGTACCGGTTATTGTGCATATTTTTAGTAAAATCACCATATGGAGGCTTCCGGGGATATTGTGCTTGGGGTTCCTTCGGGACAAGCCCAGCTGTGTGTTGCGTGTGGGGTATCCCCTGTGATTGATGGCGTCAGGGTATGTTTACCTTGCGCTCAGCATGTACTTGCGCTGCAGCCTGGGCCGTCTGCTACGGGTCCCGGGGCTACGCCCCCTTCTGCTTTGCCTACCCTCCCACGCTTACATCTGACTCCTTGGCTTCACGGGTGGCCAGTATTGAAAGCATCTTTCTGGGTCAGCCCCGCGTAAGGCTTCTGCCAAGAAGCGGCATTCATCCCCCCCTGCTTCCCTCTTCCCTGTTGAGGCTGTGGAATTTTTTGCCCTTTCTGGTTTTTGTCCCCTTGAGGAGGGGGAATTATTCTCTGATTCGGAATCATCTGAGGAACAACCTAAGGTATATGGTGGTATCGGGTCTCCTTTTTGAACTGCTTTGTATTTCTCCTCCTGCCGTGGCTCCGCAGCAGCAGGGTGAGCTTTTCCATACGGTTAAACCGCGTTTGGAGTTCCCTGAGCAGAATCATTTTAATAATCTGATACTCAAAGAGTGGGAACGGCCTACTTAGCTACCTGGGGTGCCCAAGAGTTGGGACAGGAGGTATCCCTTCCCTGTTGAGGTGATTAAACGTTGGTCATTTCCTCCCGAGGTGGACACGCCCGTTCTTGGGTTGTCAAATACATCAGTCATGCATTCGCCTGACACTACTACCCTGAGGGATGGTGAGGACCGGCGCATGGATCAGTTGTCCTGTCATGCCTTTGCCTGTGTGGGGACTGCACTGCGCCCGGTTTGTGCCTCAGCGATAACGGCTATTGCTATTAAAGGTCTACTTAAGTGTCTCTTAGATGAGGCCTCTGATGACGCGGGAGGAGAAGAGTATAGATCTCTCCTGCTTTGCTATGAATTTGTTGCATATATTCTCTCTGCCATGGATGATGCCATTAGAATGTGTGGGAGGACATCTGCCCTTTTGGTGGCTATACGCCGCTCTGTCTGGCTGCGCCAGTGGGTAGCTAATAATGCTGCTTAGAAGGCTCTCACTGGATTCCCCTTTAAACGGCTGCGGCTCTTTGGTGAACGCTTGGACCTGTTTGCCAGGGGTGGTAGATTGCCTCAACGTAGGAGATCGTCTCCGCCCTTTCGGGGGTCTGGTGCCTCTCTTCCCTCCTTCTGCGCTTCCAGGGCTGGTCGTGGAGTTGCCTTTGCTGGAGCACGCAGAGACTATTGGGGCAGGGGACGTGGCCTCCCCGGTCTCTCATGGGGTCCCAAGCCCAAATCCTCCCCCTCAGGCATGAGGAGGCGCCCTCACACATCCGGGTGGGGGGACGGCTTCGGCTCTTTGCTCACGTCTGTAGGCGACGTGTAGCAGACAGGTGGATCCAGGAGGATTCAGATCCCGGATGGCTCAAAACCCCCTGTCAGCTCAGGGTTTGCGTCTTGGGGTTCAAAACCTTCTGGAGTTGGGAGTCATCTGCCCGGTGTCCTCAGGGAAAGGGGCAGAGGCTTCTATTCCAATCTCTTCACAGTCCCCAAAAAGGATGGGTCCCTCAGGCCCATCCTGGATTTAAAGCACCGCAACAAGTTTGTCAGATTCAAGCATTTTTGCATGGAGACCCTACGCTCAGCAGTCAATTCTCTGTGCCTAGGCAACTTCATGACCTCTGTAGACATCAAGGACACTTACCTTCATGTACCAATCTTTCCAGGTCATCAGAAATTCCTCAGGTTTGCTCTGTAGGATCAGCAGTACCAATTTGTGGCCTTGCCTTTTGGTATCACCTCGGCTCCCAGGGTGTTCACCAAGGTGCTGGCGGGGGTGATGGCTCTGCTGAAATCTCAGAGCATTCGCATTCTTCCTTATTTGGACGACATTCTGATCACGTCTCAGTCCTTCCATCAGACCGAGCTGGATACCCAGGTGGTGGTGGTCACACTGGAGTCATTTAGCTGGGTGATCAACCATCCCAAGTATTCTCTGTCCCCATCACTGGTGAGGTCTTTTCTGGGCATGACTCTGGATACATCTCAGGTCAAGGTGTTTCTCCCTCAGCAGAAGGTGGAGAGTCTTCAAGCTCAGGCCCAATTGCTACGGTCTTGTCCGCATCCTTCCATCAGGCAAGGGATGCAGCTGGTGGGCCTGATGGTGTCTTGCTTTGAAGCGGTACCCTATGCTCAGTTTCACATGAGACCTCTTCAGCTTCATCTCTTATCTGTATGGGATCGGGACCCTGTGTCTCCCTGGATCAGGTGTTAGTTCTGTCCCCGCTGGTCAGGTGGTCCCTCTCTTGGTGGCTGGACTCAAGGAACCTCTTGGTGGGCAGGACCTTTCTGCCCCCTTGCTGGGAGACAGTCACCACAGATGCCAGTCTGACAGGTTGGGGGGGCTTCTGGAAGTCCTTGACGTTCCAGGGTCAGTGGGGCCCTCAGGAGGCCCATACCCCTATCAACATTCTGAGGACGATAAGGTTGGTTCTCGCCCAATTGACTCCACACCTTCGGGGTCAGGCTGTTCAGATCCGCTCGGACAACCAGATGGCGGTTGCCTACATCAATCATCAGGGAGGGACCCGGAGCAAGAGGGCCCCCAAGGAAGTGTCCCTGATTCTGTCTTGGGCGGAGGAGAATGTTCCCTGCATCTCAGCAGTGTGCATCCCGGGAGTGGAAAATCTGGAGGCAGACTCCCTGAGCAGGGGGACTTCTCGTCTGGGAGAATGGTCCCTCAGCAGCAGGGTGTTTCGCTCCCTGTGCCACAGCTGGGGTCAGCCAGATGTTGATCTGTTTGCGTCCCATCACAATCACAAGCTTCCAGTCTTTGTCTCTCTGTCCCAGGACCCTCTGGCCTTTGCCATGGATGCACTGGCAATGTCTTGGAAGAGCTTTCAGCTCCTCTATGTGTTCCTTCCGTTTCCTCTGCTGGGCAGGGTGCTGCGCAAGATAGCCCAGGAAGGGGTGTGGTTTGTAGACATCGTGCAGTTGGCAGTAGATCAATACGCCCTGCCCAAGGTTCCAGACCTGCTCACTCAGGGGCAGCTACGCCATCCCAATTTACAAACACTGGCTTTGACGGCCTGGCTGCTGAAACCTCCATCTTGATGGAAAAGGGGCTGCCTGCTTCTGTTGTGAATACCGTGATTAGGGCTAGGAAGAAGTCCTCGTCCTTTATCTACTATAGGGTATGGCGTGCTTACATTGCCTGGTGTGAGTCTACGTCTCTTCCCTGTCGGGTGTTTTCTGTTCCCAGGATCCTGGAATTCCTGCAACATGGTTTGGATTTGGGTCTTCAACTTAGTACCCTCAAAGGACTTGTTTCAGCTTTGGCTATTTTCTTCCAAAGATCCTTTGCTAACCATCGTTTGGTTAAGACTTTCTTCCAGGGGGTTACTCACTTGCGCCCTCCACGTAAGCCTATGTTACCAGTCTGGGACTTGAATTTGGTCTTATCTGCTATGCAGGGTCCTCCTTTTGAGCCTCTGTGTGAGGATCCTTTGTCCATTTTGACTCTTAAGTTAGCCTTTTTGGTGGCTATCACTTCTGTTAGGCTTGTTTCTGAGTTGGCGGCGCTTTCCATTAAACCTCCTTACTTTGAACGACACCAGGACAAGGTGGTGTTTCGGTTTAGGCCAGATTTTCTGCCTAAGGTTGTGTCTGCTTTTCATCTCAATCAGGACATTGTTTTGCCTTCTCTGTGTCCTAATCCTAGTAACCCTAAGGAGAGGGTTTTACATTCTCTGGATGTGGTTAGGACTTTGAAGTTTTATCTAGTGGCTATTGAATCCTTCAGGAAGACTGATGCTCTTTTTGTTCTCCCTTCTGGTCCTAAGAAGGATTTGCCTCTGGCTGAATCCACTATTAGTAAGTGGATCCGTCAGGCGGTGGTACAAGCCTATTCTGCTAAGGGGAAGGAGCCTCCCTTCCGCCTTACTGCTCATTCTACTCGTGCTATTGGTGCCTCTTGGGCTTTTCAGCACCAAGCTTCTATTGAACAAGTTTGCAAGGCTGCTACTTGGTGTTCTGTTCATACCTTTTCTAAGTTTTACAAGGTTGATGTTAGGGCCTCAGCTTGGCCGCAAAGTGTTGCAGGCAGCAGTGGTTTAAACTGCCCGCTGTTATTTTTGGGGATCCCACCCTACCTTACGGACACTGCTATTGGATGTCCCATGTGTAAGGAATACTCTGGAACAGGACGTTCTGTATACTTGGAAAAAATCAATTCTGTGATTACTCATCTGTAGAATTGGTTTTATAAGTATACAGCACGTCCTGTTCAATCCCGCCCTTGTTATCATTATTCTTGGTTACCTCTGTATGGTGATTGTTCAAATTTTCATTTTGGAATTTTATTCTTATTGATTCTCCCGGCTTCTTGTATAACTGCTTGTCAACTCTGGGAATTAGTGGGAGGTTCCTGGCTATTTAAGGGGCCGGGAGTGGCCACAAATCTTTCTGCAGTCCAGCGTCATCTTGTGGATGTATAACCCATGTGTAAGGAATACTCTGGAACAGGAGGTGCTGTATACTTATAAAACCAATTCTACAGGTGAGTACTCACAGAATTGTATTTTCAGGGTGCACTCAAGGAATTGAATTCAGAAGAGACCCTCATATTGAAACAAAAGATGTCTGCACCTATGAGGTAGGACAATGGCAGCTGGCACTAGAAGTGCTGTTATCTGCTACCCGTGTCCTCACTCATATGGGTGGCCATGATTTTCAATCCCCGGCCATGGCCATTTTGACAGAAGAAAGAACGTCGACTGGATCTTGGGGCTCAGGTAAGTTGTTCAGCTGCTACCTGCTGCTGCACCCTCTGCATTAGAGTAAGCTGGTTGATGGGCTGCACAGCAGCTTTGCAAAACACTAGTCGTTTATATACAATGCAAAAGCACGGCAATGGTTAGTAATGTTGCACCAAGCTATGTCGATTTGTTTATGGCAGATTACAATACTAGGTACTTAAACAACATATTTTTCTTGTTGCAAAGCAGTGCTCACACCCTTCGTGCATTTCATGGTATGCTTAAAATGGCACATTACACAGCCATTTCTTTAGAGCACTAATCGCAAAACAGTCCTCCGAGCAGATAGCTCCAGTATAAAGATTGTCCTATAATCAGTTGTGCGCATTCAGCACATAACTGATACAGATGATCTCCACCAGACTAAATTTCTCAGGATATCTGGGCAGCGAGTAGGGATGTTTCCGTTCTTAGTCCCTCAAAGGTTGATTAGTGGACCACATTGACGGGGTGAAGGGAAGGAAAGCAGAATGAGTAAGTGATTATTCTAAGTGTGCCATACACTCCACTTCCTTCTTCATGACATCTGGGTTATTCTCCAGAAGAGGGCGAACTTCTGCAGAGATGAATATGCAAAAAAGAAAGCCCCTCCCGGTCCATATATACCTGGGACCTCCCACCAATTCCCCAGTTTATTCTCTGCAGAGAAGGCGACAAGACAGAAGATGAGGACTTCTTTGCTTATAGGTTCTATAGGTTATAGGCTCGCGCCCGGCCTTCTAATTATCTAATTATCCCTATTACTGCCAGGACCCTTCTAAATTGCCCTATATTGAGCCTCCCAGCTTAGGCTGCGGGTCCTGGTGAAGTTAGCCCTTATGGGTGCAGCAGGAGCACTGCTCCACCGTGAGACCTCACTATGGGGTAGGCGGTTATCCAGGTTTTTTGGTGATCCTGGTGTGGGATGCCCCGTCCCGTTATGGCCGGCTCCTGGCTGGATTCCCCCCTTCCGGGTCCCTGATTTCCCTCCGGGGGGCCTGGCCTATATTTCGTTTTGGCCTATATTTCGTTTTACCCATACTTCAATGTGAGTGTTTTTACTTGTGTGTGTGTGTGTGAGTGCTTACTGTTACTAGCCCCAATGCTTGACTTCAGCCTGGGGGAGCTTCTCCCCCTCAGGCTGCGTTCGGGAAGGGGGCGGGTCTGGGCTCTCGGCGCGGCTGCGGTAGCCCCGCCCCCTTATTTGGCGCGATGACAGGCTCGTTGCTAGGGGTCCACGTTGCTGGGAGGGGGCGTGGCCTCGGGAAATGCACGTTCTGCCGCCCTCCCCCTGCTCTCCCTTCCTAGGCACGAGGCAGCTTGGGCAGGCAGATTGCACTCGGGGTGGTAAGGGCCTGATGGCCATTTTCTTCAGCTGGTGTGTGTGCGTGGGGGCCCCTATTTAGCGGGGGCCCCCACTGGTCCCTGTTTTTGGCTGTGTGTGCTATATATATATATATATATATATATATATATATATTTTTTTTTTTTTTTTCCATGTGTGGCTGTTAGATCATATGCTATTGCATTTACTCTGCTCTGCTCTTATGTGGCTTATTTTGTGTGTTACAGGCCCTGTATATGTGCATATTAGAGGGTCCCTCCTGGTCCTGGGGTCCCTAGATATAAAAATTGTCCACCCAAAAATCCCCCCACCGGGACTTTTAAGGGGCATCCCAGGTTGCTTATGCGTAATTCCCTGCGGTCTTGCGACTGACCACAAAAATTCACCATATGGAGGCTCTGCAGGATACTGGGCCCGGGATCCCTTCAGGACAATCCGGGCCATGTGTGGGGTATCCCTTATGGGGGAGAATGTGCTGATTTGTATACCATGCGCACAAACGGCCATAACACGGCAGTCTGGTACCCAGCCTTCTGGGTCGGCTCCTCCCGCTTCATCACCTTCCCCTCCACACCTGATCCGCACCCCAAGTGACATTGGTACCAGTGGGGAGTCGCTTTCTCATGTTTGGGCTCGGTTGGCCAGCATAGAGAAAATGATTGCTAGCACAGTGGGCAAGAAGGCCCAGGCTAAAAAGAGACAGTTGTCGTCGGCCCAGCCTTTGTTGGATATTGACGACGAGTCCGCTGAATTGTCAGATTATTCCCCGTTAGAGGAGGGGGAATTGTATCAGGATTCAGAGGCTGACTATGGTCAGCCTGGGAATTCCAATGTCGGGCAGGCGCTGGGAGATGCCGTTGATACGGCCACTGTTTTGTCATATTTATTGGAGGTGTTGGATATTGATCCACCTGAGGCGCCCCCTCTTAAGAAGGGGGAATTTTTGGGGGCTCACAAGCCCCGTCTGGAATTCCCTACCCAGGGTCATTTTGATGCGCTGATCCTTGGAGAATGGGAGAGGCCCTGCCGGCTTCCTGGTGTGCCTCAGGGATGGGATAAGAAGTATCCTTTTCCAGTGGAGGCGGTCAAGCGTTGGTCTTTGCCTCCCGAGGTCGACGCGCCTGTTTTAGGTTTGACCAACTCTTCTGTGCTGAACACCCCTGACGCCACCTCCCTTAAGGATGGCGAGGATAAGCGCCTTGATCAGATGGAGTGCCACGCATTTGCCAACGTGGGCTCGGCCCTGCGGCCGGTTAGTGCATCTGCCCTGGTGTCGCTTGCTACCAGGTCTCTTATCAGGGACTGGCTGAATAACGCTCAGCTTTGTTCCAGATGGCGCTGAGTTCGCTATACTTAAGAAGTGCAAATTGTTTATGGATTTTGTCATGGCTGCGATGGAAGACTCCATTGTCGTGTGTAGTAGGAAGTCCGCCTTACTGGTGGCCATGCGCAGACTGGTCTGGCTCCGTCAGTGGACAGCGGACGTGGGAGCCAAGAAGTTGCTCACAGCTCTTCCCTTCTTGGGTGCGCGGCTGTTTGGAGATAAATTGGATTCTGTTGCTAAAGGAGGTAAGTTACCTCAGCGGAGGAAGCAGCACCGTCCCTTTCGGGGGCGGGCTCGTTCACTCCTTCCTTTAGAGGGGCCAGAGCCTCTAGGGGTCTGGCCTTCTCGGGTGTCAGGGGCTCGTCCTGGAACAGAGGCAGAGGTCGGGCACGTCCCGCGGCTGCCTGGGGTTCCAAGCCCAAGCTGCCGTTAAACCGGCTCAGCAATGAAGGGGCGCCCTTACCCGCAAGGGTGGGGGGACGGCTGCGGCTCTTCTTCCAGGTCTGGGCCCGGGAGGTCACAGACAATTGGATCTTGGAAGTGGTCTCCTCCGGGTACAAACTGGAGTTCGAGTACTGGCCGCCCCCAAGATTCTTAAGGTCTCGGGTGCCCTCGGACCCTCAGGCTGCACAGGGGCTCCTGTTAGCAGTAAAAAACCTTCTGGACATGGGGGCTATATGCCCGGTGCCTCTGTTGGAAAGAGGCAGGGGTTACTACTCCAACCTTTTCACGGTTCCCAAAAAGGAGGGTTCGGTAAGACCCATTTTAGATCTCAAGGTTCTCAACAGGTTTCTCAGAGCCTAGAAGTTCCCCATGGAGACTCTGCGCTCGGCTATCAATTCCCTTCGCCAAGGGGATTTTATGACATCCATAGACATCAAGGATGCGTGTCTGCATGTCCCAATATTCTAAGTATACAGTAAGTCCTGCTCCAGATATAATACTTACACTTGGGTTATCCTCCGCCAGAGGGCGCTGTGGCACTGCAGACATGCAAAAAACAGGCTCCTCCCGGCCGTTTGCTGAGTCCTGACTTGGCGCGCCCCGCGTCACGTTTTGGCGCGCTCCGCGTCACCTTCAGCTCTGGCCCGCCCTCCGAGGATCGTTTGGCGCCATTCCTTTTCGCGCGTGCGCGTGGTGAAGACCATCCTCCCCCTGCTGTCTGTAAGTCCCCTCGCGGGCGACCATTTTTTATCCTTTTTTATCCTGGATCTAGCAAGTTTCTCCTTGCGCTTGGCTCTGACATCCCTGTCCCTCTTATGTCTTTCAGACCGCGGATTCCGGTGGCTTCTCCCGGCCCGGTGTATCCCCCGGTTGAGACTATTAAAAAATTACTTCCACTTCCCAGCGGGTTATTGGGGCATCCAGGGTAGCTTATAGCGTCAATCCCTACGGGCCTACTGTGCCGATACAATCACCATATGGAGGCGTCGCAGGATATTGTAAACGGGGTTCCTTCGGGACAAGCCCGGCTGGGTGTAGCTTGTGGGGTCTTACCTAGCAGCGATGACAATGCATGGGTCTGTGTTCCTTGTGCACAGCAGGCGCTATCGGCTCTTCCCGCCTCTTCCGTGGCTGGGCCTGCACCTCGCCTCACTTCACCTACTCCCCCAAGCCTGAGTCTAACCCCCAATACAAGTGGGGAGTCTCATCCTGATATGGCTGCTAGACTGGCCAGTGTTGAAAAATTGCTTGCTAGCACGTAAGGCCACCACCAAGAGGCGGCATTTAACCCCTGACTCTGCCCTTTTCCCTATGGAATCTGATGACTTGTTGCAGCCTTACGGCCAACCCCCCTCTGACTCTGGGTCATATGACGAGGAGTCCAGGGGTCATGACGAATCTGGTTCCGAGCACTGGACCTCGGATGATATTGACAGACTGCTGGCTCAGATATTTGAAGTTTTGTCTATCTCGCCCCCTGTTGCTGCTTCCAGACAAAGGGGCGAGCTCTTTCATACTGCTAAGGCTCGTCTCGAATTTACCGAGCTGACTCATTTCAATAGCCTCGTGCTTAAGGAATGGGAACAACCCAGCAGGCTGCCTGGGATCCCTAAGAGTGTGGATAGAAAGTATCCCTTCCCGGCTGACTTGGTTAAGTGCTGGTCATCGCCTCCTGAGGTCGATGCTCCTATTCTAGGGTTGTCCAACACCTCTATTATGCACTACCCTGACGCTACTACGCTACGGGACTCTGAGGACCGGCGTCTTGATCAATTGGCATGCCATGCCTTTGCCTTTGGTGGAGTGACCTTGCGCCCGGTTTGCGCCTTAGCCATTATGGCAGTAGCGCTCAGGGCCATGGTTAGGAATGCACTCGACGGCACAGATGAGTTGCCTGCTGATACTGTCAATAATCTGTCTAGCTGTGACGTGTTCATAAACTTTATCCTGTCTGCATCGGACGATGCTATAAAGATGTGTGCCAGATCTTCTGCCTTGTCGGTAGCTATTCGCCGTACAGTTTGGTTGCGACAGTGGGCTGACAATGCCGCTAAGAAAGCCCTTACTGGGCCTCCTATTTAAAGGGCTACGGCTGTTTGGAGACCGTCTAGACCTCTTCGCCAAAGGAGGCAAGCTGCCCCAGCGCAGGCGGCAGTTTCGGCCTTTTCGAGGCCAGGGCACCCTTTCAGTCCCCTACCGCGGGGCCAAACAGGGAAAAGGGGTGTCCTTCGCCGGGCCCCGTGCAGATTCCTGGCACAGGAATAGAGGACGCCGTCCCGGGGGGCGCCCTCACCCGTCAGAGTGGGGGGACGTCTACAGCACTTCGAGCACGTCTGGCGGCGCCACGTCTCAGACCGGTGGATTCAGGAGGTAGTGTCCTCCGGATACAAGATAGAATTTGCTGTACGGCCCCCCACCAGATTAATTGGGTCCCGAATCCCTCAGGACCCCGCCTCAGCCCAGGTCTTGCTGCTGGCCGTGCAGGGTCTCCTGGATCTAGGAGTCATTTGCAAGGTCACCTTTGGAGACAGGGGCAAGGGGTTCTACTCCAATCTCTTCACAGTACCCAAGAAGGATGGGTCAGTCAGGCCCATTCTGGATTTAAAAATCGTCAACAGATTTGTCAAGAACAGGCATTTCCGCATGGAAACTCTGCGCTCGGCCATTGACTCATTGCGCCCAGGGGACTTCATGGCGTCAGTAGACATCAAGGATGCTTACCTTCACGTTCCGGTGTTTGCAGGACACCAAAGGTTTCTCAGATTTGCTCTGAAAGATCAGCATTACCAATTTGTGGCTCTGCCATTCGGCCTCACGTCGGCTCCCAGGGTGTTTACCAAGGTACTAGCAGGTGTGATGTCACTGATAAGGCTAAGGGGCATACGCATGCTGCCCTACCTGGACGACATCTTCATCACCACTCGGTCTCTGCGGCAGGCAGAGTTTGACACTCAACTGGTAGTGTCCACCCTGGAGTCCTTCGGTTGGGTGATCAATTACCCCAAGTCCTCTCTGTCCCCATCCTCGGTGACCTCGTTCCTGGGAATGATTCTGGATACGGTTCAGTCACGGATATTCCTTCCTCAACAGAAGGTGGAAGCTCAAGCCAGGTTCCTGCTCTCGTACCCACAGCCCTCCATCAGGCAGGGAATGCAGCTGGTGGGCCTGATGGTGGCGAGCTTCGAAGCAGTGCCCTTTGCTCAGTTACATTTGAGACCTCTGCAGCTTCACCTTCTGTCAGTATGGGACAAGAACCCGGCATCCTTGGACAGGGTCTGTGTGCTTCCCCCCTCGGTCAGACGGTCCCTTGCGTGGTGGTTGGACCTCGAGAACTTGACAGGGGGCAGGTCCTTTCTGGCCCCTTCCTGGGAGACGGTCACAACAGATGCCAGCCTGTCAGGTTGGGGGGGATTCTGGAAGTCCCTGCGCTTCCAGGGAACGTGGGGTCCTCGGGAGGCCCACTTACCATCAACATTCTGGAACTGTGGGCAGTTCGGTTGGTCCTGGAGCGATTGACCCAAAACCTGAGGGGACTATCGGTCCAGGTATGCTCCGACAACAAGATGGCGGTTGCATACATCAACCATCAGGGAGGGACTCGGAGCAAGAGTGCCCTCCGGGAGGTGTCTCAGATTCTGACATGGGCGGAGGCCAATGTACAAAGCATTTCGGCTGTTTACATTCCAGGGGCAGAGAATCTGCTTGCAGATGCTCTGAGCAGGGGAACGTCCCGTCAGGGAGAGTGGTCCCTCTGCGACAGGGTATTTCAGTCTCTGTGTCACCGTTGGGCTCTACTGGATGTGGACCTGTTTGCGTCCCACCACAACCACAAGCTCCCAACCTTCGTGTCCCTGTCTCAGGACCCTCTGGCCTTGGCCACGGATGCCCTGTCCATGTCATGGAAGGAGTTTTGGCTCCTGTATGTGTTTCCACCATTCCCCCTGCTTAGCAGGGTTCTGCGCAAGATTGCTCTGGAAGGGGTGCCTGTGATTCTAGTGGCCCCCCGGTGGCCAAGAAGAGTGTGGTTCGCAGACGTGGTTCAAATGGCAGTAGACCAGTACGATGTGCCAGACCTGCTAACTCAGGGCCCCCTACACCATCCCAATTTACAAACGCTGGCTTTGACTGCCTGGCTGCTGAGACCTCCATCTTAATGGAGAAAGGTTTGTCTGCCTCTGTGGTGCAGGCTAGGAAGAAGATTTCTGCTGCTATCTATTATAGAGTATGGCGTACCTACATTGACTGGTGTGAGTCTAGGTCTCTCCCTGTAGGGAGTTCTCTTTCCCAAGGGTTCTGGAGTTCCTACAGCATGGTTTGGAGTTAGGTCTAAAACTCAGTACTCTGAAGGGTCAGGTTTCTGCCCTGTCCGTTTTCTTCGAGAAAACCTTTGCTCATCATCATTTGGTTAAGACCTTCTTTCAGGGGGTCACTCATGCGCGTCCCCCTCGTAAACCTGTGGTTCCCGTTTGGGATTTAAACTTGGTCTTATCTGCCTTGCAGGGTGCTCCCTTTGACCCTATTCAAGAGGCTGCTCTGGTTGTTCTTACTCTCAAAGTTGTCTTTTTGGTGGCCATAACTTCGGTTAGGCGTGTGTTTGAGCTGGCTGCTCTATCCATTCAGTCTCCATACTATGAGAGACACCAGGAC
The DNA here is from genome assembly GCA_027917425.1 of Gastrophryne carolinensis. Classification (NCBI taxonomy): domain Eukaryota; kingdom Metazoa; phylum Chordata; class Amphibia; order Anura; family Microhylidae; genus Gastrophryne; species Gastrophryne carolinensis. Next base: position 470,006,481 of record CM051235.1, read on the forward strand.
AAGGTAGTGTTCCGCTTTAAGCCGGATTTTCTGCCTAAGGTTGTGTCTGCCTTTCATTTGAATCAGGACATTGTTCTTCCTTCCTTTTGCCCCAATCCTAGTAATGACAAGGAAAGGGTTCTGCACTCCTTGGATGTGGTCAGGTGCTTGAAGTACTACCTGGTTTTCACTGCGGCTTTCAGGAAGACTAATGCTCTCTTCGTTGTGCCTTCTGGGCCTAGGAAGGGCTTGGCTCCTGCCAAGTTTACTATCAGCAAGTGGATCCGTCAGGCTGTGGTACAAGCCTATTCTGCTAAGGGGAAGAGTCCTCCCTTCCGTATTACTGCTCATTCCACTCGTGCTATTGGTGCCTCTTGGGCTTTTCAGCACCAGGCCTCTGTTGAACAAGTTTGCAAGGCCGCTACTTGGTCTTCTGTTCACACCTTTTCAAAGTTTTACAAGGTTGATGTTCGGGCCTCAGCTGATGCTGCTTTTGGCCGCAAGGTTTTGCAGGCGGTTGTAGTTTAAGCTACGTGCCGTTGCCTTTTTTGTTGGGGATCCCACCCTACTGTTATGGACACTGCTTTGGATGCTATTGGATGTCCCAAGTGTAAGTATTATATCTGGAGCAGGACGTACTGTATACTTAGAATAATACAATTCTGTGAAGTACTCACCTGTAGAATTGGTATTATACATATACAGTACGTCCTGCTCCACCCCACCCTGGTTTTTTTGCATTATTCTGGATCCCCTTTATGGTGATTGTTGTTATTGTTATCATTACCAGTTGTTTTGGTGGTTGGTTTCTCCCGGCTTCTGGTTCACTGCTTTTCAATGCTGGGAATTTGTGGGAGGTCCCTGGGTATATGAAGGGCCGGGAGGAGCCTGTTTTTTGCATGTCTGCAGTGCCACAGCGCCCTCTGGCGGAGGATAACTCAAGTGTAAGTATTATATCTGGAGCAGGACGTACTGTATATGTATAATACTAATTCTACAGGTGAGTACTTCACAGAATTGTATTTTTTCAGGCACATCAGAGATTCCTCCGGTTTGTGGTGGAGGATCAATATTATCAATTTGTAGCTCTTCCCTTCGGTCTGACCTTGGCACTGAGGGTCTTCACCAAGGTTTTGACGGGCATAATGGCTCTGCTCAGATCTCAGGGCATTTGCATTGTGCCTTATCTGGACGATCTGTTGATTTCAGCTTCTTCCCTTCAGCAGGCGGAACTGGACACCCACCAGGTGGTGTCGACCCTGGAGAGGTTCGGGTGGGTGATCAACCGCACCAAGTCTTCTCTCTCCCCGTCTCGAGTGATTTCATTTCTGGGCATGAATCTGGATACCAGTCAAGCCAGAGTGTTGCTGCCCCAGGCCAAAGTGCAGGGGATTCAGAGCCTGATCCGTCTTCTTCTGGCCAGTCCTTGTCCCTCTATCCGACAGGGGATGAAGCTGGTGGGTCTGATGGTGTCCTCCTTCGAGGCGGTGCAGTTTGCACAGTTTCACATGAGATCTCTTCAACTTCTCCTATTGACGTATTGGGACAGGATCCCACAGTCATTGGATCAACCTTTCAAGATGTCTCCCAGGGTTCGGCAGTCCCTTCGGTGGTGGCTGGACTCGAGCAATCTGGTGATGGACAGATTCTTTCTGGTCCCTTGTTGGGAGACGGTTACCACGGATGCCAGCCTGTCGGGCTCGGGAGGTTATTGGAAGAGTCATCAGTTCAGCGGGGTGTGGGGTCCCCAGGAGGCTCACACCCCCATCAATGTATTGGAGCTCCGAGCCATTCGACTGGTTCTGGCTCGTCTGACCACACAGGTTCGTTCGGACAACCGAACGGCGGTGGCTTACATAAATCACCAAGGAGGGACTCGCAGCAGGAGTGCCCTCAGGGAAGTCTCTCTGATCCTGCACTGGGCGGAGAGCAATGTTCCTACATTCCGGGAGTGGAGAATATGGAGGCGGATTCCCTGAGCAGGGGATCCTCTCGCCACGGAGAGTGGTCTCTCAACCCTGAGGTTTTTCTGGATCTTTGCCGCAAGTGGGGGACTCCGGAGGTGGATCTCTTTGCCTCGAGGCACAATCACAAACTTCCGGCCTTTGTGTCTCTTTCTCAGGATGCCCTGGCTTTGGCAGTGGATGCATTGTCACTGGCTTGGAAGGACCTGGGTTTTCTGTACCTGTTTCCACCTGTCTCCATGCTGGGCAAGGTAGTTTGCAAACTGGTTCTAGAAGGGGCACCAGCGATTCTGGTGGCTCCAAGGTGGCCAAGAAGAGTTTGGTACGCAGACGTTGTAAGGATGGCCGTAGACCAGTACCGGCTTCCCTTGCTGCCGGACCTGCAATCTCAGGGTCATCTGTTTTACCCCAATTTACAAACGCTGGCTTTGACGGCTTGGCTGCTGAAACCTTCATCTTGAAAGAGGAAGGTTTGTCTGAGGCTGTTGTTCAGACCCTGATTAGGGCTAGGAAGCGGTCCTCTTCTGGCATTTACTATAGGACATTGATTGGTGTGAGGCTAGAACCTTACCTTGCAGGGTTTTTTCTATACCCAGGATTTTGGAGTTTCTTCAGCATAATCTGGATCTTGGGTTCCAGCTTAGTACTTTGAAAGGACCAGTTTCTGCTCTGTCGGTTTTCTTCCAGAGGTCTTTTGCTTGGCACCCGCTGGTTACGACTTTTTTTCCAAGGGGTCGCGCATGTGCGGCCCCCTCGGAAGGCTGTAGTCCCTGTTTGGGATTTGAATTTGGTTCTTTTGGCTCTGCAGGTTCCTCCTTTTGAGCCGTTACAGGATGTTGCTCTTTCGGTTCTCACTCAGAAAGTTGCTTTCTTGGTGGCTATTACCTCTGTCCGGCGTGTCTCTGAGTTGGCGACCTGACGATTCAGGCCCCCTATTTTGAGAGACACCAGGATAAGGTGGTTTTTTTGTTTTAAGCTGGATTTCCTTCCTAAGGTGGTGTCTGCCTCAATCAGGACATTGTTCTCCCTTCCTTTTGTCCTAAGCCTAGCAATGACGAGGAGAGGGTTTTGCACAATTTGGATGTTGTTCGCTGTGTGAAGTACTATTTGGTGATTACTTCTTCCTTCCTTCACTCTTTTTTCGTGGTGCCCTGCAGGCCCAGGAAAGGTTTGGCTCCTGCTAAATCTACGATTAGCAAATGGATTCGTCAGGCCTTTGTTGGGGCCTATTCTGCTAAGGGGAGGACTCCCCCTTTTAGGGTTACTGCGCACTCTACTCGTGCTGTTGGTGCATCCTGGGCTTTTCAGCACCAGGCTTCTGTTGAGCAAGTTTGTAAGGCTGCTACTTGGTCTTCCGTTCATACCTTTTCCAAGTTTTACAAGGTTGATGTGCGGGATTCAGCGGATGCTGTTTTTGACCGCAAGGTTCTGCAAGCTGCAGTAGTTTGGGTTGGTACATTCTTTACTGTTTCTGGTTCCCACCCATGACGGACACTGCTATTGGATGTCCCAGATGTCATGAAGAAGTGGAGTGTATTGCACACTTAGAATAATACCGTTTTGTGAGTACTCACCTTTAAAACGGGTATTATGAGTGTGCCATACACTCCACTTCACCCCACCCTTGTTTGTTTCAGGTATTCTGGGGCTTTTATATGGTGAACCATTGGTTTTGATTGTTACGGTTATATTTGGTTCTTCCTGGTCCCTTTACTGCTTTTGTACACTGGGGAATTGGTTGGAGGTCCCAGGTATATATGGACCGGGAGGGGCTTTCTTTTTTGCATATTCATCTCTGCAGAAGTTCACCCTCTACTGGAGAATAACCCAGATGTCATGAAGAAGGAAGTGGAGTGTATGGCACACTCCTAATACCCGTTTTAAAGGTGAGTACTCACAAAACGGTATTTTCATCAATAAGGAGGCAAGCAGGAGTGGGAGGGCGTCTGCTCCAGTGCCCTGCGGCACTTGCACATGTCCTGATCCATTGCCCCTTGCTGGAAGCTGGAAGGTCGCAGCACTTCTTAGACGCCCGTCGGCCCCGAGTGTGAGCGCTCGGCTGCATACTCAGGGTGGCGGTGGGCATCTGAGATGTTGGCTGTTTTTTTTTTTTAATTCTTTAAGCTTTTAATCTCATTGGTGGTTCAGTGGGTGTGCGGGACTCCAGAAAGTAGCCTGTCCGCGCTGCTGCGCCGTTGGTGGGTGGGACTCAAGGAAGGAGTCTGGCCTCTCTGGAGATCGCGAAGGAGGGTGAGATCGTCTGCATTGTGGTGAGTACGTCTGTGTGTGTCTGTCTGTGTGTTATGTCCCTAACTTGATGCCCCTTACTGGCTGTAATGATGGATGCTCTTCACTGGCTGTAATGAGAGATGCCCCTCACTGGTTGTATTGGAGGGATGCCCCTTACTGGCTGTAATGGAGGGATGCCCCTCACTGGTTGTATTGGAGGGATGCCCCTCACTGGCTGTAATGGCGGGATGCCCCTCAATGGATGGATGCCGCTCTCACTACAGCCCCTGGAAGGAATGTGTTTGCGGAGGCCTTGCCTGTATTATTTTTATTTAATTCTTAGGTGGTGTTTCCCGGGTATGGTATAATTTAAAAAAATGTCTTCTCGTGTCCCTCTTTACAGCTTTAAAAAGTTGGGAGGTATGATAATGTACAATTAAAGAGGAACAACGGCGAACATCCATTCGAACTCCACTCCTTAGGACATTGGGATGCCCCGCTGTGTGAAATACCCCCCGAACTCCAGTTTTACTCTCCTCCTGGAGGCCTTGTCGCGTCCGCGCTCCGGCCACATCTCTGCACACCACTAGCCGTGTGTGTGCCCTGAATGGCAGCGCGGGCGCGCCGTGGCTGCCTGGTGGGCGGGGGCTGCGGCTGGCAATGCCACTTGCCCTTTAGCGGGCACTGAAGGGAACCAAGTCACAGTGAGCTTGCTGATTGGCTGAGCGCGATGCTCAGCTAATCAGAACACTCGCCAGAGTCTGTATCGTCAGAAATGTGTGTGTGTTGTGTGTTAGTGCTTAATTATTATTATTATTATTATTATTATTATTACTTTTGTTCATTTTTGTTTCTTTATTGTTTTGTAGATTGTGAGAAAGGGCAAAAAATTGGTTATGGTTCACCCCTAGTGTCTCGGAGTAGTCACTTGTGACTATGGAGTATTTCTATATACTTTGGTCTTGGGCCCTCAGGGACATTTAAACTGTGTTGTTTCACCATGACGGAGGCATCTGGGGTAATCCGTTCTGGTATCTTAGCAGACAGGGTCTCCCCATGTCTGGTATGCATGAAAAGGCCTCTGCATGAGGACAGTACTATTTGTGCCGACTGCACTACACTAGTACTCGCTAAGTTTGCGGGACAAATATCTCCTGCAAAGAGGGTGCCTAGAGAGACTTCGAGTGCTGGGCCCTCGGAACCTAGAGCTCCTTCGGCAGCTCAGCCCCGCGATGATAACCAGGATGACCAGCGGGATATTGCGCAGAGGCTGGCTTGCATTGAAAGCCATTTAAAACCACCGGTTCCAAGGAAGGCATTCAAAAAGGAAGCATGTGGGTTCTTCTGGTTCTGAGGAGGATTTCTATGCTTTCGTCGTTTCTCAGGATGAATTATCAAATGGTGAACGTTCTTCCATTAGGGAAGGGAGTGATTCAGATTTAGGGTCCTCCACACAGAGGGGCTTTCAATTTATGGAATAAATTGAGGGTCTGATTAGTTCCATTTTAGAGATTTTGGATATCTCGGCCCCTAAAATTCCCAAGAGGAAGAATGGAGATCTGTTAAAGCCAGAAAAACAGAGGCAATTGTTTCCTGAGCCAACGCATTTATTCTAAGTATACAGCACTCCTGTTCCAGAATAATCCTTACTCCTGGGTAATACATCCACAAGATGGCGCTGGACTGCAGAGACAGAAAAAGTGGCTCCTCCCGGCCCCATATATACCACAGACCTCCCACAAATTCCCCAGATCTTCGCTGCAGTCTGGGCTACGATGATTAGAAGATGGCTCTTTCTACTCGCAGGTGAGCCGGGCTTATTAGCCTGCGGCCCCGTAGGACTATTCCCACCTGTTCCTTTTCACTGCCTCCCAGCTTAGGCTGCGCTGGTCGGGTGAAGGTAGGCAGCACCGCTGTCAGGTGCTAAGGAGCACTGCTCCAACCGCAGTCCCTCACCAAAGGGTAGGCGGTTCAGGCCTGTGGTGAGCCTTATGGGATGCCCCTCCCGCGTCCGTCTGCCCCTCGCCCCCTGTCCCCTCAGTTAGGCTCCTATTAGCTGGCCGCTGCTTCCTCTTCACTCTCCCTGGGTTGATCTCAGGGCAGGGGGGGTGGGGGTGGTGTATGTACTTTGCTATGTTTTGTACTGTGTATTGTGATCCCGCTTTGGTTTTTTTATTATTGCCGCCGCCGCCGCCGCGCGCTTGTACATCGTTCCGCAGACGGCGGCGACATCGCCTCAGGCACTGCTGCACCGTCATTGGTGGACCTGGTCACGTGGGCGCGTTTTGCGCTCTTCTGCTGCGCCGTCATTGGTGGACCTGGTCACGTGGGCGCGTTTTTGCGCTCTTGGGGGGGGGGCCTTGCGGATGACGCTTTTTGCATCACTATCTCCACTGCCCGCCCCTCGAGGTATATGCGGGCGCCATTTTGGGTCTTCTGTCCTTGCGGTCCGTAAGTGCCCCTGCGGGCTGTTTATTCTAAGCATACAGCGCGTCCTGCTCTAGACATATTCATAACGTATGGGTATACCTCCACCTTCAGCGCCGTGCACTGCAGATCATTAGGAAAACAAGCTCCTCCCGGCCCTACATATACCGGAGGACCTCCCACAATCCCCAGATTCCTCTGCAGTGCTGAAACTGTGAAGACATGAAGTATCACGCTCTCGCAGTCGAGCGGGGCTTGACAGCCCGAGGCCCTGCGGGACTATTTCCACCCGTCCTCATTGTGAATTAATGCCTCCCAGCCTGGGCTGCGTGGGTCGGGTGAAGGTAGGTAGCACCTGGTGTGCTTATGGAGCTAGACTCCACCGCAATTCCCCAACCATAGGGTAGGCGGTTTAGGCTGATGGTGAGCCTCCAAGGGATGTCCCTCCCACATTTTTGTCCCGTACCCCTCATAGTGCTGGACCCTATTATCGGGTCGCCATCCTCCCTCTTTTCCCCATTCACTTGGGGGAAAAAGAAAGGGGAGGGAGAGGAGGGTACGCGTGTGGCGGTCCCAGTGTACCGGTGTGTCACGCTCGTGGCTTCTATTCTGCCCTTTATTTGCTCAGAGATGTCAGGGCCGCGCTGCTTGCTCCTTATTTCGGCTGCCACTGTGTGTTTTTTACTTTGATTGCCATTTATTTTTTACTTCAGAGCTTCGCGCTCTTTAGAATGGGAGGGGCCTTAGATCGGCGTGCTTCGCGTCACGGCGGAGTATTTAGCCCGCTCTTCGAGATTCGCCAGCTCCATGTTGGTTAGCTTCACGCGCACGCGTCGTGGCGGTCTCCTCCTCCACTTGAGCTGTAAGTGCCCTTGCGGGCGAATCCCTCTTATTATTGTCTGCCCATCTGCGCATGTTCCTGACATCTCTTTCCCATTGTGTCTTTCAGATGCTGAGTTCCCGGTGGCCTCTCCCGGCCTCATATACATATATACCTATATATATTTACTATATACGTATACATTGCTATACTCATACGTATAAGGAGCGGGCCTTCCCAAAATCTCCCACATTGATCAGCGGGTAGTTGGGGCATTCAGGGTTGCTTACGGCATAAATCCCTATTGACGTCTTGTATTTAAACAATCACCATATGGAGGCATCTCAGGATTGTGTTACCGGAGTCCCCTTGGGACAGGACCGGCTGTGTATATCGTGCGGTCTCCCCCATGCTGAGGCGGACGGGGCACGGGTTTGCGCGTCATGTTCTGAACAGACGCTGGAATTGCGAGCGACGCTTGCGGTTGTACCTCGCTCCTTCTCTCCCCTTTCCCCTTCCCTAAACCTCACTCCTGTGGAGTCTTGTACAAGTGGCGAGTTACAAATAGATTCCTCTCCTAGACGGCCCACGCTTGCCCAGATTGTTGAAGGTTTGTCTGGCCGGATGGCCCCAGATAGACAACGGCCTTGTACTCCCGCGGCTTCGGACTGTGCTATGGGCTCTGATGAGTCCTTTTCTACACGTGCTAGCGCCACGTCGGAAGAAGGGGACCTGTTCTCTGACCTAGGCGCCTCTGACGAGAGACCGAGGGGTCAGGATGATGCTGGTCAGGATGACTGGGACCAGCTTGATATTGGCGGGATGTTACTCAGGATTTTTAATGTATTGTCCGTTTCGCCTCCCGGTGCGGTCTCCAGGCCGAGAGGGGGGCGCTTTCATACTGCGCCTGCGCGCTTGGAATTTCTCGAGCAGGCTCACTTCCATGCTCTTGTACTTAAAGAGTGGGAATGTCCCGCTGCTCTTCAAAAGCCCCCGGAGGACTGGGTTTGGAAATACCCTTTCCCCCCCGAGATGGTAGATATTTGGTCCTCGTCCCCATTAGTGGACGCTCTGATTATTGGGGTTCCTAACCCCCCCTTCCTTACAACTCTGGCTTATAGCTCCCTGCGGGACGCCGAGGATCGACGTATTGATAGGCTTGCTTCCCACGCCTTTACCTGTGCTGGCACGGCGCTGCGCCCTGTCTGTGCTGCGGCTATCACGGCAGTGGCCGCTAAGACTCTTCTAAGAAGGATGCTGGAGCATCAGCCGGAAGATTTACCCTGGGAGGTGTTTTACGCACTCTCTAGCTGCGATATTTTTGTTAAATTTATCCTTTTGGCTCTGGACGACATCATCAAAATGTGTGCTATGACTTCTGCCCAAGTGGTAGCTATACGTCGCCTGCTCTGGCTCCGTCAGTGGGGGGCAGACGATGACGCTAAAAGGACCTTGACGGGGCTTCCCTTTAGAGGGCATCGCCTGTTTGGGGCCCGTCTGGACTTTTTTGAGAAACAGGACAGTCCACCCAGTCAGAGGCGGCCGTTGCGCCCCCCGCGGAGCAGGGATACCCCTCCTACTCCATATCATTCTGTTAAGCAGGAACCGGGGTTACCCCCTGCAGGGTCTGGTTCGGTATCCTGTCCCAGGGGTGACGTTCAATGCCCGGGGCCCTCCGGTCGGGCTAAGCCCTTTTCCTTCCCTGAAAACCCTCATGCATGATGGGACGCCCTCACCCACCTGGGTGAGGGGATGGCCACAGCACCTTACTTCTATCAGGAGGCATCCTGCCTCGTTCTGGTGGCTTTAGGGAAGTCGGTCAGAAGGACTATGGTTCCATGCATTTCTTCAGGTATGGGTGCAGGCCTAACTGGGCCTGTCAAGTATGGCTTCCCTGCAGAACGCCATTATCATATAGAAACTGGGGCCCCTGAGCGGGTCTGCCCCTCTCTCCCTTCAAGGATAAGGGAGTCTATCTGCCTAACCCCTAAGTGGGGGGTGTGGCATCTGTACCCATAAGCTTTCGGCCTGGCGCCCTTGACAGGGCTGTCTGTGCCCCATGCTCCAGAGGCCCTCTGGCTCTGGTGGCGTGTTAGGATTTCTTTCTAGACTCCAAGGAGCCTTCTGGATATTGAGCCCACTACTGCTGGGTATTGGTGATCACTGACACCGTTGAAGCCTAAGCTAAGCCCCCTGTTGCGCTCTTGTACGCACTGGGCTCAGGAAGGGTGTGATGTCTCACAAGGCACCAAGGGGCATCTTCCAGGGGACCTATCTGGCCCTCCTTTTCCTTCACGAAAGCGGTTGTGGGATGGAACTTGGCGAACCTGGGCTCTACTCTGCTCCATCCTCTAGTTCCTGGTTGCACCTGGATTAGGCTTCACCCAGCGCCCCTTTTTCCTTGGCTATAAGGATTTTACCGGTATGAGGCCTCTGGTCCTCCGTCCAGTATAGTTATTTCTACAGACAGAATTGCTTCTGGGGAGCTGGTGGCGGCTCGTCCTTTGACATCACTTGCCTCGGTGATCCTTGGGCTCTGAGGTGCTTTAGCCATTAGCCCTGGATGAGGGGGTTGCACCCTGGGTCTAGGCCTGCTTACCTTACTCCTAGTGGAGGCGGTTATTCTTCTACTGGTTACTCGAGAGTACCGTGGGGGAGCATTCCATACCCTTTTGTTCTTCCCCGTTTGGTTACCATGGTACCTAATCTGGCAGGATGACGAAAGGGGCTTATTCTTCTGAAACCCCAGGGGGTTCCTAGGAAGGGACCCTGAAGGTTCTGGTTCCTAGATGAAGTTTTGGTCGTAAGGAGCATGTAGTGGGTCCTAGTTGGGGACTAATCCTTCTTGTACCTGTCCATTGGGGGACATTTTGCCCATGGTAGGACAGTGGTTGCTCCTTGTTCCTGCGGAATTCGTGGGCCTGGATCTATTCCAGGGGGGCCCTGATTCCTTGGGGGACTTGATGTCCCTTGTCCTTCCGGTAGTATCCCTCCCGTGGGAGGTTCCCCGTTGTGCCTCTGGGCTCACACTGGCAGGGTTCTGTGGGACCCCGTCTCTATTGCAGGGGTCTTCCCCTGTTATTGGCCAGATTGGTCTGCCCTGGTTGGGGTTAGTGGTTCTGGCTGGGTAGTTTACTTGAAAGACGTTATACCCTTGCCCTACCGGGCATGGGGAGAGCTTGCGCTAGTCTCTGATGGCAAGCAGCACCTTATACTAGGGGCCTGGGCGGCCCAGTGGGGTGTTGGTTCTCAGGGAGTTCTGCTGAGAACAGTAGGTCGGTACGTTCCCTCGTGAGGACTATTTTTAACATAGTATGGTGCCCTTACCTTGACCTACCTTAGCGTTGGCAGGATATGGTGCTCACCCTGTTGGAGACGACAGATCTCGGGGTGTCTTGTTCCTTGGAGGCTCTGGACTTTGTTTTCCTCTTTATTTTCTTCCTTCTGCCACGCTAGGTTAGCTTACGTTGTCCCCATGCTATTTCGCCGGGTCTAAGCTTCTTCCCTGGCGGGACAATATCTGCTCCTGGGATTAGGGTCCCACAAGCAGTGTTTGGTTTTGGCCCACGACTTGACTCGGTCTATGGTTGGGGCCTGATCTGTTCTTCTATTGCTAGACCTGATCCAATCTTTTGTTTGCATTCTTCAGGGTCTGCTCAGGTGCATTCCTGGGGGATTCCTAGTTCCCCTTTTGGGGGAGGACTTATTCTGAAGCCCTACTATGGGTTCCTATGGGTCTTAGTCAGGTCCTTGTCTGACCTGCTCCTTCCATCATGTTGCTCTTCTGGGTTCTCCAGTCAGTGGTGTGCCATAAGGAACGGCGCTATCGGCGGTCCTAGTCAATATATATATATATATATATATATATATATATATATATATATATACCTTGGTATAGCTGTATACTACGAGGTGAGGGTACCCGCCTCACTCTAAGTTGGATTCAGGTGATATTCCGTTTCCTTCTGCCTTGGCTGGATCCTCTGGTCTCTGGGCTAGGTTCTAAATTACTATGAGATGAAAGGGATCTGTACCCCTCTACTGGGGTTAGAGATCTGCCGGAACTATCTTGTCCCTGATAGGGATCTTATCTTTGGGGCCTACCGGTGTCCCCTTCTTGCCCTGCAGTCTGGGTTACCTGTGGCTGGGCCTGCGCCCCTTCTGGCTTCACCCACCCCCCCACACTTACATCTGACTCCTAGTGAGGTGCATACCAGTGGGGAGTCTTAACCTGATTTGGCTGCTCGGGTGGCCAGCATTGAAAGGCATATTGCTGGGTCTGGCCCGCGTAAGGCTTCTGCTAAGCGGCGGCATTTGTCACCCGGTGTTACTCTCTTTCCTATGGAGGCTGAGGAGTTTTTTTGACATTACCGGTTATACCCCCCTGGAAGAGGGGGAATTATTTTCAGATTCAGAATCATCTGAGGAACAGCCTAAGGCTTATGCCGAGTCTGGGTCTGACCCATGGGCTTCAGATGATACAGGCTTTTAGCTCACATTTTTGAAGTACTCTGTATCTCTCCCCCTGCCGTGGCTCCGCAGCAGCAGGCGGAGCTATTTCATACTGTTAAACCATGCTTGGAGTTTCCTGAACAAACTCACTTTAATAATCTATCAAAGAGTGGGAACGTTGGTCATGTCCTCCCGAAGTGGATGCACCAGTTCTGGGGTTGTCCAACACATCCGTTATGCATTTCCCTGACTCTACTACCCTGAGGGATGGGGAGGACAGGCGCATAGATCAGCTGTCTTGCCATGCTTTTGCCTGTGTGGGGACCGCTCTGCGTCCGGTCTGTGCCTCTGCTATTACAGTTGTTGCTATCAAAAGCCTACTCAAGAGTCTCTTAGATGGGGCCCTCGATGATAGCGAAGAGTATAGAGCTCTTCTGCGTTGTGAGGAATTTGTTGCATATGTTCTCTCTGCCCTGGATGATACCATTAGAATGTGTGGCAGAGCATCTGCCTTGTTGGTTATACGCCGCTCGGTCTGGCTGCGCCAGTGGGCAGCTGACAACGCTGCTAAGAAGGCTCTCACGGGTTCTCCCTTCAAGGGGCTGCGCCTCTTTGGTGAATGCTGGACTTGTTTGCTAAGGGGGCAGGTTACCTCAACGTAGGAGGCAGCCCCGGCACTTTCAGGGTTCAGGTACCTTTCTGCCTTCCTTCCGTGGTTCCAGAAGTGGACGGGGAGCTTCCTTTGCTGGGGCCCGCAGAGATTTTTGGGGCAGGGGCAGAGGACGTGGCCGGCCTGGTGCCTCCTGGGGTCCCAAGCCTAAGTCCTCCCCCAAGCCCCCTCAGGCATGAAGGGGCGCCCTCACCCATCCGGGTGGGGGGACGCTTCGGCTCTTTGCTAACGTCTGGAGGCGCCATGTCTCAGACCGGTGGATTCAGGAGGTAGTGTCCTCCGGTTACAAGATTGCAGCCTGGCCGCCCCCAAGATTCATCAGATCCCGGATAGCTCAAAACCCCCTGTCAGCTCAGGGTCTGTCCCTTGCTGTCCAAAACCTTCTGGAACTGGAAGTCATCTGCCGAGTGCCTTTAAGGGAAAGGGGCAAAGGCTATTATTCCAATCTTTTCACGGTTCCCAAAAAAGACGGGTCCATCAGACCCATCCTGGATTTAAAGCGCCTCAACAAATTTGTCAGATTCAGACACTTTCGCATGGAGACTCTGCGCTCTGCTGTGAATTCTCTACGCCCGGGGGACTTCATGACCTCTGTAGACATCAGGGTTGCTTACCTTCATGTACCAATCTTTCCGGGTCATCAGAGATTCCTCAGGTTCGCCTTGGAGGATCAGCACTACCAATTTGTGGCCTTGCCCTTCGGTCTCACCTCGGCTCCCAGGGTATTCACCAAGGTGCTGGCAGGAGTGATGGCTCTGCTGAGATCTCAGGGCATTCACATTCTTCCCTACTTGGACGACATTCTCATCACTTCTCAGTCCTTCCAGCAGGCAGAGCTGGATACCCAGCGGGTGGTGTCCACTCTGGAGTCATTCGGCTGGATGATCAACCACTCCAAATCTTCCCTGTCTCCTTCCATAGTGAAGTCCTTTCTGGGCATGACTCTGGATACATCAAGATCTTTCTTCCTCTGCAGAAGGTGGAGAGCCTTCAAGCGCAAGCACAGCTCCTTCTGTCTTGTCCTCATCCGTCCATCAGGCAGTGAATGCAGCTGGCGAGCCTGATGGTGGCCTGCTTCGAGGCGGTTCCATATGCTCAGTTTCACATGAGGCCTCTTCAGCTTCACCTCTTGTCAGTTTGGGATCGGGACCCTGTGTCCCTGGATCAGGTGTTTGTTCTGTCCCCTCTGGCCAGGCGGTCTCTATCGTGGTGGCTGGACTCAAGGAACCTGCTGGGGGGCAGATCCTTTCTGGCCCCTTGCTGGGAGACTGTCACCACGGATGCCAGTCTGACCGGTTGGGGGGGCTTCTGGAAGTCCCTGCAATTCCAGAGTCAGTGGGGCACTCAGGATTCCCACACCCCTATCAACATTCTGGAGTTGAGGGCGATCAGGTTGGTTCTCGCCCACCTAACCCCACACCTTCGGAGTCGTGCTGTTCAGGTCTGCTCGGACAACCAGACAGCGGTTGCCTACATCAATCATCAGGGAGGGACACGGAGCAGAAGGGCCCTCAAGGAAGTGTCTCTGATTCTGTCCTGGGCGGAGGACAATGTTCCCTGCATCTCGGCAGTGTACATTCCGGGGGTGGAGAATCTAGAGGCAGACTCTCTGAGCAGGGGGACTTCTCGCCTGGGAGAATGGGGTGTTTCGCTCCCTTTGTCACCGTTGGGGTCAGCCAGATGTGGATCTGTTTGCGTCCCGTCACAATCACAAGCTTCCAGTCTTTGACTCTCTGTCCCAGCATCCTGTGGCCCTAGTCATGGATGCCTTAGCAATGTCTTGGAGGAGCTTTCAGGTACTGTATGTGTTTCCCCCTTTTCCTCTGCTGGACAGGGTGCTGCGCAAGATACCTCAGTAAGGGGTGCCAGCCATTCTGGTGGCCATTCTGGTGGCCCCCTGTTGGCCAAGAAGAGTGTGGTTTGCAGACATTGTGCAGCTGGCAGTAGATCAGTACGCCCTGCCCAGGGTTCCAGATCTGCTCACTCAGGGACAGCTACGCCACCCCAATTTACAAACGCTGGCTTTGACGGCCTGGCTGCTAAAAACTATCATCTTGATGGAAAAGGGGCTGCCTGCCTCAGCTGTTAATACCATGATCAGGGCTAGGAAGAGGTCCTCTTCTTCCATCTACTATAGAGTTTGGTGAACCTATATTGACTGGTGTGAGTCTAAGTCACTTCCCTGTCGTCTGTTTTCTATTCCTAGGATTCTGGAATGTCTGCAACATGGTTTGGATCTGGGTCTTCAACTCAGTACTCTGAATGGTGATGTTTCTGCTTTGGCCATTTTCTTCCAAAGATCCTTTGCTCAGCATCCCTTGGTCAAGACCTTTTTCCAGGGGGTTGCTCACGTGCGTCCCCCACGTAGGCCTATGTTACCAGTCTGGTACTTGAACTTGGTCTTATCTGCCTTGCAGGGGTCCCCTTTTAAGCCCTTACAGGGGGCCCCTTTGTCTATTCTCACGCTTAAGGTAGTCTTTTTGGTGGCTATTAGGCTTGTTTCTGAGTTGACAGCGCTTTCCATCAAGCCCCCTTACTTTGAGAGACACCAGGACAAGGTGGTGTTTCGTTTTAAGCCAGATTTTCTGCCTAAGATTGTTTCTGCCTTTCATCTCAATCAGGACATTGTTTTGCCTTCTCTGTGTCCTAATTCTAGTAACTCTAAGGAAAGGGTTTTACACTCTTTGGATGTGGTTAGGACACTGAAGTTCTATTTGGTGGCTACTGAATCCTTCAGGAAGACTGATGCTCTTTTCGTGCTTCCGTCTGGACCTAAGAAGGGTCTGGCTCCAGCTAAGTCTACTATCAGCAAGTGGATTCGTCAGGCTGTGATACAGGCCTATTCTGCTAAGGGGAAGAATCCTCCATTCTGCCTTACTGCTCATTCTACTCGTGCTATTGGTGCCTCTTGGGCTTATCAGCACCAGGCTTCTGTTGAACAGGTTTGCAAGGCCGATACTTGGCCTTCTGTTCATACTTTTTCTAAGTTTTACAAGGTTGATGTTCGGGCTTCAGCTGATGCTGCATTTGGCCGCAAAGTTCTGCAGGCGGCAGTGGTTTAAACTGCCCGTTGTTACTCTTTGGGGATCCCACCCTACCTTACGGACACTGCTATTGGATGGCCCGGGAGTAAGGATTATTCTGGAACAGGACGTGCTGTATACTTAGAATAATACAATTCTGTGATTACTCACCTGTAGAATTGGTATTATATGTATACAGCACGTCCTGTTCCACCCCGCCCTTGTTATCATTATTCTTAGTTACCTCTGTATGGTAATTGTTCTTATGTTCAATTTTTTGATAATGGTTATAGTTCTCACTGCTTCATTTTAACTGCTTTTCAATACTGGGGAATTTGTGGGAGGTCCCTGGTATATATGGGGCCGGGAGGAGCCACTTTTCTGTCTCTGCAGTCCAGCGCCATCTTGTGGATGTATTACCCAGGAGTAAGGATTCAAGTGGAACAGGACGTGCTGTATATGTATAATACCAATTCTACAGGTGAGTAATCACAGAATTGTATTTTTTTTCATGGATTGGAATTCCGGGGGGGGGGGGGGGGGGCAGGGGGTACTAATTCTAGTTTCTGGATCCAGAACTGATCCAGAGATTTATGCATTTTTCTGTGGGCCACCAGCACTACCAGTCTTTGACCCTTCACTTTGGGTTACCCACAGCATGTGGACTTTCACATGCTGTGGGTTACATTGTCAACAGTCTGAGTTGTCCTCAAACGAGGAAGCCTCTTGGGATGTGCATGTGGTACTGCCAAAAATATTGTCAACAGTCTGTGTGGTCCTCCAAGGAGGAAGCCTCTTGGGATGTGCATGTGGTACTGAAAACTATGGGAGAATGATGAGATGTGGAGCTGTAGGGAACACAGCGCCTGCACTAACAAACACCCGGCACTCTTGATACATGGAACGCTACATGGCGCTAGGAGAGGCGCTTTTCTTATATAAGGCCCTTAATGTAACATTTTAAAGGCAATCTTATTCCTGGATAAAGACCCACCTCCCGTGGGACAAACCTCTTTAGATTCATTCATTAGATACTTGATACCACCAATCAAACCTTCTGTCAATGTATGCGAGCATAGAAAATGATGGTTTTTATCAACAGAGACAGTAACCTTTGTGCAGTTCCACATCAGGTGATTTCAAATGGTGATTCTGGCCATTTAAAACGTATTGGTAGTGCAGAAACTAATATATGCTCCGGGCGTGGGTGTACACTCACTGCACGGAGGGGTTAAATGCAGAGGAAAAATTCCCATGTTTGCGCAAGCATACAATGGCCATCTATGATGGCGGGGTCTGTTCCTCTCCCTGTGAACTCAGGGCCACAAGTATAACCCATAACAGATATTTTCATTGTGACATGAGTCGTGCTCATTTATTTATCTAAAACTTCCAAAAGCCCACCACATCTCATTTATGGCACTGGGGTTTAGCCATGTTCTTTCTTTTGAAAGTTCCTCTTCCTTTGCACACCCTCATGCTTCATTCATGTTATGATGGGACACAAATCACCTTTTTCAAAGTCCCTCAGTAGTGGCACATTAGGGTTGATTCAGAGAGACATAAAAAGACTTTCGTTTTTGTGTTGATCTGTTTTTTTTTTTTAATTTTCCCACTCGTAGGCTTTAGTTTTTGCCCTTTTTCCATGGTCTCCTCCCATGAATCATTTACGTTTCCTGTTAGATTCAGATTTCCTTTTTCTATAAATATAAAACGTCCAGACGAAACTCCTTACGACCTTATGCCTGCACACTACAAACTTAACTAATTATCTTGTGCCATCTTGTGGATGTATTACCCAGGAGTAAGAATTATTCTGGAACAGGGCATGCTGTATACGTATAATACCTATTCTACAGGTGAGTAATCACAGAATTGTATTTTCCAATCTTATTCAAAAGGAATGGCAGAAGCCTGATAGACTTCCTTCCATGTCTAGAGTGCTAGATACTAACTATCCTTTTTCCCTATATTTGATTAGTTTATGCTCATCCTCCTGTGATAGACGATCCAGTTTTCAGGTCAATCTAAGACTACTGTTATGCCATCCGCTGATAGTGCCTCCCCAAGGGATTCAGCGGATAAGCCCATAGATCAGGTGGCTTGTTCTGCTTTTTCTATTGCAGGGTACACTTTACAGACAGCCTGTGCCACTTCCATAGCATCCTTGATGAACAGAAATGTGTTAAAGCAACTGCATTCTAAGACTCAGTCTAGGGGTCGCTCACGTAGTGCATGCTCTCAGTTGATTAAGACCAGAACGGACATTAACAGGCATGTCACTTCTGCTATGGATGATTTGGTTAGTAGAATTAGCTCTGTTAGTAGCTTTGAAGCACTCATTACGGCTAAAGCAATGGTTTGCTGACGCTACTTCCAAGAAGAATCTGATGGGACTCCCTTTTCAGGGGGACGTTTGTTTGGGGAGCAGTTGGATGATATGGTAAAGGAGGCTACTGGAGGTAAGTCTACTAGACTTCCACAAAGAAGGTGTTTTCCTTTTTCTTGCAGGTCCTCCAATCCCTGGCCCTTTCGTGGGGGTAGAGGTTCCATCCCAAAATAGGTCAAGATCTTTCAGACGAAAAAGCAAAGCCCCTTGCAGGTGGGGGGACGGCTTCTGCATTTTTCTCCCATTTGGATGCTCTATGTATCAGATATATGGATACAGGAGCTTACAAGATCAAATTGGGGGCCACTCCTCCTCTGAGGTTCTTTTGGTCAGGGGTATAACCAAAATCCAGTGAAAGCAGAATCTGCTGTAGCCCATCTATTGGATAATTCCCAAGGAGTTAGATCTCAACAGGTTTGTCCGTCTGAAGAAATTTAGCTTTTTCCACTATGATCCACTATGATGGCACTTCAGCCACAGCGAAAGGATGTGCACCTACATATCCCTATCTTTCTAGGTTATTAAAAATATTTGTGCATTGCAGTAGATGGCTCTGCCCTTCGGACTATCGTCAGCCCCAAGGGTGTTTAACAAGGTTTTGGCAGGTTTTATGGCTTTTCTAAGAAACCAGGGGATACACATAATCCCTTACTTAGACGATCTACTGATCAGGAACTCATCTTTTCAGGGGGCCCAGAAGGATAAACCGACTGTCTTATCAATGTTACAAAAGTTTGGCTGGATAGTCAGCTATCCAAAATTGCATATCTTACCTTCAAGGGTTATATCTTGTCTGAGGATGTTATTAGAAACAACTTCCCGAACAGAAGAGACTTTCACTTCAGGCCAGGGTACAGGATCTCTTGTCCTGCCCTCAGCCAACGATTCATCAAGGAATGTGTCTGTTGGGTCTGATGGTGTCTTGCTTCGAGGCATTGCCTTGTGCACAGTTTCACACAAGACACCTTCAGATGGAATTTCTCTCGATCTTGGATCGAACCACAGAAACTCTGATCATACCTTTTACATGACGCATTCAGCAAGGCAATCCCTAACCTGGTGGCTGACTCCTCAGGCTCTTCAAGTGAGCAAATACTTTTCTTCTGGTACAATGAAAGATTATCACCACAGATGCCAGTCTTAACAGGTTGGGGTGTCATGGGGTCACAAACGATCCAGGGACAGTGGGGATTGGAGGAGAGCAGTCTTCCCATAAATATCCTGGAACTGAGAGCCATTATATTGTCTCTCAAACATTAAACACTTGATCTGAGGGGTCATCCCGTCAGGATTCAAGCAATTGGACAGTGGTGGCATACATCAACCACCAGGGGAGCACTAGAAGCAGGAAAGCTTTCAAGGAGATGAGCAGGAACTTACTATGGCCCAAGAAGCATGTTCTGTGCATCTTGGCGATCCACATACCAGAAGTGGACAACTTTCAGGCCGATCATCTGAGCACAATGGTCCCTCGATCAGAGAACTTTACGGTCCCTTTTCATCCGCTGTGGGTTCCCAGGCGTAAATCTCTTTGCGTCCCGCCACAATCGGAAGGTTGCAAAGTTTGTATTTAACTCCAGGGATCCTCTAGCAATAGCAATAGATACACGGACTCTTCATTGGTCAGCATTGGTCAGCATTCAAGCTTCTCTATGCATTCCCTCTGATTCCACTCCTGGAGTGAGTACTAAAAAAAATAGCCTGCGAGGGAATTACAACCATTCTGGTGGCTCCTCAGTGGCCAAGGAGAAGCTGGTTCTCAGGCATAGTAAGAATGCCGGAAGGCGACCCTTGCTAGAGGAGCCCTTGAGGCACCCCAATTTACGAGTCATGGTTTTGATGGCCTGGCTATTGAAACCTCCTTCCTGGCAGAGAAAGGTTTATCTGTCATATGGACCGTGATTCAGGCCCGAAAGCAGACTTCATTTAGATTTACTATAGAGTCTGGTGAGTATTTATCGCTTGGTGTGAATCTAGAGGTTTTGCTTGTAGAAACTCACAGAAACATCACTAAGCTTAATGACAATTGTTTTTTCTAGTAGCAATTGCTTTAATACTGTGGGTTTCTGAATTGGCAGCTTTATCAGTTAACGTTATCAGTTAAGTCTAGTCTGCTTATTTAGAGTTGCATAAGGACAAGGCTGTTTTCCATTTTAAGCATGATTTCCTTCCTAAGGTGATATCTCCTTTTCTTCTTAATGAAGAGGTGGTTTCTCCTTCCTTATGTCCTTCTCCATTTAGCCATAAGGAGAGGGTCCTTCATTCTCTGGATGTAGTGAGAGCACTAAAATACTATATCTCTGCTACACAAGCTTTCCGTAAGTCATACTCCTTATTTATTATAGCTAAGGGGCCACGGAAAGGTCTTACGCCCGCTAAATCTACCATCAGCATATGGATTTCACCTGCTGTAATAAGGGCCTATATCTCCAAGGGGAAGTATACCCCTTTTGAGTTAAATCTCAATCTACACGAGCTATTGGAACTTCCTGGGCTTTTCAGCACCAGGATTCGGTCAAACAAGTAGTCAAAGCTGCTATAAGGTCCTTTGGTTCATAATTTACCAAATTTTATAGGGTAGACTTTGGAGCCTCGGCAGATGCCGTCTTTTGGTAGGAAAGTATTACAGACAGTAGTAAGCTAGAGGTTTGATTTTGGAATAGCTTACTCTTTGTTAGAAGAAAATGAATTATTATTTGAAAACCCACCCTGAAGTAAGGGTACTGCTTTTGGAGGTCCCAGTCATGATTGCCTGACGGCCTAGAGTATAATAGGAGAGAAAATACAATAATGTGATACTCACCTGTAGAATTGCTTTCTCTTCTATCTCCAAGGTGTCAGTCCCTCCCTATCTGCTAGGTTACTATATCTATTCTTCAGGATGCCTAGTCCTAGTGGAGCTTGTAAATATGTAAGTAGTTGTTCAGCATCAAAAAAGAAAAGAAATGGAGAGAGGTAGAGAGGAGCTTCTTTTCTTATCTCTTATCTATCCTTTTGTCTCCAAAGACATAGGGCTTTGGGCATAGGGTGGAGGTGCAGCCAGAAGCATATATAGGCTGGGATAAACCAAAACCTTTGTACCTTTGTCTTGCAATCCACACCCTTTGGTCGAGAGTTAACCTAATTGGGAGTGGATATAGAATAGAAAGCTGTTCTACAGGTGAGTCTGTGGTATTACCTTTTGGCCTGGCCACAGCACCGAGTGTGTTTACCAAGGTGTTAACTTCCTTCATGGCAGTCCTAAGGCGCCAGGGAGTTTAGACAATACCTGATACCATGATATGGGGATTCGCAATCACTTCAGCTCATATACTTGATCAAGTAAAATAGCCTGTGTTTCTCACAGACTTGCCTCTGAGTATTTTTATTAATTTTCCCTAATGTTTCTTTAAAACATTGCTAAGACTTGTAAAAGTGTAAAATGAGTGTTTAGTCAAATCTTCATCGGAGAGAGGAAGTTCATTCAAAGTGTTCAGCATACTGAAGAGTGCCCCACAAACACTTATTTAAAGGAGCACTATCGTGAATATGTGCATTAAAAAAGATAAATAATTAAATAGCCACACAATAGCTAAAGTGTATAAATAATGTGGCAATAGAAAAAAAGATGTATGCCTTATTTTTAAATTGCTGAATAGGGGGATCTGCTGGGTTTTATTCAGTGAGGTGATAGCAGACAGCTGCAGCATTTAGCCCACATGTAAGCAACAACTGCAGCGAACTTGCCTTTTTCCCCAGCAGGTGCTATACACAGTGGTAACAGCTCTGTGTGTGTGAGGTGCTGCTTCTGTGATGAGACCACCAGGTGACTCAATAAATATATAAAATCTCTACAAAATAAATTAAACTGACTGAAAAATTACTTTGAATGATTGTGCAATTATATATAAAGGTATACAAACCCTGAGTGTCCGACCCTGAAGTCTAAAAGACTCGGGATACCCCACTGTGTGAAACACCACCCAGGCCACCAAAAACCACCATTTTCCTGTCTCCCATGGTGATGTAAATAGCTGTGGCTGCTTCTCTCTCCATCTCTCCTCTATCTCTTTTTCCCTTTTACCCTCTTCTATCTCTTCCTCTTTCTCTCCTTTCTCTGTTCATCTATCTTATATCTCTTTCACTCTCCTCTCTTTCTCATAACCAGCAGTACAATACACATAACTAAGTGCAATACATATAACCGCACATGTGCAATATACACGGCAGCAGCATCATGGCACCACATACCCAGCAAGATCGCAAATGGCCTACAGCAAATGGCTCTAATTCACCCTGATCCTATGCTTACCTCACAAGGTAGCAGCGCGGGGGGTGGGGGGGGGGTTACATGGCATGTCACTCAGGTGACTTCTAAAACAATGTAAGCCTTGTTTTTATGAACACACATTTACTTAGCATTCCAAGAACTATTTACATGATTACATGACAAGTATCATTGGAAATTTGGGATAGTGTTCCTTTATGCTTAATAGAATTCAAACCTATTATCTATCTTTTTATACAGTTCATACTGGCTCTGATATGTGCACCTTGCTTTATTTTGCAATTGTATTGTAATTTTTCAGGCTGCAGAAGTGGGCTACTGCTATAAAAGATGGGAAACTAAGAGGTAAATTATTAATCATCTTAACTTTGTTCATGTTAAAATATTTTGCTACAGACATGACAAATTACTTCCTATTTCTGCAACACAGTCTGCCACAACATCACAGTCCCACTGCAGTTGAAGTCACAGACTTGCGATCTCTGAGTACATCTGATTAATGATATATATTACTAAATCTTTTTATTACAGAGGTTGTGCTATATGGTGTTGGATATCACCATGCTGGCATGGACATATCTGACAGAAAGAAAATGGAAGCAGCATTTACATCTGGAGATCTGCCGGTACTTTGTAAGATTTCACTGCTTAAATAGTGTTAGCTACATTTTCTTTAAAGCATTCAATTGACTACAGACTGATAACTAATAGGTAATGATGGCTGATATTTTGAATGACAGTAAATATGTACTGTAACACTGTTGATCTCTGGGCATATATTCTAAGTATGCAGCACGTCCTGCTCCAGATAATGATTCATAACAGATGGGATTACCTCCGCTAGAGGGCGCTTGACTGCAGAGATGGCAAAAAGAGGCCCCTCCCGGTCCCATATATACCCGGGACCTCCCACAAATTCCCCAGTTTCTTCTCTGCAGTCGGCTGCGGAGGTCAAGAAGATGGCTTCTCTTATTGCAGGTGGCCCTGTAGGACTATTTTATTACTTATGCCTCCCAGCTTTGGCTGCGCTGGTTGGGTGATGGTAGGCAGCACCTATCACAGGTGCTCTTTTTACGGAGCCTGGCTCCGACCGCAATCCCCCACCAAAGGGTAGGCGGTGCAGGTTATGGTGAACCTGATTTGGGATGCCCCGTCCGCTCTTGCCCTTCCCTGCCCTGGTCATTGGTGGATCTCTTAATTGACATCCACTCTCCCCCCTCTCTCGTTCTCTCGTTGTCCCGTTCGGGGGGGGGGGGGGGGGTATGTGCGTTTATTGCCATGTGTGTGTGTGATTGCACTTCAATTTTCAGGGCTCCGCGCTGTCTTCACTTTGGTCATTTTTGAATTTGCCGCCGCTGACACGCGCGCCTTGTGGCGTCCGTGGTCAGCAGCGGCATCATCATCAAGAATCCCTGCGCGCCCATTGGCTGTTGCGTCCCGGCCTGTCTGTGCGCTTCTCAGAGGGGGCGTGGCTTGTCTGTTGGCGCGCTCTGCGTCGTATCCTCCTGCGGCCCGTTCCTTGAGGTTCCTCCAGCGCCATTTTGGTCCTCTCCTGGTGTGATTGCTGGCTCCCAACCGCGGTCCGTGAATGCCCCTGCGGGTTTGGCTTTTATTCAATTCTCATTTCGGTGTGCTTATGGGGTGTCATTGTTATGTCTTCCAGGCGGGATAACTGTTTTAAGAGGTTTCTCCCGGTCCTGTCCCCTCTATTAGTTATATTAACTTTATTAGAGGCCTACACTGTAAAATCCTCCCACTTCCCTGGCGGACATTTGGGGCATCCCGGGTTGCTTGTACGGCGTAATTCCTATTGGCCAGTTGTGCCACCTTAATCACCATATGGAGGCTTAACAGGATATTGTGCTCGGGTTCCCTTCGGGACAAGCCCGGCTGTGTGTGGTGTGTGGGGCATCCCCTGTAAGTGATGATGTGCGGGTCTGTTTACCCTGTGCCCAGCAGGCGCTTGCTCGGCATTCTGGGCTATCTGTGACCGGGCCTGCGCCCACTATGTCCTCACCTACTCACCCTCGCTTGATTATGACTCCCAGTGAGCTAAATACTAGTGGGGAGTCTCAGCCTGACGTGTCCTCTAGGTTGCTAACATTGAGAGGTTGATTGCTAGCTCTGCAGCCCGTAAGGGCCCGGCAAAAAGGCAGCATGTGGCGCCGGGTGCGTCTGCCTTTCCTTTGGAGACTGAGAATTTCCTTGATTTGTCTGACTATACACCACTTGAGGAGGAGGAGGGGGATTTATTCTCGGATTCAGAGTTATCTGATGATCAGCATTTCAGTGGTGCTGACTGTGGCTCTGATCATTGGGATGCTGATGACACCAATAGACTTTTAACTCAGATTTTTGATGTGCTTTCTATCTCCCTCCCTGCTGCGGCTCCCAAGCAACAGGGGGAACTTTTCAGTACTGCCCAACCACGTTTGGAATTTCCAGAACAGGCCCATTTTAATAATCTTGTTCTCAAAGAATGGGAGCGTCCCGATCGGTTTCCCGGAATCCCTAAGGGCTGGGATAAAAGGTACCCTTTTCCCACTGATGTGGTTAAATGTTGGTCAACCCCCCCAGAAGTGGATGCACCAGTATTGGGGCTGTCCAACACATCTGTGGTCCATTCCCCTGATTCCACTACCCTCAAGGATAGTGAGGACCAGCACATTGACCAGCTGGCTTCCCATGCCTTTGCCTGTGTGGGGTCTGCCTTGCGCCCTGTCTGTGCTTCTGCTATTACTGCTGTTGCTGTTAGGACTCTCCTCAAGGGTCTGTTGGAAGGCGCCCCTGATGATACTTCTAGTGCCGAATTCAGGGCCTTGTCACAGTGTGAGATGTTCATTGCATATGTCCTTTCTGCCTTAGAAGACACCATTAGGATGTGTAGTAGAACCTCTGCCTTGGTGGTTGCTATACGCCGCTCTGTTTGGCTGCGCCAGTGGGCAGCTGATAATGCTGCTAAGAAGGCCCTCACGGGGTCCCCTTTAAGGGGCTGCGCCTATTTGGTGATCGCTTGGACCTGTTTGCCAAGGGGGGTAAGTTGCCTAAACGTAAGAAGCAGCTGCGGCCCTTTCAGGGTTCGGGTGTCTTTGCTCCCTCCTACCGTGGATCCAGGTCTGGGAGAGGGGTTTCCTTTGCAGGTTCTAGGGGAGACTTCTGGGGCAGAAGTCGTGCCCGCTCCGGATCTTCCTGGGGGTACAAGCCCAAATCTGTCGCCAAGCCTCCTCAGCCATGAAGGGGCGCCCTCACCCTTCCGGTTGGGGGGGGCGGCTGCGGCTCTTCACTCGTGTCTGGGGACATCAGGTCTCAGACAGGTGGATTCTGGAGGTTGTGCCCTCCGGCTACAAGCTAGAGCTCGCTGCCTGGCCGCCTCCAAGATTCCTTAGTTCTCAGATTCCTCTAGACCCCTTGGCAGCTCATGGTCTGTTTCTGGCTGTGCAAAATCTCCTGGACTAGGGGGTCAGGTCCCTCCTGTGGAAAGAGTTCGGGGTTTTTATTCCAGTCTGTTCACAGTACCCAAAAGGGATGGTTACGTCAGACCCATCCTGGACTTAAAGCTGCTCAACAAGTTCATCAGGACCAGGCACTTTCGCATGGAGACCCTGCGCTCCGCGATCAGTTCATTGCGCCCGCGAGAATTCATGACCTCCATAGACATCAAAGATGCTTACCTTTATGTTCCAGTCTTCCCAGGGCATCAGAGATTCCTCAGGTTCGCACTGGCGGACCAGCACTACTAATTTGTGGCCCTGCCCTTCGGTCTCACTTCGGCCCCCAGAGTCTTCACCAAGGTGCTGGCGGGTGTCATGGCTCTCCTCAGGGCTCAGGGCATTCACATTCTTCCCTAACTGGGCGACCTTCTCATCACTTCTCAATCTTTCCAGCAGGCGGTATTGGATACCCAGCGGGTGGTGGCGGTTCTGGAGTCGTTCGGCTGGGTGATCAATCACCCCAAATCTTACCTGTCTCCGTCTCTGGTGACTTCCTTCCTGGGCATGAATCTGGATACTGTTCAGGCCAGGATTTTTCTTCCTCAGCAGAAGGTGGACTCTCTGCAAGCTCAAGTTCATTCTCTTCTGTCCTGCCCTCACCCTTCCATCCGGCAGGGGATGCAGCTGGTGGGACAGATGGTGTCCTGCTTCGAGGCGGTTCCCTATGCACAGTTCCACATCCTCTTCAGACCTCTTCAGCTCCATCTATTGTTGGTCTGGGACAAGAGTCCCCTGTCGCTGGATCGGGCCTTTGTTCTGTCCCCTCTGGCTCGGCGGTCCCTTTTGTGGTGGCTGAACTCGAGGAACCTGTTGGGGGGCAGATCCTTCCTGGCCCCCTGTTGGGTGACAGTCACCACAGATGCCAGTCTGTCAGGTTGGGGGGGCTTCTGGAAATCCCTACAATTCCAGGGGCTGTGGGGCCCTCAGGAGGCCCATGCTCCTATCAACATCCTGGAACTGAGGGCGGTTCGGTTGGTTCTGGCCCAATTGACTCTTCACCTTCGGGGCCGGCCGGTCCAAGGTCGCTCAGACAACCAGACGGCGGTTGCCTACATCAATCATCAGTAAGGGACTCGGAGCAAGAGTGCCTTCAAGGAGGTGTCCATGATTCTGTCCTGGGCGGAGGACAATGTCCCTTGCATCTCAGCAGTGTACATTCCGGGGGTGGAGAATCTGGAGGCAGATTTTCTGAGCAGGGGGACTTCTCGCCTGGGGAAATGGTCTCTCAGCAGCGAGGTCTTCCTATCCTTGTGTCACCGTTGGAGGTACCGGAAGTGGATCTGTTTGCGTCCCGCCACAATCACAAGCTCCCAGTCTTTGTCTCCCTGTCCCAGGATCCCCTGGCCCTTGCGGTGGATGCTCTGACTCTATCCTGGCAGGGGTTCCATCTCTTGTATCTTTTTCCTCCATTCCCCCCTGCTGGGCAGGGTTCTGCGCAAGCTGGCCCAGGAAAGGGTGCCAGCAATCCTGGTGGCCCCCCATTTGCCAAGACAGATGTGGTTCGCAGATATAGTTCAACTGGCAGTACAGTGCAAACGCTGCCTTTGACGGCCTGGCTGCTGAAACCTCCATCTTAAGGGATGAGGGGCTTTCTGATTCTGTGGTTAATACTCTAATCAGGGCTAGGAAGAAATCCTCTTCTACCATCTACTATAGGATCTGGCTGACCTACATTGACTGGTGTGAGTCTAGGGTCCTTCCCTGTCGGGTGTTTTCCATTCCTAGGATTCTGGAGTTCCTCCAGCATGGTTTGGATCTGAGACTTCAGCTCAGCACGCTCAAGGGTCACGTTTCTGCCTTGGCTGTTTTCTTCCAGAGATCTTTCGCTCAACATCCTCTGGTCAAGACTTTCTTCCAGGGGGTTGCTCATGTGCGTCCCCCTCGCAAACCTCTGTTGCCAGTTTGGGACTTGAATTTGGTTTTGGCTGCCCTTCAGGGCCCTCCATTTGAGCCTGTGCATGAGGCTGCTCTGTCTATTCTTACATTTAAAGTTGCCTTTTTGGTGGCTACACCTCGGTCAGGCGTGTTTCGGAGTTGGCGGCCCTTTCTATTCAGGCCCCATACTTTGAGAGACACCAGGACAAGATGGTTTTCCGCTTTAAACCTGATTTCTTGCCTAAGGTTGTCTCTGCCTTCCATCTTAATCAGGACATTGTGCTTCCTTCCTTGTGCCCTAATCCTGGTAATTCCAAGGAGAGGACCTTACATTCCCTGGATGTGGTCAGGAATTTGAAGTTCTACTTGGTGGCTACTGCACCTTTTAGAAAGACTGATGCCTTGTTTGTGGTTCCTTCGGGTCCCAAGAAGGGCCTGGCTCCTGCTAAGTCTACTATTAGCAAATGGATTCGTCAGGCTATTTTTAGGGCGGGGAAAGGATCCTCCTTTCCATGTTACTGCTCATTCTACACGTGCTGTTGGGGCCTCCTGGGCCTTCCAGCACCAGGCTTCTGTTGAACAAGTTTGTAAGGCTGCTACCTGGTCTTCTGTTCATACCTTTTCCAAGTTTTACAAGGTTGATGTTCAGGCCTCAGCGGATGCTGTTTTTGGCTGCAAGGCTCTGCAGGCGGCAGTGGTGTGAACTGCGCGTTGTTGCTTTTTGGGATCCGACCCTATTTACGGACACTGCTATTGGATGTCCCATCTGTTATGAATCATTATCTGGAGCAGGACGTGCTGCATACTTAGAATAATACAATTCTGTGATTACTCACCTTGTAGAATTGGTATTATAAGTATGCAGCACGTCCTGCTCCACCCCACCCTGTTTGCATTATCTTGGATCCTCTGTATGGTGATTGTTATCCTTGTTAACGTTGTTAATTATCATTGGCTTCTCCTGGTTCTCCTTACTGCTTTTCAATACTGGGGAATTTGTGGGAGGTCCCGGGTATATATGGGACCGGGAGGGGCCTCTTTTTGCCATCTCTGCAGTCAAGCGCCCTCTAGCGGAGGTAATCCCATCTGTTATGAATCATTATCTGGAGCAGGATGTGCTGCATACTTATAATACCAATTCTACAAGGTGAGTAATCACAGAATTGTATTTTCTTTCGATAATCAGCGAATGGTCTATGTGTAGTATGTAAAATGTAGTTATTTGTCAAGTCTGTACTGGATTAGTTTGTAGGATAGACTGATTATATGTATATTTTTAACAACCTACTTGTTTCAATAAAGTTTAAATTAGGATAGCATGATAGATCTGCGATAAAGAAGAGCTTTGTGAATTTCTTTATGTATCCAGGTAGTACTTTAGGTCCATTGTGAGTCTTCAAAAAACAAACCAATGCAGGTTTACAGCTACTGCTAGCCATGTGGCAATGCTTTTGTTTATCCTTGTATCTCAATCCCTGGGGGGTTTTAGCTACTTGCTTCTACTATACTTGCAGGTTTTATTTTATTTTTTATTTTTAGTTACCACCAGTACACTGGCTATGGGTGTTAACCTTCCAGCTCACTTGGTTATCATAAAGTCTACAATGCATTATGCGTCAGGAATGTGTCAGGAGTACAGTGAAACTGACATTTTACAAATGATTGGAAGAGCCGGCAGACCTCAGGTAAACGCGATAGTTTTCATAATATACTGCGAAGAAAAATTTGCTTAAGAAAGTAACTCTTCTAAATGTGCAGCAGAAAGGAACCTCAAATTGGGATGCCCCATTGTTCATCAGCACTCTGTGATGCCACGGGATAGGGAGACAGATACTAGCCCTCTCTGGTCCTTCTACGACATCTGTCAGTAGCCTATCGGGTTTTAAAGAGGAACATCGGGCCTAAAGTAAAAAATTGTCCGATTCCCGCCCCTCCATTGGCCCCTACTTACCTCTTTGACCCCTGCCTACATCAGGGTGCTTCAGTGCCTGATCTTACGCCGCCGGCTTAGCTGCCTGTAAATGACAGCACGTCTTTAGCCATGCTCTTCAAAGTCGTACACCGCTCAGCAAAGTCTTGCGGGACTTCGGGAGGCTCCATTCATGGGCACTGCACAGCCGCAAGATCGGGGCCGCAAACAGTGCCTGATGGTATGCAAGATGGTGCTGCCTGTTGGGAGGTCTCCTAGAATCCGACTGACTCAGAAGATGGCCGCCCTGCCGAGGTGAGTAAAAAGGTAAAACTGGAATGGGGGGTAGCAGGTTGGTGAGATTTGGGAGGTTTTAACCTTTTTGTTTCTAGTGCCTAGTGCATTAGAATTAAATGGCTGGGGCATTCATTAGCCGGACCAACACCCTTACAAGAATCAGTGCTCAATCCCTCCTCAGGACAACTCAGATTGCTGAACATAACTTACCTTTTTGAAACTCCTGCCTTGGTCAAATCCCCCCTTCATTGAGTCCAATGGAGCTGCCAGTGGGCTGCAAAGAGGAAGTGCTGCAGAGTTCTTGCTGCTGTGCATTGTGGCTTTAAATCCAGGCAGCAGCACGGCTGAGAATGGAAGCCTTCTGGGTGCTCTAAGATGGCCAAGACCAGAAAAAAACAGTGAGGTTTGATTGGATGCAGGAGCAAATATAAGTGCAGACAATTATTTAGTGTCATGCCTGCAGATGGAGTAAGTGATTTTTGGGGAGGTTTTTTGTGCAAGGCTGTTGGTCCAGTTTAGGTTTATAATACTCAAAACGCTGGGGAAATCCAGGCTGTGTCCCAAAAGCCATACACAAATAAGCAAATTCCTCTATCAAATACAGTCCCAATATTGGAACCGTAATGATGCCTTCCCCCTTCTGTCAATCCACCACCATAAAGGATTAAATACATACCATGTTGAATCTATAACCGCACTTCAAAATATAAAGGTTTCTTTAGATCAATGAAAACACCTTTGACCACGCACTTGAATGAATTTAGGTGCTCTTAAGGTTCTTGTTATTAACCCGTTTTCTCCAAAGGATTTTTTTACCTAATCAGACTTTTCCTCATACTTTTCCTGTCTGTGTGCATACGTAAAATGCCACAATAAAGCTATACAAGGATACATACCAATCTAATTGAAAATATAAATACATTAAAAAAATGAAAAGAGTGGCATGCATATATGTATTCAGCACCCTGTACTATTACTTCTAAATAAAATCCAGTGTGACCAATAGTCTTCTGAAGTCACCTAATTAGTAAATTGTGTCCACCACTATGTAATTTTTTTTCTCATTTTGTTAGAGAACATTAAAGTGGACCAACAGTCAAAAATTAATTAAATCAGACCAACACAACAAACAGTGTTCATATGCAGGCCAGGGCAATTTAAATTGCTACAAATAAAAAATAATTTTCCCTTTTCTAAGGCCTGCTGGGGTAAATTTCAAACACAAGATGGCCGCTCATGGACTTGCAGACCATGTGCAAACAGGAAGTCGTGCTGGGCTTCCAGTTACTGTGCATTTCAGTTATGTTAATTGGGAGAGGAAGCTCCAAAATGGCCACTACCTATATTTTCTAACTGTGTCAGGATGTTGGTCCGGTTTTGCAAAGTGTTTTGGCAAAGTGTATTGCAGAGTTAGGTTAAAAAGTAGCACAACATCTAATAGAGCACTGTTCAAATCAAGATTTGGATGTCCACTTCCACTTAAACTGACAGCCCAGGCAAGGAGGGCACTACAGAGATCCACAACTGAGCTGGTAGAAATTTGTTTAAAGTACATCTGTTATCCATCTAAGAAAATCATTTTTGAAAGCAAGCCATAAGACGTTCTATTTGAAGTTTGCCGCAAGCTATTTTGCCTGTCCATCATCATACTCCAAATGTCTGCTATTCTAAGTATGTCACACACCCCGCTTCAAGACATTCATTACATGTGGGTATACTGACCTGTAGATGGCGATCTTGCAGAGATGTCAATAAAAAAAGTAAGACCCTCCCGGCCCATAAATACCTCCCACCCATTCCCCAGTCTTTCATCTCTGCAGAGGCGAGCAAGTCAGAAGATGGATGTCTCCTCCTTGCAGGTAGCCGGGATGACTGCCTTGATTCTTTTATTTATATTACTTGCCTCCCAGCCTAGGCTGCTGGTCCGGGCAATGGTAGATGGCACCCTAGGTGCTCAGGAGCCGTGAGACCCCATAACAAGGGGTAGGCGGCTAACCGGGTTGGTGACCCCGGTTTGGGATGCCCCGTCCCTTGGCTCCCACCCTAACATGTATTCCCCCTCTCCCGGAGGGAGGGGGGTACGGGTCCCTTATGGATCCTCTTTATTAATTATAATGTGTGTGTGTGTGTGTGGTGCTTTACAGTGCATGGCTTTACTCAGACAGGCGTCTGGTTCTGCTCCGCCAGTCTCCTCTCCGTCTCCCCCTCGCTTGACACTTACCCCATGTGATGTGGTCATTGGCGGGGAGTCGCAATCTGAGGTGTGTGCCAGATTGGCCAATCTTGAAAAATTGTTTTCCAGTGCTGTTGCTAAAAAGGCCACGGCAAAGCGAAAACATTTGTATACAGCCACGCAGGCCTCTGATATGGAGGAGTTTGACTCCCTGGATTGGTCTGATTGTTCCCCGCTTGAGGAAGGGGAGCTGTATGAGGAGTCTGAGGGCTCCGATGACCAGCAGTTTGTGGGTGCTGATACCGAGCATGGCCAGGGGGATTCCTTGGATACCTCTAGGGTCCTGGCTCATATGTTTGAGGTCCTGGCTATCTCTCCCCCGAGGCGGCTTAACCGCTGAAGGGGGAGTTGTTTGAGGTGACCAGGCCGCGCTTGGAATTTCCTTATCAAAAGCATTTTGATGGTATCATTCTCAAGGAATGGGAGACGCCGACTAGGCTCCCGGGTGTCCCCTCTTTTCCCCCTTTTTCCCCAAAAAATATTCCTTTCCGGCGGATGCGGTGAAGCACTTGTCGTCCTCCCCCCCCCGAAGTGGATGCTCCTGTTTTGGGGTTGTCCAGTTCCTCAATCCTGCATTCTCCGGAGTGCACTACCCTCAAGGATGGTGAGGATAAACGCATTGACCAGATGGCTTGTCATGGTTTTGCCAGTGTTGGGTAGCTGCCGCCAGGTCGGTTGTTAAAGGACTGTTGACCTCTTCCGGGCTTGACCCGGCTAGTGAAGAGTTTGCCGACTTAAGCGCTGTGAGTTATTTTTGTCCTTTGTGCGGTCCGTCTTGGACGACACATTGGTGATGTGTAGCAGAGCTTCGGCCTTGCTTGTGGCTATCCGGCGGTCGGTTTGGTTACGCCAGTGGGCGGCTGATTTTGTGTCCAAAAAGTCGCTTACGGCCCTTCCCTTTGTGGGGTTGCGGCTCTTTGGGGAGAGATTGCAGTTGGGGCTCCAAGCCTAGAGCCGCTGCCAAGCCGGCTCAGCAATGAGGGGGCGCCCTCACCCGTGCGGGTGGGGGGGTGGCTGCAACTCTTCTCCCGGGTCTGGGTCCAAGAGGTCTCGGACAGGTGGATTCAGGAAGTGGTGTCTTCCGGTTACAAACTGGAGTTTGAGTTCTGGCCCTCTCCCAGATTCTTCAGTTCTCGGGTGTCGTCAGATCCTCTGGCTGCCCAGGGGCTTCGGGCAGCTGTAGCAAGTCTCTTGGACATGGCTGTCATCTGTCCGGTGCCTCCCTCAGACCGGGGCCTGAGCTTCTAGTCCAATTTGTTCACGGTGCCCAAGAAGGACGGATCCGTTCGTCCCATTCTAGATCTGAAGTTGCTCAACAGGTTCGTTCGTCCCCGGAAGTTCCGTATGGAAACTCTGCGCTCAGCCATCCACTCACTTTGTTAGGAGGACTTCATGACGTCCATAGACATCAAGGATGCTTACCTGGATAATCCAATATTTCCAGCACACCAGAGATTTCTCAGGTTTCTCATGGAAAATCGACATTTTCAGTTTGTGGCTCTTCAGTTTGGCCTTACCTCGGCTCCAAGGGTTTTTACCAAGGTGTTGGCAGGAGTGATGGCCATCCTCAGAGCCAGGGGTATCCGCATCGTGCCTTATCTGGACGATCTTCTCAGTCAAGCGCAGCTGGATACCAGGACCGTGGTGTCCACTCTGGAGAGTTTCGGTTGAGTGATCAACTATCCCAAGTCCTGCCTCTCTCCCTCCAGGGTGGTGGAGTTCCAGGGAATGTCTCTGGATACTTCTCAGGCCAGGGTGTTCCTCCCCCGAGCCAAGGTTCTTCTGATTCAGGAATTGACTCAACGTCTCCTATCCATCCCCCGCCCGTCCATCCGGCTAGGGATGCGATGGTGGCATCGTTCGAGGCGGTTCCCTTTGCCCAGTTTCACACAAGGACGCTCCAGCTCCATCTCTTGGCAGCCTGGGATGGGTCCCCGCTGTCATTGGATCAGTCCTTTCTGATGTCTCCCCGGGTGCAGCGTTCCCTTTGGTGGTGGCTAAAGCCAAGCAATCTGACG
Source organism: Gastrophryne carolinensis (assembly GCA_027917425.1). Lineage (NCBI taxonomy): Eukaryota > Metazoa > Chordata > Amphibia > Anura > Microhylidae > Gastrophryne > Gastrophryne carolinensis. The sequence goes on from CM051235.1 coordinate 470,040,524, forward strand.
AGGGGCAGGTCTTTTCTGACCCCTCGTTGGGAGACGGTCACCACGGATGCCAGCCTGTCAGGTTGTGGGGGATTTTGGAAGGATCTTCAGTTTCAGGGACTGTGGGGGCCTCAGGAGGCTCACGATCCCATCAATGTTCTGGAGTTGAGAGCCATCAGATTGGTTCTGGCTCACTTGACTCATCAGTTACGGGGACTACCGGCTCAAGTTCGGTCGGACAATCGGACGGCGGTCGCCTACATCAATCACCAGGGAGGGACTCACAGCAGGCGTGCCCTCAGGGAAGTGTCTTTAATCCTGGATTGGGCAGAGGACAATGTCCCATGCATCTCGGCAGTGTACATTCCGGGAGTGGAGAACACGGAGGGGGACTCCCTGAGCCGGGGGTCATCTTGCCGGGGGGAATGATCGCTCAGCCCCAAGGTGTTTCGGTCGCTGTGCCACCGGTGGGGGACTGCGGAGGTGGACCTCTTTGCCTCTCGTCACAATCACAAGCTTCCGGCATTTGTGTCTCTCTCGCGGGATCCATGTCTCTGAACTGGAGGGATCTGGGGTTTCTATACCTGTTCCCTCCGTTTCCCATGGTGGGCAAAGTGGTGCGCAAGCTGGCCCTAGAGGGCGCGTCAGCAATCCTGGTGGCTCCGAGGTGGCCAAGACAGGTTTGGTTCACAGACGTGGTAAGGTTGGCAGAGGATCAGTTAGTTCTGCCCCTTCTGCCGGATCTACTCACTCAGGGTCCACTGCTCTACCCCAATTTACCAACGCTGGCTTTGACGGCGTGGCTGCTGAAACCTCCATCTTGAAGGAGGAAGGTCTTTCTGATGCTGTCATTCAGACTCTGGTTAGGGCTAGAAAGAAGTCTTCCTCTGCCATCTACTATAGGATTTGGAGGTCTTATATTGATTGGTGTGAGGTCAGGGCCTTGCCTTGCAGGGCGTTTTCTATCCCTAGGGTCTTGGAATTTCTGCAACATGGTCTGGACCTAGGTTTGCAGCTTAGTACGCTGAAAGGGCATATTTCTGCCCTGGCGGTTTTCTTTCAAAAGTCTTTTGCTCTTCATCCTCTGGTTAAGACCTTTTGTCCAGGGGGTTACGCATGTGCGGCCTCCTAGGAAGCCTTTGCTCCCAGTTTGGGATTTGAATTTGGTTCTTTCTGCCTTGCAGGGTCCTCCTTTTGAACCTTTGCAGGATATTGCACTTTCTACGCTTACTCAGAAGGTTGTTTTTCTGGTTGCCATCACTTCTGTTCGGCGTGTTTCGGAGTTGGCAGCCTTGTCCATTAAGGCCCCTTACTTTGAGAGGCATCAGGACAAGGTTGTTTTCCGCTTCAAGCCAGATTTCCTTCCTAAGGTGGTCTCTGCTTTTCATCTTAATCAGGACATTGTTCTACCCTCCTTGTGTCCTAAGCCTAGCAATGACAAGGAGAGGGTTTTGCATTCTTTGGATGTGGTTCACTGTGTGAAGTACTATTTGGTGGCTACTTCCCCTTTTCGTAGGACTGACGCCCTTTTTGTGGTGCCCTCCGGGCCTAGGAAAGGTTTGGCTCCCGCCAAGTCTTCCATTAGTAAATGGATTCGCCAGGCCATTGTTGGGGCCTATTCTGCTAAGGGGAAGATTCCCTCTTTTCGTGTTATTGCTCATTCTTCTTGTGCTGTTGGGGCGTCCTGGGCTTTCCAGCATCAGGCCTCTGTTGAGAAGGTTTGTAAGGCTGCTACTTGGTCTTCGGTTCACACTTTTTCCAAGTTTTACAAGGTTGATGTGCGGGCCTCAGTGGATGCTGTTTTTGGCCGCAAGGTTCTGCAAGCTGCAGTGGTTTAAGTTTGTGCCTTGTTGCGTTGTTTTTTGGATCCCCACCCTTTATGGACACTGCTATTGGATGTCCCACATGTAATGAATGTCTTGAAGCGGGGTGTGTGACATACTTAGAATAATACCATTTTGTGAATACTCACCTGTAAAATGGGTATTGTAAGTATGTCACACACCCCGCTTCACCCTGCCCTTTTGTATTCTGGATCCTTTATATGGTGAACCTTTGTTAGTTTTAATTGGCTTTCCTGGTCCCTTTACCTTACTGCTATCTTTATACTGGGGAATGGGTGGGAGGTCCCAGGTATTTATGGGCCTGGAGGGTCTTACTTTTGCAAGGTCGCCATCTACAGGTCAGTATACCCACATGCAATGAATGTCTTGAAGCGGGGTGTGTGACATACTTACAATACCCATTTTACAGGTGAGTATTCACAAAATGGTATTTTTTTAAGCCTACTCCAGTAACTGTAATGGACCTGCTTCACCAACTGTTTCCTTTGAACCTACTCCAAAGCCTGCTGGTCAACTTGTTACTAACCATCCTGTTTGTTATTATTTTGTAGACATTTATCATTTGACTTTTTTATATTTGCCACAGTTTGATTCTACAGCAACAGCTGTTATCATGACAAGATTGAGCACTAAAGAAAAATATGTACAAATGTTACATTGTGTGGATACAATTGAAAGCAGGTCAGTGAATGTTAGTGAAGTACTGAATTTTTCATGCCATGTTAGCTTTGCATGTTCACACTACCATTATACATATCTCATCCAGTTACTATGCTGTGCTAGGACTAGAGCACTTATGCTTGAGGCAACATGGTTATGTGTTGACGTGGATAGTGCAGCAAAACCCTATGGGTGAAATCTCTTGCACTATAACAACATTTATAACAGTTTTTTTTTTCTATATGTAATTGTATTTTAGCATTGGTAAGGACTTACGGTAGATAAGTTGAGTATTTGGAATAGAGTTACAATTTCAGACTGATGGGCTGTAAATATTGGACCCATAGCATGTGTATTGCTGGCATCTGGGGATTGTTACTGTAAGAGGATAAATCTGATTTAATTAATATGTGCTGCACATTAATCTTCAATATTTCTGTTGGAGATTAATATTATAAATATAGCAAATACTAATAATCATGTCAGCCCAATGGCCATTAATCTCAATACAAACCAATGGTCGCTGAGGCTATCCTTACACATCCAGTAAAGTGTCCCAAGAAGAAATATTTTTCCTCAAATGCCTTGCAAATACAATCAGTTGTGTGAGAAATTAGCCAACACCCACAGTAAGATGTATAGATGAGAATGGGGTTAATTCACCAGTACAGTAAATATCCTTCACTAATTCAATACTTTCCTGAAGTTTCCCAAAAAAGACCTTAAACATTGCAGGCAGTTATTGCATGCATGATAAGTTGGTTACAGTACAATAAATGTTATGATGGAGAGAGAGAGAAATCACAGGTAGATACTTAGCTATTACGCTTCAGGTAGTGGGGCTCGTCCAACGACTGAATACCCCTGCAACCAGCTTCCTAATAAACTAAACACTAGGGATGCCTCCACTGGCTGCACTGAGGGATGCCCCCACTGGCTCCACTGAGGGATGCCCCCACTGGCTGCACTGAGGGATGCCCCCACTGGCTGCACTGGGGGATGCCCCCACTGGCTGCACTGAGGGATGCCCCCACTGGCTGCACTGAGGGATGCCCCCACTGGCTGCACTGAGGGATGCCCCCACTGGCTACACTGAGGGATGCCCCCACTGACTGCACTAAGGGATGCCCCCACTGGCTGCACTGAGGGATGCCCCCACTGGCTGCACTGAGGGATGCCCCCACTGGCTGCAATGAGGGATGCCCCCACTGGCTGCACTGAGGGATGCCTCCACTGAGGTATGCCCCCACTGGCTGCACTGAGGGATGCCCCCACTGGCTGCACTGAGGGATGCCCCCACTGGCTGCACTGAGGGATGCCTCCACTGAGGGATGCCCCCACTGGCTGCACTGAGGGATGCCTCCACTGAGGTATGCCCCCACTGGCTGCAATGAGGGATGCCCCCACTGGCGGCACTGAGGGATGCCCCCACTGGCTGCACTGAGGGATGCCTCCACTGAGGGATGCCCCCACTGGCTGCACTGAGGGATGCCCCCACTGGCTGCACTGAGGGATGCCTCCACTGAGGGATGCCCCCACTGGCTGCACTGAGGGATGCCTCCACTGAGGGATGCCTCCACTGAGGGATGCCCCCACTGGCTGCACTGATGGATGCCCCCACTGGCTGCACTGAGGGATGCCCCCACTGGCTGCACTGAGGGATGCCCCCACTGAGGGATGCCCCCACTGGCTGCACTGAGGGATGCCTCCACTGAGGGATGCCCCCACTGGCTGCACTGAGGGATGCCCCCACTGGCTGCACTGAGGGATGCCCCCACTGGCTGCACTGAGGGATGCCCCCACTAGCTCCACTGAGGGATGCCCCCACTGGCTCCACTGAGGGATGCCCCCACTGGCTGCACTGAGGGATGCCCCCACTGGCTGCACTGAGGGATGCCCCCACTGGCTGCACTGAGGGATGCCCCACTGGCTGCACTGAGGGATGCCCCCACTGCCTTTACGGAGGGATGCCCCCACTGCCTGTACGGAGGGATGCCCCACTGGCTGCACAGAGGGATGCCCCCACTGCCTGTACGGAGGGATGCCCCCACTGCCTGCACTGAGGGATGCACCTACTGGCTGCACTGAGGGATGCCCCCACTGGCTGCACTGAGGGATGCCCCGCTGGCTGCACTGAGGGATGCCCCCGCTGGCTGCACTGAGGTATTCCCCCGCTGGCTGCACTGAGGGATGCCCCCACTGGCTCCACTGAGGGATGCCCCCACTGGCTGCACTGAGGGATGCCCCCACTGGCTGCACTGAGGGATGCCCCCATTGGCTGCACTGAGGGATGCCCCACTGGCTGCACTGAGGGATGCCCCCACTGCCTTTACGGAGGGATGCCCCCACTGCCTTTACGGAGGGATGCCCCCACTGCCTGTACGGAGGGATGCCCCACTGGCTGCACGGAGGGATGCCCCCACTGCCTGTACGGAGGGATGCCCCCACTGCCGGCACTGAGGGATGCCCCCACTGGCTGCACTGAGGATTGCCCCCACTGGCTGCACTGAGGGATGCCCCCGCTGGCTGCACTGAGGGATGCCCCCGCTGGCTGCACTGAGGGATTCCCCCGCTGGCTGCACTGAGGGATGCCCCCACTGGCTGCACTGATGGATGCCCCCACTGGCTGTACTGAAGGATGCCCCCACTGGCTGTACTGATGGATGCCCCCACTGGCTATTCTGAGGAATGACCCCACTGGCTGCACTGAGGGATGCCCCCACTGGCTGCACTGAGGGATGCTACTTAATGGTTGTAATGAGGGATGCCGCTCACTGACTGTAATGGGGGGATTTTATCACACCATTTGGTTCATAATATTTTCTTTCTTTATTTTGTCCTCTAAACCCTGTGTGCGTGCTGGGGAACGAAAAATTAGACTTATATATAATGTGACATTATGATACTATACTGGGCCAGAGGCAGTGCAGCAGGGCCGGTGTGTCCCAAAAAGTCCCGGGACGTTTTTTAGCCCCAGTCCGCCCCTGGCTATTGGGGTACCTTGCTGGCAGCTAGGTGTGAATATAGTCTATTGTAGTCATGAAGCATAATTTGTTTACTACAGTCAAATGGCAGGATCTCAGACTCAGACTGAGGGATGCCCCCACTGGCTGCACTGAGGGATGCCCCCACTGGCTGCACTGAGGGATGCCCCCACTGAGGGATGCCCCCACTGGCTGCACTGAGGGATGCCTCCACTGAGGGATGCCCCCACTGGCTGCACTGAGGGATGCCCCCACTGGCTGCACTGAGGGATGCCCCCACTGGCTGCACTGAGGGATGCCCCCACTGGCTGCACTGAGGGATGCCCCCACTAGCTCCACTGAGGGATGCCCCCACTGGCTCCACTGAGGGATGCCCCCACTGGCTGCACTGAGGGATGCCCCCACTGGCTGCACTGAGGGATGCCCCCACTGGCTGCACTGAGGGATGCCCCACTGGCTGCACTGAGGGATGCCCCCACTGCCTTTACGGAGGGATGCCCCCACTGCCTGTACGGAGGGATGCCCCCACTGCCTGTACGGAGGGATGCCCCCACTGCCTGTACGGAGGGATGCCCCCACTGCCTGCACTGAGGGATGCCCCCACTGCCTGCACTGAGGGATGCACCTACTGGCTGCACTGAGGGATGCCCCCACTGGCTGCACTGAGGGATGCCCCGCTGGCTGCACTGAGGGATGCCCCCGCTGGCTGCACTGAGGTATTCCCCCGCTGGCTGCACTGAGGGATGCCCCCACTGGCTCCACTGAGGGATGCCCCCACTGGCTGCACTGAGGGATGCCCCCACTGGCTGCACTGAGGGATGCCCCCACTGGCTGCACTGAGGGATGCCCCACTGGCTGCACTGAGGGATGCCCCCACTGCCTTTACGGAGGGATGCCCCCACTGCCTGTACGGAGGGATGCCCCACTGGCTGCACGGAGGGATGCCCCCACTGCCTGTACGGAGGGATGCCCCCACTGCCGGCACTGAGGGATGCCCCCACTGGCTGCACTGAGGATTGCCCCCACTGGCTGCACTGAGGGATGCCCCCGCTGGCTGCACTGAGGGATGCCCCCGCTGGCTGCACTGAGGGATTCCCCCGCTGGCTGCACTGAGGGATGCCCCCACTGGCTGCACTGATGGATGCCCCCACTGGCTGTACTGAAGGATGCCCCCACTGGCTGTACTGATGGATGCCCCCACTGGCTATTCTGAGGAATGACCCCACTGGCTGCACTGAGGGATGCCCCCACTGGCTGCACTGAGGGATGCTACTTAATGGTTGTAATGAGGGATGCCGCTCACTGACTGTAATGGGGGGATTTTATCACACCATTTGGTTCATAATATTTTCTTTCTTTATTTTGTCCTCTAAACCCTGTGTGCGTGCTGGGGAACGAAAAATTAGACTTATATATAATGTGACATTATGATACTATACTGGGCCAGAGGCAGTGCAGCAGGGCCGGTGTGTCCCAAAAAGTCCCGGGACGTTTTTTAGCCCCAGTCCGCCCCTGGCTATTGGGGTACCTTGCTGGCAGCTAGGTGTGAATATAGTCTATTGTAGTCATGAAGCATAATTTGTTTACTACAGTCAAATGGCAGGATCTCAGACTCACATCCTGTTTGGGTGTTATTAAGAATTTATGAATATCATTTGGGGATTATCTGTAATCATATAAAGTATAAAAAATATACCTATAATATATATTACGCTTCCTTTCCCCATTAACTATCCCCCTGTGACAGAATAATAATTATAGATTAATCCTGACATATTCAGCCTTGAAGGAAGTGTTGGTTCATCATTCTATCCCTATAGGTCCCTATACAATTTACAATCAAATATATAATACCATCAGCACCAGCCAAGAGATTGATAATGAGAATCTGAAAAAACTGGTCATTTTTTATGGAAAACCATGAAAAAACTCTCATATAAAGTATGAATTATAAGCTATTTCGCAAAAGTCTAGTTAAGAGGTTTCTGGCGTGGAATTCTTGCTGCTCCAATTGTCACAAATGCCTTATCATTGTCATGTTCCCTCATTCACACGGTAAGGCCACCTTCCTCCACTCTCGTCCCAAAATGAGTCCTGGACTTGAATGCCTGTGAAAACAGAAAACACAGCACACCCAAAACATTCAAAATCATAGACATTTAATTATTCCATCTGAGCCCGCTTTCATAGCTATCTCTCCTTAAAGTTCCCATGTGGTACTATATTTGAAACACCCTCCCCCATTACTCCACTATAGTGGTTCTACATGGGCTAAACAGGCTATTAAAGATCTGTGTGGATCTCTTGTAATTGAAAAGGGTACCCTATCTGTTGGCACACTGTGGTATATGGCACCCAATCTAGCTGAATAGACTACAGTATTCAGTCTATCCGTCTATGTGTGCATGGCATGACAAAGACGGGCATGAGCCCCAATACAGGATTCAAGAAGGAATTGAGCCCAAATGCAGGATTCAAAAAGGGTGTGAGCCCCAATACAAGATTCAAGGCTCTGGAAAGAAGAGGCAATGATCCATCCCAGGGGCGGGGCCAAACACATGCATTTGTAGGAAAGCCAATAGGGAGAGAGGGGACATGGTTGAGACCTTTAACCCTTTAAGTGCCAGCCTACCTGGAGTTTTTGTCACACTCTGTTGCCAGACCATTTTGCACTAGTTTGCACTCCCCATGTTCAAATGTGATTTTTGAAGGGATTTCCCAGGAAAATGATATATTGTTTTTTTTCAGCAGAGTCTTAGCTTTAACATGAAATGTCTTGTTTGTCATTTTTTAGGTGTACTCTCAATATTTTTTGGCGAAATATGTGCAAAAAAATAAAAAAAACAATTTTTTACAATTTGTTGTGTTTTTTTGTAATAAAAAATTTAAGTTTGTCAATAAAATCTTATTGCGTGTGAAACCCCAATTTCTCACAGTTACAGCGGTACCACATATGTATTGGTAGACACCTTTTCCTGCCCAGGAGACTGCCCCAAACTGAAACAGAGCTTTAGGGGATTTTCAGAAAAAATACAACTGTGATTCTCTGGAAGTACACACCTCAGGCTTTCTATTTGTACCAGGCTTGTTGATGTGGCCATAGTTTTCTAGAAGTAATCCCTCAATGTATTCTTTGGTTGCAAAGAGTTTCCCTAAAAAAAGGATAAAAAAGAATCAAAGCCACATTTTCCTAAAAAAACTATACACAAACAAGAAAAAACAAGTATAATCTGAAAAAGCAACATCCCCCGAGCAGAACGATACCCAACATGCATAGGTTCTGTCAAGGGAAGAGTTGCCAAACACCCCAAAGTAAAGCATGAGCATAACGGTAATTTTTCTTGAAAATTTCAGCTCTGCAGACAAAGTGCGCACCTTGCGATTTTTCAACCAAAACAACCCTTTACATTTGGAATATCCCTTATAAACCATATATTCCCTGAAAGTACACATGTTAAGCTTTCTAAGCGTACTCAGCTTGTTGTAGTGGGCTCATCTTTCTGGAATTAATCCCTCAAAGAACTCTTTGGTTGCGCAGAGTTTCCCTAAAAAATGTATAAAAAAGCAGAATAAAAAACACCTTTTCCTAAAATATAAATATGCAAACAAGAAAAAACAAGCTAAGTCTGAAAGCGCAAGGTCCCCCGAACAGAACAATACCCAACATGAAAAGGTACTATTAACCCTTTTAATTGACAGCCTACTTGAGATTTTGTCACCCTCTGTTGACAGGTCATTTTTTCCCCATTTTGCGCCATGTTTTGCGTCATTTTTGCTGGAATTTTCCGGAAAATTATAAAATTATATATATATTTTTTGCAGCAGAGTTTAGGCTTTAACATGAAATGTCTTGTTTGTAAATTTTATTTATTATTAATTTTATTTATTATTAAGTAAAAAAAAATAAATAAATAAAAATAATTGCCTCCTTTATTTTAAATAAAAAATGTATTTGATTAGGGAAAACCATATTGCATGTGAAAGCCCCATTTCTACCGATTACAACGGTACCACATATTTATCGGTAGCCCCCTGTTCCTGCCTAGGAGACCCCCCTAACTGAAACAAGTAATTTTTAACATTTACAAATAAAATACAACTACCATCCACACTACAAAGGGTTAAATCGAGAAAAAAAAATGACATAGGGTCCCCCCTCCCAGGAGGGGAGGCCCATTTTTTGGGGGGGGATTTTTAAGGGTTAAAACCCCTTAAAAAATAAAAAGAAAAAAATGACATGGGCCCCCCCTTACCCAAAGTAACCAGCCCGGGACCAGCTATGCAGGGTTTGGAGGAACAGGGCGCAGGGGCCAGCTTTTGTGGCCCCTGGCCCTGCAGGCTGCAAGCCCGCATAGCCCGTGGGCCCGGGCTCTTCTGCCTCCCCCCCTGGGCTTTGGGAAGGCAGGTAATGGGGGTGCCAGGGGTTAATGGCAAGTCACCGGCTAGCACAGGTGACTTGCCACCTCCCCCAGCCTTGTGAACTGGTATAGGGGTCATGGACCCCTTACCAGTTCACAAGGGGTTAAATGTAAAAAAAAAACACAGACACACAAAGAGAAAAAATATTTTATTATTTTTTTTAATACTTACCTCCCATCCATAGTGGAGCACTCTTTCAGCCTTTTATAGCCGCTGGATGACAGAACACAAAAGGGTTAATTAAAAAAAAAATGACATAGGGTTCCCCCTCCTAGGGGGGGGGACCCCAATTTTTTTTGGAATTTTAAGGTTTAAGAACCCTTAAAAATCCCCCCAAAAAATTACGTAGGGTCCCCCCTACCCAGCATTACCGACCCGGGCCAGCTATGGGGGCTTGTAGAACAGGGCGCAGGGGCCAGCGTTGGTGGCCCCTGGCCCTGCAGGCTACTAGCCCACATAGCCACTAAGTGGCCCGGGCCCTTCTGCCCCCCCCCTGGCCGTTGGGGAGGCAGGTAATGGGGGGCTGGGGGTTATGGCAAGTCACCCGCATGCCGCAGGTGACCTGCCATACCCAGAGCCTTGTGAACTGGTATAAGGGGTCTCATGGACCCCTTACCAGTTCACAAAGTGTTAACTGAAAAAAAAACACCACACAAAAGTATTTTATTAAAAAAAAAAAAAAATTACTGTACTTACCTCCGATTGCAAGCTCTTGTCCCGCGCCGCTCTACTGACAGATGCCGGTGATCGGCATCCAGAGAAGGGGGAGGCAGGAGATCAGAGGATCTTCTGCCACCTCCTTCCCCGGCACCGATCACCGGCATCTGACAGCTGAGAACGCTGAAGCCGGTGATCGGGGCTGGGATGACGTCATAGCCCCGCCCCCAAGAGCCAGCGCACACACAGGTAAGTGAATGTCATTTTTTTTTTTTTTTTTTTTTTTTACAGTTAGCAGCTGCTGCTGCAGAAGCGGGGGGGGGGGGGGGGGATCGGATGGCACCAAATTAAAGAGGAGACCCGGCCGGATCCAATGAGGGGTCAGGTGAGTATTTTTTTTTTTTTTTTTTTTTTGCCCACTAGCAGGGGTAAATGCCAGGCACGTAAATTTTACGTGGCTGGCACTTAAGTGACGGAGAGGCAACCACGTAAATTTTACGTGGCTGGCATTTAAAGGTTTAAATATGTGAAAGGATTGAATAAGGTTGAGAAGGGAAGTGTTTTAAGAAGAAACTTAGTGATAGAACAAGGGGGCACAACCTAAAGCTAGTCGGAGGGAAGATCAGGAGCAATGTTAGGAGATATTATTTACAGAAAGAGTAGTAGACGCTTGGAACAAACTTCCAGCAGATGTAGTTGAGAAATCGACAGTCACTGAATTTAATTTTATTTTATTTTCACTCCTCATAAAATTAAAAAAATATCTAAAAAATGTGTCTAAAGTGAAGAAAATGCAACTATAATTTACGCATGTAAAAAATGAGTGTGATTCAGCACTGTCTTGACTCATGGGCACATGCCAAATCAGCAATCGCCAGCGTGTTTTTTTTGTTGTCAGTGTAAAAGACATGCAGAATCAACTTTATATATTTTTTTTACCTTTTTAATATTAAAAAATGACAGCCAGGACCGCAGCCTGGTAATCTGGATGAAGGGGTCATGATTTGTTTTCATTTTAATTAAAACTGCAAAAAATAAAATAAAAGATAAGCAAAAGATAACTCCCATAGGTCTGCAGGAATACAATCATGCAATTGCAATAGCTGTTTTGTTTTTTTACTTTGATGCAAAGTCATCCAGGTGCTTTTCCCCAGTAGGCAATGTTGAATTCACACAAAAATCCAGTGGGATAAATAACAAAGCATGTGGATCAAAAGAAAACAGCAAGCCCAATTGCCTTGATCTATTAAACAATATATCTCTTAATTTTGTTTTAATAAAATATTAAACTGATACCCTAGGAAAAGTGCTAAACCTTGGCCAAAGGCTATGGGGCTGGTAAGTTGCCAGGGCCAGGGGCAGGCAGTTCGGCGCTTTGACCGCTTTGACCCTTTTATTTGAAACGGTTACAAAATAAAAAAATGAAGTTAACTCCAATCTAGGCAAATTAAATCTAGGCAACTCCAATACATTTTTCTTCTTTCATCCTTTCATCCTTGAATGAATGAAGCCATATTACTTGCTACCTTATGTTATTCTCTATTTCTAGACAAGTGCTATACTATACACTATATACCTTTAGTGTCAGGGAAGATCTAATGCATGAGGCAGATTTAAACTGTTACAAGTTAAATTGCTCTTAACCTTCTGCTAACATTCAATTAAAGTGGACCTACACACCCTTGCTACTCTCTGCTAGGAAGAGCCCTGCTTAATTTGGGACATTTTTCTAATACAACTTTCTTCCTCACACCATGAAGGAGAGCTTGCTTCTACCAGAGCTCCCATTTGGTGGGAGTCAGGGAATAGTAGCACACACATACAGAGACTGCATTGCCTCCTTGAAGACATGCCTCATTCCAGTGTGTAGCAACTTCCTGTCCCCAACAGGCTTCCGTGACTTCCATGATTGATTTTGCCTTCCTATATTAGAATCCTTCTAAGCATGATCATGAGATTTTTCTTGTGGCGAGTTTCACTTACTGAAGCCATTTTTACATGAAAAATACATTTACACTTGGGTTATCCTCCGCCAGATGGCGCTGTGCACTGCAGACATGCACTGCAGACATGCATTTAGAGGATGCCCCTCCTGCATCATTGCCCCATGCCCCGTGTAGCGGTGGACCCTGTGTAAAGGGTCGCCATCCTCCCTCGTTCCCCCCTTAGCCCGGGGGGAAAGAAAGGGGGGGGGAGGGGTTTGTGAGTATGGCGGCCTCAGTGTACCCTATTACACGCTTATGGCCTTAGTATCGCTTTTGACTGGGAATGGGTGTCAGAGCCGCGTTGTTACTTTTTACTTGTATTGGTCGCCGCCGCGCCTTTCCTATATGGTTGTTACTGCATGTGTGGCGGTGGCTCTGCTGCGGTAATCCACTCGATCAATTCCTTCAGGCGTCAGCCCTGTCTTCCCTATTGGCTACGCGTTTTGAAGCTTCGTGCTCTCCGGGGGGGGGGGTGGGCCTGGCTTGGCGCGCTCCGCGTCACGGTTTGGCGTGCTCCGCGTCACTGTCAGCTCTGGCCCGCCCTTCGAGGGTCGCTTGGTGCCATTTTTTACTCGCGCGCACGTGGTGAAGACCGTCCTCCCCCCTCTGTCTGTAAGTGCCCTCGCGGGCGACTTTATATTACCTTTATTACTCCCTTGCGCATGGCTCTGACATTCTTGTTCCCTTTATGTCTTTCAGACCGTGGATTCCGGTGGCTTCTCCTGGCCCGGTGTAGCTCCTGGTTGAGACTATTAAATTTACTCCCACTTCCCCGCGGGTTATTGGGGCATCCAGGGTAGCTTACAGCATCAATCCCTATTGGCCTATTGTGCCGATTAAATCACCATATGGAGGCGTCCCAGGATATTGTGAACGGGATTCCTTCGGGACAAGCCCGGCTGTGTGTAGCTTGTGGGGTCTTGCCTAGCAGCGGTGACAATGCACGGGTCTGTGTTCCTTGTGCACAGCAGGCGCTATCGGTTCTTCCCGCCTCTTCCGTGGCTGGGCCTGCACCTCGCCTCACTTCACCTACTCCCCCAAGCCTGAGTCTAACCCCCAATACAAGCGGAGATTCTCATCCTGATGTGGCTACTAGACTGGCCAGTGTTGAAAGATTGCTTGCTAGCTCATTAGCGCGTATGGCCACCGCTAAGAGGCGGCATTTAACCCCTAACTCTGCTCTTTTCCCTATGGAATCTGATGAGTTGTTGCATCCTTACGGCCATACCCCCTCGGACGAAAGGGGAGCTGTTCTCTGACTCAGGGTCATATGACGAGGAGTCAAGGGGTCATCACGAGTCTGGTTCCGAGCACTGGACCCCGGATGATATTGACAGATTGCTGGTTCAGATTATTGAAGTTTTGTCCATGCTGATCTGTTTGCCCTGTATGCGAACTGTAATGGATCCCAAAAAGAACCTGTGGCCTCCTTGAGGAATGACATGACCAGTTGTTCGAATATCTTCATGACCACAGGGGTCAGAGCAATTGGTCTGAAGTCATTCAAGTCCGAAACGGATGAAGATTTTGGGACCGGGATAATAAGTGAGCTCTTCACACAGTCAGGGACTATTCCACCTTCAAGCGAACTCCTAAAGATGTCGGTAAGTACTGGAGCAATCTGTTCTGCACATACCTTGAGGCATGTTGTGGAAATGCCATCAGGACCAGATGCCTTCCTGGGGTTGAGGGACATTAGAAGCTTCCTGACGTCTGATACTTCAAAGTCCAGATTGGACGGACAGTCTGGACGGGGTGTGCTACCTGCACATGGTAGGGGATTAGCAGGGTGAGTACCACCAGCAGACGTCTCAGTTTCAAACCGGCTGTAGAAGTTGTTTAGTTCCTCAGCAAGCTCTTTGTTGGAGTAATGGAAGGGGAGGAGCCCTTGAAGTTAGTAATATATCTTAAGCCATTCCAAAGTGCTTTGGGATTGGCAGAAGAAAATTTCTCCTCCAGCCTAGTTGAGTATAGCCTTTTAGCAGCTTTTATCTCTTTTGAAAGCTTATTCCGGAGTCTTCTGTATTCAGGAAGATTGCCATTTTTGTGGGCTTCCTCCTTTTTAACTCTAAGGGCCTTGATCGACCTCCTAAACCAAGGTTTGTTGTTCTCCTGCTTCCTGTAGGTTCTAGACTGAATCAGCATGTCTTCACAGAACTTGATGTAAGACGTTGCCTTGTCAGTCCAGTCATTGATGTTATTTGGATCTTTGAAGATTTCCCAGTTTGTGGATTCGAAGCATGCCTGTAGATTGGATTTTGCTTGCTCCGTCCACTTCTTAGTAGTAATGTAGGAAGGCCTGCTGTTTTTCAATTGTTGCTTGTATGCAGGTACCAGGTGGATAAGGGCGTGGACAGAATAACCAAGTGCCGCTTTAACTATAGGTTTGTATGCACCGGATGCGGTCAATCTGGCGATCAAGTACACATTGGATCACGTTGATCGTCCAAACTCATATGCTAGCCTGTTATTCGGGGACTTCTCATCTGCATTCAACACCATTGATCCACAAATTCTCCATGAGAAGTTGCTCTCCTTGGGCATCCCACTAAACTTATCGGGCTGGATTTTTAGTTTTCTGACAGGCAGGTCCCAGAGGGTCAAACTGGGACCCTTCATTTCCACATCCAGAATCACAAACATGGGTGAACCACAGGGGTGCGTCCTGCCTCCCCTACTCTTCTCACTTTACACCAATGACTTCATCTCCTCAGATCCAACGGTCAAGATCATTAAATATGCTGACGACACCACTTTAGTAGGCCTTATCAGTGACAATGATGAGTCTAGCTATAGGGCCCAAGTAGAAACCCTTGATTCTTGGAGCAAGGCAAACAATCTTATACTGAATACTCATAAAACAGTTGAACTTATAATCGACTTTAGGCGATCCCACCAATCACACCATCCCATTTTGATTGGTGAGGAGACTGTCAAGATTGTAACCAGTGCTAAATTCCTTGGTACTAAGATCACACAGGACCTGAAGTGGAGCAAGCAAGCGTCTGCTATCTTAAAGAAAGCCCAACAGAGGTTATTCTTCCTCAGACAGTTGATAAAATACGGTTTGTCCAAAAAGATCTTGAAGGCATTCTACAACGGTGCCATTGGATCAATCCTGACCAGTTCATGTACAGTCTGGTACGGCGAGGCCTCAGCCAAAGACAAGCAGAGGCTGAAGAGATTAACCAGGATTGCTGAGAGGTTAATTGGATCCCCC
This sequence comes from Gastrophryne carolinensis, assembly GCA_027917425.1. Classification (NCBI taxonomy): domain Eukaryota; kingdom Metazoa; phylum Chordata; class Amphibia; order Anura; family Microhylidae; genus Gastrophryne; species Gastrophryne carolinensis. Next base: position 470,056,272 of record CM051235.1, read on the forward strand.
CTACCTTCTCTGGATGATCAATACATGAGCAGAATCTCCTCAAGGGCTAAGAAGATATCTGGAGACGTGACGCACCCAGATCATCCCTTCTTCAGGCTCCTACCATCTGGCCGCAGATTCATGGCTCATTCAACCAAAACTTCCAGACACAAAAACAGTTTTTTTTCCTCTTGCCGTTTTGGCTTTGAATAATCCCAGTGTGAGTGGCACTTAACTACATCCTGCTCCGCATTGTGACAATTATGTTAGTCTCTATAGATTACCTGAACAGAATCGTTATTCTTTTTATACTTTGTTATGTAAGAAACCAAAGGTTTCTCAGATTTGCACTGAAAGATCAGCATTACCAATTTGTGGCCTTGCCATTCGGCCTCACGTCGGCTCCCAGTCACCTCTCGGTCTCTGCGGCAGGCAGAGTTGGACACTCAGCTGGTAGTGTCCACCCTGGAGTCCTTCGGCTGGGTGATCAATTACCCCAAGTCCTCTCTGTCCCCCTCCTCCGTGACTCCGTTCCTGGGAATGATTCTGGATACGGTTCAGTCAAGGATATTCCTTCTTCAACAGAAGGTGGAAGCTCTGACTCTGCAGGCGAGGTTCCTGCTCTCGTGCCAACAGCCCTCCATCAGGCAGGGAATGCAGCTGGTGGGCCTGATGGTGGCAAGCTTCGAGGCGGTGCCCTTTTCCCAGTTCCATTTGAGACCTCTGCAGCTTCACCTTCTGTCAGTATGGGACAAGAACCCAGCGTCCTTGGACGGGGTCTGTGTGCTTCCCCCTCTGTCAGACGGTCCCTTGCGTGGTGGCTGGACCTCGGGAACTTGATAGGGGGCAGGTCTTTTCTGGCCCCCTCCTGGGAGACGGTCACAACGGATGCCAGTCTGTCAGGTTAGGGGGGATTCTGGAAGTCCCTGCGCTTCCAGGGGAAGTGGGGTCCTCAGGAGGCCCATTTACCCATCAACATTCTGGAATTGCGGGCAGTCCGGTTGGTACTGGAGCGGTTGACCCAACACCTGAGGGGTCTGTCGGTCCAGGTACGCTCAGACAACAGGTCGGCGGTTGCCTACATTAACCATCAGGGAGGGACCCGGAGCAAGGGTGCCCTCCGGGTGGTGTCTCAGATTCTGACATGGACGGAGGCCAATGTACAATGCATTTCGTCTGTTTACATTCCGGGGCGGGGAATCTACTAGCAGACGCTCTGAGCAGGGGGACGTCCCGTCAGGGAGAGTGGTCCCTCTGCACCAGGGTATTCCAGTCCCTGTGTCACCGTTGGGGTCTACCGGATGTGGACCTGTTTGCATCCCATCACAACCACAAGCTCCCGGCGTTCGTATCCCTGTCTCAGGATCCTCTGGCCTTGGCCACGGATGCCCTGTCCATGTAATGGAAGGAGTTTCGGCTCCTGTATGTATTTCCACCATTCCCCCTTCTGGGCCGGGTTCTGCGCAAGATTGCTCTGGAAGGGGTGCCTTTGATTCTAGTGGCCCCCAGGTGGCCAAGAAGAGTGTGGTTCGCAGACGTGGTTCAAATGGCAGTAGACCAGTACGATCTGACAGGGGTGCCAGACCTGCTAACTTAGGGCTCCTTACGCCATCCCAATTTACAAACGCTGGCTTTGACGGCCTGGCTGCTGAAACCTCCATCTTGATGGAGAAGGGTTTGTCTGCCTCTGTGGTAGGTACTATGGTGCAGGCTAGGAAGAGGACTACTTCTGCTATCTATTACAGAGTATGGCATACCTACATTGATTGGTGTGAGTCTAGGGCTCTTCCCTGTAGGGAGTTCTCTGTCCCTAGGGTTCTGGAGTTCTTACAGCATGGTTTGGAGTTAGGTCTAAAACTCAGTACTCTGAAGGGTCAGGTTTCTGCCCTGTCCATCTTCTTTCAGAAGTCCTTTGCTCAGCATCATTTGGTTAAGACCTTCTTTCAGGGGGTCACTCATGCGCGTCCCCCTCGTAAACCTGTGGTCCCCGTTTGGGATTTAAACTTGGTTTTATCTGCCTTGCAGGGTGCTCCCTTTGAGCCTATTTACGATGCTGCTCTGGCTGTTCTTAATCTCAAAGTTGTCTTTTTGGTGGCCATAACTTCAGTTAGGCGTGTGTCTGATCTGGCTGCTCTATCCATTCAGCCTCCGTACTATGAGAGGCACCAGGACAAGGTGGTGTTCCGCTTCAAGCCGGATTTTCTGCCTAAGGTTGTGTCTGCCTTTCATTTGAATCAGGACATTGTTCTTCCTTCATTGTGTCCCAATCCTAGCAACGACAAGGAAAGGGTTCTGCATTCCTTGGACGTGGTCAGGTGTTGGAAGTATTACCTGGTTGTCACTGCGGCTTTCAGGAAGACTGATGCTCTCTTCGTTGTGCCTTCTGGGCCTAGGAAGGGTTTGGCTCCTGCCAAGTCTACTATCAGCAAATGGATCCGTCAGGCTGTGATTCAGGCCTATTCTGCTAAGGGGAAGAGTCCTCCCTTCCGTCTTACTGCTCATTCTACTCGTGCTATTGGGGCCTCCTGGGCCTTCCAGCACCAGGCTTCTGTTGAACAAGTTTGCAAGGCCGCTACTTGGTCTTCTGTTCATACCTTTTCAAAGTTTTACAAGGTTGATGTTCGGGCCTCAGCTGATGCTGTGTTTGGCCGCAAGGTTTTGCAGGCGGCAGTAGTTTAAGCTGCATGCTGTTGCCTTTTTTTTGGGGATCCCACCCTACTTTTATGGACACTGCTATTGGATGTCCCAAGTGTAAGTATTATATCTGGAGCAGGACGTACTGTATACTTAGAATAATACAATTCTGTGAAGTACTCACCTGTAGAATTGGTATTATACCTATACAGTACGTCCTGCTCCACCCCACCCTGGTTTTTGCATTATTCTGGATCCCCTGTATGGTGATTGTTACCATTGTTGTTGTTACCAGTTTCGGTGGTTGAATTCTCCCGGCTTCTCGTTCACTGCTTTTCAATACTGGGGATTTGTGGGAGGTCCCCAGGTATATGAAGGGCCGGGAGGAGCCTGTTTTTGCATGTCTGCAGTGCACAGCGCCATCTGGCGGAGGATAACCCAAGTGTAAGTATTATATCAGGAGCAGGAGGTACTGTATACGTATAATACCAATTCTACAGGTGAGTACTTCACAGAATTGTATTTTTCATATTATCAAGGACAAGACTCGCACACACTGACCTTGCATTTGGTGACCAGGTGTTACGTGGAGCTTAGTTTCCTCTGGGTTTTCAGTATGTGTTTTCTGTTTCAATCTTTTTATTGAAATGTTGGTATAAAGATAAACTGTACAACATTTTGTTCACTTACAAATAAACTGTTCCAGAACATGAGTTGTCATTTTTCATACAGTGTCTCAAACAGTTATGCCATTTTCAGTAAGTAGCTAAGGCACATGTAGAATGTTTGAGCTCCTAAAGTTTAATGATGTACCGGCATGAGCGACTGAAAATTAGCACCTATTTACTAATAACCATCCTTACTCAAATTGGCTGGCAGGTGGATTTCCACTCCTGCCACATGCTCCCCACACCGCCACCCCTCTGGTGTCTGGGGGGGTGAGGGGGACAAGGGATCTAAGGAGGGGAGGGACGGGAAACGACAAGTAGGGAGGAAGGGAGGAGGGGCACAGACGGGAAACATGGAGGGAAGAAGAGGAGAAAGAAAAAAAAAAAGGGGGGGGAGTTAGTGCACAAGTGTAAATAAGCATTTAAAGGGGAGGGTTTGCAAACCATTTCTCACCGCAACAGGGCCTCTCTCAAGTCTGGGAACGAGTATTCCACCCACGGGTCCCAAATCTTCATGAATCTCTCATGGGAATCTCTCAAGATGCTGGTTAGCTTTTCGTTGATGAAAATACCATTCAACCTCTCTTTTACCAACTGAAATGGAACACTCCCTTTCTTCCATGAGCTTGCAATAGCTAATTTGGCCGCCAGCATGACCTGAGTCAGGGTCGTGTTGGGGCTTGGTGATTCCTTCTGGCTTCACGTGTAGCAAAGCTACCCACGGGTCCCTGCGTAAGTTAACATGTAGGAGACCATAGAGCAGGCCAAAAACCCGAGACCAGAACCTCCTGACCTTCGGGCATTCCCACCAAATATGGAGGACCGTCCCCTCTGCAGAACAACCTCGGAAACAGGTGGCCGGATACCCTGGGACTGCTTTAGCCACGCGGGATGGTACCAGGTACCACCTTGTAAGCATCTTATATGCCGCCTCTAATGTGGTGATGTTTATAGAACATTTGTTTATCCCTGCCTAGATATCCATCCATTCCTTCCTTTCCAGGACTAGATTCAAATCTGTTTCCCATTTTGTCATATATCCATGTTTCATGTTGACTGGTAGGGACTAGAGATGAGCGAACTTTTGAAAAATTCGATTCGACTGATTCGCCGAATTTTCCGACAAAAATCGTTTCGACCCGAATAAATTCGCGACGAATCGCTATTAAAAACGGCTATTTCTGAGCCTCCTAGAGCCTCAATAGGGTTGTAAACCATTCTGCCTTGCTGTAACACGCACAGGATGCGTGCTGGGTTAGTTAAATAATACTTTGAATAAATATCACATGCAGATCAGAGGCATCGCTAATAGACTCGCAGAGCGGCACAATTGCAGAGAGTTGAAGTGGCATCACTATGAGGGGCAGGAGCCCAAACATTGCTTTAAAGAGACACTGGAGTTGGCAGCAGCAGGAGCCCAAAAATTGGATGAATCACACCCTGGAGTTGGCAGCAGCAGCAGGAGCCCAAACATTACTTTAAAGAGACACTGGGGTTGGCTTCAGGAGCCCAAAAATTGGATGAATCACACCCTGGAGTTGGCAGAAGTTGGCAGCAGCAGCAGCAGCAGGAGCCCAAATATTACTTTAAAGAGACCCTGGGGTTGGCCTCAGGAGCCCAAAAATTGGATGAATCACACCCTGGAGTTGGCAGCAGCAGGAGCCCAAATATTACTTTAAAGAGACCCTGGGGTTGGCCTCAGGAGCCCAAAAATTGGATGAATCACACCCTGGAGTTGGCAGCAGCAGCAGGAGCCCAAACATTACTTTAGAGACACTGGGGTTGGCTTCAGGAGCCCAAAAATTGGATGAATCACACCCTGGAGTTGGCAGAAGTTGGCAGCAGCAGCAGCAGCAGGAGCCCAAATATTACTTTAAAGAGACCCTGGGGTTGGCCTCAGGAGCCCAAAAATTGGATGAATCACACCCTGGAGTTGGCAGCAGCAGGAGCCCAAATATTACTTTAAAGAGACCCTGGGGTTGGCCTCAGGAGCCCAAAAATTGGATGAATCACACCCTGGAGTTGGCAGAAGTTGGCAGCAGCAGCAGGAGCCCAAATATTACTTTAAAGAGACCCTGGGGTTGGCCTCAGGAGCCCAAAAATTGGATGAATCACACCCTGGAGTTGGCAGCAGCAGGAGCCCAAACATTACTTTAAAGAGACACTGGGGTTGGCTTCAGGAGCCCAAAAATTGGATGAATCACACCCTGGAGTTGGCAGAAGTTGGCAGCAGCAGCAGCAGCAGCAGGAGCCCAAATATTACTTTAAAGAGACCCTGGGGTTGGCCTCAGGAGCCCAAAAATTGGATGAATCACACCCTGGAGTTGGCAGCAGCAGGAGCCCAAATATTACTTTAAAGAGACCCTGGGGTTGGCCTCAGGAGCCCAAAAATTGGATGAATCACACCCTGGAGTTGCAAGCAGCAGCAGGAGCCCAAACATTACTTTAAACAGACCCTGGGGTTGGCTTCAGGAGCCCAAAAATTGGATGAATCACACCCTGGAGTTGGCAGAAGTTGGCAGCAGCAGCAGCAGCAGGAGCCCAAATATTACTTTAAAGAGACCCTGGGGTTGGCCTCAGGAGCCCAAAAATTGGATGAATCACACCCTGGAGTTGGCAGCAGCAGCAACAGCAGGAGCCCAGACATTACTTTATAGAGACACTGGGGTTGGCTTCAGGAGCCCAAAAATTGGATGAATCACACCCTGGAGTTGGCAGAAGTTGGCAGCAGCAGCAGGAGCCCAAATATTACTTTAAAGAGACCCTGGGGTTGGCCTCAGGAGCCCAAAAAATTGATGAATCACACCCTGGAGTTGGCAGCAGCAGCAGCAGCAGCAGGAGCCCAAACATTACTTTAAAGAGACACTGGGGTTGGCTTCAGGAGCCCAAAAATTGGATGAATCACACCCTGGAGTTGGCAGAAGTTGGCAGCAGCAGCAGCAGCAGGAGCCCAAATATTACTTTAAAGAGACCCTGGGGTTGGCCTCAGGAGCCCAAAAATTGGATGAATCACACCCTGGAGTTGGCAGCAGCAGCAGGAGCCCAAACATTACTTTAAAGAGACACTGGGGTTGGCTTCAGGAGCCCAAAAATTGGATGAATCACACCCTGGAGTTGGCAGAAGTTGGCAGCAGCAGCAGCAGGAGCCCAAATATTACTTTAAAGAGACCCTGGGGTTGGCCTCAGGAGCCCAAAAATTGGATGAATCACACCCTGGAGTTGGCAGCAGCAGGAGCCCAAATATTACTTTAAAGAGACCCTGGGGTTGGCCTCAGGAGCCCAAAAATTGGATGAATCACACCCTGGAGTTGCAAGCAGCAGCAGGAGCCCAAACATTACTTTAAACAGACCCTGGGGTTGGCTTCAGGAGCCCAAAAATTGGATGAATCACACCCTGGAGTTGGCAGAAGTTGGCAGCAGCAGCAGCAGCAGGAGCCCAAATATTACTTTAAAGAGACCCTGGGGTTGGCCTCAGGAGCCCAAAAATTGGATGAATCACACCCTGGAGTTGGCAGCAGCAGCAGGAGCCCAAACATTACTTTAAAGAGACACTGGGGTTGGCTTCAGGAGCCCAAAAATTGGATGAATCACACCCTGGAGTTGGCAGAAGTTTGCAGCAGCAGCAGCAGGAGCCCAAATATTACTTTAAAGAGACCCTGGGGTTGGCCTCAGGAGCCCAAAAATTGGATGAATCACACCCTGGAGTTGGCAGCAGCAGCAGGAGCCCAAACATTACTTTAAAGAGACACTGGGGTTGGCGTCAGGAGCCCAAAAATTGGATGAATCACACCCTGGAGTTGGCAGAAGTTGGCAGCAGCAGCAGCAGCAGGAGCCCAAATATTACTTTAAAGAGACCCTGGGGTTGGCCTCAGGAGCCCAAAAATTGGATGAATCACACCCTGGAGTTGGCAGCAGCAGCAGCAGCAGGAGCCCAAATATTACTTTAAAGAGACACTGGGGTTGGCTTCAGGAGCCCAAAAATTGGATGAATCACACCCTGGAGTTGGCAGAAGTTGGCAGCAGCAGCAGCAGGAGCCCAAATATTACTTTAAAGAGACCTTGGGGTTGGCCTCAGGAGCCCAAAAATTGGATGAATCACACCCTGGAGTTGGCAGCAGCAGGAGCCCAAATATTACTTTAAAGAGACCCTGGGGTTGGCCTCAGGAGCCCAAAAATTGGATGAATCACACCCTGGAGTTGCAAGCAGCAGCAGGAGCCCAAACATTACTTTAAACAGACCCTGGGGTTGGCTTCAGGAGCCCAAAAATTGGATGAATCACACCCTGGAGTTGGCAGAAGTTGGCAGCAGCAGCAGCAGCAGGAGCCCAAATATTACTTTAAAGAGACCCTGGGGTTGGCCTCAGGAGCCCAAAAATTGGATGAATCACACCCTGGAGTTGGCAGCAGCAGCAGCAGCAGGAGCCCAAACATTACTTTAAAGAGACACTGGGGTTGGCCTCAGGAGCCCAAAAATTGGATGAATCACACCCTGGAGTTGCAAGCAGCAGCAGGAGCCCAAACATTACTTTAAAGAGACCCTGGGGTTGGCTTCAGGAGCCCAAAAATTGGATGAATCACACCCTGGAGTTGGCAGAAGTTGGCAGCAGCAGCAGGAGCCCAAACATTACTTTAAAGAGACTCTGGGGTTGGCTTCAGGAGCCCAAAAATTGGATGAATCACACCCTGGAGTTGGCAGAAGTTGGCAGCAGCAGCAGCAGGAGCCCAAATATACACTGGAGTTGGCTTCAGGAGCCCAAAAATTGGATGAATCACACCCTGGAGTTGGCAGGAGTTGACAGCAGCAGCAGGAGCCCAAAAAATGGCCTAAAGACATAAATATGTTTTGCACCATTTGGAAAGTGTAAAACGTGGCACCATGCTGAATCTAGTCGCATGCATCAGGCATTGGTGGGTGGAAATCCTGGCTGATCCATCCCTGATTCATTTTGACAAAGGTGAGTCTCTCCACATTTTTAGTTGACAGACGAGTTCTCCTCGCCGTAACTATGGCCCCCGCCGCACTAAACACCCGCTCAGATGGCACGCTACTTGCCGGGCAGGACAGCTTTTCCAGGGCAAACTCTGCTAGTTGCGGCCACAAATCAAGTTTGGCTGCCCAGAAGTCCAGCGGATCCTCAAGGTGTGTTGGCATGGTCATGTCAAAGTATGACATGACCTGCTGGTTGAGGTCCTGCTCCAGGTCTTCCTGCTGCTCATGAGTAGCCTCACTATGTGGGTGTAGAAAGCTACTCATTAGCGACTGAAGACTGAGGCTGCTGCTGCTGATGGAGCTGCTGCTGCTGCTCCTGCCAACCCCCCCAGCGGCCATGGCAGTGGAAGGTGAGGGCAGAGGTCCCTTCGAGTCAGACCTGCGAGAGTATGGACCATGGCGCAGATAGGCATCGGCCAACTGCCTACGTAGAATGTCTTTGTAGTAGTTGAGTTTGTCCTCCCTCTCGGTGGGTTTAAAAAATGCCCCCATTTTGTGCCGGAAGCGAGGGTCCAATAAGGTGGACAGCCAGAAGTCATCCCGCCGACAGATGGAAACAATTCTGGGGTCACTACGCAAGCACGTGAGCATGCTTCGTGCCATTTGCGCAAGTGACTCGGATGGACTACCTGTCTCCATCTCCACTGCATACTGCCACGGTGTGCCCGGGTCCTCTGTCTCGCCTTCCTCAAAAACCTCTAGCTCCTCTGGCTGCTCCTGCTCCTCCTCTCCTGTCCGCTGACTAGATAAACCAGCCATTTCGCCAAGCCTAAACTGTGTTTCGCTGGGCAACTCCTCCTCCTCCTCTTCCTCCTCCTCCTCCAGTTCAGCTCCAACGGGGTTCATGTGGCCGTAAGATGTAAACGCCATGTCTCCAGTGCCCTGACCAGTCATGGTTTCCAACATGTGCTGTAGTACATGAAGCAGTGGAATCACGTCGTTCATCCCGTAATCCTGCCGACTGACAAATAAAGTGGCTTCCTCAAAGGGCCTGAGCAAACGGCAGGTGTCACGTATGAGCTGCCACTGGTTGACATTGAAGTTACACAGGGGAGTCCCCCTATCTGCTTGGATCATCAGGAAATCCGTGATGGCTTTTCTCTGTCCATATAATCGGTCCAACATGTGAAGGGTGGAATTCCAACGGGTGGAAACATCGCAAATCAGACTATTGGGTCGATTCAAAGAAACATGTAACAGCTTGGATTTGGGTGCCGATCATCCTATTTTTCCCGTCCGCTCGTGCGTTCGTATGAACTTGCGAGTGATTCAATAAGCAAATACGTTTCTATCCTAAAATATACGTCCGTTCGTATGTTATCTCCCGAACTTGCCTCAGTCAGTTGACAATCGTAAAAATCACGTTCATGTGCTCACTTGTTGCGGCGGCAGCCTGTTTTTTCTGCTGCTTCCATCGTCCACCTCTTCCAATTACTTGCGTTTGCCTCTGGTTTTCATTGGTTTTTGGCCTCTTAGATTCGTGCGTTCGTATGTATATAAGATCTTGCGCATGCGCACCCTCATCCCGCACCCCATCCAAACCCCTTAGCGCTTGCATCCTTCTTCCTTTCTCGGTCCCTAAAACTTACCTAAACCCCTTAGCGCTTGCATCCTTCTTCCTTTCTCGGTCCCTAAAACTTACCTAAACCCCTTAGCGCTTGCATCCTTCTTCATTTCTCGGTCCCTAAAACTTACCTAAACCCCTTAGTGCTTGCATCCTTCTTCATTTCTCAGTCCCTAAAACTTACCTAAACCCCTTAGCGCTTGCATCCTTCTTCATTTCTCGGTCCCTAAAACTTACCTAAACCCCTTAGCGCTTGCATCCTTCTTCATTTCTCGGTCCCTAAAACTTACCTAAACCCCTTAGCGCTTGCATCCTTCTTCATTTCTCGGTCCATAAAACTTACCTAAACCCCTTAGCGCTTGCATCCTTCTTCATTTCTCGGTCCATAAAACTTACCTAAACCCCTTAGCGCTTGCATCCTTCTTCATTTCTCGGTCCATAAAACTTACCTAAACCCCTTAGCGCTTGCATCCTTCTTCATGTTGACGACCCTAAAACTTACCCAAACCACATAATGTACATATGTCTATATGTTTATAAGCGTGTTTTTTCTTGTTTGTGTAATTGTTTTTTGGTGCGCATATTAGAAAAGACACATTTATGAAGGCTTAAAATATAATTTATTTAAATTATTTGGTTTGGTTGGTTTATTTTTTAAAACATATTTAATTTTTTTTTTTTTTTTTGTTTTGTTGAAAACATAGTAACATTTTTTTTTTTTTTTTATTAGAAACATATTAAAATTGTTTTTTTTGTTTCTTTTTAAAACATAGTAAAATGTTTTGTGTTTTTTTTTTGTTTTTTAAAACATTAAAAATGTTTAACAATTAAAAACTTTTAAAAACGATTTAACAAAAGTAGCCAGGACCAAGGGCACTAATCATCCTCCTCTTCTTCATCTGTTGGCCCCAACGTCGCCTGTATGGCCAGCAGCTCGGCCACCAACTCCTTGATTCTTTTTTTTTTTTCTGCCACGGTTTTTGGGATAATCCCTGTAAGCAATAGAGAAATAAACATAAATAGGAGTACCAGACCGGTTTGTATGCTGGAAATCGATTTGGGGTTAATCAAATAAATGTAAATGCATGACATATGTCATTCTTCCAAGGGATAAAGTTAATGCATTTCCCACAGGTAAGTATTTAAACTCCTTAAACCGGACCTTCAACATTATTTAATGAAAACCAATAACTATTCCCAAATGATTCTGCACCAGATCAAAGTACATTTTGGAGGTTTTTTTATTACAGCGCCGCCATCTGGACTCTGAAGCATAACACTTAATGAGGAGGGGAGAGTTGGATAAAGTACAGGGGAGTAGGTTACAGTGGTGCGTTGGGAAGCCAGAGCATAGCTGGGTTGAGGGAAAGGTCATCACTCCCACAATGCATTGCAGCACCTTACTTTTTTAAATCTGTATCCCATGCTGCCTGTAAATATTGCGCATTCCATATTCCGCAATATTGGATGTTTTCAGGCTCCTAACATGCATTAGATGGCTGAAGGCTGTTTTTCAATGTTTCAAATCTGTAGGTACAGTGTGTTGGCTAATTATTAGCTATGTTCTTAATACAAGTTAGGGTCCGCTTTAAGCTAACGAAGTGGCCACATGAAAGTGTTAACTACACATTGGCTACGCCTTTAGTTATGTGTGTGTTATTAGCTAACAAAACATTAATATGAATAATGGCATGGAGACTTACGGAGTTGGTGGCCGACAGATGGCTGGTTGGGGCCAACAGGCTGCCCTTGGTCCTGGCTATGCTGTGAAGAAGTCCCTGGAGAAACATGTGACATTTGGTTAGTAGTTGTATAGAGTCACTATTCCAAACAGATCTGGCTCCCAGGCTGGCTGACATCACTCACCTTCGTCAGGATCTCCTTCCAGCATCTCTGCTGCCTCCTCCTCCACTATTTCACCCGCTCCCGAAGATTCTACAAATACATAATAAAGGAGAACTTAGTTTTTGGCCTGCCATGTATATCTTTGTGCCTATGCATGAAGAGTGACATACCAGAGCCTTCCCCATGCCTGGCCAGGCATGACTCCACGCCCACGCGGTTGGGCCCCTCCTCTGTGGTAAGGTCCAGGGGCTGGTCTGAGGAGGCCACATAGGAGGGGTAGGTCCGTCGCCCGGGAGATCCACCACCTTCACTCACAGATGCAGACTCATGCAGCACTGGTCGGCCTGTGTGCCTCCGGGTGCGGCGAATTCTGAAATCCATTTCCAACACTAGCAAAGAAAAGTCATTATAAATAAAGGTATAGCTTATACATTTCCTACATATCACATGCTATCGCTTGGTACTTACTTGGGAAATGGATCCCAAAAAACCTCCGCACCCGGGCCATGTGCAGACGTTTCAGGTCCGACCAATGCTGCATTATCTGGGTGTGAGTGAAGGTGGTGCTGGTGACACGGTGGATTTCCGTGATGATCTCCCGGGCGATGTCCCTTTTTTCGCACACATTGGGCGCGAAGTCATACCGGCGCTGAAGCATGATCTGAAAAACATAATGGACACAGAGCTTTTACTTTTACACACAGACCCATATGTGTTGCATCACAAGTTGAGAATTTCATGTCATTAACACACACATTTAGAGTGGCAGCCATTTTTGGGGAGTGCCTTAAAGCGGACGTTGACTGTGAATGAGAGTCTGGTCTTATGTTATATGTTTCACACACCATGTACATACAGATAATAGCCAACATTAAAAATCAGGCCACCTGCATCTATGGCATGTTAGGATGGTTTAAACATCCAAGATGTAGGCTTATGCTTAGGCTTTTGGCCCACGTGTGTGGCTTCCCGTTGTGTTTTGCGGGCTTAGGCAAACAGTGTTCCTCAAACATCCGCATCAAGGTCCGAGACAGGCCAGGTTTGACAGCTAGCCCCGCTACTCCACAGGTTAATTAACTGGTGCTAAGCCTGAGCAATTGCCCTAATTCGGACTTCAGCATAGACAGGTGAAAACGTGGCCAGGCTCGGCCCTTGAGGATGAAGTGTGAGGAGCCAGTTCTTAAACATTAAGAGACCCAAAACTAGTTACAAACGCATCATTTACATTTAGGCCATCATTGACTATTAGATTAAAATGCAGAGGCAGGCACTTACCAGCATGAGGATCTCTTCCTGTTGACGGGTGAAGATAGTGGGCGCCATCTTTATGCTTCTTCAAGGCAGCAGATAAGTGAAACTCCAGCGGTTTCCTGGTTCCGCTCGAACGTACGTCCGTACGAGCGCGTAGTCGTGCGCATAGGCGTCACACGCTGGGCTCATTATTTAAAGGTCCCTGCACCCAAAGCTCATTCTCTTTGAGCATTTGTGGAAAATGGCACCAAAAAAGCCAGCATCCAAACGCGCCCAGCAAAGCCAGACCTCGGAGGGCCCAACCACCAGGTCCCAGCAAGGAAGGAAAAAACTCCGATCCAAGACGGCAAGTACTACCTCTGCCCCACCAAGGGACACTGGACCCTCCGTTAGCCAAAAAAGGGGCCCCAAGGCACGTGCCCCTGCGGCAAAAAAACAGGCCACAGCAGCACCCACCACCTCTGCCCCCAGAAGAGGCCGCCCAAGGGAGGACACACCGCCCATGGGTTCAAGCAGGGCAGTTCGCCAACCCAGGCCCCGCAGCAGGGCCAGAACCCCATGCAGGGCCAGAAGCCCATCCCGGGCCAGAAGTCCGTCCAGGCACACAAGCAGGGCCAGAAGCCCAGAAAGGCGAGACAGGAGGCCCAGAACCCCAGCAAGGCCGCGCAGCAGGGCAACAACCCCAGCAAGGCCCCGAAGCAGGGCCAGAAGCCCCTACAGGCCCCGCAGCAGGGCCAGAAGCCCGTCCAGCCACACAAGCAGGGCCCGAACCCCAGAAAGGCCCAGAAGCAGGGCCAGAAGCCCCTACAGCCACACAAGCAGGGCCCGAACCCCAGAAAGGCCCAGAAGCAGGGCCAGAAGCCCCTACAGCCACACAAGCAGGGCCCGAACCCCAGAAAGGCCCAGAAGCAGGGCCAGAAGCCCCTACAGCCACACAAGCAGGGCCAGAAGCCCAGAAAGCCGAGAACGGAGGCCCAGAACCCCAGCAAGGCCCCGAAGCAGGGCCAGAAGCCCCTACAGGCCCCGCAGCAGGGCCCGAACCCCAGAAAGGGAAAGAAGCAGGGCCAGAAGCCAAGACAGGCCCCGCAGCAGGGCCAGAAGCCCACGACCTGGCACCAGCCGGGAACAGAGCCCCCGACCTGGCACCAGCCGGGAACATAGCCCCCCAAGAGGCCAAAGAATGGCCACCCTGACCACATCTACACCTGGAAGTTCGGTGGCCAGCCACGCAAGAACACCCAGTCCCTTGGCCAGTCCAGTCCAGTCATTGGGAAGCCAACAATCCGTCCATTCCCCTACCCAGCCCCAGGCCATAATGTCACCACATGTGTCTGCACACATGGAGGAGCAGCCAAGCCAACCATCTGGCCGCACATTGCGCCGCGGCCAGTTGAGTGGGAGATTCTCCCATGACCAAAATATGGCATTGGCTAGTGGCCTTACATTATACTATGACGAGCTCTATGGGAGCAAATCAAAACACACCACAAAGCAGCGCAAGATGGAATTGTTTGAAACCATCCTACGACAAGTAAATGCAGCGGGGGAAGAGAGGAAAGATGTGTCCCAAATTCAGAAGAAAATCTCGGATCTGAAATATGCTGTACGTCAAAAAGAAATTAAAAGGCATAATTACAGGTAAATAAATGATGTCTCCAAATATAAGGATTAGGATGTACTGTATGCACCTTTTCTGAGTACCAAACGATTTTCTCTTTTCAGCATGCAAACTGGAGGTGGCTTTCCTACCAAACTGGAGTTTACCCCTGCTGAGGAGATTGTGCTGGGCCTTCTCCATCCGGTCGCGGTCGGTGGACATGCTGGTCTAAGGGACACGGACTCACCGACCCGTACCCACGGTGAGTACTCTTAAATCTGCATGTTTGCCTGTTTGGTAAATAATCTAATGTTCACTAGTACCAAGATGACGGGATGGCCCTATGGTTTGCCTTGCTTGGCCTCGCACTACTGTGCCTGTTTGTGTCCTGTTTTGGTCCCTGTGAACCACACATTTAGGACCACATCCATTATGTAAAAGATCAATTTCCCAAATTTATTGGTCAAGTAACGAAGTTTATCCTGAAAAGTGATATATTTTGACTCAATCACAAAACACACATCATTATGGATGGGTTGGCTATTTGTTGTGTGAGTTGTGTTTGAGGTAACAATTTAATTACCCACCCCCAAACATATCGGACCTAGAGCAGCGAGACTCAACTGGCGGCCCGGGGTACCAATGCGGACCTTGGCACCAGATTCCAGGACCCCTGGCCAGACAGCCCTGCACTCAGTTACTTCTGTGTTGACGTGCTCAGAGCTGCCCCCTTGATCGGCGATGTAGTGGTTGTTCTCCTGCCCAATGTCATGGCTCCCTGAAACATAGCATTGCAATATGAAGTACTGCACAGGAATTGGCATTGCAAGGTACACAGTAACTTGGTGCATCTTTCTCTTGGTCCAATCGTGTCCCGCTGCCCCAGCTCTGCCCCATCTGCCACAGTCCCCCCATGTGCCCCCCCCCACATAAGCCCCATACATTTGTAACAGATTTGCTCCATCCATCCCATCACCATCAATTCGTGAACTCCCCCCTTTAGCCATCCAATCCATGTCCCCTCAGCTCTGCCCCATCCAGCCCAGCAAGGGCAAGCAGCCTTTATTAGTTTGCACTTGGCAATCTCCAGCCCCTCCCCCAGTGTGTTTATTTCTAACTAGACACCCCCTGCGACAGCCCCATGGCCAGACATTCACCTCTCACCACATACCTTTAAATGGACCTTTACAAGAAGTGTTTGAGTACCCCTGACCTAGCGAATGGTAGTCAAAATCCAAATATTGGCGGTGCAAGTTGTATGCTGACTGGGTACACTTCCTGACTTAGAACTGAGGTCAGTTAGCAGTTTTCTCGAGCCATTGCACCTATCTAAAATTGCGTGTCTTTTAACAAATGTCCCCATTGCTGTAGAGTTGCTTAATATTACAAATAGTGTTTTTTTTGATTAACTGCAAAAACAATGCTTATGTGTGTGTTTACCTTGTTTGGTTTTCTCTTCTTCAGCCCAGCATGATCCCTCAGCAAGGGTAAACTCACCCCCCAGTTTGCTTATGCCTACCAGGTCCGTACAGCATAGGAGCCCAGATCCGAGATTTCCGGTAAGTTAATTTAGTACCATAAATACTACCAAGTGCTTATGCATGTGTTAAACTGATGGAATCCCAAATTTGGACGCCAACTTACCCTTTTTTTTTATATGTCCCTACAGACCCGCACAATCATGGAAGATATCATGGAAATGGAGGAAGCTGATGTCTCCCTGCAGGGCACGTCCGATGACCTCCCCCTGGGTCCCAATCTGGAACTGCTCCCTAATGTTTCTCTGGCCAATCCTCAGCAGCAGAGTGAATCTCCATCCATTGTGCAGGCACATGGGGAGACTGACACAACAGTCCCCAGTGTTCACTCTGCTGCTGAGGATTTGCAAAGCAGGCCTGTTGCTGTTGAGGGGACGACACCACGCGGCAGGGCACGCCCAAGAGCCAGGGTAATTGTGCGGCGGACTCCATTACGCCGCCCCACAATTTCCCAGGGGAGGCAGAGTGCCCTGCTTCAATTATGGACCCAAGAAAGGGACTCTTATGAGGCACAGCTCGTTACAGAGCGTGAGGAAAGGCATGCCGACATGGTCACCATCAATACCAGCTTACAGGGCATCCTCGCGGAGTTGCGTACCCTCAGCAACATGGTAACTTCAAGTAATGGCATCCAGTCAGCCATGGCTGAGATGACCAATATGCAGAGAAACATTGTGGAGCAGTTTCAAATTCACAATGCTGCCATGGCCCAGGCTAGGTCCCATCCACATGGACCTCCACCTGGGTATTATGGGCAGCCACCATATTAAGCCATGATTGTGTGGGACATCTTTTCTCTTACCCCCCACTGTATTTACTTGTCCTTTGAGGTTTCAAACAATCCATTTTGTGTTGCTCATGCAGGTTGTGTTTTGTATTTGCTCCCATATAGCTCCTTAGAGTAATGATTAAGGCCACTAGCCAATGCCATAGGTCTATGTGGAGTGTATCTGGCCACTTATGGCTTTAAATATGTATTTGGTTTGTGCTCCTCCTGTTTGCAGACATGTTTGTGTGACATTATGGCCATGCCCAAATATCCCTGGGCACAGGCAATATTAATGACTGGACTAGGCTGGCCTTTGGACTGGGTGTCCTTGTTTGGTTGTGCCACTCACTTCCAGGTGTAGATGTGGTTTTTTTTAGTTTGGTTATCTCATGCCTTTTTAACCACAGTTGTATGTGGAATGTTTTATGTTAAGCCAAATAACTATAATTATACAAAGTAAAACAAAATTTAAATTTACTATACTTGTGGCGTTTTTACTGGAAACACAGTTTAAATCAGCTTGGGCTAAACCAGATCCTTTTTGGTTTAAGAGGTGTAACAATGCAAATATCAAGCTAAATAAACAACATGAAATACATTAGGCAACAATTAAGGGAAACATTTTTTTATTTAAGGTAATGCCACATTACGGCAAACCAACATATTGAACCAAAAGGCTAAGACAGACACACAGAATGTTGCAAAACGAAACTAAATTAACTAAAATGCTGCAATATCAAGTTTGCTCGAACTGATTGTCCAGACTCACTGGGTGGACCAACATAATTTTCCACATCATCCTCTAGGGCTGTAGAGGGCAGACTATCCACATAACGTGGTACACGTTCGAGTATAGCAAAATTGTGCAAAACAGCACATGCCATGATGATGTCGATCACTTTTTTGGGATCATATTGCAGGGCGCCCCCAGTATGGTCCAAACAACGAAAACGGGTCTTCAACAGCCCAAAGGCCCTCTCCACAACAGCCCTGGTCTTGCGGTGCGCACGGTTGTACGCTTCCTGAGAGGCATCCTGGGGCCGCAGCACAGGCGTCATGAGCCAGGGGAGAAGTGGGTACCCGGAATCACCTTAACAAGACAATGAAATTTCAGGCAAGGCAAAGGCAAGAGAACAAACACAAAGAATTTGACATATATCCAAATGATGTAAGGTAAAGGGCGTAAAAATACACCCAGGGCACATTTGCAAAATAAATATTGCCACTAATGGAGTACATAATTTAAAATGCCGCTTAAATATACAAAATAATTATAAAACATCTGCACGGGCAAGGGCAGGTAGAATTTACCGATATTTTGGGTTTTCGAACATGTTACAATTAGGATGCTGCTGAGGGCCACTCAACATTTATCTAAAGAATACAATGTATGCAGTTTAAGTCCACTTTGACATTTAAAGACCAATACTACAAAAGGAACCTAAACTAACAGATACTTGGGGATCAACTCACAACCAATATATTTTGGGACATGGAACTAGGGCCACTCAACATTTATCTAAAGAATACAATGTATGCAGTTTAAGTCCACTTTGACATTTAAAGACCAATACTACAAAAGGAACCTAAACTAACAGATACTTGGGGATCAACTCACAACCAATATATTTTGGGACATGGAACTTACAGACATCCTAACTAAAGGGAAAACATTCTGAAGGACAAAGTGAGGCAAGCATTTTGGTTGGGAGTTCAGAAAAGAAGACCCAACTAAAATGCAGTTTCAGGCTTATGTAAAGAATACCAAAACAGAAATATCCACAAATAACAGATTAGTCTGAAATGTAATACCAAATAAATAGGACACACTTACCAAGCAGCCATGCACCCGAAAATTCACCTGACTCAAATCTCCGAAACAACCCAGATCGTCTGAGTATATAGGAGTCGTGAGACGATCCGGGGTAGCCGGCAAGGACACTCAGAAAACGCATGTCCGGCCCAACCACGGCCTGGACATTAAGGGAGTGTCCCATTTTTCGATTCCTTAAGGGAAAAGCATACAAAAAGGGTAATTGATAATTGAAAAAAGGATCAAAAATTTAAAACATGTCTGCACTCTATTGGAAACTACTAATGAAAAGCCTAAATAAGGCATGTACACAAATGAGGCCAAAAAAAATATGCTGCCGCAAAGGAAAAAAGGTTACATTACACGTTGGGCAACATAATAAGCTAAAACAAAATATCAATACCTATATATATACTCGTCGGCTGCCCTAGGTACAAGCGCCACATGTGTGCAGTCAACAGCACCAATAACGTTGGGCATGTCGGCCACATTATAAAAACCAAGCTTAATGGCGTTTCTGGCTGCCATATCATCAGGAAAAAAAATATATTTTGGAGTTATGGCAGCCATGCCTTCCAAAAATTTAGATAGTGCGCGGCTCAGCGTAGGCTGGGACATCCCCACGGAGAGGGCACCCAGCCTCTGGAACGAGCCGTTCGCCAAAAATTGCAGGCAGCCAAGCATCTTGGTCATACCTGAAATTGCTTGCCCCTTCCTTGTGGTGCGGGCTAACCATGGCCGCAGCTCACTATATAATTTATGCAGGGAAGCGCGATTAAGCCTGGTCAGCTCGAACAGCTCAACATCATTCATGCTATCGATGTTCATGCGACGATGCATCTGCTCTCAGACATCTGGATCAACTCAATGCCAAAAAGCATAAGCCCTTGATGTGCCACAAACTCGCTCCTCTCCATCCTACTCCCGAGGCCAAATAGCTGCCGGCAAACATTTCGTAAAGCAGCTCTTTAATGGGCTTCAAAACAATTAGCAATCACCTCTCTGAATTGGTCGCAAGCCCATGTGAAGGACGTAAAAAATAGGATCTGACGCAAATAATACGATTTGGACGGGAAAAACACACGAACTAACGCAAAATATACGATTCCCGTACGAAATGCGTATGTTCATATACGTCTATGCGCGAACGATCGTGCGAATACGAAATGGGCAAAAAAACAAGAAAAAATGACAAACACCCACCCAAACTTACGATTCTCGATCCGAAATCAATTAACTTTTGCTCTTTGAATCGAGGGGAATGTTGGGGGATACCATTCTGACGCTGTAGCTCAAGAAGGGTGTGTTTGGCGGTGTAGGAGTGGCTGAAGTGCATGCAAAGTTTCCTTGAAGTTGTTAGGATGTCTTGCAGATGGGGGGAACACTTCAGAAACCGCTTGACAACCAGATTGAAGACGTGAGCCATGCAGGGGGCATGGGTCAGGC
The DNA here is from genome assembly GCA_027917425.1 of Gastrophryne carolinensis. Classification (NCBI taxonomy): domain Eukaryota; kingdom Metazoa; phylum Chordata; class Amphibia; order Anura; family Microhylidae; genus Gastrophryne; species Gastrophryne carolinensis. The sequence goes on from CM051235.1 coordinate 470,076,366, forward strand.
TTCCTTGGCGCAGCACAGACAAAATGTTCTTCCCATTGTCGGTAACCATGATTCCCATTTTAAGTTTTCTCGGAGTAAGCCATGTTTGGATTTCCTGATGAATACATTTAAGCAGTTCCTCCCCTGTGTGACTCCGTTCGCCAAGACAAACCATGTGAAGCACTGCGTGACACCTCCGTGCCCTGCACACATGGTAGACTGGAGGGGCACTGAGACTTGAGCCTACAGTGGAGGGTGAGGAGATGGCGGAGGATGAGGAGGCCGAGTCGCACGGTGTCAAAGGTCCAATGGGCAGAGAGCGCAGAGGCCGAAGCGGCGTGACCTGTCCAAGTTGCTGCTGCTGCTGCAAAGGGACCACATTCACCCAGTGGGCCGTAAACGACATGTACTGCCCCTGACCGTAGTTACAGCTCCAGATGTCGGCGCTGCCATGTATTTTGCTACACACCGACAGGCTCAAGGACTGGCCCACCTTCTGTTCAACAAAAGTGTGCAGCGCTGGTACTGCCTTCTTGGCAAAGAAATGACGGCTTGGGACTCTCCACCTCGGCTCGGCACAAGCCATCAGTTCTCTGAAAGGTGCAGATTCCACCACCTGAAAAGGGAGCGACTGCAGCACCAGCAACTTGGACAGGAGCACATTCAGCTTCTGCGCCGTAGGATTGGGGAGTGGGCGCATACTGCTGTCTCTTGGACATGGCTTCGCTGATGGATTGCTGGCGGGATGCATGACTTGGAGGAGGAGGAGCAGGAGCGACAGAGGATGGGTATGACGCACAGCTGCCTTCGGCTGAGGTGCTGGAGCCTTGGCTGGCAGAAATTGGGAGCTCACTTGGTGAGGAAGCAGACTGGACCACCCCTTGGGAGCCTCGGTTCTCCCAGGTCGCTTTATGGTGACGCATCATATGTTGACGCAGGGCCGTGGTGCCAACATTTTGGACCCTGGCCACGCTTCACCTTTTGCCTACATATCTTGCATGTGGCCATGTTACCCTCCTGCGGATGCCTCAGGAAAAACTGCCACACTGCCGAGTAGCTACTTTTCCCACCCCCTGGCCTCACTGATTCACTGCTGCTGTTGCCAACTCCAGGAACCCCTGCTCCACTACCTCCTGATAAGGTAGACTGCCGCACAGCAGGTGCTCTACCCCGGCCCCGGCCCCGGCCGGATCCAGCCTTTGGAATTGTGCCCCCATGCTGACTGCTACCACCTTGCTGCCTCAGCTGCTGACTCCGGGGCAACCTGCGCCCCTCTTCTCCTGATGATGACGATGAAGCCCCTTCCTCACCCGGCTCCCAAGTGCGATCGGCTTCATCGTCATCATCATCATCACCGAGTTGTGGCTGTACGTCACTGATGTTCGTGGATTCGTCAACAGTGTCTGGACCAGGAGCTGGAACGCTCGCAGCACCCACGACACTGTCCACATCACTATTTGTCTGCCTAGCTAAAGAAGCCACCTCCATTTCTTGGCTGGGCAGTAGCTGCTGACTGTATCTGACTCACTAAAGAGTGGAGCTGAACCCAAAGCATAGGATACGTCGCAGGGGGAGGGAACGGCGTAGGACAGAGGCAATGGGAGGACAGGGACTGCTCTCGGGGCATGCCAACTCAGGGTTGTGTCAGAGGAACCTACCGACCCTAGACTGGGGGTCTCAGACGTAAGTTGTGATGATGTTGTTGATGAGCGCGTCAACCAATCTACCACGGCAGATGCGTTACTGGTGGAGACCCGACCGCTAGCAGATACTGGCAGATTAGGTCTCTCAGCGTGACTCCTGCTGCTACTGGCCCCCAGTCTGATGCGAGCTCTGCCTGCGGAATCTTGGCCTCTGCCACTCCTCTTTTCACTTCCAGGCACTTGTCTGCCCGACATAGTCTAACTGGCGTGGTAGTAGGTGATATTTTAAGATCCCCCGGGCAGCGGTGGGTCTATATGAAACAGAATATAATGCACACCAAAAGTCAGCAGTAACACTCAGCCTCCAACAGGCCTGCTTAGTGTAAATAAGAGAGCTGCTTAGTGTAAATAAAGAGGGGTATGCTATGTTACAGAATGGGATGCCTCAACAGAAGTGCACCTGGCAGGCAGCAGTAAGCCTATGCCCAGCAAAAGTGTCTTTATCAGGGCTAATTTCAATTATAATAAGTGCAAATGGTTATATGGTCTTAAACAGAGGCTGCTGTAGTCACAGAATGGGATGCCCCAAAAAAAGATCCAGTAGTGCTATGCCCAGCAAAAGTGTCTTTATCAGGGCTAATTTCAATTATAATAAGTGCAAATGGTTATATGGTCTTAAACAGAGGCTGCTGTAGTCACAGAATGGGATGCCCCAAAAAAGATCCAGTAGTGCTATGCCGAGCAAAAGTGTCTTTATCAGGCTAATTTCAAATATAATAAGAGCAAATGGTTATATGGTCTTAAACAGAGGCTGCTGTAGTCACAGAATGGGATGCCCTGGCAGGGTCCAGAAGTACTATGCCCAGCAAAAGTGTCTTTATCAGGCTAATTTCAAATATAATAAGAGCAAATGGTTATATGGTCTTAAACAGAGGCTGCTGTAGTCACAGAATGGGATGCCTTGGCAGGGTCCAGAAGTACTATGCCCAGCAAAAGTGTCTTTATCAGGCCTAATTTCAATTATAATAAGTGCAAATGGTTATATGGTCTTAAACAGAGGCTGCTGTAGTCACAGAATGGGATGCCCTGGCAGGGTCCAGAAGTACTATGCCCAGCAAAAGTGTCTTTATCAGGCTAATTTCAAATATAATAAGAGCAAATGGTTATATGGTCTTAAACAGAGGCTGCTGTAGTCACAGAATGGGATGCCCTGGCAGGGTCCAGAAGTACTATGCCCAGCAAAAGTGTCTTTATCAGGCTAATTTCAAATATAATAAGAGCAAATGGTTATATGGTCTTAAACAGAGGCTGCTGTAGTCACAGAATGGGATGCCCTGGCAGGGTCCAGAAGTACTATGGCCAGCAAAAGTGTCTTTATCAGGCCTAATTTCAATTATAATAAGTGCAAATGGTTATATGGTCTTAAACAGAGGCTGCTGTAGTCACAGAATGGGATGCCCTGGCAGGGTCCAGAAGTACTATGCCCAGCAAAAGTGTCTTTATCAGGCTAATTTCAAATATAATAAGAGCAAATGGTTATATGGTCTTAAACAGAGGCTGCTGTAGTCACAGAATGGGATGCCCTGGCAGGGTCCAGAAGTACTATGCCGAGCAAAAGTGTCTTTATCAGGCTAATTTCAAATATAATAAGAGCAAATGGTTATATGGTCTTAAACAGAGGCTGCTGTAGTCACAGAATGGGATGCCCTGGCAGGGTCCAGAAGTACTATGCCCAGCAAAAGTGTCTTTATCAGGCTAATTTCAAATATAATAAGAGCAAATGGTTATATGGTCTTAAACAGAGGCTGCTGTAGTCACAGAATGGGATGCCCTGGCAGGGTCCAGAAGTACTATGCCGAGCAAAAGTGTCTTTATCAGGCTAATTTCAAATATAATAAGAGCAAATGGTTATATGGTCTTAAACAGAGGCTGCTGTAGTCACAGAATGGGATGCCTTGGCAGGGTCCAGAAGTACTATGCCCAGCAAAAGTGTCTTTATCAGGCCTAATTTCAATTATAATAAGTGCAAATGGTTATATGGTCTTAAACAGAGGCTGCTGTAGTCACAGAATGGGATGCCCTGGCAGGGTCCAGAAGTACTATGCCCAGCAAAAGTGTCTTTATCAGGCTAATTTCAAATATAATAAGAGCAAATGGTTATATGGTCTTAAACAGAGGCTGCTGTAGTCACAGAATGGGATGCCCTGGCAGGGTTCAGAAGTACTATGCCCAGCAAAAGTGTCTTTATCAGGCTAATTTCAAATATAATAAGAGCAAATGGTTATATGGTCTTAAACAGAGGCTGCTGTAGTCACAGAATGGGATGCCCTGGCAGGGTCCAGAAGTACTATGCCCAGCAAAAGTGTCTTTATCAGGCTAATTTCAAATATAATAAGAGCAAATGGTTATATGGTCTTAAACAGAGGCTGCTGTAGTCACAGAATGGGATGCCCTGGCAGGGTCCAGAAGTACTATGCCGAGCAAAAGTGTCTTTATCAGGCTAATTTCAAATATAATAAGAGCAAATGGTTATATGGTCTTAAACAGAGGCTGCTGTAGTCACAGAATGGGATGCCCTGGCAGGGTCCAGAAGTACTATGCCCAGCAAAAGTGTCTTTATCAGGCTAATTTCAAATATAATAAGAGCAAATGGTTATATGGTCTTAAACAGAGGCTGCTGTAGTCACAGAATGGGATGCCCTGGCAGGGTCCAGAAGTACTATGCCCAGCAAAAGTGTCTTTATCAGGCTAATTTCAAATATAATAAGAGCAAATGGTTATATGGTCTTAAACAGAGGCTGCTGTAGTCACAGAATGGGATGCCCTGGCAGGGTCCAGAAGTACTATGGCCAGCAAAAGTGTCTTTATCAGGCCTAATTTCAATTATAATAAGTGCAAATGGTTATATGGTCTTAAACAGAGGCTGCTGTAGTCACAGAATGGGATGCCCTGGCAGGGTCCAGAAGTACTATGCCGAGCAAAAGTGTCTTTATCAGGCTAATTTCAAATATAATAAGAGCAAATGGTTATATGGTCTTAAACAGAGGCTGCTGTAGTCACAGAATGGGATGCCCTGGCAGGGTCCAGAAGTACTATGCCCAGCAAAAGTGTCTTTATCAGGCTAATTTCAAATATAATAAGAGCAAATGGTTATATGGTCTTAAACAGAGGCTGCTGTAGTCACAGAATGGGATGCCCTGGCAGGGTCCAGAAGTACTATGCCGAGCAAAAGTGTCTTTATCAGGCCTAATTTCAATTATAATAAGTGCAAATGGTTATATGGTCTTAAACAGAGGCTGCTGTAGTCACAGAATGGGATGCCCTGGTAGGGTCCAGAAGTACTATGCCCAGCAAAAGTGTCTTTATCAGGCTAATTTCAAATATAATAAGAGCAAATGGTTATATGGTCTTAAACAGAGGCTGCTGTAGTCACAGAATGGGATGCCCTGGCAGGGTCCAGAAGTACTATGCCGAGCAAAAGTGTCTTTATCAGGCTAATTTCAAATATAATAAGAGCAAATGGTTATATGGTCTTAAACATAGGCTGCTGTAGTCACAGAATGGGATGCCCTGGCAGGGTCCAGAAGTACTATGCCCAGCAAAAGTGTCTTTATCAGGCTAATTTCAAATATAATAAGAGCAAATGGTTATATGGTCTTAAACAGAGGCTGCTGTAGTCACAGAATGGGATGCCCTGGCAGGGTCCAGAAGTACTATGCCGAGCAAAAGTGTCTTTATCAGGCTAATTTCAAATATAATAAGAGCAAATGGTTATATGGTCTTAAACAGAGGCTGCTGTAGTCACAGAATGGGATGCGCTGGCAGGGTACAGAAGTACTATGCCGAGCAAAAGTGTCTTTATCAGGCTAATTTCAAATATAATAAGAGCAAATGGTTATATGGTCTTAAACAGAGGCTGCTGTAGTCACAGAATGGGATGCGCTGGCAGGGTCCAGAAGTACTATGCCGAGCAAAGGTGTCTTTATCAGGCTAATTTCAAATATAATAAGAGCAAATGGTTATATGGTCTTAAACATAGGCTGCTGTAGTCACAGAATGGGATGCCCTGGCAGGGTCAAGAAGTACTATGCCCAGCAAAAGTGTCTTTATCAGGCTAATTTCAAATATAATAAGAGCAAATGGTTATATGGTCTTAAACAGAGGCTGCTGTAGTCACAGAATGGGATGCCCTGGCAGGGTCCAGAAGTACTATGCCGAGCAAAAGTGTCTTTATCAGGCTAATTTCAAATATAATAAGAGCAAATGGTTATATGGTCTTAAACAGAGGCTGCTGTAGTCACAGAATGGGATGCCCTGGCAGGGTCCAGAAGTACTATGCCGAGCAAAAGTGTCTTTATCAGGCTAATTTCAAATATAATAAGAGCAAATGGTTATATGGTCTTAAACAGAGGCTGCTGTAGTCACAGAATGGGATGCCCTGGCAGGGTCAAGAAGTACTATGCCCAGCAAAAGTGTCTTTATCAGGCTAATTTCAAATATAATAAGAGCAAATGGTTATATGGTCTTAAACAGAGGCTGCTGTAGTCACAGAATGGGATGCCCTGGCAGGGTCCAGAAGTACTATGCCCAGCAAAAGTGTCTTTATCAGGCTAATTTCAAATATAATAAGAGCAAATGGTTATATGGTCTTAAACAGAGGCTGCTGTAGTCACAGAATGGGATGCCCTGGCAGGGTCCAGAAGTACTATGGCCAGCAAAAGTGTCTTTATCAGGCCTAATTTCAATTATAATAAGTGCAAATGGTTATATGGTCTTAAACAGAGGCTGCTGTAGTCACAGAATGGGATGCCCTGGCAGGGTCCAGAAGTACTATGCCCAGCAAAAGTGTCTTTATCAGGCTAATTTCAAATATAATAAGAGCAAATGGTTATATGGTCTTAAACAGAGGCTGCTGTAGTCACAGAATGGGATGCCCTGGCAGGGTCCAGAAGTACTATGCCCAGCAAAAGTGTCTTTATCAGGCTAATTTCAAATATAATAAGAGCAAATGGTTATATGGTCTTAAACAGAGGCTGCTGTAGTCACAGAATGGGATGCCCTGGCAGGGTCCAGAAGTACTATGGCCAGCAAAAGTGTCTTTATCAGGCCTAATTTCAATTATAATAAGTGCAAATGGTTATATGGTCTTAAACAGAGGCTGCTGTAGTCACAGAATGGGATGCCCTGGCAGGGTCCAGAAGTACTATGCCCAGCAAAAGTGTCTTTATCAGGCTAATTTCAAATATAATAAGAGCAAATGGTTATATGGTCTTAAACAGAGGCTACTGTAGTCACAGAATGGGATGCCCTGGCAGGGTCCAGAAGTACTATGGCCAGCAAAAGTGTCTTTATCAGGCCTTATTTCAATTATAATAAGTGCAAATGGTTATATGGTCTTAAACAGAGGCTGCTGTAGTCACAGAATGGGATGCCCTGGCAGGGTCCAGAAGTACTATGCCCAGCAAAAGTGTCTTTATCAGGCTAATTTCAAATATAATAAGAGCAAATGGTTATATGGTCTTAAACAGAGGCTGCTGTAGTCACAGAATGGGATGCCCTGGCAGGGTCCAGAAGTACTATGCCCAGCAAAAGTGTCTTTATCAGGCTAATTTCAAATATAATAAGAGCAAATGGTTATTGTAAACAATATTAATATCTCCTGCCTGCCGCTCGGCCTAATGTAAACAAGTGGATATTAATATTAATAACTAGATATTATATCAATATCTAGATATTAATTTATAACTCTAAATCTCCTGCCTGGGTCGCCACTTGTAGACAATATTATAACTAGATATTAATAATATTGTGTATATATTTATATCCTGCCCGGCTCGACTAAAATAGGCAACACATATACCAATATTGTCAATATCTGGCCAATGATCACGCAATGGATACACGCATAAGACTATAAGACTGTAGTTCTTTTGACTTCTGGTATATGCAAGAGACACTGAGACACGCAGTAAATAAAGAGATATATTGTTGACTAAATAACACAATGATGCAATCAAATCTCAAATCAAACACAATACATGAGACTGGCATACAGATATGAGACAGGCATACATATATACAGGGAAAGACACATTACCCTCCTGATACGGCACTCACAAGCTTCCCCTGTGCAAGCAGTCTCCCGTCCACCTCGTTCTGTCTCCTTTCCTTCTGCCCCCCCCTCAATTATACCTCCCTGCCCTTTTGATCTCCAGTCCTGCTGACCTCCACCCCCCCTTGGGCTTGACCCACCGGTTATGCAAAAGAGGGTGCATCCCGGAAATTCCCAGAAGCCGTTTGTATATTTTATGGTGTGGTCACAGAATGTTGATATTATCTAGTGCCCTCTCAGATGTCTTTTGTTCTATTTTCTGGTTTTGGAATGCAGATATTATCTAGCTTGGAAAACGTGCCTTAGGCCTTCCCACTTCATGTCATGCCATGCTGTATATTCAAATATATATACCATTATTAACAATATTGATTTTCCATAAAGGCCCATTATTTACATATCGCCCACTTGAGACAGAGATATATATATTATATTTATATGTATATATATATATATCGAGGTCTCACAAATATATATAAAATGTAAGTGCTTCAAATTTGCTGAGACCGATGGGACCCGATATATTACCGCACAATGTTCTCACAACCCCCAGTATCTCAAGTTACAGCCTGCATCCTTCAGCCACCACATACTGTTTTAATGCCACACCTTCTTCAACAGATCATCAAACATATTTCATATTTTTACACCATCCATAACCGCTTATGTGATTTGGGTGACCAAATCTGGTGACATCCGGATTTATTCACTGCTGCTGGTATTGACAGACATCCGTCGACTTCCATTGTATGTTGCAGACAATGCTTTATCAGCTGTCACTGAGTCTCCAAGGCCTGTATTATCATCAGCGAGGTGGGTGCACAAGGTGACAGTCCATAATATACTGAGTGCACAACGTGACAGTCCATATTGTTATGAGTGCATTGAATAGTCCATCATGTTATGGGTGCACATCATCAGAACTGCCCATGGTTTCATGGTGCACAGCATCAGAGCTGCCCATATTGTCATGGGTGCATATCATTAGAACAGTCCATATTGTTATGTGTGCAAATGTACTCTGACAGTTCACACAGACCATAATGAGTTACAGCAACAGTACATCTGCAATATTAGAAGCACTTGGTGATATACTCTCCAACACAGTGATACACAGCAGACTCCAAGAAATAGATTTTTTGGTCACAGAGCATAAACATAATCCCCTCGATTCAAAGAGCAAAAGCTAATTGATTTCGTATCGAGAATCGTAAGTTTGGGTGGGTGTTTGTCATTTTTTCTTGTTTTTTTGCCCATTTCGTATTCGCACGATCGTTCGCGCATAGACGTATATGAACATACGCATTTCGTACGGGAATCGTATATTTTGCGTTAGTTCGTGTGTTTTTCCCGTCCAAATCGTATTATTTGCGTCAGATCCTATTTTTTACGTCCTTCACATGGGCTTGCGACCAATTCAGAGAGGTGATTGCTAATTGTTTTGAAGCCCATTAAAGAGCTGCTTTACGAAATGTTTGCCGGCAGCTATTTGGCCTCGGGAGTAGGATGGAGAGGAGCGAGTTTGTGGCACATCAAGGGCTTATGCTTTTTGGCATTGAGTTGATCCAGATGTCTGAGAGCAGATTGCCCCTGCGTCGTCGCATGAACATCGATAGCATGAATGATGTTGAGCTGTTCGAGCTGACCAGGCTTAATCGCGCTTCCCTCCATAAATTATATAGTGAGCTGCGGCCATGGTTAGCCCGCACCACAAGGAAGGGGCATGCAATTTCAGGTATGACCAAGATGCTTGGCTGCCTGCAATTTTTGGCGAACGGCTCGTTCCAGAGGCTGGGTGCCCTCTCCGTGGGGATGTCACAGCCTACGCTGAGCCGCGCACTATCTAAATTTTTGGAAGGCATGGCTGCCATAACTCCAAAATATATTTATTTTCCGGATGATATGGCAGCCAGAAACGCCATTAAGCTTGGTTTTTATAATGTGGCCGACATGCCCAACGTTATTGGTGCTATTGACTGCACACATGTGGCACTCGTACCTAGGGCTGCCGACGAGTATATATATAGGTATTGAGATTGGTTATGTTGGCCAACGTGTAATGTAACCTGTTTTCCTTTGCGGCAGCATATTTTTTTATCCCTCATTTGTGTAGCTGCTTTATCTAGGCTTTTCATTAGTATTTCCCAATAGAGTGCAGACATGTTTTTTTTTTTTTTTCATTTTTACAAATATCAATTACCCTTTTTGTATGTTTTTGCCTTAAGGAATCGAAAAATGGGACACTCCCTTAATGTCCAGGCCGTGGTTGGTCCGGACATGCGTTTTATGAGTGTCCTTGCCGGCTACCCAGGATCGTCCCACGACTCCTATATACTCAGGCGATCTGGGTTGTTTAGGAGATTTGAGGCAGGTGAATTTTCGGGTGCATGGCTGCTTGGTGTGTCCTATTTGTGTGCTATTAAATGTGGGATTAATCTTGTATTTGTTGATATTTTTGTATTTGAATTCTTTACATAAGCCAGAAACTGCCTTTTTGTTGGGTCATATATTATGAACTCCAAACCAAAATGCTTGCCTCGCTTTGTCCTTCAGAATGTTTTCCCTTTAGTTAGGATGTCTGTAAGTTCCATGTCCCTAAATATATTGGTTGGGAGTTTATACCCAAGTATCTGTGAGCTTTTGCTCCTTTTGTAGTATTGGTCTTTAAATGGCAAAGTGGACTTAAACTGCATACATTGTAGTTTTCAGATAAATGTTGATAGCCCCTCAGCAGCATCCTAATTGTAACATGTCAGAAAACTAAAAATATATTTAAATTCCAACTACCCTTGGCCGTGCAGATGTTTGTTAATTAATTGGTATCTTGAAGTGCCATTTTTAATTATGTACTACATTAGTGGCAATAGTTATTTTGCTAATGTGCCCTGGGTGTTTTTTTTTGCCCTTTACCTTACATCATTATGATATATGTAAAATTCTTTGTGTTTGTTGTGTTGCCTTTTTAATTTTTATTACATTTAATTGTCTGTTTAAGGTGATTCCGGGTACCCACTTCTACCCTGGCTCATGACGCCTGTGCTGCGGCCCCAGGATGCCTCTCAGGAAGCGTACAACCGTGCGCACCGCAAGACCAGGGCTGTTGTGGAGAGGGCCTTTGGGCTGTTGAAGACCCGTTTTCGTTGCTTGGACCATACTGGGGGCGCCCTGCAATATGATCCCAAAAAAGTGATCGACATAATCATGGCATGTGCTGTTTTGCACAATTTTGCTATACTCGAACGTGTCCCACGTTATGTGGATAGCCTGCCCTCTACAGCCCTAGAGGATGATGGAGAGAATTTTGTTGGGCCACCCAGTGAGTCTGCCCAATCAGTTAGAGCAAACTTGATATTGCAGCATTTTAGTTAATTTTATTTCGTGTATCAACATTCTGTGTGTCTGTGTTAGCCTTTTTGTTAAATATGTTGTTTTGCCGTAATGTGGCATTACCTCAAATTAAAACATTTTTCCCTTAATTGTTGCCTAATGTATTTCATGTAGTTTCCTTAGCTTGATATTTGCATTGTTACACCTCTTAAAACAAAAATTATCTGGTTTAGCCCAAGCTGTTTAAAATGTGTTCCCACTAAAAACGCCACAAGTATTGTAAGTGAGAATATTTTTTTACTTAGGAAAGTTAAAATTATTGTGCTTAACAGAAAACATTCCACATACATCTGTGGTTACAAATGGATGAGATAACAAAAAAAACATCGAGCACATCTACACCTGGAAGTGAGTGGCACAACCAAACAAGGACACCCAGTCCAAAGGCCAGCCTAGTCCAGTCATTAATATTGCCTGTTGCCAGGGATATTTGGGAATGGCCATAATGTCACACAAACATGTCTGCAAACAGGAGGAGCACAAACCAAATACATATTTAAAGCCATAAGTGGCCAGATACACTCCACATAGACCTATGGCATTGGCTAGTGGCCTTAATCATTACTCTAAGGAGCTATATGGGAGCAAATACAAAACACAACCTGCATGAGCAACACAAAATGGATTGTTTGAAACCTCAAAGGACAAGTAAATACAGTGGGGGTTAAGAGAAAAGATGTCCCACACAACCATGGCTTAATAGGGTGGCTGCCCATAATACCCAGGTGGAGGTCCAGGTGGAGGTCCATGTGAATGGGACCTAGCCTGGGCCATGGCAGCATTGTGAATTTGAAACTGCTCCACAATGTTTCTCTGCATATTGGTCATCTCAGCCATGGCTGACTGGATGCCATTACTTGCAGTTACCATGTTGCTGTTGAGGGTACGCAACTCCGCGAGGATGCCCTGTAAGCTGGTATTGATGGTGACCATGCCGGCATGCCTTTCCTCACGCTCTGTAACGAGCTGTGCCTCATAAGAGTCCCTTTCTTGGGTCCATAATTGAAGCAGGGCACTCTGCCTCCCCTGGGAAATTGTGGGGCGGCGTAATGGAGTCCGCCGCACAATTACCCTGGCTCTTGGGCGTGCCCTGCCGCGTGGTGTCGTCCCCTCAACAGCAACAGGCATGCTTTGCAAATCCTCAGCAGCAGAGTGAACACTGGGGACTGTTGTGTCAGTCTCCCCATGTGCATGCACAATGGATGGAGATTCACTCTGCTGCTGAGGATTGGCCAGAGAAACATTATGGAGCAGTTCCAAATTGGGACCCAGGGGGAGGTCATCCGACGTGCCCTGCATGGAGACATCAGCTTCCTCCATTTCCTGGATCTCTTCCATGAGTGTGCGGGTCTGTAGGGACATATAAAAAAAAAAGTGTAAGTTGGCGTCCAAATTTGGGATTCCCACAGTTTAACACATGCTTAAGCACTTGGTAGTATTTATGGTACTAAATTAACTTACCGGAAATCTCGGATCTGGGCTCCTATGCTGTACGGACCTGGTAGGCATAAGCAAACTGGGGGGTGAGTTTACCCTTGCTGAGGGATCATGCTGGGCTGAAGAAGAGAAAAACAAACAAGGTAAACACACACATAACCATTTTTTTTTTAGGTAATCAAATAAACCACTATTTGTAATATTAAGCAACTCTACAGCAATGGGGACATTTGTTAAAAGACACGCAATTTTAGATAGGTGCAATGCCTCGAGAAAACTGCTAACTGACCTCAGTTCTAAGTCAGGAAGTGTACCCAGTCAGCATACAACTTGCAACGCAAATTTTGGGATTAAGACTACCATTCGCTAGGTCCGGGGTACTCAAACACTTATTGTAAAGGTCCATTTAAAGGTATGTGGTGAGAGGTGAATGTCTGGCCATGGGGCTGACGCAGGGGGTGTCTAGTTAGAAATAAACACACTGGTGGAGGGGCTTGAGATTTCAAAGTGCAAACTAATAAAGGCTGCTTGCCCTTGCTGGGCTGGATGGGGCAGAGCTGAGGGGACAGGGATTGGATGGCTAAAGGGGGGAGTTCACGAATTGATGGTGATGGGATGGATGGAGCAAATCTGTTACAAATGTATGGGGCTTATGTGGGGGGGGGACATGGGGGGACTGTGGCAGATGGGGCAGAGCTGGGGCAGCGGGACACGATTGTACCAAGAGAAAGATGTACCAAGTTACTGTGTACCTTGCAATGCCACTTCCTGTGCAGTACTTCATATTGCAATGCTATGTTTCAGGGAGCCATGACATTGGGCAGGAGAACAACCACTACATCGCCGATCAAGGGGGCAGCTCTGAGCACGTCAACACAGAAGTAACTGAGTGCAGGGCTGTCTGGCCAGGGGTCCTGGAATCTGGTGCCAAGGTCCGCATTGGGACCCCGGGCCGCCAGTTGAGTCTCGCTGCTCTAGGTCAGATATGTTTGGGGGTGGGTAATTAAATTGTTAACTCAAACACAACTCACACAACAAATAGCCAACCCATCCATAATGATGTGTGTTTTGTGATTGATTCCAAATATATCACTTTTCCTGATAAACTTCATTACTTGACCAATAAAATTGGAAATTGGATCTTTGCCATAATGGATGTGGTCCTAAATGTGTGATTCACAGGGACCAAAAGAGGACACAAACAGACACAGTAGTGCGAGGCCAAGCAAGGCAAACCATAGGGCCATCCCGTCATCTTGTTACTAGTGAACTTTAGATTATTTAGCAAACAGGCAAACATGCAGATTTAAGAGTACTCACCGTGGGTACGGGTCGGTGAGTCTGTGTCCCTTAGACCAGCATGTCCACCGACCGCGACCGGATGGAGAAGTCCCAGCACAATCTCCTCAGCAGGGGTAAACTCCAGTTTGGTAGGAAATCCACCTCCAGTTTTCATGCTGAAAAGAGAAAATCGTTTGGTACTCTGAAAATGTGCATACAGTACATCCTAATCCTTATATTTGGAGACATCATTTATTTACCTGTAATTATGCCTTTTAATTTCTTTTTGCCGTACAGCATATTTCAGATCCGAGATTTTCTTCTGAATTTGGGACACATCTTTCCTCTCTTCCCCCGCTGCATTTACTTGTCGTAGGATGGTTTCAAACAATTCCATCTTGCGCTGCTTTGTGGTGTGTTTTGATTTGCTCCCATAGAGCTCGTCATAGTATAATGTAAGGCCACTAGCCAATGCCATATTTTGGTCATGGGAGAATCTCCCACTCAACTGGCCGCGGCGCAATGTGCGGCCAGATGGTTGGCTTGGCTGCTCCTCCATGTGTGCACACATGTGGTGACATTATGGCCTGGGGCTGGGTAGGGGAATGGACGGATTGTTGGCTTCCCAATGACTGGACTGGACTGGCCAAGGGACTGGGTGTTCTTGCGTGGCTGGCCACCGAACTTCCAAGTGTAGATGTGGTCATGGTGGACATTCTGGGCCCTCTTGGGGGGCTATGTTCCCGGCTGGTGCCAGGTCGGGGGCTCTGTTCCCGGCTGGTGGCAGGTCGTGGGCTTCTGGCCCTGCTGCGGGGCCTGTAAGGGCTTCTGGCCCTGCTGCGGGCCCTTGCTGGGGTTCGGGCCCTGCTGCGGGGCCTGTAGGGGCTTCTGGCCCTGCTGCGGGGCCTGTAGGGGCTTCTGGCCCTGCTGCAGGGCCTGTAGGGGCTTCTGGCCCTGCTGCGAGGCCTGTAGGGGCTTCTGGCCCTGCTGCGGGCCCTTGCTGGGGTTCTTGGCCTCCGGCCTCGCCTTTCTGGGCTTCTGGCCCTGGATGTTCTTCTGGCCCTGGATGGGGTTCGGGCCCTGTATGGGCTTCTGGCCCTGGATGGGGTTCGGGCCCTGGATGGTCTTCGGGCCCTGTATGGGCTTCTGGCCCTGGATGGGGTTCGGGCCCTGGATGGGCTTCTGGCCCTGGATGGGGTTCGGGCCCTGGATGTTCTTCTGGGCCTGGATGGGGTTCAGGCCCTGGATGGGCTTCTGGCCCTGGATGGGGTTCGGGCCCTGGATGGGCTTCTGGCCCTGGATGGGGTTCGGGCCCTGGATGTTCTTCTGGGCCTGGATGGGGTTCGGGCCCTGGATGTTCTTCTGGGCCTGGATGGGGTTCGGGCCCTGGATGGTCTTCTGGCCCTGTATGGGCTTCTGGCCCTGGATGGGGTTCGGGCCCTGGATGGGCTTCTGGCCCTGGATGGGGTTCGGGCCCTGGATGGGGTTCGGGCCCTGGATGGGGTTCGGGCCCTGCTGCGGGGCCTGGGTTGCCGAACTGCCCTACTTGAACCCATGGGCGGTGTGGGCTCCCTTGGGCGGCCTCTTCTGGGGGCAGAGGTGGTGGGTGCTGCTGTTGCCTGTTTTTTAGCGGCAGGGGCACGTGCCTTGGGGCCCCTTTTTTGGCTTCCAGAGGGTCCAGTGTCCCTTGGTGGGGCAGAGGTAGTAGTCTGGGATCGCAGCTTTTTCCTACCTTGCTGGGACCTGGTGGTTGGGCCCTCCGAGGTCTTGCTTTGCTGGGCTCGTTTGGAGATTGCCTTTTTAGGTGCCATCTTCCACAAATGCTCAAAGAGAATGAGCTTTGGGTGCAGGGGCCTTTAAATAATGAGCCCAGCGTGTGACGCCTATGCGCACGACTACGCGCTCGTACGGATGTACGTTCGAGCGGAACCAGGAAACCGCTGGGGTTTCACTTATCTGCTGCCTTGAAGAAGCATAAAGATGGCGCCCACTATCTTCACCCGTCAACAGGAAGAGATCCTCATGCTGGTAAGTGCCTGCCTCTGCATTTTAATGTAATAGTCAATGATGGCCTAAATGTAAATGATGCGTTTGGAACTAGTTTGGGGTCTCTTAATGTTTAATAACTGGCTCCTCACACTTCATCCTCAAGGGCCGAGCCTGGCCACGTTTTCACCTGTCTATGCTGATGTCCTAATTAGGGAAATTGCTCAGGCTTAGCAACAGTTAATTAACCTGTGGAGTAGCGGGGCTAGCTGTCAAACCTGGCGTGTCTCGGACCTTGATGCGGATGTTTGAGGAACACTGTTTTCCTAAGCCATAAAAACACAACGGGAAGCCACACACGTGGTCCAAAAGCCTAAGCATAAGCCTACATCTTGGATGTTTAAACCATCCTAACATGCCATAGATGCAGGTGGCCTGATTTTTGATGTTGGCTATTATCTGTATGTACATGGTGTGTGATACATATAACATAAGACCAGACTCTCATTCACAGTCAACGTCCGCTTTAAGGCACTCCCCAAAAATGGCTGCCACTCTAAATGTGTGTGTTAATGACATGAAATTCTCAACTTGTGATGCAACACATATGGGTCTGTGTGTAAAAGTAAAAGCTCTGTGTCCATTATGTTTTTCAGATCATGCTTCAGCGCCGGTATGACTTCGCGCCCAATGTGTGCGAAAAAAGGGACATCGCCCGGGAGATCATCGCGGAAATACACCGTGTGACTAGCACCACCTTCACTCACACCCAGATAATGCAGCATTGGTCGGACCTGAAACGTCTGCACATGCCCCGGGTGCGGAGGTTTTTTGGGATCCATTTCCCAAGTAAGTACAAAGCAATTGCATGGTATATGTTCCAAATGTATAAGTTATGCCTTTATTTATAATGACTTTTCTTTGGTAGTGTTGGAAATGGATTTCAGAATTCGCCGCACCCGGAGGCGTACAGGCCGACCAGTGCTGCATGAGTCTGCATCTGTGAGTGAAGGTGGTGGATCTCCCGGGCGACGGACCTACCCCTCCTCTGTGGCCTCCTCAGACCAGCCCCTGGACCTTACCACAGAGGAGGGGCCCAACCGCGTGGGCGTGGAGTCATACCTGGCCAGGCATGGGGAAGGCTCTGGTATGTCACTCTTCATGTATAGGCACAAACATATACATGGCAGGCCAAAAACTAAGTTATCCTTTATTATGTATTTGTAGAAGCTTCTGGTGCGGGTGAGATAGTGGAGGAGGAGGCAGCAGAGATGCTGGAAGTTGATCCTGGCGAAGGTGAGTGATGTCAGCCAGACTGGGAGCCAGATATGTTGGGAATAGTGACTCTATACAAGTACTAACCAAATGTCACATGTTTCTCCAGGGACTTCTTCACAGCATAGCCAGGACCAAGGGCAGCCTGTTGGCCCCAACCAGCCATCTGTCGGCCACCAACTCCGCAAGTATCCATGCCATTATTCATATTAATGTTTTGTTAGCTAATAACACACACATAACTAAAGGCGTAGCCAATGTGTAGTTAACACTTTCATGTGGGCACTTCGTTAGCTTAAAGCGGACCCTAACTTGTATTAAGAACATAATAATTAGCCAACACACTGTACCTACAGATTTGAAACATTGAAAAACAGCCTTCAGCCATGTAATGCATGTTAGTAGACTGAAAAAAACCAATATTGCGGAATATGGAATGCGCAATATTTACAGGCAGCATGGGATACAGATTGAAAAAATTAAGGTGCTGCCATGCATTGTGGGACTGATGACCTTTCCCTCAACCCAGCTATGCTCTGGATTCCCAACGCACCACTGTAACCTACTCCCCTGTACTTTATCCAACTCTCCACTCCTCATTAAGTGTTATGCTTCAGAGTCCAGATGGCGGCGCTGTAATCAAAAAACCTCCCAAATGTACTTTGATCTGGTGCAGAATCATTTGGGAATAGTTATTGGTTTTCATTAAATAATGTTGAAGGTCCAGTTTAAGGAGTTTAAAGACTTACCTGTGGGAAATGCATTAACTTTATCCCTTGGAAGAATGACATATGTCATGCATTTACATTTATTTGATTAACCCCAAATCTATTTCCAGCATACAAACCGGTCTGGGACTCCTATTTATGTTTATTTCTCTATTGGTTACAGGGATGATCCCAAAAACATTGGCTGGTAAAAAAAAAAAGAATCAAGGAGTTGGTGGCCGAGCTGCTGGCCGAGCTGCTGGCCATACAGGCAACGTTGGGGCCAACAGATGAAGAAGAGGAGGAGGATTAGTGCCCTTGGTCCTGGCTACTTTTGTTAACTGTTTTTAACAGTTTTGAATTGTTCCGAATTTTTTAGTTTTTTTGTAAAAAAAAAACAAAAAAAAATTTTACCTATGTTTTTAACAAAAAACAAAAAAAAATTTTACCTATGTTTTTAACAAAAAACAAAAAAAATTTTAATATGTTTGGAAACCCAAAAAAAAAAAATTTCAATCTGTTTGTAAACCAAAAAAAAAAAAGTTGGAATGTGTTTGTAAAAAAATAAAAAATAAGATGTTTTAAACAAAACCAAAAAAAAAATATGTATATTTAAACGAAAAAAAAAAACAAAAATCAAAATAATTTAAATAAATTATATTTTAAGCCTTCATAAATGTGTCTTTTCTAATATGCGCACCAAAAAAAAATTACACAAACTAGAAAAAACACGCTTAGAAACATATAGACATATGTACATTATGTGGTTTGTGTAAGTTTTAGGGTCGTCAACATGAAGTTGAATGCAAGCACTAAGGGGTTTAGGTAAGTTTTAGGGTCGTCAACATGAAGAAGGATGCAAGCGCTAAGGGGTTTAGGTAAGTTTTAGGGACCGAGAAATGAAGTTGGATGCAAGCGCTAAGGGGTTTAGGTAAGTTTTAGGGACCGAGAAATGAAGTTGGATGCAGGCGCTAAGGGGTTTAGGTAAGTTTTAGGGACCGAGAAATGAAGAAGGATGCAAGCGCTAAGGGGTTTAGGTAAGTTTTAGGGACCGAGAAATGAAGTTGGATGCAGGCGCTAAGGGGTTTAGGTAAGTTTTAGGGACCGAGAAATGAAGAAGGATGCAAGCGCTAAGGGGTTTAGGTAAGTTTTAGGGACCGAGAAATGAAGAAGGATGCAAGCGCTAAGGGGTTTAGGTAAGTTTTAGGGACCGAGAAATGAAGAAGGATGCAAGCGCTAAGGGGTTTAGGTAAGTTTTAGGGACCGAGAAATGAAGAAGGATGCAAGCGCTAAGGGGTTTAGGTAAGTTTTACGGACCGAGAAATGAAGAAGGATGCAAGCGCTAAGGGGTTTAGGTAAGTTTTAGGGACCGAGAAATGAAGAAGGATGCAAGCGCTAAGGGGTTTAGGTAAGTTTTAGGGACCGAGAAATGAAGAAGGATGCAAGCGCTAAGGGGTTTAGGTAAGTTTTAGGGACCGAGAAATGAAGTTGGATGCAAGCGCTAAGGGGTTTAGGTAAGTTTTAGGGACCGAGAAATGAAGTTGGATGCAGGCGCTAAGGGGTTTAGGTAAGTTTTAGGGACCGAGAAATGAAGTTGGATGCAGGCGCTAAGGGGTTTAGGTAAGTTTTAGGGTCGTCAACATGAAGAAGGATGCAAGCGCTAAGGGGTTTAGGTAAGTTTTAGGGACCGAGAAATGAAGTTGGATGCAGGCGCTAAGGGGTTTAGGTAAGTTTTAGGGACCGAGAAATGAAGAAGGATGCAAGCGCTAAGGGGTTTAGGTAAGTTTTAGGGACCGAGAAATGAAGTTGGATGCAGGCGCTAAGGGGTTTAGGTAAGTTTGAGGGACCGAGAAATGAAGAAGGATGCAAGCGCTAAGGGGTTTAGGTAAGTTTTAGGGACCGAGAAATGAAGAAGGATGCAAGCGCTAAGGGGTTTAGGTAAGTTTTAGGGACCGAGAAATGAAGAAGGATGCAAGCGCTAAGGGGTTTAGGTAAGTTTTAGGGACCGAGAAATGAAGAAGGATGCAAGCGCTAAGGGGTTTAGGTAAGTTTTAGGGACCGAGAAATGAAGTTGGATGCAAGCGCTAAGGGGTTTAGGTAAGTTTTAGGGACCGAGAAATGAAGTTGGATGCAGGCGCTAAGGGGTTTAGGTAAGTTTTAGGGACCGAGAAATGAAGTTGGATGCAGGCGCTAAGGGGTTTAGGTAAGTTTTAGGGACCGAGAAATGAAGAAGGATGCAAGCGCTAAGGGGTTTAGGTAAGTTTTAGGGACCGAGAAATGAAGAAGGATGCAAGCGCTAAGGGGTTTAGGTAAGTTTTATGGACCAAGAAATGAAGAAGGATGCAAGCGCTAAGGGGTTTAGGTAAGTTTTAGGGACCGAGAAATGAAGAAGGATGCAAGCGCTAAGGGGTTTAGGTAAGTTTTAGGGACCGAGAAATGAAGTTGGATGCAAGCGCTAAGGGGTTTAGGTAAGTTTTAGGGACCGAGAAATGAAGTTGGATGCAGGCGCTAAGGGGTTTAGGTAAGTTTTAGGGACCGAGAAATGAAGTTTGATGCAGGCGCTAAGGGGTTTAGGTAAGTTTCTGGTTGAGGGTGCGCATGCGCAAGATCTTATAAACATACGAACGCACGAATCTAAGAGGCCAAAAACCAATGAAAACCAGAGGCAAACGCAAGTAATTGGAAGAGGTGGACGATGGAAGCAGCAGAAAAAACAGGCTGCCGCCGCAACAGGTGAGCACATGAACGTGATTTTTACGATTGACAACTGACTGAGGCAAGTTCGGGAGATATCATACGAACGGACGTATATTTTAGGATAGAAACGTATTTGCTTATTGAATCACTCGCAAGTTCATACGAACGCACGAGCGGACGGGAAAAATAGGATGATCGGCACCCAAATCCAAGCTGTTATATGTTTCTTTGAATCAACCCAAATGCAACATAGCAAACGGCGTATTACGGTGGAAATGTCTGAAAGAAAACTTTGAACAAAAGAAAGTGTGACTCTGTAGATGTGGCTTTGAGGATTCAAGCTATAACCAAAGAATGGTTGCTACTATGCTATATCAATAATCCCCCTCCGTCTCAGCAAACTCAAATCAAGGGCATATCTGGGCTATCTATGGAAAAATACTGTTTAAAGGTTATTTTACAACAATATACAACATATTATAACGAACATGCATAAGATATTAGGTCCACCTAATGCAGACCTAGTATGTTGACCATATTGAACAATCCTAAACACTAAACCGCGCCTACTTCATAACATTTAAATTAAAACTTGTGAAGAAAATAGGGAGAAAAGCTGCTCGCCCACTTCATACCATTCAGAGTAAGAAAACAAACAAACAGATAGTTTCAAATTGTGTGCCTGTGTACCAACTACAAAAAAAAGTTCCTTAGGAAAATAAAATAATGGTTCCCACTCCAATAACCTAACAGGAAAAATAGCTTACAAGCACACAATTTAAAATGATTGATCCAATGAACAGGCTAAAATATGAATTTTAACCTTTTCATTGTTCATTATAAAAGGAAAAAAAAAGCTTAAAAACTGGTTCCCAATGTATTGTCACTGGAAAGACCCTGGCTGTATAGAAATGCTAATCAGCCTGGAATGACACTGCAGCCCCAGCAACAGAGCATTCCACACAGCCTGCCAGTTACACCTGGGAGCAAAACCTACAAACACTAGGCTGGCACTAGTTACTAAATATGCGCAATCTGTAAAATATAGCACAGTCATAAAAAAAATACTAAATTTACACTTTAATGGAAATCAGGGATATCCGAAACCCTGTCCATGCCAGCTTCGCAGTTCAGGTCTTTTAACTAAAAAACCAAAAACAAAAATGAATTTAGATCTTTGATAACCTGACTGCTTTCATCAAATTAATCTTTGAGGCTTATCCTAAACGCGTGCACATAAAAAAAAAAAAAAAAAAACCCAACACAAAAAAGCCCACGTTAAGGTCCTCAAAACCTAATGGGAAAATCAAAGCGTTAATCGGAGACTTAGCCGGAGTTTTATCCAATGGACCTAAAAGACAAAACACATAGAATTAATAACACCTAACTGGGTGCCTCTCTATAACCTTTTGTCTAAGCCTTGGCTCATCCGACATTCTTCTGTTCCCCGACATACTTACCTCTTCACTTATGGCCATAACCTGTTGTATCAGGGAGCTCATATCACTCCTCAACTGCAGATTTTCTGCCATAAGGTATTCATTTCTGGCTCTTAACCATTTTACTGGGACACACTTTACAGGTTTGCTTTGACTATAATGTTCCCTAGCAAATTTCTTATGGTTAAAGCTCCCTGTTCCAAATCTAGCAGAATACACCAATGTCTGCCTTTTGTGGGTTCTATAGTTCTGGGCTTTATTACTACACATTGATTTTGCAGAGGGGCAGAGCCTGGAAATGTGATCCGCTTGGCCACAAGAGTGACACTTCACACTTCTAGCTCTCTTTACATTGTCTCTGCACGGTACAGCAGAGTTAATTATTCTAGGCATTGCTTTTTGTAATGGGGGCCTTGAGACTGCCACTGGAGCTTGTGTGACTGCACTAACCTTTGGGGCTACCTTTGGGTAATTTTCACTCATACAATTACCCTGCACCCCCGAGTCTATATGCTTATTTGGTGAAGATCCACATGAAACCTCCTCAGCAGCACTAGGAAAGACATCATCCTGTCTCCTGATATCCACAGACACAAGTTCAACTTCTTTTTCTGTGACTATCAGCTTTTCTGACATCATCTGATTGTTTCTGCGCAATTCTCTGCTCTCAGCTCTCAGCTGCTCCACAATTGCGCCCAAACTTTCAGTAGATGCCCTCATGGCTCCTAGCGCTTTATCCAGGGAGTTTACCTCCTCTTTGAGGCTTTCATTTTGTATTTTCACCAAAACAAACTCCTTTGCAATCCAAACTGCCCCATAAATCAAAAAGCGTTTGCCCTCAGATTTGGAGATTTGCTTAGCAGCAATGCATTTAGACACATAATCCTGGGCTTCAGCCCATGGGTTACTGGATCCCTGCATTGCTCTAATAATCCCCTCTGCATTCTTTACCTTGTTAATCTTTTTTACAAGACCCTCCATGACTATACAATAAGGCACTTCAAATCAATTGCAACACTTATATGCTATAGTTACCAATAGCAACAGCGGTCTGTGAACTATAGAAATTGAATTGCACAATGTATTATATACCACAATACACTCAATATTCACCACAACACAGTGCTCTGCAAATACACAAGATGCCTCGTGCCTGGCTTAGCCAAACTGTAAACAATAATAATAATAATAATAATATTATAAATAGTATCTCCTGGCTGGCGCAAGCCAAACTGTAAACAATAGAACCTCTCCTGCCTGCCGCTCGGCCAAATGTAAACAAGTGGATATTAATATTAATAACTAGATATTATATCAATATCTAGATATTAATTTATAACTCTAAATCTCCTGCCTGGGTCGCCACTTGTAGACAATATTATAACTAGATATTAATAATATTGTGTATATATTTATATCCTGCCCGGCTCGACTAAAATAGGCAACACATATACCAATATTGTCAATATCTGGCCAATGATCACGCAATGGATACACGCATAAGACTATAAGACTGTAGTTCTTTTGACTTCTGGTATATGCAAGAGACACTGAGACACGCAGTAAATAAAGAGATATATTGTTGACTAAATAACACAATGATGCAATCAAATCTCAAATCAAACACAATACATGAGACTGGCATACAGTTATGAGACAGGCATACATATATACAGGGAAAGACACATTACCCTCCTGATACGGCACTCACAAGCTTCCCCTGTGCAAGCAGTCTCCCGTCCACCTCGTTCTGTCTCCTTTCCTTCTGCCCCCCCCTCAATTATACCTCCCTGCCCTTTTGATCTCCAGTCCTGCTGACCTCCACCCCCCCTTGGGCTTGACCCACCGGTTATGCAAAAGAGGGTGCATCCCGGAAATTCCCAGAAGACGTTTGTATATTTTATGGTGTGGTCACAGAATGTTGATATTATCTAGTGCCCTCTCAGATGTCTTTTGTTCTATTTTCTGGTTTTGGAATGCAGATATTATCTAGCTTGGAAAACGTGCCTTAGGCCTTCCCACTTCATGTCATGCCATGCTGTATATTCAAATATATATATATATATATATATATATATATATATATATATATATACCATTATTAACAATATTGATTTTCCATAAAGGCCCATTATTTACAGTTATATGGTCTTAAACAGAGGCTGCTGTAGTCACAGAATGGGATGCCCTGGCAGGGTCCAGAAGTACTATGGCCAGCAAAAGTGTCTTTATCAGGCCTAATTTCAATTATAATAAGTGCAAATGGTTATATGGTCTTAAACAGAGGCTGCTGTAGTCACAGAATGGGAGGCCCTGGCAGGGTCCAGATGTACTATGCCGAGCAAAAGTGTCTTTATCAGGCTAATTTCAAATATAATAAGAGCAAATGGTTATATGGTCTTAAACAGAGGCTGCTGTAGTCACAGAATGGGATGCCCTGGCAGGGTCCAGAAGTACTATGCCCAGCAAAAGTGTCTTTATCAGGCTAATTTCAAATATAATAAGAGCAAATGGTTATATGGTCTTAAACAGAGGCTGCTGTAGTCACAGAATGGGATGCCCTGGCAGGGTCCAGAAGTACTATGCCGAGCAAAAGTGTCTTTATCAGGCTAATTTCAAATATAATAAGAGCAAATGGTTATATGGTCTTAAACAGAGGCTGCTGTAGTCACAGAATGGGATGCCCTGGCAGGGTCCAGAAGTACTATGCCCAGCAAAAGTGTCTTTATCAGGCTAATTTCAAATATAATAAGAGCAAATGGTTATATGGTCTTAAACAGAGGCTGCTGTAGTCACAGAATGGGATGCCCTGGCAGGGTCCAGAAGTACTATGCCCAGCAAAAGTGTCTTTATCAGGCTAATTTCAAATATAATAAGAGCAAATGGTTATATGGTCTTAAACAGAGGCTGCTGTAGTCACAGAATGGGATGCCCTGGCAGGGTCCAGAAGTACTATGCCCAGCAAAAGTGTCTTTATCAGGCCTAATTTCAATTATAATAGGTGCAAATGGTTATATGGTCTTAAACAGAGGCTGCTGTAGTCACAGAATGGGATGCCCTGGCAGGGTCCAGAAGTACTATGCCCAGCAAAAGTGTCTTTATCAGGCTAATTTCAAATATAATAAGAGCAAATGGTTATATGGTCTTAAACAGAGGCTGCTGTAGTCACAGAATGGGATGCCCTGGCAGGGTCCAGAAGTACTATGCCCAGCAAAAGTGTCTTTATCAGGCTAATTTCAAATATAATAAGAGCAAATGGTTATATGGTCTTAAACAGAGGCTGCTGTAGTCACAGAATGGGATGCCCTGGCAGGGTCCAGAAGTACTATGCCCAGCAAAAGTGTCTTTATCAGGCTAATTTCAAATATAATAAGAGCAAATGGTTATATGGTCTTAAACAGAGGCTGCTGTAGTCACAGAATGGGATGCCCTGGCAGGGTCCAGAAGTACTATGCCCAGCAAAAGTGTCTTTATCAGGCTAATTTCAAATATAATAAGAGCAAATGGTTATATGGTCTTAAACAGAGGCTGCTGTAGTCACAGAATGGGATGCCCTGGCAGGGTCCAGAAGTACTATGCCGAGCAAAAGTGTCTTTATCAGGCTAATTTCAAATATAATAAGAGCAAATGGTTATATGGTCTTAAACAGAGGCTGCTGTAGTCACAGAATGGGATGCCCTGGCAGGGTCCAGAAGTACTATGCCGAGCAAAAGTGTCTTTATCAGGCTAATTTCAAATATAATAAGAGCAAATGGTTATATGGTCTTAAACAGAGGCTGCTGTAGTCACAGAATGGGATGCCCTGGCAGGGTCCAGAAGTACTATGCCGAGCAAAAGTGTCTTTATCAGGCTAATTTCAAATATAATAAGAGCAAATGGTTATATGGTCTTAAACAGAGGCTGCTGTAGTCACAGAATGGGATGCCCTGGCAGGGTCCAGAAGTACTATGCCGAGCAAAAGTGTCTTTATCAGGCTAATTTCAAATATAATAAGAGCAAATGGTTATATGGTCTTAAACAGAGGCTGCTGTAGTCACAGAATGGGATGCCCTGGCAGGGTCCAGAAGTACTATGCCCAGCAAAAGTGTCTTTATCAGGCTAATTTCAAATATAATAAGAGCAAATGGTTATATGGTCTTAAACAGAGGCTGCTGTAGTCACAGAATGGGATGCCCTGGCAGGGTCCAGAAGTACTATGCCGAGCAAAAGTGTCTTTATCAGGCTAATTTCAAATATAATAAGAGCAAATGGTTATATGGTCTTAAACAGAGGCTGCTGTAGTCACAGAATGGGATGCCCTGGCAGGGTCCAGAAGTACTATGCCGAGCAAAAGTGTCTTTATCAGGCTAATTTCAAATATAATAAGAGCAAATGGTTATATGGTCTTAAACAGAGGCTGCTGTAGTCACAGAATGGGATGCCCTGGCAGGGTCCAGAAGTACTATGCCCAGCAAAAGTGTCTTTATCAGGCTAATTTCAATTATAATAAGAGCAAATGGTTATATGGTCTTAAACAGAGGCTGGTGTAGTCACAGAATGGGATGCCTCACAGCAGACTTAAGATCAGTTCAGTATATATGCACAGTTAGTTAGTATAAGCAGCCTGAAAACGCTAACAAAGCCTGTCAGGCTGGATGAAAAAAAAAAAAAAAACTCCCTGTGACAGGCTGACAGCCTCCGATTTTTCTACCTTTCCCTGTTTTTCGCTGACTTTCTGTCTGTCTCCTGTCTGTCTCCTGCCTGTCTCCAGCCTGTCCCTGTCTGTCCCTGCCTGTCTAACTGCGTCACTCCCTCAGCTACACAACGTTCTGTCTCTCACGAATGCAATAGAGAAATGAGGCAGGAAAGCAAGATGGCCGGCCTTAAATAGCGCTGTGACGTCACCGGGCTTGCTGGCTGCTGATAGGCTGCATGTGACTGTCCCAGCTTGCACTGGCGCGGGGTTGATGTCTGGACATGTCCCGTCCGCCATCTTAGAATGCCTGTAATGTAAATGAATGGATGTTAAAGGAAAACTTCGAGCGATCGAATCGCGGGGAAATTCGGATTCGATCCGAATCGAATTTTTCCTGAAATTCGGATCGAATCCGGGTTCGTCCGGATCGATTCGCTCATCCCTAGTAGGGACGTAAGATGAGCATAGATCATAGAGATAAGGCCTGGTGTCGGTGTCCCCCGAATGCACACCCTCTCAAAGGTTGTTTTATCTACCCCGTGGGCTTTGTTTTTTAGTAGGGGAGCTAGCCAATGCTGGATCTGGACATATCTGAAGCATTCGGCGGCAGGTGCCTCCTCTTTCGACACCAAAGTCGGCCAAAGAATTAATTCCTCCCGATCTAGTAGATGATACACTTTATCAATACCTTTCCGCTTCCACCACGCAAATGCCTCAGAGCTCTCCATCCCCGGAGGGAACCAGGGGTTTTTAAATAGACGCATTGCTGGGAGATGCGGTGAAATCAGCTTCCCCGAGTATTTCACTCCATCCCACACACGGAGGGATTGGCCTAAGATTGGACATGTAATGCGGGGTCTATGCTGTGGTGGGATCCAAATCAAGCTGTCTATGGGGTCGGGATCGCATGCCATGGCTTCTAAGGAGACCCAGAGAGGAATTTCCACCTCGAGATGTAAGCTGTGTAACTGCGCGATTTGTGCGGCCATATAGTATCTGTTCACGCACGGAACTCCCAGCCCTCCTTCTGTCCTATGCCTAAACATAGTAGTTTTAGCTACCCTCGGCCTAGTACTTCCCCAGACAAACCTCATTATGCTGTTCTGCATACTTCTAATCTGGTGCGAGGGGATTTGAACAGGAAGCGTCCGAAAATGATAAAGCATCTTGGGTAATAGGGTCATTTTTACCGCATTTATTCTTCCTATCCACGAGATCCCATGACCCTGCCAAGAGTCAAGCATAGCTTTCAATGAGCGAAAGAGGGGGGGGGGTAGTTGGCCTGGTATAGAGTATGATAGTGAGGGGGGACCTTAACCCCTAGATATGATAGTGTCCCCGGGGCCCATCAGAAGGGAAAGCTGGATTGGAGCGATCTCACCATCTGGGGAGGGATATTTAGATTTAGCCCCATAGATTTCTCTTTGTTGACTTTAAGGCCTGAGATTTGCGAAAAGTCGTCTAGGAGGTGGAGGGCATTGGGCAGCGAGATATGTGGTCGCGAGAGGACTAGCAGTATGTCATCTGCGAAAAGGCATGCTTTGTGGTGGTACCCCGCTAACTCTAATCCTGTTATATCTGGGTGTGTTCTGATTGCAATTGCTAGTGGCTCCAAAGCTAGCACGAATAACACTGAAGAGAGTGGGCACCCTTGCCGTGTGCCTCTGCTGACTGGGAATGACTCAGAGAGATGGCCCCCATAAGTGTTTTCTAAAGTTTTTTGCACACCCCCTTTTGGACTGCTTTGAAATATCCCCAGAAGTTACCTGTGTCCCTTGGAACATAGTATCTGCCCATTGAGGCTGCAGTTTTTGTTTTGATTCATAATTGTTTTGCATGTAGTTGTTAGTTCCTTCTAGTGAATCCTTTTTATGCTATTTACATACCGTACATGGGAGGAGTTAACACTTTTTTTAGTGTGTCTCCCTGTACAGCTACATGCTAACCCCAGAAGTTACCTGTGTCCTCAAAATCAAGGGAAACCAATTCTATAGTGAGTAACTAAAATCTTTTGAAGTTCCAGTGAGGTCACAGGCCTCACCCTGTTGGTGGCTGTATTATGTCTTTTGTTGCCCCAGCTTTGTTTTTGGAATTGATGCTGCACCTGTGGATGGTTATCTTGAATTAGTACTTGTTGATAAAACAAATTCATCATTGCTAGAGACAGAGCCCAATATCCAGAGGTGTTCCTATTCTGTACTGACGTCTATTTTCCTAGATGGCTGAACAAACCAAGGTTCAAATAAGTAAGAGGAGCTCCTGTGTCCTCCCTGAAACTTTTACAAAATAGTTTTAGGATGACTTACCTGAATTAAAAGTAATCAGTGTCTGGCTTTCAGGATTCAGAATCCTTGGGTGATGTAGTGCACCATAAAACTTCCAGACTCACCCCTACCCTGATGTGTGTAGGTAGAATCACATTTTTATGTATTTTGTTGTTTTATGTATAAACGTGTGGCTTTATAAATCAGAATGGTATTATGTCTAAAGAAGTAGCCTGAAAAGCTTGCATTTTTAAATGTTTATTTAGCCAACTACTTAAACTTCAGTTTTTTTTGCTTACACTAATAGCTAACACGGTACAACAGCTTGTACTTTGAAGAATAATAATAGTTAAAATATGCTGTTCTGGATTGCAGTCCTCTGTAACCTGCTGACTCCCTTCTGTTAAATACAATAAAGCAAATAAAGGAATATAAGACTATGTACAAAATGTAATCTAATGGATAAATCAATGATTGTTTAGCGTATTTTGTGTGTTGCAAATAACATTGATATTTTAAATAGAAACCTTTATGTATTTTTGTGTCAGCCTGCACAGACATCTTGTAGAACATCTGAATGCAGAGATTGCACTGCATACCATTGCAGATGGTAACATTGCACTGGAGTGGATACGATCGACATTCTTATACATCAGGTCCCTCAAGAATCCTTCACACTATGGTACCTGTTTAAGTACAATATTTCACAATAAACACAAAAGCAGATGCAGCAGGTTACCTCTTTTTAGTTTAGAATTATACCAATAGATATTTAGATTCGATGAGAGAAGCAAGGATTCTGATTCAGTGTGGTCAGACGTGCATCCTAGGGCTACAGCGAGATGTGGTCAGATGTGGATCAGGGTCACCAAACTGAGGTAAAGGGCTGGAGCCCAGAAATCTGACAATACAGTCAGTGCTGTTTGGTTCCTTGAGGCAGCTTTTTACTTAGTCACCTACAATCATCTGGGACACTAAAGTTGAAAAAGCCAGTCACAGGAAAAAGTACTTTCAGTGACAGATGTTGAAGGTGGTTGTGCGACAAATGCTGCCACCAACAGCAGCACTGACTCAGAAGCTGTGTGGGAGCAGTAATCGGTCAGTATCTGGTTGAGAAATTCCTTTTCTAATCCAAATGAAACTTGACTACCTTCATTACATATAACACATGCAAAGCCCTCTAGAACAAGAGGGATTTGGAGTATGATGATAAGGTAATCACCTCATTAATATAAATACTGAAAACTAAGACCAAATGTGCAATAAAATCAAATTTCTTATTTAGTTAAAAGGTACAGTACAATGAGTTGTGTGACAAGGCCATTCATTTAGAAACCCCTAGCAGCAGTAAGGACATTAGGAAAAGGAATTCTCTGGGACAGCGGCAACTGACTGGCCCCACCTTCACCTTGTGAAGGGCTAATTTGCATCAAGGCACACTAGCCACCAGAAGATTCCCTATACGGTCCACAAATGTATCAACCTTCCAGTAGTGGCAGGATATTAACAGATCTTAGTCTGCCACAACAGCAGCCTATTATTGTAACACCTCAATGGCCCGCTTTCCTTGACAGATTTGTCTGCTAAGTCTGCAGTCATGTTCTTGACACCCTATTAGGTGGACCACTGAAAGGAGAGATGCATTACTCTGTGCCCATTAATGGATCTAAATCTCCTCTGCCATCGCAACCATGAAACGGGCCCCCCCATGGTTGACACGGTGTATCAGAGCCCTTACTGGCTGGCCCCTCAGCTCCGTGTCTAGTACTGGACAGTAAAAATCACCCTGAAATTCAGGACATAGATGGACAGCTAAACCTGTGGTACTGCTTCTGGTCTTTAAACCTCCCCCACACTCTTCAGGCATTTAAGCACAATAGGAGAGCTGTCCGTGTCCAGCCACTATCAGACCGAACATTCTTACATGCCTGAGAGAGAAGTCCATTTTTCCCTACATCCAGTCCAGGTCATCCCAATATCCTTACAGATGGGTGTTCGCCCCTAGGGGGCGCCCGACTGCAATATCAAAGATGTAGCTCCTCCTGGCCCCCTATAAAGGCAGGTGTCCCTCTATCATTCCCCAGCTGTTCATCTTGCAGTCTTGGCTGCAGAAGATTATTGGCACTCTCTCTCAGTTATTGGCAGCAGAGCGGGGCCACCTAGGCCGTCGGCCGCTGCGGACTCTATTTCCACGGATCCCTTGTGACCCGCTACTGCCTCCCAGCCTCTGGCTGCTACAGGATCTGTGACGGTAGGGTGAACCCCGGGGCCTGTGGCGTTCGGCAGAGCTTGAGCTCTGTGCCGCAGACTTTATATTAAAAGGTAGCCGGCCGCAGGCTAATGGTGAGCCTGAGGGGGAACCACTGTGTGTACTGTATTGTCCCTCCCTGCCCACAAGCTTTATTGGTGTCTTGGCTGTTTTTTGTACTTGTGTTTCACTGTGCTGGCTCAGGCTGGCCTGGGCGAGGAGTGGTCTGGCTGCACTCACCTCCCTGCGCTCCCTCATCTGTCTCCTGGGACGCGGGCTTCTGGCCGGCGCGTCCTGCTGACCTGCCGCAGCGCCACCTGTGCTGCGCTGTCTAGGAGAGACGGGGGGTGGAGAGCGCTGCTTGTACGGCGAGCCTCTGCCACCGCCGCCATTTTGCGTCAGCAGTTCTGAGGGGGCGGGCGTCTTCTTGCCCTCAGCCCCACGTGTGTCTGACGCGTCGCAGAGCTGCTGCTGCTGTTGGGGACAAGCTTGGGCCTTCTGTCTGCGGACGCTGCTGGACCCTATTGTCGGTGTTGTGAGTCCCTCTTTTTACTGCATTGCCTTTTGTCTATTTTATTGTGCCAAGGCTGATCAGGGGGGCTCTTTCTCTCTTTTTTATAGATCGTGGGCTAAGGTTGAGGGTTGTGGTTCCTCCCGGTCCCCCCTTTTAATAAGAGGGATCATGTTTTAGGCTTAGGCCAGTAGTGTCTTGTAGCCTTTATTGAATTTTATTATCTTGTCTCCGTTATCACCATCCAATGGAGGCATCAGGGGAGAGTGAGCTGGGGGCCCCATTTGGACAGGACAGCCTCTGCCCCTTGTGCAGTAGGAATCCTCTGGGCGGATTCAGCACTGTTTGCACCACATGCGCTAGAGGCATTATTTTGGACCGTGAGCGGGCGGTCGCCTCTGACCCTAGCCCTGTATTGCCATCGACCTCTCCGGACCCTCCGCTGCTGCATTCAGCCCCTAGTGAAGAGGGAGCCAGCAAGGGGTCCCATGCTGACTTTGCGCATAGGCTGGCCAATCTCGAGAGACGGATCTCGTTGTCGGCCCCTAAGAAGGCCTCAAGTAAGAAGCGGCATCTGGAGCCCATTTACTCGGATGATGATGATCTTTTTGGTGGTCTGGGCTTTGTGGAGGAAGGTGAGTTGCCAGATGAATCACGATCCACGGTGGATTATTCTGCGGGCGATGACAGTATGTCTGGCTCTTCCTCGGACGAGGATGCGTGGCTCCCGGATGAAATTGCTTTCCTCAGTGTTTCATACACTACACATTGTCCCCCCCCCCCCCCCCCCCCCAGAGAGGCTAACAGGAAGCAGGGTGATTTGTTTAGGCCTGAGAGGCAAAGGCGGGTCTTCCCGGAGCTGGCCCACTTTTATAACATGATCCTTAAGGAGTGGGAAAGGCCTAACAAGTTACTGTCGGTTCCTAAGGGCCTGGATAAGCAGTATCCCTTCCCTGATGAGCTGTTCGGCTATGGTCTCACCCTCCCGAGGTGGATCCCCCATGTCGGGGCTGTCCAACGCTACTGTTATGCCGTCACCTGACAATGCTTCCTTACAAGCGCATGGATCAGCTGACAAGCGCATAGATCAGCTGGTCTTCCATGAGTTCACCTTTGCTGGTGCCCTTTTTCGCCCTGTGTGCGCCTCGGCGATTGTCTCCCTAGCTAACAGAAGGAAGGTGAGACACCTTGTGGATAGAGCTAAGGCTCGCAGGCAGGCTGATGAGTATAAGGACCTCAAGGCCTGCTTGGATTTCATTGGCTTTGTTGTTACTGCTATGGACGATGTGGTCCGGCTCGGTGCCAGGATTTCGTCTTTGCTTGTTGCTCTCTGCCGCTCGCTCTGGCTGCGACAATGGTCGGCTGATGCGGCTTCCAAGAAGTCTCTCACGAGTATCCCTTTTGTGGGGAACAGGCTGTTCGGGGAGCGCCTGGACCTTTTGGTCAAGGATGGTAGACTCCCTCAGAGAAGGAAGCCTGCTCTGTCCTTTCGGAACCCCTCTTCCTATCGTTCCTTTCGAGGAGGAAGAGGTTCTTCATTTCCAGGTGTCCGCAGAGATACCTGGAGCAAAGGTAGGTCCCGCGGCTGACCTAACCCCTCCTGGGGAGCTAAATCCAAGCCCTCTCAGGCATGAGGGGGCGCCCCACCCATCTGGGTGGGGGGACGGCTTCTGATGTTTGCTCAGATCTGGAGGCGGCACGTCTCGGATCGGTGGATTCAGGAGGTAGTGTCCTCCGGTTACAAGATAGAGCTCGCAGCCAGGCCGCCCACAAAATTTCTCTGTTTAATGATATCCCGAAACCCGCTAAAGGCACAAGCCTTGAGAACGGCTGTGCAACACCTCCTGCAGATAGGTGTGATTTGCCCTGTACCTCGGCAGGAACAGGGTCAGGGATTTTACTCCAACCTGTTCACGGTTCCCAAGAAGGACGGAAGACCAATCCTGGGCCTGAAGGGTCTCAACAGGTTTGTAAGAGTCAGACATTTCTGCATGGAAACATTATGGTCGGCGGTGAGGTCGCCCGGCGACTTCATGACCACGGTGGACATCAGGGATGCTTATCTGCACATCATGATTTTCCAGGGACATCAGAAGTTCCTGAGGTTTGCTCTGGAGGATCAACATTACAAGTTTGTAGCACTTCCATTCGGGATATCCTCAGCCCCCCATGTGTTCACCAAGGTGCTAGCGGGCATCATGGCTATCCTGAGGAGCCAGGGCATTTGGATGACTTGCTGATTGCGGCCCAGTCTCTTCAGAAGGCCGAGAGCGATACTCAGACGGTGCTGTCAACCCTGGAGGCCTTCGGCTGGGTAATCAATTATCCCAAGTCCTTTGTCACTCCCGCAACAGTGCGATCCTTCCTGGGAATGGCGATAGACACCGCTCAGGTCAAGGTTTTCTTGCCACAGCAGAAGGTTTTGGGTCTCCAGACGCAGGCGCAGGCCTTGCTGTCTTGTCAGCAGCCGTCGGTACGTCTGGGAATGAGATTGGTGGGCCTAATGGTGCCCTGCTTCGAGACGGTGCCCTTCGCCCAATTTCACATGAGACCTCTTCAGTTGAACCTCCTGTCCGGCTGGAATCGGACTCAGGAGTCCTTGGAACACAGTTTTTCTTGTCCCCCCTGGCCAGGCCGTCCCTCTTGTGGTGGTT
This sequence comes from Gastrophryne carolinensis, assembly GCA_027917425.1. NCBI lineage: Eukaryota > Metazoa > Chordata > Amphibia > Anura > Microhylidae > Gastrophryne > Gastrophryne carolinensis. Next base: position 470,110,661 of record CM051235.1, read on the forward strand.
GGACTCCCGGAACCTGCTGGTGGGCAAGTCTTTTCTGACTCCCCATTGGGAGATAGTTACCACGGATGCCAGTCTGACAGGCTGGGGAGGCGTTTGGCAGACCCAGAAGATCCAGGGTCAGTGGGGTCCGCAGGAGAACCGCTTGCCTATAAATCTCTTGGAGCTGAGAGCGATCCGGTTGGTGCTTCTACGCTCGACCTATTTAAGGGGTTGTGCGATCCAGGTTCGCTCGGACAATCAGACGGCTGTCGCCTACATCAATCACCAGGGCGGGACTCAGAGCAAGAGAGCCCTCAAGGAGGTGACCCAGATTCTGACTTGGGCAGAGGAGAATGTTCCCTGCATCTCAGTGGTCTACATTCCCTGGGTGGAAAACCAGGAGGCAGACTCCCTGAGCAGGAGCGCCTCACGCTTGGGGGAATGGTCTCTCAGCAGCAGGACCTTTCACGCTCTGTGTCTCCGCTGGGGTTAGCCGGACGTGGACCTGTTTGCGTCCAGACACAATCACAAGCTTCCAAGGTTTGTCTCCCTCTCAAGATATCCTCTGGCCATTGCAACAGGCGCTCTGGCGATTCCTTGGACGGAGTTCAAATTTCTGCATGCATTCCTTCCGTTTCCACTCCTGGGCAGAGTGCTGCGCAAGATAGCCCAGAAAGGGGTACCAACCATCCTGGTGGCTCCTCGCTGGCCGAGAAGGAGTTGGTTTGTGGACATAAGGCTCGATTCAGAGAGACAAAAAAATACTTCCGTTTTAGTGCCGATCTGTTTTTTTTTTTTTTAATTTTTCCGCTCTCATATGAGTGTGCGAGCGATTCTATGCGTGCATTGCAATCCTTCTGTAAAGTTTCCGTTCGTTCGTACGGCAGATTACGAATACGAGGATGTCATTTTCCAGCGTGACTTTTCCGTTTCATTTTCACATGTTACAACATAGGCTTTAGTTTTTGCCCTTTTCCCATCGTATCCTCCCACGAATCCTTTACGTTTCCCGTTAGTTTCTGTTTCCCTTTTTCAATAAATAATCGTCCAGACGGAAATTCTTACGATCTTGCGCCTGCACACTACAAACTGAACTCATTAAAGTGCTCGCCTACATATTTGCCACCCTCACTTCTACTACAATGTTTAGCTAAATCACTTAGCACTATCCTCCATCTTCCCTTTTGGACCCTTAAAGCTCACCCAAACCACTTCTCGGTTAGGTTCTTCTTCCATTTTAGCCCCCTAAAACTTACCCAAATCACTTCTCGGTCATGTGAATATTCATCTTTAAATATTTCTGGGCCCATTAGTTTTATGTTAATGTATTTTGTAAATGAAATTACACTGTAACATTTTTTTTTATTCCATCATAAAATATAAAATTTTTTAAAATTGTGAAAATTTCAAATTTTTACAACTATAAAAAACAAAATACATAGCAATGGCAGGCCACAGAACATTATTCTTCATCTGTGGTCCCCAACGAGTTGCGCAGCTCCTGCATCTCGCCCACCAACTGAAGGACCCTGACACTCTGGGTCCCTGTTAAAAAAATGTAAATGAAAATATTGGTATAACCTTGTTGGGGTCATACTGCAGTTCCCCCCCCCCCCCCCCGTATGGTCCAAACACCTAAATCTGGACTTCAAAAGCCAGAGGGCCCTTGCCACCACGGCCCGGGTTTTGCATAGTGCACAATTAGAGAACCCCTGGCCCGCATTCTGCAGGCAAAGAACAGGCATCAGGAGCAAGGACAGGAGTGGATATCCAGAATCCCCTGAAATACACATTCTAAGCTACAATATTGTTTAACATGTCATCAAGGGCGAAAAACAGCCATAGGTTAAGACATGAGTCATCAACTATATTCATTGCCATACAGTGAAAATGGATTGATGGAATGTGAGCAAACTTACCCAGGAGCCATCCACCAGATAATTCTCCAGACTCAAACTGACGAAATAAGTCGGAGCTCTGCAATATATAAGCATTATGGGACGACCCTGGATGCCCTGCAAGAACACTGAGGAATCGCATAGCTGGACCAAACACTGCTTGTATGTTGTGGGAGTGGCACATCTTGCGGTTCCTGCAACAAATATAAAATAATTACACAAAGCAAAGGTAACCAACTAAAACAGTAACTCCTACAACAAATTAAGATTCAAGTTCAACAATCCAAATATAATTCACAAAGGACATAAGTCTCAAAAAATATAGCAATTATATGGATGTGTGGGAAAATAAAGGTTTACATGCTAAGGATTAATTAAGGTCAGCATTAAAATGCTTCGATAAGGCATACATCAAATGTATTGAATTAGGTATGCATTGCTATACAATTTATGGCATTATTACGAACGAAAAATATCAGATTTTGTTTGGAAAATGATCCGAACTAACGGAAATGTTCCGATTTGCTTTCGTTCATCGAAAGCGCATATACTATAGTATACATATACTATAAGATAACAACATTGCAACATTGCCTGGCCAGAACTTATATATCTAAAACAGAGAGAAAAGCTCTAGAAGTCATTTAGCTGATTTTGACAGTTTTCCCTTCATGTTGGCTCTACTGCAGAATCTTTCACTTTACCATTTTCTCTTTCATATTCTTATTTTTCATTTTTCCATATGATCTTTCTTTCAGCTTTTGTGTTTTGAGCAAAGCCCAACCCAGGATTTTCACTATCTGGAGTTTTGTTTTGTGCCCCTAGGGGCCTTGGGATGCACTGATATGTGAAATCCCCAAGTTTGCCTGTGAAAACGTACCTTTCCCTTTTCCCACAGCGCATGCGCGGGCTCTCATCCAATCAGCTCTGTTTGCACACAGATGGGGAGCCTGAGCAGTAACCTTCCTGGCCGCCCGGCCTGTCTAAATGACTATCTGCGTGAGTGCACCATAAAAATGGGGGGATCTGTGGTTATCCAGGGGTTGTTTCACACAGTGGGCATCCTGATTTAGAATGCCCAAGGGGCAAGGTCAATGGCCGGGTCTTATAGACTTCAGGGTCGGCCACTCAGTGTTTTGTTCCACTTTAATACCTTTAGATTTTCCTGCACAGTTATTCAAAGAAGAATTTCAGTCATTTTCAGTCAGTTTAGTTTATTTTGTATAGATTTTACACATTTGAGTCACCTGGTCTCATAACAAAAGCATCACCTCACACACACACAGCCATTACCACTGATTACAGTGTCAGCCTCTGAGGTAAAGTGTTGCTAGGAGACCAGTGGGCTAAATAAAGCAGCTCACTAAATACAACGCAGCAGATCCCCCTATTCGGCAAATGGACTGTGCCATTGTAATTATACAATTTAAAAGAAAGGCATATATTTTTTCCTTTTTCTATCGCCAGATTTTTTATACACAAGTTAGAAGCTATTGTGTGGCTATTTAATTATTTATCTTTTTTAATGCAAATTTCGCGATACTGTTCCTTTAATGAGGAAGTTGTCTTACCTTCCTTGTGTCCAGCACCAACTAATTCCAAAGAAAGGACCCTCCAGGCCTTGGATGTGGTCAGAGGCATAATGTACTACCTGGCTGCGACTGAATCCTTCAGGAAATCGGATTTGCTCTTTGTCCTAACAGAGGGCTCTAGAAGAGGTTTGCCACCAGCCAAATCCAGTCTCAGTAAGTGGATCAGGTAGGTGGTGGTGCAGGCATATTCCGCCAGGGGGAAGGAACATCCCTTTCGGATCACAGCTCATTCTACCAGAGCTATTGGTGCTTCTTGGCCTTTTCAGCACCAGGCATCGGTTGAACAAGTTTGTAAGGCCGCCAATTGGTCTTCAGTTCATACTTTTACAAAGTTTTACAAGGTGGATGTCAGGGCCTCAGCTGATGCTGTAGTGAAATGAACTACATGCTGTTCCGCACCGGGGATCCCACCCAATTGGACACTGCTTTTGGATGTCCCATCTGTAAGGATATTGGGACGACCTGGACTGGATAGGAAAAATACAATTCTGTGAAACTCACCTGGTAGAATTGTTTTTGGATACATCCAGTCCAGGTCGTCCCAACCCGCCCTTGAGTTTATTATGTCCTGTTGCCTGTTATGGTGATCAACCATTTTTATTTTCATAGGACATGGTTTTGTTCACATTTTTTGCTTAGAGAGAGTACAAGCTGAAGATATGTGAAGTAACAATGCTTCTAAGGCCTCCCGGCCCTGTCCTCTTGTTGAATACTGCTTTTTAACCACTGCCTTTATAGGGGGCCGGGAGGAGCTACATCTTTGATCTTGCAGTCGGGCGCCCCCTAGGGGCGAACACCCATCTGTAAGGATATTGGGACGACCTGGACTGGATGTATCCAAAAACAATTCTACAGGTGAGTTTTACAGAATTGTATTTTTTCTATGATTTGTCAGCCTAAAGGACGGTTTCCACTGCTGAAACTGGTAATCTGTTTGCTAAAAGTACTCTGCTTTGAGGCCAGTTGGCCTGCGGCATCCAATTCCTGTCTCTTTTGTCTTCCCTACAGCACCCCTTGTACCTGGTCCTAGCATTTTTCTTACCGCCAAGCCATCCCATGTTCTGCCCCAATGCAATAGCCTCAGCATCATGGTGGGGGGACATGGCTTGTTTCTGCAGTGAAATTCACTTATTGATCGTCCAGAGAGTACATTTGGGGGTTGCTCAGTTTGAATGTCACATGCTGGTTGTTTTTTGCTCCAGTCCACCATTGTCCATTAGTGACAGCTAACAAAGATTTGCATGAACATTTAAGTTACATAGTCACATTATATAAATATGTACTGCATTTATATGTTCAACAATCTATCTGTTTTTAAAATTAATTGAACTTATTGATAAATACTTTTCAGGTTTCGAAGGAGTGTTAGATAAAATGGGAATTGAATCAAAATTGCAAGGTATGGTAAATACATATCTGCTGATATGTTACTTTGTGTTGGAGCAAATACTGGATAACCCCCTGGCACCTCTAGACGAACAGCAAACCTGCTTCAAAGGGTACAGGCGCTGGTGTCCCAGCATGGCTGAAGGCCGGCTGACTCCGAGCCAAGAAGAGAACAGCCTGGTTAACTGAATGGTAGCCACTTTAGGGTGGAGTATGATTGTGAATGAAGCATATTCTGAAAAGGAATGAATCACAATAGTGATGACCACTAGGTCCTCTACTCTAAGGCCTAGATTCACAAACAGTTGAAAAAAACTCTCATGGTAGTAAAAAATTCAATTACCGTATATACTCGAGTATAGGCCGACCCGAATATAAGCCGAGGCACCTAATTTTACCCCAAAAACCTGGAAAAAGTTATTGACCCGAGTATAAGCCGAGGCACACAACACAGCACACAATACAGCACACATACACACACAAGGCACACACAGCACACAACACAGCACACAATACAGCACACAATACAGCACACATACACACACAAGGCACACACAGCACACAACACAGCACACAACACAGCACACATACACACACAGCACACATACAATGCACACAACACACACACTCACCAGTTCAGCTCCTGCAGGATCTTCAGCGAGGCTCCTTCCAGCGACGGTGCGGGAGAGAGGACGGCGCGGGACGACGGCATGGGTCCGCAGGGCAGAAGAGCCGCCTCAGAGGCTTCAAAACTCGGCGGGGAGATCAGTACACCCAGCGCGAGGTGGGTGTACCAAGATGGCGGCCGGCGCGCTCCGCGCCGCCACGTCACGTCGCGTCACTGAGGCCCGGGCCGCCATCTTGGTACACCCACCTCGCGCTGGGTGTACTGATCTCCCCGCCGAGTTCTGAAGCCTCGGCGTCTCGTCTGCCGCCTCGGAGGCCTCGCTCAGGTAAGTCTGACTGACTGACTCGAGTATAAGCCGAGGCTGCTTTTTTCAGCCCAAAAAGTGGGCTGAAAAACTCGGCTTATACTCGAGTATATACGGTAATGAGAAACAAGTCTGAGAATTTTACTGTTAGTGAATCACCAGATAGTAAGACAATGAAAGTCAATGGCACTTTTTACTATAGTTAAAAAGTTCAATACTTTTTTCAGGAGTAAAAAAGGGCTATTGACTTTCATTGTCTACCTATCTGGTGATTCACTAACAGTGAAATTTTCAGGCTTTCATCACGTGGTCCATAATTACCACTGGACTTTTTGGTAGGCAATTCTATACATTATATATAGGTTTGTGTGGGGGGCACCTTGATAATGAAGTAATTGGCTCCATTTGTGCTAAGATTAATATATGCTTTATTTGCTTTGAGGGGCATTAATCAGCTTTGGTAAACATGCAGTAGAAAACAAGCAATACATTTTTTTGTACCTATGCTTTCATAAATAAAAATGTTTTAAACTCTGCCCAAAGTTAGTTTAGTTTGTAGTCCAAGCAGAGTCAAGAGGTAGTCAGGTGAGGCATAAGGCCTCTGGAGGAAAAACTTTTTCTATCCCCTTAAAAGTTTATACAAAAATGTTATTGCATGCATACATTATTATTTGTATATATATTATTATAATTTGTCTTCGAAAAAACAAGAAAATCAGTTTTCAGATTTGCCTGGCTCACTCTGAAAACTTGTTTTGATACACACTTTTTTCCTGTTTGCAAAATGGACCTACAATTATACTATTATGTTTCAATATTCCATATATAAAATTGACATCTTTAAAACGTTTTTCTAAAAACTTTTTTCTGTGTATAGTACTTACATTTCATCTAAACATGCAGCTGAATTGGGGTTATTATCTGTCCCAGTTATATTGCTCGAGACAAGAAACAGATACAGAACAAGAAATATTTCTAATAGTTATTTTATCCCTAGTGACAAGCATTATGGGGTTAATGTTATCCCCTCCACATCATCTTTGCTGGCCTGGATCCCCCTGCAAAGTAACTGAAGGGGTTAACGCTCGGTTAAATGGCGTGGACTGCAGGACAGAAAGTGTGGCTCTTCCCGGCCTCTATTTACTTCTGGCTGCATCTTCACAAACCAGGTTCATTCTTGCAGTTGCACTGGCCTGCGAAGGTTGCTTGGATTTACTTTATTTTTAATAAGGTTTTTTTTTTACCTAGGAAGCGGGGGAATTAACCCTGTCTGTCTTCCAGTCTTCTTAGTTTTTGTTTAAAGTTGTCACTTTAGGAGCACTATCGCGAAAAAATAGCCCAACGATTAAAATCCATATAAATATGCAGGATGGTGGGAGGACAGATCACTTATACACCCAACATCAAGAAATATCTAGCCAGGCTTGTTTCTTTTATTTTAATGGAGGGAAAAGGTCAGCCGGGGTGACAGGCTCTGTCACCCCTCATAGACTAAACCTGTCACCCCTAGATTTTGTTCCTACCATGTGAGAATAAACCACAAGCTTGGCAGAAGTTTTATTCAGTTTGGGTGTATAAGTGATTCCCCTTCTCATTAATCGATATGTTTATATGGATTTTTAACATTACACAATTTCGCGATAGTGCTCCTTTAACCCTTTAAGTGCCAGCCTACCTGCAGCTTTTGTCACCCTCTGTTGCCAGACCATGTTTCACTATTTTGCGCTACACGCGTTCAACTGTGATTTTTGAAAGGATTTCCAGGGATTTCCCAGGAAAATTATATATTGTTTTTTTCAAGAGAGTCTGGGCTTCAACGTGAAATCTCTTGTTTGGCCTTTTTTTAGTGTATTCTCAATACTTTTTGGTGAAATATGTGCAAAAAAAATCAAAAAAAAAATCAATTTTTAGCAATTTGTAGTGTTTTTTTGTAATAAAAAATGTAAGTTTGTCAATAAAATTTTATTGCGTGCGAAACCCCAATTTCTCCCAGTCACAGCGGTACCACATACCGTATGTATTGATAGACACCCTTTCCTGCCCAGGAGACTCCCCCAAACTGAAACAGAGCTTTAGGAGATTTTCAGATAAAATACAACTATGCTATGCGCACCTTGCAGTTTTTCCAGAAAAACAACCATTTACATTTAAAATACCGTGGGTTTCGTTTTCTGGAAGTAATCCCCCAATGTATTCTTTGGTTGCACAAAGTTTCCCTAAAAAAGAATAAAAAAGAAGAATCAAGCCACATTTTCTTAAAAAAAACTATATGCAAAAAAAAACAAATAACATCTCAAAAAGCAACATGCCCCGAACAGAACGATACCCAACATGCATAGGTACTGTCAAGGGAAGAGTTGGCAAACACCCCAAAGTAAAGCATGCGCATGACAGTAATTTTACTTGAAAATCTCAGCTCTGCAGACAAAATGCGCACCTTGCAATTTTTCAACCAAAACAACCCTTTACATTTGGAATATCCCCTATAAACCATATATTCCCTGAAAGTACACGTTAAGCTTTCTAAGCGTACCCAGCTTGTTGTAGTAGGATCACCTTTCTGGAAGTAATCCCTCAAAGAATTCTTAGGTTGCACAGGGTTTTCCTAAAAAAAATGAATAAAAAAACTGAATAAATAACATGTTTTCCTAAAATATAAATATGCAAACAAGAAAAAACAAGCTAAATCTGAAAGAGCAAGGTCTCCCGAGCAGAACAATACCCAACATGCATAGGTACTATTAACCCTTTTAATTGCCAACCTACTTGAAGTTTTGTCACCCTCTGTTGACAGGTCATTTTTCCCCATTCTGCGCCATGTTTAACCGTGATTTTTGCCGGAATTTCCAGGAAAATTACAGATATATATTTTGCAGCAGAGTTTAGGCTTGAACATGAAATGTCTTGTTTGTAAATTTTTTACAGTTTTTTTTATATTTTTGTGTAAAAATAAATAAATATTTTTTAGACAATTGTCTCCTTTATTTTAAATAAAGCTTTTACTTTATTAGAGAAAACCATATTGCATGTGAAAGCCCAATTTTTCCCGATTACAACGGTACCACATATGTATCGGTAGCCCCCATTCTTGCCCAGGAGACCCCCCGAACTGAAAATAGCACTTTATAACATTTACAAATAAAATACTGCTATCCACACTATAAACATTAATTAAAAAAAAATGACATAGGGCCCCCCCTCCATTTTTTGGGGAATTTTAAGGGTTAAAAACCCTTAAAAAAAAAAAAAAAAAATGAAATGGGGTCCCCCTTACCCAGCATTACCAGCCCGGGACCAGCTATGGGGGCTTGTAGGAACAGAGTGGAGGGGCCAGCTTTTGTGGCCCCCCACCCTGAACTGGTATATGGGGTCTCATGGACCCCTTACCAGTTCACAAGGGGTTAAGTGTAAAAAAACACACAGAAACAAGCAGAAAAAATATATATATATTTTTTTTTTAACTTTTTAATACTTACCTCCCATCCATCCCTGTGTCCCATGCTGATCAATCTGGCTTCTGCTCTCCTGCTGCAGCTGGAAGCCTTTGTTAGCTGCTGGGCGACAGAACATAAGGGGTTAATTTAAAAAAAAATGACATAGGGGTTAAAAACCCTTAGAAATCAACAAAAAAAAAAAATTAATGGGGTCCCCCTTACCCAGCATTACCAGCCCGGGACCAGCTATGGGGGCTTGTAGGAACTGTAGGAACAGCTTTTGTGGCCCCCCCCACCCTGCAGCCTACGAGCCCACATAGCCTGTGTGGGCCCGGGCTCTTCTGTCCCCCCCCCCCCGGGCTTTGGGGAGGCAGGTAATGGGGGTGCTGGGGGATAATGGCAAGTCACCCGCTGCGGCTAGCGGGTGACTTGCCATCCCCCAGCCTTGTGAACTGGTATAAGGGGTCTCATGGACCCCTTACCAGTTCATAAGGGGTTAAATGTTAAATAAAAAAGACACAGACACATAAGAAAAATAAATGATCTTTATTTTTTTTTTTTACTTTACTTACCTCCAATCCTCTGTCCCCCGGCGATCTGCGACGACAGTCTGCTCGGGTGTTTGCAAGAGAGAGCCCGGGGAAGGGGAGGGGGCGATCTCAGCCCTCTCCTCCTCCCCATCTGCTCTCCTCCAGGCACCCGAGCAGACTGAATTTTCTGTCTCGGGTGCTGGACTTAAGAGATGGCTGCTGGTGACATCACAATGATGTCCCCAGGGGGCGGGGCCAGCAGACCTGTTCCAGGAAGTGGGGGGAGAGGGCAATTTCTGCCCTCTCCTCGCCACGGAAGAGGCTGGGGGAGCGATCGGAGGCCCCCCCAGCGAAGAGGACACCCGTCGGGAGGCAGCGCGGCCTCAGATAAGTAACTGTCATTTTTATTTTTTATTTTTTTTACAGTTAGCAGCTGCTGCCGAAGCGGGGGGGGGGGGGGGGGCTATTCCGGGGGCTCTCCTGGAGCCCCGGCCGGATCCAACGAGGGGTCAGGTGAGTATTTTTATTTTTTATTTTTTTTAACTAGCAGGGGGGGGGTAATTTCAAGCAAGTAACACCTACGCGCTTGGCACTTAAGGCACGGTGGTGTTACGTGCTTGTCACTGAAAGGGTTAAGGAACAGCCAGCTGCATGTTTTTGTCTGGTGAGCCTGGGGGGCGGGGGACCTGGGGGATATATATATTTATTTCCCTTTTCTCTACCAATCCATTCCAGGCCATCAGCTCCAGTAATGAACAGATTAGGGGGGGCCTGGACTGCAAGATAGAAAGGTGTGGCTCCTCCCGGCCCTATATACTTCCAGCTGCAGTTGGACTTCCGGTTGCAGTTAGACTGGACTGCGAAGGTTCTATGGATTTTCTTTCTCCATTTTTCTAGGATTTATGCAAAAAGCGGGGATTTTACCCTGTCTGTCTTCTTCCACGCCCTTATTTCCCAGTGATCTTTGGACCCACTATGCCTCCTCAGCTATGCTATTTTATGGGATCTTGGTGGTAAGGGTAGTGCCAGGGTCTTGGGGCAGAAGTGTCACGGCACTCTGGGCTGAAGACTTTCTTTTAACAAGCAATCAGCCACAGGTTTTGGTCTGATGAACCTGCATGGGGAATCTGGATGTATTTTTTATATATCCCTCTTCTTCCTCCCACGTATTTTTTACTTTATTTTGCTTTGCTTTTTCAAATTTCTCGCTTTTTCTACGGAGTCCCGCACAGCTGTTCATTCTTATTTGGCAGCTCGGGAGGCATGCCGCTTCTTCTTCGCTGGGAAGCAAGCTGCTCTCACTTGAGTGCGGGGATTGCTGCCTCGGGACACAGGCGCTGCAACTCCCCGCCGCCTTCTGCTGCTTTGGCCAACACCGGCGCTGCTCTGGGCCCATGCCGCATCTTCACAGCTGCTGCTACAGGCCCTCACGGTATTCGGGTCCAACGCTGTCCCACTGCCTTGCCACCTGCCTCCTGCATATGGATGCGGGACCCTATTAAAGCAGCATTCCGGTCTTTGGTCATGGTGAGTGCATTTTTAATAGATGTCTTAACTTAATTTAGTCATTTATCTTATTTTAATTTAACCTTTATTTTTTGTGTTTCTGTTGTAGATTGTGGGATGAGGGATAATTTGTTGTGATTCCTCCTAGTCTGTCGGAGTAGTCACTTGTGACTATTGAGGACCTATATACCTCAGTCTTAGTCCCTTGGGGTTAATTAGACTAATATAAATCACCATGACAGAGGCATCTGGGGATAGCGCATCTGGTATCTTAGCAGACAGGGTTATCCTTTGTCCTATGTGTCGGCAAGGCCGTGGGCGAGTTCTGTACAGTAGGCCCAGATGTGGTGGTAAATTGATTTTTACTGAGCATAAAAGGAGGACTATTCCGTCAGTAACTATTGATGCGGGTCCCTCAGAACCTACAGCTCCTTTGGTAACTCAGCCTGGTCAGGCTAGTATGGGAGCAAGACTCCCTGACGCCTGATATTGTGGAGAGGTTAGCTTGCCTTGAGATACAGCTTGCTCCGTCAGGCCCCAATCAAACCCCCCCCCGCTAAGTCCTCTCAGGCTTCTACAGTTTGCTCCTGTCTGGAGGCACCATGTATCAGATTGTTAGAGGTGGTGTTTTCAGGCTACAAGATTGAGTTTGTAGCCAGACCTCCCCAAAGATTTCTTTGGTCAAGGGCATCCCAAAATCCGACAAAGGCAGAAGCCTTGAGAGCCACTGTTTCGCATCTGTCTCAGATGGGGGTTATCGGTCAGGTTCCCCTCCCAGAGAGCACCAAGGATTTTACTCCAATTTATTCACCATCCCCAAGAAGGAAGGATCGATGCAACCCATTTTAGATCTGGAAGGCCTCAACAAGTTTGTCTGTCTAAGACACTTTCGCATGGAATCCTTAAGATGGATGTCTCTTCAGCCGGGAGATTGGATGTCCACAGTGGATATAAAGGATGCGTATCTCCACATCCCCATTTTTCCGTGTCATCAGAAGTATATGTGTTTAGCGCTGGATGGCCTGCGTTTTCAGTTTGTCCTCAGCTCCAAGTGTATTTACCAAGGTTTTAGCAGGACTAATGGCCTTCCTGAGGGCACAAGGGTTACACATCATCCCTTACTTAGACGATTTACTAATCAGGGCCCTATCCTATCAGGAGGCTGAGAAGAATACACAGACAGTGTTGTCGACACTAGAGAGGTTCGGCTGGATAGTCAATTATCCAAATTCGAATATAATCCCCCATCAACAATGAGGTCTTTTCTTCCGGGTCAGAAGATACTCTTGCTTCAGGCCAGAATACAGGCTCTTTTGGCCTGCCCTCTGCCGACGAGCTGTCAGAGAATGCACCTGGTAGACCTAATGGTATCTTGCTTCAAGGCAGTGGCCTTTGCACAGTTTCACACAAGCTACTGCAGATGGAGTTGCTCTCGATCTGGGATCCGGAGTCTCTGGATCACCCCTTTTTATGACACAATCAGCCATGGAATCCCCTTACCTGGTGACTGAATCCTCAGCATCTTCTGGTGGGCAGGTCCTTTCTTCTGGTTTAATGGAAGATAGTCACCACGGATGCCAGCCTAACGAGTTGGGCGGTGTCTGGGTGTCACAGACGATTCAGGGACAGTGGGGACTAGCGGAGAACAAGCTCTTTATAAATATCCTAAAACTGAGAGCGATTCTCTTAGCCCTCACACATTGGACTTCCGACCTGACAGGGCATCCTGTCAGGATTCAGACAGACAACCTGACAGGGGTCACAAATATCAACCGCCAGGGGGGCACCAGGAGCATAGAGCTCTCAAGGAAGTGAGCCGGATATTTCTTTGGGCCGAGAAGTATGTCTCATTCATCTCAGCGATTCACATACCAGGCATAGACAACTTGCAGGCCCATTGTTTGAGCAGAACAGTCCTGCATCAGGGAGAGTGGTTCCTAAGTCAGTCCCTTTGCATGTGCTAGGGCCATCTGGGTGTAGATCTCTTTGCGTCTATGCACAGAAGGTGCGTCTATGCATCAGAAGGTTCCAAAATTTGTGCCTCGGTCCAGGGACCATCTAGCAATAACAACAGATGCACTGACCCTTCCTTGATCAAATTTCAGGGTTCTTTATGTGGTCCCTCTGTTTCCACTACTAGGTGGAGTTTAAAAAAATGTAGCTCGCAAAGGGGTTCCAATCATTCTGGTGGCCAAGGAGAAGCAGGTTCTCAGACATAAGGCTCGATTCAGAGGCACATTCGTCTGGACTTCTGTAGTTGCCTGTGTATGTTTTTGTGTGTCTTTGTCATTTTTGTGCCTTTTTTCGTCCAGTTTTCCATTCGCACGAACGTTCGGGCTAATGCATATATGCGCTTTCGATAGACGGATTGAAATCTGATCCTTTTCATTACTTTTGATAATATTCTAAGCATACAGCACGTCCTGCTCCAGAACATATTCATAAAGTATGGGTATACCTCCGCCTTCAGCGCCGTGCACTGCAGATCATGAAGAAAACAAGCTCCTCCCGGCCCTACATATACCGGAGGACCTCCCACAATCCCCAGATTTCTCTGCAGTGCTGAAACTGCGAAGACATGAAGTATCACGCTCTCGCAGGCGAACGGGGCTTGACAGCCCGAGGCCCTGCAGTTCTATTTCCACCCGTCCTCATTGTGAATGAATGCCTCCCAGCCTGGGCTGCGCGGGTCGGGTGAAGGTAGGCAGCACCTAGTGTGCTTATGGAGCTAGTCTCCACCGCAATTCCCCAACCATAGGGTAGGCTGATGGTGAGCCTCCAAGGGATGCCCCTCCCGCATTATTGTCCCGTACCCCGCGTAGTGCTGAGCCCTATTCGGGTCGCCATTCTCCCTCTTTTCCCCGTCTGCGGGGGGAAAAGAAAGGGGGGGAGAGGAGGGTACGCGTGTGGCGGTCTTAGTGTACCGGTGTGTCACGCTCGTGCCTTCTGTTCTGCCCTTACTAGCATCTGAGATGTCAGGGCCGCGCTTATTGCTTCTTTTCGGCTGCCGTGTGTATTTTTCTAATTTACTGCCACTTATTTTGGTTGCCGCGGTGTCCGAGCTTACTGTCGGTGTCCGCTCTATGGTACGTTAGGCCGGCTGCTGCACCATTGCCTTAATTTTTCCTTCAGAGCTTCGTGCTCTTTAGAATGGGCAGGGCCTTTGTCTGGCGCGCTCCGCGGCATGGCGGAGTATTTAGCCGCTCTTCGAGCTTCGCTGGGCGCCATTTTGGTTAGCTTCCCACGCACGCGTCGTGGCGGTCTCCTCCTCCACTTGAGCTGTAAGTGCCCTTGCGGGCGAATCCCTCTCATTATTGTCTGCCCATCTGCGTATGTTCCTGACATCTCTTTCCCATTGTGTCTTTCAGACGCTGAGTTCCCGGCGGCCTCTCCCGGCCTCATATACATATATACCTATTCATATAAGTACCTTATACGTATACATTGCTATACTAACAAGTATAAGGAGCGGACCTTCCCAAAATCTCCCACATTGATCAGCGGGTAGTTGGGGCATCCAGGGTTGCTTATGACATAAATCCCTATCGACATACTATAATTGATTAATCACCATATGGAGGCATCTCAGGATTGTGTTACCGGGGTCCCCTTAGGACAGGACCGGCTGTGTATATCGTGTGGTCTCCCCTATGCTGAGGTGGACGGGATACGGGTCTGCGCGTCATGTTCTGAACAGACTGCGAGCGATGCTTGCGGTTGTTCCTCGCTCCTTCACACCCCTTACCCCTTCCCGAAACCTCACTCCTGTTGAGTCTTGTACAAGTGAGGGGTTACAAATAGATCCCTCTCCTAGACGGCCCACGCTGGCCCAGATCGTCGAAGGATTGGCTGGCCGGATCGGCCCAGTTAGACAACGGCCTTCTTCTCCCGCGGCTTCGGCCTGTGCTATGGGCTCTGCGGAGTCCTTGTCTACACGTGCTAGTACCACTTCGGAGGAAGGGGACTTGTTCTCTGACCTAGGCTCCCCTGACGAGAGACCGAGGGGTCAGGATGATGCTGATCTGGATGTCTTGGACCAGCTTGACATTGACGGCATGTTACTCAGGATTTTTAAGGTACTGTCCGTTTCGTCTCCCGGCACGGTCTTCAGACCGCGCCTCCTCGCTTGGAATTTCTTGAGCAGGCTCACTTCCATGCACTTGTTCTTAAAGGGTGGGAATGTCCCGCTGCTTTTCAAAAGACGCCAGCTGATTGGGCTTGGAAATACCCTTTTCCCCCCCGAGATGATAGATATTTGGTCCTCGTCCCCAGCCGTGGACGCTCCGATTATTGGGGTCCCTAACCCCCCATTCCTTACTTCTCCGGCTTACAGCTCCCTGCGGGATGCCAAGGATCGGTGTATCGATAGGCTTGCTTCCCACGCCTTTACCTGTGCTGGCACGACGCTACGCCCTGTCTGTGCCGCGGCTATCACGGCAGTGGCCGCTAAGACTCTTATAAGAAAGATACTGGAGCATCAGCCTGAAGATTTACCCTGGGAGGTGTTTTATGCACTCTCTAGTTGCGATATCTTTCTTAAATTTATCCTTATGGCCTTGGATGACACCATCAAAATGTGTGCTAGGACCTCTGCCCAAGTGGTGGCTATACGTCGCCTGCTCTGGCTTTGTCAGTGGGGGGCAGACGATGACACTAAGAGGATCTTGACGGGGCTCCCCTTTAGAGGACATCACCTGTTTGGGGCACGTCTGGACTTATTTGAGAAACAGGCCACCCCACCCAGTCAGAGGCGGCCGCTGCGCCCCCCCAGAGCAGAGAGACCCCTCCCCCTCCATATCATTCCGTTGAACAGGAACCGGGGTTGCCCCCTGCTGGGTCTGGTTCAATTTCCCGCCCCAGGAGTGACGTTCAGGGCCCGGGGCCCTCCGGTCGGGCTATGTCTTTTTCCTTCCCTGATTTCCCTCATGCATGATGGGACGCCCTCACCCACCTGGGTGAGGGGAAGGGCGCAGCACACTACTCCTATCAGGAGGCATCTTGGTGGCTTTAGGTAGTTACCCTAGAGATGGAAAGGTGTTTGCTGGGCAGTCCTTCCCTGAGTCGGTTAAGAGGTCTATGTTTCCATGCCCGTCTTCGGGCATGGGTGCAGGCTTAACTGGGCCTGCCAGGTATGGCTTCCCTGCTGAACGCCATTATCATATAGAATCTGGCGCCCCTGAGCAGGTCTGCCCCTCCTTCTCTCCCTTCTCTCCCTTCTAGGATGAGGGAGCTTATCTGCCTAACACCTAGGAGGGTGTGGCATCTGTACCATAATCTTTCGGCCTGGCGCCCTCGACAGGGCTGTCTGTGCCCCATGCCCCAGGGACCCCCTGGCTGCTGGGCGTGTTTGGATTTTTCCAGGCTCTGGGGAACCTTCGGGATACTGAGCCCTCTACGACTGGTATTGGTGTTCACTTACACCGTAGAGACTTAACCTAAGCCCCCTGTTTGCGCCCTCGTATGCACTGGGCTCCGGAAGGGTGTGTTGGCTCACAGGTCACCAAGGGGCGTTTGGTACAGGGGACCTTTTTAGGCTCTACTGTTCCCTCACACGAAGCTACGGGGATGGAACTTGACAAAAACCGGAGTCCTACTCGGCTCCACCCTCTAATCCCTGGTTTACACCAGACGTAGGTTTCACCCAGTGCCCCCTTTTTTTGTATTTTCCTTGACTATAAGGAGTTTACAGGTATGAGACCTCCGGTCCTCCGTCCTGTATAGTGATTCCTCCAGACAGCTTCGCTTTCTGATGAGCCGATTGGCGGCTCGTCCTTGGACACCATTCGTCCCGGGGATCTTGGGCTCTGAAGTGACTTAGCCATTAGCCCTGGATGAGAGGTTTGCACCCTGGGCCTGGTTTTGCCTACCCTACCACCTTGTGGAGGCACTTACTCTTCTACTGGACTCGTTGGTACCGCGGGGGAGCATTCCATACTCCTTGCCTTTCCCTGATGGTTACCATGGTACCTATTCTGGTACAAAGGGGGCCTATTCTTCTGAATCCCCCGGGGGTTCCTAGGAAGGGACCTTGAAGGTTCTGGTTTCCTAGGTGAATTTTGGTCATAAGAAGCACGTTGTGGGTCCTAGTTGGGGACTACTCCTTCTTGTACCCGTCCATTGGGGGACTTTCTGCCTTAATAGGACAGTGGTTGCGCTTTGTTGCTGCGGAATTCTCGGGCCTGGATCCTTACAGGGGAGCCCTGATTCCTTAGGGGACTTGATATTCCTTGAACTTCCTGAAGTATCCCTCCCTTGGGAGGTCTCTGTTGTGCCTCTGGGCTCACACTGGCAGGGTTCTGCAGGACCCCGCCTCTATTACAGGGGTCTACCCCTGTTATTGGCCAGATTGGTCTGCCCTGGTTGGGGCTAGTGGTTCTGGCTGGGTAGTTTACTTGAAGATGTTATACCCTTGCCCTACCGGGCGCGGGGAGAGCTTGCGCTGGTCCCTGATGACAAGCAGCACCTTATGCTTGGGGCCTGGGAGGCCCAGCGGGGTGTGGGTTCTCAGGGAGTTCTGCTGAGTTCAGCTGGACGGTATGTTCCCTCATGAGGACTATTTTTTAACATAATATGGTGCCTTTACCTTAGACATACTTTAGCGTTGGCAGGATCTGGGGCTTACCCTGCCCGAGATGACAGATCTCGAGGTGTCTTGTTCCCTGGAGGTTCTGGACCTTGTCTTCCTCCTTATTCTCTTCCTTCTGCCACGCTAGTCTAGCTTATGTTGTCCCTATGCTATGCGCTGGGTCTAAGCCCCTTCCCTGGCGGGATGGTATCTGCTCCCGGGATTAGGGTCCTACAAGCAGTGTTTGGTATGGGCTCACTATTGACTCTGTCTATAGTTGGGGCGTGATCTGTTCTCCTATTACGAGACCTGATCCAATCTTTTGTTTGCATTCCTCAGGGTCTGCTCAGGTGCATTCCTGGGGGATCCCTAGTTCCCCCCTTTGGGGGAGGACTTATTCTGAAGCCCTACCAAGGGTTCCCACAGTTCTTAGGTCCTTGTCTGACCTGCTCCTTCCATTAGGTTGCTCTTCTGGGAGGTTACTCCAGGCAGTGGAGTGCCATAAGGAACGGCACTATTGGTGGACCTAGTAATTATATATATATATATATTTTTTTTTATATATATGCATTCCTTGGTATAGAGCTATACCATGAGGTGAAGGTACCCGCCTCACACTAATTGGGATTCAGGCGTTACTTCGTCCCTTCTGCCTTGGACGGATCCTCTGGTCTCGGGACTATGGTCTAATCACTATGAGATGAAGGGATCTGTGCCCCTTTACTGGGGTAAGAGATCTGCCGGAACTGTCTCATCCCTGATGGGATCTTATTTTGGGGTCTTCCGGTGCCCCCTTCTGGAAGTACCGGGTTGATTGTGGCCATGGATTAGGGCCCTCTGGCCTGGTCCTGTTTGGTTGCTCGTCCTTCCGGACTTGTTGGACTTTTTTGGCTCTGCCGAATATCGTTGTTAGCACTTCTGTTGGCCTCGTCTGTGGCCTGGACATGTATATCCCAGGGGGGAAAAGTTTTGAGTTACCATGGTTACGCCCTCTTGTAGCGGCATGGTTAGACAGTTATTTTGGCCTATCCCTTTAGAGGAAGATTCTTCCTCCCTATTATTATTAGTTCTTGTACTATTAGTGCTGGGCTTGCCCTGTAGCACTATGTTCTGGCGATCAAGCCGGCCAGTCCGCTGCTTGAGTTCTATTCTCCCTTTACAAGGTTCAAATGTTGAGGTTTGAGCATTGCTCTCGTTGTTGATTACATGGTTAAGGGTGACAGCGCTTTACTGTTGGCTGTGCCTTTTCATGGGGATCCCACCCTATTGTGGACACTGCTATTGGATGTCCCATACGTTATGAATATGTTCTGGAGCAGGACGTGCTGTATGCTTAGAATAATACAATTCTGTGAGACTCTCACCTGTAGAATTGGTATTATATGCATACAGCACGTCCTGCTCCACCCCACCCTGGTTTCACTTTGTTCTGGATCCCCTGTATGGTGATTGTACTCACTTGGTGTTATTACCAGAAATTCTGGGTGGTTTTGTTTCTCCTGGCTTCTCTTATCACTGCTTTTCAATGCTGGGGATTGTGGGAGGTCCTTCGGTATATGTAGGGCCGGGAGGAGCTTGTTTTCTTCGTGATCTGCAGTGCACGGCGCTGAAGGCGGAGGTATACCCATACGTTATGAATATGTTCTGGAGCAGGACGTGCTGTATGCATATAATATCAATTCTACAGGTGAGATTCTCACAGAATTGTATTTTTCGCATCCAAATCTGAAAATTTGCGTTCGTTCAGGTAACTTACGTTATTGTTATGGGCTTGCGTCTCATTCAGAGAGCTGATTGCCGATGGACCTCCACCCTATAAATCCGTTTCCTTTGCGATCCCCTTACGGACCATTTTGAGCGCGTATACCCTTGCAATATGAACCAATGTTGTGCCTTTGTGGAGGAGCATCACAAGCTCCAGCTAATGGGCATAGAAATTGTCAGCAGGGCCGAGACCAGATTGCACCGGCGACGCATGCACATCGATGGCATGCATGACGTTGAGCTGTTCGAGCTCACCAGACTTAATCGCGCCTCCCTCCATAAATTGTATAGTGAGCTGCGGCCATGGTTAGCCCGCACCACAAGGAAGGGGCAAGCAATTTCAGGTATGACCAAGATGCTTGGCTGCCTGCAATTTTTGGCGAACGGCTTGTTCCAAAGGCTGGGTGCCCTCTCCGTGGGGATCTCCCAGCCTACGCTGACCTGCGCGCTATCCAAGTTTTTGGAGGGCATGGCTACCATTAGTCAGAGATATATATTTTTTCCTGATGACATGGTAGCCATGAACACGATTAAGCTGGCATTTTATAATATCGCCGACATGCCCAACGTCATGGGTGCCATTGATTGCACCCACATTGCCTTGGTCCCTCCGGCAGCCTACGAGTACATCTATAGGCAGTACAATCTGTCATTTTTTAATATAGTTTATATAAATGGTATTTGAAATATCTCTTAATCCCTCCTTGTAAATAGTCCTTGTGAAATAGCTTACAGTGTATCGCTGTAAATCCCTCCTTGTCAATAGTCCCTGTGAAATAGCTTACAATGTTTCTCTGTTAATCCCTCCTTGTAAATAGTCCGTGTGAAATAGCTTACAATGTATCTCTGTTAATCCTTCCTTGTAAATAGTCCCTGTGAAATAGCTTACAATGTATCTCTGTTAATCCCTCCTTGTAAATAGTCCCTGTGAAATAGCTTACAATGTATCTCTGTTAATCCCTCCTTGTAAATAGTCCCTGTGAAATAGCTTACAATGTATCTCTCTTAATCCCTCCTTGTAAATAGTCCATGTGAAATAGCTTACAATGTATCTCTCTTAATCCCTCCTTGTAATTTGTGCATGTGAAACATTGTACCGTATTTAGCTTCTACAATGTTTTTCATGTCGGCCAAAGGAAAACAGTTTCATGTGGACCTTAAATAGTCAATTTAAAGTTAATCTTTACTTGATCCGACATACATATCCTTTTTTGGGCCCAAAAATACTTATGCACTTAGTGTTATTTGTATTAGCCAACATGTTTTGGGGAGGGTGTTAGGAGTTTGTGTTTGAGTAGTTTACCTTGCCTTGCTAATTTTTTTTTTGATTGAATGTCCAAGCAGTGGTGGCCCCGGACATGCGGTTCCTTAGTGTGCTCGCCAGGTTTCCAGGCTCATCCCATGATGCATACATCTTGCGTCGATCTGGATTGTACCGTCGGTTTGAGTCTGGAGAATTATCAGGTGGATGGCTCCTTGGTAAGTTGACGCAAATAACGTTATTCACTTTTCAATGTATGCCTATGAATATAGTTTATGACCCATGTCTGAACCTATGGCTGTTTTGAACTCTTGATTACATGGTAAACCGGACCTTAACCATTATATTTAGCAAACCACAAACCCTTTACAAATGTTTGACCAGCATTTCAAAATAAGAACTGTCAACGTTTTAGTAAATTACTTATTATTCTTCCCCTCACTCGGCTGCAATTCTGTTCTTGACTTTATGATAGGGTCTGCGCCAATTTTGCTTAGAAGCATGACACTACTGAGTAGAGGAGAGCAGATAAAGTGCAGGGGGCGGGTTACAGCTCTGCTTGGCGCAGACAAAGGAGATCTGGGGGTCATGAAAAGGTAAGACATCCAAGAATGCTGAGCAGCACAGTCCAAAACAATACCTGTTAGCAGTCTGCCTGATTTGCCCTCATCCGCCATCTTTGATATTTAAATGGTCCGAACATGCATTAGATGGTGTTAGGCAGTTTTTTTTATCAGAGCAATCTGTATGTTCAAGGTGTGTCTCAAATATAACATAGCCTCTTAGTCATGGTGAAGGACCGTTTTTTTTATTAATGTTTGGGAGTAATGTGTAATTTATGGTATTTTTGTCTTATTTTTTTTAGGGGATTCCGGCTATCCACTGCTTCCCTGGCTGCTGACGCCCGTCCTTCGGCCACAGAATGCGCCACAGGACGCCTACAGTTGGGCCCACCGTAAGACCAGGGCCGTTGTGGAAAGGGCGTTTGGGCTTTTAAAAACCCGCTTCCGTTGTTTGGACCATACCGGGGGGGCACTCCAGTATGACCCCAAGAAGGTCATAGATATAATTGTGGCATGCTGTGTCTTGCATAACTTTGCCATCATGCAGCGTGTCCCCCGGTATTTGGATCTGCCCCCCTCTCCACCCAGCCAGGACCCAGATGACCACTACCGTGGCACACCTAGTGCCTCTGGCCAAGCAGTTCGGACCAATTTGATTTCTACCCATTTTTCTTAACTTTTTGTCCTGTGTTTGTTTTGTGTCTGTAATTATTATTTTTGACTATATTTTTGCTTTGTGAATGTTGAAGTTTTTGTTTTGTTAACAACTAATAATGAGTTAATTACTAAAAAATTCACACATGATCTGAGAGTAATGCATTTTTTGGGTGCCTGTTGGTTTGGAAAATCCTTTAATAAGCTAAAATTCCCCAAAACATGAATGCATCAACGTAGTCAACAGGTAAAGTCACATTCAAAATATTTAAGATAAATATGTACATTTGGAGTTTAAGGGCACTTGCATACTTCATGTACATACATAGTACCACATAAATATACATTTGTTGCGAATCATGGTACCTAGCAATTGGCCACATCCAGGAGTTTTAAAGTAATGCACTCCAGGCCGAAGTTTGTTTCTAAAAGAAAAGATACAGACATAGGGAGCAAGCATTTGCATGTCAATATTGGGCCAGTAATACATAGGGCCACATACACACCCTCTCCTGCTTGCCCACATTTGCCACAGGCACAGGTGGAAAGCAGCCATACCTATGCCACATCCACGCCTGTAAGTCAGTGGCCCACCCTAACAAGAATCCCCAGTCCAAATCCAAGTCCAGTACAATCTCTGCCAGGTTTCAAGGTATTAGTTTGCCAGCCCAGAATGTCCACCAATCATGCCTACAAACAGGATGAGCCAGAAGCAATTTAATTTGGCCAAAGCCTGCAGTGCAACAGCTAGAGTGGCAGGTTCAGTGAGGCTTGAGCTCAGGCATTGGCTAGTGGGGTATCTCAGCACTCTAATGAGCTATATGGGCGATAATCCAAAGCATACGAGCAAAGCCATACCAAAAGGCTATATTGGTAGCGCTCACCAGACAGGTCAATACAGTGGGGATGTAGAGGAAAGATGTGGAGATACAGGGGAAATAGGTGTTAAAATGGTTGATGCCCATAAAACCCTGGTGGTGGGCCTTGGAGGTGGCCCATCACCTGGGCATGTGTGGCATTCATAATCTGCAACTGTTCCAACATGTTTCTATTGGTTCCAACTTCATCCAGCATGGCACTGAAATTACTATTTAAGGTGGCCATGTGGGTGTTGCTAGTTCGAACTTCCTCAAGCATGGCTGTGAAATTAGTAGATAAGGTGGCCATGTGGCTGTTGGTCGACCTAAATTCTGTCAGCATGGTGTTTAATGTATTATTTAAGGTCTCTAATTGTGCATGATGCTGCTCGCTGCTTCTTTGAGTTAGTTGGCGAAATAAACGCCTCTCATGGTGCCATGCTGATTCCATGATCGGCATGCGCCTCCCCTGGGAAACTGGGCACTGTAGCTGACTACGCCTCCCAATTCCCCGGGTTTGAGCGCCTGCAAATGATGGACGTCTAGGCCGACAAACAGCCACAGATGTGCTTGCCAAATCCTCTGCAGCAGACCTACCACTGGGGACTGTAGGCTCAATCTCTGCATGCTGCCCACGATGGGCTGGCAGCATGCGGCCAGCTTCACTCTGCTGCAGAGGATTTAGTGAAGAAACATGTTGGGACAGTTGAAGATTATGTTCCAGGGGGGTCTGTTGTGAAGGTCCCATCAAGGTGGCACCCTTCTCCATCAGTGTGGGGGTCAGTTGGGACATGTGAAAAAAAAGGTTCAGTTTGGGCCCTAAAAATGTTTGTTAAGCAAATTTGTCATGTTAATTCACATGCATCAGCAGATTCAGCAAATTACACTTACCGTATATATCGGGTCCTGGCTCCTAGGCAGCACCGAAGTTGACGGCGTGGTCCAACTGGATGAGGCTTGCACACTAGCTGAGGGTTGATGCTGGGCTGTATTGTTTAAAAAAGGCACATAAACACACAAATATTCATTGATGATCTGTCTTACTACATATGCTTCACTAAAACACGTGGGCAAGCAGGAATGGCAACTCCCCCAACGGTCCAAGTTGTCCTTCAGTTTGAATGTCATTATCTGTTATATGTATGAGTCACCCTGTACATACACATTGGTCACCTTAAATAAAACAAACATGCATGTACTGCATGTTATGAGGCTTCACACATCCCTAAAGGGCCATTAGGGGCCCACACTCAGCTTGCAAATAACATTTGCCTTAAGAGTATGCTGGTGAGCATTCTTCCTATGTAGACCTTTCCCTGACCCCAGATCAAGTATTTGAGACCAAAGCACAGCTCAAACCCAAGTGGCCTAAAGACAAAGAAGTAAGTGTTGGATATTATTGAGTAGAATCACATTAACAGGCAGTCCTTAGCTAATATTAAGACTTTAATAGTGACCAGAAATACTGTCCAAGGTTATGTATGGCCTAGCAAATTAGAAAATGAACATTCCAAAGACATTCCACACCCTGCTAAAACTGTAACCTCCCCTACAAGCCACTCCCTAGGGGCATGTGTTCATATATGCCTGTGAGCCTCATTTTACACGTTTAAAACATTTCACATACACACTAACATTACTAACCTGCTGGAATAGTAGGGATGTCTGTGTCCCATCGCCCCGAGTGTCCCTCTAAGGCCACGGGATGTATCAGGCCCAGCACCTCTCCTCAGCTCTGGTAAGTTGTAATTTAGTGGGGAAGCCTCCGCCAGTTTGTAAGCTGAAAAATATAGTTTGGGAAATGTATGAAAATGTTGACAATACAAGAAGCGGACAAATGCACAAAGCATATATGTACCTGTAATTTCGCCGTTTATTTTCTGTCTTACGCTCTGCATACTTCAGGTCTGATATTTTGCGTTGAATCTGCTCCACATCTTTGAGCTCTTCCCCCGCTGCATTGACCTGTCTGGTGAGCTCCTCTAAAATTTCAGCTTTGCACATTTGCTGGTTGCTTTGGATTTGCGCCCATATAGTTCATCATAATGTAAGGTCAGCCCATTAGCCAATGCCAGAGTTTGGGCCTCCCCAAACCTGCCACTCAACTGGCCTCGGCGCAATGTCCGCCCTATTGCTTGATGTTCCGGATCATCATTGGTTGCAGGCAATTCAGGGGACATTCTGGGCTGGCTGGGGAGAAATGTAGGACAGGTGGCTGGCTAAAGATTGTACTGGACTTGGATATGGACTTGGGGTCCTTGGCTGGGTGACCACTGAACTTGCAGGCGTCGATGTGGCATATGGAGAGTGCCTTGCCACCTGTGCCAGTGGCAAATTTGGCCGAGGAGGAGAGGATGTGCTTGATGTTGTTGGGCTTCTTGCTCTGTGCCTCTGTGGGCTCTTGACACTTGTACTTGCATGCCCCTGGGAGGTAGTTGGACATGTCTGTGGTGATGCTGAGCTTTGGGGGCTGGGATTTCTGTCCTGTTGGCTTTTCCTCTTCCCACGCCCGCCTTTTCCACGTGGATGTGGAGATGGTGAGCTTTGGGGACTGGGACTTCTGTCCCGGTGGCTTTTGCTCTTCCCATGCCCGCTTTTTCCACGTGGGTGTGGAGATGGTGACCTTTGGGAGCTGGGACTTCTGTCCCGGTGACTTTTGCTCTTCCCATGCCCGCTTTTTCCACGTGGGTGTGGAGATGGTGAGCTTTGGGGGCTGGGACTTCTGTCCCGGTGGCTTTTGCTCTTCCCATGCCCGCTTTTTCCACGTGGGTGTGGAGATGGTGAGCTTTGGGGGCTGGGATTTCTGTCCCGGTGGCTTTTGCTTTTCCCATGCCCGCTTTTTCCACGTGGGTGTGGAGATGGTGAGCTTTGGGGGCTGGGACTTCTGTCCCGGTGGCTTTTGCTCTTCCCATGCCCGCTTTTTCCACGTGGGTGTGGAGATGGTGAGCTTTGGGGGCTGGGACTTCTGTCCCGGTGGCTTTTGCTCTTCCCATGCCCGCTTTTTCCACGTGGGTGTGGAGATGGTGAGCTTTGGGGGCTGGGACTTCTCTCCCGGTGGCTTTTGCTCTTCCCATGCCCGCTTTTTCCACGTGGGTGTGGAGATGGTGAGCTTTGGGGGCTGGGACTTCTGTCCCGGTGGCTTTTGCTCTTCCCATGCCCGCTTTTTCCACGTGGGTGTGGAGATGGTGAGCTTTGGGGGCTGGGATTTCTGTCCCGGTGGCTTTTGCTTTTCCCATGCCCGCTTTTTCCACGTGGGTGTGGAGATGGTGAGCTTTGGGGGCTGGGACTTCTGTCCCGATGGCTTTTGCTCTTCCCATGCCCGCTTTTTCCATGTGGGCGTGGAGATGGTGAGCTTTGGGGGCTGGGACTTCTGTCCCGGTGGCTTTTGCTCTTCCCATGCCCGCTTTTTCCACGTGGGTGTGGAGATGGTGAGCTTTGGGGGCTGGGCCTTCTCACACTCACACTCACACTTCTCACACTTCTTTGGGGGCTGGGACTTCTGTCCCGATGGCTTTTGCTCTTCCCATGCCCGCTTTTTCCATGTGGGTGTGGAGATGGTGAGCTTTGGGGGCTGGGACTTCTGTCCCGGTGGCTTTTGCTCTTCCCATGCCCGCTTTTTCCACGTGGGTGTGGAGATGGTGAGCTTTGGGGGCTGGGATTTCTGTCCCGGTGGCTTTTGCTTTTCCCATGCCCGCTTTTTCCACGTGGGTGTGGAGATGGTGAGCTTTGGGGGCTGGGGCTTCTGTCCCGATGGCTTTTGCTCTTCCCATGCCCGCTTTTTCCATGTGGGTGTGGAGATGGTGAGCTTTGGGGGCTGGGACTTCTGTCCCGGTGGCTTTTGCTCTTCCCATGCCCGCTTTTTCCACGTGGGTGTGGAGATGGTGAGCTTTGGGGGCTGGGCCTTCTCACACTCTTCGTGGGCTTTTTTGCGGCCGTACCTGTCTGCTTGGTGGCCTGGGGTTTCTTCTTCGCCGCTGCCTCCTTTGGTTTGCTGGTTGGTGGTGCCTTAGCAGACTTTGTTGGTATTGTCGCCTTGGCCTGCCCACTGCGGGTTTCCCGCACCTTCGGCCTTGGAATTTTTGAGCGAATGGTGAGGCCTGAAGAAGCCTCCTCACGCTTATCTTGCTTTTTGCTGCTGCCCTCCTTGGCTGCTTTTGGCTTCGCTTCGGCTTTTTTGGGTGCCATAATGATGAGACTCTGAAAGAGAACGAGCTGTGGGTCCAGGACCCTTAAAATCCTAATGCCTGGGTATGACGCTTACGAGTTCGCACGGCCGTTCGTCCGGCCGTGCGGAACCCGGAAACCGCTGGGGCATTACTTATCTGCTGCAGACAAGAAGAAAGATGTGTGAGTGTATTTTAATGCCTTTGATTTGCCATCTAAATGCATGCCTAGCCCTTAAGGAAGTGCAGGAAGAAACGGTTTGGTTGAAAAGTGTCTAAAACTCCGTGCCAAACAGAAGTTAGGGCCCACATGTGCGAACCAAGTCACTTACATCTACAAGGATAGTTTTAGGCTAGAAATGTGTCTGGTAATATCATTTAGTCAACTGATCGATTTGTGACAGATATGTGTATGCAGTTTGATCTAAATACTATGTTTTTTTGTGTTTTTTAGACGATGCTTCAGCGCAGGTACGACTACCTGCCCAGCTATTTTGAGAAGAGGACCGTCGCCCTGGAGATCGTTTCCA
The DNA here is from genome assembly GCA_027917425.1 of Gastrophryne carolinensis. Classification (NCBI taxonomy): domain Eukaryota; kingdom Metazoa; phylum Chordata; class Amphibia; order Anura; family Microhylidae; genus Gastrophryne; species Gastrophryne carolinensis. Next base: position 470,138,275 of record CM051235.1, read on the forward strand.
GGATCCAGCACGAGACTGACACCACTTTCACCCACACGCAGATCATGCAGCACTGGTCGGACCTTAAACGGCTCCACATGCCCTGGATGCGGCGATTTTTCGGACTCCATTTCCCAAGTAAGTACATAGCGATTGCATGCTAGATGTAAATAATACACAAGGTAGGCCTTTATTTATAAATGATTTTCTTTTCTAGTGCTGGAAATGGAGTACCGAGTCAGACGCACCTGGAGGCGCACAGGCTGACCAGTGCTGCATGAATCTGCAGCAGGAAATTAAGGTGGTAGATCTCCAGGGCGACGTTCCTACCCCTCCTCTGTAGGGGCCTCCAACCAGCCCCTGGACCTGTCTACAGAGGAGGGGCGTCACAGCGTGGGCAGGGAGTCATACCAAGCGAAGGAGCCGTTAGCCTCTGGTATGTGACTCTTCATGTAACCGCACACACATACATGCTATTTTAAACAAAGCTGATTCCCTTAATCTCTTTTTCTAGATTTTGATGTAGCCGGTGAAGGATCTGTGGAAGAGTCTGCAACAGATCAGGCCCAGGAGGCACATGGAGAAGGTGGGTGATGTCACACACACATTGAATTTGTCATTTGCTTACTGTTGACTAAGACATTAGAAGTGGCCCTATTTTACATGTCTCTACAGCCTCAACTTCCCAGCAGTGGCAGGGCCCAGAACGGAGGGTGGTCCCTGAGGCACACGTCGACCACCAACAAAGTAAGTTGTAATGTCATTCTTTTGATTATGTGGTAATTGACATGATCACCAAGATACCTAAAGCCATAGTCAATGGCATTAGCATAATGACATATGCCCACTTCCTTAGATTAATTACTTAGCATAATGACATTTGCCATCATGAGTTAGCTTGCCACCTAAAAAACATTCCATCCACAGGTGAGAAACATGTATTTGTCAAAAAATAATGTTTGTTTCTTTTTTCTCCAGGTACCACACGTGCCAGAGTGGAAGCCATGAGTGAAAGGGTCCTTCAGTTGGTGGCCGATATGCAGGAGCTGCGTGACTCTTTGGGGACCACAGGAGAAGACTAATGTTCTGGGTCCTGCCATTGTTTTGTATATAGTTTTTAATAAAAAAAATATATATATATTATATATCTTAAATATTTTAACATTTTTATAATCTAAAAAAAAAAAAAAAAAAAAGTTTGTACATTTTTACCAAAAAAGTTTTTAAAAAGCCACAAAAATGGCATTTGGTTATAAACCAAAAACAAAAAAAAACAGTTCAGTGTCATTTTATTTGAAAAATACATTAACACAAAATGAATGGGCAAAGAAATATTTAGAGATGAAGATTCACATGCCGCGAAGTTATTTGGGTAAGTTTTAAGGGTGAAAAATGGAAGAAGAACCTAACCGCGAAGTGATTTGGGTAAGTTTTAGGGGTGAAAAATGGAAGAAGAACCTAACCGCGAAGTGGTTTGGGTAAGTTTTAGGGGTCATACATGGAAGATGTAGGAAAGCGCAAAGTGATTTGGGTGAGTTTTAAGGGTCATACATGGAAGATGTAGGAAAGCGCAAAGTGATTAGTGTGAGTTTTAGGGGTCATACATGGAAGATGTAGGAAAGCTCAAAGTGATTTGGGTAAGTTTTAGTGGTGAAAAATGGAAGAAGAACCTAACCGCAAAGTGATTTGGTTAAGTTTTAGGGGTGAAAAATGGAAGAAGAACCTAACCGCAAAATGTTTTGGGTAAGTGAAAAATGGGGTGAAAAATGGAAGAAGAACCTACCGCGAAGTGATTTGGGTAAGTTTTAGGGGTGAAAAATGGAAGAAGAACCTAACCGCAAAGTGATTTGGGTGAGTTTTAGGGGTCATACATGGAAGATGTAGGAAAGCGCAAAGTGATTTGGGTATGTTTTAGGGGTAAAAAATGGAAGAAGAACCTAACCACAATGTGATTTGGGTAAGTTTTAGGGGTCATACATGGAAGATGTAGGAAAGCGCAAAGTGATTTAGCTAAGCATTGTAGCAGAAGTGAGTGACCCAAATATGTTGGCGAGCACTTCAATGAGTTAAGTTTGTAGTGCGCAGGCGTAAGATCGTATAGATTTTCGTCTGGACGATCATTTATGGAAAAAGGGAATCAGAATCTAACGGGAAACGTAAAGGATTCGTGGGAGGAGTCGATGGAAAAAGGGCAAAAACGAAAGCCGACGTTGTAACATGAGAAAAAAAAATGGAAAAGTCACACTGGAAAATGACATTCTCGTACTCGTACTCTGGCATACGAACGGACAAAGACTTTACAGAAGGATTGCAATGCATGCATAGAATCACTCGTACACTCATACGAGAGCTGGAAAATTAAAAAAAAAAAAAAAAAAACAGATCGTCACAAAAACGAAAGTCTTATTCTCAGTGTGTCACACACCCCGCTTCCCCTTTAATTCTGACGATAGGGGTTATCCTCCAGCAGGAGGTGACGTTGCAGAGAGAAGTCTTGAAAAATGAGCCCCTTCCGGCCTATATATACCTGGGACCTCCCACTTAACACCCAGTGTTTTCTCTCTGCAAGATGCGACAAGACAGAAGAAAGAAGTCTCCTGCCTGCAGGGTCAAACCCCGGCATCCCCCCATGGTCTATTTCTGCCCAGCTACTTGTTTTGTTCACTTAGTTGATATTGGAAGCCTCCCAGCCTAGGCTGCTGGCTGGGCAATGGTAGATGGCACCTCATGGTTCCTAGGAGCTTATTTCCTCCGCTCATCCCCACGCGTGGGGCAACGCGGTTATCCGGCTGGTGATCCGGATTTGGGATGCCCCGTCCCGGTCCCCCTTTTTTAGTCTGCCTACTCCCGCTGGTCTCTTCTCCCTTAGCGTGGTGGGGGGGGGGATGGCGTTGTGGGGTGTCTTTAATAATGATGTTTATTCTGGCCAGGTAATGTGTGTGTTGTTTATAGGCAGCTTAGTAGGTCGGGGCTGCGGTCTGGGAATATGTTCCTGGGCTGCGGGGGCTCTGTGTGTTTTTTTGTGTGGCTGTGCTGCGCGGGCGGGGTGCCTGTTTCTGGCACCCGCCTCGCTCGTACTTGCGCCCGCGGTGCTCGTCTCTAGGGGACGGGGCCTCGTTCCTTCGCGGCCCGCGCTGTGCTGGCGTGAGCTGGGGGCGGGGCCGGAGCGCTTTGCCGGCCGCGCGCTTTGCCGGCCAGCCCTTCGTCTTCCTCGCTTCGGTAGTTGTCCGCCTGCGGTCTGGGGTCTGCTGAGCTCTGTCTGGCAAGTTTTCCTTTTATTTTCTGTGCTGCGCGGATGTCAGTTATCAGGTGGGGACATGTTTTCAAACATAAAAGGGATTTTATCCCTATGATGTTATGGCCAATTTGGAAGTAATTCCTCTACGATTGGTTGCACTGATTTATTACTGTGCTGGTGCACTTTTGAGCCCGTTGGGAGTATAGAGGGCTGCATATTGATTTATATATATATATATATATATATATATATATATATATTCACTTATATGTTTGTGATTGACAGTATACCTTTAGTGACTGTTTGCGTGTCTGTGTGTCTGTGTGTCTTTATACGCTTGCTGCATGCCTTTTGTACTTTCTGGAGGCTGATTGTGGATCCGGGGATTCCCGTGCTGCGGTGGGTCTCCCAGTCTGATATACCTGGCTAGTCTTATTGTTTAAAAATCCTCCCACTCCCGGGACTTTAATTATAAAAGGGGCATCCCGGGTTGCTTAATGCGTAAATCCCTGGGTTATTGCGAATGCCATAAATTCACCATATGGAGGCTTCCGACATTACCGGAAACGGCTCTTCGGGGCTATCCAGGCTGTGTGGGGGTTGTGGGGCTCCGCTCCCAGGCGATGATGTCATAATATGTATTCCATGTGCACAGCGGAAGACTGCGAGCCAGTCCGGCACTCTGGCTTCTGACTCCACGCAACCTCCGTCATCTCCTACACCCCCCCCACCTATTCCGGACTCCGTGTGACGTTGTCAAAGGTGGGGATTCGCAGTCCGAGGTGTGTGCACGGTTGGCCAGCCTCGAGAAAATGTTCTCCGCCGCGGTGGCTCAGAAGGCTACGGCTAAGCGGAAGCACCTCTCTCCGGCATCGCCTGTTCCGGAGGATGAGGTGTTGGATTGGTCCGATTGTCCCCCGGCTGAGGAGGGGGAGCTCCTAGAGGAGTCGGACGAGCCTGCAGACCAGCAATTGTTTGGTACCGCTGGTGATCAGGCTGCGGGGGTGTTCCTTGACACTCCTTCCATTTTGGCTCCAATGTTTGAGATTTTGGCTTTGGATCAACCTGAGGCGGCCCCCCCGCCAAAGGGTGAGTTGTTTGATGTGCCCAAGCCGCGTTTGGTGTTTCCCAGACAACAACACTTTGTGAGGGTTGTCCTTAAGGAATGGGAACAACCTACGCGCCTTGTGGGAGTTCCTCCTAGTTGGGATAAGCGTTAACCCTTTCCGGAGGATTTGGTGAAGCTTTGGTCGGTTCCCTCCGACGTCGTTGCCCCCGTGTTGGGGCTGTCTAACACGGCTGTGTTACACTCCCCTGACACTACTACCATTAAGGATGGTGAGGATCGTCGGATTGATCAATTGGCTCGCCATGGTTTTATCAGTGCTGGGTCGGCACTGCGGCCGGTTTGTGCTTCGGCACTTCTTTTGATGGCTGTCAGGTCCATTGTTAGAAATTTGTACGCAGATCTTGATCCCACTTGTGATGAGTTCTTTTCTCTCAAGCAGTGTGAGTCGTTTATTTCCTTTGTCATGACCGCCCAGGACGGTGCGTAGCAGGACCACGGCCCTGTTGGTTGCTATTCGTCGGTCGGTGTGGCTACGTCAGTGGACGGCGGACTTTAGCTCTAAGAAGTCGCTTACAGCTCTTCCTTTTGTGGGTTTGCACCTGTTTGGTGATAAATTGGATTCGGTTACCAAGGGTGGTAAGTTGCCTCAACGGAAGAGGCTGCGTCGTTCCTTTCGGGGAGCGGCTTCTTTTAGTCCCTCCTTTCGGGGAGCCAGAGCGGGCAGAGGGGCCTCCTTTCCCGCTACCAGGGGTGCAGGTTGGTCCCGGGGGAGGGGCCGTGGCCGTCCCGGTCAGTCCTGGGGCGCCAAGCCCAAGCCTGCTGGCAAGCCCACTCAGCAATGAGGGTGTGCCTTCACCCGTGTGGGTGGGGGGGGGACGATTGCGACACTTCTCCCAGGTTTGGGACCAGGAGGTTCCAGACAGATGGATCCGGTAGGTGGTGTCGTCCGGTTACAAGCTGGAGTTCGACTCTCGCCCTCCTTCACGGTTTTTCCGGTCTCGGGTGCCCACCGATCCTTTGGCCGCGCAGGGGCTCCTAGCGTCGGTGAAGAATCTTCTGGAAATGGCGGTCATCCGGCCGGTGCCGCACTTGGAAGTGGGCCTCGGGTATTACTCCAATCTTTTCACAGTCCCCAAGAAAGACGGGTCGGTTTGCCCCGTACTGGATCTGAAGTTCCTCAACAGGTTCATCCGTACACGGAAGTTTCGCATGGAAACTCTGCGATCGGCCATCAGTTCTCTTCGGCAGGGGGACTTCATGACGTCCATAGACATCAAGGATGCTTACCTTCATGTTCCCATCTGCCAGGCTCATCAACGTTCTCTTCGGTTCTTGATGAAGGATCGGCATTTTCAATTCGTGGCACTTCCGTTTGGCCTTACTTCGGCTCCAAGAGTGTTCACCAAGGTGCTGGCAGGGGTGATGGCCATTCTCAGAACTCAAGGCATTCGCATCGTACCTTATCTGGACGATCTTCTCATCATGGCTCCTTCTCTCAATCAATCGGAGACGGACACCAGGACGGTGGTCTCCACGCTGGAAAGCTTCGGTTGGGTGATCAACTATCCAAGGCCTCCCTCGCCCCAGCCAGGGTGGTGTCCTTTCTGGGAATGCGGTTGGATTCTTGTCAACACAGGGTGTTTCTGCCCCAGTCCAAGATTTTTCTGATTCAGGAATTGGCTCGGTTCCTTCTTTCCAATCCTTGACCGTCCATCAGTCTGGGGATGAGACTGGTAGGGTTGATGGTTGCCTCTTTCGAGGCAGTTCCTTTTGCTCAATTTCACACAAGGATGCTTCAGCTTCATCTGCTGGCGTCTTGGGACTGGCGACCACGGTCGTTGGATCGGCCCTTCCAGTTGTCCTCCCGGGTCCGGCAGTCCCTTCAATGGTGGTTGGTCTCGACCAATCTCTTGAGGGGCAGGTCTTTTCTGACTCCTCTTTGGGAAATCGTCACCACGGACGCCAGTCTTTCGGGATGGGGGGGGGATTCTGGAAGGATCTTCAGTTTCGGGGGCATGGGGGCCTCGAGAGGCCCACTTGCCCATCAATGTTCTGGAACTGAGAGCCATCCGTCTGGTTCTTTTTCATTTGACTCAGCATGTTGTGGGCCTTCCGGTTCAGGTTCGCTCGGACAATCAGACATCGGTTGCTTACATCAATCATCAGGGAGGGACTCGCAGTCTGGGTGCCCTCAGAGAGGTGTCCCTGATCCTGACCTGGGCGGAGGCCCATGTTCCTTGTCTCTCGGCAGTTTACATTCCGGGTGTGGAAAACAGGGAAGCGGATCTGTTGAGCAGGTGCCCTTCCCATCTGGGGGAATGGTCTCTCCATCCTCAAGTTTTCCGGTCTCTGTGTCTCCGGTGGGGGACACCGGAGGTGGACCTGTTTGCCTCTCGTCACAATTGCAGGCTTCCTTCGTGTCGCTTTCTCAGGATCCTCTGGCTCTGGCGGTGGACGCCATGTCTCTGAGCTGGGGGGAACTGGGGTTTCTGTACCTTTTTCCTCCGATACCCATGCTAGGCAAGGTGGTACGGAAGCTGGCTCTGGAAAGGGTGTCCGCCATTCTCGTGGCTCCAAGGTGGCCAAGGCGAGTATGGTTCACAGACATCGTTCGGCTGGTGGTGGATCAGATCGTTTTGCCTCTTCGGCCCGATCTGCTCACTCAGGGTCGGCTGTGTTACCCCAATTTACCAACGCTGGGTTTGACGGCTTGGCTGCTGAAACCTTCATCTTGAAGGAGGAGGGTCTTTCTGACTCGGTTGTTAAGACTCTGATCTGTACCCGGAAGAGGTCTTCTTCTACCATCTACTATAGGACTTGGAGAGCCTATATCGCTTGGTGTGAGGTTAGATCTTTGCCTTGTAGGGTCTTTTCGGTTTCCAGGATTTTGGATTTTCTGCAATCAGGGCTGGACTCTGGTCTCCAGCTGAGTACTCTGAAAAGGCAGGTTTCTGCCTTGTCTATCTTTTTTCAGAAGCCTTTTGCGCTTCATCCTTTAGTCAAAACCTTTTTCCAGGGGGTTACGCATGTGCGGCCTCCCAGGAAGCCATTGCTCCCGGTTTGGGACTTGAATTTGGTTCTTTCTGCACTTCAGGCTCCTCCCTTTGAGCCCTTGCAGGATATTGCTCTTTCTACCTTGACTCAGAAGATTGCCTTCTTGGTGGCTATAACTTCGGTTCGGCGTGTCTCGGAGTTGGCGGCCTTGTCGATTCAGGCGCCCTACTTTGAGAGGCATCAGGACAAGGTGGTTTTTCGTTTCAAACCGGACTTTCTTCCTAAGGTTGTTTCTGCTTTTCATTTGAATCAGGATATTGTTCTTCCCTCCTTGTGTCCTAAGCCTAAGAATGACAAGGAGAGGGTTTTGCATTGTTTGGATGTGGTACGCTGTGTTAAGTACTATTTGCTTACTACTTCTCCTTTTCGTAAGACTGATGCCTTTTTTGTTGTGCCCTGTGGGCCTAGGAAGGGGTTGGCTCTGGCTAAGTCTTCCATTAGCAAATGGATTCGTCAGGCGGTTATTGGGAAGGTTCCCCCTTTTCGCATCACTGCTCATTCTACTCGTGCTGTTGGAGCGTCTTGGGCTTTTCAGCACCAAGCTTCTGTTGAACAAGTTTGTAAGGCTGCTACTTGGTCTTCTGTTCATACTTTTTCTAAGTTTTACAAGGTTGATGTGCGGGCCTCAGCGGATGCTGCGTTTGGCCGCAAGGTTCTGCAGACTGCAGTCGTTTAAGTTATGCTTCATTTTGATGTCGGATACCCACCCCTTGTGGACACTGCTTTTGGATGTCCCTATCGTCAGAATTAAAGGGGAAGCGGAGTGTGTGACACACTGAGAATAATACCATTTTGTGAGTGCTCACCTGTAAAATGGATATTGTCAGTGTGTCACACACCCCGCTTCACCCGCCCTTTTTTGGTATCCCGGATCCTCTATATGGTGAAGCTTTCCTTTATTTTATTTTGAGGTTACCGTTGGATTTCCTGGTACCTTGTCTTACTGCTGTTTGAATTCACTGGGTGTTAAGGGGGAGGTCCCAGGTATATATAGGCCGGAAGGGGCTCGTTTTTCAAGACTTCTCTCTGCAACGTCGCCTCCTGCTGGAGGATAACCCCTATCATCAGAATTAAAGGGGAAGCGGGGTGTGTGACACACTGACAATATCCATTTTACAGGTGAGTACTCACAAAATGGTATTTTTTTGTCTCTCTGAATCAACCCTATAGTGAGAATGTCGGAAGGCTATCTTTTGACAGCTTTGACAGCCTGGCTATTGAGAAGCAGACTTCTTCAAAGATTTACTACAGGCTGGCGAGTATATGTCGCTTGGTGTGTATCAAAAGGTTTTTCTTGTAGGAAGTTTTCTGTCTCCATTATTCTTGAATTTTTGCAAAAGGTTCTCGATGAGGGGCTTCAATTGATTACTCTAAAAGGGCAGGTATCTGCTTTATCCATATTTTTTCAGAAACCCATTGCCGAGAGTAAGCTTATTAGGACTTTTTTTTGCAGGGGGTCACTCATGTGTGCCCTCCACGTAAACCTATTCTTCCTGTTTGGGACTTGACCTTGCTGTTGTCAGCCCTGCAGGGTGCTCCCTTTGATCCTCTGACAGAAGCGTCACTAAGCTTGTTGACTCTTAAGGTCATTTTTCCAGTGGCAGGCTCAGAGGGTTTCTGAATTAGCAGCTTTATCAGTTAAACCTCCTTATTTAGGGTTGCATAAGGACAAGGTCGTCTTCCGTTTTAAGCAGGATTTTCTTCCTAAGGTGGTTTCCGCCTTTCATCTTAATAAAGAGGTGGTTTCGCCCTCCTTATGTCCTGCTCCAGTTAGCCATAAGGAGAGGGCCCTTCATGCTTTGGATGTGGTAATCGCCGTGCCATTGCGTGCGACATCGCTCGCATCCTTTGGCTGTGTGCAGCCATGCACAGCCATTCAGTTGCGCCGTGGGTTCATCAGACAGGTAAAAATTCTGGGTGAGCGGCGGTGTGTCACACAGAAGGGCGTCCTAGTTTGGGATCCCCTGGGGAGAGGGAATCAGAATCTTTCTTTGTCTGCTTTACGTGAAACCCTCTGAATCACCCTTAATCAATTACCTTCCCCACAGGTTCCACACCCCATCTGTTCTTCTGAGGTATGCTCCTTCACCCAGCTACTCAGATAGGTTGGGGGCATGAGCATGCCTCAGACCAGAGTGAGCGATAGTAGTAAAAGCTACCCACCCCAAGTGCTGAAGCTCTGTCTGATGCAGGGTTTTATGCTGTGCATTAATATGCATGGCATAAAGCACTGATTGAACCAGAGCCCATGCATGTGCAATGGAAATGTGAGGAAGATACGTTTTAGGGGTGATCCAAGGGGTTTTTCACGTGGCGAGGCATCCTAAATCAGAATGCCTCAAGAAAAGGGAACAAAACTTGTAGTGGTCCAAATCCCAGGTTTTAGTCCACTTTAAGTTGCCCCCTATTGGCACTGGTCCTGTGTACCACTAGGAACTGCTCACCTACTCACCTCTATTTTAGCACAACATTTATTCACAATATTTTTCTTCCCTTTTTCCTCCAAATCCTATGTGTTTCATATTTACAGACGCATCTTAAAGGGTGAAACATATGGTAATTTATGTTGTTGGATGGACTTAAAGGGAAAACATACATAAATCAGGCTACATACATGAATCTCAGACATCATATAAGCTACAAAGAGACTGTATCCAACAGACTGTATCCAACAAAACTTTAGGGGGAAAATTATCTTCTGGTAAGATTACTATGGAGTTGCTTAAAGGGTCTGTAAGCCCAGTGACAATAAGGAGGCTGCAAGGCGCTCATCTAATGCCTGTGCATAGTAGTAGCTGTAGCACGGCTCCAAAATGTGCCCACCTTTCAATTATTCTAAGTATACAGTACGTCCTGCTCCAGATATAATACTTACACTTGGGTTATCCTCCACCAGATGTGGCTGGGCACTGCAGACATGCAAAAACAGGCTCCTCCCGGCCCTTCATATACCCGGGGACCTCCCACAAATCCCCAGATTTCTCTGCAGTGCTGACTGCGAAGACATGAAGTATCACTCTCTCGCAGGTGAGCGAGGCTATTACAGCCTGTGGCCCTGTTGGACTATTCCCACCCGTCCTTGATGTGATGTTCCTCCCAGCCTGGGCTGCGCTGGTCGGGTGAAGGTAGGCAGCACCATGCGTGCTTAACGGAGCCATGCTCCACCGCAGTCCCCCACCAAAGGGTAGGCGGTTTAGGCTGATGGTGAGCCTCTAGTGGATGTCCCTCCCGCATTATTGCCCCCTGCCCCGTGTAGCGGTGGGCCCTATCCAAAGGGTCGCCATCCTCCCTCGTTCCCCCCCATAGAAAGGGGGGGGGGGTGTGTGTGGCGGTCTCAAGTGTACTGTGATTACACGATTATGGCCTTAGTATTGTCCTTGACTTGTAACTTGGTGTCAGAGCCGCGCTGTTTGCCTTTTTATTGTGTATCCGCCCCAGACGCTGCGGCTTCTCCATTGGCAAAATCATCTATTCTATGTGTGTCATACACTTTGCTTCTCTTGACAATATTGACTACTGTCTTAGAGCTTCGTGCTCTTCAGGGGGGGCGAGGAACCTGGTTTGGCGCGCTCCGCGTCACGGCCCGCTCTGGCCCGCCCTTCGAGGTTCGCTTGGCGCCATTTTGATGCTAGTCGCGCGTGCGCGCACGTGGTAACGGCCCTCCTCCTCCCTTGGTCTGTAAGTGCCCTCACGGGCGATTTTCATGATTGTTTATTACTGCACATTACTCCTGAATACTGGGGCCAGTGTGAGATTTGTTGATTAAGGTCTTTAAGGTCCTGTCTATCTCTCTCCCTGGTGAGGCCTCCAAGGGGAGCGTTTCCATACAGCGACAGCGCGCTTGGAATTTCTAGAGCAGGCTCGTTTCCATGCTCTTGTACTCATGGAATGGGATTTCCCCAGTAAATTCCAGGGGTCCCAGGGGACTGGGATAGGAAATACACTTTTCCCCCTGAGGTGGTCAATTGTCATCACCCCCCGTGGTGGATGCGCCGATCGTAGGGGTTCCTAACCCCCCCTTTATTACAGCCCCTGCTTATAGTACCCTTGGGGATGCTGAGGACCGGCACACTGATCTGTGACCTCCCACGCCTTTTCTTTTGCAGGGACGTCGCTGCGCCCGGTCTGTGCCGCGGTCATTACTGCAGTGGCCGCTAGAACCCTCATCAGAAAGATGCTTGATCATCACCCTGAGGATCTCCCCTGGGATGTGTTTAATGCGCTCTCCAGTTGTGATGTATTTGTAAAATTTATCCTATTAGCACTGGATGACACCATTAGAATGTGTGCAAGGACTTCTGCCCTTGTGGTGGCTATACGTTGCTTGGTTTGGCTGCGACAGTGGGGTGCTGACAATGCTGCTAAGAAGACTCTTACTGGGCTTCCCTTTAGAGGGCAACGCCTGTTTGCCATGCCAGGAGGTATCACGCCTCAGACTGGTGGATTCAGGAGGTAGTGCCCTCCGGCTACTAGATAGAGTTTGCTGTGCGGCCTCCCCCAAGATTATCGGGTCCCGGGTGCTCCTGGTCCCTGCCTCTGTTCAGGTGCTGGTGCAGGCCATGCAAGGCCTGCGGGGTCTGGGGGTCTCTTGCAGATTGCCCTTAATAGGCAGAGACAGGGGCCGCTACACCAACCTTTCCACAGTTCCCCAAAAATGGGTGGGTCAGTCTGGCCCAATCTGGACTCACAGATTTTCAGCAATTCGTCAATTACAGGCGGTTTCTGCAATGGAAACACTGCGCTCGGCCATCAGCTCCTTGCGCGTCGGGGGCTTCTTGCCGTCTGTGGAGCTCAATGCTGCTTATTTTTACAGAGGTCCTTCAGACTCGCGTTGGTTGACCAACACTGATAATTGTGGCCTTGTCATCTGGCCTCTCTTCAGCTCCCAGAGTGCTCACCAAGGTGCTGACGGGGGTGTGGTCTCTGATGAGACCAAGGGGCGTTCCGATGGATGACCTACCTGGACGTCCTCATCACTTCCCAGTCTCTACGTCTGGCTACGTTGGATACTCGGCTGGAGGGTGTCCATTTGGGAGTCATTTGGAGGGATGATCAAACACCCCAAGTCCTTATTGTCCCCTTCATTGGTAACTCCATTCCTATAAATGAATTTTATACAGTTCAAGCAAGGATCTTCCTTCCTCAGCAATAAAGTGGACAATCTGGTTGTATGGGCTCAGTCCCTCATAGCTGTCCCCGTCCCTCCACCAGGCAGGGGATGCAGCTGGTGGGCCCGTTGGTGGCGTACTCCGAAGAGGCCCCTTATGCTCAGTCCCCCCTGGGGCCTTCTGCAACTTCTCCTATTTGTCCTACGAGACAAGGACCCAGCGTCCCTGGAGCAGGGTATGTGTGCTTTCCTCCCTGGTGAGGAGGTCCCTCTTGTAGTGGATGAACTCAATGAACCTGTCTGGGGGCAGTCCCTTCTTGCCCTTTCCTGGGAGACGGACACCATGGATGCCAATCTATCAGGTTGAGGGGGGTCTTCTTCTGGAAGTCCCTACGGTTCCAGGGGAGGTGGGGCCCTTAGGAGGCCTATACACCTATCAATGATTGAATCTATGAGCGTTCAAGTTAGTTCTAACTCGCTTGCCTACTCCTCTTCAGGGCCTGCCTGTTCGGGGGAGCTAGGCCTATCTGACGGTCTTGGCCTACATTACATATTCAGGGAGGGGCCCGGAGCAGGAGGGTCCTCCGGGAAGCGTCTCTGATCCTGATCTGGGTGGTGGACAATGTTCCCTGCATAACAGTGGTATTCGCTCTGGTTGAGGTCCCTCTGCGACAGGATGTGCTAATCCTTGTGTCACTTTGAGGTCCAACCAGTGTAGATCTGTGTGTGCCCTGTCACTATCACAAGCTCTCGGCCCTTGTTTCCCTGTCCCAGGATTCTCTGGCCGTGGTCATGATGATTTAGTAATGTTATGGCAGGACATTCTGTTCTGTATGTCTTTTTCCATTCCCCCTGCTAGGCAGGGTTCTGCGCAAAATTGCTCTGGATGGGGGGACCAGTGATTCTGGTGGCCCCCAGGTGGCCTAGTGGAGTGTGGTTCGCAGACGTGGTACTGAGGACAGTAGATCTGTACGTTCTGCCAGGAGTGCCAGCTCTGCTCACTCGGGGCCCCTTTACGTCCCCCCGATCTACAGACTCTGGCCTAGACGGCCTGACTGCTAAAACATCCATCTTGATGGAGACAGGCTTATCTGTCTCGGTGATTGAGACTATGGGAAGTCTAGGAGCAAGTTTCTTCTTCTTCTTCTTCCATCTGTTATAGGGTATGGCGTACCCATATTGATTGGTGTGAGTCTCGTCTTTTCCCTGTCGGGCGTTCTCTGTTCCCAGGGTTCTAGAGTTATTACAGCATGGGTTGGAGTTGGAATTCTCCAACTCAGTACTCTGAAGGGTCAGGTTCTGCCCTGTCCGCCTTCTTGCAGAAGTCTTTTGCTCAGTTTCCTTGGTTAAGACTTCTTTCAGGGGGTTACCCATGCACGGCCCCCGCGTAATCCTATGGTCCCTGATAGGTTTTGAATTGGATTCTGTCTGCCTTGCAGGGTGTTCCCTTTGGACCTTGTCAGGATGCTGCCTGGCTGTTCTTACCCTCAAAGTTGTCCTTCTGGTGGCTGTTATTTCAGTCAGACGTGTGTCTGAGCGGGCGGCTTTGTCTATTTAGCCCCCGTTCTTTGAGATACACCAGAATAAGGTGGTGTTGCGCTTTAAGCTGGACTTTCTGCCTAAGGTGGTGTCTTATGTTCATTGATTCAAGATATTGTTCTTCCTTCTGTGCCTTATTCCTAGCAACGCTGAGGAAAGGGTTCTGCATTCCTTGAACAGGTGTTGGAAGTATTTCCTTGGTAGTCACTGTGCCCTTTAGGAGAACTGATGCTCCTTTGGGTCTACGGCCTACTCCATCCTGTATGTGCCTGATCTCGTCTGTTCTCGGGGGGTTAGGCGGCCTTTGGCCTGGTCATTACTTGGATGGGATGGTTCCTTCTGGTCCTAGGAAAGGTTTTGGGCTTCTGCCAAGGCTACTGTTGGCGTTTGGACTTGTCAGGCTGTTACTCAGGCCTATTCCACTGAGGGGAAGAATCTTCTTACTCGCTTCTCTTCTTAGTCTACTCCTGCTTTTGGTGCCTTTTGGGCTTTTCAGCACCAGGCTTTTGTTGAACAAGTTTGCTAGACCGCTAGACTGCTAGACTTGGTCTTCTATTCATACCTTTTCAAAAGTTTTATAAGGTTGACGTTAGAGCCTCAGCTCATGCTGCTCTTGGCCGCAAGGTATTGCAGGTGACAGTGCTTTAAACTGTCTGCTGTTGCCTTTTTTGTTGGGGATCCCACCCTACTTTATGGACACTGCTATTGGATGTCCCACGTGTAAGTACTATATCTGGAGCAGGACGTACTGTATACTTAGAATAATACAATTCTGTGAAATACTCACCTGTAGAATTGGTATTATACGTATACAGTACGTCCTGCTCCACCCCACCCTGGTTTTTTGCATTATTCTGGATCCCCTGTATGGTGATTGTTATCATTGTTTTCTTTACCAGTTGTTTTTGGTGGTTAAATTCTCCCGGCTTCTGGTTCACTGCTTTTCAATGCTGGGGATTTGTGGGAGGTCCCCGGGTATATGAAGGGCCAGGAGGAGCCTGTTTTTGCATGTCTGCAGTGCACAGCGCCATCTGGCGGAGGATAACCCAAGTGTAAGTATTATATCTGGAGCAGGACGTACTGTATCCGTATAATACCAATTCTACAGGTGAGTATTTCACAGAATTGTATTTTTTTTTTCTCCTGGACATCATTTTTTCCCATAATAGAGACCAAAACCCTCCAATTATCCCCCCCTCCAAGTACCTTGGCCAATGCAACGGTGGTGAACAAAGCCACTTTTTTTAAACATATCCACTGCCAATTGTCTGATCTAAAATCTGTCAAATGAGGGCACAGCCCCCTGGCACACTCCTTTCCATATCCTGTCTAAATGGGTGGGCACTCGAGTGCGCCTCAGGTAAAGGGAAAATATGCATGCAGGTATTTGGTAACAAATCTGTCGTTTTTTTGCAATCCCCGGGGTCTTACACAGTCTGGCATTCCAAAACAGGATGCCCCCAAGGTAAGCAAGGTGCCAACCCTGGGATCCTTTAGATTTCAGGGCCAGCCCCATTGGTTTTTACACCCCTTTAATAACAGGATAGCCTCAGGCCCAGACAGAATCTCCACAATATGTCTGGAGCAGATTTCTCCAATCCTGGAGGAAATCTACAAGAGATCAGTTGAGGAGGAGGTAGTTCCCGACTGTCTAAAGACATTCATCATCATGCTGCTCAAGTTATTTGGTTTTCTATGTATTATTGAGCTAGCTTAGTGTTGCTTTTGCTGTGTATTGTGCCAAGTTGTCCTGTATCGTGGGTATCTCTATTCCTAATGTCATTCCTTGTGTGCTCATTGTAAATACTTGGCAGAATAAAAAATTCTGACTTCTGAGCTTTCTAAATCTTTTTCTTCCTTATTCTCCGGTTAATTTACATGTGTTTGTATTCACATGCTATATACATTAATGATTTGTTTCTTCACAACAGAACTTTGTTTGAAAAACTTGAATGATTTATCTTCTATTGGGTTAATTCAGATAGATGAAGATGTTAATTTTAAGCCTACAGGTAAGATTTTATAGTTAATACTGTATGAGTTTTTCATTATTACAATGCTTACATTAATAAACCAATTACTGTGCATGGAAAACTTAAATAATCTTGGAAGTAGAAAAACGGTATTGTTCACATTACAAATAGTATGGCAGATTGTTAGACCCCCTTTACTGTATATCTGTCCAGGAGAGTTGTGCATTCCAGGCCATCTTCTCCATCAGTAACCTGACTATCCCCTCGATTCAAAGAGCAAAAGTTAAGTGATTTCGTATCGAGAATCGTAAGTTTGGGTGGGTGTGTGTGTCATTTTTTCTGGTTTTTTTGGCCATTTCGTATTCGCACGATCGTTCGCGCATAGACGTATATGAACATACGCATTTCGTACGAGAATCGTATAATTTGCGTTAGTTCGTGTGTTTTTCCCGTCCAAATCGTATTATTTGCGTCCGATCCTATTTTTTACGTCCTTCACATGGGCTTGCGCCCAATTCAGAGAGGTGATTGCTAATTGTTTTGAAGCCCATTAAAGAGCTGCTTTACGAAATGTTTGCCGGCAGCTATTTGGCCTCGGGAGTAGGATGGAGCGGAGCGAGTTTGTGGCACATCAAGGGCTTATGCTTTTTGGCATTGAGTTGATCGAGATGTCTGAGAGCAGATTGCCCCTGCGTCGTCGCATGAACATCGATAGCATGAATGATGTTGAGCTGTTCGAGCTGACCAGGCTTAATCGCGCTTCCCTCCATAAATTATATAGTGAGCTGCGGCCATGGTTAGCCCGCACCACAAGGAAGGGGCATGCAATTTCAGGTATGACCAAGATGCTTGGCTGCCTGCAATTTTTGGCGAACGGCTCGTTCCAGAGGCTGGGTGCCCTCTCTGTGGGGATGTCACAGCCTACGCTGAGCCGCGCACTGTCTAAATTTTTGGAAGGCATGGCTGCCATAACTCAAAAATATATTTATTTTCCTGATGATATGGCAGCCAGAAACGCCATTAAGCTTGGGTTTTATAATGTGGCCGACATGCCCAACGTTATTGGTGCAATTGACTGCACACATGTGGCACTCGTACCTAGGGCAGCCGACGAGTATATATATAGGTATTGAGATTGGTTATTATGTTGCCCAACGTGTCATGTAACCTGTTTTCCTTTGCGGCAGCATATTTGTTTATCCCTCATTTGTGTAGCTGCTTTATCTCGGCTTTTCATTAGTCTTTCCCAATAGAGTGCAGACATGTTTTGTGGTTAATTTATTAGTTTGGGTCAAATATCAATTACCCTTTTTGTATGTTTTTTCCTTAAGGAATCGTAAAATGGGACACTCACTTAATGTCCAGGCCGTGGTTGGTCCGGATATGCGGTTTATGAGTGTCCTTGCCGGCTACCCCGGATCGTCCCACGACTCCTATATCCTCCGGCGATCTGGGTTGTTTCGGAGATTTGAGGCAGGTGAATTTTCGGGGGCATGGCTGCTTGGTAAGTGTGTCCTATTTGTGTGTTATTAAATGTGGCATTAATCTTGTATTTGTTGATATGTTTTTTAAGGATAAATTTACAGAAGCGTACAACTGCCTTTTTCTTGGCTCATATCTTAGGAACTTACCCAAAAAATCCTTGTCTCGCTGTGGCCTTCAGAATGTTTTCCCTTTAGTTAGGATGTCTGTAAGTTCCTTGTGCCTAAATATATTGGTTTGGAGTTTATACCCAAGGATCTTTGACCTTTGGCTCCTTTGGGACTATTGGTCTTTAAATGTCAAAGTGGACTTAAACTGCATACATTGTATTTTCCAGTGAAATGTGGATAGGGATCTTTGACCTTTGGCTCCTTTGGGACTATTGGTCTTTAAATGTCAAAGTGGACTTAAACTGCATACATTGTATTTTCCAGTGAAATGTGGATAGGGATCTTTGACCTTTGGCTCCTTTGGTACTATTGGTCGTTAAATGTCAAAGTGGACTTAAACTGCATACATTGTAGTTTCCAGAGAAATGTGGATAGGCCCTCCGCAGCATCCTAATTGTAACATGTCTGAAAACTACAAATATATGTAAAATACAAATACCCTTGGCCGTGCAGATGTTTGTTAATTAATTGGTATATAGAAGTGCCATTTTTATTTAGGTGATACCTTAGTGCAATTTTTGTGGGCCCTAATGTGCCCTGTTTTTTTTTGGGCACACTTTACCTTACATCATTAGGATATCTGTGAAATTTTGGGTGTTGGTTGTGTTGCCTTTTTAATTTTGATTACATTTAATTCTCTGTTTAAGGTGATTCCGGGTACCCACTTCTACCCTGGCTCATGACGCCTGTGCTGCGGCCCCAGGATGCCTCTCAGGAAGCGTATAACCGTGCGCATCGCAAGACCCGGGCTGTTGTGGAGAGGGCCTTTGGTCTGCTGAAGACACGTTTTCGTTGCCTTGACCATACTGGGGGGGCCCTGCAATATGATCCCAAGAAAGTGATCGACATTATAATGGCATGTGCTGTTTTGCACAATTTTGCCATCATGGAACGTGTCCCACGTTATGTGGACAGCCTGCCCTCTTCAGCCGTCGAGGATGAAGCCGAGAATTTTGAGGGGCCCCCCAGTGAGTCTGGCCAATCTGTTCGAGCCAACCTGATCAGCCAGCATTTTAGTTAACTTTTTTCCCTGTCTCACCATTCTGTATGTCTGTGTTATCCTTTTTGAAACATATGTTGTTTTGCCGTAATGTGGCATTACCTCTAAGTAAAACATTTAGACCTTAATTGTTGCCTAATGTATTTCATGTAGTTTCCTTAGCTTTCGCTTTGCATTGTTACACCTCTTCAAACCAAAAATATCTGGTTTAGGGCAAGCTGTTAAAAATGTCTTCCCACTAAAAACGCCACAAGTATTGGAAGTGAAATTTTTGTTTTACTTTGAAAATGAAAAATTATAGTGGTTAACAGAAATCAGGCCACATACATCTGTGGTAACAAATGGATAACATTAAAAAAAAAACATCGAGCACATCTACACCTGGAAGTGAGTGGCACAACCAAACAAGGACACCCAGTCCAAAGGCCAGCCTAGTCCAGTCATTAATATTGCCTGTGCCCAGGGATATTTGGGCATGGCCATAATGTCACACAAACATGTCTGCAAACAGGAGGAGCACCAACCAAATACATAGGTAAAGCCATAAGTGGCCAGATAAACTCCACATAGACCTATGGCATTGGCTAGTGGCCTTAAGCATTACTCTAAGGAGCTATATGGGAGCAAATACAAAACACAATCTGCCAGAGCAACACAAAATGGATTGTTTGAAACCTCAAAGGACAAGTAAATACAGTGGGGGTTAAGAGAAAAGATGTCCCACACACCCATGGCTTAATAGGGTGGCTGCCCATAATACCCAGGTGGAGGTCCAGGTGGAGGTCCATGGGAATGGGACCTAGCCTGGGCCATGGCAGCATTGTGAATTTGAAACTGCTCCACAATGTTTCTCTGCATATTGGTCATCTCAGCCATGGCTGACTGGATGCCATTACTTGCATTGGCCACGTTGCTGTTGAGGGTACGCAACTCCGCGAGGATGCCCTGTAGACTGGTATGGATGTTCACCATGTCGGCATGCCTTTGCTCACGCTCTGTAACGAGCTGGGCGTCATAAGAGTCCCTTTGTTGGGTCCATAATTGAAGCAGGGCACTCTGCCTCCCCTGGGAAATTGTGGGGCGGCGTAATGGCGTCCGCCGCACAATTACCCTGGCTCTTGGGCGTGCCCTGCCGCGTGGTGTCGTACCCTCAACAGCAACCGGCCTGCTTTGCAAATCCTCAGCAGCAGAGTGAACACTGGGGACTGTAGTGTCAGTCTCCCCATGTGCAAGCACAATGGATGGAGATTCACTCTGCTGCTGAGGATTGGCCAGAGAAACATTATGGAGCAGTTCCAAATTGGGACCCAGGGGGAGTTCATCCGACGTGCCCTGTACGGAGACATCATCATCTTCCTCCATGTCCTGGATCTCTTCCATGAGTGTGCGGGTCTGTAGGGACATATCAAAAAAAGAAAAGGCTAAGTTTGCGTCCCAATTTTGGATTTCAACAGTTTAACACATTCTTAAGCACTTGTTAGTATTTATGCTACTAAATTAACTTACCGAAAATCTCTGATCTGGGCTCCGATGCTGTACGGACCTGGTAGGCATAACCAAACTGGGGGGTGAGTTTACCCTTGCTGAGGGATCATGCTGGGCTGAAGAAGAGAAAAAAATACCACGTAAACACACACACATAACCTTTTTTTTGATAGGTAATCAAATATAGCTCTATTTGTAATATTATTCAACTCTAGAGCAATGGTGACCTTTGTTCAAACCCACGCAAGTTTACATAGGTGCAATGGCTCGGACAAACTGCTAAGTGACCTCAGTTCTAAGTCATGAAGTGTACCCAGTCAGCATCCAACTTTCAAGGCACATTTTTGGATTTAGCCTACCATTCGCTAGGTCCGGGGTACTCAAACAATTGTTTGAAACGCCCATTTAAAGGTATGTGGTGAGAGGTGAATGTCTGGCCATGGTGCTGACGCAGGGGGTGTCTAGTTAAAAATAAAGACACTGGTGGAGGGGCTGGAGATTTCTAAGTGCCAACTAATAAAGGCTGCTTGCCCTTGCTGGGCTGGATGGGCCAGAGCTGAGGGGACAGGGATTGGATGGCTAAAGGGGGGAGTTAACGTATTGATGGTGATGGGATGGATGGAGCCAATCTGTTACAAATGTATGGGGCTTATGTGGGGGGGGGCATGGGGGGACTGTGGCACATGGGCCAGAGCAGGGGCAGCGGGACACGATTGTGGCCAGTGAAAATTTAAATAAGTTACTGTGTACCTTGCAATGCCACTTCCTGGGCAGTACTTCATATTGCAATGCTATGTTTCACGGAGCCATGACATTGGGCAGGAGACCAACCACTACATGGCCGATCAAGGGGGCAGCTCTGAGCACGTCAACACAGAAGTAACTGAGTGCAGGGCTGTCTGGGCAGGGGTCCTTGAATGTGGTGGCAAGGTCCGCATTGGGACCCCGGGCCGCCAGTTGAGTCTCGCTGCTCTTGGTCACATATGTTTGTGGGTGGCTAATTAAATTGTTAACTCAAACACAACTCACACAAGCAAAAGGCAACCCATACATAATGATGTGTGTTTTGTGATTGATTCAAAATATCTCACTTATCTTGCGAAACTTCATGACTTTAACAATACAATTGGACATTTGAACTTTGCCATAATGGCTGTGGGCCTAAATGTGTGATTCCCAGGGCCAAAAAGAGGACACAAACAGCCACAGTAGTGCGAGGCCAAGCAAGGCAAACCATAGGGGCATCCCGTTAGCTTGTTACTAGTGAACTGTAGATTATTTAGCAAACAGGCAAACATGCAGATTTAAGAGTACTCACCGTGGGTACGGGTCGGTGAGTCTGTGTCCCTTAGACCAGCATGTCCACCGACCGCGACCGGATGGAGAAGTCCAAGCACAATCTCCTCAGCAGGGGTAAACTCCAATTTAGATGGAAAGCCACCGCCAGTTTTCATGCTGAAAAGAGAAAATCGTTTGGTACTCAGAAAAGGTGCATACAGTACATCCAAAACATTAGATTTAGCGTAAACATTTAGTTACCTGTAATTATGCCTTTTAATTTCTTTTTGCCGTACAGCATACTTCAGATCAGAGATTTTCTTCTGAATTTGGGACACATCTTTCCTCTCTTCCCCCGCTGCATTTACTTGTCGGAGGATGGTTTCAAACAATTCCATCTTGCGCTGCTTGGTGGTGTGTTTGGATTTGCTCCCATATAGCTCGTCATAGTATAATGTAAGGCCACTAGCCAATGCCATATTTTGGTCATGGGAGAATCTCCCACTCAACTGGCCGCGGCGCAATGTGCGGCCAGATGGTTGGCTTGGCTGCTCCTCCATGTGTGCAGACACATGTGGTGACATTATGGCCTGGGGCTGGGTAGGGGAATGGCCGGATTGGTGGCTTCCCAATGACTGGACTGGACTGGCCAAGGGACTGGGTGTTCTTGCGTGGCTGGCCACCGAACTTCCAGGTGTAGATGTGGTCATGGGGGCAATTCGGGGCCCTCTTGGGGGGCTAGGTTCCCGGCTGGTGCCAGGTCGGGGGCTCTGTTCCCGGCTGGTGCCAGGTCGGGGGCTTCTGGCCCTGGATTGGGTTCTTCTGGGCCTGTAGGGGCTTCTGGCCCTGGATTGGGTTCTTCTGGGCCTGTAGGGGCTTCTGGCCCTGGATTGGGTTCGTCTGGGCCTGTCGGGGCTTCTGGCCCTGGATTGGTTTCTTCTGGGCCTGTAGGGGCTTCTGGCCCTGGATTGGGTTCGTCTGGGCCTGTCGGGGCTTCTGGCCCTGGATTGGGTTCTTCTGGGCCTGTAGGGGCTTCTGGCCCTGGATTGGGTTCGTCTGGGCCTGTCGGGGCTTCTGGCCCTGGATTGGGTTCTTCTGGGCCTGTAGGGGCTTCTGGCCCTGGATTGGGTTCGTCTGGGCCTGTCGGGGCTTCTGGCCCTGGATTGGGTTCTTCTGGGCCTGTCGGGGCTTCTGGCCCTGGTTTGGGATCTGCGGGCCCTGTAGGGGCTTCTGGCCCTGGATTGGGTTCTTCTGGGCCTGTCGGGGCTTCTGGCCCTGGATTGGGATCTGCGGGCCCTGTAGGGGCTTCTGGCCCTGGATTGGGATCTGCGGGCCCTGTCGGGGCTTCTGGCCCTGGTTTGGGATCTGCGGGCCCTGTAGGGGCTTCTGGCCCTGGATTGGGTTCTTCTGGGCCTGTCGGGGCTTCTGGCCCTGGATTGGGATCTGCGGGCCCTGTCGGGGCTTCTGGCCCTGGTTTGGGATCTGCGGGCCCTGTAGGGGCTTCTGGCCCTGGATTGGGTTCTTCTGGGCCTGTCGGGGCTTCTGGCCCTGGATTGGGATCTGCGGGCCCTGTAGGGGCTTCTGGCCCTGGTTTGGGATCTGCGGCCTCTGGATGGGCTTCGGGGCCTGGATGGGGTTCGGGCCCTGGATGGGGTTCGGGCCCTGTCTGGGCTTCGTGCCCTGGATTGTGTTCTTCGCCCTCTGGCTGTGCTTCGGGCCCTGGATGGGGTTCGGGCCCTGCTGCGGGGCATGGGTTTCCGAACTGCCCTACTTGAAGGCATGGCCGGTGTGGGCTCACTGGTGCTGCCTGTTCTGGGGGCAGAGGTGGTGGGTGCTGCAGTTGCCAGCTTTTTGGCTGCAGGAGGGGCACGAGGCTTGGGGCCCCTTTTTTGGGTACCTGAGGGTCCAGGGTCCCTTGGTGGGGCCGAGGTGGGAGTCTTGGATCTCAGTTTTCGGCCAGCTTGCTGGGACCTTGTGGTGGGGCCCTCCGCGGTCTTGCTTGCCTGGGGTCGCTTGCTCATCGCCTTTTTTGGTGCCATCGTACAGAAATGCTCAAAGAGAATGAGCTTGGGGGGAAGGGACCTTTAAATAATGAGCCCAGCGTGTGACGCCTATGCGCACGACTACGCGCTCGTACGAACGTACGTTCGAGCGGAACCAGGAAACCGCTGGGGTTTCACTTATCTGCTGCCTGGAAGAAGACTAAAGATGGCGCCCACTATCTTCACCCGTCAACAGGAAGAGATCCTCATGCTGGTAAGTGGCTGCCTGTGCATTTTAATAGAATAGTCAATGATGGCCTAAATGTAAATGATGCGTTGGGAACTAGTTTGGGGTCTCTTAATGTTTAATCACTGGCTCCTCACACTTCATCCTCAAGGGCCGAGCCTGGCCACGTTTTCACCTGTCTATGCTGATGTCCTAATTCGGCCAATTGCTCCGGCTTAGCAACAGTTAATTAACCTGTGGAGTAGCGGGGCGAGCTGTCAAACCTGGCCTGTCTCGGACCTTGATGCGGATGTTTGCGGAACACTGTTGTCCTAAGCCATAAAAACACAACGGGAAGCCACACACGTGGTCCAAAAGCCTAAGCATTAGGCTACATCTTGGATGTTTAAACCATCCTAACATGCCATAGATGCAGGTGGCCTGATTCTTGATGTTGGCAATTATCTGTATGTACATGGTGTGTGATACATATAACATAAGACCAGACTGTCAATCACAGTCAACGTCCTCTTTAAGGCACTCCCCAAAAATGGCGGCCATTCGAAATGTGTGTGTTAATGACATTAAATACTCAACTTGTGATGCAACACATATGGGTCTGTGTGTAAAAGTAAAAGCTCTGTGTCCATTATGTTTTTCAGATCATGCTTCAGCGCCGGTATGACTTCGCGCCCAATGTGTGCGAGAAAAGGGACATCGCCCGGGAGATCATCGCCGAGATCCACCGTGTGACCAGCACCACCTTCACTCACACCCAGATAATGCAGCATTGGTCGGACCTGAAGCGTCTCCACATGCCCCGGGTGCGGAGGTTTTTTGGGATCCATTTCCCAAGTAAGTACAAACCAATTGCATGGTATATGTTCCAAATGTCTAAGTTATGCCTTTATTTATAATGACTTTTCTTTGGTAGTGTTGGAAATGGATTTCAGAATTCGCCGCACCCGGAGACGTACAGGCCGACCAGTGCTGCATGACTCTGCATCTGTGAGTGAAGGTGGTGGATCTCCCGGGCGACGGACCTACCCCTCCTCTGTGGCCTCCTCAGACCAGCCCCTGGACCTTACCACAGAGGAGGGGCCAAGGCGCGTGGGCGTGGAGTCATACCTGGCCACGCATGG
Organism: Gastrophryne carolinensis; assembly: GCA_027917425.1. Lineage (NCBI taxonomy): Eukaryota > Metazoa > Chordata > Amphibia > Anura > Microhylidae > Gastrophryne > Gastrophryne carolinensis. The sequence goes on from CM051235.1 coordinate 470,162,999, forward strand.
GGAAGGCTCTGGTATGTCACTCTTCATGTATAGGCACAAAGATATACATGGCAGGCCAAAAACTAAGTTATCCTTTATTATGTATTTGTAGAAGCTTCTGGAGCGGGTGAGATAGTGGAGGAGGAGGCAGCAGAGATGCTGGAAGGAGATCCTGGCGAAGGTGAGTGATGTCAGCCAGACTGGGAGCCAGATATGTTGGGGATAGTGACTCTCTACAAATACTAACCAAATGTCACATGTTTCTCCAGGGACTTCTTCACAGCAGAGCCAGGACCAAGGGCAGCCTGTTGGCCCCAACCAGCCATCTGTCGGCCACCAACTCCGTAAGTCTCCATGCCATTATTCATATTAATGTTTGCTTAGCTAATAACACACACATAACTAAAGGCGTAGCCAATGTGTAGTTCACACTTTCATGTGGGCACTTCGTTAGCTTAAAGAGGACCCAAACTAGTATTAAGAACCAAAGACTTAGCCATCACACTGTACCTACAGATTAGAAACATGGAAAAACACCCTTCACCCATCTAATGCATGTTATTAGACAGAACAAAACCAATATTGGGGAATATGGAATGCACAATATTTACAGGCAGCATGGGATACAGATTGAAAAAAGGAAGGTGCTGCCATGCATTGTGTGAGTGATGACCTTTCCCTCAACCCAGCTATGCTCTGGATTCCCAACGCACCACTGTAACCTACTCCCCTGTACTTTATCCAACTCTCCTCATTAAGTGTTATGCTTCAGAGTCCAGATGGCGGCGCTGTAATCCCAAAAAAGCCCTAAATAACTTTGAGGTGGTGCAGAATCATTTGTGAATAGTTTTTGGTTTTCATTAAATAATGTGGAAGGTCCGGTTTAAGGAGTTTAAACACTTACCTGTGGGAAATGCATTAACTGTATCCCTTGGAAGAACGACATATGTCATGCATTTACATGTATTTGCTTAACCCTAAATCTATTTCCAGCATACAAACCGGTCTTGGACTCCTATTTATGTTTATTTCTCTATTGGTTACAGGGATGATCCCCCAAACCTTGGCTGGAAAAAAAAAAAGAATGAAGGAGTTGGTGGCCGAGCTGCTGGCCATACAGGCGACGTTGGGGCCAACAGATGAAGAAGACGAGGAGGATTAGTGCCCTTGGTCCTGGCTCCTTTCTTAAACTTGTTTTTAAAATTTTTAAAATTTTAAAAAGTGTTGTATAGTTTTGGTTAAAAACCAAAAAAGATGTTTTTTAAAAAAAAACACTAAAAAAAAAAAAAAGTTGTTTTACTGTTGAAAAAATCGGAAATATTTCTAGGTGTTTTTCCGAGAAAAAAAAAAAAAAAAGGTTGCCAAAAAAAAACCCAACCAAAAAAAAAAAATTTTTACAATTCTTAAAAACAAAACAAAGAAAATATTTAAAATAAATTATATTTTAAGCCTTCCTAAATGTGTCTTTTCTAATATGCACACACCCAAAAAATTACACAAACCAGAAACAACACACTTAGAAACATATAGACATATGTAAATTATGTGATTTTCTTACGTTTTATGGACCGAGAAATGAAGTGGGATGCAGCCGCTACGGGGTTTCGGTAAGTTTGAGGGACCGAGAAATGAAGTTGGATGCAAGCGCTAAAGGGTTTAGGTAAGTTTGAGGGACCGAGAAATGAAGTTGGATGCAAGCGCTAAAGGTTTTAGGTAAGTTTGAGGGACCGAGAAATGAAGTTGGATGCAAGCGCTAAAGGGTTTAGGTAAGTTTGAGGGACCGAGAAATGAAGTTGGATGCAAGCGCTAAAGGGTTTAGGTAAGTTTGAGGGACCGAGAAATGAAGTTGGATGCAAGCGCTAAAGGGTTTAGGTAAGTTTGAGGGACCGAGAAATGAAGTTGGATGCAAGCGCTAAGGGGTTTAGGTAAGTTTGAGGGACCGAGAAATGAAGTTGGATGCAAGCGCTAAAGGGTTTAGGTAAGTTTGAGGGACCGAGAAATGAAGTTGGATGCAAGCGCTAAAGGGTTTAGGTAAGTTTGAGGGACCGAGAAATGAAGTTGGATGCAAGCGCTAAAGGGTTTAGGTAAGTTTGAGGGACCGAGAAATGAAGTTGGATGCAAGCGCTAAAGGGTTTAGGTAAGTTTGAGGGACCGAGAAATGAAGTTGGATGCAAGCGCTAAAGGGTTTCGGTAAGTTTGAGGGACCGAGAAATGAAGTTGGATGCAAGCGCTAAAGGGTTTAGGTAAGTTTGAGGGACCGAGAAATGAAGTTGGATGCAAGCGCTAAGGGGTTTAGGTAAGTTTGAGGGACCGAGAAATGAAGTTGGATGCAAGCGCTAAAGGGTTTAGGTAAGTTTGAGGGACCGAGAAATGAAGTTGGATGCAAGCGCTAAAGGGTTTAGGTAAGTTTGAGGGACCGAGAAATGAAGTTGGATGCAAGCGCTAAAGGGTTTAGGTAAGTTTGAGGGACCGAGAAATGAAGTTGGATGCAAGCGCTAAAGGGTTTAGGTAAGTTTGAGGGACCGAGAAATGAAGTTGGATGCAAGCGCTAAAGGGTTTCGGTAAGTTTGAGGGACCGAGAAATGAAGTTGGATGCAAGCGCTAAAGGGTTTAGGTAAGTTTGAGGGACCGAGAAATGAAGTTGGATGCAAGCGCTAAAGGGTTTAGGTAAGTTTGAGGGACCGAGAAATGAAGTTGGATGCAAGCGCTAAGGGGTTTAGGTAAGTTTGAGGGACCGAGAAATGAAGTTGGATGCAAGCGCTAAAGGGTTTCGGTAAGTTTGAGGGACCGAGAAATGAAGTTGGATGCAAGCGCTAAAGGGTTTCGGTAAGTTTGAGGGACCGAGAAATGAAGTTGGATGCAGCCGCTACGGGGTTTATGTAAGTTTCTGGTTGAGGGTGCGCATGCGCAAGATCTTATAAACATACGAACGCACGAATCTAAGAGGCCAAAAACCAATGAAAACCAGAGGCAAACGCAAGTAATTGGAAGAGCTGGACGATGGAAGCAGCCGAAAAAACAGGCTGCCGCCGCAACAGGTGAGCACATGAACGTGATTTTTACGATTGGCAACTGACTGAGGCAAGTTCGGGAGATATCATACGAACGGACGTATCTTTTAGGATAGAAACGTATTTGCTTATTGAATCACTCGCAAGTTCATACGAACGCACGAGCGGACGTAAAAAATAGGATGATCGTGAGCCAAATCCAAGCTGTTACATGTTTCTTTGAATCAACCCATATATTTGTAATTAGTGTCCCAATGGTTCAGTATTTCTGCATCTACTTAACTTGATTGTAAACTTCTTATTGGGCTTTATTTATACTTATGTTTTTTTTAGTAATTTCTCAAAAGGGGTTGCAGTCTTTTGCAATGTAGTCCATACAATCATTCATTTTAATGTGCTTACAGTAGTTCCAATTTACTCACAGATGAGAAGTACAAAAAAGTCTGCAGTATTTCTAATCTCTAAGTTCCCTGGTGTTAAAAGTCAAAGAACACTTGCAGCTACTGCTGCGAGTTCTTGTCTTTTTTTTTATCTGGGTACATAAGTTCCAATGGGCTTTAGTAAATAAAAAATAAAACAGTGGCTGGATCTGGTTCCAAACTTTCACTCACAGCGGCTACCAAAGCATAGAGTGTGGGCTGGAACAGTTTTTTTTGCTTTCCCTAACCTCGCCTATCAAGTGCTCATATGTTACACACAGCCTGCATATGATTGGCTAGGCACTCCAGAACTGTGCAGCTAAAGGGCATAGTAAATAGGAGCTGTCTATGCTATTCAGGCAGGGGACAGGCTCACTATCAATTCTAGGCTGCTTCTGCAGGAGCAGAATTATCTGAGATGCACCTGATCAATATTCTCCAGCAGCAGAGGCTGCCATGGATCACACTCCAAACATCTGATCTCCCATAGAGCACCAGGTGGTAGGAGTTGCTGTACTTCTACTTCCACTATGGTTATTAGACCAGCTTGTGATTTCTAGAAGAGCAATGCTGGCATTGAGCCTGGTGGCAAAGCGGCACCCAGCTAGCAGGCATGATGGTATCTCTGAGCTGTCAGTGCATTCAGAGATAATGCAGTCCTGTGTCCTTTCTTACTCATACTGTACCTCATACAATTATTCTAAGTATACAGCACGTCCTGTTCCACTTGAATCCCTACTCCTGGGTAAAACATCCACAAAATGCGCTGGACTGCAGAGACAGAAAAGTGGCTCCTCCCGGCCCCATATATACCAGAGACCTCCCACAAATTCCCCAGATCTTCTCTGCAGTCTGGGCTGCGATGACTAGAAGATGGCTCTCTCTACTCGCAGGTGAGCGGGGCTTATTAGCCTGCTGCCCTGTAGGACTATTCCCACCCGTTCCTATTTACTTCCTCCCAGCTTAGGCTGCGCTGGTCGGGTCATGGTAGGCAGCACCGCTGTCAGGTGCTAAGGAGCGTTGCTCCAACCGCAGTCCCCCACCAAAGGGTAGGCAGTACAGGCCCATGGTGAGCCTTATGGGATGCCCCTCCCGCGTCCGTATGCCCCTCGCCCCCTGTGCCCTCAGTTGGCTCCATGTAGGCTGGCTGTTGCTTCCCCTTCGTTCTCCCTGGTAGATCTCGGGGGGGGGGGGGGGGGGATGCATGTCTTTAACTATGTTGGCCTTTTGTTATGATCCCTTTTGAATTGGTTGCACTGGTTTTCTTGTTGCCGCTGCCGCGCGCCTGTACTCCACTCCGCGGTCGTCGGCGACATCGCCTCAGGAGCTGCTGCGCCATCATTGGCTAGCCTGGTCATGTGGGCACGTTTTTCGTGCTCTTCGGGTTTCGGGCCTTGCGGATGACGCGTTATGCATCACTGTCTCTGCGGCCCGCCCCTTGAGGTATATGCGGGCGCTATTTTGGTTCTCTGTGCTGCGTGTGTGTCGGATCTCCCTATCGCGGTCCGTAAGTGCCCTTGCGGGCTGGCTTATGTTTGCATTTTTTGTCTGCATTTAGCTTACGGGATCTTTTTGCTTATGTCTTGCAGGTGGGTCAAACTTTTTGTGGTTTCTCCCGGTCCTATCCCCTCTATTTAGTGTTAACTCTTTATTGGAGGGCTATTGAATTCCTTCACCTCCCACTTCCCTAGCGGGCTATTGGGGCATCCCGGGTTGCTATTATTAGCGTCAATCCCTATTGGCCTGTTGTGCCAGGATAATCACCATATGGAGGCTTCTCAGGATAATGTGCTTGGGGTTCCTTCGGGAAAAGCCCGGCTGTGTGTTGCGTGTGGGGTGTCCCCTATAAGTGATGATGTCAGGGTGTGTGTACCCTGCGCCCAGCAGACGCTTGCGCTGCAGTCTGGGTTACCTGTGGCTGGGCCTCTGCCTTCGCCTACCCCCCCACGCTGACATCTGACTCCTATTGAGGTGCATACCAGTGGGGAGTCTCAACCTTATTTGGCTACCCGGGTGGCCAGCATTGAAAGGCAAATTGCTGGGTCTGGTCCGCGTAAGGCTCCTGCTAAGTGGCGGCATTTGGCACCTGGTGTTACTCTCTTTCCTATGGAGGCTGATGAGTTTTTTGACATTACCGGGTATACCCCCCTGGAAGAGGGGGAATTATTTTCTGATTCAGAATCATCTGAGGAACAGCCTAGGGGTTATGTTGAGTCTGGGTCTGACCCATGGGCTTCAGATGATCCTGCCGTGGCCCTTCGGCAGCAGGGGGAGCTGTTTCATACTGTTATACCATGCTTGGAATTTCCTGAACAAACTCACTTTAATAAGCTGGTGCTCAAAGAGTGGGAACGGCCTAGCAGGCTTCTTGGGGTACCAAAGAGTTGTGATAAGAGATATCCCTTTCCCGCTGAGGTGGTTAAACGTTGGTCATGTCCTCCCGAAGTGGATGCACCAGTATTCTTGGTGTGCCACACACCCCGCTTCACTTTTAAATATTCTTCACTTAATGGGTTAACTCACCGCCAGGTGACGTAGTGCAGAGAGGAAGTCTTATAACGAGCCCCCTTCCGGCCTATATATACCTGGTACCTCCCTTCAATCACCAGTATTTTTCTCTCTGCTTGACGACAAGACAGAAGGTTGAAGTCCCCTGCTTACAGGTAGCCGGGGTTCTACCCCGGCACCCCCCTTTTGGTCTATTTCTGCCCGGTTTGAGTGTTTATACCTTGATGGTGAAATGGAAGCCTCCCAGCCTAGGCTGCTCACTGGGCAAATGGTAGATGGCACTTTAAGTGCCTAGGAGCTTATCTCCTACCGCTCGACCTCATGCGTGGGGCAATGCGGCTATCCGGCATGGTGATCCGGAAATGGGATGCCCCTGTCCCGAGGGTCCCCGTAGCCCCTTTCTCTCCCGTTACAGTCCCTTCTCCCTTCACTATGGGGGGGGGGCGGTTGAGGGTGTGCATTAGGTATGTGTGTTTCACTAGTATAACTTTATTACAACATGTGTGTGTTTACGTTATGCATTGAGCTTACTTCAGCATGTGTGCACTCTTTTTTACTATGGTTTAGGTCTGCTTGGGGGCAGATCGCGCTGGGTCGGTGGCTTTCCGCCTAAGTGGCCCCCTCCCGCCTCCCCCCTTCCCCACTGGTCTTGTGGCCACTGTATGTAGTTTGCTTTGGCATGGCTGCGCTTTGCGGTCTTTTCTCTTTCCTCCCCCCTCTGTGCGCACGTGTAGTGGCTCATCTGGTGTAATCCCCAGTTGAATTGGCCGCACTGATCAGCGTAGGGGGCGGGTCCCTGTGACTCGGCGACGGGGGCGTGGCGCCGGCGGTGGCGTCATGCGGCGGCCCCAGCTTCACTTCCTTTCAAAGGGGAAGTCACGTGGGGCGCGCGGCCGCACTTGGTTTCATTTTCTCCTGTGCTGCGGCTGCTGGCTGCTGTCTCGCCCTCCGGCTGCTGCTCTTGGTCTGTCCAGGTAAGCGGCCCCACTTTGGTGGGGCCGTTGAGTGGGATTTGTATTTAGATATGGTGGGGAGTTATTTTTTATTAGGGGGCATGGCTTTTGCTCATTTTAAAAGGCACTTTGGTGCCATGCATATATGATTGCTGCACACATGTGAGGATCTGATTGTGTTTTTTTCTTGCCTTACAGATCCCGGAATCCCTGTTTATGGTGGCCCTCCGGCTCTATGTTGCCTGGCTAGTCTTTAGGGATATAAAATATTAATTAATTGGGCTATTTAAGAATGTATATATATATATATATATATATATATATATATATATATATATATATAATCTATATATATATATATATATATATATATATATATATATATATAGATTATTAAGGGGGACCTTAAAAAAAATAAATACATTAAAAAAATATATATATTTTAAAAATCCTCCCTTCCGGGACATTTACAAATAAGGGGGCATCCCGGGTTGGCTTATGCCTAAAAGCCCAAATATTGCGAATACCATAAATCACCATATGGAGGCTTCCGTTATTGCCGGAAACGGTTGGGGGGGTAAGTTGTGGGGCTCTACTCCCAGCTGATGATGTCTTTATCTGCATCCCTTGTGCAAAGCAGACTATTGCGCACCAGTACGTTGCTTCGGCTGCGGGCCCATCGCATCCTTCATCATCGCCTACCTCGCCCTCCCTGTTCCGGACCCCGCATGACACTGTCAAAAGTGGGGATTCGCAGTCCGAGGTGGCGGCACAGTCGGCCAGCCCCCGGAAAGTAGTGCCCGTTAAAGCAGGGTTAAAGGCCGCTGCAAAACGGAGGCACCTGACTCCGGTACCTTCGGCTCCACAGGACGAGTTATGTGAGCCTGTGGAATGGTCCGATGGATCCCCGGATGAGGAAGATTTCCTGTTGGAGTCAGATGAGCCTGCAGATCAGCTTGAGGCTGATGCGATTGGCGATTGGTCGGAGGGGGTTGTTTTTGACACTCCCTCCATTCTGGCTCAAATGTTTAAAATTTTGAATTTAGATCCACCTGAGGCTGTCACCCTGCCAAAGGGTCAGTTGGTTTAAAGAACCTCAGCCGCGTTGGGTTTTTCCCAGACAACACCACTTTGAGAGGGTGGTCCTTAGGGAATGGGAACATCCCACGCGGTTATCTGCAATCCCTTCCAGTTGGGAAAAGCGTTATCCTTTTCCGCCAGAGTTGGTAAAGCTTTGGTCTGTCCCTCCTGACGTCGATACCCCTGTGCTAGGGCTCTCCAGCACGGCTATGGTACAGTTTGCTGAGACCACTGTCCCTAAAGATGGGGAAGATCGTCGGATTGACCAATACGCGCGCCATGGTTTTATTTATTCCGGGTCAGCATTGCGCCCGGTGTGTGCTTCAGCCCTTCTTCTATTGGCGATTAGGTCTTTAATTCAGGGGCTATATGAGGATCTTAATCCCTCTTGTAAACAGTTTACTGCGCTTAAGCTGTGTGAATCTTTTGTGTCCTATGTCTTATCCGCTCAGGACGATGCGCTGGCTATGAGTAGCAAGGCAGCGCTATGCTGGTGGCTATTCGCCGGTCAGTATGGCTGCGTCAGTGGTCGGCGGACGCAGTTTCTAAGAAGGTGCTCACAGCTCTCCCCTTTTTGGGGTTGCGTCTGTTTGGGGAGAAAATTGATTCAGTCGCAAAGGGTGGTAAGATGCCACAACGCAAGAGGCCTTGTGGCCCCTTTAGGGGGGCAGGTTCCGGTAGGCCTTCCTTTCGAGGATTCAGAGCGGGCAAGGGGGCTTCCTCTCCCGCTACCAGAGGTGCAGGTTGGACTCGGGGGAGGGGCCGTGGCCGGCCCACTCAGTCCTGGGGCTCCAAGCCCAAACCTGCTGATAAGCCCTCTCAGCAATGAGGGGCTGCCCTCACCCGTGTGGGTGGGGGGACTATTGCGACACTTCTCCCAGGTCTGGAACCAACTGGTTCCAGGCAGATGGATCCAGGAGGTAGTGTCGGCCGGTTACGTCCTGGAATTCGAGTCTCACCCTCCTTCACGGTTCGTTCGGTCTCGGGTGCCCATCGATCCTTTGGCCACGCAGGGGCTCCTGGCGTCGGTAAGGAATCTGTTAGAGATGGCGGTCATCCTGCCTGTGCCGCGCTTAGGGATGGGCCTCGGTTTATACTCCAATCTTTTCGCAGTCCCCGAGAAAGATGGGTCGGTTCGTCCCGGCCTGGACTCTCATCAACACAGAGTGTTTCTTCCTTTTGCCCAAATTCACACGAGAATGCTTCAGCTTTTTCTGTTAGCGTCTTGGGTCCAGCAGCCTCGGTTGCTGGATCAGTTCTTCCAGTTGTCCTCCCGGGTTCGGCAGTCCCTCCTGTGGTGGTTGGTCTTGACCAATCTGGTGTAGGGCAGGTTTTTCCTGACCCTCCTTTGGAAAATTGTCACCGCGGACGCCAGTCTGTCGGGATGGGGCGGATTCTGGAAGGAGCTGCAGTTTCAGGGGCAGTGGGGACCTCAGGAGGCCCACTTACCCACCAATATGCTGAAGCTGAGAACTATCCGTCGGGTGCTTGTTCTCCTGACTCAACACGTTCTGGGCCTTCTGGTCCAGGTGCATTCAGGCAATCAAACAGCGGTTGTTTGCATTCCAGAGATGAAGAACCAGGTAGCGGAGCGGTTGAGCAGGGGCTCTCCCCGTCTGGGAGAATGGGCTCTCCATCCTCGGGTGTTTCGCTCACTGTGTCTCCGATGGGGGACCCCGGAGGTGGACCCGTTTGCCTCTCGCAGGCTCCCGAACTTCGTGTCGCTCTCCCAGGTTCCTCTGGCTCTGGCAGTGGACGCCATGTCCTTGAGCTGGGGAGTTCTGGGATTTCTATACCTGTTTCCTCCGATGCCCTTGCTGGGCAGGGTGCTTCAGAAGTTGGCTCTGGAAAAGGTGTCCGCCGTTCTCGTGGCCCCAAGGTGGCCAAGACGAGTGAGGTTCGCAGACATCGTTTGGCTGGCAGTGGACCAGTTCGTTCTGCCTCTTCGGCCCGATCTGCTCACTCAGGGTCAATTGTGTTACCCCAATTTACCAGCGCTGGGTTTGATGGCCTGGCTGCTGAAACCTCCATCCTGAAGGAGGAGGGTCTTTCTGATTCAGTCATTAAGACTCTGATCAGTGCCCGGAAGAGGTCTTCTTCCATCACCTACTATAGGACTTGGAAAGCCTATATCGCTTGGTGTGAGATAAGATCTTTTCCTTGTAGGGTCTTTTCGGTCTCCAGGATTCTGGAGTTTTTACAATCAGGGCTGGAATCTGGTCTTCAGCTAAGTACGTTGAAAGGGCAGGTCTCTGCCTTATCTATCTTTTTTCAGAAGCGTGTTGCGCTTAAGCCTTTAGTTAAAACTTTTTTTCCAGGGGGTTACGCATGTGCGGCCTCCCAGGAAACCATTACTCCCGGTTTGGGATTTGAATTTGGTTCTTTCTGCTCTTCAGGCTCCTCCTTTTGAGCCTTTGCAAGATATTGCTTTGTCTACCCTGACTCAGAAGATTGTCTTCTTGGTAGCGATCACTTCGGTCCGGCGTGTCTCGGAGTTGGCGGCCTTGTCTATCCAGGCGCCCTACTTTGAGAGGCATCAGGATAAAGTGGTCTTTCGGTTCAAGCCAGACTTTCTTCCTAAGGTTGTTTCTGCTTTTCATTTGAACCAAAATATTGTTCTTCCCTCCTTGTGTCCTAATCCTAAGAATGACAAAGAGAGGGTTTTGCATTGTTTGGATGTAGTACGCTGTGTTAAGTACTACTTGATTATCACGTCTCCTTTTCGTAGGATGGATTCCTTTTTTGTTGTGCCCCATGGGCCTAAGAAGGGTTTGGCACCAGCCAAATCTGCCATTAGCAAGTGGATACGTCAGGCCGTTACAGCGGCCTATTCTGCTAAGGGAAGAGTTCCCCCTTTTCGTATCACTGCTCATTCTACTCGCGCCATTGGGGCGTCTTGGGCTTTTCAGCACCAAGCTTCTGTTGAACAAGTTTGTAAGGCCGCCACTTGGTCTTCTGTTCATACTTTTTCTAGGTTTTACAAAGTTGATGTGCAAGGCCTCAGCGGATGCTGTTTTTGGCCGCAAAGTTCTGCAGACTGCAGTCATTTAAGTTATGCTTCACCTGGCCTTGAGATGCCCATCCCTTGTGGACACTGCTTTTGGATGTCCCATTAAGTGAAGAATATTTAAAAGTGAAGCGGGGTGTGTGGCACACCAAGAATAATACCATTTTGTGAGTACTCACCTGAAAAATGGATATTGTTGGTGTGCCACACACCCCGCTTCACTCCCACCCTTTTCGGTATTTCCGAAGCCTTTATATGGTGAAGCTTTTTATTTATATCAAATTGATTTTGAGGTTACCGGTGGAATACTGGTACCTTGTCTTTCTGCTTTTTTAATATACTGGTGATTGAAGGGAGGTACCAGGTATATATAGGCCGGAAGGGGGCTCGTTACAAGACTTCCTCTCTGCACTACGTCACCTGGCGGTGAGTTAACCCATTAAGTGAAGAATATTTAAAAGTGAAGCGGGGTGTGTGGCACACCAACAATATCCATTTTTCAGGTGAGTACTCACAAAATGGTATTTTTGGGGTTGTCCAACACATCCGTCATGCATTCCCCTGACTCTACTACCCTGCAGGATGGGGAGGACAGGCGCATAGATCAGTTGTCTTGCCATGCTTTTGCCTGTGTGGGGACCGCGCTGCGTCCGGTTTGTGCTATTACAGTTGTTGCTATCAAGAGCCTACTCAAGAGTGTCTTAGATGGGGCCCCCGATGATGCGGGTAGTGAAGAGTATAGAGCTCTGCGTTGTGAAGAATTTGTTGCATATTTTCTATCTGCCCTGGATGATACCATTAGAATGTGTGGCAGGGCATCTGCCTTGTTGTTGGCTATACACCTCTCAGTCTGGCTGCGCCAGTGGGCAGCTGACAACGCTGCTAAGAAGGCTCTCACTGGTTTTCCCTTCAAGGGGCTGCACCTCTTTGGTGAACGTCTGGACTTGTTTGATAAGGGAGGCAAGTTGCCTCAGTGTAAAAGGCAGCCCCGGCCCTTTCGGGGTTCAGGTACCTTTCTTCCTTCCTTCCTTCCGTGGTTCCAGTGTTGGACGGGGAGCTTCCTTTGCTGGGGCCCGCGGAGATTTTTTGGGACAGGTGCAGAGGATGTGGCCGCCCTGGTCCCTCCTGGGGTCCCAAGCCTAAGTCCTCACCCAAGCCCCCTCAGGCATGAAGGGGCGCCCTCACCCATCCGGGTGGGGGGACGGCTTCGGCTCTTTGCTCACGTCTGGAGGCGTCATGTCTCGGACCGGTGGATTCAGGAGGTAGTGTCCTCCGGTTACAAGATAGAGTTTGCAGCCTGGGCGCCCCCAAGATTTATCAGATCCCGGATAGCTCAAAACCCCCTGTCAGCTCAGGGTTTGTCCCTTGCTGTCCAAAGCCTTCTGGAATTGTGAGTCATCTGCCGGGTGCCCTTAAGGGAAAGGGGCAAAGGCTACTATTCCAATCTTTTCACTGTTCCCAAAAAAGACAGGTCCATCAGACCCATCCTGGATTTAAAGCGCTTCAACAAATTTGTCAGATTCAGACACTTTCGCATGGAGACTCTGCGCTCCGCTGTGAATTCTCTGCGCCCAGGGGACTTCATGACCCCTGTAGACATCAAGGATGCTTACCTTCACATACCAATCTTTCCAGATCAGAGATTTCTCAGGTTCGCTCTGGAGGATCAGCACTACCAATTTGTGGCCTTGCCCTTCGGTCTCACCTCGGCTCCCAGGGTATTCACCAAGGTGCTGGCAGGGGTGATGGCTCTGCTGAGATCTCAGGGCATTCGCATTCTTCCCTACTTGGACGACATTCTTATCACTTCTCAGTCCTTCCAACAGGCAGAGCTGGATACCCAGCGGGTGGTGTCCACACTGGAGTCATTCGGCTGGGTGATCAACCACCCCAAATCTTCCCTGTCTCCTTCCATGGTGAAGTCCTTTCTGGGCATGATTCTGGATTCATCTCAGGTCAAGATCTTTCTTCCTCAGCAGAAGGTGGAGAGTCTTCAAGAGCAATCACAGCTCCTTCTGTCTTGTCCTAATCTGTCCATCAGGCAGGGAATGCAGTTGGTGGGCCTGATAGTGTCCTGCTTCGAGGCGGTTCCATATGCTCAATTTCACATTAGACCTCTTCAGCTTCACCTCTTGTCATTATGGGATCGGGACCCTGTGTCAGTCTGACAGGTTGGGGGGCTTTTGGAAGTCCCTGAAATTCCAGGGTCAGTTGGCCCTCAGGAGGCCCACACCCCTATCAACATTCTGGAGTTGAGGGCGATCAGGTTGGTTCTCGCCCACTTAACCCCACACCTTTGGGGTCGGGCTGTTCAGGTCCGCTCGGACAACCAGAAGGCGGTTGCCTACATCAATCATCAGGGAGGACCCCGGAGCAGACGAGCCCTCAAGCAAGTGTCTATGATCCTGTCCGGGGCGGAGGACAATGTTTCCAGCATCTCGGCTGTGTACATTCCAGGGGTGGAGAATCTGGAGGTGGACTATCTGAGCAGAGGGACCTAGCTCAGGAAGGGGTGCCAGCCATACTGGTGGCCCCATGTTGGCCAAGAAGAGTGTGGTTCGCAGACATTGTTCAGCTGGCAGTAGACCAGTACGCCCTGCCCCGGGTTCCAGACCTGCTCACTCAGGGGCAGCTACGCCACCCCAATTTACAAATGCTGGCTTTGACGGCCTGGCTGCTCCATCCATCTTGATGGAGAAAGGGCTGCCTGCCTCTGTTGTTAACACCATGATCAGGGCTAGGAAAAAGTCCTCTTCTTTCATCTACTATAGGGTTTGGCGAGTCTAAGTCGCTTCCCTGTCGTGTGTTTTCTATTCCTAGGATTCTGGAATTTCTGCAACATGGTTTGGATCTGAGTCTTCAACTCAGTACTCTGAAAGGTCATGTTTCTGCTTTGGCCATTTTCTTCCAAAGGTCTTTTGTTCAGCATCCCCTGGTCAAGACCTTCTTCCAGGGGGTTACTCACGTTTGTCCCCCACGTAAGCCTATGTTACCAGTCTGGGACTTGAACTTGGTCTTATTTGCCTTGCAGTGGTCTCCCTTTGAGCCTTTGCAGGAGGCCCCTTTGTCCATTCTTATGCTAAAGGTAGTCTTTTTGGTGGCTATTACCTCTGTTAGGCGTGTTTCTGAGTTGGCGGCGCTTTCCATCAAACCCCCTTACTTTGAGAGACACCAGGACAAGGTGGTGTTTCGTTTTAAGCCAGATTTTCTGCCTAAGGTGGTTTCTGCTTTTCATCTCAATCAGGACATTGTTTTGCCTTCTCTGTGCCCTAATCCTAGTAACACTAAGGAGAGAGTTTTACACTCTTTGGACGTGGTCAGGACTCTGAAGTTCTATTTGGTGGCTACTGAATCCTTCAGGAAGACTGATGCTCTTTTTGTGCTCCCGTCTGGACCTAAGAAGGGTCTAGCTCTGGCTAAATCAATCAGCAAGTGGATTCGTCAGGCTGTGATTCAGGCCTATTCTGCTAAGGGGAAGAATCCTCCCTTCTGCCTTACTGCTCATTCTACTCGTGCTATTTCAGCACCAGGCTTCTGTTGAACAAGTTTGCAAGGCCGCTACTTGGTCTTCTGTTCATAGTTTTTCAAAGTTTTACAGGGTTGATGTTAGGGCCTCAGCTGATGCTGTTTCTGGCCGAAAGGTTCTGCAGGCGGCAGGGGTTTAACCCTTTAACTGCCAGCCTGCTTTGAGATTTTGTCACCCTTTGTTGCCAGACCATTTTGCACTATTTTGCGCTCCCCTTGTTCAACTGTGATTTTTGAAGGGATTTCCAGGGATTTCCCAGGAAAGTGATATATTGTTTTTTCCAGCAGAGTCTGGGCTTTAACATGAAATGTCTTGTTTGTCATTTTTTAGGTGTATTCTCAATATTTTTGGATGAAATATGTGCAAAAAAACCCCAAAAACAATTTTTTACAGTTTGTAGTGTTTTTTTGTAATAAAAAATGTAAGTTTGTCAATAAAATCTTATTGCGCCTGAAACCCCAATTCCTCCCGGTTACAGCGATACCACATATGTATAGGTAGACACCCTTTCCTACCCAGGAGACTCCTCCAAACTGAAACAACGCTTTAGGAGATTTTCAGATAAAATACAACTATGCTACGCGCTAAGCGCACCTTGCAGTTTTTCAAGAAAAACAACCCTTTACATTTGAAATACCCCCAACAAACTATAGATTCTCTGGAAGTACACACCTCAGGCTTGTTGACATGGGTGCAGTTTTCTGGAAGTAATCCCTCAATATATTCTTTGGTTGCACAGGGTTTCCCTAAAAAAAGTATAAAAAAGCAGAATCAAAACCACATTTTCCTAAAAAAAAAACTATATGCAAACAATAAAAAAACTGAAAATCTGAAAAAGCAACATGCCCCGAACAGAACAATACCAAGCATGCATAGCTACTGTCAAGGGAAGAGTTGCCAAACACACCAAAGTAAAGCATGTGCGTAACGGTAATTTTACCTCAATTTTCAGCTCTGCAGACAAAGTGCGCACCTTGTGCTTTTTCTACCAAAACAACCCTTTACATTTGGAATATCCCCCATAAACCATATATTCCCTGAAAGTACACATTTTAAGCTTTCTAAGCGTACCCAGCTTGTTGTCGTGGGCTCATCTTTCTGGAAGTAATCTCTTGAAGAATTCTTAGGTTGCACAGGGTTTCACAAAAAAATGTATAAAAAAGCAATAAAAACACCTTTTCCTAAAATATCAATATGCAAATAAGAAAAAACAAGCTAAATCTGAAAGCGTAAGGTCCCCCGAGCAGAACAATACCAAACATACATAGGTACTATTAACCCTTTTAATTGCCAGCCTACTTGAACTTTTGTCACCCTCAGTTGGTCATTTTTCCCCATTTTGCGGCATGTTTAACCGTGATTTTTGTTGGAATTTCTTGGAAAATATATATATATATATATTTTTTGCAGCAGAATTTAGGCTTTAACATTAAATGTCTTGTTTGTAATTTTTCTACTGTTTTTTAAATATTTTTGCGTAAAAAAAAATAAATAAAATAATCTTTTTTAAAAAATTGTCTCCTTTATTTTAAATAAAACATTTTTTTAGTAATAAAAACCATATTGCATGTGATATTTCTCCCGATTACAACGGTACCACATATGTATCGATAGCCCCTCATTCTTGCCCAGGAGACCCCCCAAACTGAAAAGAGCATTTTATAACATTTACAAATAAAATTACTCCTATCTACACTATAAACACAAGGGGTTAATTTAAAATGACATAGGGACCCCGATTTTTTTTGGGAATTTTTGGCTAAACCTAACCCTAAAAATTAAAAAAAAAAATAATGGGGTCCCCCTCCCCCCCCCCTATGTCCCTATGTCGTTTTCTTTTTAATTTTAATTCTTTAAAAAAAAAAAATTTAATCCCAGGGGGTGGGGGGACCCCATTTTTTGGGGGGAATTTTAAGGGTTAGGGTTAGCCTAACCCTAACCCGTAAAGTGGACCAACACCCAAGATTTTCACTATCCTGGGTTTTGATCCACTTCCGCGGGGGTGCCCCGCTGCGTAAAACCCCCGAGAAAGGTATAAAAAACTCACCTCAGCCCGCCCCTACGGCGCATGCGCGAGCGCTCGTCCAATCAGAGCGCTCAGAGCCGCTGTGGTATGCACGGACAAGGGACGGACAACCACAGCGGCTCTGAGCACGCTGGCAGCCGCATCTCGCGTTTCCCTCTAACAGGGAGCGCGCCCGCGTCGGCCATTCACAAATGACCGGCGCGTGCGTGCGCCCTGATAGAAGCGCGAGATGCGGCCCGCGCATGCACCGTTGGAACGGGGATAAGGTAAGGCGAATGGGGCGTCCTGGGGGGTTTCACACAGCGGGGCATCCCGATTTCGGATGCCCCGCGGGGAGGGATCTGATCCGGGCCGATCAGCCTGGGTGTTGGTCCACTTAAAAAAAAAAAAAAGTAGGGGGGGACCCCATTTTTGGGGGGAATTTTAAGGGTTAGGGTTAGGCTAACCCTAACCGTTAAACATCTTTTAAAAAATGACATAGGGACCCTCATTTTTTGGGGGAATTTTAAGGGTTAGGGTTAGGCTAACCCTAACCCTTAAAATTCAAAAAATAAATGACATAGGGTCCCCCCTCCTAGGGTGGGGGACCTCACTTTTTTTTTTTTTATTTTAAGGGTTAGGGTTAGGCTAACCCTAACCATTAACATTTTTTTAAAAAATGACGTAGGGTCCCCCCTACCCGTCATAACCAGCCCGGAACCAGCTATGGGGGCTTGTAGGAACAGAGCAGCCTACGAGCCCACATAGCCTATGTGGGCCCGGGCTCTTCTGCCCCCCCCCCTGGGCTTTGGGGAGGCAGGTAATTGGGGGTGCAGGGGTTAATGGCAAGTCACCCGCTAGGGCAGGGGACTTGCCAGACCCCAACCTTGTGAACTGGTACAGGGGTCTCATGGACCCCTTACCAGTTCACAAAGGGTTAACAGTTAAATAAAAAAAAACACACAGAAAAAAATAATTTTATTAAAAGAAAAAAAATTTACTCTTTACTCACCTTCGATTGTCAGCTCCTGTGTCCCTCGCTGATCTGCTGTCAGATGCCGGTGATCGGCAGCCAGAGGAGGAGGGGAGGCAGGAGATCAGAGGATCTCCTGTCCCCTCCTTCTCTCACCACTGATCACTGGCATCTGACAGCTGAGAGGCCTGGAGCTGTCAAGACGCCGGCCAAGTGACGTCATAAGCCCCGCCCCCAAAAGGGGAGGGTTTTCGCAGCAAAATGGCGGCGCCCGTCGGAGGAAGAGGGGAGAGAGCCTGACAGGCTCTCGCCTGAAGATAGAAAGCCCTGGGGGGGGATTGGAGGCCCCCCAGGTGAAGAGGAGGGCCGGCGCGATCGAGCGCACATGGAGGTGAGTAAATGTCATTTTTATTTATTTATTTTTTTTACAGGAAAAGCCAGCGGCCGCAAAAACGGGGGGGGGGGGGCTACTCCAGGCTCTCCCCTTCCTCCGGAGGAGCCCCCCAGGGTGAAGAGGAGACCCGGCCGGTTCAAATGAGGGGTCAGGTAAGTGTTTTTTTTATTTTACCGGCGCTAGCAGGGGGCAAAGCCAGGCACGTAAATTTTACGTGGCTGGCGTTTAACGGTTGGAGAGGCAGCCACGTAAAATTTACGTCGCTGGCAATAGAAGGGTTAAACTGCCTGCTGCTGCCTTTTTTCTTGGGGATCCCACCCTACTTTATGGACACTGCTATTGGATGTCCCAGTTGTAAATATTATATTTGGAGCAGGACGTACTGTATACTAAGAATAATACAATTCTGTGATTACTCACCTGTAGAATTGGTATTATGAGTATACAGTACGTCCTGCTCCAACCCACCCTTGGTTTTGCATTATCTTGGATCCCCTGTATGGTGATTGTTATCATTGTTATAGTTGATAGTTGGGTTGTTTAATTCTCCCGGCTTCTCGTTAACTGCTTTTCAATGCTGGGGATTTGTGGGAGGTCCCTGGGTATTTGAGGGGCCAGGAGGAGCCTATTTTCGTTGTCTCTGCAGTCCAGCGCCATCTGGCGGAGTATATCCACTTGTAAGTATTATATTTGGAGCAGGACATACTGTATACTCATAATACCAATTCTACAGGTGAGTAATCACAGAATTGTATTTTTAAAATACTACTACCTTAAAGTAAACTTATTTTCAGGAATCCTGAGGGTAACCTACCGTGTTTCCCCGATAGTAAGACACCGTCTTACTTTCTTTTTATCCCCAAAAGCCCCACTATGTCTTACTTTCAGGGTATGTCTTATATTAGAAAAAAATTGTCGAATTTTTTGTTTTAACCATAAAATTAACATTTATTATCATGACCTGGGGGGTTTCACACAGTGGGGCATCCCGATTTTAGATGCCCCAGGGGGGAGGGAATGGATCAGCCCAGGAGTCTTATAGATTCCTGGGCCGATCCAGCTGGGTTTTGGTCCACTTTAAAAAAAAAATCAACTGGATGGGTGAGCCCCCCTTTGTCCAATGTCAAGATCAGACCCCTAATCCCCATTCATGCAAACGCACACACTCACACAGACACACACTCTCTCACACACATACCGTAGACACAAACACACACTCACAGAGGCACACACACTCACAGTCACACACACAGACAGACAGTCACAGACACACACACTCACCGGAACATCTGAGACGCGGCTGCTGCGGGTGGCAGAGCCTCCGAGGCGGGGTGGGCTGCGGGCGCCGGAGCTGCGTTGCCTGGGCGGAAGAGGCAGGGCTGGGATCCTCCGAGGCGGGAGGGG
Organism: Gastrophryne carolinensis; assembly: GCA_027917425.1. Classification (NCBI taxonomy): domain Eukaryota; kingdom Metazoa; phylum Chordata; class Amphibia; order Anura; family Microhylidae; genus Gastrophryne; species Gastrophryne carolinensis. The sequence goes on from CM051235.1 coordinate 470,182,258, forward strand.
GGGCTGTGGGCTCCGAAGCTGCCTCACTAGGGCGGAAGGGGCGGGGCCGGGATTATCAGAGGAGAGTGTGCGGGCGCCGGAGCTATCGAGCCCGGGGGGGGGGGGGGCGAGGGGAAGTGCCGCCGGAGCCGCCTGGGCTGCTTTCATGGACAGCCGCCCTACTGCCAACTGACGGCCCTGGGTAAGACATATGTCTTACTTTCGGGGTACGGCTTATATCAGCCGACCCCTCTGAAACCCCCGATACATCTTACTATCGGGGGTGTCATACTATCGGGGAAACACGGTAAGCTGTTGGGTTATTTAAAAATGGATGACATTTGTCAGTTACCCACATGCAATTATTGTTGTAATCAAATGTTATATTTCACAAGTTTCCAGTAATAATCTCTTTTCTAGAAACTGGAAAATTGATTGCGCAGTATTATATTGCCTTTGATACAGCCAGACTATTCTACAGTGTTAACGGAAAAGAAACCTTGGCGGAATTGGTAATGTGACTTGGTGGATATTGATACTTTATTCTTGGAAAATAAAGATGTGAACAATACTCAGTGCAAATCCTTTCAACTTGTTTTGTATCTATTCATATGGAACTTGCAGGTTACAATGATTTCTGCTTGCAAGGAATTCTCTGATATCCAGCTCAGGACAAGTGAGAAGAAAGTACTCAATACACTGAATAAGGACAAATACAGAACTACAATTAGGTGATGTCAAATTTTAAAGTGCTGTCAATTTTAAATTAAAAGATGACCATGCACAATACAATTATAATATACAGTTTTCATACAATTTTACCAGGGTAGTATTGTAATATAAAAGCCATACCCAAATAACCTATTTGAAATCTGGCTCTTATAGTACTTGACATTAGTAAATTGTGTGAAGATTATAGCCTTGGAATTTGTATAAGGCAAAAATAAGCAATAATCTTTTAACCCTAAATTTCAGCCTACCTAGAGTTTTTGTCACCCTCTGTTGCCATACCATTTTTCACTATTTTGCGCTACACATGTTCAGCTGTGATTTTTAACCCTTTAAATGCCAGCCACGTCAAATTTACGTGGTTGCTTCTCCTCCACTTAAGTGCCAGCCACGTAAAATTCACGTGCCTTGCATTTACCCCTGCTAGCGGGCAAAAAAAATAAAATAAATACTCACCTGACCCCTCGTTGGATCCGGCCGGGTCTCCTCTTTAATTTGGTTATTCGTTCCCCTGTGGGGGCTCAGATGGCTCCAGGAGAGCCCCCGGAATAGCGCCCCCGCTTCGGCAGCAGCAGCTGCTAACTGTAAAAAAAAAAAAATTAAGAATGACATTTACTTACCTGCAGTCGCGCTGCCTCCCTCCGGGTCTCCTCTTCACTGGGGGGGCCTCCGATTGCCCCCCCTGGCTCTTCAGCTTGAGGGGAGAGCCTGAAAGGCCTCTCCCCCTCCTCTCCCAACGGGCGCCGCCATCTTGCCGCTTTGGGGGCGGGGCTTATGACGTCACTCACCGGGTGTCGTCCTGGGTCCCTGCTGCTGTTCTTTCAGATGTGATCATGCTGGGCACAGGAGCAGAGGGGCAGGTGATCACATCATCACCTACCCCTCTGCTACTGCAGCCAGCATGATCGCATCTGTCATCACATTGAGGGACAAAGGAGCTGATGATCGGAGGTAAGTAAAGTAAAAAAAAGTTTTTATTTTTTAATAAAAGTCATTTTTTCTTATGTGTCAGTGTGTTTTTTTACTGTTAACCCCTTGTGAACTGGTAAGGGGTCCATGAGACCCCTTATACCAGTTCACAAGGCTTGGGGCTAGCCGCAAGTGACTTGCCATTAACCCCGGGGGACCCCCTATTACCTGCCTCCCCAAAGCCCAGGGGGGGCAGAAGAGCCCGGGCCCACATAGGCTATGTGGGCTTGTAGGCTGCAGGGTGGGGGGCCACAAAAGCTGGCCCCCCCACTCTCTTCCTACCAGCCCCCATATCTGGTCCCGGGCTGGTAATGCTGGGTAAGGGGGACCCCATTTCATTTTTTGGGGGGATTTTTAAGGGTTTTTAACCCTGGAGGGGGGACCCTATGTTGTTTTTTTTTTTAAATTAACCCCTTATGTTCTTTCGTCCAGCAGATATAAAAGGCTTCCAGCAGGTGAGCAGAAGCCGGTGATTGCCGAGGGAAACAGTGCTCCAGGATGGATGGGAGGTAAGTATTAAAAAAAATAATAATAATAAAATATATTCTAAGTGTGCCATACACTCCACTTCAAATCTTCATGACGTGGGTAATCTCCAGTAGAGGGCGAACTTCTGCAGAGATGAATATGCAAAAAAGAAAGCCCCTCCCAGTCCATATATACCTGGGACCTCCCACCAATTCCCCAGTTCCTTCTCTGCAGGGAAGGCGACAAGACAGAAGATGAAGACTTCTTTTACTTGCAGGTAAGCTGGGCCCGCGCCCGGCCATTTATTGTCCCTATTGCTGCCAGGACCCTTTCTAAGTTGTCCCTATTTGAGCCTCCCAGCTTAGGCTGTGGGTCCTGGTGAGGGTAGGTAGCACCCTATAGGTTTTGGTGATCCTGGTGTGGGATGCCCCGTCCCTCCATGCCTGTGGCCGTATTCCGGCCGTATTCCCCCCCCCCTTCCGGGTCCCTTACTTCCCCCTGGGGGGGGGGGGGTTCTGGCTGGCCGTCATTCTCGCCTCCTCCTTTTTTGGCATATTTGTAGATACATTTATATGTGAATGTGTGTTGGTGTTACCACTGTTAGTGTGTGTGTGTGTGTGTGTGTGTGTTTGTGTGGTTCACAGTGGAAGTTTTCCCTTGATGAATGGGTGCATTTACGTTGGCCTAGCCTGCTGGGGTTTTTTCCTCTCAGCCTGGGGAGCTTCTCTCCCTCAGGCTGTGTTTAGAAAAGGGGGCGGGACCGGGCCGCGTTAGCCCCGCCCCCTGCATTCGGCGCGTTTTCTGTGGGGCCTCCCTCTGGCCAGATCCGCGCTGCTGGGAGGGAGGTAGGGCCTGGAGAGCGCGCCTTCGGTGCTGGCCCGCCCCCCCTTCTCTTCCTGCTTCTTTTTAGAGACTGGGGCCATCTTGCTGCATTGCTGCTGCTGCTGATTCTGGGGGACGGTAGGGGCCTGGTGGCCACTGCCTTAGCTATTTGGGGGCCCCTTTATGGCAGGGGGGGACCCCTTCGGTGCAGGCTTATGTCCTTGAATGATCATGCTTATTTTGTCAATTATGTATTTTGATATATATATATATATATATATATATATATATATATATATATATATATATATATTGATATATGTTTACGCTGTAAAGTAACTGATAAGCCTTGTTGTGTGTTGCAGATTGCTTCATAATTGTGCATATTAAGGGGTTCCTCCTGGTCCTGGGGTCCCTAGTGTATAATTGATCACCTTAAATCCTCCCACTGGGATTTTTAAGGGGCATCCCGGGTTGCTTTTGCATAAATTCCCTACGGTCTTGCTACTGACCACAAAAATCACCATATGGAGGCTCCACAGGATACTGGGCTCGGGCTCCCTCTGGGACAATCCCGGCCATGTGTGGGGTGTGGGGTATCCCTTACGGGGGAGAATGTGCTGAACTGTATACCATGTGCACAAAAGGCCATGATGTGGCAGTCGGGTTCCCAGCCTTCTGGGTCGGCTCCTCCCGTTTCATCGCCTTCCCCTCTTCGCCTTATGCATACCCCAAGTGACATTGGTGTCAGCGGGGAGTCGCACTCTGATGTTTGTGCTAGGTTTGCCAGCATCGAGAAATTTGTTGCTAGCATGGTGGGCAAGAAGGCCCAGGCTAAAAAGAGACATTTGTCGTCGACCCAGCCTTTGTGGGGTGTTGACGACGATTCCATTTATTTGTCGGATTATTCCCCGTTAGAGGAGGTGGAATTGTATGAGGAAACAGAAGCTGATTATGTACAGTCTGGTGATGCTGATGTCGGGCAGGCGCTGGGGGATGCCGTAGATACGGCCACTGTTTTGTCACATCTCTTGGAGGTTTTGGATATTGACCCGCCTGAGGCGCCTCCTCTCAAGAAGGGGGAATTTTTTGGGGTCCGCAAGCCCCGTCTGGAATTCCCTACCCAGGGTCACTTTGATGCGCTGATCCATAGAGAATGGGAGAGGCCCAGTCGGCTTCCTGGTGCTCCTCAGGGATGGGATAAGAAATATCCTTTCCCGGTGGAGGTGGTTAAGCGCTGGTCTTCTCCTCCAGAGGTCGATGCGCCAGTTTTAGGTTTGACCAACTCTTCTGTGCTGAACACCCCTGACGCCACTTCCCTTAAGGATGGCGAGGATAAGCACCTGATCAGATGGCGTGCCACGCATTTGCCAGCGTGGGCTCGGCCCTGCGGCCTGTTTGCGCATCTGCCCTAGTGTCGCTTGCTACCAGGTCTCTTATCAGGGACTGGCTGAATGACGCTCAGGTTGATCCGGCTAGCGCCGAGTTCGCTACTCTTAAGAGATGTGAATTGTTCCTGGATTTTGTCTTGGCTGCTATGGAAGGTTCTATTGTCATGTGTAGTAGGACTTCAGCCTTATTGGTGGCTATGCGCAGATCGGTCTGGCTCCGCCAGTGGACGGCGGACTTTGGGGCCAAGAAGTCGCTTATAGCTCTTCCCTTTTTGAGTACGTGGCTGTTTGGAGATAAATTGGATGCTGTTACTAAAGGAGGTAAGTTACCTCAGAGGAAGAAACAGCGCCGTCCCTTTCGGGGGGCTGGCTCGTTCACTCCTGCCTTTCGAGGGAGAGAGCATCTGGTGGTTTGGCCTTCTCGTGTGTCAGTGACTCGTACTGGAACAGGGGCAGAGGTCGGGCACGTCCCGCGGCTCCCTGGGGTTCCAAGCCCAAGCCTGCCGTTAAACCGGCTCAGCAATGACGGGGCGCCCTCACCCGCAAGGGTGGGGGGACGGCTGCGGCTCTTCTTCCAGGTCTGGGCCCGGGAGGTCACAGACAATTGGATCTTGAAAGTGATCTCCTCCTGGTACAAACTGGATTTCGTGTACTGGCCGCCTCCAAGATTCGTCAGGTCCCGGGTGCCCTCGGACCCTCAGGCTGCACAGGGGCTCCTGTTAGCAGTGAAAAACCTTCTGGACATGGGAGTTATATGCCCGGTGCCTCCGTCGGAGAGAGGCAGGGGTTACTACTCCAACATTTTCACGGTTCCCAAAAAGGAGGGTTCGGTGAGACCCATTCTAGATCTCAAGGTCCTCAACAGGTTTATCAGAGCCAAGAAGTTCCGTATGGAGACTCTGCACTCGGCCATCAATTCCCTTCGCCGAGGGGATTTTATGGCATCCATAGACATCAAGGGTGCGTATCTGCATGTTCCAATCTTTCCAGCGCATCAGAGATTCCTCAGGTTTGTAGTGGAGGATCAACATTTTCAGTTTGTGGTCCTTCCCTTCGGACTGACCGCGGCTCCGAGGGTCTTCACCAAGGTCTTGGCGGGTGTCATGGCCCTGCTCAGAGGTCAGGGCATTTGCATTGTACCTTATCTGGACGATCTTTTGATCTCAGCTTCTTCCCTCCGTCAGGCGGAGCTGGGCACCCACCAGGTGGTGTCGACTCTGGAGAGGTTCGGGTGGGTGATCAACCGCCCCAAGTCCTCTCTCTCCCCATCACGAGTGATTTCATTCCTGGGCATGAATCTGGATACCATTCAGGCCAGAGTGTTTCTACCCCAGACCAACGTGCAGGGGATTCTGGATCTGATCCGCTTTCTCCTGCCAGTCCTTGTCCCTCTATCCGACAGGGGATGAAACTGGTGGGCTTGATGGTGTCCTCCTTCGAGGCGGTACCGTTTGCACAGTTTCACATGAGATCTCTTCAACTTCACCTTTTGACGCATTGGGACAGGTGTCCGCAGTCATTGGATCAACCTTTCAGGATGTCTCCCAGGGTTCGGCAGTCTCTTCGGTGGTGGCTGGAGTCGAGCAACCTGTTGAAGGGCAGATCTTTTCTGGTCCCTTGTTGGGAGACGGTTACCACGGATGCCAGCCTGTCGGGCTGGGGAGGTTATTGGAAAAGTCAACAGTTCAGCTGGGTGTGGGGTCCTCAGAAGGCTCACACCCCCATCAATGTCTTGGAGCTCTGAGCCACCCGACTGGTTCTGGCACGGTTGACCTCACATTTACGGCGTCTGCCGGTTCAGGTTCGTTTAGACAACCGAACGGCGGTAGCTTACATCAATCACCAAGGAGGGACTCGCAGCAGGAGTGCCCTCAGGGAAGTCTCTCTGATCCTGCACTGGGCGGAGAGCAATGTTCCTTGCATTTTGGCAGTCTACATTCCGGGAGTGGAGAACACGGAGGTGGATTCCCTGAGCAGGGGATCCTCTCGCCAAGGAGAGTGGTCTCTCAACCCCGAGGTTTTTCTGGATCTTTGCCGCAAGTGGAGGACTCCGGAGGTGGATCTCTTTGCCTCGAGGCACAATCCCAAACTTCCAGCCTTTGTGTCTCTTTCTCAGGATCCTCTATCTCTGGCAGTGGATGCCTTGTCCCTTGCTTGGAAGGATCTGGGTTTTCTGTACCTGTTTCCACCCGTCTCCATGCTGGGCAAGGTAGTTCGCAAACTGGTTCTAGAAGGGGCACCAGCAATTCTGGTGGCTCCAAGGTGGCCAAGAAGGGTTTGGTACGCAGACGTTGTAAGGCTGGCCGTAGATCAGTACCGGCTTCCCAGGTTGCCGGATCTGTTATCTCAGGGTCTACTACTTTACCCCAATTTACAAACGCTGGCTTTGACGGCTTGGCTGCTGAAACCTTCATTCTGAAGGAGGAAGGCTTGTCTGCGGCTGTTGTTCAGACCTTGATTAGAGCTAGGAAGCGGTCCTCTTCTGGCATTTACTATAGGACTTGGAGGTCCTATATTGATTGGTGTGAGGCTAGGGCCTTGCCTTGTAGGGTGTTTTCGATTCCTAGGATTTTGGAGTTTCTTCAGCATAATCTGGATCTTGGGTTCCAGCTTAGTACTTTGAAAGGACAGGTTTCTGCTCTATCGGTTTTCTTCCATAGGTCTTTTGCCGTACACCCGCTGGTTAAGACTTTTTTCCAAGGGGTCGCACATGTGCGGCCCCCGCGGAAGGCTGTGGTTCCTGTTTGGGATTTGAATTTGGTTCTTTCGGCTCTCCAGGGTCCTCCTTTTGAACCGCTACAGGATATTGCTCTTTCTGTTTTCACTCAAAAAGTTGCCTTCTTGGTGGCTATTACCTCTGTTCGGCGTGTCTCTGAGTTGGCGGCTCTGTCGATTCAGGCCCCTTACTTTGAAAGACACCAGGACAAGGTGGTCTTTCGTTTTAAGCCAGATTTCCTTCCTAAGGTGGTGTCTGCTTTCCATCTCAATCAGGATATTGTTCTCCCTTCCTTGTGTCCTAATCCTAGCAATGACAAGGAGAGGGTTTTGCACAATTTGGATGTGGTTCGCTGTGTTAAGTACTATTTGGTGACTACTACTTCTTCTTTTCGCAAGACAGATGCCTTTTTCGTGGTGCCCTGTGGGCCCAGGAAAGGTTTGGCGCCCGCCAAGTCTACCATTAGCAAATGGATTCGTCAGGCCGTTGTTGGGGCCTATTCTGCTAAGGGGAGGACTCCCCCTTTTAGGGTCACTGCGCACTCTACTCGTGCTGTTGGTGCATCCTGGGCTTTTCAGCACCAGGCTTCTGTTGATCAAGTTTGTAAGGCTGCTACTTGGCCTTCCGTTCATACTTTTTCCAAGTTTTACAAGGTTGATGTGCGGGCTTCAGCGGATGCTGTTTTTGGCCGCAAGGTTCTGCAAGCTGCAGTGGTTTAAGTTGGTACATTCTTTACTGTTTCTGGTTCCCACCCATGACGGACACTGCTATTGGATGTCCCACATGTCATGAAGATTTGAAGTGGAGTGTATGGCACACTTAGAATAATACCGTTTTGTGAGTACTCACCTGTAAAATGGGTATTATGAGTGTGCCATACACTCCACTTCAACCCACCCTTTTTTCGGGTATTCCGGAGCTTTTATATGGTGAACCATTGGTTTGATTGTTAATGTTATAATTGGTTCTTCCTGGTCCCCTTACTGCTTTTTCACACTGGGAAATTGGTGGGAGGTCCCAGGTATATATGGACTGGGAGGGGCTTTCTTTTTTGCATATTCATCTCTGCAGAAGTTCGCCCTCTACTGGAGATTACCCACATGTCATGAAGATTTGAAGTGGAGTGTATGGCACACTCATAATACCCGTTTTACAGGTGAGTACTCACAAAACGGTATTTTTTTCTCTGTGTGTGGTGTGTTTTTTTTTACACTTAACCCCTTGTGAACTGGTAAGGGGTCCAAGAGATCCTTATACCAGTTCACAAGGCTGGGGGGATGGCAAGTCACCTGCGACTAGCGGGTGACTTGCCATTAACCCCCGGCACCCCCATTACCTGCCTCCCCAAAGCCCAGGGGGGGCAGAAGAGCCCGTGGCCACAGGCTATGCGGGCTTGTAGCCTGCAGAGCCAGGGGCCACAAAAGCTGGCCTCTGCGCCCTGTTTCTACAAGCCCTGCATAGCTGGTCCCGGGCTGGTTACTTTGGGTAAGGGGGACCCTTAACCCTTAAAAATCCCCCCAAAAATGGGGTCCCCCACCCTGGGAGGGGGGACTCTGTCATTTTTTTTCTCTATTTAACCCTTTGTAGTGTGGATGGTAGTTGTATTTTATTTGTAAATGTTATAAAGTACTTGTTTCAGTTTGGGGGGTCTCCTGGGCAGGAACGGGGGGCTACCGATAAATAAGGGGCCCCGTTCTAATCAGTAGAAATGGGGCTTTCACATGCAATATGATTTTCCTTAAGGAGACAATTTTCTAAAAACATTTTATTTATTTTTTTTTACTTAATAATAATATTGTAAAAACAGAATACAATTTACAAAGACATTTCAAGTTAAAGCCTAAACTCTGCTGCAAAAAAATATATATACATTTTCCTGAAAATTCCAGTAAAATTGTCGCAAAGCATGGCGCAAAATGGGGAAAAATTACCTGTCAACAGAGGGTGACAAAATCTCAAGTAGGCTGTCAATTAAACAGGTTAAATGCATGTTGGGTATTGATCTGTTCGAGGGACCTTGCGCTTTCAGACTTAGCTTGTTTTTTTCTTGTTTGCATATTTATATTTTAGGAAAAGGTGTTTTTTATTCAGCTTTTTTATACATTTTTTAGGGAAACCCTGCGCAAACAAAGAATTCTTTGAGGGATTAATTCCAGAAAGATGAGCCCACTACAACAAGCTGGGTACTCTTAGAAAGCTTAACATGTGTACTTTCAGGGAATATATGGTTTATGAGGGATATTCTAAATGTAAAGGGTTGTTTTGGTTGAAAAATCGCAAGGTGCGCACTTTGTCTGCAGAGCTGATTTTTATTTAGGCAAATATAAACACATTACAACGGAAAGAATAGCAGGAAAGGTCCAGAAAGGCAAATTCTACACGGACACAGTTCGTCTGTCGATGTGTACAGGCAGGACTCCGAATCTCATCTTCTAATACAAATACAAATAGCAAACACCGTAAAATTCACTTAAAGCTTCTACAATACTGGGTGGAACAATTGGTTATGAGCCTATAGTCTTCTGGCAAGGTGTTGTAGACTGGTCCCTTTCTCCTAACCTGTATCTCAAGGGGGGGGGAGGGCATTGCATGGGTCTTTCACTAGGCTCATCATCGCCTTGGGCCTTTCATTTCCCCCCCCCTAGGCCATAGCGTTTCTGTATCCATAAAGCACTGTGCGCGAAATTGCCAAACTGGACTTCAAGAAAGGGAGGGTAATAAAGAGAGGTGTACCCAAGAATTATGGGGGGAAGGGTCAGGTTGAAGGGGTGGGGGTAAGGGGTGCTGGGGGGTGGCTCAAGGTCCGGGCTGTCTTGTCTGCTCTGTCATCTCTGGCGTGGCCTATTTGCTGGCCACCCCTTCTTGATGGGCAGAAGGCCCGCTCAGCTCCGAGATCTCAAGCATCAAAAAGATCCCTGAACTCCTCAGATTCCTGGAAGAGCAGCCAAGGGAGCCAGGTGTTCCTGTACTGCTCATCTCTATCTTGGCGTGCGAATGTCATGTCCTCCATCTCTCTGATGGCCATGACTTCACCAATCCAGTCCCTTAACAGTGGTATCCGTTCTGATTTCCAGAAGCGGGGAACAACTTGCTTGGCGGCATTAAGCAGGTGTGCCAGTAGAGACCTCCTGTATGACCCCAGCGACATGTCCGATAGGTGTAGCAAGATTAGTGCCGGGTCTTCCTGTATCTGCATGCTCGTGACCTTTGAAATAACAGGAATGACCTTCTTCCAATAAACCTGAATTCTGGGGCAGGTCCAAAATATGTGAAGCAGCGTCCCCCTTTCCTTATTACATCTCCAGCAATGTGGGGCAGTGCTAGGGAACATTCTACAAAGCCTGTCCGGGGTGTAATACCACCTAGTCATCAATTTGTAATTGGTCTCCTGTACCCTCGTGGAGATTGAGGTCTTATACGCTAGGACCACGATCTTTCCTCTCTGTTCTTCCGTGAGGGGCCTGCCGAGGTCGGCTTCCCAAGCCCCCCAAGGAGGCTGCACCAACCCCTGTCCCGCCATTAGGAGGGTATAAATGTTTGAAATTAGGTGGGAGGGGGGATCACTGTCCACGCAGATTTTTTCAAATTCAGTGAGTTTCCGACACCGCTCCTTCTTGAACACCAGTAAGGAAAGTAAGGAATGGAGATGTAGTAGAGTCCAGGGATCTAGTTTGACATTGGGCCACCTAGCTCTCAACTCTTCTAGAGGGGCCCACCCATTTTCAGAAATTAGATCCCTGCTTCTTAATGGGCATATGTCCCCCCCCCCCCAGCCTATAGTGCGCTGTCTAGCTCGGCTCATCGGTAGGAGAGGGTTGTCTCTCAGTGTCGTCAGCGGGGACGGCCAGGGGGAGATCTCATCCTGACTCTTGAATCTCTGGAAGGTAGCCAGGGTTGCTGTTATGGTTGGGTGCACTCCTGTGCGGAGTCCGGGTATGTCCGTGTTCCATGGCACGACATCCAGGGGCATCGGGGCCACAGTGTGCTCCAATTGGACCCACCGCTTAGATTCCCGACACCTCTGCCACTCACACACCCGCTGCAGATGGACCGCCGCCCAATACAGTCTAATGTCTGGTAGGGCCATACCTCCCTGTCCCCTGGGCCTGCAAATTAGCCAGAGCTTAAGCCTGGGTGGCTTTTTTTGCCACACGAACCTCACAAAGGCCTTATTCAGGTCCTTAAAGAAATGCATGGGGATGTGGATCGGAAGTGCCTGGAACAGATACAGGAGTCTGGGTAAAATTGACATTTTAATTATGTTGACTCTTCCCATCCATGAGAATGTGGGGAGGTCCCAACGCTCCAGGTCGGCTTTAATCTTTCGAGCTAAGGGTAGAAAGTTCAATTCGTATATGTTTGGAAGGCAACTGGGGAGCTGTGTGCCGAGGTAGGCTATAGAGGTCTTAGCCCATCGGAATGGGAAGGATTGTTGAAGGTTCCTACTCACGTCCTGGGATAGGGAGACATTTAGGTCTTCTGATTTGTCGAAGTTTATTTTAAATAGAGAGAGTCTGCCAAAGGTCTCAAACTCCTTCATCAGGACTGGGAGAGAAATCCGGGGGTTTGTTATGAAAAAAAGGAGGTCATCCGCGTATGCGGCCACCTTGTGTGTCCCATTGGCGGATTCCAGACCCCCTATGTCTATGTTGTCTTTCACTCTACATAGAAGGGGTTCCATTGAAAGGGCAAACAGCAGGGGCGAGAGCGGGCAACCCTGCCGGGTGCCGTTACTGATGGGCAACGGGTCCGACAGGAGGCCATTGACCTTGACTCGGGCAGATGGTATGGTGTACATAGCACCTATGAACTTAAGCATGTTTTCTCCAAGGCCCACATGCTGGAGGGTTTTCTTCATAAATGACCAGCTCACGCGGTCGAAGGCCTTTTCTGCGTCGGTTGACAGTATCATCATTGGGGTGTTAGCTAATTTGGCCTTGTGCATCACGTTTATGGCCGAACCACATTGTCCCTGGCCTCCCTGCCGATGATAAACCCAGTCTGGTCCAGATGTATCAGCTGAGGTATTATAGGGGCTATTCTGTTGGCTAGGACCTTAGCGAACAATTTTACAGGAGAGTGGATCCTTCCCAGTCTTGTGTATGACTGTGATGTGTGCTTCTAAATCCCTAAGCGAAAAGGCTCCCGGGGTTCTCGGATTTATGATTGAGTTCCAGGCGCGGACTATATGTGGCCCCAGAACAGGAAGGAATGACTTATAGTACTGTACGGTATATCCATCGGGGCCCGGGGCCTTCCCTGTGGGGGACTGCTTGATCGCCCTCTCCAACTCCTCTAGACTTACAGGGACCTCTAGTGTTGCCGCCACTTCTTCTGAGATCGTTGGCATGCCTGAGCTCCTTATGTAGTCTCCTCTACCCACCGAGAGCGTACGCGTCGACGGTAGATTGTAGAGGTTCGCGTAGTAGGATCTGAAAGTGTCCGCTATCTTGTCGGTGGCATGTATCCGGTGCTGGTGCTCGTCGATCAACTCCGCTATAAAGTTTTGCGACTGTTGCTGTCTCAGTGCGCGTGCAAGGATAGAGCTGCACTTATTCCCAAACTCATAGTATGTGCGTTTGCACTTTTTGAGCAAGTATTTAGCTCTATGCAAAAGTAGAGTATTGAGTGCCTCCCTTGTTTGGGTTAGCTCGCCGAGCACCCGCACCGCCCCTGACTGTTTGTGGGACACCTCAAGGCGCTTGACTTTTTCCGTGAGATCCACAATTTGGGCTAGCCTTTCTCTTTTTATTCTGGACGAGTGGCTAATCAGCAACCCCCTAATCACACTCTTGTGCGCCTCCCAAAGAATCAATGGTGTGACCTCCCCGTTGTCATTGTTGTTGAAGTAAGACTCTATGCCCTCTCGTGTGTCTTTCACCACCACTGCATCCCTGAGGAGGGATTCGTTCAGCCTCCAATTCAATGAGGTAGGGGGCCTGTCTGTTATGGCTAACTCCAGATAAATCGGGGCATGGTCAGAGAAAGTAATCAGATAAATCCCCCTATCACCGGTCTGGCTCAACAGACTGTGTGAGATCCACAAGTAATCAATTCTAGAGTATGTTCCATGTACTTTTGAAAAAAAGGAGTAGTCTCTAGCGGTTGGGTTGCTAATCCGCCACGCGTCCACCAGCTGCAGGGCATGAAGCTTTTTCCGGACTGCTCTGAGGGCCGTTTGGGACACAGAGGATCTCCCCGTTGATGAGTCTAAAATGGGTTCTATGGGCACATTAAAATCCCCGCCCAATATGATCTCGCCTTCTGCAAACCCAGCGAGTCTGTCCAGGGTCTGAATAAGAAACCTGGTCTGCCCCTGATTTGGAGTATATATGGAGGCCAGCGTGTACATTTTCTGCCCGATGAGGCCCTTGGTCATAACTATTCTACCCGCCTCATCGCTTCATACGTCTCGCAAGGTGAATGGGACATCCTTTGCCACCATAATTGCCACCCCTTTTTTTTTCGCCTCTGCCGTGCAGCTGGTGAAGACCCACGGGAAGTTCCTATTGTGTAAGCGAGGGGCTTTTTGTTTTTTAAAGTGTGTTTCCTGCACAAAGACAATCTTGGCCCTCTACCTTCTCAGCTCCTGCCAGAGGATCGTTCTCTTCTCCGGGGAGTTGAGCCCCTTTACATTTAGGGAGATTACTTTGACCGGGTTCATCTTGAGCCTTGGGGGTAAGGACTAGGGTGTGGATAGTACTAGTTGGGGAAGGAGGGGGTTGGTGCAGGGAAACACTGACTATTATATAGTCGGCTGGTTTCCAGCGGAGTGCTAGTTGGGGAAGGAGGGGGTTGGTGCAGGGAAACACTGACTATTATATAGTCGGCTGGTTTCCAGCGGAGTGCTGGCACCAGCAGGGGTGTACAATTGCAGGGGGGAGCAACCCGGAAACCTGTCGGGTGCCTCCTCCCTTCCGGTAAGGCCTATCCACCTCTCCGGATAAGTACACTAAGTGGAGGGGGGTGGAGAGGACCTGTTACGCCTTCTGTGGGTGGGAGCCACACTCCATCTGGTCGCTAGAGTGGGACCGGTTGTTACAGTTATCACACAGAAGTTGGTTTCATTAAATCCAGGTGGTTAAGTCTATGAAACAAGAAGCGGGGTGAGGGCACGCAACACCCCACTTAACCATCTGCAAAAACAACGGAGGAACAGAACCATTTAACCAATTAAACGTGAGTAACTCACCCAACAGCAGAACGTCTTGTTAATTCCATGTGCACCCCCGGGGAGGGGGTGCCCATGGACCTCCAGCTCCCACCTCCGCCACGGGACCGCCCCAAGGTATCCCGAGCTCATGTTCAGTGATCCCTAATGGGGTCACTTCAAGCTTGAGAGCAGGCTTTTGAAAGGCCCGCTTCCCTGGATACTGTGGGAGAAAATGAGAAACCACTGTCCGGCCCGTTCTCCCAGTCTTCAGACGGGACAAGGGGGATCAGACACGGCGAACCCGCAACAGAGGCAGGAGCCAGGCAGGTTTATCTCCTACGACCCCGCCCACCTCCCCCCTCTCCACGCGGGCCCCGCCCCTGTCGCTGTGGTAGCTGTCCTGTATAGTCCGCCAGCTCCAGCGCCGTCCAGTCCGGGATGTCAATCATCTCTGTCTCGAGAAAGTTAAACAGGTCCGGTAGCTGGCTTGGCGATCTGAGGGTGAAGAACCCACCATCCTTTCTGACCATGAGCTGAAATGGGTGTCCCCATCGGTATGTCGCTCCCTTTCGCTGCACTGCCTCCAGGAATGGTTTCAACATCTTGCGCATCTGGAGAGTTCTGCGTGATAAATCCTGGAGGATGATCACTTTTGAGCCCTTAAAAGACACAGGGCCCCTTTCCCATGCTCGCCGGATCAGCTCTTCTTTGATCTTAAAGAAGTGGACCCTACAAATAATATCTCTTGGCCTACCGGCCTCCTGGGGGCGAGGGCCCAACGCCCTGTGGACTCGGTCCAATTCAATCTGGTTGGTGCTAGGCAGGTCCAGAAGTGAGTTAAAGATAGATGCAACAGCTGACGCCAGATCCTGGGTTCCCACCGACTCCGGCACACCTCGGAGGCGTAGGTTATTCCTCCGGCTCCTGTTTTCTGTGTCGTCCTGAGATAGTGAAAGGTTGGAGAGTATACGCTTGTTACTTTCTTGCTGCTGTTCGAGCACCCGGAGTCGACCCTCAAGAGATCTGTGTGAGTTTTCCATTCTGTCTACCCTCTGCGTCACTTCCGCCACCATCCCCTGCAGCGTTGCCAGCTCCCTCTTGATGCTGCCTTCCATTCTAGTGACGTACACATCGAAGTCCCCGCGCGTCGGTAAGCCCCGAAGGGCCTCCCTGATATTGACTCGTACCGCCTCTGCTATGGAGTGTGAGAGGAAATCTAGCGGTATCATGGGGTGCAGGCTCTGTAGCTGGGTATGCCCGTGAAGGGGGGAATGAGGGCTCTGCAGAAGGGGTCTGCTGGGGGGTAGTGGGCATTTGGGATCCATAAGGATGTATCTCATGTGATGTCCCGCTGGGGTCGAGCATCCGGGTCGGTGGGTCATCCCATGGCTCCTGTGCTTCGCAGGACGCCATTGACTGCAGGGGCTCCCCAGCAGGGCGCTCCGGGGCCACCGCCCCCCCCAATCTGCCACACTGGGCTGGGGCTCAGCAGGGGCGACTGTATGGCAGGGGATTCGTTGCGCACTGAGGGCCCAGGTGACATTTCTAGCTGGGGTTGGCGGCACTCCTCCATGTCCTGATCTAGCCTGTGCATGGGAGAGTCTGGGCTAGGGGAGAGCAACTCATTAACCGTTCCCCTCTCAATCGGCTGCTGCCCACCAGGGAGTCCGCCACCCCAGTCTTGCCCAGTCCTGCTCTCCTGTGTCATCACTAATCCCCCTCTCTCAGTGCCGCCGCCGGTCGAGGCTGCTCTCGTGGAGGAGGGGGGGGGCGCATCCGGGAGGGGTACCGTGTCTGGGAGGGGGCGCGTACCTGCGCAGTATTCATCCGTCTCCCCCGGTCACCCGGCGCACAGTGTACCTGAGCCGCCGTTGTGCAGGCTGGGCCCGCGTCGCTGCTCCCTGCCTCCGCCGCGTCATCAGCCGCTCCTCTCCCCGCTGCTCTCTCTTCTGAGCCGCCGCCTCTGGCTCCCGTTCCTCGCTGCACGGAGACCACCGGCCACCCCGTGACGTCCCCTGTCTCTGCCTCCTCCAGCTGCCGCGCCGCCATCTTGGATGCGCCCGGCGAGGATCTTCTCTTCACTGCAGCAGAAAAGAATGAAGAGATGCGCTGGTCCTTCCTGCTCTGCGGTGTTCCCCGGCGCTTCCCCCGCCTAGACATCTGTTGCTGTGCTGACAGTGACACTCCGACCCGTTTATTCCGCTGTTGGTATGAGGAGCTCCCGCCGAACACGTCTCTACGCCACCATGTCAAGCTCCGCCCCCCAGAGCTGAAATTTTCAAGTAAAATTACCGTTATGCACATGCTTTACTTTGGGGTGTTTGGCAACTATTCCCTTGACAGTAGCAATGCATGTTGGGTATCGTTCTGTTCGGGGATGTTGCTTTTTCAGATTAAACTTGTTTTTTCTTGTTTATAAATAGTTTTTTTAGGAAAATGTGGCTTTGATTCTGCTTTTTTATCCTTTTTTTAGGGAAACTCTTTGCAACCAAAGAATACATTGAGGGATTACTTCCAGAAAACTATGGCCACATCAACAAGCCTGGTACACCTAGAAAGCTTGAGGTGTGTACTTTCAGAGAAGATATAGTTTGTTGGGGGTATTTCAAATGTAAAGGGTTGTTTTGCTTGAAAAACTGCAAGGTGCGCATAGCGCATATCACAGTTGTATTTTTTCTGAAAATCCCCTAAAGCGCTGTTTCAGTTTGGGGGAGTCTCCTGGGCAGGAAAGGGTGTCTACCTATATATATGTAGTACTGCTGTAACCAGGAGAAATTGGGATTTCACACGCAATAAGATTTTATTGACAAACTTCCAGAAAGATGAGCCCACTACAACAAGTTGGCTACTCTTAGAAAGCTTAACATGTGTACTTTCAGGGAATTTATGGTTTATGGGGGATATTCCAAATGAAAAGGGTTGTTTTAGTTGAAAAATCGCAAGGTGCGCACTTTGTCTGCAGAGCCGAAATTTTCAAGTAAAATTACCGTTAGGCACATGCTTTACTTTGGGGTGTTTGGCAACTCTATACTTGACAGTAGCAATTCATGTTGGTTATCGTTCTGTTCGGGGCATGTTGCTATTTGAGATTTTACTTGTTTTTTCTTGTTTGCAAGAAAATATATAGTTTGTTGGGGGTATTTCAAAAGTAAAGGGTTGTTTTTCTGGAAAAACTGCAAGGTGCGCATAGCGCATATCACAGTTGTATTTTTTCTGAAAATCCCCTAAAGCGCTGTTTCAGTTTGGGGGAGTCTCCTGGGCAGGAAAGGGTGTCTACCTATATATATATATGTAGTACTGCTGCAACCGGGAGAAATTGGGATTTCACACGCAATAAGATTTTATTGACAAACTTACATTTTTTATTACAAAAAAACACTACAAATGTTTTTATTTTTTTGCACATATTTCACCCAAAAATATTGAGAATACACCTAAAAAATGACAAACAAGACATTTCATGTTAAAGCCCAGCTGAAAAAAAACAGTATATCATTTTCCTGGGAAATCCCTTCAAAAATCACATTTGAACATGGGGAGCGCAAAATAGTGCAAAAGGGTCTGGCAACAAAGGGTGACAAAAACTCTAGGTAGGCTGGCACTTTAAAGGGTTAAAGGGATTTCCCAGGAAAATTATATATTGTTTTTTCCAGCAGAGTCTGGGCTTTAACATGGCACAAGGCAGGTTGGTCTTGTAGCTGCGAGTGACCCCAGGTCGCTACCCCCCAACAGTGGCTCAGCCACACAGTCAGCCAAGGTACTGCGGGGTACAAAGGGGGCAGGCAAAAGGTGATGTCAAAGTTCAAGCAGAGGTCAGGGCTGGCAGCACAATCTTGAGATCGAAGGTAAGTAGCCGAGGTCGGGACGGGCAGCGAAGGGTCAGTCGGGGTCGGGGAGTCGGGGATAAGCAAAGGTCGATACACGGGTGAGCAATACTGAAAGCAACTGACTTTCTGCATACATAGGAATACCAAGATCCGACACTTGATGGAAAGGAAGTGTCCCTTAAATAGGGAAAGTGGATGCAGGATTGGCTGACCGGGCACCAATTAGTGGTGTACCGGCCCTTTAAATTTTGAGAATCCGGCGCGTGCGCCCCCTAGAGGACGGGGACGTGCGCACAACGGACCATGCGAGGAGGCAGAGCGACGAGCGGAAGCAGCCGGCGCGCGGTACCAGAAATTGAAGCGGGCACCAAGATTTTCGTAGAAAACCGATTGCAAATCACTGGCTTCAAAAGAGAGACGTGGAAGGAGTTGAGGATGCGAATAGATGCTGGAAGGTGAAGCTTATAGCAAACCGGATTGATCTTTTGCTTGATCTTATAAGGGCCCAGGTAGCGGGGCCCAGTTTGTAGCTGGGAATTCGGAAGTGGATGCATTTCACCGAAAGCCACACCTTATCTCCAGGAGAGTAAACAGGAGGAACTCTTCTCTTTTTATCAGCGCTAATTTTCATACGCGCGGAAGCTTGAAAAAGATCACGTTGAGTCTCTTGCCAGATGGTGGAATTCTGTGTGAATTCTTCCACTGCGGGTACTTCAGAAGACGTGAACAAGGGCAGTGGCGGAAGAGGATGACGACCGTACACCGCAAAGAACGGGGATTTTCCAGTAGATTCAGAATCCTTAAAGTTTCTGCCCAGGGCAGAAGATCGACCCAAAATGGCAAAGATAATGGCCGAGGACTTGGTTAACTCTTTCCACTTGGCCATTTGACTGGGGATGATAAGCAGATGAAAAGTCCAACTTAATCCTCATTTGTTTACAAAGAGCCCTCCAGAACTTAGAAACAAATTGCACTCCTCTGTCAGACACGATGTGTGTAGGCAGCCCATGAAGTCGAAAGATATGCATAAGTAAGTGTTTCGCCGTCTGAGGAGCCGAAGGAAGGCCAGGCAAAGGTGTAAAATGTGCCATCTTAGAAAACCTATCCACTACCACCCAAATAACGGTGTTGCCATGCGAAGAAGGAAGATCAGAAATAAAGTCCATAGCAATATGTGACCATGGAGTATTTGGAATAGGTAGGGGAAGAAGTAAGGTCTTTGGCGAGGAGTCTTGTCACATGCACAGATGGTACAAGCCTGAATGAATTCCGTCACGTCCTTCCTTAGAGAGGGCCACCAATAATATCTGGAAATGAGAGAACAAGATATTCTTAGTATACAGTACGTCCTGCTCCATATATAATACTTACACTTGGGTTATCCTCCGCCAGATGGCGCTGCACTGCAGAGACATGGAAAAACAGGCTCCTCCCGGCCCTTCAAATACCCAGGGACCTCCCACAAATCCCCAGATTTATCTGCAGTGCTGACTGCGAAGACATGATGTATCACTCTCTCGCAGGTGAGCGGGGCTATTACAGCCTGCGGCCCTGTTGGACTATTCCCACCCGTCCTCCCTGTGATGTGCCTCCCAGCCTGGGCTGCGCTGGTCGGGTGAAGGTAGGCAGCACTATGCGTGCTTAAAGGAGCCATGCTCCACCGCAGTCCCCCACCAAAGGGTAGGCGGTTTAGGGCTGATGGTGAGCCTCTAGGGGATGCCCCTCCCGCACTATTGCCCCATGCCCCGTGTAGCGGTGGGCCCTGTACAAAGGGTAGCCATCCTCCCTCATTCCCCCCCGTAGCCCGGGGGGAAAGAAAGGGGGGGGTGTAGTGGTCTTAGTGTATGTTTTACACGTTATGGCCTTAGTCTTGCCCCAGGCTAGTATTCCTGGGGTCAGAGCCGCGCTGTTTGTTCTTTACTGTGTAATTGTCGCCGCCGCGCGCACCTCTTCCTTTACTGGATGTGCTGCGCCGGGCGGCGACGTCGCCTCAGACGCTGCGGCGTCTTCATTGGCAAATCATCTTTTCTAAGTGTACCATTCACTTCGCTCCTCATGACAGTTTGTAACTACCTCAGAGCTTCGCGCTCTTCGGGTGAGGGGCGGGGACCTAGGTTTGCGCGCTCCGCGTCACTGCCCGTTCTGGCCCGCCCTTCGAGGTTCGCTTGGCGCCATTTTGATGCTGGTCGCACGCACGCGTGGTAGCGGTCCTCCTCCTCCCTTGGTCTGTAAGTGCCCTCGCGGGCGATTTTCATGATCCTTGTTTACTGCGCATGGTTCTGACACCCTTTATTCCCATTGTGTCTTTCAGACTGGTGAACACCATTGGCTTCTCCCGGCCCGGTGTAAAATTATAGCGGGCCTTGTAATATTCTCCCACTTCCATAGCGGGTCTTTGGGGATTCCAGGGTTACTTATTGTGTAAATCCCTACTGGCATATTGTGCCTTGATTAATCACCATATGGAGGCATCTCAGAATTGTGTGACCGGGGTCCCTCTGGGACAAGACCGGCGGTGTATAGCGTGTGGACAACCCCATGCTGATGCTGACAGGGCACGGGTCTGCGTACCCTGTGCCGAGCAAGCCCTGCCCCTGCAATCTGGTCGGCCAGTGGCTACACCTAGCTTCAATTCACCTATCTCCCCAGGCTTAAATCTCTCTCCTGCTGAGTCGCCTACAAGTGGGGAATTGCAGCCTGCTGGCCCTTCCAGACTGCCTACGGCTGAACAGATTATTGCTAGGTTGTCAGAGCGAATGGGCCCTGGTAGAAAGTGGCACCTGTCGCCTCATGTTTCTGTATGCTCTATGAGAACTGAGGGGTTTGCTACTCCGTGTGACTATACCCCTTCTGATGAAGGGGAGTTGTTCTCTGACTCAAGCTCTTCTGATGAGAGGCCGAGGAGTCATGAGGATTCTGGCCCTGAATACTGGGGTCAGTGTGACACTGACGACCTGTTGATTAAGGTCTTTAAGGCACTGTCTATCTCTCCCCCCGGTCAGGTCCCCAAGCCTAGAAGGGAGCGTTTCCATACTGCGACTGCACGTTTGGAATTTTTAGAGCGGGCTCATTACCATGCCCTTGTGCTCAAGGAATGGGAATGCCCCAGTAAACTTCCAGGGGTTCCAGGGGACTGGGATAGGAAATACCCTTTTCCCCCTGAGGTGGTTAATTGCTGGTCATCACCCCCCGTGGTGGGTGCGTCGATCATAGGGGTCCCTAACCCCCCCTTTATTACAACCCCTGCTTATAGTACCCTTCGGGATGCTGAGGAGCGGCGCATTGAGCTGCGGGCCTCCCATGCCTTTTCTTGTGCCGGGACAGCGCTGCGCCCGGTCTGTGCCGCAGCCATTACTGCAGTGGCCGCTAGAACCCTCATCAAAAAATTGCTTGATCATCACCCCGAGGATCTCCCCTGGGAGGTGTTTAATGCACTCTCCAATTGTGATGTATTTGTGAAGTTTATTCTATTGGTGCTAGATGACGCGATCAGAATGTGTGCAAGAACTTCCGCCCTTGCGGTGGCTATTCGTCGCTTGGTCTGGCTGCAACAGTGGGGTGCTGATGATGCTACTAAAAAGACTCTTACTGGGCTCCCCTTTAGAGGGCAATGCCTATTTGGGGCCCGTCTAGACCTGTTCGGTAAAAAGGGCAAATCACCCCTTTGCAGACGGCCGTATCGGCCCCCTCGAGGCAGGGGCACCCCTCCTCCCCCCCTACCTTAGTGTTAAACAGGAACCAGGGGTGTCTTTCCGGATTTTTCGTGCAAACTCCTGCCCCACGAGCAGCAGACAACGCTCTGGCCCCTCCGGCGGGGCTAAGCCCAAATCTTCCACCAAACCCCCTCAAGCATGATGGGGCGCCCTCACCCGGCTGGGTGAGGGGATGGCTGCAGCACCTTACTCTTATCAGGAGGCATCTCGCCTCATTCTGGTGGATTCAGGAGGTTGTGTCCTCCAGATACAGGATAGCGTTTGCTGCACGGCCTTCCCCAGTTTTTATCAGGTCCCAGGTACTCCTGGTCCCTGCCCCTGTTCAGTTGCTGGCACAGGCCATGCTAGGCCTGCAAGGTCTGAGGGTCTCTTGCAGATTGCCTGTAATAGGCAGAGGCAAGGGCCGGTATACCACCTTCCACAGCCCCCCAAAGGATGGGTCGGGTGGCCCATTCTGGATTCACAGCAATTCTCTAATTACAGGCAGTTTCCTGCATGGAAACTCTTGAGTTGGGCCATCAGCACCTTGCGCCCAGTGGGCGTCTTGCCGTCTGGGGAACTCTTCAATGCTTATGTTTACATTCCTGTGCCCTCAGATCTCTGAGGCTCTCCAGGTTCGTGTTGGAAGTCCAACACTGTTAATTGTGGCCCTGTTATCTGTCCTCTCTTCAACTCCCAGAGTGTTCACGCAGGTGCTGTCGATGGTGATGTCTCTGATGAGACCAAGGGACGTCCGCGCGATGTCTACCCGGACGCCCTTTCTCACTTCCCTGTTGTCAGGTCCCGTGGGACGCCCACCTTCCAATAAATCAGCAACCCCCAATCTCCGCTGCTTTCTTCGCCTATAGCCAAGCCCCCGTTTGCCGGGACGCTAGACACGCCTCACCGGACACGGTTGCCCCCAGGACTTGTTAGCACAAAGGATGCTGACTTATGCAGGGGAAGGCAGACGAACCAGGAACAAGACTGGGTAGAGACAACGGGCAGAGGTCATACACGGGTGGTCAATCCGAGGAAGCACGGTACAGGAGGGTTAAGATGAAAGAATAGTCAGGGCTAGCCAAAGGTCACAACGGGAGATCAGAGATTCGCGGTACAGAGGAGCAGGCAGAAATTGTGGTAAAAAAAACAGGCAAGGTCGGTCCAGGCGGCAATCAGGGATGGTCATACACGGCAAGGTCCACAGGGAAAACAGAGATCACAATCACACCCAGCAGCACGCTATCACGGGCAAGGATCAACTGCAGAGGGAACATCTTTATAGGAACGATGGAACCAGGGAAGGGACGTGATTGGTGCACACAAGAACCCTAAAGTGATTGCCCCATTCAAATTTAATAGTCTTGGGCTCATTGGCCCAGAGCAGGCATAAACAGAAGACAGTCGCGCGCGTGCATGATGCTGCGCGCCGGGAGCGCGCCGAGATGGCAGTGGCGCGGCCGCTCCCGACGCCGCCGAAGAGGAGGCCGCCCAAGCAGCCGCTCGCGACGGACAGAGCCGAGCGGCTGCTCGCGGCGGAAATAGCCGAGCGGCGGCCGGGAACAACACACGCCGGACCGCCGCCTGCTGCAGATGCCGCCCAGCCCGTGCTCCGGTCGAGCGAGAGCAGCCGACGTGGGACCGGAGGACAGGTAAGGAGGTGGTTCCCGTGACACCTGTCTCTGCATCAGGATAGTTGGATACCCGGCTGGTGGGCCCATTGGGAGTCATTTGGATGGGTGTTCAATCACCTCGAATCCTCGCTGTTCCCTAAAGTGGTAACTCCATTAATAGGAATGATTCTGGATCAGGTTCAAACCAGATTCTCCCCCTCTCAGCAATTAAGTGGGCATTCTTGTCTCATGGGCCCAGTCCCTCACTACTGTCCCGGTTTCTTAACACCAGGCAGGGATGCAACTGGTGGGCCGTTGTTAACTTGCTCGGCAGGAGCCCGAGTAGCTAAAGAGGTCCATTATGCTCAGTCCCCTTTGAGGCCGTCTGCGACTTCTATTGGTAACATGGGACAGGGATCCAGCACCTCTTCCCACCTGTATGACGGTTTTCTCTTGAAAGTGGATGACCTCGAGGGACCTGTCTGGGGGCAGTTCCCCCTTGCCCCTTTCTGGAAATGGCCACCATGGATGCCAACCTTTCAGGTTGAAGGGGATGGTTTCTTCCGAAACCCCCTGCGATTCTGGTGTTGGTGGGGCCCTTAGAGGGTCCTTACGCCTATTGAAGTCTAAACAGTGAGCGTTTTTCAGTTGGCTCTTTCTCGCTTGTCGTGGATCTGTTGGGTTCCGTCACCTTCACAGGCTATCGGCCTTTGTTTCCCTGTCCCAGGATCCTATGTCAGTGGTCCGGATGCCTTTAGTACCGTCTTGACAGGACGTTTGGTTCTGTATGTCCTTCTCCATTCCCTCTGCTAGGCAGGGTTATTCCGAAGATTACTCTGGTAAAGGGACTAGTGATTCTGGTGGCCCCCAGTTGACCTAGTATAGTGTGGTTTCAGACATGGTACTGTGGTCAGTAGTTCTGCACCTTGCCAGGAGTGCCAGTTGATCACTCAGGGCCCCCTTTACGTCACTATAATTCATGGTCCCTGACCTAGTCGATCTGACTGCTAAAACATACATCTTGATGGAAACAAGTTTAGCTGTCTCTTTGTGACTATGGGAAGGCTAGGAGTAAGCCTCTTCCTCGTCTTCTTCTATTGTTGTAGGGTATGGCATACCCTCATTGATTGGGGCGAGTCTAGTTCTCTTACTTGTTAGATGTTCTCGGTTCCCAGGTTTCCAGTGTGGCTTTCAGCATGAATTGGAGTTGGTTCCCCAGCTCAGTTCTCTGATGGGTCAGGCTCTGCCCTGTCTACCTTGCCTTAGCAGTCTCTGGTTCAGTCTTCCTTGGTTAAGACTTCCTTCAGGGGGTGCTCATGTGCGTTCTCCATGTACTCTTATGGTCCCTGTTGGGATTGAAATTGAATTCATTCTGTCTGCTTGTAGGATTATCCCTTGGTCCTGTTCAGGACGCTGTCTGGATGTCCTAACCCTCAAGGTTGTCCTTCTGGTGACTGTTACCTTGGTCAGGCGTGTGTTAGCGGGCGGCTCGGTCTACCTAGCCCTCATTCCTTGAGATACACCAGGATAAGGTGGAGTTCCGCCTGAAGCCGGATTCTCTACATCTGAAGGTGTCTTATGTTCATTTATTCAATATATTGTTATCCACGGCTATCCCCCTTCCTAGCGACACTGAGGAAGTGGTTATGCATTCCTTATACAGGTGTTGGCAGTTTTTTCCTTAGGAGTCACTGTGTCCTTAGGGGAACTGAGGTTCCTTGGTGCTTGTGGTCATTACATCCTGAATGTGCCCGATCTTGTCTGCTCTCGGGAGTTGGGCGGTTTGGTCCTGGTTGTTACCTTAATGGATGTTACTCCTGGTACCTTGTTTCGGCCTTTGGCTTCTGCCAAATTTATTAGCGATCGGATTGTCAGGCTGTTACTCAGGCCTATTCAGGCAAGGGGAATAATCTCCCTTGTTGCCTTGATTCCTTTTCTACGCGTGCTTGATGCCTCTTGGGCCTTTCAGCACCGGTTTTGCTGTTGAACTGGTTGGTTAGGCCACTACCATTGGCCTTCTGCTCATACCCTTTGCAAGGTTTTATGATGTTGATGTTAGGGCCTCAGCTCATGCTGTCTTGGCCGTATGGTTCTGCAGGTGACAGTGCTTTAAACTGTCTGCTGTTGTTGTTTTTTGTTGGGGATCCCACCCTACTTTATGGACACTGCTTTTGGATGTCCCAAGTGTAAGTATTATATCTGGAGCAGGACGTACTGTATACTAAGAATAATACAATTCTGTGAAATACTCACCTGTAGAATTGATATTATTTGTATACAGTACGTCCTGCTCTACCCCACCCTGTTTTTTTGGATCCTTTATATGGTGATTGTTATCTTGTTATCATTACCGGTTGTTCTGGGTGGTTTTAAATTCTCCCGGCTTCTTGTTCACTGCTTTTCAATGCTGGGGAATTGTGGGAGGTCCCTGGGTATTTGAAGGGCCGGGAGGAGCCTGTTTTTCCATGTCTCTGCAGTGCAGCACCATCTGGCAGAGGATAACCCAAGTGTAAGTATTATATCTGGAGCAGAACGTACTGTATACAAACAATATCAATTCTACAGGTGAGTATTTCACAGAATTGTATTTTCCTGATACCAGCATGGCCAGCTACATGAGGAGAATGTCCCTATTTTAATATTTTTTAACGTTGGCGAGGAGGCACGTAGATCTTTCCAGGTGGTGCCTGTACCAGAGAAATGGGGGCAAAGTGGACTAGGCATTCAGGAGAGATAATATGCTGAGGAGTGGATTCTGACCCTGAGACATCTGAAGAGCGAGAAAGGGCGTCCGCCCTGATGTTCTTGGCAGCTGGATGGAAGTGGATTTGAAAGTTGAAACGGGCGAAAAATAATGACCATCGGGCTTGTCGAGGATTTAACCGCTGGGAAGTTTCCAAGTAAGACAGATTTTTGTGGTCGGTAAAGATGGAAACAAGATGGGCAGAACCTTCCAAAAGATGTCTCCACTCCTCCAATGCTAACTTGATGGTGAGTAATTCCCGATCTCTAATGGAGTAATTCCTCTCTGCCGGAGAAACCGTTTTCGATAAGAAAATTGCAGGTGAGAGTCCTGCCAGTAGCGGATTTTTGAGTAAGCACGGCTCCAGCTCCAATGGAGGAGGCATCTACCTCAAGGGCAAAAGGTCTAGCTGGATCAGGTCTAGATTAGAAGAGAAGATGAGTATATCATCCAGATACACTACCACGCAGGAATATATCGTTCACGTATTGCTGGAATACGGCGGGGGCATGACAAAGTCCAAAGGGCATCACTAAATATTCAAAGTGGCCATTCCGGGTGTTAAAGGCGGTCTTCCACTCATCGCCTTCACGTATACGTATCAGATTATAGGCCCCTCTCAGGTCGAGTTTAGTGAAGATCTTGGCACCACGAAGTCGATCAAATAATTCAGAAATCAAAGGTAAAGGGTATCGATTTTTGACGATAATCTTGTTGAGGCCACAGTAGTCAATGCAAGGGCGAAGAGAACCATCTTTCTTGGCCACAAAGAAGAAGCCCGCACCTGCTGGAAAGGAAGACTTCCGTATGAAGCCTCTTTGGAGATTCTCCTGTATATACTATATATAGCCGAGAGAGAGACGAGGTGGAGTGGTACCCGGCAAGAGGTCGATAGGGCAATCATAGGGTCGATGAGGCGGTAGTACCTCCGCTTGCTTTTTGCAGAATACATCAGAGAAGGCCTGATAGATCGCAGGCAGGCCGGGAAGTGGAGCCAAGCCAGGAACATGCCTGGCAGGAACAGACTTCAAACACCTCTTGAAGCAGGCTGCACCCCAACTCTTGATATCGCCGGTATTCCAGTCAAGAGTGGGATCGTGACGTTGAAGCCAGGGTAGGCCGAGAAGAATCTGAGAGGTACAATGAGGGAGCACGTAGAACTCAATATTCTCTTGATGAAAAAGTCCAATATTTAAAAGAGGGGTACTGTGTGATAACGCACGGTGCATTGAAGCCTGTCACCATTGACCGAAGCGATAAATAGGGGCTTTGCGAGGCGGTTCACAGAGATGTTATATTTATTAATTAAGGAGGCCTCAATAAAATTTCCTGCAGAGCCAGAATCCAAAAAGTCAGGTTCAAGGAGATGGTAATTGCAGCGGTAAGTTGCACAGGAACCATGAGCCGTGAAGAGGTAGCACACACACCTAGGGACGCCTCTCCCACATTCACTAGGTGCACCCGTTTCCCTGTCGTGGCGGGTGAATAGGACAGTCTTTCAGGAAGTGCTCAGAGCCTGTACAATACAAACAAAGGTTCTCATTCCTCCTGCGAGTTCTCTCCAGCTGGGTTAAGCAAGATCGGTCCACCTGCATGGCCTCCTTACTGGGAGGCGCATGTGCGGACAAGGAATGTTGAAACGCAGGAGCCAAACGGGATGCCCTCCTAGGGCACTGAGTGTCTCTTTCCAGGCGAAGTTCCTCACGTCTTTCAGAAAAACGCATATCGATGCCTGTGGCCAATTGAATGAGATCAGTCAAAGATGAAGGCAAATCACGTGCAGGTAGAGCATCTTTAATATTGCTAGACAGTCCCTTCTTGAAGGAGGCACATAAGGCCTCATTATTCCAAGACAGTTCTGATGCCAGGGTACGAAACTGAATGGCATATTCACCAACGGACAGGTTGCCCTTGACCAAGTTCAAAAGGACCGTTTCTGCAGACGAGGCCCGGGCTGGTTCCTCGAAGACCTGGCGGAACTTTGAGACAAAGGCGAGTACATTGGAAGTAACTGGATTCTCGCGATGCCATAATGGGGTAGCCCAGGCCTTTCCTGAGAGCAGACTAATAACAAAGGCCACCTTGGCACGTTCAGTGGGGAATTGGTCCGCCATCAGGCAGGCATCAGGCAGTGGCACCTCAGCGGGATCCATGGCCGGATCTTACTGTCACGGACCAGGTGTGGCGGCACAGGTGTGGATCCACTGTGATACTGATAGTGAGTGCCGTGTCAGGGGAGCGGAGTCTAAGAGGCCACCGGTATTCACTAGAGCCCGCCGCAAGGCAGGTTGGTTTTGTAGCGGCGAGTGACCCCCAGGTCGCTACCCCCCAACAGCGTTTCAGCAACACAGTCAGCTGAGGTACTGCGGGGTACAAAGGAGGCAGGCAAAAGGCGATGTCAGAGTTCAAGCAGAGGTCAGGGCTGGCAGCACAATCTCGAGATCGAAGGTAAGTAGCCGAGGTCAGGACGGGCAGCGAAGGGTCAGAGTCGTGGACAGGCAAAGGCCGATACACGGGTGAGCAATACTGAAAACAACTGACTTTCTGCATACATAGGAAGACCAAGATCTGGCACTTCATGGAAAGGAAGTGTCCCTTAAATAGGGGAAGTGGATGCAGGATTGGCTGACCGGGCACCAATCAGTGATGTACCGGCCCTTTAAATTTTAAGAATCTGGTGTGCTCGCCCCCTAGAGGATGGGGACGTGCGCGCACCGGACCATGCGAGGAGGCAGAGCGACGAGCGGGAGCAGTCACCGCGCGGGCAGCCACCGCGCCGGAAGCCGCTGACCCGCCGGCAGGAGCGGGCAAGGAAGGGAAACGGGGCACGCCGCGAGACGGACGAGCAGCACCCGCCGGCCAGCGGGAGCAGCAACGGAGGTAAGGGGAGTACCGCGAGATGGGCGTGCAGCACTCGCCCTAACAATATGTATACATAGTTATTATATCACCCCTCAGGCGTCTCTTTTCCAAACTAACCTAACTTTGACAATCTTTCAGGGTTCTCTAGTCCCCGCACTTCTTTTATTAACTTAGTTGCCCTCCTTTGAAGGAGCTCCAGTTCTGGTATGTCCTTCTCAAGCACAGGTGCCCAGAACTGGACACAGTACTCCATATGGTGTCTAACCAGTGACTTGTAGAGGGATAAAATTATGCTCTGGTCACGAGCCACTATGCCCCTTTTAATGCACCCCAGCAAACCCCTGTGTGCTTTGGCAGCTGCTGTCTGGCAATGATTACAACAGTTAAGCATATTGTTAACTAAAACACCTAGGTTCTTTTCCATTGTTGGTTTACCAAGCATTTCTTTTTTTTAGTGTGCAATCATGGCACAGATTTCTTCTGTGCATAACCTTACATTTATCTGTGTTAAACTTAATTTGCCATTTAACTGCCCATGCTTCCAATTTATCTAAGTCTGTTTGTAGCTTCCTGCTGTCCTCTTTTGTGTTAATTATTTTACACAGCTTAGTATCATCTGCAAAGATTGAGATTTTACTGTTTAATCTGCATCCAATGTCATTAATATATATATATATATATATATATATATATATATATATATATATATATATTTTGAAGAGAATTGGTCACAGAACTGACCCTTGTGCTACTCCGCTAGTAACAGTGAGCCAATCTGAGTATGTACCATTAATAACCACCCTCTGCTTTCATTAAGCCAATTTCCCACCCATGTGCACACATTTTCCCCCAGCCCAAGCATTCTCTTCTTTTGTACCAGTCTTTTATGTGGCACAGTATCAAATGGTTTACAAAAGTCAAGATATATAATATCCAATGCCTCCCCCCGATCCAATCTTGAACTTACCGCCTCGCAAAAGCTGATTAGGTTTTTCTGGCAGGAACGATTCCTCATAAATTTATGCTGATATGGAGTAATACAGTCATTTTCCCCAAGATACTCCAGAATAACATACCATAAGAAAACAGCTTGCCCACCACAGATGTTAAACTTACCAGTCTGTAGTTCCCAGGTTCCCCTCAGACACCTTTTTGAATATTGGGACTACATTGGCTAAGCGCCCATCAATCAGAACGGCCCATTGAATTATAGAATCTACAAATAGTAGTTATTTTCAAGAAAAACAACCCTTTTGAAATACCCTCATCAACTATATATTCTCTGAAAGTACAGACCTCAAGCTTTCTAGGCGTACCAGGCTTGTTGACATAGAAGTAATCCCATGAATTCTTTAGTTGCACAAGGTTGCACTTAAAAAAAAGAATAAAAAAAGCAGAATCAAAACCAGATTTTCGAAAAAAAACAACCATATGCAAACAAGAAAAAACAAGTTAAATCTGAAAAAGCAAGGACCTCCAAATAGAACAAAACCGACCCAACATGTATAAGCACTGTCAAAGGAAGAGTTGCCAAACACTCCAAAGTAAAGCTTGTGTGTAAGAGTACACACCTTGCACCTTTTCAACCAAAACAACCCTTTACTTTTGGAATACTCCCAACAAACCATATATTCCCTAAAAGTACACACATTAAGCTTTCGAGGTGTGCCCAGCTTGTTGTAGTGAGCTCATCTTTTTGGAATTAATCAATCAATCAATAGAAAGTCCTGTCAGTTATTTCAGTTGGGAGAGGATACTCCAAAATGGCCGCTACCTTTTTTTTCCAACTGTACCAGGCTGTTGGTCCAGTTTAAGTGCTGGCTTTTAGAGTTTTGTCTGTTGACACCAGAATATTGGATGAAAAGGGTTTGACCATTGCAGTAATTCGGACCTTGATTCGAGCAGCTTCTAGAATTTACTACAGGACTTTGTGTCTTGGTGCGAATCTAAGGGGGTTTTTATGCACTAACCATGAATCGACCCTCAAGTCTGCACTTGGTGTACATTGCCAATAGCAACAGATTGCTTCTATAAAACACACATTTGCTAACATTAGAAAAAATTAAAAATTGCTAGATCAGCTCAGCACATTTAAGACATAATTTTGCCACATGAAAATACACTTTCAAGAAGTTCAAATATTTAAATATTATCATTACCTCATTGGAAAAATTATGTACTCCACCTGCAAACATGCCACATCACAGGTACATGTGATTTTTGGGGAAAAATTACAACAAAATTGCACTTTTTTCTGTGTTAAGATAAAAAGCTCACACCCAAATGTGCATCAATAGGTAAACTTGCCTGACCCACACTGTAGGCATGGCTCACTGTGGACTATTTCCTGGCCAACTTTAAACATTTCTAAATTTGCTTTGGGTATATTTCAAAATCCATAATTATTATGCCACTTCTTGTATTTGAAAATATATTTAATATTGCAGTGCCTTTTTCCTTAGTTACAATATTATTTTATTTATGAAGGTTTCCTTTGGAAGGGAAAATTAAATCCAGAGAAATGAAAGTCAACTGGTAAATAAGCAACAAGTGTGTGTGCATGTGTGTCTCTGTGTATGGCATAATATTTTATTGCATAAAATGTATAATTTATATATGTGTTATTGTATCTTTATTTCCAGTCTTATACAAGCACAGCTTGGATGCATTCATGTGCAAGACTTTTCACTGACACAGGACATGGCAAAGATTTTTAGACAGGGTGTACGAGTGACTAAATGTATGTTTTTTTTTTTTTTTTTCATTTTTTCCCCGCACAAATATTTGGTTAAATGTCTTTCATACTGAATCTTTACCCGGTTTTCTCCATCTTTGTAGGTCTTTATGAATTTCTAGCATTGCAAGAAAAGAAATTCATTGCGTTATTACATGCCCTAATTCTGACTAAGTGCTTCAGATGTAAATTATGGGAGGATTCTTTACATGTATCCAAACAGCTTGACAAAATAGGTATGTGGGAATAAATAGTATTCATTTCAACAACAAAACCAAAGTTTACCAAGTTTTACTCTTCAGTCTGAAACTGGGTTGTCATTGTGTTGATCAGGATATGAAACACTGCAAGTGAAGATCCTCCTGTAAATGTCCTCTTGCTTTTGCGCTTCATTCACTTTTTGTTTGCAGCAATGATCGGTTCTCTCGCAAAGGGCCCTCCTGTTAACATGGTGGTTACACTTGGGAGGAAAAGGGGGGTCAATTATAGAATGCTGGTTCCAAGTACTATGATTGAGGGATAAGTCCTGCAAGCGAAAAATGGCCACATTACAGGATATCTATCACACTCATTTATCAAGCGTCAGCGGCTGTTAATTACACTAAGCGCCAATATTTTTTTCCCCAGCGGCATTCATTGTGCGATTTAACCAACAAAAAACAGGCAGTGCTGATACGACCACCAGCCTGCATCTAATTTATCACTCACACCATATAGTTTGCAGAGCAGATCTGTATTAAAGTATTTTATGCTTATAAATAATATTACATACTTATTCTAAGCATACAGCACGTCCTGCTCCATCTATAATAATTACACATGGGTAATACTCCGCCAGAGGGTGCTGTTCACTGCAGACATGCAAAAACAGGCTCCTCCCGGCCCTTCATAAACCCAGGGACCTCCCACAAATCCCCAGATTTCTCTGCAGTGCTGAACTGCGAAGACATCAAGTCCCTGCGGGACTATTTCCACCCGTCCTCTTCGGAAGATTATGCCTCCCAGCCTGGGCTGCGTGGGTCGGGTGAAGGTAGGCAGCACCTTGGGTGCTGAACGGAGCCACGCTCCACCGCAATCCCCCACCATAGGGTAGGCCGATGGTAAGCCTCTAGTGGATGCCCCTCCCGCATTCTTGCCCGTGCCCCTCACAGATTAGTCCATGGACGCTGGTCCGCTTCTCCCTCGCTTCCTCCCGTAACTCGGGGGAAAAGAAAGGGAGGGGGTATGTGTGGCAGTCCTAGTGTGAAGTAACACGTTAAGGCCTTTGGTTTTTATTTTAATTGAGTGTCAGTGTCGCCCTCTTTCCTATACAGTTGCGAGCCATTCGCCTTTCATTAACAACTGCCTAGACGGCAGCATCGTTCCATCGTGACAGCATCTTTA
This sequence comes from Gastrophryne carolinensis, assembly GCA_027917425.1. Taxonomy (NCBI): domain Eukaryota; kingdom Metazoa; phylum Chordata; class Amphibia; order Anura; family Microhylidae; genus Gastrophryne; species Gastrophryne carolinensis. Next base: position 470,215,339 of record CM051235.1, read on the forward strand.
TGCATGCGCCTTCTATCCAACTGTCCTACTTATTTCTGTTGGTTAGAGCTTCGCGCTCTTTGGGGCGGAGACTCGGCATTACGCGCTCCGTGTCATAGCCTGGTCTGGCCCGCCCCTCGAGGTTCGCTTGGCGCCATTTTGACAATCTTCGCGCGTGGTGCGGTCCGCCTCCTCCCTTGGTCATGTAAGTGCCCTCTGGGGCGGCATGGTTCTATGTGTATTCGGCTGCGCATGGCACTGACACCACCCCTCTTGTCCCATTATCTATTTCAGACGCCAGGACTTCGGTGGCTTCTCCCGGCCTAACATATATTACAGCGGGTCCACATAACAAATTCTCCCACTTCCTAGTGGGTCTTGGGGCATCCAGGGTTGCCTATTGCGGAAATCCCTGCGGGCATACTGCTCAGATAATCACCATATGGAGACATCTCAGAATTATGTACCAGGGGTCCCTCTGGGACATGACCGGCTGTGTGGTCAGCCCGAGGCTGAGGCTGACAGAGCACGGGTCTGCGGACCGTGTGCTGAACAGGCAGGTCTGCCAGTGGCTGCACCTCCCTTCAATACACCCGTCTCCCCGGACCTAAATATCACTCCTGATGAGTCCCACTTGAGCGGGGATGACCTGCAAACCGTGCCGCGCGTGCTGCTTACGGCGCAGCAGGTGCTGTCTGGATTGGCGGCGCGTATGGGCCCTGGTAAGAAGCGGTCCCTGACGCCTCCTGGCTCTCCGGTTCCTAACGATACCGATGACTCTGCTGATATGCAGGACCTTGATCCTTCTGAGGAAGGTGAGCTATTCTCAGATTTAGGCTCCTCGAACGAGATGCCCAGGTGCTGTGATGATTCCAGGCCCGGTTCTTGGGGCCTGTGTGACACAGATGAAATTCTTATTAAGATCTTTGAGGTTTTGTCAGTCTCCCCCCCCTGGGGAGACCCCCAAGCCTAAGAAGGAGAGTTTCCATACAGCGCCGCCGCGCTTGAAGTTCCTAGAACAGGATCATATCTAGGATCTTATATCCCAAGAATGGGAATCGCCTTGTAAACTTAAAGGGGTCCCAGGGGTCTGGGATTGGAAGTACCCTTTCCCTCCTGATGTGGTTAATTTTTGGTCAGCACCTCTTGTGGTGGATGCACCGGTTATAGGGGTTACTAACCCCCCTTTCATGACGGCTCCTTTTTACCGTACCCTTCGGGATGCTGAGGACCAGCGCATTGACAGACTGGCTTCCCGCGCCTTCTCGTGTGCAGGGACGGCTCTGCGCCCGGTCTGTGCCGCGGCCCTCACTGCGGTGGCCGCCAGGACTCTTGTCAGAAAAGTACTAGATCACCGTCCTGAGGACCTCCCTTGGGGGGTGTTTAATGCGCTATCAGACTGTGATGCGTTTGTGAAGTTTATCCTCTCAGCACTAAATGACACCATTAAGATGTGTGCTAGAACCTCTGCCCTTGTGGTAGCTATTCGCCGCCTGGTCGGGCTGTGACAGTGGGGTGCTGACGATGCTACGAAAAAGGCTCTCACTTGCCTTCCCTTCAGAGGACGACGACTATTTGGGGCCCGATTGGACCTTTTTGGTAAAAAGGGTAAGGCACCCTTGCGCAGAAGGCCGCTCCGGCCTCCCCGGGGCAGGGTCACCCCTCCACCTCCCTACGTTAGTGTCAAACGCGAACCTGAGGTGTGCTTCCAACTGTTCGGTGTGGATTTCCACCATGGGGTGGGCAGGCAACGCCCTGGGCCCTCTGGCAGGACTAAGTCCAAATCTGCCAAGACCTCCCAAGCATGAAGGGACACCCTCGCCCTTCTGGCTTACTTACAGGTCGCCCCTAACAGTATGGGGCTACGGCCTCTATATTAACCTTCCTCCTTCCCTCAACAGTATGAGGCAGTCTGGGCCACGCTGGCCTATGGTAGGCCTGGCAATTCTACTCTCACAGGTAGTCCCTATATGACATCTCTGTCTTGGGACACAGGCGCCCTGTGCAAGAGGGGCTTCCGACCTCCTGTGGAGTTCTAGATCTTCTTAGTTCCCCCTGTGTCTGCTGGACACCAAGTCCATTACTAGGCGGTGTGGCGGGACCAACCCTGCGGCTTGAGGCATTGTTGGTGGCCTCTCTTTCGCTCCCAGGCTGCTCGCCATGGCGCGAATGGGGGTGATGTCTTGGACATGCCTGGGGGGGGCGTCCGCATTAGGACCTACCGGTCCTTTGCCCCCTTTGCTGACATCTTACTTTCACCAGGCAGGATTGCAGCTGGTGGGCCCGTTGGTGGCGTATAAGATGATGTCCCCTATATACCGAGCTCTTGGGCTCTTCGGCACAGTAGGTTATTGATCCTACATGGGGTTCCAGCACAGCACCCCTGGGGCTTGGTCTGTGCTCATCCCCCCTTGGTAAGGTGGTTCCTCTTGAGCTGATCATATTCAAGGACCCTGTCAGGGGACACCCCCTTCTTTGCTTGCATCTTCCTGTGAATGGTCACCTTGGGTACCAAGTCTCGCAGGTAGGCGGGGGGGGGGGGGGGGGACTTTCTTCCCAAGCCCCCCGTGGTTCCTAGGTAGGGTGCCTTAGAGGGTCCATCTTACCTACTGGTTGTTGCAACAGTGAGCCTTCCGTTGTCTGTTGGAAGACAACAGTCTGTTTTATTATTGGTCTGGAGCTTGAAGCAGGATGATCCCTCTGGAGGGTTCCTGATCCCGATCTGGGCGGGGGTCTACGCCCCCTGCTCCTCAGCGGTATTCGCTCCAATAGATGCCTTTCAGTGGCAGGTTTTGCTATCCCGGTGGCGCTCTGAGAGCCAACTAGGGTGGCTCTGTTGGGTCTCGCTTATACCACAGGGGCTCCACCCTTGTTTTTACTGTCCCAGAATATTCTGACTCTGGTTATGGGGGCTTAGTAAAATTATGCATAGACTTTCTATTTATATGCCTTCTCTTCGTTCACCCTACTATGTGGGGTTCTGCGCACAGTTGTGCTGATAGAGAGACCCGTGAGATTGATGGCCTGGGTGGCCTTGTGAACTGTGGTTCGCAGATGCTTCTGCTGAGGTCTGCTGACCTGTACGCTCTCTCAGGAGTGCGGTTCTGCCCTTGTCAGGCCCCTTCTTTTGTCGTCTCACTCTACAGACTATTGTCTGGGGCTTGACAGCTGATTCATTCACCCCTTGGAGATGGGCTTATCTTCTGGGTGACTTGGTATATGGGGGGCTAGGAGCAAGCTTCCTTGGCTTCCTCTTCCTCCGTCTATTGTGGTTCATGGTGTACCCATGCTGATTGGCATGAGTTTTGGTCTCTTACCTGTTGGACGTTCTTGGTTCCCAGGGTTCTAGAGTCTTTACAGCATAGGTTGGGGTTGGCTCCCCATCTAGGTACTCTGAAGGTCCAGGTTCTGTCCTGGCTGTCTTTCTGTAGGAGTCTGGTTCTGTCCTCCTTGTGAGGAATTCTCTTGGGGTTTGCTCATGGGTATCTCCCAAGTAGTTTCTGTGGTTCCTGTTGGGATCCATTTTTCATTCTGTTTGCCCTGCGGATTTTCCCTTGGGACTTATGCCGGATGCTGTCTGAGCTGCTTTGTAGTCCAAGTCGCTTCTCTAGGGGCTCCTGCCTCCGTCAGACGTGTGCCTGAGAAGGTGGATCTGATTACTTAGCCTTGGCTCGATATATATATATATATATATATATATATATATATATATAAATATATATATATATATATATATATACACACCATGCCATGGCGGTATTCCGTCTTATGCCTGACCTCTTTGCCCAAGTGGTGTTTTTATGATCATTGTTTAAGTCCTTTTAGTCTAACTACAGACCTTATTCTTAATAATGCTAATGTTAAGGGTCTACATTCCCTCAACAGGTGTTGCAATGTTTCCTGATGGTTTCTTGTCCCTTAGGGGGACTGATGCCCTTGGGGTCTGCGGGCGCCTCCTTATGTATGCGTCAGAGATCGCTTGCTTCCAGGGCCACTGCGCCCTTTGGATTGATCTTACTTGGATGCCTTCTGGTCCTGAGTAAAGCTTTCGGCTTCTTGCTAATGAAGGGGTCAGTATTCCCGCCTTTTGACAGGTGACCAGTTCTCATTCCCCTTGGGAGAGTTCTAAGTTTTCCAGGAGGCTTCTGTTGCCTGTGGGCTGGTTGGGCCGTTACACTGGCCTATTCCTTTAAGGGGGAAGAATCTCTCTTTTTCATTTTATTCCGTTATATTGGTGTTTGGGTACCATTGACCCCTCCGCACCAGTTTTTTTCTGTTGAATAAGTTAAGATAAGTTGCTTGTCTCTGTTCATACTTTTCAAAGATCTTGTTATGAGATTGACGTTAGAGCCTCTGCTCATGTCATACCTGGTTGCAAAGTTTTGCAGGTGACAGCGCCTTTACTGTCCGCTGTGCCTTGTTTTTGGGGATCCCACCTTACTTTATGGACACTGCTATTGGATGTCCCATGTGTAATTATTATAGATGGAGCAGGACGTGCTGTATGCTTAGAATTATACAGTTCTGTGAAGTACTCACCTGTAGAATTGGTATTATACGCATACAGCACGTCCTGCTCCACCCCACCCTGGTTTTACATTTTTCTGGATCCCCTGTATGGTGATTGTTATCATTACTATTGTTACCAGTTGGTGGTTGGTTTCTCCCGGCTTCTTTTCTCACTGCTTTTCAATACTGGGGATTTGTGAGAGGTCCCTGGGTATATGAAGGGCCGGGAGGAGCCTGTTTTTGCATGTCTGCAGTGTACAGCGCCCTCTGGCGGAGTATTACCCATGTCTAATTATTATAGATGGAGCAGGACGTGCTGTATGCATATAATACCAATTCTACAGGTGAGTACTTCACAGAATTGTATTTTTGCATTGTGACTTGTCGGTAATGTAAACCCAGGACCTAGATGTCGCTTTATTTTTTCTTGTAAAACTGTTTTTCATGCCTTCTTTTGCTTAGCAATGTGTAAATTGGACAACAACAGGTAAAAAGCAGCCTAAACGCACTGTGAAGTTTGTCCCCTTTTCCCCCAGCAGCGATATCCTGTAAGTGTAATGGTGAAACGCCACGAGTAAACAAATTCAAGACAGCAGTATGTGGGACTTTTAACCAAATGCAGGCAATCTAAGCACATTGATATATATGCATCCCTCTACCTATTGTTTATCTATTTATTACAATGAGCCTTTTAATGTCCTTGTGTGTTCAGTGCTTTGAATAATGCATCAAACTGCAAGGATAAAGACAATATGTAAATAGGTCCTACATGAATAAACTTTAACAGTAGATGTTTTAGATAAGTTGTTTTACACCAAATATTCTTATTTACAGGTGTCTCTTTGGCTAATGCTATGGTAAATGCAGGACTGACATCTTTTGAAAAAATTGAAAATACAAATCCCAGAGAGCTAGAGCTGGTTTGTAGACTGCAGTTATACCAATATAAATGCTATTGTTGGTCAGCTGCTATAAAATACTTTTTTAAAGAGCCTGTTGTCAACCACACTTTCGAAACTTCTCCTCTTTTTAATCATTGTTATCATTATTTTAGCTACAGCTAAAAATGATTGAACAAATGTCAGGCAATTTTTGTGGGTATAGTTTTACTATTGGTTATATAATAAATATGTGCAGAGGTTTTTAAATAGCCCTTCACCTTAGGTCTGGTTTATGCTGGCATTCATACATTCCCTTTAGAAATCTACATATAGTGGTGTTCATTGGTGTCTATTTTTTACTCATTGTTGAAATGTATAACACACATAAATGATAAATAATTTAGTTTGCAACCTTTGAGTCAAAATATCTTCAGTGAATATGTCCAGACATGCTTCCTAAAATACTTTTCCCTTTTACTGTATGTAAAATGCTGTAATAACTATCACAGAACACAAGACAATAATTCGCTTCTAGAGAAGTCTAATTTTAAAAACTGAGATTTATCAGAAAAAAATAATACAAAATTTCAAAATGCATTAAACCTCCCAAACACTCCATCTAGAAGGATTTTACCCCACACATCCACACCACACACACACACACTAGCTAAAAGTAGACCTATTACCAGGATTTTCACTCTCCTGGTTATAGAGCTCTTGTCCCTGGGGCATCCCAATTTGGTTTCCCACACAACTCCTCTTTCAGTCATTCTTATAACGCAAGTTCTGGCTCTTGTCCAAGAAGCACTTTATGCCATGCATATTAATGCACATCATAAATAGTTTTTTCCTTTCGATTGTTTTTATTGATCAAGATATATTAACAGAATCATTATAGGCCAACAATAAAGGTATCTGTTGTGCGAGTCGCTAAGGACGCTGGACAATTTTTTAATTGATTAAAAATCCATTCGTCCTAACCTTAACCACTTCCAAAGACAAAAATGGCTGTTTCCAGGCTCTCGCAGTTGCTTTCTTGACATCAATTTTTGGTCTAGCAGTTCCACCTCAGGCCTCTTTGAGGTGCCTAGTACTTGCAAAGCCATTCTGAAAACCCTAGCCCCAAATCTAATGAGCAATGGACAAGACCATCACCTGCACATTACATCTCCCATCGATCCACAGCCCTTAAAGCAAGTGTGTGGGTATGCAGAATGGAATTTGTAAATCCGGCAAGGTAATAGGTACCAGTGTAATAGAAACTTATATGCAGACTCTGTGGTGAGAGCATTAAATGAACACTTAGAAGCTGTGGACCAGGTAGCCCTCCAATCTGCCTCTGTCCTGCTGTCTTGCAGGTCAAGTTCCCAGTCCATTATATATATGTGGTTTAAGTGGTTAGGAACGTTATTTAGGGCAGAATATTACATTGAAATTAGACCGGGAGTAAATGGATTTCTAGTGCATAAGTCTTCGAAAGGGGACCACTTTCTGTTCCCAGATTTGTTAGTGGCCTTATCCAATGCTTGAGTTGGAAGTATCGGAACCACTTCCCTTGTGGAAGGTTATATTAATCTTTAAGGGCCTCAAAAGTGATAATTTTCCCTTCAGTTACTAGATGGTGTATTTTTAGGATCCCACGCTTAATCGACCCAGAGAAGGAGGATCTATTATGCAAGCCAGTCGGAAATCTAACGTTGTTCCACAGGTGTTGCAACAGAGTGTGCGGAGACATTAGGCTAGACGAGTATTTAATGGAATCCCACTATGGAATGCTTCAGTAGGGGGCTAATAGTGCCTGGCCAGTCAGTTGGCATCATCCATAATATTGAGTCCAGGAGGATGGAGTCGCCTTCCTGGATTTCGAGCAAGGCCATAATAGAAAGGTCTCCCTTGCCGTGAATGGGAGCTAGTTGGGCTGCTTTAAAGTATATAATAATATTTATAACACCAAAGCCTCCTTGTATTTTGTTTGCGAACATGGTGCTTGAAGAAGCCCAGATGAATTTTAAGATTTTGCGCTGCATAACAAGCATGTTGTTTGGCACTTTAACAGGAAGGACTCTAAAATAATAGATTAGTTTCTTAAGCCAAGACATTTTGACTGCATTTATGTGGCCAATACAAGAGATCAGAACACTTGTCCAGGAATCCAATAGGGACCCTAAATGCCTCAATAGTGGGGGATAGTTTACCGAATACAAACTATCATAGTTTGGTGCAAGATTAATGCCAAGGTATTTTAGAGGGCCTAGGGACCACCTGAACTGAAATTCTGTTTCGAGACTGGCCACTACCTTCCCCGGCAGTGTGAGATTCAGCACTATGGACTTGCTGTCCACTGTGTGAAATTCCACACTGTGTGAAGTCAATAATCTCTCTAAAAAATTGCCATGGGCTGTGGCTTTGGCGGTGGAAAAACCCTGTTTTCTTTGAAATTTGGGCTACTGCCAAAGCAACAGCAGCGTCCGGCTGCTTGGGCGGAGGGGCCCACAGATTGAGCAGTGGACTCAAATATGGGTTTCCATTCACTTTAAGACCCAGTCTGACCTCAGCAAATGCAGAGGCAATGGGGAGATAGTGATCTAATAGGGATCACATATCACAAGATTAGCTAGGGGTTTCTAGACCTTGGGACAAAAAACGGCAAATCAAAAAGTTCTACAATGGATAAACCTCCACTGACAGTGAGTGAAATAATAAAGCAAGGGTTATAGCAGGCCCAATGCCGAACTGGTCCCCCAACAGGAATAAACAGCTTGTAACATAAGGGATGCCCAGACTCCCGTATACAAATGGTCCTGTTAGGGGAGTAGAGAACGATATGCTTCAGTAATGCAGTGGCCAGCCCCCCGCTAGGCATCCAACAAAAGGCTAACCAGGATGAGGCGAACCCTTGAATGATTGGCAGCAGAGGGCCATAGCATAAGGCTCCCCCTTCAGTAGTTTCCAACCAATGCCAATCACCAGCCCCTGTATGATCAAAGCAGTTTCCTGATATTAACAAAAAACCCACAAGGAAAGGAAGGGGTGGCAAATTTCCCTCCCTCTCCCATTAAAATGGCACCATTTTCCCAGTATGTGACATCTCATTTAGTATGTAGGGAGAGAATCAATAGGCTGGGGTGGGGGAATAGATAAAGGAGGAGTGACACGCTCCCTTGAAAGTTTGTTGGCCAACGTATTCTATAACCCTGCATTAAGAAAACCTTCCCTTCAGCAAAAGGGAAAAAAAAAATCCCCAAACTTTTAAACCTCAATCATCAATGTCCAGACCCAAGCGTGACTTTATTGTTGTCTTTTTCTTCCTGGCATCAGTTTTCTCCTAGAATTGCTTGAAGGCTGATCTATTAGGCTGCCTAGGTGGTCAGGAGTCCTGAGTATTGCAAGAGGAAGATAAGAGACACCAGACCCAACAATGCAGACTAGCTGAAGGCTGCTATCAAAGCAACCTGGGCTTCCATACACCTCTGTAATGCCGTAGGCTGATTGCCTCCATGTCACACTGCACTGATGTAGTCATTCATGCAAAAGGAACCCCAATTAATTATTGAGTGAATTTACTGTACATACTTTTCATAACCTTCTGTGTTAAATAATTTTTCTACAGTTGGTCTTATATAATATTCTAATTTTCTGAGACAATCAATTGGTGTTTTGGCTGTAAGTCATAATCATTGGCATTAACATACACTTGAAAAAGTTTACTCTGTTTGTATTGACTCAATATAATACATGAGGACGATGCTCCACACTCCTGTGCTCATAGGTTTATCTCCACCCGCTCCAATTCAACCTCACCCCCAGACTGGGGGTGTCATAATCTTGTGTTCCAGTAGGGTTACTGACAGCGTTTTCACCTGGGGAGGTCATTGCTATTGCTTGATTTTCCAGGTTCTGCTTTGTGGAGGGAGGAAAGAGACTTGGTGATGAGCTCCCCTGTTACAGTGGAAGGATTTGGGGATTTGTTGTGAGAAATGATGCTTTCACTTTACTCAAGGCCAGAAAAGCTGCTCCCACTAGCAACACAGAGGGGGATATATTCCATGATCTTCCATTGGAATAGAAGAAACTTGGAAACTGCATGCTGATAAGTAAATCACTGGTATTGAGACACAATCCTAACACACGTTTATTTTACATTAAAAATAAGGAAACCTATAAGGCAGAAAACAAAAAACTTTAAGTGACATGTATTGGCCAATCAGCCACATTGACAATGCCCCAAAGGCAGGGCGAAATGCATCATTGGGCAGGTCTAACATTTGTTACACTTCGGTAACACCAGCAAGCCAGCTTTCCTGCTTGGGTAATTAGTGGATGAGGTGAGACTTGAATCTTTGAGGATGTCTCTTCAAATGGCCAGGGATAATTCAACAATGAGGAGGTGGCGTCGTCAGTGAGAGGGGCATTTGAACACATGTGTGAGGATCCTGGAGCATTTCCTATGGAGCTCATGTCTGCACCTTTCTTCCTTGGTGGATTTCGCTCTCTGACAGGGCTTTTTCTATGTCAGGCACTGATCCTACCTTTCATTCCTGGACACCTCTTTCAAAGCCATGTGATTGCTTTATGATCATCCAGACCGCACCCTGACTGCTGGGGCCTCCCTCTTTCGTCAGCTTAGTTTGGGTAATCAAGGCTGCTCTTTTTCCTTATCCTACAGTTGAGTCCTTGCAATTATTACATCAGAATCGGCTTGAGTGATGTCTTTAAATCCCTGTGCAGGCTTCAACAACACAAATAAATGGCACTTACCTACCAGCAAAAAGTCTCCTGTATTGGTGTGTTCCTTTTAATCACTTGCTGTCCCTTCCGATAATTGTGTTAAGAAGCCTGTGCAGTTGGGAAACAAACTGGATGAGAGGAGCATCTTTTTGTTCAAACAAATGTTTCGACCCCACTACACTGTATTTTAACAGTTCATTCACTCCTAGCTTTTGAGGTCAAAGCTGGTGGCATCATCCAGTGGGGCAGTTAGATATTATGTTTGTTGTCACTATTGATAGACAACCTTTTGTCCTAGAAACAGTTACAAAAAAAGGAGTTGCCATTCTGTCTTCAAGTTGGAGTTTTTCACTATATATTTGGGAAACAAACAGTATTATTTTGTATACATAAAATAATATACGGCATTTTATCTGCTAGGATTTTTATTTTATGGTGCCCCTTAAAGTGGAACAATAAGACAATGTGGCCCTTGGACCGGAAAAGGTTGTGCACACCCGAGGTTGTGGTAGATCTAGGTTTTGGTCCACTTTAAGTTGGATTTTGTTTTGAAAATCTCAGTGCTGTGCATTCTCTAATGGACAACTGAAAAGGGTAAAATGTAATCAGGCAAGGTGGCAAGATAGCTCCCTGTCCTATTTAAGAACTACTTAAAGAGAAAGGGGCGCTTTAGTGCAATGTTGCTTACTAAAACCAATGTATTAACTTTATACATTTCACAGGTAAATAAATCCAAAATGGTAATCTTTTTTTCTTTTATGCAGAAACAGTTTTTTTGTAATTTTGCAGATTGTTAACAGACATCCTCCATTTGGAAATCAAATAAAAGAATCTGTATTACATCTTCCAAAGTATGAGCTTAGGATTGAACAGGTTAGACTTTATATGGTTTAACAAGGTTTGGTAAAACATTTGTTTCCAAAAGTTCTCTTGAGGCTTTTATCATTATGTTTTAACAATAATTTCAAGCATATTATCTGACTCATGACCATGGCAGTTTCCAGGAAAAATAGCGTTCAATGTGGAAAGGAGAAAAATATACCCCTATCCTATGATTCTGCTGCTGATCCATACCAGTATGTGCCTTGATGTGACTCTACCTTAGCGGCAGGCTGTGCCCCTCATGACTGATCCCAATATGGGGGAAAGAGGGGGTCAGTCTAATAGTTTGCATCATTAACAGTGGCCTTAACACATCTGTGGAAAGCAGAATGGCTGGTATAAAAGTGCCCCCTATAGACTTGGCTTCCAGAGTGGTCGCCCTGCTCACCATCCCCTAGAAACAACCCTGCTCATGATATCATCATAGCATGTTACATTATATTCTTCTAGCCCCATTAGTTAACAGTCTACTTTCAGGAGCTGATGCCTGCACTATTGTATACATATTACATTTTATATGGGCTGATGGGGCGTATGGATCTCCCTATTTTAATGGCTGGGAAATTGGTTCATGCTAAGGGGGCAGTTAATTTTTGAGTGCGATGAGAGTGGGGTCCTTGATCATAAACAGAAAAAAACTTTAAATACCGCGCTCTAAAACAACTCTTAGCTTACTATAAACTTTTTGGGTGCTCAACGTATAAAAACTCCTTTGTCCATAGAGTCCAAATAGATTTGCAAAAAATAACAGAGCTCCCCTAGTTCAGGGGAGTATTCTTAAGTATCCCCAAATGGGATGCCCGGAAAAGTCTTAACAGATAAATCGACACCCGCAGTGCATATATTTTCAAAAAATCGTGCTGGTTCCAATCATCCACCACCACACAGATCTTCTTACCGGAGTGTCACAGGAAGTGGGCTTATACCGGGTTAATGTTTCCAGAATCAATTTTTCCAAAATTAAATGCAGCCAAGCCGAAAGAAAGCTTCTCCACTAAAATATCTCAACAGGTAGGCTTATCAGGTTAATCTTCCATCATTCCCAAAATTAAACACAACCCAGTCAAAAGAGAGCTTCTCCACCTCGACAGTAAATGGAATCAAGCAGGGATGCTGACACAATATCTCTTCAATCAAGCAATGTTCGGAGTGTCTCAGGAAGTGAGCTTTATAACGGATTACTTTTCAAAAACTCCAAAATTAAATGTAGCCAGGCCATAAGAGAGCTTCTCCACCAAAGTGTCTCAACAGGTGGGCTTAACAGATTAATCTTCCATCCTTCCCAAATTTAGACACGGCCCAGTTAAAAGAGAGCTTCTCCACCTCAGCAGTAAAATCAGGCAGGGATGCTGGAACAGTATCTCTCCAATCTGAGTTCCAAACAGTGTTCTCAGCACATAACATATAAAAGAAAAAAAGGAGGAAATCTTGCATGATACCCTCAAAAACAGTATTTTTAATACTTAAAAATGCACTCACATGTTATAAAAATCCAGGGATGGTTCTCCTCCAATCCCCCTCGACCTCGACAGTAAATGGAATCATCCCATTTGGGGATACTTAAGAATACTGCCCTGAACTAGGGGAGCTCTGTTATTATTTTTTGCAGGTCCTTGATCATACACTACATATTTAAGTAATATATATATATATATATATATATATATATATATATCTCAAGTAGCATATTTAAGTTGTTTCTCTCTATTGTTCATAAATGTGTCTAAAAATGTGTTAGTGGGCACTTCTCCTTTTCCGAGATAATCCATCCACCTATCAGGTGCCCTTTAGACAGCATGATTATTGCACAGGTGCACCTTAGGCTGGCCACAATAAAATCCCTCTCTAATATTTGCAGTTTTTTTCAAACAGCACAATGTCACAGACGTCATTAGTAGGGATTATCCGAAGTTCAAGTTGAACTTTGGGGAAAATTCAGTTTGGCGTTGTCCCGAGTTTCCTGTGAGTGCGTTGAAGCGAACTTGTGGTTTTCATTGCCTGATTAACTTGGATTTGGACCCCGACAAGAACAAAGGGCACATTAAACATAATAAGACTTAGGGGTCAGATGATGTGAGGCTGCTGGCCAACCCACTCCTAGCCCCCCACAAGCCACCCCCTTTAAAGTCACACCATGTCCTTCCCGTATAAAACCAAGTTCTCGAGCAAACATTGGAATTGCTACATCCTGGCTGCTGTTGTCTCCTACGCAGGGGCATAGCTTTACATGGGGAAAGCTGTGATCTTATTCCTAGGGAAAGATTTAGTTAGTGTAAAGGGGAGTCTATTCTCTTTATTCTAAGTATGTCACACACCCCGCTTCAAGATATTCATTACCTGTGGGTAGTATGGTCCTGTAGAGGGATTCTGCAGAGATGATTGGAGGAAAGAAAGCCCCTCCCAGTCCATAAGCTACCTGGGACCTCCCACTCATTACCCAGTCTTCATCTCTGCAGACGGCGAGCAAGCAGCAGATGATATCTCCTCCTTGCACAGGGGGACTTTAAGGTAGCCGGGTCTACTCCCGGCCTATATATATTTTTATTTCCGTTCGGACTCTTTATTCCCTTTATTAATATATAGCTATTTAAATGCCTCCCAGTCTTGACTGCTGTCCGAGCGAGGGTATAACAGCACCTCAGGTGCTCAGGAGCTATGCTCCACCGCGAGACCCTATAAAGAGGGTAGGCGGTTATACCGGGTTGGTGACTCCGGTTTGGGATGCCCTGTCCAAGAGTTTAATTTTCCCCTTAAATGGCCTATTCCCCTTTTTTAGTTGTGTGGAGGCCTCTTATTCAGCTTCTGGTGTTTTTCTATGGGGGCGCCTGGAAAATAGATTTATTTGAAATGTTTGTTTAAAATGTTTACTTTTCTGGTATGAATAGTTATAATGTAAACTTGTTGCAATCTTTTTTGCTGACAGACACTGGATTTTACCTCAGAGCTGAGGGGAGGATTTCTCCCCTCACGCTCTTCAGTGAGGGGGCGGGGCCGGGCCTTCGGTATGAGGCCGCAGCCCGCGCCCTTTAGGAGTTTGGAGCTGCTGGGCGGAGCCTTGCAGCGCGCGATCCACGCTGGCCACACCCCCCTGCTGCGTCTCCCGCTCTGATCTGTGTTAACTCAGGCAGAGGACACAGTGTATTGGCGCCCAAAGACTCAGTGAGTGGCCCTGCGGCCGTTGCTTATCTGTACATATTTGCATATATATATGTATATATATAGGTATAATAGATATAGGTTTATATAGGGAGAACCTCTTACTGTCTTTTTCTATGTTTTTCAGGCTGAACTGCCAGGAATTTTTTCAGGTTTCTCCTGGTCCTAGAGTACCTGGGTACTTTTGCTATTTATTACAAAACCTCCCACTTGGACAATATAAGGGCATCCCGGGTTGCTTAATAGCATAATTCCCTCACTCATAGCGACTATTCAAGTTCACCTTATGGAGGCATCCCAAGATTCCGGGCTCCCCTCGGGACAATCCCGGAAGTGTATGGGTTGTGGGGTATCCCTAACAGGGGATGATTTTTTCCTATGTATATCATGTGCACAGCAGACTATTACACGGCAGTCTGGTCCCCAGGCATCTGGGTCAGCGCAGCCGGCTTCATCCTCTCCCCCTCCCACTTTGACCCGTGCCCCGTGTGAGATTGCCACGGGGGGGCAGTCGCAATCTGATGTGTGTGCCAGGTTGGCCAGTATTGAATAATTCATTCCCTCCACGGTTGCCAAGAAAGCACCGGCTAAGAGGAAGCATTTATCACCGGTTAATCATTTTGAATATGATGATGACGAGGACGGCCTGGATTGGTCAGATTATTCCCCTCTAGAAGAAGGGGAATTATTTGAGGATTCAGATATTTCTGATGATCAGCAATTTGTTGGTGCTGATTCCGATCGGAGCTCAGGGACTTCCTTGGATACTCCTAATGTTCTGACTCAGATGTTTGAGGTGCTTGCTATCTCGCCTCCGGCGGAGGTTCCTCAACAGCAAGGGGAGTTTTATGACGAATCCAAGCCGCGGTTGGAATTCCCTAATCAAAAGCATTTTGATAATATTATTTCTAAGGAATGGGAAAGGCCTGCCCAGCTCCCAGGCATTCCCCAAAGTTGGGATAAGAGGTATCCTTTTCCAGTGGATACGGTTAAGCGCTGGGCGTCTCCCCCCGAGGTGGACGCCCCTATTTTGGGGTTATCCAACTCAGCCGTATTGAACAACCCTGATTGTTCCTCTCTTAAGGATGGTGAGGATAAACGCATTGACCAGATGGCTTGTCATGGTTTTGCCAGTATTGGGGCAGCAATAAGGCCTGTTTGTGCCTCATCGCTGTTGGCGGTGGCTACGAGAAAGGTGGTCAGGCACTTGTTATCCTCCTCTGGAGAGTGAGGAATTTCGTGAACTAAAACAATGTGATGGGTTTTTGTCCTTCATGGTGGTCGCTTTGGATGATTCCTTGATGATGAGTAGTAGAGCCTCTGCTCTAATGGTTACTATCAGGCGTTCAATTTGGTTACGCCAGTGGGCGGCTGACTTTGGGTCAAAAAAGTCACTAACAGCTCTTCCCTTCGTTGGGTTACGGCTCTTTGGAGACAAGCTGGATGCCGTGGCCAAGGGGGGCAAACTACCTCAACGCAAGAAGCAACGTCGCCCCTTTCGAGGAGCGTCTTCCTTCACTCCTTCCTTTCGGGGATCTAGAGCAGGAAGAGGTTTCGCCTTCCCTTCTACAAGGGGAAATTCCTGGAATAGGGGCAGAGGACGTGCCCGTTCAGGATACAATTGGGGCTCAAAACCCAAACCTGTGGCCAAGCCCGCTCAACAATGAGGGGGCGCCCTCACCCGTGCGGGTGGGGGGACGGCTACAGCACTTCTCCCAGGTCTGGAACCGAGAGGTCTCGGACAGGTGGATCAGGGAAGTGGTGTCTTCCGGCTACAAGCTGGAGTTCGAGACCTACCCTCCCCCGCGTTTCCTCAGGTCTCGGGTGTCCCCGGAGGCACTGGCTGCGCAGCAGCTCCGGGCGGCAGTATCGAGTCTTCTGGAAATGGCAGTCATTTGCCCAGTTCCCCTATTAGACCGGGGTCAGGGTTTTTACTCAAATCTGTTCACGGTCCCCAAAAAGGATGGCTCCGTCCGGCCCATACTGGACCTAAAGATTCTCAACAAGTTCGTCAGACTGCGAAGGTTTCGCATGGAAACGTTGCGCTCGGCTATTCATTCTCTTCGTCAGGGGGACTTCATGACGTCCATAGACATTCAGGACGCTTACCTCCATGTTCCCATTTTTCCCGCACACCAGAGGTTTCTGAGGTTCGCGGTGGAGGATCGGCACTTTCAGTTTGTAGCTCTTCCCTTCGGTCTCACCACAGCTCCAAGAGTTTTCACCAAGGTGCTTGCTGGGGTGATGGCTCTCCTCAGAGCGCAGGGGATTCGCATTGTGCCATATCTGGACGATCTCCTCATCATGGCACCGTCATTCAGCCAGGCAGAATTGGACACCAGGACGGTAATATCCACTCTGGAGAGGTTCGGCTGGGTGATCAACTACCCCAAGTCCTCCCTACACCCGTCCAGGACAGTATCCTTTCTGGGAATGTCTCTGGATACAGATCTGGCCAGAGTTTTCCTTCCTCAGTCCAAGGTTCTTCTGATTCAGGAGTTGGTTCGGTCGCTCATGTCCATGCCTCGACCGTCCATCCGTCTAGGGATAAGACTGGTGGGTTTGATGGTGGCCTCATTCGAGGCGGTTCCCTTTGCTCAGTTTCACACAAGGACACTTCAGCTCCATCTGTTATCGGTCTGGAACAGGTCTCCTCAGTCGCTGGATCATCTTTTTCAGATGTCTTCCCGGGTTCGCCGCTCGCTTCGGTGGTGGCTGAACTCAACCAACCTACTGAGGGGCAGATCCTTTCGGACTCCTCAGTGGGAGATAGTCACTACGGATGCCAGCCTCTCAGGATGGGGGGGCTTTTGGAAGGATCTGCAAGTTCAGGGTTTGTGGAGTCCCCTGGAAGCTCACGAGTCTATCATTGTTCTGGAATTGAGGGCCATCAGGTTGGTTCTTTGTCATTTGACTCATCAACTGCGAGACTTGCCGGTCCAGGTCAGGTCGGACAATCGGACGGCGGTGGCCTACATCAATCACCAGGGAGGAACCCGCAGCAGGAATGCCCTCAAGGAAGTGTCTCTGATCCTGGACTGGGCAGAGAGACATGTCCCGTGTATCTCAGCAGTTTACATCCCAGGTGTGGAGAACACGGAGGCGGACTCTCTGAGCAGGATGTCAGCCCGCAAGGGGGAATGGTCTCTCAATCCCAGGGTCTTTCACTCAATTTGTCTCAGGTGGGGGTCACCGGCGGTGGACCTATTTGCCTCCCGTCACAATCACAAACTTCCGGCTTTTGTGTCTCTGGCGAAGGACCCACTGGCTCTCGTGACGGACGCCATGTCCCTGAACTGGAGGGATCTGGGGTTTCTGTACCTGTTCCCTCCGTTTCCCATGGTGGCCAGAGTAGTGCGCAAGCTTGCTCTGGAGAGAGCAACAGCAATTCTGGTAGCTCCAAGGTGGCCAAGACAGGTCTGGTTCGCAGATGTGGTAAGGTTGGCAGAAGATCAGTTCGTTCTGCCCCTGCTGCCAGATCTGCTCACACAGGGTCATCTTCGTTACCCCAATTTACCAACGCTGGCTTTGACGGCATGGCTGCTGAAACCTCCATCTTGAAGGAGGAAGGTCTTTCTGACGCTGTAATTCAGACTCTCATTTGTGCTAGAAAGAAGTCTTCTTCATCCGTGTACTATAGGACTTGGAGGTCTTATATTGATTGGTGTGAGGCTAGGGCCTTCCCTTGTAGGGAATTCTCTGTTTCTAGAATTTTGGAGTTCTTGCAACATGGTCTGGACCTAGGGCTCCAACTCAGTACTCTGAAGGGACAGGTGTCTGCCCTGGCGGTGTTTTTCCAAAAGTCTTTTGCGCTACATCCTTTGGTTAAGACTTTTTTCCAGGGGGTTACACATGTGAGGCCTCCTAGGAAGCCTTTGATTCCGGTTTGGGATTTGAATTTGGTTCTTTCTGCGCTCCAGGGTCCCCCCTTTGAGCCCTTGCATGATATTCCTTTGTCTTCCCTTACGCAGAAGGTGGCATTTTTGGTAGCTATCACTTCCGTTAGACGTGTTTCTGAGTTGGCGGCTCTGTCTATTCAAGCTCCATATTTTGAAAGACATCAGGATAAAGTGGTTTTCCGTTTTAAGACGGACTTTCTTCCTAAGGTGGTTTCGTCCTTTCATTTAAATCAGGATATTGTTCTGCCCTCTCTCTGTCCTAACCCCAGCAATGACAAGGAGAGGGTCCTGCATTCTTTGGATGTGGTTCGTGTTGTGAAGTATTATTTGGTGGTAACGTCTGCCTTTCGCAAGACTGATGCATTATTCGTGGTGCCTTTTGGGCCCAAGAAGGGTCTAGCACCCACAAAGTCTACCATCAGCAGATGGATCCGTCAGGCCATTGTAGGGGCCTATTCTGCTAAGGGGAGAGATCCTCCCTTTCGTGTTACTGCTCATTCTACTCGTGCGGTTGGGGCCTCCTGGGCTTTTCAGCACCAGGCCTCTGTTGAGCAAGTTTGCAAGGCCGCTACCTGGTCTTCTGTTCATACTTTTTCAAAGTTTTACAAGGTTGATGTGCGGGCCTCAGCGGATGCTGTTTTTGGCCGCAAAGTTCTGCAGGCTGCAGTAGTTTGAGTTGTGCTTTATACCTTGTTTTTGGATCCCCACCCTTTATGGACACTGCTATTGGATGTCCCACAGGTAATGAATATCTTGAAGCGGGGTGTGTGACATACTTAGAATAATACCATTTTGTGAATACTCACCTTGTAAAATGGGTATTATAAGTATGTCACACACCCCGCTTCAACCCGCCCTTTGGATTCTGCATCCTTCATATGGTGAACTTTGCGTTGTTATGACTGATATTTGGCTCTTCCTGGTCCTTTACCTTACTGCTTTCTTTATACTGGGTAATGAGTGGGAGGTCCCAGGTACTTATGGACTGGGAGGGGCTTTCTTTCCTCCAATCATCTCTGCAGAAGCCCTCTACAGGACCATACTACCCACAGGTAAGGAATATCTTGAAGCGGGGTGTGTGACATACTTATAATACCCATTTTACAAGGTGAGTATTCACAAAATGGTATTTTCCACAGGTCACCAGCAAATGCCAGCACTATTCTGAAGGGGGACACTTGTGGATATCTCAGCTGTGTCCTTTCTTAGTACCCCTGTGTTTTTTAAAGGGGTTTAACTACACTTGTTATTGGGGTCTTCAGATTACACCCTTGACACTGAGCTACCTAGTACCTGCCTCTCATTTACATGCACTGTGGTTTGTGGCACCAAGTTTATAGTAAGAAAATACTTTTATCTAATCCTATACCTGTTATTGGGGTCTTCAGACTGCACTATTGACACTGGGGTATCTAGTACATACTTAGCTGTAATTTACACTCTGTGGGTATATTTTTTAAAAAGAGTATATTAAAAAAAAATAAACTGTTTTAAAACTGTAACCTAACCCTACAACTGTTATTTGGGTCTTCAGATTGCACCATTGACACTGAGCTGACCTAGTACATTCCTCTCATTTACATGCTGTAGTTTTGTGTCAACTAGTGTATATATTAAAAAAAAAAAAAAAATATATATATATATATATATATATATATATATATATATTTTAAAGTCAACTCTTATCTAAGCCTACATTGGATCCTGACTATCACAAATACGTTAGTAGTGGCAGAGTGGCAGACATCCGCATTAGAAACATCCGCCAGAGGGATGACTACTGGCTGGCGATTCGGTTTTATCCGCTGGCTCCCAGGCAGGGGATGTTTCCTCAAAGCTGAGCAGGAGCCCCTCTAGCAGCTCCCAGGGCTTGACGCAGCATCAGACCCTTAACCCTTTTGCTGCCAGCCTACCTGCAGCTTTTGTCGCCCTCTGTTGCCAGACCAGGTTTCACTATTTTGCGCTACACATGTTCAACTGTGATTTTTGAAAGGATTTCCAGGGATTTCCCAGGAAAATTATATATTGTTTTTTTCAAGAGAATCTGGGCTTCAAAATGAAATTTCTTGTTTGGCCTTTTTTTTAGTGTATTCTCAATACTTTTTGGTGAAATATGTGCAAAAAAAATTTAAAAATCTATTTTTTGCAATTTGTAGTGTTTTTTTGTAATAAAAAATATAAGTTTGTCAATAAAATTTTATTGCGTGTGAAACCCTAATTTCTCCCAGTCACAGCGGTACCACATATGTATTGATAGACACCCTTTCCTGCCTGAGACACTTCCCCAAACTGAAACAGAGCTTTAGGAGATTTTCAGATAAAATACAACTGCGCCATGCGCACCTTGCAGTTTTTCCAGAAAAACAACCCTTTACATTTAAAATACCGCCCACAAGCTATATATTCTCTGGAAGCACACACCTCGAGCTTTCTAGGCGGACCAAGCTTGTTTATGTGGGCTTAGTTTTCTGGAAGTAATCCCTCAATGTAGCACACAGTTTCCCTAAAAAAGAATAAAAAGGAAGAATCAAGCCACATTTTCCTAAAAAAAACTATATGCAAACAAGTAAAATCTCAAAAAGCACCATGCCCCGAAAAGAACGATACCCAACATGCATAGGTACTGTCAAGGGAAGAGTTGGCAAACACCCCAAAGTAAAGCATGCGCATAACAGTAATTTTACTTGAAAATTTCAGCTCTGCAGACAAAATGCGCACCTTGCAATTTTTCAACCAAAACAACCCTTTACATTTGGAATATCCCCGATAAACCATATATTCCCTGAAAGTACACATGTTAAGCTTGTTGTAGTAGGCTCACCTTTCTGGAAGTAATCCCTCAAAGAATTCTTAGATTGCACAGGGTTTCCCTAAAAAGCTGAATAAAAAAACTGAATAAATAACATGTTTTCCTAAAATATAAATATGCAAACAAGAAAAAACAAGCTAAATCTGAAAGAGCAAGGTCCCCCGAGCAGAACAATACCCAACATGCATAGGTACTATTAACCCTTTTAATTGCCAACCTACTTGAAGTTTTGTCACCCTCTGTTGACAGGTCATTTTTCCCCATTCTGCGCCATGTTTAACCGTGATTTTTGCCGGAATTTTCAGGAAAATTATAGATATATATTTTGCAGCAGAGTTTAGGCTTGAACATGAAATGTCTTGTTTGTAATTTTTCTACTTTTTTTTTTTAAATTTTGTGTAAAAATAAATAAATAATTATTTTTTAGACAATTGTCTCCTTTATTTTAAATAAAACATTTACTTTATTAGAGAAAAACATATTGCATTTGAAAGCCCAATTTCTCCCGATTACAACGGTACCACATATGTATCGGTAGCCCCCCCCCCCCCCCCATTCTTGCCCAGGAGACCCCCCAAACTGAAAATAGCACTTTATAACATTTACAAATAAAATACTACTACTATCCACACTATAAACATAAGGGGTTAATTTAAAAAAAAATGACATAGGGTCCCCCCTCCTGGGGGGGGGACCCCATTTTTTGGGGAATTTTAAGGGTTAAAAACCCTTAAAAATCCCCAAAAATTTTAAGGGTTAAAAACCCTTAAAAATCCCCCCAAAAAATGACCAGCTATGGGGGCTTGTAGGAACAGAGTGGAGGGGCCAGCTTTTGTGGCCCCCCACCCTGCAGCCTACAAGCCTACATAGCATATGTGGGCCCGGGCTCTTCTGCCCCCCCCGGGCTTTGGGGAGGCAGGTAATTGGGGGCTAGCAGCAGGTGACTTGCCAGCCCCCAGCCTTGTGAACTGGTATAAGGGGTCTCATGGACCCCTTACCAGTTCACAAGAGGTTAAGTGTAAAAAAAAGACACTGACACATAAGAAAAAATATTTTATTTTTTTTTTTTTTAAACTTTTTAATACTTACCTCCCATCCATCCCTGTGTCCCATGCTGATCAATCTGGCTTCCTGCTCTCCTGCGGCAGCTGGAAACCTTTTATAGCTGCTAGGCGACAGAATACAAGGGGTTAACTTAAAAAAAAAAATGACATAGGGTCCCCCCTCCCAGGAAGGGGGGACCCCATTTTTTGGGGGGATTTTTAAGGGTTAAAAACCCTTAAAAATCCCCCAAAAAATGAAATGGGGTCCCCCTTACCCAGCATTACCAGCCCGGGACCAGCTATGGGGGCTTGTAGGCACAGAGTGGGGGGGCCAGCTTTTGTGTCCCCCCCCACCCTGCAGCCTACGAGCCCACATAGCCTGTGTGGGCCCGGGCTCTTCTGCCCCCCCCCCCCCCGGGCTTTGGGGAGGCAGGTAATTGGGGGTGCCGGGGGTTAATGGCAAGTCACCCGCTGCGGCAAGCGGGTGACTTGCCATCCCCCAGCCTTGTGAACTGGTATAAGGGGTCTCATGGACCCCTTACCATTTCACAAGGGGTTAAATGTTAACTAAAAAGACACAGACACATAAGAAAAAAAAAATGATCTTTTTTTTTTTTTTTTTTTTTTGTTTTTACTTTACTCACCTCCGATCCTGTGTCCCACAGCGATCTGCGATGACAGTCTGCTCGGGTGTTTGGAAGAGAAAGCCTGGGGAGGGGGGGGCGATCTCAGCCCTCTCCTCCTCCCCACCTGCTCTCCTCCAGGCGCCCGAGCAGACTGATTCTCTGTGTCGGGTGCCGGCATTAAGAGGGCTGCTGGTGACATCACAACGATGTCACCCGCCCACAGGGGACGGGGCTAGCAGACTCGTTCCAGGAAGTGGGGGGGGGGGCGATCGGAGGCCCCTCCAGTGAAGAGGACACCCATCAGGAGACAGCGCGGCCTCAGGTAAGTAAATGTCATTTTAATTTTTTTTTTTTACAGTTAGCAGCAGCTCCTTCCGAAGGGGGGGGGGGCTATTCCCCACGGGGGATCGGATGGCACCAAATTAAACAGGAGACCCGGCCGGATCCAACGAGGGGTCAGGTGAGTATTTTTTATTTATATTTTTTAAACTAGCAGGGGGGAAAGTCAGGCACGTAGATTCTACGTGCTTGCCACTTAAGTGGAGTGGAAGCGAGCACGTAGAATCTACGTGCTTGGCACTGAAAGGGTTAAGGGAAAGAGAAATAAGGGTGGGTTCGAAAAGAGTTGGGGATTTGATCAGAAAGGTCTTCTCTTCTCTAACCCAGGTCACTCACCTGGCAGAAGACCTTGGCTCATAGGACGGTCCTGGTGTCGGTACTGGTGATTCACAAGAAGCTCCTCTGGAAGGCCTGAAGCAGATTCGGAGGATTGGGATAGATCCTGACTGAGAGGTACCCTTGCCCAGAGAGAAAGCAAAGTGGACTTAGCTTGGTCCCTGATGGCCACTTAATGGATGACAGGGGGGCGAATGCTGTTCCACGTCTAGCTGGTCTAGGCTCCCTTTGATGGCTAGAGGGGCTCCATGTAATAAAACTCATCAATGACGTAGAATATGTCCTCTTCTGGTTACTGCTCTTCCTCGGGGATGAACTCCAGTGGAGGTAGAGATCCAGGGTCGTCCATAGACTCTGGAGGCAATTCTGCATCTGTACTGGGCTGAGGGTTTCCTGGGTGGGTTCCCGCAGCAGCGGTGGGCCCAGCAGCACCAGAATTGGCTGTGCTGCTGGTCTTCATTCTGGCTTATTGTGAAAAACTCACAGGAGGGACAGGAAGGGACCATAAAGTATGATTGGCAGCGCTGGGGAAGGAAGCAGGGAATGGCTGCTAAACATCCTAGTGTCTGGATCCCACCCCCTCCAGTTGAAAAAATGCCCCAAACACACCTATATTAACTTTTTAGTGGTTCAATTTGGTTTGGTACAAATTAAACATCCGAAAAAAAAATTGGCGAACCAGTCAAACTGAATGTTTGAATGATCGCTCATCTCTAATTATTATGCATTAGTTATAAAAGAAAGGTTTCTAAGCCAGTATTATATTACTAAAAGGGAAAGTCCAGCCCAGACTGGCGATTTTTTTAAATCCCCACTGTGCTACCACACTCCCCTAGCTCTGAACAGGGTGGGGGGGTTACTTATAAAAACACTTACCTAGCCCACAATCGATGCTGCTCACCAGCATCTTCAAATTGACGGGCAGGAGCATGCTCACAAAAATATAGAATATATATCTCCTACATCCCTTTTATTTGGCAATGCAGTTAAAAAATACTAAAGGGTTATAGCCCTTGCCAGATATAGGTAGGACTAAGATAATGTGAATAAAATTTCTTAATAATTTAATTAATCCTTAATATTATTACAAATAATAACTACCTTTTTTAATTACCCGTATATACTCGAGTATAGGTCGACCCGAATATAAGCCGAGGCACCTAATTTTACCACAAAAAACTGGAAAAGTTATTGACTCGAGTATAAGCCTAGGGTGGGAAATGCAGGTTCTGGGGGGTTGAGAGTGTATAAGAGGTCACATATAGGCCATACTATGTGATCTAAGAGGCTCCTGCTGCATTCCTGGTAACTGGGATTAAATTCCTCCTTAAATAAAAGGGTATAAGGGAGGATACAGGAGGAGAAGAGCTTACAATCTATTAGGGTATAAGGGAGGATACAGGAGGAGAAGAGCTTACACTCTATTAGGGTATAAGGGAGGATACAGGAGGAGAAGAGCTTACACTCTATTAGGGTATAAGGGAGGATACAGGAGGAGAAGAGCTTACAATCTATTAGGGTATAAGGGAGGATACAGAGGGAGAAAAGCTTACAATCTATTAGGGTATAAGGGAGGATACAGGAGGAGAAGAGCTTACACTCTATTAGGGTATAAGGGAGGATACAGGAGGAGAAGAGCTTACACTCTATTAGGGTATAAGGGAGGATACAGGAGGAGAAGAGCTTACAATCTATTAGGGTATAAGGGAGGATACAGAGGGAGAAAAGCTTACAATCTATTAGGGTATAAGGGAGGATACAGGAGGAGAAGAGCTTACACTCTATTAGGGTATAAGGGAGGATACAGGAGGAGAAGAGCTTACACTCTATTAGGGTATAAGGGAGGATACAGGAGGAGAAGAGCTTACAATCCATTAGGGTATAAGGGAGGATACAGGAGGAGAAAAGCTTACAATCTATTAGGGTATAAGGGAGGATACAGGAGGAGAAGAGCTTACACTCTATTAGGGTATAAGGGGGCGGGTTGGTTGGTGGGTATTTAGATGTGCGAGTGGGCAGGTGGTCAGGCAGGTAGGTAGGTGGGTGGGTGACTGCCACCTCCACTTCAGAATCCGCTGATTCCGCCTGCACACCACTCCAGTCTGCTGCTGGTCCAGGGTCTGGGTAGGTAGGTAGGTGAGTGGCAGGTATATAGATAGGTGGGTGGATTAGGCAGTTGGATTAGTAAGTGGGTGAGTGAGCAGGTGGGTAGATGGGCAGGGCAGGGTGGGTTAAGAGAAAAACATTGCACCATTAATTAGTATTAGCATTTAGTTTGAGGTGTATTGGAACACAGTACAGCAACAGCATGGACTCACCTGGAGCCACTTCACTGCCAAGTTGGAGAATCTTTTCTGTTGTTGAGTTCTTCTCTCCTTCAATCAACATGGTGTCTGCAGGCTGCTAACTTGTCCTCGTGGGTGAGACGCACACACATCTCTCTCTCTCTCCCTCCCCCCTTCCTCTCCTCTATGGCTGCAGCCCTCACACTCACACACACACAGACGCTCTCTCCCCTCCCCACTTTTCCCCCTCACCGACCTCTGCTCCAGCCATCAATCACACTTTCTCTCCGTTTAATTACTCACGTCATCCTCTCCCCGCGCTGGCCGGCCAGCATGCCTGGAAGGGGAAGTGCTGGCTTCTCCTGTGCTCTGGGATGGCCTCCGCAGTGGGGGAAACAAGAGAGGAGTTTTTGTTCCGTCTTGTGAGCGCCTTAGCTGACAGCTGCACACTGCAAAAATTTCAGTGACTCGAGTATAAGCCAAGGCGGCCAAAAAGTGGGCTGAAAAAATCGGCTTATACTCGAGTATATACGGTAATATACAAGAAATTTATATTATTTGATAAATTCAATTGAAACAGTCCACTGTTTTTTGTAAAAATATATCAAGTCGATATTATTAATTTATCATAGTGCTGCACTGAGGCAGGGGTTGTGCACCCATGAACGCTGCCAGTGTGCTGTCTCCCTGCATGGAGGCTGTGTCCGCCACCTGTGGGGAACCTCTCTCCCCACCATCTATCTGCATGATACACTTGGCGTCCAAAGTGCTGAGCAGTGGGGTGCTTCTCTTACCATATGGGTATGGTTGCTGTCAACAGTATCTTTATGGGGCACATGACAGGCAGGTCCGCCACCTGCTGGGTGACGGGGTGCCACTGCCCCTCTACCTGCATAGGAACAAATGGCGACACAGTCTCCCATGGGATGTGTGCCTCTCAGCACTGCAGACTTCCAGCTGACCTCTACTGTGAGTACCTGAGTGGTTGCTGGGCAGTGCGTTCCTGACATGGTTGCCAATCCTGCCGTCTGGTGTGTCAAACAAGCATGGTGCCGATCGTGTTTGTTGCTCCTGCAGCCTGCTGTGTTGTTGTGAGCTGGGCGCCCAGTTGCTGTGTGGTTGCATTCCCATTCTTTGGTTCGCCAACGTTCTGTTGGCTCTACTTCTTGTACTTGCTCCAATCATTTTTTGTGAGTATGGGATAGTTCCTTCCTTCACTTGCGTCTCACTGTCCCTCTGCCACACTGGCCTGCTAAGCACAAAATATATAAATAATATAATATACATTTTTAAAAAGTAAATAAGGCTCAGATCAAATAAATGGGTTTTAGGGGGTAGGGCCTCTGGTTTTCTCCAAAATAAAGTAAATACCCAGCAACAAACACTTACCTATAGCTTTTTAGCTTGTATGTGTCCCTGCACAGGAACGTGGTGTGGTATGTCAATCCTGTGCTTACTTAATGGTGGGCGGATTTACCATTTTACATGGAAAATAAGATCTTATATTAGTGTTTACTTCAAAGTAGGTATTAGGGCTTATTTTCAGGAAATATCTTATAGCCAGCTGACAAGTACAATACAGTACATGCACAGAGCCGGTTGGCAGAGGGGTGATGCGGAGAGATTCGGCCATGTGCCCGGCAGGCTGGGGTAGAGCCAGCAAAATCTGACATTTCACACCCTAAAGACAGACAAGCTTACCTATGTAGCTTGATATTTCCTCACCAACCTTTGCAGCCTTGATGTGTCCTCTACATCCTTTACAGCTGCTCCTTCTGCTGAAGCCTGGCAGCTGAATTATATATTGTAACTATGGCTTATATTCTAAGCATACAGTACGTCCTGCTCCAATATAATACTTACACGTGGATAATCCTCCGCCAGAGGGCGCTGTTCACTGCAGACATGCACAAAACAGGCTCCTCCCGGCCCTTCATATACCCAGGGACCTCCCACAAATCCCCAGATTTCTCTGCAGTGCTGACTGCGAAGACATGAAGTATCACTCTCTCGCAGGTGAGTGGGGCTTTTACAGCCTGCGGCCCTGCAGGACTATTACCACCCGTCCGCTTCGATAAAGATGTGCCTCCCAGCCTGGGCTGCACTGTTCGGGTGAAGGTAGGCAGCACCTCGTGTGCTCACGGAGCTACGCTCCACCGCAATCCCCCACCATAGGGTAGGCGGTTAGGCTGATGGTGAGCCTCTAGTGGATGCCCCTCCCGCATTATTGCCCCGTGCCCTGATTAGCGGTGGACCCTGTTTACAGGGTCGCCACCCTCCCTCATTTCCCCCAGTAGTTAGGGGGAAAAGAAGGGGGGGGTATGTGTGTGGCGGTCCCAGTGCACTGTAATGTCACATGTATGGCCTTATTATTGCCCTTTATTAACACTTGGGTGTCAGAGCCGCGCTGCTTGCTCTTTATTCTGTTTTGGCTGCCGCCGTACGTTTGTCCTCTCCTATACTGCATAGATTGCTGCGCCGGGGCGGCAGTGTCGTTTAGATGCTACGGCGTCTTCATTGCCAAACTGCGTATGTGATTTTATCCTTGCCTTTTTTGACTATTACCTCAGAGCTTCGCGCTCTTCGGGGAGCATTGAGCCCGCCCTTCGAGGTTCGCTGGGCGCCATTTTGACGATCCTCGCGCGCGCGCGTGGTGACGGTCCCCCTCCTCCTTTGGTCTGTAAGTGCCCTCGCGGGTGTCTCTTTATTATATGTTTTTCCCAGCTGCGCATGGCCCTGACACCTCTTTTCCCTTTATGTCTTTCAGACGCCAAGTCTCCGGTGGCTTCTCCCGGCCTCATATATAGATATATATATATATATATATAGATATTAGCGGGCCTACTTACAATTCTCCCACATTAATCAGCGGGTCGTTGGGGCATCCAGGGTTGCCTATTGCGTAAATCCCTACGGGCATACTGTGCCTAGATAATCACCATATGGAGGCATCTCAGGATTATGTGACCGGGGTTCCTCGGGGACAAGACCGGCTGTGTGTAGCATGTGGACTCCCCCATGCCGTTGCTGGCAGAGCACGGGTTTGCGGACCATGTGCCGAGCAAGCACTGGCCCTGCGAGCGGCGCCTGTGGTTTCACCTCGCTCCGATACTCCCCTCTCCCCTTGCCTAGATCTCACTCCTGCTGAGTCGCATACAAGTGGGGAGTTACAGCCTGATGTGTCTTCTAGACGGCCTATGGCTGACCAGATTGTTGCGGGGTGGTCCGAACGCTTGGGCCCTGGCAGGAAGCTGCCCTTGATGCCCCTGGCTTCTGCCTTTGCTATTGGATCGGAGGAGTTTACTTCTCCGCATGATGGTACTCCGTCTGACGATGGAGAACTGTTCTCTGACCCAGGTTCATCTGAGGAGAGGCCGAGGGGTCATGACGATTCGGGCCAGGATGACTGGGGCCAGTTCGACATCGATGGTCTGTTGCTTAAGATTTTTAAGGCCCTGTCTATCTCACTCCCTGGCGCGGCTCCCAAGCCGAGAGGGGAGCGTTTCCATACGCGCTTGGAATTTCTCGAGCAGGCTCACTTCCATGCTCCTGTACTCAAGGAATGGGAATGCCCCGCTAAGCTTCCAGGGATTCCAGGGGACTGGGATTGGAAATACCCTTTCCCCCCTGAGGTGGTTAATTGTTGTAATGCCACTGATGGGGGTGATGTCTCTGATGAGACCAGGGGGCGTCCGCACAAGGACCTATCTGGTCATCCTTCTTACTTACAATCCCTGCGTCAATCCTGCGCGGATTACTACGCTAGCGGTGTTCTCTGAGAGTTTTATTGGATGGGTGCTCAGTCACCTCTATCCCTCATGGTCCCTTATTCGCTATCTCCATTCCTTGGATTCGGTTCAGGCTTGAGCCTTCTTCTTTGGCAATAAGTGGACTCCTGGTTACATGGGCTCTGTCCCTCTTTGCTGACACCTTACTTTCACCAGGCAGGATTGCAGCTGGTGGGCCCGTTGGTGGCGGATCAGATGATGTCCCTTATATACAGAGCCCTTGGGCTCTTCGGCACAGTAGATTATTGATCCTGGATGGGGTTCCAGCACCCCTGGAGCTAGGCCTGTGCTCATTCCCCCTTGGTACGGTGGTTCCTCTTGAGCTGGTTAAATTCAAGGACTCTGTCAGGGGTGCCCCCTTTCTTGCTTGCATCTTCCTGTGAATGGTCACCTTGGGTACCAAGTCTCGCAGGTTGGTGGGGGGGGGATTTTCTTCCAAGAACCCCCTGCGGTTCCTAGGTAGGGCCCTTTAGAGGGTCCTTCTTACCTACTGATTTTGTTAATACAGTGAGCCTTCAGTTGGCTCTATTTTGCTGGCTTCTCCTCTTCAGGACCTGTCTATTTGGGGACTCTTGGCCTGTAGGAGGACAGTGGTCTGTATTTATTATTGGTCTGGAACTTGAAGCAGGATGATTCTCCTGGAAGGTTTCTGATCCTGATCTAGGTGGGGGTCTACGTTCCATGCACCTCAGTTGTATTCGCTCCAATGGATGTCCTTCAGTGGTAGGTTGTGCTATCCTGGTGTCCCTCTGAAAGCCAACTAGGGTGGCTCTGTTGGGTCTCGCTAATATCACAGGGGCTCTGCCCTTGTTTTTCCTGCCCCAGAATATTCTGACTCTGGTCATGGGGGCTTAGTAAATTTATGTATAGACTTTCTATTTTATATGTCTTCTCTTCGTTACCCCTGCTATGTGGGGTACTGCGCACGGTTGTGCTGATAAAGAGACCCGTGAGATTGATGGCCCCTGGGTGGCCTAGTGGACTGTGGTTCGCAGATGTTTCTGATGAGGACAGCGGACCGGTACGCTCTCTCAGGAGTGCGGTTCTGCCCTTTTTCAAGCTCCTTATTATGTCGCCCCAATCTACAGGCTCTAGTCTGATGGCTTGACAGTTGATTCATTCGCCCTTTCGGAGACGGGTTATCTTCTGGGTGACCTTGTCTATGGGGGGCTAGGAGCAAGCTTCTTCTCCGTCCTCCGTCTATTATAGGGTATGGCGTACCCATATTGATTGGCGTGAGTCTGGGTCTCTCCCCTGTTGGACGTTCTCGGTTCCCAGGGTTCTAGAGTTGTTACAGCATAGGTTGGGGTTGGCTCCCCATCTAGGTACTCTGAAGGTTCAGGTTCTGTCCTGTCTGCCTTCCTGTAGAAGTCTGGTTCAGTCTTTCTTGTTAAGAGTTCTCTTGGGGATTGCTCAGGGGCATCTCCCAAGTAGTTCTATGGTCCCTGTTGGGATCAATCTTCATTCTGTTTGCCCTGCGGATTGTTCCCTTGGGACTTATTCTGGATGCTGTCTGAGCTGTTTTGTAGTTCAAGTCGCCCCTCCGGGGGCTGTTGCTTCAGTCAGATGTGTGCCTGAGAAGATGGCTCTGATTACTTAGCCCTCGTTCATTATATATATATATATATATATATATATATATATATATATATATATATATCCACACCATGCTGTGGTTGTATTCCGCCTTACGCCGGACCCTTTGTCCAAGGTGGTGTTTTATGATCATTAGTTGGTCCCTTTAGTCTGCCTATGGGCCTTATTCTTAGTAATGCTGAAGTAAGGGGTCTACATTCCCTCAACAGGTGTTGACGTTTTCCTGGTTGTTTCTTGTCCCTTAGGGGGACTGATGCCCTTTGGCGTCTGATCTCGTTTGCTTCCAGGGCCTATGCGCCCTTTGGACTGATCTTACTTGGATGGTTTGCCTTCCTGGTCCTGAGTAAAGGTTTCGGCTTCTTGCTGATCCTTGTTAGTGAAGGGGTCAGTATCCCCGCCTGTCTTGCGGGAGACCAGTTTTCTATTCCCCGTTGGGGAGAGTTCTAAGTTTTACCGAGGCTCTTGTTGCATTTGGGCTGGTCAGGCCGTTACTCTGGCCTATTCCTTTAGGGGGAAGAATCTTCCTCTCTTTTTATCCTGTTCTAATTGTGTTTGGGTGCCTTCAGCACCAGGTTTTTCTGTTAAACAGGTTTGCTAGACCGTTGCTTGTTTTCTGTTCATACCTTTTCAAAGGTTTTGTTATGAGATTGACGTTAGAGCCTTTGCTCATGTCGTACTTGGTAGCAAGGTTTGCAGGTGACAGCACCTTTACTGCCTGCTGTGCCTTTTTTGTTGGGGATCCCACCCTATTTTATGGACACTGCTATTGGATGTCCCATGTGTAAGTATTATATTGGAGCAGGACGTACTGTATGCTTAAAATTCTGTGAAATACTCACCTGTAGAATTGGTATCATATGCATACAGTACGTCCTGCTCCACCCCACCCTGGTTTTACATTTTCTGGATCCCCTGTATGGTGATTATTATCATTGCCATTGTTACCAGTTTGGTGGTTGGTTTCTCCCGGCTTCTTTTCTCACTGCTTTTCAATGCTGGGGATTTGTGGGAGGTCCCTGGGTATATGAAGGGCCGGTAGGAGCCTGTTTTTTGCATGTCTGCAGTGAACAGCGCCCTCTGGCGGAGGATTACCCACGTGTAAGTATTATATTGGAGCAGGACGTACTGTATGCGTATAATACCAATTCTACAGGTGAGTATTTCACAGAATTGTATTTTTCAAGGTTGTGCTTGTATTTCACGCATTAGCAAAAAATGTTGAAAAATCTTACTAGGGCTCATTTTTGAGGAAACAATATATATATATATATAACCTGGAGATGTGCAATCCTAATTCCTTCCTTCCAAGCAAAGATGTTACACATCTAAAAGGATGATGGGAATGCAGTGAACTACCACACACTGGCCCGCCTTGTTTGCATTCAAAATCACACACAGGCTTTAGGCCTGACCCCGAACAACATGTATGTTTCATGGGCTCAAACAAATTAGTACTCCAAAAAGGTACTAATACCCCAAACCAGTGATGCTGCACAATTTAAAACAATCATCCAATTTATTGATAGATTACAAACAACTCACACACACTAAAACTCATGGGGTTCCATGGGCTCCTGTATTCTACCCTACTGAGGCATTGTTTCTGCATTCTGCACCTTGGTCTTTGGATCGTGCTCTGTAGTCCAGCTGTGTTTATCCAGGAATCCTGCTGTGAGCCATCCTCCTTTGACTGACAAGTATACCTATCTGTCTATGGTGCCAGCGGCACACCTCTGTCTTGGAAAACCTTTTGGTCGTGACAAGGACAGTAAATCTACTTCACCAGCTGTGACATGTATTTATTAGGGCCAGCCAGTGCACATATTATTCATACTTTCTTTAAAGGATCACTATTGTGAATTTTTGATGGGACCATATATTAAAATGGTACTTGTAATTTACGTAAATGATGGGCTGAGCATTAAATGTATGGGGGGAGAAATAAGTGTATATTCTGCTGTTGTAGAGTAGCTGCTGCTGCAAAAGCTGGTGGGGTGATGTCTTCTGTCCCCTGGTAGCACTCCCAGATGTTGCATGGTGAGGTGAGAGGCTCAGCATACTGGAGGGAAGAGGGGTAGAGGAGAGGGAGTGGCAGAGTAAGTCCATCCATGCAATGTTGTCCGTTACATAGGAAATTAAAACAGTGTGCTGCCGGAGTGGCAGCAGTTGAAATGGAAGGGGATGGGGGTTGAGTCTGTCCCTTCAATGTTGCCTCCTGTGGAGTGAGGAGACAGAGGAGAGAGAACCTGTAGGAACCTGTAGGTAACAGATGTTCTCAGTCTTTATAGAAAGAGAAACTCAAAATCATGACACAAAACAAGCAGGCTGTATAGCTCAGTTGGTAGAGTGATTGCTTTCAGTCTGAAGGCTGATGGTTCTAATCCTATTTAATTTTTTTATTTTCCCTTTTTTTTCACAGTTGTATTTCTCTGTTTTCATACTGTTTTTGGTGCTCTCCACATTTATTATTTTTTCTCATTTTCTCAGTTTTTCTCATGTTATCTCTGCTGATGTCTGAAGGAGAGAGACTGTATTATGGAACAATGCTTCAGAGTTGTTACATTATAAAGTTTAGATTGCTTTTAGCAAACTGGATAGATCAGCTAGTAGAGTTCTGGATTCTGCACCAGAGAGTATAGGGTTCAAACTTTTCTTTTACTTTTTTCCACAATAGGACTTTTCCAATTTTATGTTAAATATGTCCCTAATTCCTCAACGCATCAAAACGCCACGTATTATGACAAAGATTGTCAATCAATGTCGCTGTGTTCTTCAAAGCCAACACTGCCACCTCTATTTGCCAATGTGTCCTATGTCCTCTGTGCAACCTCCCATTGTTACTATTTACCTATCTTTACATGCTACTTCTATTTAAGGGAAGGTAAATAGAACTGGTGGGCAAAGGTAATTAAGTAGGGTCCTCACAGCAGTTTATAAGCCACATTAGGTAGTCACTACTGAGGCATTTACTATTTTTAAGAATACATGTTAATATTCTAAAAGAAAATGTGTTTTAAATATATTTAGTTTTAGTGAATTATATTACTTTAGTCAAGCACTTGCCTCATTTAATTTACATATATAATTTTGCCTAACATATCTGCTCCTTTTTTCAGTTACCAAAATGCAGCTCATCAGTTGCAGAAATTGTTGTTACAGTCCTGTTAACAAACTTTGAGAGGCTACAAAAGAAGAGAACAGCACCAGATTCTCACTATATTACTTTTGTTATTGGAGATTCGGAAAACAATGTTGTCTTTAGGCAAAAAATAGTGTGAGTAAATATTTTAGATACTTTAGGCTTGATTCAACATAGAAAAAAAATGAGTTTTGGTTGAAAATTTGGATGGCATGGAAAAAATGTATGTAATTTCAAGTGATTCAGCAAAGTTGACTCATTATAGTAGACCAAAACCCATGGTGATCGGCCCGAGAATCTATAAGATTCTTGGGCCGATCGTCTCCCTCCCCCCAAAATCTGGATGCCCTGCTGTGTGAAACCCCCCACGTCACCCATACACTTACCTTCTTTCCCTGTCCAACGGCGCGAGCCACGGATGCATCCCTGCTGTCCCTCTAGCAGCGCGCGTGTCCACGCCATGCATTTGTGAATGGCCGGCACAGGCACGCTCCCTATTAGATGGCGCTCGGAACTGCTCACCTTAGACGGCATGACGTCAGTGGATCCGAGCACGCTGATTGGACGAGCGGCTGTGCATGCCTGTAGGACCAGGAAGAGGTGAGTTGGTTTTGGCGACTTGGGGGGTTTCACACAGCAGCAAGGGTCAGTTTTGGTCCACTTTAAATTTGTACAGCTAAATAGGTTTGAAAACGACTTTAGTCGTTAAAAATCGAGAATCTCTAAAAGCATCTCTGGTGCTGAGAAGCCTTTGCCCAAAATGGTGCATTTGTTTTATACATTTTACACTCCAGAATGATCAGGTGACGTCCCCATGTAATATTTCGTTGTGCATCTGTGACAATTATTTTTTAATGTACTTGTGCAACTCCTCATAATCCAAGTGTGACATACACTCCGCTTCCACAGTCATGACATCTGGGTAATCTCCAGTAGAGGGCGAACTTCTGCAGAGATAAATGCAAAAAAAGGAGCTCCTCCTGGTCCATAAATACCTGGGACCTCCCACCAATTCCCCAGTTCCTTCTCTGCAGGAAGGCGAGCAAGACAGAAGATGAAGACTTCTCTTACTTGCAGGTAAGCAGGGCTCGTGCCCGGCCATTTTTGTCCCTATTGCTGCCAGGACCTTTTCTAAGTTAACCCTAATTGAGCCTCCCAGCCTTGGCTGCAGGTCCTGGTGAGGGTAGGCAGCACCTAATTGGTGTTGAAGGAGCTTTTGCTCCCCCGTGAGACCCCATTACAAGGGGTAGGCAGATTTCCGGGCTGGTGATCCTGGTTTGGGATGCCCTGTCCCTTTCCTCTGACCAGACCCTGGTTTAGGAATCCTTCCCCCTCTGGGTCCCTTCCTTAACCTCCGGGGGGGGGGGGCTTCTTCCCACAGTTGTCATTTATTTTTTTTATGCTGTGTGCGTGTGGTGTGTCTGTTCTTACTTGTGTCTGCGTGTTAGTGCAGACAGTCGTTTCTCTTGGTGGCAGGACAGTTTGGTTGTACATTCAGCCTGGGGAGCTTCTCCCCCTTAGGCTGCGATCAGGGGAGGGGGCGGGGCCGGGCCCTCGGCGCGGCCGCGGTCACCCCTCCCCCTCCTTTTGGTGCCTTGCGGCGACCCAGCCACTGGCTGGGATCCGCGTTGCTGGGTTAGCTGGGAGGGGGCGTGGCCTGGCAAGTGCGCGTTCTGCTCTGGCCCGCCCCCCTTCTCCCTCACCTCTTCACTTCTCCAGCTCCAGCCATATTGGACGTTCTGCTGTTGCTACTGCGGCTGCTGCTGCTGTGGATTCGTCGGGTTGTAAGTGCCTGTGAGCCACTTCCTTAGCTTTTGCGGGGGTACCCCTTTTCTCCGGTTTGCACTTGTATATATATATTTGTTGATACATATTATTTATATGTTATTTTTACTTTTCACTGTTTGAGTGCCTTTGCTTATTGGCCCTTTTTTATGTGTCTTCAGATGGTCTCGTATGTGTGCACTTAAGGGGTCCCTAGCCTAAATTGATCATCTACAAATCCTCCCACAGGGACTCTAAAGGGGCATCCCGGGTTGCTTCTGCTTAATTCCCTACGGTCCTTGTGACTGACCCTAAACGATCACCATATGGAGGCTCCGCAGGATATCGGGCTCCCTCTGGGACAATCCCGGCCATGTGTGGGTTGTGGGGTATCCCTTACGGGGGAGAATGTGCTGATTTGTATTCCATGTGCACAAAAGGCCATAACGCGGCAGTCGGGTGCCCAGCCTTCTGGGTCAGCTCCCCCTGCTTCATTACCTTCCCCTCCCCACCTTATCCGTACCCCAAGTGACATGGTTGCTAGCGGGGAGTCGCACTCTGATGTTTGCGCTAGGTTGGCCAGCATCGAGAGATTTATTGCTAGCGCGGTGGTCAAGAAGGCCCAGGCTAAAAAGAGACATTTGTCGCCAGCCCAGGCGGCTTGGGATGTTGATGATGATTCCCTTGATTGGTCGGATTATTCCCCGTTAGAGGAGGGGGAATTGTATGAGGAGTCTGAG
Organism: Gastrophryne carolinensis; assembly: GCA_027917425.1. Lineage (NCBI taxonomy): Eukaryota > Metazoa > Chordata > Amphibia > Anura > Microhylidae > Gastrophryne > Gastrophryne carolinensis. Next base: position 470,251,838 of record CM051235.1, read on the forward strand.
GCTGATGATGTACAGTTTTGTGATGCTGATGTTGGGCAGGCGCGGGGGGATGCCGTTGACACTACCAAGGTTTTGACACATCTCTTGGAGGTTTTGGATATTGCCCCGCCTGAGGCGCCCCCTCTCAAAAAAGGGGAATTTTTTGGTTCCCACAAGCCTCGTTTGGAGTTCCCTACCCAAGGTCACTTTGATGCATTGATCCTTAGGGAATGGGAGAAACCTAGTCGGCTTCCGGGTGTTCCTCAGGGATGGGATAAGAAGTATCCTTTACCGGTGGAAGCGGTTAAGCGCTGGTCTTCTCCTCCCGAGGTCGATGCGCCAGTTTTGGGATTGACTAACACCCTTAACACGCCACTACCCTTAAAGTGGACCAACACCGAGAGGTGATCGGCCCGGAAATCTATAAGATTCCCGGGCCGATCACCTCCCACCCCGCGGGACATCCGAGATCGGGATGTCCCGCGGGGTGAAACCCCCCCAGACACCCCAAATCGCTTACCTGATCTTCCTCGCGCCCCTGTAGGCGTGCTCGCGCCGAAAGTGACGCGAGGGAGGCGGCAGCGGCGGCAGCCGCTTGGACGTTCCTGATCCCCGCCTGGACGTTGGCGGGGATTGGACCGTCCAGTCACGTGGGAGCGGGGACAGGTAAGATTTTGGGGCTTTCTGGGGGGTTTCACACAGCGGGGCACCCCCGATCGGGGTGCCCCGCCGAAGTGGACCAAAACCCAGGATAGTCAAAATCCTGGATGTTGGTCCACTTTAAGGATGGCGAGGATAAGCGCCTTGATCAGATGGCATGCCATGCTTTTGCCAGTGTGGGTTCGTCCTTGTGGCCTGTGTGTGCATCTGCACTAGCGTCTGTGGCTACTAGGTCTCTGATCAGGTACTGGTTAAAGGACGCTCACCTTGATCCTGCCAGCGCTGAGTTCGCTACTCTTAAACGGTGTGAATTGTTCATGGATTTTGTCTTACCTGCTATGGAAGACACTATTGTCATATGTCCTTATTGGTGGCCATGCGGCGATCGGTCTGGCTCCGCCAGTGGACGGCGGACTTTGCGGCCAAGAAATCGCTCACAGCTCTCGCCTTCTTTGGTTCGCGGCTGTTTGGAGACAAGTTGGATGCTGTGGCAAAGGGATGTAAGTTACCTCAGCATATGAAGCAGCGTCGCTCCTTTCGGGGGGGCAGGGTCCTTCAATCCTTCCTTTCGAGGTGCCAGAGCTGTCAGAGGTTTGGCCTTCTCGGGTGTTAGAGGTTCTTCCTGGAACAGAGGCAGAGGTCGGGCCCGTCCCACGTCTGCCTGGGGTTCCAAGCCTAAGCCCGCGGTTAAACCAGCTCAACAATGAAGGGGCGCCCTCACCTGTTCGGGACGGGGGACGGCTGCGGCTCTTCTTCCAGGTCTGGGCCCGGGAGGTCACAGATAATTGGATCTTGGAAGTGGTCTCCTCCGGGTACAAACTGGAGTTCGAGTACTGGCCTCCAAGATTTTTAAGGTCTCGGGTGCCCTCGGACCCTCAGGCTGTACAGGGGCTCCTGTCAGCAGTACAGAATCTTCTGGACAGGGGAGTCGGAGAGAGGCAGGGGTTACTACTCCAATCTTTTCACGGTTCCCAAAAAGGATGGCTCCGTGAGACCCATTCTGGACCTAAAGATCCTCAACAGATTCATCAGAACCAAGAAGTTCCGCATGGAGACTCTGCGCTCGGCCATCAATTCCCTTTGTCAAGGGGACTTTATGACATCCATAGACATCAAGGATGCGTATCTGCATGTTCCTATTTTTCCAGCGCATCAGAGATTCCTCAGGTTCGCGGTGGAGGATCAACATTTTCAGTTTGTAGCCCTTCCCTTCGGGTTGACCTCTGCGCCGAGGGTCTTCACCAAGGTTGTGGCGGGCATAATGGCACTGCTCAGAGCTCAGGGCATTCACATTGTGCCGTACCTGGACGACCTGCTAATCTCAGCTTCTTCCCTACGGCAGGCGGAGCTGGAGACACACCAGGTGGTGTCGACCCTGGAGAGTTTCGGGTGGGTGATCAACTGCCCCAAGTCCTCTCTCTCCCCATCAAGGGAGATTTCATTTCTGGGCATGAATCTGGATACCATTCTGGCCAGAGTGTTTCTGCCTCAGTCCAAGGTGCAGGGGATTCAGGATCTGATCCGCCTTCTTCTGGCCATTCCTTGCCCTTCTATCCGACTGGGGATGAACTGGTGGGATTGATGGTGGCATCCTTCGAGGCAGTCCCGTTTGCTCAGTTTCACATGAGATCTTTCCAACTTCACCTATTGACGCATTGGGACAGGTGTCCGCAGTCCTTGGATCAACTGTTCAGGATGTCTCCCAGGGTTCGGCAGTTCCTTCGGTGGTGACTGGTGTCGAGCAACCTGTTGAGGGGCAGATCCTTTCTGGTTCCTCGCTGGGAGACGGTTAACCCGGATGCCAGCCTGCCGGGCTGGGGAGGTTTCTGGAAAAGTCATCAGTTCAGCGGGGTGTGCGGTCCTCAGGAGGCTCACAACCCCATCAATGTCTTAGAGCTCAGAGCCATCCGGCTTGTCCTGTCACGGCTGACGTCGCACTTACAGGGTCTACCGGTTCAGATTCGATCAGACAAACAGACGGCGGCAGCCTACATCAATCACCAAGGAGGGACTCGCAGCAGGAGTGCCCTCAGGGAAGTCTTTCTGATCCTGCACTGGGCGGAGAGCAATGTTCCTTGCATTTCGGCAGTCTACATTCCGGGAGTGAAAAACACGGAGGCGGATTCCCTGAGCAGGGGGTCCTCTCGCCAAGGGGAGTGGTCTCTCAACCCCGGGGGTTTTCGGTCCCTTTGTCACAAGTGGGGGACCCCGTAGGTGGATCTCTTTGCCTCACGGCACAATTACAAACTCCCGGCCTTTGTGTCTCTATCTCAGGAACCTCTAGCTCTGGCAGTGGATGCCTTGTCCCTTGCCTGGAAGGATCTGGGGTTTCTGTGCCTGTTTCCTCCCTTCTCCATGGTGGGCAAGGTGGTTCGCAAACTGGTTCTGGAAGGGGCACCAGCAATTCTGGTGGCTCCAATGTGGCCAAGAAGGGTTTGGTACGCAGACGTTGTAAGGTTGGCGGTAGATCAGTACCGGCTTCCCATGTTTCCGGATCTGATTTCTCAGGGTCAACTTCTTTACCCCAATTTACAAACGCTGGCTTTGACGGCTTGGCTGCTGAAACCTTCATTCTGAAGGAGGAAGGTTTGTCTGAGGCTGTTGATCAGACCTTGCTTAGAGCTAGGAAGCGGTCCTCTTCTGGCATTTACTATAGGACTTGGCGGGCCTCTATTGACTGGTGTGAGGCTAGGGCTTTGCCTTACAGGGTGTTTTCGATTCCTAGGATTTTGGAGTTTCTTCAGCACGGTCTGGATCTTGGGTTCCAGCTTAGTACCTTGAAAGGGCAGGTCTCGGCTCTGTCTGTTTTCTTCCAAAGATCGTTTGCCTTACACCCGCTGGTTAAGACTTTTTTCCAGGGGGTTACTCATGTTCGGCCCCCTCGGAAGGCTATGGTTCCTGTTTGGGATTTGAACTTGGTTTTTTCGGCTCTCCGGGGTCCTCCTTTTGAGCCGTTACAGGATATTGCTCTTTCTGTTTTCACTCAAAAGGTTGCCTTCTTGGTGGCTATTACCCCTGTTTGTCGTGTCTCTGAGTTGGCGGCTCTGTCAATTCAGGCCCCTTACTTTGAAAGACACCAGGACAAAGTGGTCTTTCGTTTTAAGCCAGATTTCCTTCCTAAGGTGGTATCTGCCTTCCATCTCAATCAGGATATTGTTCTCCCTTCCTTGTGCCCTAAGCCTAGCAATGACAAGGAGAGGGTCTTGCACAATTTGGATGTTGTTCGCTGTGTTAAGTACTATTTGGTGACTACTTCTTCTTTCCGCAAGACGGACGCCTTTTTCGTGGTGCCCTGTGGGCCCAGGAAAGGTTTGGCGCCCGCCAAGTCTACTATTAGCAAATGGATTTGTCAGGCCATTGTTGGGGCCTATTCTGCTAAGGGGAGGACTCCCCCGTTTAAGGTCACTGCGCATTCTACTCGTGCTGTTGGTGCGTCCTGGGCTTTTCAGCACCAGGCTTCTGTTGACCAAGTTTGTAAGGCTGCTACTTGGTCTTCCGTTCATACTTTTTCCAAGTTTTACAAGGTTGATGTGCGGGCTTCAGCGGATGCTGTTTTTGGCCGCAAGGTTCTGCAAGCTGCAGTGGTTTAAGTTGGTGGATTCTTTTACTGTTTTTGGTTCCCACCCATGACGGGCACTGCTATTGGATGTCCCAGATGTCATGACTGTGGAAGCGGAGTGTATGTCACACTTGGAATAATACCGTTTTGTGAGTACTTGTACCTGTAAAACGGATATTATGAGTGTGACATACACTCCGCTTCACCCCACCCTTTTGGTATTCCGGATTTTTTATATGATGATCCATTGTTTATTTTGTTAGTTTTGTTATAATTGGTTCTTCCTGGTCCCCATACTGCTATCTTACACTGGGGAATTGGTGGGAGGTCCCAGGTATTTATGGACCGGGAGGAGCTCCTTTTTTGCATTCATCTCTGCAGAAGTTCGCCCTCTACTGGAGATTACCCAGATGTCATGACTGTGGAAGCGGAGTGTATGTCACTCTCATAATATCCGTTTTACAGGTGAGTACTCACAAAACGGTATTTTTGTTATGGAGGATCACATTAATCTATGTAATGCTAGATATAGACTGTAAGCTCACAAGGGCAGGGCTCTCTTTCCTACTGTCTCCTGTGCTCCCAGCACTTAGTTTGAACCTCGTGGCATCTAGTTTTGTATTGTTCCCTGTACTATATGTCTTACCTTGTCTGTAATCATAGCGCTACGGAAGATGATGGAGCTATATAAATAAGCAGGAGTTGACATTATGTTTTTGTAATGTTTCAAATAAAATGAAAAAAAAAACATGGCTTTTCCTCCACATTACCAGACTGGTGCACCAGGCATAGTAAGCCCGGAGTCAAAATGCCAAGCAACCTGCACTGGCCGCTGACCAGGAGCAGACTGATCAAATGCTTTTCTTTTGCTGCACATATTTTGTTATTCATCCCACTGCATTTATGTGTGAATTCCACATTGCCTATTGGGAAAGGTGTCTGAATGAGTTGTGAAACATTTTGAAGTAAAAAAAAAAACAGCTATTGCAATTGCTTAGATTTATTCCTGCAGACCTACGGGACTTTTTATTCATTTATTTTTTCACTTTTTAATTAAAATAAAAAATGGCCCCTCCCTTCAGATTACCATGCTAGGCAACCTATTATTCCCTTTAGCCTTTGGCCCAGGTTTGGCGCTTTGCCTGGAGTGTCATCTGTAATCTTTTTTTAAAACAGTGTAATATCATAAACAATTTAATTCTGCATGTCTTTTACACAGATTAAAAAAACATGCTGGTAGTTGCTAACCCACTTTCTTGGGTAAAAAAAAAAACATAAGAGAATGTGCTGAGAACTTTTTACACCTGCTCAGGCCATCTGCAAAAATTTCCTTCAAAAGAGTAGTAAAAAACAGTGCTGAATCACAAATTTCTCATCTCTTCCATTCCAGGGCACCACTAGTAGCAACACGTGGGTTAATCTCAGCCGTAGATGGGGACTGCAAGATAGAAAAAAAGCTAGCTCCTCCCAGTCTATATATGGCATGCTGTGGCATGATATCCTCAGTTCTTTTCTTGTTGCAAGGAACTATGAAGATATGAAGATTAATTTTTTTCTTTGTTTTGAGCACTGTGCTGACTGGTAGCGGGGGCTTCGACTCGGTCTGTCTCCCAGCCCCTCACCAGCTGCAGCGTCCCTGGGGACCCCAGTTAGATGCCTGAAGTCGGTTCCCAAGCCAATAGCGCTGGATCGTGCAGAGTGAGGAGAGCGTGCATGGATCCAAGTAAGTGCTTTGGGGCTCGTCCAGGTGAGTCTGAGCCCCAAAGATCATGACCCTGCTGCAGCAGGGAACCTTATCTCTGGGCCTTGCATGGTGGCCCTGCTGTGTACCTCCCACTGAGCCCTGTTCCTTATACCCCCTAACCCCTGGGTCATCTACCCCCAACGCTCCATGACACCCTGTGAGAGACATTCTTCCCTAGGGCTGATGGGGGGGGCCTGAGCTAAGGGCCTGGCTTCCTGGTGCCAGTGAGTTTGGTGCTTACCACTGGGCAGCCATGCTGGTCAGAGCTCGGCTGCCGGCGTTTGGAGAGGGCAGCGCCCTCATGTGACCTGCTGATTGGATAATTCAGAAAAGGGGCAGGCCGCCCATGCCTGCGACGTCTTACAGTGGAGGACAGGAGGAGGGGACGGAGCAAACGCATTTGCGTGGTCCGCGGCTCCTTCTCTTTATCTTCACTAGCAGCATGAGGCACCGATATCTTGCATGGTGCCTGGAGCTCCCTGCTGCATCTCCAGATTGTCACCTTGCAGCTCCTGCACTGCTTCCTGTGCTGAGGATTTACTCCAGCATGACTGCTGCCCCACGGTTTTCCCTGGTCAGGTAGGGCCATCTCGAGGGCACAGACTTCTTTCTGACTCTAACATTGTTCATCTTGTTGCAGGGTGGGGGTCTGGAAGCTGCTGCATCCTTGACCAGTGGGTTGATCGGTCTGACCAGTAGGCAACAGGCAGGAAGGTGTGGGGACCAGCATTCCAGCCGTATTGCTTAGCAGTTAGAGCAGCCATTTTGCAATGTCAGAGGCCTCAAAGGCACTGGGGTATCCTATTTTAACGGAGAGTGCTGCCGCGGGCCCAATGTGGCAAGTGCGGAGGGACCCCCATGTGTGCTGGGTGCACTACTGTCCTGCGCTGCCTTATGCAGCTGGATTGTCCAAATTCTCCTGCGGAGTCAGGCTCGGACTGGTCGGAGCAGGATACCCCCTGGGGGGGGGGCTGCCAGGTCCATTTTGGTCCCAGGGTCAACCCAAGGATGGGGTTCCACACAGGGTTCCAGACAGGGTGGCTCAGTAGGAGAGTATGGTCAGTGGCTCTCATCAGCAGGGGCATCCCGAGTTTGTCTCTGCTGCCCAGACAGGAAGGCTGCTGCTAAGCGTAGGCATATTCAGACCTCTGATCTAGTTACGGACGGTTGGAAGGGGAGGTGTCATCCAGCTGCGGAGAAGAACCGTAAACCGCATGCGCCGGGCGACGCTCCGGATCACCCAACGCATTAGATTGAGGAGCTTATTGCGGCAATATTGGAGGTGCTGACCTTCTCTACTCCTCAGCTGAGGCGGCAGAAGAAGGGTGAACCCGACAAGTGTCAGAGGGTCAGGCAGGTATTTCCCCGGCTTGCACATTTCGAAAGACAGGTGGCAATGGAGTATGAGAAACTGGATAACCAAGTACCCGTTTCTTGAGGTCAGGGTTTGGTCTGAGTCACCTAAGGTAGACAAACCGGTGCTGGGACCAAGGTTTGCGCTCCTCTGCACTTCACTTGAGCTCACACTAGGGAGGTCTATAGATACATTGTTCTGGCTATGGACAACTTGTGTCGTGTGGTCCCCCCTACACGTCCCCCCCCCCAGGTAGGTGGACCCCACACCAATTTTATTTTTATTTCACCCTTTATAGTGAGGATAGTTGTTGTATTTTATTTATAAATGTTATAAAGTGCTCTTTTCAGTTTGGGGGGTTCTCCTGGACAAGAACGGTGGGCTACTGATACATATGTGGTACCGTTGTAATCAGGAGAAATGGGGCTTTCACGTGCAATATGGTTTTCTTTAATAAAATAAATGTTTTAAAATATATGAGACATTTTAAAAACAAAATAAATTATTACTTAAAAATATTTTAAACAGTAGAAAAATTACAAACAAGACATTTCACATTAAAGCCTAAACTCTGCCGCAGACTCTTTCCTGGAAATACCTGCAAAAATCACAGTTAAACATAGTACAAAATGGTGAAAAATGAGTGACAGAATTTCAAGTAGTCTGGCAATTAAAAGGGTTAAAAGTAGCTATGCTTATTGGGTATTGTTCTTCTTGCTGGGGGGGGGGGGGGTGGCTTGCGCTTTCAGATTTAGTTTATTTCTTGTTTGCACATTGGTATTTTAGGAAAAGGTGTTTTTTTATTCTGCTTTTTTATACATTTTTTAGGGAAACCCGCTGCAACCTAAGAATTCTTCGAGGGATCACTTCCAGAAAGAAGCTGGGTACGCTTAGAAAGCGTAACATGTGACTTTTCAGGGAATTTATGGTTTGTGGAGGGTATTCCAAATGTAAAGGGTAGTTTTGGTAGAAAAAGCACAAGATGCACACTTTGTCTGCAGAGCAGATTTTTTCAGGTAAAATTGCTCTTACGCACATGCTTTACTTTGGGGTGTTTGCCAACTCTTCCCTTGACAGGACCTATGCATGTTTTGTATTGTTCTGTTCGGGGGATGTTGCTTTTTCAGATTTAACTTGTTTTTTCTTTTTTTCATACTGTTTTTTAGGAAAATGTGGCTTTGATTCTGCTTTATTCTTTTTTAGGGAAACCCTGTGCAACCAAAGGATTCATTGAGGGATTACTTCTATAAAACTGCACTCATGTCAACAAGCCTTGTATGCCTAGAATGCTTGAGGTGTGCTTCCAGAGAATATATCGTTTGTTGGGGGTATTTCAAATGTGAAGGCTTGTTTTTCTTGAAAAACTGCAAAGTGCACATAGCACAGTTGTATTTTATCTGAAAATCTCCTAAAGCACTGTTTCAGTTTGTGGGAGTCTCCTGGTAAGGAAAGGGTGTCTACCAATGTATATGTGGTAGCATTGTAACCGGGAGAAATGGGGCTTTTACACGCAATAAGATTTTATTGACAAACTTACACTACAAATTGTAAAAAATAGATTTTTTTTATTTTTGCACATATTTCACACAAAAATATTGAGAATACACCTAAAAATTGACAAATATTTCAGGTTAAAGCCCAGACTCTTTAAACAACTGAAAAAAAAATATATATAATTTCTCTGGGAAATCCCTTAAAAACTCACAGTTAAACATGTGGAGCGCAAAATAGTGCAAAATGGTCGTGCAACAAGGATGACAAAATCTCCAGATAGGCTGTTAATGAAAGGCTTATAGCCCAGACTCTGCTGAAAAAAAAAAACCTGGGAAATCCCTGGAAACCTGTACATATTTGCAGATGTATGATGATGATGCCAGGCCCCAACAAGGTGCTTCTGAATCATTACTAAACATGAACAGGCCCTGGTGACATTAAATGGAGCCACTGCAATGCGGATTCTGTAACCAATCTCACATCACACACAGGCCTTGGAATACCAATTTTTAATTTCCGTATTTTTCTCCCTATAAAACGCACCTCGGATTTGGAGGATGATAATAAGAACAAAAAACATTTCTAAACCAAATGTTGTGCTAAAAGACCTTATTACAGGCAGTATGATATCCCCCCACCCTATTCTCCATGGGCAGTGTGGAATTCCCCCCATCCCATTCCCGATGGATAGTGTGGCATTCCCCCTCCCATTTCCCATGTGTAGTGTGACATTCCCCCCATCTGATAGGCAGTGTGGCATTCTCCCCTTCCATTATCATAGGCACTGTGGCATTCTCCCATTCCCATAGGCAGTATGGCATTCTCCGATCCCCATAGGCAGTGTGGCATTCCCCCTTCCCATAGACAGTGTGGCATTCCCCCCTCCCATTCCCACGGCAGTGTGGCACCCCCCCCCCCCCTATTCCCCATAGGCAGTGAGGCATTCCCCCATCCCGTTCCCAGAGGCAGTGCGGCATTCCCCCATCCCATTCCCATAGGCAGTGTGGCACCCCCCTCCTATTCCCCATAGGCAGTGAGGCACTCCCCCATCCCATTCCCATAGGCAGTGTGGCATCCCCCTCCCATTCCTCATAGGCAGTGTGCCATCCCCCCTTCCATACCCCATAGGTATTGTGGCATCCCCTTATTCATTGTGGCATTCCCCCCTCCCATTTCCATAAGCAATGTGACAGAATCATGCCAACACCCCCAGAAAAAAAAGAGGTATACTTACAATGAATGCTATCCCCAATCTGGTTTCCGGCACCGCCGCTGCCTTTCCAGCGGGCGCGTGCTGACACCTGAGTGTTTGTGTCAGCATGCGCTGATGCCCGAGAGACAGCGAGGGCGCAGGAAGCCAGAGTAGGGACAGCGGGTGCGAGACTCTTGTAAGTATACTATTCTTAGTATACAGTACGTCCTGCTCCAGATATAATACTTACACTTGGGTTATCCTCCGCCAGATGGTGCTGTACTGCAGAAGCATGCGAAAACAGGCTCCTCCCGGCCCTTCATATACCCAGGGACCTCCCACAAATCCCCCCAGATTTCTCTGCAGGGCTGACTTTGAAGACATGGAGTATCACTCTCTCGCAGGCGAGTGGGGCTATAAAAGCCTGCGGCCCTGTTGGACTACTCTCACCCGTCCTCCCTGTGATGTGCCTCCCAGCTTGGGCTGCGTCGGTCGGGTGAAGGTAGGCAGCACCGTGTGCTTATGGAGCCATGCTCCACCGCAGTCCCCCACCAAAGGGTAGGCGGTTTAGGCTGATGGTGAGCCTCTAGAGGATGCCCCTCCCGCGCTATTTCCCATGCCCCGTGTAGCGGTGGGCCCTATACAAAGGGTCGCCATCCTCCCTCGTTCCCCCCGTAGTCCGGGAAAGAAAGGGGGGGGGTGTTTGGTGGTCAGTGTATTTTTACGCGCTTATGGCCTTAGTACTGTCCTTTACTGGTATTCCTGGTGTCAGTGCCGCGGTGTTAAAAAAAATTTTATTATGCATCTGTCGCCGCCACGCGCACTCCTCTTATTGAATGTGCTGCGAGGAGCGGCGGCGCTGCCTCAGGCGCTGCTACGTCTTCATTGGCGAATTTTTCTCTAAGTGTGCCATTCACTTCTGACAACTGTATCTATTTCAGAGTTTCGCGCTCTTCGGAGGGGCAGAGACCTGGCTTGGCGCGCTTCGCGTCACAGCCCGCTCTGGCCCGCCCTTCGAGGTCCGCTTGGCGCCATTTCGATGATCATCGCGCGCGCGGTAACGGTCCTCCTCCTCCCTCGATCTGTAAGTGCCCACCCGGGCAATTTTTATTTGTCTTGCTTACTGCGCATGGCTCTGACATTCCTATTCCCATTATGTCTTTCAGACGGTCGAATCCAGTGGCTTCTCCCGGCCCGGCTTAATTACCAGTGGACCTAGTTAAATTACTCCCCCTTCCCTGCGGGTCATTGGGGCATCCAGGGTAGCTTATAGCGTCAATCCCTACTGGCCTATTGTGCCCCTTAATCACCATATGGAGGCATCCCAGGATATTGTGAACGGGGATCCCTCGGGACAAGCCCGTCTGTGTGTAGCTTGTGGGGTCTCGCCTAACAGCGGTGACAATGCACGGGTCTGCATCCCTTGTGCACAGCAGGCGCTAATGGTATTTCCCGCCCCTCCAGTGGCTGGGCCTGCACCTCGCCTCACTTCACCTACTCCCCCAAGCCCGAGTCTAACCCCCAATACAAGCGGGGATTCTCATCCTGATGTGGCTACTAGACTAGCCAGTGTTGAAAAATTGCTTGCTAGTTTTCTAGTGCGCAAGGCCACTGCTAAAAAGCGGCACATAATCCCTGATTCGGCTCCCTTCCCTATGGAGTCTGAGGAGTTTTCAGATTTTTATGGCTATACCCCTTCGGACGAAGGGGAGCTATATTCTAACTCAGAATCTTCTGATGAGAAGACAAGGGGTCATGACGATTCCGGTTCGGACCACTGGACCCCGGATGATACTGACAAACTACTGCTTCAGATTTTTGAAGTTCTGTCCATCCCTCCCCCTGTTGCGGCTCCCAGGCAAAGGGGTGAGCTATTTCATACTGCTAAGGCTCGATTGGAGTTTCCTGAGCAAACCCATTTCAATAACCTCTTGTTGAAGGAATGGGAACATCCCAGTAGACTTCCCGGGATCCCTAAGTGTTTAGACAGGAAGTATCCATTTCCTGCTGATATGGTCAAGTGCTGGACATCACCCCCCGAGGTCGATGCCCCTGTTTTAGGGCTGTCTAACACCTCTATTATGCACTCCCCCCGGGATTCTGAGGACCGGCGCATTGACCAATTGGCATGTCATGCCTTTGCATTTGGTGGGGCGGCGCTGCGCCCGGTTTGCACCTTGGCCATTACTGCTGTGGCGCTCAGGGCCATGATCAGGAATGTGCTTGATGGCCCAGATGAGCTGCCTACTGATGCTGTTAATGCACTGTCTAATTGTGATGTATTTGTGAACTTTATCCTGTCCGCATCGGATGATGCTGTTAGGCTGTGTGCCAGATCTTCCGCCTTGGTGGTGGCTATACGCCGCGTGGTATGGCTGCGCCAGTGGCCATTGCCGCTAAGAAAGCCCTTACTGGGCTTCCCTTTAAGGGCCTGCGCCTGTTTGGGGACCGCCTAGACCTCTTTGCTAAAGGAGGTAAGTTACCACAGCGCAGGTGACAGCCTCGGCCCTTTCGGATCTAGGGCCCCCTTTCAGCCCCCTACAGAGGTGTTAAGCAGGGGAAAGGGGTGTCCTTCGCGGGGGCTCGTGCAGACTCCTGGCATAGGAGCAAGGGGCGATGCCCCAGCTCCTCCTAGGGAACCAAGCCCAAAGCCCCTCCCAAGACCCTCAGGCATGATGGGGCGCCCTCGCCCGCCAGGGTGGGGGGACAGCTACAGCACTTCGCGCATGTCTGGCGGCACCAAGTCTTGGACCGGTGGATTCAGGAGGTAGTTACCTCTGGCTACAAAATAGAGTTTGCTGTACGGCCCCCCTCAAGATTCGTCAGGTCCCGGATTCCCCAGGACCCGGCATCGGCTCAGGTCCTGATGCAAGCAGTGCAAGACCTTCTGGATCTGGGTGTTATTTGCCAGGTTCCCTTGAGAGAGTTGGGAGAAGGGTTCTACTCCAACCTGTTTACAGTACCCAAAAGAGATGGGTCAGTCAGGCCCATTCTGGATTTAAAGATCCTCAACAAATTTGTCAAGCACAAGCGATTTCGCATGGAAACTCTGCGCTCGGCCATTGGCTCTCTGCGCCCAGGGGATTTTATGACAACTGTGGACATCAAGGATGCTTACCTTCACATCCCTGTGTTTCCGGGACATCAAAGGTTTCTCAGATTCGCGTTGAAGGATCAACATTATCAGTTTGTGGCCCTACCATTTGGCCTCACTTCAGCTCCCAGAGTGTTCACCAAGGTACTGGCGGGAGTGATGTCCTTGTTAAGGTCAGGGGGCATTCGAGTGCTGCCCTACCTGGTCGACATCCTCATCACCTCATGGCCCCTACAGCAGGCGGAGCTGGACACTCAGCGGGTGGTGTCCATCTTGGAGTCGTTCGGCTGGGTGATCAATCACCCCAAGTCTTCTCTGTCCCCTTCGTCGGTGACCCCATTCCTGGGGATGATTCTGGATACGGTTCAGTCACGAATATTCCTTCCCCAACAGAAGGTGGAAGCCCTGACTGTGCAGGTGCGCACAGCTCTCACTCAGACAGGGAATGCAGCTGGTGGGTCTGATGGTGGCGAGCTTCGAGGCGGTGCCCTTTGCTCAGTTCCAATCGAGGCCTCTGCAGCTTCATCTCCTCTCAGTATGGGGCAAGGATCCTGCATCCCTGGACAGGTTTTGTGTGCTTCCCCCGTTGGTCATAAGGTCCCTCTCGTAGTGGCTGGACCACAAGAATTTGCTAAAGGGCAGGTCCTTTCTAGCCCCCTCCTGGGAGACAGTCACCATGGATGCCAGTCTGTTAGGTTGGGGGGGATTCTGGAAGTCCCTGAGGTTCCAGGGCAGGTGGGGCCCTCAGGAGGCCCATTTACCCATCAACATTCTGGAACTACAGGCGGTCAGGTTGGCTCTGGAGCAGTTGACCTATCACCTGCAGGGACTGTCTGTTCAGGTGCACTCAGACAACAGGACGGTGGTTGCCTATATCAATCATCAGGGAGGGACCCGGAGCAAGGGTGCCCTCCAGGAAGTGTAGCGGATTCTAACATGGGCGGAAGCCAATGTTCAATGCATTTCGTCTGTTTACATCCCGGGGGTGGAAAATCTCCTAGTAGACTCTTTGAGCAGGGGGACTTCCCGGCAAGGGGAGTGGTCCCTCTGCAACAGGGTGTTCCAGTCCCTGTGTCACCGTTGGGGTCTACCGGATGTGGATCTGTTTGCATCCCGTCACAATCGCAAGCTCCCGGCCTTTGTCTCCCTGTCTCAGGATCCTCTGGCTGTGGCCATGGACGCTCTGTCGTTGTCTTGGAAGAAATTTCGCCTCCTGTATGTATTTCCCCCGTTTCCCCTGCTGGGCAGGGTTCTGCGCAAGATTGCCCTGGAAAAGGTGCCAGTGATTCTAGTGGCCCCAAGGTGGCCAAGAAGGGTGTAGTTCGCAGACGTGGTACAAATGGCAGTAGATCAGTACATCCTGCCAGAGGCGCCAGATCTACTCACTCAGGGCTCCTTACGCCATCCCAATTTGCAAACTCTGGTTTTGACAACTTGGCTGCTGAAACCTCCATCTTGATGGAGAAAGGCTTGTCTGCCTCAGTGGTGGATACCATGGTTCAGGCTAGGAAGAAAACTTCTTCTGCCATCTATTATAGGGTATGGCGTTTTTACATAGACTGGTGTGAGTCCAGGTCTCTTCCCTGCAGGGAGTTCTTCATCCCTAGGATCCTGGAATTTTTACAACACGGATTAGAGTTGGGGTTAAAGCTCAGTACTCTGAAGGGTCAGGTTTCTGCCCTGTCTGTTTTCTTTCAGAAATCCTTTGCTCAGCATCACCTGGTTAAGACCTTCTTTCAGGGGGTCACCCACGTGCATCCCCCGCGTAAGCCTACGGTTCCTGTTTGGGACTTGAACCTGGTTTTGTCTGCCTTGCAGGGTGCTCCCTTTGAGCCTATTCAGGATGCTGCCTTGGCTGTACTTACCCTCAAAGTGGTTTTTCTGGTGGCTATCACTTCGGTCAGGCGTGTTTCGGAGCTGGCGGCGTTGTCTATTCAGCCCCCCTACTACGAGAGACACCAGGACAAGGTGGTGTTCCGCTTTAAGCCAGACTTTCTGCCGAAGGTGGTGTCGGCCTTTCACTTGAATCAGGATATTGTGCTTCCTTCATTGTGCCCTAATCCTAGTAACGCTAAGGAAAGGGTTCTGTATATATACAAAAAAACCCCTGTTAAGCACCACTCAATCTAATCAAATTATAGGGGGAGATGTGTGCAAAAAAGCCTCTAAACCTTCAATTGGTACAACCAAACACAAAGAAAACCCTGCGGTTCCAGTAATCCACAGATAAGTTAAGTTAAACAGGCCGCACCACCCTCACCCCCAGAAATCAATCAAAATCAATCAAAATATTCATTATTTAAATTTATTCATAATATTCACTTAAAACAACACACACATTAAATCACCACAACATACATTTAAAAACATATAAATGACTCAAACTCAGCAGGAGTTCCCTACATAACCCATTATATACCTACTGTCCCCCAAAAATGAGCACATTACAAACTAAATTTAAGGTGCTAGATAAAGTGGCCAATGCGATATCAAGCTCAATTTAAAGTGCTATATAAAGTGACCAGTGCAACATATGATCCCATATACAATTATAAATCAAATACCTCAGTGCAAATGTGATCGCCTCCTGCTGAGAACATATACATCCACCCACGCGTTCCGTGACACAGGGTCACTTTCTCAAGGTGTCATGATGAACAAAAGCCCGAATGTCTGCCTTATGTAGTGGAGTGAGCGGAAGTGCCCACCCAACGCCGCCCCCCATGCACGTGGCGGCCCCGGCCGGCGGCCGCCCTCGCACCGGAAAGAGAGCGGCGCAGGTACGCGCCCACACCCACCCCCTATCCCGCAGATGACAAAAGACGAGACGGCCGTGCCCCGCCACGCTCCCCAAACCACACCCCCGGCGCGTCCAACTCAGCCCCGTCGCATAGTGATGTGCTTCCATAGTGACGGCCGAGCGTGCGGGGAGAGCGAGGCGAGGCAAGGCAATCCCAGCGGGGCATCCCCTCACACTGCAGACACCCAGGCCGCGTCATCTGTCACTACACCATGTGTCTAGGAATACAAGTCATTCATGATACAAATATACAAAGTGTACCAGTAACAAAATTACAATCTTTAATTTAATGTAAACAATGAAATGAATACAATAAAATAATATTTACAAATCTCGCTCATGGCTTAAGCTTAAGGTGACCACACATTTCACATATTCTAGAGTTCATTGTTGTACAGCTGAGTTTGACACATTACTTGATCCAAGCATATATATATTTATACACAAATCGTTTGATATTCAAAGATATCGCTCACGAATAGCAATTACAGCAATAACAGTGGGCGACCCTCCTCATATTGGACCCCAACCCCCTACATCCCTATACCTATAGTTTAAGGATAAAACAGCCCCATGAACCTTATAAAACTATGTGCTGTATTATATACATATATATAGTATATCAACGTTAAGTATTATACATTGTCTCAAGTCATAAATGATAAATCATATAAATAAATTAAATAAAAATTAACCCAGATCCACTAATTATATCCTAATCACCATTATATCCTAATCACCATTATATGCAAAAACTAACACCTCTATAACCAAAAAACCATTTAATTATATCATCCATATAATAATTGATAAATAAATGAATAAATAAATAAAATAAAATAAAATGAAATCTCCTCCTGAATAAATCCCAAAAATGCCATATTATATATATCCAAGTGCCCTGTGATTAATTATACATTTTTCTATATATAATTTATATACAATCATAAACTGTATACAAAGGATATATATATATAAAAAATACAATTATCAGTTATATAAAAAATATATACATAATTAATGAAAAATATATAAAAAACTAAAATTATTGTGAAACTAAAGATAAATAACTGCATACAAATAATAAATAAGTGCAATTATGCATATAGTAAATATGCATATAATAAATATATGAAACAAAATAAATATTAACCAAATATAAACCAAACAATTACATATAAACACACAACCAAAATAATAACCCCTCACAACACCAAAAATCATAAAATAAAGTACATGAAAGCTATACAGGTCTGCAGGGCCATGTTCTTATTCATTTCTTCAATATTTTAGAAGTAGGTCCAAAGAGGTCAAGGGAACGCCCAGACTTTCCTGCTCTGTTTCAGGGTCAAATAGATCTCAGAGTCGTCAAGACCCATGATAAATCTGCATATAAACAAGACCATACACATAAGGAATCAGCACAAGAGAAACAAATAATTCTTTATACTTTATATGATTCTCCATCAGAGGACCATTTCTATATAAGGTCCCCACTGTTCTTTGTGGAGATAATCAGCATAGGACAAGCACTCATCTGCCCAAAAATGGTTCAAATGAAGCATCCTCATTTAAACCCAATGGTGCAATAGTGCAATAAAGGAAAGGGTTCTGCATTCCTTGGATGTGGTCAGGTGTCTGAAGTATTACCTGGTAGTCACTGTGGCCTTCAGGAAAACTGATGCTCTTTTTGTGGTCCCCTCTGGTCCTAGGAAGGGTTTGACTCTGGCCAAGTCTACTATTTGCAAATGGATTCGTCAGGCTGTTATTCAAGCCTATTTTGCTAAGGGGAAGAGTCCTCCCTTCCGCCTTACTGCTCATTCTACTCGTGCTATCGGGGCCTCTTGGGCCTTCCAGCACCAGGCCTCGGTTGAACAGGTTTGTAAGGCCGCTACTTGGTCTTCTGTTCATACCTTTTCGAAGTTTTGCAAGGTTGATGTTAGGGCCTCAGCAGATGCTGCTTTTGGCCGTAAGGTTTTGCAAGCGGTAGTAGTTTGAACTGCCTGTTGTCACCTTTTGTTGTTGGGGGATCCCACCCTACTTTATGGACACTGCTATTGGATGCCCCAAGTGTAAGTATTATATCTGGAGCAGGATGTACTGTATACTAAGAATAATACAATTCTGTGAAATACTCACCTGTAGAATTGGTATTATAAGTATACAGTACGTCCTGCTCCACCCCACCCTGTTGTTGCATTATTCTGGATCCCCTGTATGGTGATTGTTATTTTGTTATGGTTACCAGATGTTCTGGGTGGTTTTTAATTCTTTTTTTTTGTGGGGGGGGAAGGGGGGGTGTTCTTTGGTCTGGGAGGTACCGAGTAGTTTTGGGCAAGGCGCTTCTGAACCGGAGTTCAGAGAGAAATAAAGAATACGTTTGGGTTGGTCCCCCTTAGAGTGGTGTCTTCAGGGTCTTACGTAATTGCCCTGTGTGGCACCCTCTAAGCGGGTTCCAGGTGCGCCTTGTTGTTTCCCATTAAAGGTTGCTTTTGTTGAATTTTTAAATGCAATAAGCAGTTTTTATTCTTAGCAATTACATCTACATTTTCATAAGCAATACAAAATACAAAAAGTATATAAGAAATATAATAAACTAAGCATATAACGGTAGAAAAACAAAAAGGAAAATATTTTACAATATATACTATATACAAAGGGTTTCTTTTCACCGATTATTTTGGTGAGCAGCCCTTAACTCAGGGTTGTTTCTCTGTTTACTCTCCTGTTTATAACAGGTATATTGGGTTTATAGTCCCTTGTTTGTAGCAAGTGCTGTTTGTAGCAAGAATGTTGGGCTTGTGATCCCTCTTTTGTAGCAAGTAAAATAGGTTTGCATGTAATCCCTCATTTGTAGCAAGTGAGGTAAATTTGCATACGCGTTTCGCTCTAACGGCTTCTTCAGTGCGTTTAGGTCTGCATGAAGATTATATAGGGATCAGTAATCGATGCCCAGCGAAGGTATATGTTTTTTTGGGATATAATTTTTGTTTTATGTTACTCACTGTGAACCATTCGGGAACTGCCTTCCTCAGTCCTTTCAGTGCGTTTAGGTCTGCATAAAGATTATGCAGGGATGAGTAATGGATGCCCAGCGAAGGTATATGTTTTTTGTGATATAATTTTTGTTTTATGTTACTCACTGTGAACCATTCGGGAACTGCCTTCCTCAGTCCTTTCAGTGCGTTTAGGTCTACATGAAGAGTATGCAGGGATGAGTAATGGATGCCCAGCGAAGGTATATGTTTTTTGTGATATAATTTTTGTTTTATGTTACTCACTGTGAACCATTCGGGAACTGCCTTCCTCAGTCCTTTTATTACTGTGTGGGGGGAATGTCCTGTGGAAATATTTCTAGGTCAGTGTCTGGACCTCGCTTTTGTTGGTTATCACATTATTGTATGTGATGGTGTTAGTACCTTGTAAATGGAATCCGCTTCTACAGGCTCATCAGGTTCCCCAGATTGGAAAAGCGGGGAGGTTTTCTTATCTTTTCCGGACTCTGTATTTAGGTCCCACGTGCTTTCAGCGTGGTCTGCGTCTTGTAGCTGTGCTTAATTCGGGGCCTGCGGTGCGTGCTCCTTTTTATGGGCAGCTCGCCTAGATTGGGGGCTGTTTACCCTGTTGGTGGGAGGGATTTGCTCCTCCCACCCTAGAAACCGGAAGTGCACCTCCGTTTGTGTCAGCCCCTCCTGTCTGGTCTGCGGTCTCTGCGGCGCCATTTTGTGTTAGTCTGTAGGGTTTGTAATGGATACGCCATTTTTCTGTAGTTCTGTTAGTTTTGGACATTGTATTGCTGCTGTTTTCGGGTCCCGGCGTGTATTGGAGTCTGCGGGCTGTGCGCTGTCATACTGTGGTAGTCCATGGGGTTTGTTATAGGGCGCCGTTTTTAATTCTCCCGGCTTCTTGTTCACTGCTTTTCAATGCTGGGGATTTGTGGGAGGTCCCTGGGTATATGAAGGGCCGGGAGGAGCCTGTTTTTGCATGCTTCTGCAGTACAGCGCCATCTGGCGGAGGATAACCCAAGTGTAAGTATTGTATCTGGAGCAGGACGTACTGTATACTTATAATACCAAATCTACAGGTGAGTATTTCACAGAATTGTATTTTTTTCACTTTAATTGTTTTTACATTCGCCCAATGAGATGCACTGATATTCCACCCCCCACCCACTTTTGGCCAAATAATTAGTGCAGCTTATAGGGCGACAATACAGTATATTAGACAATTTGAGATCAAAATATAAAATACACTTGATTTCCTCCTTTACAAAATGTTATGTGAACAAAAACAAGGTGAAGGAACAACAATGGCTGTTAATACTGTAAACAATGAGAAATCCACATTCATGGGGCATATACACCTAGGGATACACTGTGAACTGAACTTTTCTGAGGCTGCCTAGGAATCTAAACTTTTGTCTATGATTTTCCTGTGTGGATGACTCAATGCAAGCCCCTCCATTTGAAAAATAGGCTAAATAAATGAAACCTACAAAATACTCTGCTCCGGTAAAGTCCATGTAACTTTATTTAACCCTTTAAATGCCAGCCACGTAAAATGTATGTGGTTGCCTCTCCGGCACTTAAGTGCCAGCCACGTAAAATTCACATGCCTGGCATTTACCCCTGCTAGCGGGCAAAAAAAAAAAAAAAATACTCACCTGACCCCTCGTTGGTTGGATCCTGCCGGGTCTCCTCTTTAATTTGGTGCCAGGAGAGCCCCCGGAATAGGCCGCCCCCCCCCCCCCCCCCCGCTTCGGCAGCAGCAGCTGCTAACTGTAAAAAAAAAAAAATCAAAATTACATTCACTTACCTCCGTGTGCGCTGGCTCCCGCTGTCCCTCCTCTTCACCTGGGGGGCCTCTGATCCCCCCCAGGACTTACCGATCTTCAGGAGAGAGCACGGGAGGCTCTCTCCCCTCTGCTCCTCCGACGGCGGGCGCCATCTTGCCGCTAAGCCCCGTCCCTTTGGGGGTGGGGCTAATGACGTCATCCCGGCCCGATCACTGGCTTCAGCTCTCTCAGCTGTCAGATGCCGGTGATCGGTGCCCGGGGAAGGAGGTGGCAGGAGATCCTCTGATCTCCTGCCTCCCCCTTCTCTGGATGCCGATCACCGGCATCTGTCATCAGAGCGGCGAGGAACAAGAGCTTACAATCGGAGGTAAGTACAGTAATTTTTTTTTTTTTAATAAAATACTTTTGTGTCTGTGTTTTTTTTTTTACATTTAACCCTTTGTGGGCTGGTAAGGGGTCCATGAGACCCCTTATACCAGTTCACAAGGCTCTGGGTCTGGCAAGTCCCCTGCGGCTAGCGGGGGACTTGCCATTAACCCCCAGCCCCCCCATTACCTGCCTCCCCAACGGCCGGGGGGGGGGCAGAAGGGCCCGGGCCACTTAGTGGCTATGTGGGCTAGTAGCCTGCCCTGCTCTACAAGCCCCCATAGCTGACCCGGGTCCGTAATGCTGGGTAGGGGGGACCCTACGTCATTTTTTTGGGGGGGATTTTTAAGGGTTTTTAACCCTTAAAATTCCCAAAAAAATGGGTCCCCCCCCCCCCCCCGGGAGGGGGGACCCTATGTCAATTTTTTTTTAAATTAATTGCTTATGTCCTGTTACACAGCAGGTATAAAATGCTTACAGCATTTTGTGGTGTGGTGTGTTTGTGTTTTTTTTTTACATTTAAAGTGGACCAACACCCAGGATTTTGACTATCCTGGGTATTGGTCCTTTCCCCCGGGGCATCCCGATCGGGGATGCCCCGCTCTGTGAAGCCCCCCGATCACCCACAATAACTCATCTCACCCTGATCCTATGGTGCATGCGCGGCCGCTCGTCCAATCAGCGCGCTCAGAGCTCTAAGAGACGTCTAAGCTCAGCCACTCTGAGCGTGCTGGAGGCCGCATCCCCCACTTGCCTCTAACAGGGAGCGTGCCCGCGCCGGCCATTCATAAATAGCCAGCGCGGGCATGCGCCCTGCTAGAGGGATAGCGGGGATGCGTCCCACGCATGCGCCGTAGGACCGGGATTTAGGTAAGTGGTAGCGGGTGTTCCGGGGGGTTTCACACAGAGGGGCATCCCGATTTTGGATGCCCTGGGGGGGAGGGAATAGAATGGTCTGGGAATCTTATAGATTCCCGGGCCGATCAGCCATGGGTGTTGGTCCACTTTACCCATTGTGAACTTGTAAGGAGTCCATGACACCCCTATACCAGTTCACAAGGCTGGGGGGCTGTCAAGTCACCTGCGGCTAGCAGAGCTGAAATTTTCAAGCAAAATTACCATTGTGCACATGCTTTACTTTTTGGTGTTTGGCAACTCTTCTTTAGACAGTAGCTATGCATGTTGGGTATCGTTCGGTTCGGGGGATGTTACTTTTTCAGATTAACTTGTTTTTTCTTGTTTGCATATAGTTTTTTTTAGGAAAATGTGGCTTTGATCCTGCTTTTTTTTTATCCTTTTTTAGGGAAGCTCTGTGTAACCAAAGAATACATTGAGGGAGATCTTCCAGAAAACTGTGGCAACATCAACAAGCCTGGTACGCCTAGAAAGCTTGAAGTGTGTATTTCCAGAGAATATATAGTTTGTGGGGGGTATTTCAAATGTAAAGGGTTGTTTTTATTAAAAAACTGCAAGGTGCACATAGCGCTTAGCATAGCTGTATTTGATCTAAAAATCTCTTAAAGTGCTGTTTCAGTTTGGGGGAGTCTCCTGGGCAGGAAAGGGTGTCTACCAATACATATGTGGTACCGTTGTAACCGGGAGAAATTGGGGTTTCACACGCAATAAGATTTTATTGAGAAACTTACATTTTTTATTACAAAAAACACTACAAATTGTAAAAAATAGATTTTTAAATTTTTTTTTTCACATATTTCACCCCAAAATATTAGGAATACACTTGACAAATGACAAACAAGACATTTTATGTTAAAGGCCAGACTCTGCTGAAAAAACAATATATAATTTTCCTGGGAAATCCCTTCAAGTGATTATTTGTAAGAATCCTTTACTTTGAAAGGCTCCTTAAGCAGACCAAAAGTCAAAAAAGCTAATTCAGTAAATTGCACCCCTAAACTCCACCCTGGTAATTAGTGACAACATTTTTTTGAGAGGGCTTAACTCCGTGCAGATGTTATGGAATAGCAGGCAGATTATATGCTGCATAACTGCATGGCAGTAGCCATCTTGCCACATACATAAGAGCCCAGCTTATATAAAAAACCCCAATGCCACAGTCAAAATTGCTGCACATATCCTTGCTAACCTTCTTTATTTCTAGTAGAAAGCCATCAGCTGTGATAACTCATTGCTCTGCTGCACAGCTGAAAGAATTGTATAATTTTAGCTGATACATAATACTTTACACTGTGGTCTGCGGTAAATAAATCCAGAGTTCGCAGTGAAGAGTGATAAAGATACACTGTTGCATCTATACACACACACACACACACACACACACACACACACTCTCTCTCTCTCTCTCTCTCTCTCTCTCTAGCAGCTGTTTATTCATTTTGTGTGTTATATAACATTAATACTCAAGTTGCCCATATGTCTGAGGCATTTATCTCTCAGTTTGGTGTGGGCTCCTGCTGGCACAGCTTTCCCCTTATGCTTAGGTGTGTGACAAGATGGCCGCTCCCATGCTGTTCTGCAGCAAAGAATCTACATGGAGTTAAGTCCTGCCAGAGGGGGGCTTTAGGGGAACAATTTACTAAATGTTCTTTTTTTTTACTTTTGCTTTAGGACTCTAAAAAATGTTTTTTTCAGAGTATTAATCAAGTGTTTTGTTGCTCACTGTACGCACTGCCAGCCATTATATTATTCAAACATGCAGGCAAATGCTTTCCCACTAAAAAGTCTACCAGCAAGCGAGGGGCAGCTTTCTGAGAATGGAGCTGCGAGGACATTGATCACAACTACGATTATGCTGATGCTGAACTGTTTATCAGTTCATGTGGCTGCTGCTGGGGAGGAGTGAAAGCTGAAGTTACTAGCACAGTAGCACAGCATTAATAATGCTCTTTGTTTATTGGTGAACCTAGAAAAAAAAGTTAAAACTTATTCAATTTTGGTATATATGGATATTATTTGATGTATTTTATGCTATTTTCACAGGGATTCTGCTTTTTTTAAATCTGGAACTTGGACAAGAAAAATTGAAGTTAGAAGAGTTTCCACATCAGATGAGCTGAGTTTTAATCTTATCAGCTCCGAATATGGTAAGATGCTAAACTAAAAACTATACTATTTATTGAGATTATGGAGCCTGACTGCAACCAGAGGGAAAAAAAATTTGATGTTGCAGTCTGGGAGGATTGCTGCAGAGTCAAGATATTTCCTAGTCACAAGGCAATATGTAACTGTAGAAGGGCCCATCTTCTGGACAGGTATGCTCCGTTTTAGACCCCTGTCCTGCGGCAACCCCCCCCCACCCATTCCTTGCTTACAAAAGAAAACTTGTGTCTACTTTACATACTGAATTTTGTTTTGCTGTGGGGAGCATGCATCATTTTTTGACCGTTTTCTCTCACAGATGATGGTTGCCATAAGTTCCCCTTTCTACAGCTGAGGCCAACTCATTATTTTGCTAGTCTTCTCTTCCAGAGTTCTGCAGTGACTTTCACTGTGTCATTACATCACATGAATATGCTTTGATTTAAACTATTCCATTGTAGCTTTGGCTGTATGTTTAGGGTCGCTGTCCTGCTGGTCTTTTGCAGCCTTTAAGCCTTAGCTGGGTTCTGACAGTTTGGTTTCCAAGCTAAGTGTTTCCATCTAGAGAAATCCCTGCACCAGAAGAGTATGTGATATGGCACAACCTAGCACACAATTGCAGTATTTTTTCCAGGCCCCTGGAAAGCAGGGCTGTGGAGTCAGAGCTAGTTTTGAGTGGAGTCGGGAAAAAGCTGCAGAGAGAGGCAGCTAATCAGGACATTTGGGCATGGAATGGGGGGGTGCTTCCGTTCTTGATCCACTGAAGGTTGATTGATGGACCAGGTCAGCGGGGTGGGGACTGAAAACTGAATAAGGAAATGATTTTCCACACTAAGGAGACAGACAGAAGAGGAAGCACAATGCCCAAGTCACTCAATGAAAGGTAAGCTACTGATATTTATTTTTTTAACTTTTGACTCCAATCACTTTAATGTAACTTTCATAGGAAATTTTTGAACACTAACCATAAACACTGTATATATTCTAAGCATACAGTACGTCCTGCTCCTATATAATACTTACACGTGGGTAATCCTCCGCCAGAGGGTGCTGTTCACTGCAGACATGCAAAAACAGGCTCCTCCTGGCCCTTCATATACCCAGGGACCTCCCACAAATCCCCAGATTTCTCTGCAGTGCTGACTGCGAAGACATGAAGTATCAACTCTCTCGCAGGTGACCGGGGCTATTACAGCCTGCGGCCCTGCGGGACTATTTCCACCCGTCCTCTTTGATAAAGATGTGCCTCCCAGCCTGGGCTGCTCTGGTCGGGTGAAGGTAGGCAGCACCTCGTGTGCTCACGGAGCTACGCTCCACCGCAATCTCCCACCATAGGGTAGACGGTTTAGGGCGATGGTGAGCCTCGATTAGATGCCCCTCCCGCATTGTTGCCCGTGCCCCTCATAGCGATAATCCCTGGGTGCAGGTCCACTTCTCCCTCGCTTCCTCCCGTAGCTCGGGGGAAAAGAAAGGGGGGGGGGGTATGTGTGGCAGTCCCAGTGTAATGTTAACACGTTATGGCCGTTGATCTTTTATTTAAACCTGTGTGTCAGTGCCGCGCTCCTCACACATAAACCTTCTGGTTGCGCGCGTGTGTGTCCTTTCATTACATTAGTGTGCAGCCTGGACTGCAGCATCATTCTCTAGTGTGAGAGTAATCTCCTTAATTACACTATGTATGTGTGTCCTATCCACTACTGTCATTGACGTTGCGCTGGTTAGAGCTTCGTGCTCTTTGGGGGAGGTGGGGACTCGGCATGACGCGCCCTGCGTCACAGCCAGATCAGGCCCACCCCTCGAGGTTCGCGCGCGCGTGGTTGCATGGCACTGACACCCCCTCTTATCCCATTATGTCTTTCAGACGCCAGGATTTTGGTGGCTTCTCCCGGCCTGACATATATTATTGCGGGTCCTCACAATAAATTCTCCCACATTCCTAGCGGGTCTTGGGGCATCTAGGGTTGCCTATTGCGTAAATCCCTGCGGGCATACTGCTCAAATAATCACCATATGGAGGCATCTCAGAACTATGTACCCGGGTTCCCTCGGGGACATGACCGGCTGTGTACAGTGTGTGGTCAACCCCATGCTGATGCTGACAGAGCACGGGTCTGCGGACCGTGTGCTGAACAGGCACTGACCCTGCAATCAGGTTTGCCAGTGGCTGCACCTCCCTTCGATACACCTGTCTCCCCGGACCTAAATCTCACTCCTGATGAGTCTCACTTGAGCGGGGATGACCAGCAAGTCGTGCCGCGCAGGCTGCCTACGGCTGAGCAGGTGCTGTCTAGTTTGGCGGAGCGCTTGGGCCCTGGAAAGAAGCGGCCCCTGACGCCTCCTGGTTCTCCGGTTCCTAATGATACTGATGAATCTGCTGCTATGCAGGACCTTGATCCTTCTGATGAAGGTGAGCTATTCTCCGATTCGGGCTCCTCGGATGAGATGCCCTGGAGCCGTGATGATTCTGGGCCCGGTTCTTGGGGCCTGTGTGACACAGATGAACTACTTATTAAGATCTTTGAGGTTTTGTCTATCTCCCCTCCTGGAGAGGCTTCCAAGCCTAAGGAGAGTTTCCACACAGTGCCGCCGCGCTTGGAATTCCTGGAACAGGAGCATTTCCAGAATCTTATATCCCAAGAATGGGAATCACCTTGTAAACTTAAAGGGTCCCAGGGGTCTGGGATTGGAAGTACCCTTTCCCTCCTGATGTGGTTAACTTTTGGTCAGCACCTCCTGTGGTGGATGCACCGATTATAGGGGTTACTAACCCCCCCTTTATGACGGCTCCTTATTACCGTACCCTTCGGGATGCTGAGGACCGGCACATTGACAGACTGGCTTCCCACGCCTTTTCGTGTGCAGGGACGGCGCTGCGCCCGGTCTGTGCCGCGGCCAT
Source organism: Gastrophryne carolinensis (assembly GCA_027917425.1). Classification (NCBI taxonomy): domain Eukaryota; kingdom Metazoa; phylum Chordata; class Amphibia; order Anura; family Microhylidae; genus Gastrophryne; species Gastrophryne carolinensis. The sequence continues at coordinate 470,278,828 of CM051235.1, forward strand.
CACTGCGGTGGCCGCCAGGACTCTCATTAGAAAACTACTTGATCACCGACCTGAGGACCTCCCCTGGGGGGTATTTAATGCGCTCTCAGACTGTGATGTGTTTGTGAGGTTTATCCTCTCAGTGCTGGGTGACACCATTAAGATGTGTGCTAGAACCTCTGCCCTTGTGGTAGCTATTCGCTGCCTGGTCTGGCTGCGACAGTGGGGTGCTGACGATGCTACGAAAAAGGCTCTCACTGGCCTTCCCTTCAGAGGACGGCGTCTATTTGGGGCCCGTTTGGACCTTTGTGGAAAAAAAGGTAAGGCACCCCTACACAGAAGGCCGTCTCTGCCTCCTCGGGGCAGGGACACCCCTCCCTACGTTAGTGTCAAACGCGAACCTGAGGTGTCTGTCTAGTTGGACTGTTTCCCTTAAGTTTTCCCTTAGTTAAGATGGCGGATTGTGTCTCAGCTGGGTGCCATCTTACTTCCTGTCATGTATATAAACCTCTCAGGCCTGTTGCTCAGTGCTTGAGTATTGTGTTAGACTTCCTGCTTGTGCAGTTCTCTGGCCTGGAACTTACTCTCCGGTTTGTTCCTCCACTTGCGGTTTACCCTGCAAATCCTTGCTACCTGCTGACCCGGATTGGACTTGACTCTGCATTGATCTGCTTCCCTGTTGCTGACCCGGATTGGACTTTGACTCTGCATTGATCTGCTTCCCTGCTGCTGACCCGGATTGGACTTTGACTCCGCTTTGATCTGCTTCCCTGTTGCTGACCCGGATTGGACTTTGACTCCGCTTTGATCTGCTTCCCTGTTTGGACTTTGACCTTCTGCGCTTTGGCCTAGTCTCTGCCATTGGACTCCAGCAGTATTCACCAGTATCGTGACAGGTGTGCTTCCAACTTTTCGGAGTGGATTTACACCACGGGGTGGGCAGGCAACGCCCTGGGCCCTCTGGCAGGACTAAGTCCAAATCTGCCAAGACTTCCCAAGCATGAAGGGACGCCCTCGCCCTTCTGGGCGAGGGGACTGCCACAGCACCTGACTCCTATCTAGGAGTGTATCTTCTCCTTCTGGTGGTTCCAGGAGGTAGTTCCCCTGGACACAGGATAGAATTTGCTGGGCGGTCCCTCTCGGAGGTTGTCAGGGTGCTTCTAGCCCCTGTTTTCCCCTCAGGAATTGGTGCAGGCCGTACTAGGCCTACTGAGTCTGGGCTTACTTACAGGTTGCCCTTAACAGAATGGGGCTATGGCCTCTATATTAACCTTCCTCTTTCCCTCAAAATGATGAGGCAGTCTGGGCCAGGCTGGCTATGGTAGGCTTGGCAATTCTACACTCACAGGTAGTCCCTGTATGATATCTCTGTCTTGGGACACAGGCGCCCTGTGCAAGGGGGGCTTCTGGCCCCCTGTGGAGTTCTAGACCCTTTTGGTTCCCCCTCTGTCTTCTGGACACCAAGACCGTTACTAGTCAGTGTTGCAGCACCAACCCTGTGGATTGGGGCCTTGTTTTTTGGCCTCTCTTCTGCTCCCAGGCTACTCGCCATGGCGCGGATGGGGGTGATGTCTCGGACATGCCTGTGGGGCGTCCGCACTAGGACCTACCGGGTCGGTCCTGGTTCAAGGATCACAATGACTGGGAGATAACCATACCTGGTTACACATTGTACAGAAAAGACAGATTGGATAGAAAGGGCGGTGGAGTAGCCATTTATGTCAACACTACCCTTCAATCAACAATAATTCAGCATATACATAATGAACTAGAAACTCTCTGGATTACCATGCAGACTAAGGAGGGAGCTGTGGTCAGAATTGGTGTGATATATAGGCCCCCTGGACAATCTGAGGATCTAGATAACCTGTTAATAGATGAAATCAGTGGAATGGCAGAGAAGGGGGACATTGTAATTACAGGTGACTTCAACATGCCTGATGTGGACTGGAATATCCCAAGTGCATCGACATGCAAGAGCAGGACTATATTAGAGGCACTTAATGGAGTGTCTCTAAAACAACTTGTGACATTGCCAACTAGAAGAGATAACATTCTGGACTTAGTTCTGACCAATGGGGATCTGGTGTCCGAGGTCAGGGTTGAAGAAAATCTGGGTTCCAGTGACCATCAATGCTTATGGTTCAGAATAAAAACAGACATTGTGCAATCACACACCAAAACCAAAGTGCTAGACTTTAGAAAGACAAACTTCAAGGAAATGGCGGAGTATGTAGAAAGAAAATTAGGTGAGTGGAACAGAGTAGCAGAAGTGAGTGCCCAGTGGTCACTATTAAAAATGGCCATCTTAAAGGCAACTAAGCAATATGTGAAACAAACTAGCAAGAATAAAAGGAAGAAGAAAACATTATGGTTTACTAGGGAAGTCGGCACTATCATAAAAGATAAGAAGTCTGCCTATAAGAAGTATAAAGTAAGTGGAAGTGTAGCTGACAGAGAAGCATATAAAATTAAACAGAGGGAAGCAAAACTAATTATAAGGACTGCTAAAGGGCAAAAAGAGGAAGAAATGGCCAAATCTTTGAAGAGGGGAGATAAAACCTTTTTCTGATATATTGGTGACAGAAAGAAGAAAAACAATGCAGTCTCAAAAATTAGAAATAGGGAAAATTTCTGGAGGCTGATGTCTTAGCCGAGCTGGCACATCTAAAGGTAAGTAAGGCGATGGGTCCAGATGGAATCCACCCCAGAGTTCTAAGGGAACTTAGGTTTGTGATTGCAGCCCCTCTGACTGATTTACTTAACCATTCCTTTTCAACTGGTGAGGTTCCAGATGATTGGAGAATGGCCAATGTCGTACCAATCCATAAAAAGGGGGAGTAGAGAAGAAGCCAGTAATTACAGGCCAGTTAGTTTAACATCTATAGTGGTCAAATTAATGGAAACACTCTTAAAAAAACAGATAATTTCCCATCTAAAAATGAATGACCTATTGGACCCAAAACAGCACAGCTTTACTGAGGGCAGATCATGTCAGACCAATCTTATTGATTTCTTTGACAATGTCACTAAAGTGTTAGATGAAGGTGGTGCTGTGGATATCGCCTATCTGGATTTTAGCAAAGCCTTTGACACTGTACCACATAAGGAGCTCATTGATAAGCTATTGAAGGTAGGGCTCAATCCCTGGATAGTTCAGTGGATTTCCAGTTGGCTGAGGGATCGGTATCAGAGCATTGTTGTAAATGGCGTGCAATCTGAACAAAGGCGAGTTACAAGTGGTGTGCCGCAGGGCTCTGTCCTGGGCCCCATTCTTTTTAATATGTTTGTAAGTGACATAGGAGAAGGCTTGGTAGGAAAAGTTTGTCTGTTTGCTGATGATACAAAGGTTAGTAATAGGGTGGATATTCCGGGAGGTGTCTGCAACATGGAAAATGATTTAGCTTTACTGGATAGATGGTCAAAACTGTGGAAACTAGAGTTTAATGTCTCTAAATGTAAAATCATGCACTTGGGTAGAAGGAATCCCTGCTCTGAGTACTGTATGGGCAGTACTGTGTTAGCCAGGACCTCGGAGGAGAGAGATTTAGGGGTACTGATTACTGATAGCTGCAAGATGATTGGACAGTGTAGCCAGGCTGTGGGAAAAGCAAGCAGGATGCTCGGCTGCATAGCTCGAGGCATCACCAGTAGGAAGAGGGAGGTTGTGATGCTGCTGTATAGAGCCCTGGTAAGGCCACAGCTAGAATACTGTGTGCAGTTCTGGAGACCTTACCTGCAAAAAGACATTATTCAAATAGAACGTGTCCAAAGGCGGGCAACGAAAATGGTGGAAGGACTTTAACTTAAAACTTATCAAGAGAGACTTAAAGAACTTAATTTGTACAGTCTGGAGGAAAGAAGGGAGAGGGGGGACATGATTGAGACCTTTAAATATGTGAAAGGATTGAATAAGGTTCATGAGGGAGGTGTTTTTAAGAAGAAACTTAATGATAGAACAAGGGGGCACAACCTGAAGCTAGTCGGGGGGAAGATCAGGAGCAATGTTAGAAAATATTATTTTACAGAAAGAGTAGTAGATGCTTGGAACAAACTTCCAGCAGAGGTAGTTGAAAATCAACAGTCACTGAATTTAAACATGCCTGGGATAAGCACACATCTATCCTAAGATAAAGAGTACATACAGTATACACATAAGGGCAGACTAGATGGACCGTATGGTCTCCTTCTGCCGTCAACCTTCTATGTTTCTATGTCTTTCCTACTCCCCAATCTCTACGTCCGGCCGAGTGGGTTAGTCGGCCGGCGGTGTCCTCTGGGAGTTATTTGGATGGGTGCTCAGTCACCTCAATCCCTCAGGGTCCATTATTCGCTATCTCCATTCCTTGGATTCGGTTCAGGCTTGAGCCTTCTTCCTTGGCAATAAGTGGACTCCTGGTCACAGGGGCTCTGTCCCCCTTTGCTGACACCTTACTTTCACCAGGCAGGATTGCAGCTGGTGGGCCCGTTGGTGGCGTATCAGATGATTTCCCTTATATACCGAGCCCTTGGGCTCTTCGGCACAGTAGGTTATTGATCCTACATGGGGTTCCAGCACCCCTGGAGCTAGGTCCGTGCTCATTCCCCCTTGGTACGGTGGTTCCTCTTGAGCTGGTTATGTTCAAGGACCCTGTCAGGGGGCACCCCCTTCTTTGCTTGCATCTTCCTGTGAATGGTGACCTTGGGTGCCAAGTCTCGCAGGTTGGCGGGGGGGGTCGGGGGATTTCTTCCAAAACCCCCCGTGGTTCCTAGGTAGGGTCCCTTAGAGGGTCCATCTTACCTAATGGCTTTGTTAAAACAATGAGCCTTCAGTTGCCTCTATACTGCTGGACTTCTCCTCTTTAGGACCTGTCTATTTGGGAACTCTTGGCCTGTTGGAAGACAATGGCCTGTTTTATTATTGGTCTGGAGCTTGAAGCAGGATGATTCTCCTGGAAGGTTCCTGATCCTGATCTGGGTGGGGGTCTACGTCCCCTGCTCCTCAGTGGTATTCGCTCCAATGGATGTCTTTCAGTGGCAGGTTGTGCTATCCTGGTGTCCCTCTGAGAGCCAACCAGTGTGGCTCTGTTGGGTCTCGCTTATATCACAGGGGCCCTGCCCTTGTTTTTGCTGTCCCAGAATATTCTGACTCTGGTCATGGGGGCTTAGTAAATTTATGTATAGACTTTCTATTTTATATGTCTTCTCTTCATTCACCCTGCTATGTGGGGTTCTGCGCACGGTCGTGCTGATAAAGAGACCCGTGAGATTGATGGCCCCTGGGTGGCCTAGTGAACTGTGGTTCGCAGATGCTTCTGCTGAGGTCAGCGGACCTGTACGCTCTCTCAGGAGTGCGGTTCTGCCCTTGTCAGGCTCCTTCTTATGTCGTCCCAATCTACAGAATCTAGTCTGGGGCTTGACAGCTGATTCATTCACCCCTTGGAGACGGGCTTATCTTCTGGGTGACTTGGTATATGGGGGGCTAGGAGCAAGCTTCTTTGGCTTCCTCTTCCTCCATCTATTGTGGGTTATGGTGTACCCATATTGATTGGCATGAGTCTTGGTCTCTCCCCTGTTGGACGTTCTTGGTTCCCAGGGTTCTAGAGTTGTTACAGCATAGGTTGGGGTTGGCTCCCCATCTAGGTACTCTGAAGGTTCAGGTTCTGTCCTGTCTGCCTTCCTGTAGAAGTCTGATTCAGTCTTCCTTGTTAGGAGTTCTCTTGGGGATTGCTAAGGGGCATCTCCCAAATAGTTCTATGGTCCCTGTTGGGATCAATTTTTCATTCTGTTGCCCTGCGGATTGTTCCCTTGGGACTTATTCTGGATGCTGTCTGAGCTGTTTTGTAGTTCAAGTCGCCCCTCCGGGGGCTGTTGCTTCAGTCAGACGGGTGCCTGATAAGGTGGCTCTGATTACTTAGCCCTCGTTCATTATATATATATATATATATATATATATATACACACACCATGATGTGGTGGTATTCCGCCTTGCGCCGGACCCTTTTGTCCAAGGTGGTGTTTTATGATCTTTATTTGAGTCCTTTTAGTCTACCTATGGGCCTTATTCTTTGTACTGCTGAAGTAAGGGGTCTACATTCCCTCAACAGGTGTTGAACCTTTCCTGGTTGTTTATTGTCCCTTAGGGGGACTGATGCCCTTTGGGGTCTGCGGGCGCCTCCATATGTATGCGCCTGATCTCGTTTGCTTCCAGGACCTATGCGCCCTTTGGACTGATCTTACTTGGATGGTTGCCTTCCTGGTCCTGAGTAAAGGTTTCGGCTTCTTGCTGATCCTTGTTACTGAAGGGGTCAGTATCCCCGCCTGTCTGGCGGGAGACCAGTTTTCATTTCCCCGTTGGGGAGAGTTCTAAGTTTTACCGATGCTTCTGTTGCCTTTGGGCTGGTTAGGCCGTTACACTGGCCTATTCCTTTAAGGGGGAAGAATCTCCCTCTCTCTTTTTATTCCGTTCTATTGGTGTTTGGGTACCTTCGGCACCAGGTTTTCTGTTGAATAAGTTGCTAGACCGCTGCTTGTTCTGTTCATACCTTTTCAAAGGTTTTGTTATGGGATTGACGTTAGAGCCATTGCTCATGTCGTTCTTGGTAGCAAAGTTTTGCAGGTGACAGCGCCTTTACTGTCTGCTGTGCCTTTTTTGTTGGGGATCCCACCCTACTTTATGGACACTGCTATTGGATGTCTCACGTGTAAGTATTATATTGAAGCAGGACGTACTGTATGCTTAGAATAATACAATTCTGTGAAATACTTACCTGTAGAATTGGTATTATACGCATACAGTACGTCCTACTCCACCCCACCCTGGTTTTACATTTTTCTGGATCCCCTGTATGGTGATTGTTATCATTACTATTGTTACCAGTTGGTGGTTGGTTTCTTCTGGCTTCTTTTCTCACTGCTTTTCAATACTGGGGATTTGTGGGAGGTCCCTGGGTATATGAAGGGCCGGGAGGAGCCTGTTTTTGCATGTCTGCAGTGAACAGCGCCCTCTGGCGGAGGATTACCCACGTGTAAGTATTATATTGGAGCAGGACGTACTGTATGCGTATAATACCAATTCTACAGGTGAGTATTTCACAGAATTGTATTTTTATGTTCTTTCTGTCAAAGGCCCCTGTGTATAACAATCAGTGATAAGTAGCAGCAGCAGGATGTTCAAATGTTGATAGATAATGAGTTTGCCAATGCCTTATGCTCTGAACCTTCATGTTGCCTCAGGACCCTTTGTTACAATGGTTGAAATTTATAGGTACTGTATTGTCCAGGTAGAAACAAAAAAAGTCTTTACTCACCTGCAGCCCCTCAGTGCAGGTCCGGGATTCCCCACATACCTTCTCTATGCAATGTCAGTAGCTTCATACTTTCCGAAGGTGGGGAGCAAGGGATTCCATCTTTCAGTGCCGGGGGCCTCTCATAGAGGCGTCCATAGCGCCTAGTTTACAAGCCCACAAGCCTACTCTATTCATTGCAATGCAAAGGCCATCCCAAAATCCCAAAGCGGGTTCAGCACACCTGGTCTTTGCATGCCCTCCCTTTGCAATAAATGGAGTAGGAGACATAAAGCCATAAAAAAAGACACCGCCAGGTCTCCATGCTGAATGTGAGGGGCTGCATCTTTTTTCTGCCTGCTTTATATTACTTAATTAACCCTAGCCAACTCTCTACCTTCTGCTGGGCCTCCTCAGCAGAAGAGGATGATTTATTCATGTATTCTTTAATCCTCCAACATTAATTCATTTTGGGGACTGAGAAAAAAGTCAGTAGAAAAGAGTAAGTTCAGAAAGGTTTTATCAGGGAGTGCAATGTGGTGGTGAATGAAGGATGCCAGCATGGACAGCCAGCATGGAGCAAGCAGTTCCCTTAAAGCAGAACAAAACCCAGGAGCGACAGGCCTGGAATCTAAAAGTCCAGTTATGCTATTTACAAATAAATGCTTAAATTGTCTGCGCTCTAAGTTATTTGTTCAGAATTTGTATTGCAATAAATATATATTCTAAGTATACAGTATGTCCTGCTCCAGATATAATACTTACACTTGGGTATTCTCCGCCAGATGGCGCTGTGCACTGCAGACATGCAAAAACAGGCTCCTCCCGGCCCTTCAAATACCCAGGGACCTCCCACAAATCCCCAGATTTCTCTGCAGTGCCGACTGCGACGACATGAAGTATCACTCTCTCGCAGGTGAGCAGGGCTATTACAGCCTGCGGCCCTGTTGGACTATTCCCACCTGTCCTCCTTGTGATGTGCGTCCCAGCCTGGGCTGCGCTGGTCGGGTGAAGGTAGGCAGCACCATGTGTGCTTAAGAGGAGCCATGCTTCACCGCAGTCCCCCACCATAGGGTAGGCGGTTAGGCTGATGGTGAGCCTCATAGTGGATGCCCCTCCCGCATTATTGCCCCGTGTAGCGGTGGGCCCTATCCAAAGGGTCGCCATCCTCCCTCGTTTCCCCCCGTAGCTTGGGGGGAAAGAAAGGGGGGGTGTGTGTGGCGGTCTCAAGTGTACTGCGATTACACGATTATGGCCTTAGTATTGTCCTTGACTTGTAACTTGGTGTCAGAGCCGCGCTGTTTGCTTTTTATTGTTATCTGCCACCGCCTTGCTCGTCTCTTTCCTTATTGGATGTGCTGCGCCGGGCGGCGGCGGCGCCCCAGACGCTGCGGCGTCTCCATTGGCAAAAATCATCTATGCTATGTGTGTCATACACTCTGCTTCTTTTTACAATATTTTCTACTGCCTTAGAGCTTCGCGCTCTTCGGGGGGGGGGGGGGGGGCCTGGTTTGGCGCGCTCCGCGTCATGGCCCGCTCTGGCCCGCCCTTCGAGGTTTGCTTGCCGCCATTTTGATGCTAGTCACGCGCGCGTGGTAACAGCCCTCCTCCTACCTTGGTCTGTAAGTGCCCTCACAGGCGATTTTCATGATTCCTATTACTGTGCATGGCTCTGACACCCCTTTATTCCCATTATGTCTTCAGACAGTTGAATCCAGTGGCTTCCCCGCCTGGGTTAAATTATAGCGGGCCTTGTAAAATTCTCCCACCTTCCTAGTGGGTCTTTGGGGCATCCAGGGTTGCCTATTGCGTAAATCCCTGCTGGCATATTGTGCCTAGATAATCACCATATGGAGGCATCTCAGAATTATGTGACCGGGGTCCCTCTGGGACAAGACCGGCTGTGTATAGCGTGTGGTCAACCCCATGCTGATGCTGACAGGGCACGGGTCTGCGCACCGTGTGCCGAGCAAGCACTGGCCCTGCAATCAGGCTTGCCAGTGGCTGCACCTCGTTTCAATACACTTATTTCCCCATGCTTAATTCTCACTCCTGCGGAGTCGCATACAAGTGGGGATTTGCAGCCTGCTGTGTCTTCCAGCCTGCCTACGGCTGATCAGATTATGGCGAGGTTGTCAGGGCGCAGGGGCCCAGTATGACGTGGCCCTTGACGCCTCCCGTTTTCTGCTGTCCTATGGGAACTGAGGAGTTGACTACTCCGTGTGACTATACCCTTCTGATGAAGGAGAGCTGGTCTCTGACTCAGGCTCATCTGCTGAGAGGCCGAGGAGTCATGGCGATTCTGGCCCTGAATACTAGGGCCAGTGTGAGAATTGTTGATTAAGGTCTTTAAGGTCCTGTCTATCTCTCTCCCTGGGCGAGACCTCCAAGCCGAGAGGGGAGCGTTTCCATACAGCGACAGCGCGCTTGGAATTTCTAGAGCAGGCTCGTTTTCAATGCTCTTGTACTCAAGGAATGGGATTCCCCAGTAAATTCCAGGGGTCCCAGGGGACTGGGATAGGAAATACCCCTTTTCCCCCTGAGGTGGTCAATTGTTAGTCATCACCCCCCCGTGGTGGATGCACAGATCGTAGGGGTTTCTAACCCCCCCCCTTTATTACAGCCCCTGCTTATAGTACCCTTCGGGATGCTGAGAACCGGCGCATTGACCTGTGGCCTCCCACGCCTTTTCTTGTACAGGAACGGTGCTGTGCCCGGTCTGTGCCACGGTCATCACTGCAGTGGCCGCTAGAACCCTCATCAGAAAGATGCTTGATCATCACCCTGAGTATCTCCCCTGGGATGCGTTTAATGCACTCTCCAGTTGTGATGTATTTGTAAAATGTATCCTATTAGCACTGGATGACACTATTAGAATGTGTGCAAGGACTCCTGCCCTTGTGGTGGCTATACGTTGCTTGGTTTGGCTGCGACAGTGGGGTACTAACGATGATGCTAAGAAGACTCTTACTGGGCTTCCCTTTAGAGGGCAACGCCTGTTTGGGGCCGTCTGGACCTGTTTGGTAAATAAGGGTAATTCCCCCCAACGTAGGTGGCCGTCCCAGCCCCTCGGGGCAGGCTAACCCCTCCCCCTCCCTACCATAGTGTAAAACAAGAACCAGGGGTGTCCTTCCTGGGGGCTCGTGCAGACTCCTGCCCCAGGAGCGGCATATAATGCTCTGGCCCCTCTGGCGGGGCTACGCCTAAGTCTTCCACCAACATCCCCTCAAGCATGTTGGGGCGCCCTTGCCCGTCTGGGTGAGGGGACGGCTGCGGCACCTTGCTCATGCCAGGAGGTATCACGCCTCAGACTGGTCGATTCAGGAGGTAGTGCCCTCCGGATACAAGATAGAGTTCGCTGCGTGGCCTCCCCCAAGATTATCGGGTCCCAGGTGCTCCTGGTCCCAGCCTCTGTTCAGATGCTGGTGCAGGCCATGCAAGGCCTGTGGGGTCTGGGGGTCTCTTGCAGATTGCCTTTATTTGGCAGAGGCAGGGGCCGATACACTAACCTTTCCACAGTTCCCCAAAAAAGGGATGGGTCAGTCTGGCCCAATCTGGTCTCACAGATTTTCAGCAATTCGTCAATTACAGGCGGTTTCTGCAATGGAAACACTGCGCTCGGCCATTGGCTCCTTGCGCGTCGGGGGCTTCTTGCCGTCTGTGGAGCTCAGTGCTGCTTATTTTTACTTCCCTGTGTCTTCTGGACACCGAGGTTCTTCAGATTCGCGTTGGTTGACCAACACTGATAATCGTGACCTTGTCATCTGGCCTCTCTTCAGCTCCCAGAATGCTCACCAGGGTGCTGATGGGGGTGTGGTTTCTCATGAGACCAAGGGGTGTCCGCGCGATGACCTACCTGGACGTCCTCATCTCTTCCCAGTCTCTACGTCTGGCTACGTTGGATACTCGGCTGGAGGGTGTCCATTTGGGAGTTATTTGGAGGGGTGATCAAACACCCCAAGTCCTTATTGTCCCCTTCATTGGTAACTCCATTCCTATGAATGATTTTTATACAGTTCAAGCAAGGATCTTCCTTCCTCAGCAATAAAGTGGACAATCTGGTTGTATGGGCTCAGTCCCTCTTAGCTGTCCCCGTCCCTCCACCAGGCAGGGGATGCAGCTGGTGGGCCCGCTGGTGGCATACTCCGAAGAGGCCCCTTATGCTCAGTCCCCCCTGGGGCCTTCTGCAACTTCTCCTATTTGTCCTACGGGACAAGGACCCAGCATCCCTGGAGCAGGGTGTGTGTGCCTTCCTCCCTGGTGGTCCCTCTTGTAGTGGATGAACTCAAGGAACCTGCCTGAGGGCAGTCCCTTCTTGCACTTTCCTGGGTAGACAGTCACCATGGATGCCAATCTATCAGGTTGAGGGGGGTCTTCTTCTGCAAGTCCCTTCGGTTCCAGGAAGGTAGGGCCTCTAGAAGGCCTATACACCTATCAATGTTTGAATCTCTGAGCGTTCAAGTTAGTTCTAACTCGCTTGCCTACTCCTCTTCAGGGCCTGCCTGTTCGGGGGAGCTAGGCCTAGCTGATGGCCTTGGCCTCCATTGAATATTCAGGGAGGGACCCGGTGCAGGAGGGTCCTCCGGGAAGTGTCTCCGATCCTGATCTGGGTGGTGGACAATGTTCCCTGCATATCAGTGGTATTCGCTCCGGTGGAAGTCCCTCTGCGACAGGATGTGCTAATCCTTGTGTCACTATGAGGTCCAACCAGTGTGGATCTGTGTGTGCCCCGTCACTATAACAAGCTCTCGGCCCTTGTTTCCCTGTCCCAGGATTCTCTGCCCGTGGTCATGATGATTTAGTAATGTTATGGCGGGACATTCTGTTCTGTATGTCTTTCTCCATGCCTCCTGCTAGGCAGGGTTCTGCGCAAAATTGCTCTGGAATGGGGGACCAGTGATTCTGGTGGCCCCCTAGTGGAGTGTGGTTTGCAGACGTGGTACTGAGGACAGTAGATCTGTGCGTTCTGCCAGGAGTGCCAGCTCTGCTCACTCAGGGCCCCTTTACATCACTCCGATCTACAGACTCTGGCCTAGACGGCCTGACTGCTGAAACATCCATCTTGATGGAGACAGGCGTATCTGTCTTGGTGATTGAGACTATGGGAAGACTAGGAGCAAGCTTCTTCTTCCATCTATTATAGGGTATGCGTACCCATATTGATTGGTGTGAGTCTAGGTCTCTTCCCTGTCAGGGTTCTAGAGTTATTACAGCATGGGTTGGAGTTGGAATTCTCCAACTCAGTACTCGGAAGGGTCAGGTTCTGCCCTGTCCGACTTCCTGTAGAAGTCTTTTGCTCAACCCTTCTTTCAGGGGGTTACTCATGTGCGTCCCCCACGTAATTCTATGTTCCCTATTGGGATTCGAATTTATTCTGCTTGCCTTGCGGGGTGTTCCCTTTGGACCTGTTCCGGATGCTGTCTCACTGTTCTTACCCTCAAGTTGTCCTTCTAGGGACTGTTACTTCAGTCAGCCGTGTGCCTGGGCGGGCAGCTCTGTTTAGCTAGCCCTCGTTCATAGATATATACACCAAGATGAGGTGGTGTTCCGCTTTACGCCGGACCTTCTGCCTAAGGTGGTGTCTTATGCTCATGTATTCAAGACTTTGTCTTTCTTCTGGGCTTTATTCCTAGTATCGCTGAGAAAAGGGGGTCTACATTCCCTCTACCCCTTTCAGTGCCAAGCTCGCTTCCACTCCACTTAAGTGCCAAGCACGTAGAATCTACGTGCTTGACTTTCCCCCCTACTAGTAAAAAAAATAAAAAATACTCACCTGACCGCTCGTTGGATCCGGCCTGGTCTCCTCTTTAATTTGGTGCCATCCGATCCCCCGTGGGGGGTCGGATGGCTCCAGGAGAGCCCCTGGAATAGCCCCCCCCCCCCCCCGTTTGGCAGCAGCAGCTGCTAACTGTAAAAAAAAAAAAAATGACATTTACTTACCTGCAGTCGCGCTGCCTGCCTCCGGGTCTCCTCTTCACTGGGGGGGCCTCCGATCACCCCCCCCCAGCCTCTTCAGCTTCAGGGGAGAGCCTGAAAGGGCTCTCCCCCCTCCTCTCCCGACGGGCGCCACCATCTTGCTGTTAAGGGGCTGGGGCGGGGCTTATGACGTCACTCCCGGGCGTCTTGCTGCCTCTCCTCGGCTCAGCTGTCAGATGCCCTGGTGATCGCTGGGCAGAGCAGTGGAGGGGCAGGGGATGCTCTGATCCCCTGCCCCCCCTCCTCTGGCCAGCGATCACCAGGGCATCTGACAGCTGATGAACACAGGAGCTGACAATCGGGTGAGGTGAGTAAAGTTTTTTTTTTTAATAAATAAAAATGTTGTGTCTGTCTTTTTTTTTTTACTGTTAACCCTTTGTGAACTGGTCCATGAGACCCCTTACACCAGTTCACAAGGCTAGGGGCTGGCAAGTCACCTGCAACTAGCGGGTGGCTTGTCATTAACCCATGCACCCCCAATTACCTGCCTCCCCAAAGCCCAGGGGGGGGGGGGGGCAGAAGAGCCCGGGCCCACACTGGGTGGGGGCCATAAAAGCCGGCCCCTCCACTCTGTTCCTACAAGCCCCCATAGCTGGTCCCGGGCTGGTTATGACGGGTAAGTGGGACCCTACGTCATTTTTTTTTTTCATTTTAAGGGTTAGGGTTACCCTAACCCTTAAAATTAAAAAAAATGGGTTCCCCCTCCTGGGAGGGGGGACCTTACGTCATTTTTATTTTTAAGGGTTAGGGTTAGCTTAACCCTAACCCTTAAAATAAAAAAAAAAAAAGGCTTCCCCTCTACGTCATTTTTTTTATTAGCCTAACCCTTAAAATTAAAAAAAACAAAACATTTTTTTATTTTTAAGGGTTAGGGTTAGCTCCCCCCCCCCGGGAGTTGGGACCCTATGTCATTTATTTTTTTTTTTTTATTAACCCCTTATGTTTATAGTGTGGATAGTATTTTATTTGTAAATGTAATAAAGTGCTCTTTTCAGTTTGGGGGGTCTCCAGGGCAAGAATGGGGGCGCTACCGATACATATGTGGTACCGTTGTAATCGGGAGAAATGGGGCTATCACATGCAATATGGTTTTCATTAAAAAAAAGTTTTTATTTAAAATAAAGGAGACAATTTTTAAGCAGAAATATTCAAAAAACAGTAGAAAAATTACAAACAAGACATTTCATGTTAAAGCCTAAACTCTGCTGCAAAAAATGTATATGTAATGTATATAATTTTTCTGGAAAGTCCAGCAAAAATCACGGTTAATCATGCCGCAAAATGGGGAAAAATGACCTGTCAACAGAGGGTGAAAAAACTTCAAGTAGGCTGACAATTAAAAGGGTTAATAGTAACTATGCATGTTGGGTATTGTGCTGCTCGGGGGACCTTGCGCTTTCAGATTTAGCTTGTTTTTTCTTGTTTGCATATTGATATTTTAGGAAAACATGGTCTTTAGTCTGCTTTTTTTTATAATTGTTTTTAGGGAAACCCTGTGCAACCTAAGAATTTTTCAATGAATTACTTCCAGAAAGATGAGCCCACTACAACAAGCTCAGTACTCTTAGAAAGCTTAACATGTGTACTTTCAGGGAATATATGGTTTATGGGGATATTCTAAATGTAAAGGGTGCTCACTTTGTCTGCAGAGCTGAAATTTTTAAGTAAAATTACCCTTATGCGCATGCTTTACTTTGGGGTGTTTGGCAACTCTTCCCTTGACAGTACCTATGCATGTTGGGTATTGTTCTGTTCGGGGGATGTTGCTTTTTCAGATTTTACTTGTTTTTTTCTGTTTGCATATAGTTTTTTTTAGGAAAATGTGGCTTTGATTCTTCTTTTTTATTCTTTTTTAGGGAAACTCTGTGCAACCAAAGAATTGATTGAGGGTTTACTTCCAGAAAATTGCGCCCATGTCAACAAACCTGGTACGCCTAGAAAGCCTGAGGTGTATATTTCCAGAGAATATATAGTTTGTGGGGGTATTTCAAATTTAAAGGGTTCTTTTTCTGGAAAGACAAGGTCGCTTAGCGCGGTGCATAGTTGTATTTTATCTGAAAATCTCCTAAAGCGCTGTTTCAGTTTGGGGGAGTGTCCTGGGCAGGAAAGAGTGTCTACCAATACATATGTGGTAACGCTGTGACCGGAATTAATTGGGGTTTCACATGCAATACGATTTTATTGACAAACTTACATTTTTTATTACAAAAAACACTACAAATGGCAAAAAATAGATTTTTTTTAATTTTTTTGCACATATTTCACCCAAAAGTATTGAGAATACACCTAAAAAATTACAAACAAGACATTTCATGTTAAAGCCCAGACTCTGCTGAAAAAAACAATATATCATTTTCCTGGGAAATCCCTGGAAATCCCTTCAAAAATCACATTTGAACATGGGGAGCGCAAAATAGTGCAAAATGGTCTGGCACCAAGGGTGACAAAAACTCCAGGTAGGCTGGCAGCGAAAGGGCTACAGGTGTTGGAAGTGTTTTCCTGGATTGTCTCTCGTCCCTTAGGGGGACTGTTGCCCCTTGGGGTTTCCGGGCGTCTCTATCCTGTATGTGCCTGATTTCGTCTGATTCCAGGGATTATGCGGCCTTTGGCCTGGTCTTTACTTGGATGGATTGTCCCTTCTGGTCCTAGAAAAAGGTTTCGGCTTCTGCCAAGGCTGCTGTTGGCTTTTGGACTTGTCAGGCTGTTACTCAGCCTGTTCTTTTTAGGGGAAGAATCTTCTTCTCGCCTTATTCTGATTCTACTTGTGCTTCGGTATCTTTGGGCCTTTCGGCACCAGGTTTCTGTGGAACAAGTTTGCTAGACCGCTACTTGTTCTCTGTTCATACCTTTTCAAGGTAGGTATCAGGTTTTTATGAGGTTGACGTTAGAGCCTTGCTCATGTCACTCTTGGTAGCAAGGTTTGCAGGTGACAGCGCTTTTATCGGTCTGCTGTGCCTTTTTGTAGGGGATCCCACCCTACTTTATGGACACTGCTATTGGATGTCCCAAGTGTAAGTATTATATCTGGAGCAGGACGTACTGTATGCTTAGAATAATACAATTCTGTGAAATACTCACCATTAGCATTGGTATTATACGTATACAGTACGTCCTGCTCCACCCCACCCTGGTTTTTGCATTATTCTGGATCCTCTGTATGGTGATTGCTATCATTGTTGTTGTTACCAGTTTTTGGTGGTTAGTTTCTCCCGGCTTCTTTTTCACTGCTTTTCAATGCTGGGGATTTGTGGGAGGTCCCTGGGTATTTGAAGGGCCGGGAGGAGCCTGTTTTTGCATGTCTGCAGTGCACAGCACCATCTGGCGGAGAATACCCAAGTGTAAGTATTATATCTGGAGCAGGACGTACTGTATACGTATAATACCAATTCTACAGGTGAGTATTTCACAGAATTGTATTTTTATCATCTATATAAGTCACCCTGTATAAGTCAGATGTTACCATTTTACTACAGGGAATTTATTAATCATTACTGGCTATTTATGAAGGATTTGGGAGTCGTAGTCGGAACCTGATAAAATTGATTGAGTTGGAGTTGGGATTTTGCTTGCCGACTGCACAACCCTGCTGGAAAGTGCAGGTGGCATGGAAGATAGAGGACCAACCCCTACCTAGGAGGTTCTTCTCTTCTAGGTCCTTTCATCCTTTTGGGACTTAAGGTTGGGGCACAGATGCAAATCTTAAACTATTCCACATATTGTTTGGAGGAAAAGACACTTCTTCGAAAAAAGCAAAAGCCTATTTTGGTATGCCTGATTCAAAGAGGTCATAGAGACAGAACACAAGCTCTGATTCAGGATTGTACCCCTAGACTGCTTCTTTCCCTCAAGCCTACGGTGCCAGATCCATGAAAGGAACATGGGTATGGTTTCATTTACAGTATCCTGTCTTGAAATATCTAAACTGTTTTCTTAATACTAGGTTTTGGATCGTTGTTGGATTCTCAGGACAAGACTAGTTCCAGGTCACTGTGGACAGTTTATGTTCATGTTTTCATTTTGTTCAGCTCACAGGAGATTTGATTTTAATTAGGGCCAATCACTACTAATTTGTTTGTTTGGCCACCTATGTGCAAAAGATTAAAGGCATGGAAAACACAGCTCTTTTCCTGTTTGTGGCAGCATGTTGCCTGTTAGGTAATAGATTTAAGCACATTTAGCACATATGTTGAAAATAAGGTGGAATAATCATGGTGGAGTCCCCAAAACAGTTTGGTAGACCCCTTTACCTACACATTTGAGCCATAACAACCCAAAATTCTACATATTGGATTTGGAATTTTTTTTTAACCAGTTGTTAATTTAACAAGGTAGAGCAAAATATAATTACCGGCATTTCTGGTACAGTGGTAACTCATTAATGTTTTCTTAATTTTTTTAAACTTTTGCTTTTTTAAAAAGTTGGCCTCGACATTCATCAAACATTTAGGGCTGTTTATTCTGGATTTCATAAATCAGTAGAGAATGGTGACTGGAATTGTGAAATTACATGGAAAAGCAAATCACCACTTGACCTTGGTGAGTGTCCTTCATTATTTAAACCTGTGCTATAAATATAATTTACAGAAAATATGTGCATATAGATGTTTTCCAAATTCTTTTTGCATTATTAAAGTAGAAATAAAGTCTAATAAGAATTTAGGTTTTGCAGCACAACTTTTTCTGTGGCCATCCATATTGCGGATTTAAGATTCTCCTTATTTCTTAAAGTGGACCAACAGCCTATTTTTTTTACTTTTAAATTTAAAATAACAAGAAAAGTCATTAATAAGCATGCAAACTGCATGCTTATTAATGACCTACTCACTACCTGCCTACCAGATCCCGAACATCTCACTCCGACGCCATAATTTTTCTACACCCAGGAGTATGCTCCCCGATATCTCGCTCCTGCACCGCCATCTTGCTACACCCAGAAGTATATATGTCACAATCCTCACAAGTGCAGCCTTTGACCCTTCCTGTGAGCTATCCCCTCACAGACTTTTCCTACATTGGGACCATCGGCGGTGAGCGGGAGGTGCATGTGTGGACGACGGCATCGAGCAGCGCGGGTCGTCTCTCGCATGTGACTCGCATTCAGTAGTCTGTAGCTTGCTTTTTATTCATGGATCGGCAGATTCTGCTGCTTCATGAAAGTGACTGTTTTTGACTGTTGTTCCATTTTAACAATGCTGAGGAAGCCTGGAAACTGGATAAATGACTTACTCAGTCTACGCTGCCATGTTACTGCCAGTGGCCAGCAAAGATTGTTGGGAGCTTGTTAAAGAGCAGGACATCCCATATTAGGATACATATGTATTATGTATATTAGGCTGTGCTGCAGACCTAAATCAACTAATTAGGCTTTAGGTCAGTTTTAAAGGTGTAACATTTGTTACTTTTGTAGCAGAAGACATACTGACAATTATTTTACATGTGGTCTATTGGTTGTTCTTGTGTGTAATATAAAAGCGATCAACAGAAAAGCTGTCACTTGATGGTTGATCCTTTTTGCTGTAGTTCCCCTGGCTTTCTCCACTCGTTTACTTGTTGCTCCCTCCTGTTTGGGTGACCCAGTTTCTTGTTCACTCTCTGGTTCCCTTTCTCCCTTCCTCCTTACAATCCCCTGGATTTCCAATGCCCTCCTATTATGTTCAGTGGAAGCAACATAAAAACTTGATTCCCAAATTAAATTCACGTTTTGGTGCGAAAGACAACTCACCAGCGTGAATTCTCGCAATCTCGCCTGATTCCAAGCTCCTTCCGAGATATTTTCATTCATGCGAAATGAAGAGAGAATTCATTCCCAGAATTCTCAATTCCATCTGAGATTTTACAACTCGCATGGCAATCAATCACTGTCAGTGAGTTGTTCTAGTTTTTATTGATAAAAAACACTCCTGTATAGCCAGCATGATTTATATTTCAATGAAAATGACAGATGGCTTTTTTAAAAAAATATTTTTCAGAAAATCAAAATTCTCTCCCAAAAAATGAAAAATCTTGACCATAAAATCTCATTAAAAAAATTAGTCTGCTGAATCTGGGTGAAAAGTGTCGAGAACGGGTTTTCATAAAATCTTGGCTGGTTCTGAATCAAGACAGCAAAATATTTGTGGAACCGCGCTTAATTATATCCTCTATATTTTATATAAACAAATAAACTAGCAAAGTTCTCAGCGCAGGAGAAAATAGGCCGAGTCTGTCACTAAAGACTCTCAATACAATATACATAGACTCACAGCGGTGTGCAATTCTCCATGAAATTAATCTAAACCTATTAATTATGTAATAAAATCAAATGGTTTATTTAATAAAACAATTTATATCAAATTCAACGTTTAATCCCCTAGGTTGCATTGTATCTAAAGTGTATATCCATTTAGATTCTACTTTTGATAATTCTCTAATCATGTCCCCTCCTTTCAGGTTCAATTGCATCTGATCAATTATATAATACTTAAGATCTGTAAAATTACTATTATGTACCTTTTTAAAATGTAAGGAAACGCTATGTAATTCATAGTTTCTTTTAATGTTATATATATGTTCTCTCAATCTTGTTTTGAACTCTCTCCCTGTGCGACCTATATATTGTAGCCCGCAGGGACATTCAAGTAGATATACAACATTTTTACTAGTACATGTAAAGAATTTTTTTATTTTAAATTCCTTTTTCATAATTTTAGAAACAAATCTCTTTGTGCATGTGGAATTTTTTTGGACAGTTTTTACATCCAGCACATTTTTTACAGGGGTAAAAACCCTCCAATTGCTTGGTAAATCTAATTTTTTTCTTTAATTGTAGGTGCAACATAGCTTTTTATTAGATGAGTAGAAAGGGTCGGGGGTTTTCTAAAAATAACTATAGGTCTTTCAGGTAGAGAAGGGCCTAATAATATTATATTCCAGTGCCTGTTTAAAATCTTCTTTAATTTTCTATGATTGCTCCCATACTGTGTAATAAAAGCAAATTCACTTGTGTTCTTTGTGTTTTTCTATCACCTCTATATTCTTCTAACATGGTGTTTCTATCTATTTGATGAATTTTATCTATTTCTCCTTGAATAAATTCTAATTCATAACCCTTATCTGTGAACCTTTTACCTATTAATTGTGCCTGTTCTAAATAATCCTTTTCTTGTGTGCAGTTCCTCTTTATTCTATAGAACTGTCTCCTAGGGATATTACTAATCCACTGAGGATGGTGACAGCTTGTTTTTGGGATGTAAGAATTCCTATCAGTCTCTTTGAAGAAAGTCTTAGTAACAAGTTCTGTGTCTTTTTTCTCTATAACCAAATCTAAGAAATTAATTTTTGTGTTACTTATTTCTTTAGTTAGAGTTATTCCCCAATCATTCTTATTTAGGGAATTAAAAAATTCATCAAAGGACTGTTGGTTTCCCTCCCAGATCACTATACAATCGTCTATGTAACACCCCCATAATCTTAAAGGGGTAGGCCGTTTAGTGTAGATCATTGTTTCTTCCCACATCCCCATAAATAAATTGGCTAAACTGGGGGCATATTTCACTCCCATCGCCACTGCCTTGATTTGTGCATAATATTTACCGTTAAACCAAAAGTAATTGTGAGTCATAGCATAGTGAAATACATTTAGTAAGAAATCAATTTGTATTAATATTATGTCAATTTGCAATATTAGAAAATGTCTAATCGCTTTTAATCCAATATTATGAGGTATGTTTGTGTATAGGGATACTACATCAATAGTAGCTAATAGTGTATTATTGGTAACTTTAAATTCTTTCAACAATTTAATTATGAATTGACTATCTTTAACATATGAAGGAAGATTTGTGACTAGTGGTTGTAAAAAATAATCTAAGTATTTTCCTAGATTATAAATTAACGAATTAATACCACTGATTATTGGTCTAAAAGGAGGATTGGTCTGATTCTTATGGACTTTTGGAAGTCTGTAAATTGTTGGCAATTTTGGATATTTAATGTTACAAAACTCGTATTCTTTTTTAATTATTAAATTCTTATTTTTCTGCCTATTTCTAATAATTGTTCTAGTTCTTTTTTATACTCTATTAATGGATCTTTCTCCAATTCCTTAAGTATCAATATCATTTAATAATTTATTAATTTTTTTTTTTTTTATATTCTTTATTTAGTTTTGTCATATACAACAAAGGGTAAATCGACAGGAAAAGAAGGGTAAAGCAAAGGAAGCAATGTCCAATAAGTAAAGTAGAAGTAGCATAATCACGGGCTAAACAGATCCATTACAATCCCATTTGCAATGCAAGTAATAAGAGACCCATATTGCAAATGGGATTGTAATGGATCTGTTTAGCCCGTGATTATGCTACTTCTACTTTACTTTTTGGACATTGCTTCCTTCGCTTTACCCTGATGGGCAACAGAACCTAAATTGTGAGAACTTGTACAACAGCGCCGCCTAGCGGTCATTTGTTATCATTATGTATATACGTCATGTGTATGTCTGAATCATGTTTTCACATCATTAAATCACTTTTGTTTATTGCAATTTATATTTCTTGGGTGTTCATTCCATTCACAACTCGGTTTTCATGTATTGTTTACTGCATATTGGGCGGATGCAGCTTAGAATGGTTTGAACCCCACATAGTGACATACTACAACCAATTTTCTTACTTTTCAATTTGGTGTGCTACAACCCCACATTTATATTATAGGGATATTACCATCATCAGACCAATAATTTACAAAAGCTTTATCACAAGTTCAATATCATACCGATTGTTGCATAGTCTTCTAGGTCTTTTCGAAATCCTTTTTATTGCCCAATGCTTATTATTGAGACTATGTGAGCACTTAATGCAGGCTTTTTCCTTGTTGTGATCATATCCCATCTTTCTGTAGCAAACTGGGGCCCAATCCTCCCCTTATTAACTCTTGTTTGACTTTTCTTGAATCCGTTCGGACTACAGGGGGGAGGGGGTTGAGGGGGGTAGGTTGTGGGGGTAAATGGTGAGGGAGGGTTACGGGTTGGGATAGCACAATAGGGTAGTATTCCCCCTTGCCCACTGCCCTCTGGTTTCCGCCAGTATGTGGGCCTGCCCACCTCACATCTCCCCTCTATCGCCTGTAACTCGTCTCAAATTGCTGCTGATCCCGTCAGGCCATCCCCTGCCAGCGCGCGAAATTCCCCAGATTCCTGGAAGATTAGCCACGGGAGCCATGTATTCCTAAATTGATCGTCTCTATCGTGTAGGGACAGAGTCAAATCCTCCATTTCCTTAGTGGATATAACCTCATTAAACCAATCCCTAATTAAAGGAGCCTTTCTTTGTTTCCAAAATCTAGGTATAACTTGTTTAGCCGCGTTCAGCAAGTGAATCAAGAGCGTTTTTTGTATGCCCCTACAGCCTGTTCCGTTTGGTGCAGGAGGATCGCTGCCGGGTCACTATTAATGGTAATCTGGGATCCTGTGAGGTTAGCTATTATGGGAAGGACCTCCCCCCAGAAAGATCAAATCTTGGGGCACTGCCAGAAAATATGGAATAAAGTTCCTCTCTCTTTGCCGCACCTCCAGCATGACGGATCCACAGTGGTGAACATCTTACTCAATCTGTCCGGCGTATAATACCACCTCGTTAATAATTTGTAATTGGCCTCTTGCACCTTGGTCGCGACCGAGGACTTGTGGGCTAGGAGTGCAATCTTTTCCCTCTGTTCCTCCGTAAGGGGCCTACCCAAGTCCTTCTCCCACTCCCTCCAAAACGCTGGGGAAGTCACCCGCCCCCCAGATAGCAAGGAGTAGATCCTGGAAATCAGATGATTAAGTTGTTGCCCCCCCCCCCGCACATATCTCCTCGAATTCCGTACGGTTCCTACAAGTCTCCCTACTGAAACCCTCACCTGACAAAAATAATTGGAAATGCAGCAAAGTCCAGGGGTCCAAGTTGTTATCGGGCCATCTGGTTCTCAATGCCGCTATTGACGTCCACCCCTCTCTTGTTATCAAATCTCCACTTCTCAGTATGGGTATGCCACCCCACCCCCTGAGATCCACCCTGGAGCAGCTCATAGGCAACCGGGGGTAATTTAATAATGACGTCATAGGAGTGGGCCAGGGTGCCACGTCTTCCTGTCCCCTGTACCTCTGGAAGACTCTCAGTGTAGTGGATATGGTAGTATGTGTTTTAACCTCTCCCAGGGGAACCTCCCTATTCCAAGGGGCCACGTTTAGTGGGGTTTGGGCTAGTGCTCTCTCCAGTTGCACCCATCTCTTCGATTCCCGGCATAGCTGCCATTCACATACCCTCTGCAAGTGAGAAGACACCCAGTATAGCTTTATATCTGGCATCGCCATCCCACCCTGTCGTTTGGATCTGAATAATAATTGCTGCTTTAGTCTAACCTTTTTTTTCTGCCACACGAATCTAATGAAGGTTTTGTTAAGGTCCCTGAAGAAACGAGCAGGAAGCATGATTGGAAGGGTTTGGAAGAGATACAGTAATCTAGGCAACACCGACATCTTGAGAATTTTAACTCTGCCCATCCAAGAAAATGTGGGCAAGTCCCACTTCTCCAAGTCAGCTTTAATCTTTTGGGCTAAGGGGACGAAATTTAGACAAAAGATGTTCGGTTGATAGGCCGGTAGCTGCGTCCCTAGATAGGTTATAGCCTTCTTTGCCCATTTAAAGGGAAAGGACCTTTGGAGACTCCTGCCCATCTCTCCCGGGAGTGTCACGTTCAGGGCTTCTGATTTACCAAAATTGATTTTAAAGAATGAGAGTCTCCCAAAGGCCTCAAACTCCTTCATGAGCACTGGGAGGGATACGAAGGGGTTCTTGACAAGAAAAAGGAGATCATCTGCGTAAGCACCCACCTTATGAATCCCCTCGGGGTTCTCTAGACCCTGTATGTCCCCGTTTTCCCGTACTCTGCATAAGGACAGCTCTAAGGAGAGGGCGAAGAGAAGGTGGGACAGCGGGCAGCCCTGTCGGGTCCCGTTGCAAATGTGAACTGGTTCCGACAATAAGCCATTCACTCTTATCCTGGCTGAGGGTGAAGTATATAGGGCTTCTATATATCTCCTCATCATGTCTCCCAATCCCACATGACGGAGTGTCTCCCCCATGAAAGCCCAACCCACCCTATCAAATGCTTTTTCCGCGTCAGTGGAAAGAAGCATTACCTGGGTTCCTGACGTCTTGGCCTTATGGATCACGTTTATAGCCCTCACCACATTGTCTCTAGCTTCTCTACCCAACACAAATCCTGTCTGGTCCAGGTGCACCACCTGCGCCAACACCGGAGCCAACCTATTAGCCAGTATTTTCGCATACAGCTTCATATCTGTATTGAGGAGGGAGATGGGCCTATAACTTTGACATGCAAGTGGATCCTTGCCAGGCTTGTGTAGGACTGTAATATGCGCTTCAAGGTCTCTGGGAGAGAAGGCACCCTGAACATCGGAGTCTGCTATTGTATTCCAGGCTTTCACTACGTGTGGGCCTAGCATTGGCAAAAAAGTCTTATAGTATTTTGTTGTATAGCCATCTGGCCCCGGGGCCTTCCCTGTTGGGGACTGTTTTACAGCTTTTGACAATTCCTCTATGTTGATCGGGGCCTCAAGTGAGGTTGCCTCTTCCCGAAGTATCACTGGCATTCCCGAGTTACCTATATACTCCCTTAGTTTACTTCGCTGCTCACCCGCCTGAGTGCCTGGGGATAGGTTGTAGAGTTTGGCATAATATGCCCTAAAGGTGTCCGCTATTTTTTCCGGGGTGTGTTGTTTCTGCTGTAGTTTATCTAATATCTCGGCTATGAAGTTTTGGGAGCCTTGCTGTTTCAGGGCCCTGGCGAGCAGGGAGCTGTTTTTATTCCCGTGCTCGTAGTATGCTCTCTTGCATCTCTTTATCGTGTATTTTGCTTTTGTTAGGAGCAGCGCGTTGAGGGCTTCCCTTGCCTGCGTCAGCTCACCCAGCACTTGCACCGCCTCTGACCGTTTGTGGGACAGCGCCAGGCCTTTGACCCTTTCCATGAGTTTTGCTATCTGGTCCTGTTTCCCTTTCTTAATTCTAGTGGCGTGTTTGATCAGGATACCCCTTATGACACTTTTATGAGCTTCCCATAGCGTTAGCAATGACACTTCCCATTGTCATTTTCCCTGAAGTATGCTTGGATACCCTCCTTGACTTCCTTGATCACCAATGCATCCTGAAGGAGAGTTTCGTTGAGTCTCCACGTCAGTGGGGGGTGGGGTCTCTCCACAAGGGCCATATCCAAGTAAATTGGGGCATGATCCGAAAAAGTAATGGGGTACATCCCCCCGCCCTCCACTCTACCTAGCTAGCTATGCGACACCCAGAGATAATCTATCCTGGAATATGTCCCGTGTACCTTTGAGAAAAATGAGTAATCCTTAACTGAGGGGTTAGAGACCCTCCATGCGTCCACCAGCTGCATACTATGTAGTTTTTTTTCTAAGTGTCCTAAGCGCGGATTGGGACCAGATAGATTTACCTGTTGATGAATCCAAAAAGGGGTTTGATGGCTAAGTTGAAATCCCCTCCTAAAATTATCTCTCCTTCCGCAAACCTCTCCAGCTTATCCAATGCTTGATTAAGGAATTTAAGCTGCCCTTGATTGGGCGCATAGAATGAGGCCAACGTATATTTCCTTAAGCCCATAAGTCCCTTGATCATTACTATTCTACCTGCCTCGTCGCCCCATTCTTTCTGCACTGTGAATGGGAGAGTTTTTGCTAACATAATTGCCACACCCTTTCTTTTCCCACCCTCGGCTGTGCAGCTGTGGAAAATCTCCATTACACAGCCGAGGGGCCGCATTTTTTTTTAAATGGGTTTCCTGCAAGAACACAATCTTTGTTCTCTGCCTCTTCAATTCCTGCCAGAGGATAGTTCTCTTTTCTGGGGAATTGAGGCCCTTGGCATTGAGTGAAACAACCTTCATGGCGGTCATTGCTATTTAGTGACGGGGAGAAGTGGGGAGCCCGTGCACAGGATAGTGGGCCCGGGAGAAGACCACCCCAGCGAACGGGGGAGGCGGGGCCTTGTGCAAAATGGAGGGGTCAGGGGTCGACACGAGAAGGTGTGGGACCGGGGCAGCGGATCAGGGGGAAGGTAACGGGGGTAAAACACGACTAGCAATTAGTCAACTGGTGTCCCGCCTAAGGCGAGCACCGTAAGAGGTGCCTTTTAACTCAGAGGGGTGGGGTCGTTGCCCCACACCCTCAGGCCAAATAGCCCTTTTTTTTTTTCCCCTCTGGGAAGGTCAAGGATCTTTCCAGAGGGGTGCACCAAGAAGAGCTTGGGGGCCTGGAGGACTAGGTTCACGCTCGGTGCCCGGGAGACACGCCATGATTGCCTGCTTCCTCTGGACTCACGAGCGACACCCTCCGCACCGTAGAAGGTACTCCTCTGACATCCCTCAGGCGCGGAGCATCCACCCAGCAGCTCGCGCGAACCGTCTCCAGCAGTAACTCAATCCAAACGCTTACAGTAGCTGTTTTCACCATAAAAAATGCAATGCCCAAACATACAACAAAAGTGGTAAATACTTAATACTCTCACCAAACGAATCAAACGAACGCCCCGGATCCCCAGAGGAGACAGAGGAGGGAGAACCCCCCCCGACCCCCGCGGCCATCGGTCATCGAGATTTATATAGGAGATCCGGGGCGTCGTGGAGAGTCAAATGGCGGGGGAAAAGTCGCCGGGAACCACGACGGTTCAGCCGGGGCCACCTCTTCTTAAACTCTCCGGCCTTCTCGGCCTCTCCGGCCCCCGCGGTGACCAGCCGCCGGACGCTGGGGGAGCTGTCCTGTGTAAATTGTCAGCGCTGGCGCAGTCCAGTCCGGCACATCTACCGCCTCCGACTCCAGAAAGTGAAATAGATCCGGAAGTTGTCCTGGGGATTTGAGCACAAAGCTGCTGCCGTTTCTCCGGACTATTAACTGAAATGGGTGGCCCCATCTGTATGTGGCCCCCCGCTGTTGCACCGTTTCCAGAAGAGGTTTAAGGAGTTTGCGCATATGTAGTGTCCGTCTCAAAAGGTCCTGCAGGAGGATAACTTGGGAGCCCTTATATGGGATGGGGCCCTTCTCCCAGGCTCGTCTGATCAGGTCCTCCTTTATTTTAAAAAAGTGGACTCTGCAGATGATGTCACGGGTCTGTCCATGTCCCGGGGACGGGGGCCCAACGCCCTGTGTACCCTGTCCAACTCTATATGATTTGTGCTGGGGAGGTCAAGTAGCAAGTTGAAGATGGACGTTACTGCCTGCAGCAGGTCCCGGGCTTCCACCGACTCCGGGACTCCCCTCAGACGGAGATTGTTTCTGCGGTTTCGGTTCTCAGCATCATCTTGGGCTAGAATCAGGTCAGAGAAGTGTCGTTTGTTGTTTTCTTGCTGTTGTACTAGTGCCACAATCCGCTCTTCAAAGGATCTGTGGGAAGCCTCCACCCCGTCGACTCTTTGGGTGTTTTCCGCCACTTCTAGTGGGCAATCCCCTCAGGGCTTCGCCGATATTGACTCTCACTGCGTCCGCTATGGATTGAGACAAAAAATCAAGTGGAACAGCTGAGGTCGGGTTCCAGTGGGATGATGATCCGTGGGCCCCGCTCGCCAGGTGATGATGATTCTGTAGCGGCACGGAATGCCCCCCCTTAGCAGCTGCACTGCCCTGCTCCTGCGTGTATGTGCCGGGGGAAGGGGGGCGCATTCCCCACTCCGGTTCTGGGCTCATCCTAGTGTTGCCAGTGCTCCGCCATAAGGCCTTGCTTTCTGCGCTGGTCCCCAGGGCGTCGGGGGCCCCTGCCTGATTGCCTAATGGCGAGCCGTTTCTGCCCGGCAAGCTCCACTCAGGGCTCTCGGGTGGGATCGGGGTGTCGCGCCTCGGAGGAGTCATCAAGTCCCGCAGGGGGGAGTCTCCCACTGTTCCGGGTGACCTCGGGTGGAAGGCTGCTTGTCCCCATTCCGGGGAGTCTGGGCTACATGGGAACGTAAGTGCGATGGGCAGTGCTTCCCCTCTTTGTGCCTCACTGAGCCCATGCCTCAGCCCCTCTGCAGCACTCTGCTGAGCCTTTTGGGTTGTGCCCTCTGTCACTTCCGCATGGGAGCCCCCAGCCCGTTCTGGTGATGTGTTTGGTGTGAACACAGTCCCCTCAGCTGGTCCCCCGAAAGCCAGGGGAGGACTGACCTGAGGCCCGCCGGGTGATCCTCCGCTCTCTGGTTCCCGGTGGACCAGTACCGCCACCGTGCGCTCTGCTGCCTTCCCTTGCCGGCCCTCCTCCTCCGACCTCTGCCCCGTCAGTGGTGCAGCGTTTGAAGGGCTCCGTGGGGGATCCGCCGCACGCTGGCCGGCGCTGCTCCCTCCGCCCTGCCGACCGGAGATCACGTGGTCCGCCATGTTGTTTCCCGTGGCCGGGAACGCTCCGTCCCCCTCCGGTGTGAAGAAGGCGGTTATAGCGCGGTCTCTACTCTTCCGCGCTGCCGACCTTGTCTTCCTCCGTCTGGGCATCCGCTCTGCTGGTTTGCTGGATCGCAGGTAAGTTGCTGATGCTGGTGTTTGGCGCGGAGTTCCCGTATCCTGCTCCCTCACAGCGCCATGTCAAGCCACGCCCTCTCCAATAATTTATTAATTTGATTATTGTACATATTAACATCCTGTACTAACAATTTTTATCTTCTTTTAATAGTGTAAGAATTGTATGTTTTATTAATCTAAGAATTGCTATAGAGATAATTATTTTTAGTAACATCTAATTAGTGAATAGTAACCTCTGATAATTGAATATAAATCTTTTTGATTGTTTTTGATTTTAAAAGAAGACAGGATTAAATTGGCCCGCTGTTGTAAAGAAATATCTCTATTGTATTGTAGATATTAAATAAAATGTATATAATATGATTAGAGTGTTTATATACTTTTAGAATTTGTATACATGAATGATAACGTAGTTGCAATAGATGTATATCTAATAAATATAATTATATGCGCTAATATGCATTATAGAGGAGTTGCCGATGGTTGATTTAAATTACTGCCAATGTCATAAGGAGAGATGATGAAAACGTCATTCCCCTAAACCAATAAAGACTTGTAGTTATAAAGCAGTAAAGTTTATGCTCTATTGCCTTATTGAATACCCGTGCTGGTGTCTGGTGCTTAATTAGTTAATTATCTAGACACGAGCCTATAAATATATTCCTTTGGCAGCGCTCCGTGCGCCTATGAATAAGTCTGAGTGACGAAACGCATTGGGCAGAGCCTAAGTTAGATCACGTAACCCCCGAAAAAAGCCGACGCTTGCCGAGCCCGGAGGCCTAGGACTGCGCTGTTGGATATGCTTAATACACACTGAGGAGTTACTATGGGTGAATGATGTTTTCATCATCAAGATCCTTTTTTAGAATATTTTAATGCAACACCTGTATTTGATCACAATCTGGTAAGAAGTTATTATATTTTGCGCATAGAAATTGGCGATTATTGTATTACGCTATGTGCGGTCATATATTTTACTTTTCATGGTAAACCCAAATAAATGAGGAACGCCTCTCTTTTAAACAAATCTCTTGGTGATTGTATGCAAGTAAGGAATATTTTAACGATAACAAGAAAGATTACCTCTTTGGCTGCATGGATTTAAACCGATAAGAAAACAACTGATTATATATTGAGAAGCGCATTCCCAACCTCTATCTGGTACGTGTGTGGTGTGTCAGGTGGTGGATACACATTGATTTGAAAGTCTTGGAGATTCACGTGGTGAACTAAATTGAAGTCATTTGAACTGTCCCGCGGAGAATTGCACACCGCTGTGCGTCTATGTATATGGTTCTGAATCAAGCCTAGTTTCTTGGTATTGTGTATACAATATGTTTGCTTTCACTTGAGTAGTTCTAATGGCCAACCCAATTGTGTGCTTTTACTATTGTGCTGGTGGGTTCCCCCAACACTCCCGCGATACTCCCTATCCCTCCCTAGTTCCTCTCTCCTTCCTAAATGAAACCATCTTGAGAGCAGCTGTCTCTTGCACACCAACACCCCAAGGCATACCTCCCAACCATCCCGATTCCTCCGTCTGTCCTGGTGTCCCATAGAGCTGCCATGGGCCAGTGGGACAGTAGGCCGGCACCTGGGATAGCCGCAGAGGAAGCAGGAGGGCTGGTTACAGCACATGCGGAAGGGTAGGTGGTGGCCGGTGAGTGCACAGGCAGGGTCACAGGTTTATGCCTGCCGCCATCGCAGCTGCTGGTCCCACTGGCTGACCACCGCCAGTCCCAGTTGCAAAGAAAATAGTTCTGACGGCTGGTGGGAACTATCGGCTCAGCAACCTTTATGGCCCACCACTCAGCAAGTTAAGACTTCCAGCAGCAGGTGAGCAGAAACCAGAGTGATCATCTTGGGACACAGTTTTTGGGGATGGATTGCTCGGAGGTAAGTATTAAAAAAAATAAAGTAATAAAATATTATTTACTGGTGTGTGTGTTATACCAGTTTACAAGGCTCAAGGTCTGGCAATCCCCTGCGGTTAGCGGGTGACTTGCCATTAGCCACCAGCCCCCTATTACCTGCCTCCTTAAATCCCAGGGGGGGGATTTTATTTGTCAATAAAATCTTATTGCGTGTTAAAATGACTATTTCTCCTACAGCAGTACCACATATGCATTGGTAGACACCCTTTCCTGCCCAGGAGACTCCCCCAAACTGGAACAGCGATTTAGGAGATTTCCAGATAAAATACAACTGCGCTAACAAAACAATCCTTTGCATATCAAATACCCCCCACAAACTATATATTCTCTGGAAGTACACACCTCAAGCTTTCTAGGCGTACCAGGCTTGTTGACATAGGTGTTTTCTGGAAGCAATCCCTCATTTAATTCTTTTGTTGAACAGGGTTTCCCTAATAAAAATAATAAAAAAGCAGAATCAAAGCCACATTTTTCTAAAAAAACTATATGCAAACAAGAAAAAACATGTTAAATCTGAAAAAGCAACATTCCTCGAACAGAACAATACCCAACATACATAGGTACTGTCAAGGGAAGAGTTGCCAAACACCCCAAAGTAAAGCATGTGTGTTTACTTAAACATTTCAGTTCTGCAGACAAAGTGCACACCTTTGCCCTGATGCAGAGCCTCCCCGTTCAGCTATCCCGTACGTTTTCCCATTGGTTTTGGCCTGTGATTGGGTCCTGAAAGGGTGCTACGTTGCTTTTTGTTTGCGTTTATGCGCTCAGGTGTGTCGGCATGCGCCTTTCCGATTGACGGCTCGCAAAAGGCTGAACTCCGTGAAAACGGACGGCCCGTTGATTGGTCCGTTTTTTTAATTGATTTCCGATTGAAACCAGCCCCATTTAAGGAGGGCCTCGACGCTTCACTTACGGCCACTATTAGCACCCGTATTTGAGCTCTGTATCATGGTTTCCTCTGTGCGCGAGCATCAAAGGCGTCAGCTACGCGGTCTTGTACTTTTGAGCATGGCAGAAACCAGGCTGCACCGAACACGTTTGGACATCGATGGCATGCATGACGTTGAGCTATTCGAGCTCACCCGCCTTAACCGTGTTTCTTTCCAGGACTTGTATAGCCAGCTGCGGCCATGGTTAGCCCCCACCACAAGAAAGGGGCATGCAATTGCAGGTATGACCAAATTGGTTGGCTGCCTGCAGTTTTTGGCAAACGGCTCGTTCCAAAGACTGGGTGCCTTCTCCGTGGGGATGTCCCAGTCTACGCTGAGCCGCAGCCTAACCAAGTTTTTGGATGGCATGGCTACCCTGGCCCCCCAATTTATATTTTTCCCAGACACAGGGGAAGCCTGGAATGCGGTTAAGCTGGCCTTTTATAACCTAGCCGACAGGCCTAACGTCATGGGTGCCATTGACTGTACCCACGTATCGATCATTCCGCCTGCTGACCTGGAATATCTGTTCAGGTATGTGGTTTAGGTCTGCTTTTTTGGGGGGGGGGGTTGGGGGGGGAGGGGGGGGTTGGGGGGGGAGGGGGGGTTCAAGCAGACCTACACCCTGTGTATCACTAGCATCCATTGTTTAGTAATGTTGTTGATGTTTAAGAATATTGGTGTGCATCTTGACACTTATGGTCACACTAATTACAGTTATGTTTGCTTTGTGCAGGAACAGGAAGATGGGCCATTCCATAATGTCCAGGCAGTGTCCGGCCCTGATCTGCAATTTTTTAATCAATTTGCAGCCTTCCCTGGTTCCACGCATGATGCCCACATTTTGAGGAACTCCTGCCTGTTTGAACGTTTCCAATCTGGAGATCTGTCTGGCGGATGGCTACTGGGTATGTGTCTCAAACGTGTTGTTGCTGTGCTAAATTAATTTTATTTTATGGGGCCTGTCCCCCACTAATCTGTGAGAGATAGCAATGAAACAGTACAAGTTGGCTAGCACTTACTTACCACTATTTGATCTTCTTAATTCTTGTATGTATTCTCCACTATTGCGTCCTGTCCTGGCTCTCTTAGCTAGGTAGCATACCACAGTCATTGTATAGGAGTGTACTGGTTGGATGTGCATGTTGGCTCATCAGAACTGTGCTTTGCTCTGACACTGCACAGCTCACATATTTGTCCCTGTTCAGTAATGCTTTAATGCACATCTAAACATTATTGATGTTATTCCCCTTAGGGCTCTGTCTGTTGTTCCATGTTGTTAGGCTTTTCAAGTTACCTAACATGCCATTTTTGTTTAATGCATGTAAGGTACTTGTGGATATAGTTTAGTTATTAGAATTAGAGTTATTTGTTCTTTTTTGATGGCCTTATAGTTATGTGTTAACTAGTTATGGTGCCAGACACTTCATATGTTTCCAATAGCCACATTTGTAATGTGTGTTGGTGTTATTGTTAGTGCTTATTTTTGGTTTGTTTTTTTGCAGGTGATTCTGGCTATCCTTTGCTACCATGGCTACTCACACCCATCCTGCACCCATCTTCCCAGGCCCAGGAGCGGTATACCACTGCCCATAGGAGGACTCGCTCAGTGGTGGAACGTGCCTTTGGCTTGCTCAAGATGCGCTTCCGATGTCTGGAACAGACTGGGGGTGCACTACAGTATCAGCCTGCCAAGGTCATCAAAATCATTATGGCTTGTGGCTTGCGGGGGAACGTCATAGCCATACCCGGAACCCCTAAAAAAATGTCGCCAGCCATTTATACAGCGGAGCAGGACGACTTTATAATGGATGTGAGTAGGCGAGTGTGCGTTTATGTGCGCACACAAGGCGCTTTAAAAAAATAGCAATGGCAGGGCAAGATTAATTAGGTTCAACTGACTTGTTAAAGTAAACTACTAGACCATCTTACTTTTAAACATGTGCGCAACATCAAACTAGCCTACATGCAGATTGTAGAACTAGGCCCATGTAAGTAGGAATGAGGGGCAGAAAGTGACTTTAGGTAGGGCATGAGACTTGGACATGTTTTTGTGTGACTAATGGGGTACCATTGTGTTTTTTCTAAACAGATGATGCTGAGGAATCGCTACGATTTCCTATCGTGCGATTTCGAGAAGCGGTCGTTGGCAGTGGCGGTGGCGGACGCGATTGCCCGCATTTCGGGTACCACCTATACCTTCACCCAGATCGGCCAACACTGGTCTGACCTAAAGAGGAGGCATATGCCCCGGGTGAGGCGGTACTTTGCAAAACATTTTCCAGGTAAGTGTGGCAACTTGACATGCAAGATTCACACTGGCCTTGTCTGGGCCTGTTTTTATGATTGTGTTTATATTTCAGCTAATGAATGGAATATGCGTTGCCGCCCCACCCGGAGAAGAGCCCGCAGCCCAGTGTTGGACGAATCTGGTGAAGGGATAGGTGGTCCACTGCCAGTGCCAACGCCCACCCCCCCTCTGCCAGTGAGTATGAGGAACCTCTGGACCTCAGTATGCAGGGTGGGGGGGGGAATCGCACGGCAGGGAGTCGAGCAACACCGAGCAGCAAACTGACTCCGGTAAGACTCTCAAAATAACATATGTCCTGATACATGCAAGAAAGACATATACTCATGTGCACTATTGTTCTTTTTAGATTCTGACGTCGCAGGCACATCCCAAGGGGTCCAGTAAGCTGGCCAAGAAGAAGAGTTGCCTGGGGAAGGTGAGTGATTTGATGCATAGAAGCCTAACCTAATCTGACATTCATGAGCCACAAACAGTCAATAATATAGTTGTGTTTTTGATCCCAACAGCTTCACAGCAGCAACAGATGGGGGAAGAAGGGAGGAGACTGCGCCCCAGACGCCATGTTGGCCACAAGCCTTGTAAGTTTAGGATCTCTCCAAAAAATGTATTTGCAACTCATGTCCACAAAACAAAAATGCCCCCCCCCCAAAAAAAAAAGGAAAACAGGCAAAGAAAATTGCAAACAAATATGGACACCCAAAAATACCCAAGATAAGCACAACATAATTACATGCCAAAATTGATGTTGTTTTTCATTCACAGATCAAAGAAAAGGCCAACAATAACGCAAGCAAGAGCCTCCTGGGTTGCTCAAACAAATGTTATGTTTTATAAAAAGTTTTAAACATTTTTACAAAAAAACAAAAATTAAATACCAAAATATCCAAAAAAATTGTGGTGTGTTCCCTTTCCTGGTACTGTACGTTCTCACAACATAAACATACAGTTACATGTCCCAAAAGGTAAGTATATGGGACAAGGAATAGGAAGAAGAAGGAGAAGAAGAAAAAGAAGAAACAGAGATTAAGGTAAGCATGAAAGACAAGGAAGATGAAGAAACAGAGATTCAGGTAAGCATGAAAGACAAGGAAGAAGAAGAAACAGAGATTCAGGTAAGCATGAAAGACAAGGAAGATGAAGAAACAGAGATTCAGGTAAGCATGAAAGACAAGGAAGAAGAAGAAACAGAGATTCAGGTAAGCATGAAAGACAAGGAAGAAGAAGAAACAGAGATTCAGGTAAGCATGAAAGACAAGGAAGAAGAAGAAACAGACATTCAGGTAAGCATGAAAGACAATGAAGAAATATGTAAGTATACTTGTCCAAAACATAAAAATAGGGGTGAAAACGGAAACTGATTGCAAGAAGGTACGTTTGGAAACCCATTAAAAAGGAGGGAAAAACGGATCGTCCGTGTGAACGGGAACGGAAGCCACGACGAAATAGCATGCCCCCGAGAGGGGGGAAAAACCCTTCCCGATTGAAGACACAGAAACGGAGCATTAACGGAGTTCCCCCGACGGCGGCTCTGCATCACATTTTAACCCCGGGACAAATGTAAGCAAAACGGGCCATAGGAAAAATGGAACAAAATAAGCTCAGATCGGGGGAGGCTCTGCATCAGGCCACTTGTGCTTTTTGTACCAAAACAGCCCTTACATTTGGAATACCCCCCACAAACTATATATTTCCTGAAAGTACACATATTAAGCTTACCCATCTTGTTGTAGTGGGCTCATCTTTCTGAAAGTAATCCCTTGAAGAATTCTGCACAGTTGCACAGTATATGTATAAAAAAGCAGAGGACTATAGCCTCGATTCAAAGACACATTCGTCCGGACTTCCGTAGCTGTCTGTGAAAGTTTTAGAGGGTGTTAGTCTTTTTTTGTTTTTTTCCGTTCATTTTTCATTCGTACGAGCGTTCGGGAGAATGTGTATATGCGCTTTCGATGAACGGAAGCAAATCGGAAAATTTCCGTTAGTTCGGATCATTTTCCAAACAAAATCAGAAATGTTTCGTTCGTTCAGATAACTTACGTTGTTGGGATGGGTTTCCGTCTGATTCATAGAGCTGATTTCCGACGGACCACCACCCTATAAATCCGTTTCATTTCCGATCCACTTACGGGACCTTTGAGGCCTCGGATTGCTATTGTTGAACATGTTTTGCGGCTATGTGGAGGAGTCTGTGCGCCTTTAACACCAAGGCATTGCATGTATCAGCATGGCCGAGGCCATAAATTGTATAGCAATGCATACCTAAATCAATACACTTCATGTATGCCTTATTTTTTTTTTTTTTTTTTTAACAATAAATCTTTATTGATAAGAGCAGAAACAACAAGACAGACCACTGTTATCACATTAAGCAAATCAGACATAACTCCTGGATAAAGTACATATAATATAACATTTAGATTCCTTACCGCCGCTTTTAACACATACGCTATGTGCAAGTCTTGATCATCATCTATGACTCTAGGACCGTGTCTCGTCGCTCCCGCCCTCAATTTTTACTATAATGAACAGGGGACGAGGAGGGGGGGCGGAAGTGTTTTGTGGGGGGATGGGGATGAAGAGGAAGGAAAAGGGAACAGGGGGGTAGGGGGGAGTACTAAAGAAAGCAATGATTAAGTCACAAGATAGGAAAGAAAAGGGGAGTAGAAGGAAGGGTCGCAAGAAGGGGAGGGCCCGGGCAGCCCAAGGACCAAGTTCAGCCCCGTGTTCCTCCCCCCCAGCACCCCCACGGCCGAGAGGGACAAAGGCCCCCATATTCCCCCATCCACAACCCCGCGTAGTGCATCTGCGTCCACGACCCCGAGGGGGGCCCAAACGGGGGACAGCCAGGGGGGAGGCGGGGGGGAGACTTAGCCCCCCCGAACAGGCAGAGGAGGGGAGCCGAGCCGCATCCGGTCCGGGCTGTGCACTCCAGACCCACATCGACCCCCAGATATCTCCCAGCCAGCTCAGGTCTCGTCCCGTAGGGTCCTGCCTTCATCCGACTCCACGAACAGGAACCACGGCATCCACCGGAGTCTGTGTTTCTCTTCTGTGCGCTGAAGGAGGGCTGTTAGGTCCTCCATTCGACTGATGTCCTCCACCCTCCTAATCCACGAGACGACGGTTGGCGGTGTAGTTGATTTCCATCTGGCAGGGGATACATGCTCTGGCAGCGTTCACCAAGTGAATTGTCAAAGATTTCCTGTATTTGCCTACCGAGCTTTTGGTGGAATGCAGCAGGAGGACCTCCGGGGAGAGCTCCATGGGCTCTTCTGTTATCTTCTGGATCCACTTTACAATCTCCTCCCAAAAGCCTCTTATTTTTGCGCATCCCCAAAAAATGTGCGAGAGGGAGCCCGGGGCATCCTTGCATTGCCAAGACTGAGACGGCACTGATGAGAAGAACCGGTGTAGCGTCTGTGACGATCTGTACCATCGACTAAGTATTTTGTAGCCTGCCTCCTGGTACTGGTTGCTTATTGAGGCCCGCTGTGCTAACTCCCACATTTTCTTTACTTGGGTTGGGGCAAATGTGACCCCGAGCTCCGTCTCCCATGCTGTGATGAAGCTTGGTATATGGTTTTCTCCTGGATCCACCAGCATTTTGTATATTGTGGATAGTGTACCCCTATTTGTTTCAGTTGTCGTGCATAAACGCTCGAATGGAGTCAACTCTCTAGCGAATTCCTCGGGTGGGGGTAGGCTCGACAAAAAGTGAGACACCTGTAATGCCCTCCAAAAAGACAGATGGGGGATCCCCCCAGTTCAGCAGTTCCTGCAGGGACTTCCAGCCAGAGCCGCCGAAGAACTCGCAGGCGACGCCTCGACCCGACACCTGACATCTCGCAAAAGCTGCTCGTGATTGGGCGAAGCGGGGAGGGCATCGGGGCTATGTTCTCGTTCATCATGTGTCTCGCCCATATCCTGAGCGTCGGGCCTATTGTAGGGTGAGATTTGAGCGTGCCTGGTAGCTCTCCTGGGGACCAAGGAAGGCCCGCAAGAGGAACCGGGGCCCATGATTGCTCCAGTTGAACCCAGCGTTTGCTGCTCTCATGAAGGTTCCAGTCCACAATCAAGCAATCAAGTCCTACCCCCCCCCCTCGTCTTTGGCATCGTCAGTGTTTGTTGGGGTATCCTGGGGCTCCTGCCCCCCCATATGAATTTTGTAAATTCAGAACGAATGTCCCTCAGGAAGGCGGAGGGTAGGTGGATGGGTAGTACCTGAATAGGATAGAGCAGCCGCGGCAGGACATTCATCTTCAGTACGTTGCACCTCCCAAACCAGGACAATGTCTTGTCCTTCCATGTTTGGAGGTCTCGCTTAATGGTGTTTAGAAGGGGCGGGAAGTTTTTGGCAAACAAATCCTTGAACTGGGGCGTTATCTGTACTCCCAGATATTTGATCGCTCCGGATGCCCATCAGAAAGGAAAGTTGGCCTGCATGTTGTCCATGTGTCGCTGCGAGAGAGAGACATTGAGTGCTTCGGACTTCTGCAGATTGATTTTAAAATTTGATAGATTCGTGTACTCTCTAATTTCTCTCAGGAGGTTAGGGATAGTCGTCACTGGTTGTGTAATGCAAAAAAGTAGGTCATCGGCGAAAGCCGCTACTTTGTGTTCCGTGCCCCCTCCCGTCAGCCCCTTGATATCTGGATTCCCCCTAACCTTCCTGAGGAAGGGCTCCAACGTCAGGATGAATATGATCGGGGATAGCGGGCACCCCTGCCTTGTGCCATTGCTTATCGGGAATGGATCAGATAGGACCCCATTGGCTTTGACGCATGCCGAAGGAGAGGAGCACAGAGACAGTATCCAAGATCTCATATTCTCCTGTAAGCCTATGTGTTCTAGAGTGGCCCGAATAAGGTCCCAATGGACCCTATCGAACGCTTTCTCAGCGTCTGTGGAGAGCATCATTGCGGGAATTCCTTTCTCATGTGTCAGGTGGATCAAGTCAAGGATTCTGGTTACGTTATCCCTTGCCTCTCTACCGGGGGTAAACCCCACCTGGTCCAGACCTATGAGGTTGCCCAAGTATGGCAGGAGTCTCGTCGCTAGGATTTTCGCGAAAATCTTGAGGTCCACATTTAGCAATGATATCGGTCTGTAGTTGGAACAGAGCAGTACCCTGCTTAGGTATTATCGCTATCTGTGCCCTCAGCATATCTACTGGCAAAGCATGCTCCGGAGATATGGAGTTAAAGGCCGCAACCGCTCTGGGGGTCAGGATATCTGTCATCCATTTGTAGTAGGATAATGTAAATCCGTCAGGGCCCGGGGACTTTCCCGTCTGGGATGACTTTATGGCCTGTAACCACTCCTGTGCCGTTATAGGCTCCTCCATGGTCTCCACCACCCCCTGGCTCAAAGTGGGTAAGCCCGATGTCGAAACTTATCTCAGGGCCTCCTGTAGTCTTTTCGACCGGCCACCTTCTCCCCCCTCCAGGTTGTAAAGCTTACAGTAGTAGTCTCTGAAGACGCCGGCAATGTCTGCCGGTCTAGAGAGCAATCGGCCTCCACTCCCCAGTATCTGAGGCACAAAGTTGCTAGCCCTCTGCTCTCTGATTGCCCTAGCTAGCATGCGGCTGCATTTGTTCCCGTATTTATAAAAGGAGCGTCTGGCCTTAACAAGCGAGACCTTCGCTTTAGTTAGCAAGAGGTCTCTTAATTTTTCACGGGCCGCTGCTAACTCCTGTCTAGTCCTCTCTGCTTTCTGTTTTTTATGCTCCGAGTCTAATTGAGCGATTTTCTGTACTAACTCCTCAGTCATCTTCTCTCTCTCCCTCTTTTTTCTGGAGGCCATTTTTATGATAATACCCCTGATGTAACATTTGTGCGCTGCCCATAAATTTAGGGGAGACGTCTCCGGATTGGCGTTGATTTCAAAATATGTCTGAAGTTCTTTCCTAACCTCCTCTTTCAGGGTCTGATCCTGAAGTAGTGACTCATTAAGCACCCAGGTACTCGGCCTGGTCAACCGCTCCGGAAGTTTCACGGACAGTGAGATCAGGGCATGATCTGATATCAAGATGGGGTCGATCGTCGCCCTCTGTATCTGCAGGTATCTGTGTTCTACGAAGAGGTAATCTATCCTTGAGTAGGAGTTGTGGGGCGCCGAGTAGAAGGTGTAGTCTCAACCTCATGGGTTCTGTAGACGCCACGGGTCCATAAGTTGAGAGAGTCGTAGGGAGTTCTTAAGGGCCGAGAACGATAGATGAGAGGCCTTTCTAGAGGCATCTAGCAATGGGTCCAGGGCCACATTGAGGTCCCCACCAAAAATCAAGACGCCCTCCGAAAATGTCTGAAGAGCATCCAGGGTACGCTCAATAAAGTGAACCTGGTCCGAATTGGGGGCATAGATATTAGCAAAGGTGAATACTTGGCTACCTACCTTTCCCTTGACAAAGATGAAACGACCTTCCTCGTCAAGCATGTGGTCTAACAAGGTCCATGGAAGATTGGCCGCGATCAGGATACTAACTCCCCTGGATTTTGAGTCAGGTGAGTAGGAGTGCCATCCCAAGGGGAAGCGCTTGTCTGAGAATTTTGGGGCTATCCCTTTCCGGAAGTGTGTTTCCTGCACAAATACTATTTGCGCTCTTTTTTTCCAAAATAAATTCAGACATACTCTCCGTTTCTCGGGGACATGAGGCCTTTAGCGTTTAGCGAGACGATCCTGAGGTCCATCGCGTCCCCCATGCACGACCCGGACCACACGCGACGAACCCGTGGACGGCGGTCCAAAAACACAATAGTTGATGGCAGGGAACCAGTTCACCCTCAAGGCCAGGGGAAATCCGGCCGCCCGGCCAAGAGGTGGGGGGGGGGGAATCAGGTATAGATCAGGTATAGATTAGTATAGATCCCACACACCCATCAGAGGGACCGTCCCCACCCATCCAAGGATTCCACCCAGAGTGGCCGCACACCCAGCCCCAGAGCTCGGCGCCTTCTGCACCCTCCAGGGCAGACACCCGGTCTTCCACCGCTGCAACGTTTTCAAGTCTTTCCTGAAGGCTTTTTCTATTCTGGAGATCATCGCTTCCATATCCGCCTTGGTGGGAATTGCCTCCAAATCTGCTTTAGTGGGGAGCTAGAGGAGGACCGAACGCAGATCGGGGTCCGACCCCTGCTGAGGGGCATGTACCATTACTTGGTGAACAGTTTCTCTGTTCTTCAAACCCGCGGGGTTAAATCTGGGTTCCGTGGAGATTGGCGAGCTGGGCATC
Source organism: Gastrophryne carolinensis (assembly GCA_027917425.1). Taxonomy (NCBI): domain Eukaryota; kingdom Metazoa; phylum Chordata; class Amphibia; order Anura; family Microhylidae; genus Gastrophryne; species Gastrophryne carolinensis. Next base: position 470,319,983 of record CM051235.1, read on the forward strand.
CCACGTGAGGACTGGGGGCTACCCCCCCTCGAGCTCCAAGAATCTCCGCCCCATCCCCTCTCTCCGGGTCGGAGCAGAATCGGGTAGTTAAATGATCTGTCTGGAGACGCCATCCGCTGTTCCCCGGCGACTGGAGGGGGCGAGACACCCGTATGCAATGGCCATGGGCTCGGGGTGCCTCCCCCGCCCGATTGCACGGACCATTCCCGCTGCCCCTGATCTTCAAGGGTCTCCGCTGGTGACCTGCCCCATTCCCCCTGGGCTGACGTAGGGGAGAGACTGCGCGGAGGGGGCTTATGTGTGTCTGCGGCTTGCCCTTTAAGTTGTGTCAGTTTGCCCTGTCCCCCGGGGCTCCGTGCTTCAGTTGTCTGGGGATAGAGAGGGGGCGCCGCACCCAGTCCGGACGTATAAAATGGGCATCCCTCAGCTCGGGGGAAGTCCAGGCTAGTTGTCCCAATGCTGAAGGGGTTGGGGACTGGCTCCCCGCCACAGCCCCCGACTGTGTTCCGGGCTTCCCGGATCCTCTGCTGTGCAGGCTCTCACGCCACTCCGGGAGCGCCCACCCGCCTCCCCCTGTACCTCTGAAAGCGGGTCATCCTGTGGTTCCTCCGCCGCCAGCTTCCTCCCGCTCCTCCACTCCGACTGAGCGGCCGCCATCTTGCTGCGAGCAGCGGGGTCTTCTCCCCCGCCCTCCGCCCGCTCGGCAGACGCCCGCTGGAGCCGGCCCCGCCGATGACACTGCGGGGGGAGATCAGCTCCCTCCTTCGCCCGCACCTGATCGTCCGCCAGCTGCTGCCTCTCCGCCGGCTTGTTGCCGCGAGCGGCGGGGTCCTCTCCTCCGCTCCCCGCCTGCTCAGGTGACGCATGCCGGTGTCGGCCCCGCTGGAGGCACTGCGGGGGAAGATCGGCTCCCTCCTCCACCCGCGCACGATCCTTCTCCGCCGGCCGCCTCTCTGCCGGCTTTGCAGCTGTCAGCTGATCCTCTTTCCCTCCGTCCTCCGGACGCTGCAGCGCCATCTTGGATCGGCGCATGCTCCCCGATCCTCCTGCTCTCAGAAAGCGGGTAATAGCCTGCTTGTCCTCCACGTGAGAGCTCTTCTTGTGTCCTCCACGTTTCCCCATATATGAGGGGGATTTGCTAGGGGATTTCGCCCAAAAAATTCACTTCAAGGCTGAGGATAGACAGGCGCCCTCACTATGAGCGTCCTCAAGCTACCATGCTGCGGCCACGCCCCCCCTTATAGATGCATTTTAATGCTGACCTTAATTAGTCCTTAGCATGTAAACATTTATTTTCCCACACATCCATATAATTGCTATATTTTTTTAGACTTATGTCCTTTGTGAATTATATTTGGATTGTTGAACTTGAATCTTAATTTGTTGTAGGAGTTATTGTTTTAGTCGGTTACCGTTGCTTTGTGTAATTATTTTGTATTTTGTTGCAGGAACCGCAAGATGTGCCACTCACACAACATACAAGCAGTGTTTGGTCCAGCTGTGCGATTCCTCAGTGTTCTTGCAGGGCATCCAGGGTCGTCCCATGATGCTTATATATTGCAGAGCTCCGGCTTATTTCGTCAGTTTGAGTCGAGAGAATTATCTAGTGGATGGCTCCTGGGTTAGTTTGCTCACATTCCATCAATCCATTTTCACTGTATGGCAATGAATATAGTTGATGACTCATGACTTAACCTATTGCTGTTTTTAGCCCTTGATGACATGTTAAACAATATTGTAGCTTAGAATGTGTATTTTATGTTAGTATTTTTAAATTCTTTCAGGGGATTCTGGATATCCACTCCTGCCCTTGCTCCTGATGCCCGTTCTTTGCCAGGGGTTCTCTAATCGGGCACTATGCAAAACTCGGGCCGTGGTGACGAGGGCCCTCTGGCTTTTGAAGTCCAGATTTAGGTGTTTTGACCATACGGGGGGGGGGGGGGGGGCACTGCAGTATGACCCCAACAAGGTTATACCAATATTTTAATTTAAGTTTTTTAACAGGGACCACACGTGCCAGAGTGGCACAACTGAGTGTCAGGGTCCTTCAGTTGGTGGGCGAGATGCAGGAGCTGCGCAACTCGTTGGGGACCACAGATGAAGAATAATCTTCTGTGGCCTGCCATTGCTATGTATTTAGTTTTTTATAGTTGTAAAAATTAGAAATTTTCAACATTTTTTAAAATTTTATATTTTATGATGGAATCCAAAAAAAAAATGTTACAGTGTCATTTCATTTACAAAATACATTAACACAAAACTAATGGTCCCAGAAATATTTAAAGATGAATATTCACATGACCGAGAAGTTATTTGGGTGAGCTTTAAGGGTCCAAAAGGGAAGATGGAGTATAGTGCTAAGTGGTTTGGGTGAGCTTTAAGGGTCCAAAAGGGAAGATGGAGGATAGTGCTAAGTGATTTAGCTAAACATTGTAGTAGAAGTGAGGGTGGCAAATATGTAGGCGAGCACTTTAATGAGTTAAGTTTGTAGTGCGCAGGCGCTAGATCGTGAGGATTTCCGTCCGGACGAATATTTATTGAAAAAGGGAAACAGAATCGAACGGGAAACGTAAAGGATTCGATGGAGGATACGATGGGAAATGGGTAAAAACGAAAGCCTACGTTGTAACATGTGAAAATGAAACTGAAAAGTCACGCTGGAAAATGACATCCTCGTATTCGTAATCTGCCGTACGAACGGACGGAATCTTTACAGAAGGTTTTCAATGCATGCACAGAATCGCTCGTACACTCATACGAGAACGGAAACATTTCACAAAAAAAACAGATCGGCACTAAAACTTAAGTTTTTCTCTCTGAATCGAGCCTTATGTGCTTGACACTGAAAAGGTTAATCATCAGCTCCTGTAAGTTGACAAAAGTGCCTAAGGTCAGTCCTTTAAGCCATCGCCAAAAAGCAGCTAACAGATTGGAAGCAAGGTCCATGTAGCGGTCAGCACCTCACTGCACAGTCCGGAAATGTATACATGGAATCTCAGGTGTGAGACAATACCATTTTTCAATGGCTTGTTTAAAGAGGACCAAAATCCATCTCGGACGGGCCTAGGAGCCCTATTCCATAATTCATTGCCTCTTTTAATGCATGATGATATCTTGAAGGTCTTGGAAGCAGCTACTATTTAGCCTGTGGTCTATCAGTACAATAAGTGACTCTCCCAGCTTTACTCCCCAAAGGACATATGTGACCTGCAGATTATTAGACCTCAAGTTCATTACTTTACATTTCTCCACATTGAACTTCATTTGCCAAGTGGAAGCCCAGACAATTAAAGAGGAACTCCCCCCCCATCCCCCCCCGCTAGCAGCAAAAAATCTCCGATCCCCCTGCTCCCACCCTGGGATCTTCAGCAGGTGCTAGAGTGTCCGGACCAGGCCCCCCCCCCCTTTTGGCAGCTCAGACGGCCGCCAGTGGGAGAGGCCTTTGTATGAGGAGTGGGATGATGTCGAGCTGTCAGGAGCAGTCAGTGATCAGTAACATCAGTAGTCTCCAATCCCCTGCCTCCTGCACCCGGGGTCGGATGTTATGAAAGAAAAAATATTTTTAATAAATGACATTTTCTGCTGTCAGATTTTTTTTTTTATTTTTACATTTAACCCTTTGTGTACTGGTAAGGAATCCATTAGACCCTTATACCAGTTCATAAGGCTTGAGGGGCTGGCAAGTCACCTGCGGCAGCAGGTGGGTGATTTGCCATTAACCCTTCAGTCCCATTATCTGCCTTCCCAAAGCCCGGGGGACAGAAGAGCCAGTGGCCAGCGAAGCTGTATGGGCTTATAGCCTTCAGCGCTGGGGGCTATGGGGGTTATGCTGGTAACCCACACCATTTTTTTAAAATCTTGAAGGGTTTTAACCCTTAAAGAAAAACTCCCTTTTTGTCAGGTTTATGGTGCATGCTGTTTACAAGTTTTCTATAATCCTGAGTTTTTATTCTGCGTGTGTGTGGTGTGTTTTTTGCAACCCTTTGTGGACTGGTAAGGGGTCCAGGTACCATGGAAGGGATTTCCCAGGAAAATTATAGATTGTTTTTTTCAGCAGTCAGGGCTTTAACAAAAGTGTATTCTCAATATTTTTGGGTGAAATATGTGCAGCTATTGAAAAATCTATTGTTTTACAGTTTGTAGTGTTTGTAATATAAAATGTAAATTTGTCAATAAAATCTTATTGCTGAAACAGCAATAAGATAAACTACAACTGCTATAAGAAAAAAAAACATGTACATTTGAAATACCGCCCACAAACGATATATTATCTGGAAGTACACACCTCAAGCTTTTTAGGTGTACCAGGCTTGTTGACGTGGTCACAGTTTTATGGAAGTAATCCCTCAATGAATTCTTTGGTTGCACAGGGTTTCCCTAAAAAGCCACATTTTCCTTAAAAAATAATATGTAAAGAAGGAAAAACAAGTTCAATCTGAAAAAGCAAGGTCAATACTCAACATACATAAGCACTGTCAAGGGAAGAGTTGCCAAACACCCCAAAGTAAAGCATGCACGTAAGGGTAATTTTCAGCTCTACAGAGTGTGCACCTTTCCAATCAAAACAACCCTTTACATTTGGAATACTCCCCAAAACCATATATTCACTGAAAGTACACACATTAAGCATTCTAGATGTACCCATCTTGTTGTAGTGGGCTCATCTTTCTGGAAGTGATCCTCAAAGAATTCTGAGGTTGCACATGGTTTCCCTAAAACTATTTTATAAAGAAGCAGACTAAAAAACACATTTTCCTAACACATTTCCTAGAAAGCACAAGGCCCCCCAAACAGAACAATACCCAACATACATAGGTACTTTTAACCCTTTCAACTGCCAGTCTACTTGAAATTTTGTCACCCTCTATTAACAGGTCATTTTTCACCATTTTGCACCATGTTTAACTGTGATTTTTGCAGGAATTTCCAGGAAAATTATATATTTTTTTTGGCCTTTAACATGAAATGTCTTGTTTGCAATTTTTGTACGTTTTTAAATTTTTAAGTAAAAAAACAAGAAAATTAAAATATTTTCTAGAAAATTAAATTTTGAAAGGAAAGGGACATTTTTTTTGGAAAGGGTTGTTTTGGTTGGAAGAAGCACATGGTGCCCACTTTGTCTGCAGAGTTGAATTTTTTAAGTCAAATTACCCTTACACACATGTTTTACTTTGGAATTCATTAACCTCCCTGGCGTTATGATTATATGTGCAATTTTGTACAAAAAGCGTTACCATTACGTTTAAATCTGCCGCCCAGTTCCGCCCCCATGAGCCTCTGCGGCTCACAGAGACGGAACCAGGAAGTCAGAGGGACGCATCTGCCGGGGCTCTCACATGCGATCACAGCGGGGACATCGCTGGATCGCAGGGTAAAGGTAAGGAGACTGCTCCTCTGCCTAATCTACCCCGAGCGTGACTCGGGGTTACTGCTACTTGCAGCGAAAATTAACCCCGAGTCACGCTCGGGAACACCGCCAGGGAGGTTAAGGGATCACATATAGAAAACTACACCTACGTCAACAAGCCTGGTACACCTAGAAAGCTTGAGGTGTGTACTTCCAGAGAATATATAGTTTGTTGAGGAGGATATCAAATGTAAAGGGTTGTTTTCTTGAGAAACTGCAAGGTGCGAACAGCCGTTGTATTTTTTATGAAAATCGCCTTAAGTGCTGTTTCAGTTTGGGGGTCTACTGGGCAGGAAAGAGTGTCTACCAAAACATATGTGATACCGTTGTAACCAGGAGGAATGGGGCTTTTACATGCAATACGATTTTATTGAAAAACTTACATTTTTATTAGAAAATAAACTACAAAATATAAAAAATATAAGTTTCCACATATTTCACCCAAAAATATAGAAACCACTGAAAAATTAAACAAGACATTTCATGTTAAAGCCTCAAACTCTGTTAAAAAATAAATATATAATTTCCCTGCTAAATCCCTGGACATTCTTTCAAAAAATCACAGTTGGGCTTGAAGCAAAATTGTAAAAATTGGTCTGGCAATAGAGGGTGACAAAATCTCTGGGTTTGCTGGCAGTTATAAAGGGCAAATATGCAGCAGCAGTGCAGCCCGAGTCAGTCTGCCCCACTGAGCATTGCTGGCCTGTAACGAATGAACCAGGTCGCACAGATAAACACCTCTACAGAAGCCGTAGAGCAGCAGGCCGGCTGCTTGTGGTCATGTGAAACTCACAACTCCAAAGAGTCAGACTGCAGCTTATGCCCATCTTCATTGGATTGCACTGTGCTACATATCTTGGTGTCAGATGCAATTATTTTCATCTTCTATATCATTTTTAAACAAGTTGAATATTAGTGGGCTCAGCACTAAACCCTGGGGTACACTGCTTACAACTGGAGAATATTTGGAGTAGGTTTCATAAGCCACAACTCTCTGCACAAGGTCCTTTAGCCTATTTTCAATCTGGTTACATACTGTATTTTCCGTAAAAGCGAAGTGCCTCTATGCTGTTGATAGAACGTTGATAGAGCTGCACCCAGGGATTCATTGGGGTTGCTGAGGGCACATGTTGGGCACTACTGGTGTATATTATTCTTTGAAAAAACATCAGTATGGTGTGTTTATCCATTAGGTTTCTCTATAATCACAGCTCTTATGTCTTTTAGAATTTGCAGATTTCCACAGCATGCAGACAGTGTTAAAGGCTTGTATGAGAGAATGTAACCATAACTGCAAAAATAAAGAAGCTTGTGGACATGACTGCTGTAAGTTAGAGACTAATATATCAAATGCACTGTATTCTAAAAAATATTATGTTTTTTTATACATTGAGTAAAAGTGTATTTAAAAAAAAATAAAATACTGTATTATTCTTAGTATACAGTACGTCCTGCTCCAGAGAGAATACTTACACTCGGGTACTACTCCGCCAGATGGCGCTGGACTGCAGAAACATCGAAAATAGGCTCCTCCCGGCCCCTCAAATACCCAGGGACCTCCCACAATCCTCAGATTTTCTCTGCAGTCTGGACTGCGAAGGACAAGAAGATGGCTCTCTCTTCTCGCAGGTGAGCGGGGCTATTAGCCTGCGGCCCTGTAGAACTATTCCCTCCCGTTCCATTAGTAATGTGCCTCCCAGCCTTGGCTTCGCTGGTCAGGTGATGGTAGGCAGCAGCGCTGCTCCACCGCAATCCCCCACCAAAGGGTAGGCGGTACAGGCTTATGGTGAGCCTCTATGGGATGCCCCTCCCGCACTATTGCCCCTTGCCCCGTCTATCGGTGGGTCCTATGTTAAGTGGCCGCTGTCCTCCCTCATTCTCCCTGTAGCTTTCGGGGGGAAAAGAGGGGGGGTGTGTGTATATACGTGTATTGGCTCATGATTTATTACATTATGCTTTGTGTCAGCCGCCGTGCTGACTTGTATTACTTGTATGATATTACTTGTATGATATTTGAAATTGCCGCCGCGGGCGTTTTTTTCCAGTGTTCCGCGCTTGGCGGCGGCGTTACCTCAGGCGCCGGTGCGCCGTAATTGGTTGCTTGTCACGTGTTGACTTTGCGCTATTCGGGGGGCGAGGCCTGGCTCGTTCCACGTCATTGCTTGTGTGGGCCCGCCCCTCGAGGTATACCGACGCCATTTTGTCTGCTTGTTTCTGTTTTGTGCTTCTGCGTGACGGGCTTCTACCTACCGCGGCCTTATTGCCGTTCTATTATTATTGTTTGCTCACGGCTACCTTTGATTATGTCTTTCAGAACACATTGGCTTCTCCCGGCCCTCTTTTAGTTGATTAACTTGTGAGGCCTAGTGTAATTACTCCCACTTCCCTAGTGGGTTATTGGGGCATCCCGGGTTGCTATATAGCGTTAATCCCTATCGGCCTAGTGTGCCACTATAATCACCATATGGAGGCATATCAGGATAATGTGACCGAGGTTCCTTCGGGACAAGCCCGGCTGTGTGTAGCTTGTGGGGTGTCCCCTATGAGCGCTGACAATGCACGGGTCTGTGTACCTTGTGCCGAGCAGGTGCTTGCGCTGCAATCTGGCCTTCCAGTGGCTGGGCCTGTGCCTCGTTTCACTTCACCTACTCCCCCAAGCTTAAATCTCACTCTCAATGAGTTGCATACAAGTGGGGATTCTCAGCCTGATGTGTCTTCTAGACTGGCTAGTGTTGAGAAGTTTTGCTAATACCTTGGCGCGTAAGGCCCCTGCAAAAAGGCGGCACTTAACGCCTAATGTCACTCTTTTCCCTATGGAAACTGATGAGTTTTTGCATCTATGTGGCTATACCCCTTCGGACGAAGGGGAGCTATTCTCCGACTCAGGATCATCTGATGAAATCTGGGCCAGCAGTCTATCAATATCATCCGGGGCCCAGGGGTCAGAGTCAGAATCGTCATGACCCCTGGGCCCCGGATGATATTGATAGACTGCTGGCCCAGATTTTTGAGGTTCTGTCCATTTCTCCCCCTGTTGCAGCTCCCAGACAAAGGGGGGAACTTTTTCATACTGCTAAGTCACGCTTGGAATTTCTTGAGCAAGCACATTTTAATAACCTTTTGCTCAAGGAATGGGAGCGTCCCAGTAGACTTTCCGGTGTACCTAAGAGTTGGGATAGGAAGTATCCCTTTCCTGCTGAGGTGGTAAAGTGTTGGCCATCCCCTCCCGAAGTGGATGCCCCAGTCCTAGGGTTATTTAACACCTCTGTCATGCACTCCCTTGACTCTACTACCCTGCGGGATGCTGAGGACCGGCACATTGACCAGCTGGCGTCCCATGCCTTTGCATGTGTGGGGACTGCGCTGCGCCCGGTCTGTGCCTCGGCCATTACGGCTGTGGCTATTAGGACCCTGCTCAGAAATATCCTTGATAGTGCCCCCTGAGGGTTTGCCTTGTGAGGTGTTTAATGCACTCTCTAGTTGTGATGTTTTTGTGAATTTTGTCCTCTCTGCCCTGGATGACACCATTAGAATGTGTGCCAGAACATCTGCCCTTGTGGTGGCTATACGCCGCTCGGTTTGGCTGCGCCAGTGGGCTGCTGACAACGCTGCCAAGAAGGCCCTCACTGGGTTTCCCTTCAAAGGACTACGCCTGTTTGGGGACCGCCTGGACCTTTTTGCTAAGGGAGGCAGGTTACCCGAGCGAAGGCGGCAGTCTCTGCACTTTCGGGGTCAGGGTTCTTTTTCCTCCCCCTACCGTGGTGCTAGACACGGGAGGGGGTTTCCTTTACTGGGGCCCGAGGTGACTTCTGGGGTAGGGGCAGAGGATGTGGGCGTCCTGGCTCCTCCTGGGGCCCAAAGCTTAAGTCCTTTCCCAACAAGCCCCCTCAGGCATGATGGGGCGCCCTCACCCATCCGGGTGGGGGGGCGGCTTCAGCACTTTGCTCACGTCTGGAGGCTTCATGTCTCAGACCGGTGGATTCAGGAGGTAGTGTCCTCCGGTTACAAGATAGAGTTTGCTGCCTGGCCGCCCCCAAGATTCATCAAATCCCGGATTCCTCAGGACCCTGTGTCAGCTCAGGATCTAGTGCAGGCAGTGCAAAGCCTCCTGGAGCTGGGGGTCATCTGCAAGGTCCCCTTAAGAGAAAAAGGCAAGGGCTTCTATTCCAACCTCTTCACAGTGCCCAAAAAAGATGGGTCAGTCAGGCCCATCCTGGACTTGAAGATCCTCAACAAATTTGTCAGGAGCAGGCGCTTTCGCATGGAAACTCTGCGCTGTGCCATCAGTTCCCTGCGCCCAGGGGATTTCATGACATCTGTGGACATCAAAGATGCTTACCTTCATATTCCTGTATTTCCAGGCCATCAAAGGTTCCTCAGGTTCGCTCTGGAGGATCAACACTACCAATTTGCGGCATTGCCCTTTGGTCTCACTTCAGCTCCCAGGGTGTTTACCAAGGTGCTGGCCGGAGTGATGTCTCTGCTAAGGTTTCAGAGCATCCGCGTGCTGCCTTATCTGGACGACATTCTCATCACCTCTCAGTCTCTACATCAGGCAGAATTGGATACTCAGCTGGTGGTGTCCACCCTGGAGTCATTTGGATGGGTGATCAACCACCCCAAGTCCTCTCTGTCCCCCTCCTTGGTGACTCCATTCCTGGGAATGAATCTGGATACTGTTCAGGCAAGGATTTTTCTTCCTCAACAGAAGGTGGACAGTCTGATTGCACAGGTCCAGTTCCTGCTATCTTGTCATCATCCCTCCATCAGGCAGGGAATGCAGCTGGTGGGCTTTATGGTGGCATGCTTCGAGGCGGTCCTATATGCTCAGTTCCACTTGAGGCCTCTGCAACTCCACCTCTTGTCAGTATGGGACAAGGACCCAGCGTCCTTGGACCGGATCTGTGCGCTTTCCCCCCTGATCAGGCGGTCCCTCTGGTGGTGGCTGGACTCCAGGAACCTGCTGGGGGCAGATCCTTTCTGGTCCCCTCCTGGGAGACGGTCACCACGGATGCCAGTCTGTCAGGTTGGGGGGGTTTCTGGAAGTCCCTGCTTTTCCAGGGGAGGTGGGGCCCTCAGGAGGCCCACACACCTATCAACGTCTTGGAGCTGCAGGCGATCAGGTTAGTTCTGGCTCAGTTGACTCCTCACCTTCGGGGCCTGCCTGTTCAGGTGCGCTCGGACAACCAGAGGGCAGTTGCCTACATCAATCATCAGGGAGGGACCCGGAGCAAGAGGGCCCTCCAGGAAGTGTCTCTGATCCTGACCTGGGCGGAGGCCAATGTTCCCTGCATATCAGCCGTGTATATTCTGGCAGATTCTCTGAGCAGGGGGACCTCTTGCCAGGGAGAATGGTCTGCAGCAGGGTTTTCCAATCTCTGTGTCACCGTTGGGGGTCAACCAGACTGTGGATCTGTTTGCATCCCGTCACAATCACAAGCTCCCGGCCTTTGTCTCCCTGTCCCAGGATCCTCTGGCCTTGACCATGGATGCCCTAGCAATGCCATGGCAGGACTTTCAGTTCCTGTATGTCTTCCCTTCATTCCCCCTGCTGGGCAGGGTTCTGTGCAAGATTGCTCTGTAAGGGGTGCCAGCAATTCTGGTGGCCCCCATGTGGCCAAGAAGAGTGTGGTTCACAGACGTGGTGCAGCTGGCAGTAGATCAGTATGTTCTGCCCAGGGTGCCAGATCTGCTCACTTAGGGCCCCTTACGCCATCCCAATTTACAAACTCTGGCTTTGACGGCCTGGCTGCTGAAACCTCCATCTTGATGGAGAAGGGGCTGTCTACCTCGGTTGTTGATACCATGATAAAGGCTAGGAAGAAGTATTATTCTTCCATTTATTACAGGGTTTGGCGTGCCTACATTGACTTGTGTGAGTCTAAGTCTCTTCCCTGTCGTGTGTTCTCTATTCCCAGGATTCTGGAGTTCCTGCAGCATGGGTTGGAGATGGGGCTCCAACTCAGTACTCTGAAGGGTCAGGTTTCTGCCCTGGCTGTTTTCTTCCAGAAGTCCTTTGCTCAGCATCCTCTGATCAGGACTTTTTTCCAGGGGGTTACTCATGTGCGTCCTCCCCGTAAGCCTATGGTGCCTGTTTGGGATCCTGGCCATTCTTATTCTCAAAGTTGTCTTTTTGGTTGCTATCACCTCTGTTAGGCATGTGTCTGAGTTGACGGCGCTTTCCATTCAGCCCCCCTACTAGGAGAGACACCAGGACAAGGTGGTGTTCCACTGCAAGCCAGATTTCCGGCCTAAGGTAGTATCTACCTTCCATTTGAATCAGGACATTGTTCTTCCTTCATTGTGCCCTAATTCTAGTAATGCTAAGGAGAGGGTTTTGCATTCTTTGGGTGTGGTTAGGTGTCTGAAGTACTATCTGGTGGCTACGGCGCCTTTCAGAAAAACTGATGCTCTTTTTGTGGTCCCTTCTGGCCCTAGGGTTTGGCTCCTGCCAAGTCTACTATTAATTGATCCATCAGGCTGTGATTCAGGCCTACTCTGCTAAGGGGAAGAATCCTCCCTTCCGCCTTACTGCTCATTCTACTCGTGCTATTGGTGCCTCTTGGGCTTTTCAGCACCAGGCTTCTGTTGAACAAGTTTGCAAGGCCGCTACTTGGTCTTCTGTTCATACCTTTTCAAAGTTTTACAAGGTTGATGTTAGGGCCTCAGCTGATGCTGTTTTTGGCCGAAAGGTTCTGCAGGCGGCAGTGGTTTAAACTGCCTGCTGCTGATTTTCTTGGGGATCCCACCCTACTTTATGGACACTGATATTGGATGTCCCAACTGTAAGTATTAGATTTGGAGCAGGACGTACTGTATACTAAGAATAATACAATTCTGTGATTACTCACCTGTAGAATTGGTATTATGAGTATACAGTATGTCCTGCTCCACCCCACCCTTGGTTTTTGCATTATCTTGGATCCCCTGTATGGTGATTGTTATCATTGTTAAAGTTGCTAGTTTGGGTTGCTTAATTCTCCCGGCTTCTCGTTCACTGCTTTTCAATGCTGGGGATTGTGGGAGGTCCCTGGGTATTTGAGGGGCCGGGAGTGTAAGTATTATCTCTGGAGCAGGACGTACTGTATACTCATAATACCAATTATACAGGTGAGTAATCACAGAATTGTATTTTTCGCTCCATATGACACACTTCCACTTGGTGCCCATGCATTTTATGAAGCACATTTAAAAAAAAACCTTACATTTCAGCACTCCTGCTGCTTCTGCAGCAGCCCTGGCTTTCTTCATTTGCTTTGGCAAGTTGGCATGGCCGGCGTCCATTTACAGGAATGGTTTAAAAATAGGCCACGCCCCCCTGTTGAAGCAATTAAATCAACTGCCCGGAGCCTGTAGGTATTCCGTTGTGTGTGTGTGTGTCTTTGTCTCAGTGTCTGTGCATTTGTGTGTTGTGCATGTGTAGTGCTGGGCATTGTAGCACTGGCTGGCAGCAAGTGTGAGTTTATCTGCTTCCTGCCCGCTGGTCCTCTATTTCACTCTCTCCTTACACATGCGATTGGGAGGGGATGCCATACATAGGCTGTAATGAGTGATGCAGCTCACAGGTTGAAATGAGAGATGCTGTTATGAGGGATGCTGCTCACTGGCTGTTATGGTGAATGGTGCACTCTGCCTGTAATGGGGAATGCAGATCACTGCTTGTAATGGGGTAATTGGGAAGGGGGTATTTTAGCAAACCATTTGGTTATGATTTTTTTCTCCTCTTAACCCTGTGTGCATCTTATGGAGCTAAGGCGCTACTTTAGAGCAAGTAATTGCTACTCTTCAATCAATGGCCTGGCATATCAGGATGAATATCAGTAACAGGTCATCATATAATATAACACTATACAAGTGAAAAAGTTTTAAAGAGACCCTGGAACCTGCACAGTGTTTTGTTCTTCCTCCCATTAGCTATACCCAACTGTTCCAGGTCAAATGTCTGGGGAGGGTGGACACCCCTTATCATCAATTATGTAGAGCCAGCTAAAATTTACACTTACATGTTTTTCCTTTTAACAACAGCCCACCCTTTTTGGGACTGTGCCCCAAAATTAGGTGACAGAGAAAAGATTTATTCCAAGTATACAGCACGTCCTGTTCCAGAAGATTCCTTACACATGGGTAATACATCCACAAGATGGTGCTGGACTGCAGAAAACAACTTGTGGCTCCTCCCGGCCCTATATAAGCCAGGGACCTCCCACAAATTCCCCAGTTCATTTCTGCAGTCTGCGCTGAGAAGATGGAAGATAGCTCTCTTGTGGCGCAGGTGAGCGGGGCTTATGGCCTGCGGCCCTGCAGGACTATTCCCACCCGTTCCATACCATATACTGCCTCGGGTGAAGGTAGGTTAGCAAGCAACAGTAAAAAAGGTGCTGAGGAGTTAGGCTCCTACCGCAGTCCCTGGGAATCCTGTATGTTTATCCGGGGGGGCCCTCTCTCGCTCTCCCTCCTGGAGCTCTCCGGGGGGGGGGGGGGGTTCCCTGATATATGTATGTGTTATACTTTTTCTATGTATTTTATACTGTAAAACGCTGCCGCCGTGCGCTTGTACAGCGCTCCGCAGACGACGGCGTAATTCTCCTCAGAGCTGCTGGGCCGCGATTGGCCAGCAGGATCACGTGGGTGCATTTTCGCTCTCTTTGGGGGGGGGGTCTATAGGGATGATGTTTTTTACATCTCATAGGAGGCCCGCCCCTCGAGGTCTGCGGACGCCATTTTGACTTCCCTTGCTGTGTGTGCTGCTGGCTCCCGTGGTCCGTGAGTAACCCCGGTGGGGTGAAATTTTTCTATTTCTTCTGCATTATCTCATGGGAATGTCTATTATGTCTTTCAGGCGGGTTAAAACTTCAGCACTGTGGTTTCTCCCGGCCTTCTCCCCTCATTACTCCCACTTCCCTAGCGGGTCATTGGGGCATCCTGGGTAGCTATTATTAGCGTTAACATTTACTGGCCTGTTGTGCCATGATAATCACCATATGGAGGCTTCTGGGGATAATGTGCTTGGGGTTCCTTCGGGATAAGCCCGGCTATGTGTTGCATGTGGGGTATCCCCTATAATATAAGTGATGATGTCAGGGTGTGTGTACCCTGCGCCCAGCAGGTGCTTGCGCTGCAGTCGGGGTCGCCTGCTGCTGGGCCTAGTGCTGCGCCCCATCTGGCTTCGCCTAACCCCCCACACTTACATCTGACCCCCGGTGGGGGGGCACGCCAGTGGGGAGTCTAAACCTGATTTGGCTGCACGGGTGGCCAGCATTGAAAGACATATTGCTGGTTCTGCCCCGCGTAAGGCTTCTGCCAAGAAGCTGCATTTTTCACCCGCGGGTTCCCTCTTCCCTGTTGAGGCTAAGGTATTTTATGACATTACTGGTTATTCCCCCCTGGAGGAGGGGGAGTTATTCTCTGATTCAGAGTCATCTGAGGAACAGCCTAGGGTTTATGGTGGTTCCGGGTCTCCCCTTTGAGAAGATCCATGGTCCTCAGATGACACTGATAGGCTTTTGGCTCATATTTTTGAAGTGCTCTGTATCTCCCCTCCTGCGGTGGCTCCGCAGCAGCAGGGTGAGCTTTTTCATACGGTTAAACCATGTTTGGAGTTTCCTGAGCAGACTCACTTTAATAATCTGGTGCTCAAAGAATGGGAACGGCCTAGCAAGCTCCCTGGGGTGCCCAAAGGCTGGGATAAGAGGTATCCCTTTCCTGCTGAGTTGATTAAGCGTTGGTCATGTCCCCCCGAGGTGGACGAGCCCGTTCTGGGGCTGTCCAATACATCTGTCATGCATTCCCCTTACACTACTACCCTGAGGGATGGTGAGGACCAGCGCATGGACCAGCTGGCTTGTCATGCCTTTGCCTGTGTGGGGACCGCGCTACGCCCGGTTTGTGCCTCTGCCATTACAGCTATTGCTATTAAAGGGTTGCTTAAGAGCCTCTTAGATGGGGCCTCTGATGATGCGGGAGGAGAAGAGTATAGATCTCTTCTGCTTTGCTATGAATTTTTGCATATGTTCTGTCTGCCATGGATGATGCCATTAGAATGTGTGGGAGGACATCTGCCCTGTTGGTGGCTATACGCCGCTCTGTTTGGCTGCGTCAGTGGGTAGCTGATAATGCTGCTAAGAAGGCTCTCATTGGCTTTCCCTTTAAGGGGCTGCGCCTCTTTGGTGAACGCTTGGACTTGTTTGCCAGGGGTGGCAGGTTGCCTCAACGTAGGAGGCCATCCCGGTCCTTTAGGGGGACAGGTTCCTTTCTCCCTTCCTTTTGGGGTTCCAGAATTGGTCGTGGAGTATCCCTTCCTGGGGCTCGCAGAGCCTATTGGCGAAGGGGCAGAGGACGTCGCCGCCCTGGCCCCTCCTGGGGTCCCAAGCCCCCTCGGGCATAAAGGGGCGCCCTCACCCATCCCGTTGGGGGGACGGCTTCGGCTCTTTGCTCACGTCTGGAGGTTTTATGTCTCAGACTGGTGGATTCAGGAGGTAGTGTCCTCCGGTTACAAGATAGAGTTTGCAGCCTGGCCACCCCCAAGATTCGTCAAATCCCGGATGGCTCAAAACCCCTTGTCAGCACAGGGTTTGTGCCGTGCTGTCCAAAACCTTCTGGAGTTGGGGGTCATCTGCCCAATGCCCTTCAGGGATAGGGGCAGAGGCTTCTATTCCAATCTTGTCACTGTTCCCAAAAAGGACAGGTCCCTCAGGCCCATCCTGGATTTAAAACGTCTCAACAAGTTTGTCAGAATTAAGCATTTTTGCATGGAGACCCTGCGTTCTGCAGTCAATTCACTGCGGCCGGGCGACTTCATGACCTCTGTAGACATCAAGGACTCTTACCTTCATGTACCAATCTTTCCAGGTCATCAGGAATTCCTCAGGTTCGCTCTAGAGGATCAGCACTACCAATTTGTGGCCTTGCCTTTCAGTATCACCTCGGCTCCCAGGGTTTTCACCAAGGTGCTGGCGGGCGTAATAGCTCTGCTGAGATCTCAGGGCATTCGCATCCTTCCTTACTTGGACGACATTCTCATCACGTATCTCTTTCGTGGTGGCCCATACCCCTGTCAACATTCTGGAACTGAGGGCGATAAGACTAGTTCTCGCCCAGTTGACTCCACACCTTCGGGGTCGGGTGGTTCAGATCTGCTCAGACAGCGGAGGAGAATGTCCCCTGCATATCAGCAGTTTACATCCCGGGAGTGGAGAACCTGGAGGCAGACTCCTTGAGCATGGGGATGTCTCGGCTGGGGGAGTGGTCCCTCAGCAACAAGGTGTTTTGGTCCCTGTGCCATCGCTGGGTCAGCCGGATTTGGACCTGTTTGTGTCCTGTCACAATCACAAGCTTCCAGTCTTTGTCTCTGTGTCCCAGGACCCTCTGGCCTTGGCCATGGATGCGCTAGCAATGTCTTGGAAGAGCTTTCAGCTCCTTTATGTGTTTCCTCCGTTCCCTCTGCTGGGCAGGGTGCTGCGGAAGATCTCCCAGGAAGGGTTGCCTACATTCCTAGTTGAAACCCTGAATTTCCCTGGACACGGGTCCAAATGTTCTTTCTTTCGTGGAGCCACTCCTCCAATCCCGGTAAATCGGAGGGGGACCCCGAGAGAGAAGCAATTGATTAATTCTCTCAGTTTGACCATTCAATTGTGGATGGTATGCCTACGACAAAGACACCCCAATCCCCAACCGCGAGCAAAAATCCCTCTAAAAGCACGAAGTGAACTGTACACCTCGATCTGAGACAATACTAAACAGTATGCCATGGAGGCGAAAAATATGAGTAATAAACAGACGCGAGAGCTCAGGAGCCGACGGGAGTTTGGGCAATGGAATAAAATGCGCCATTTTTCTAAAACGGTCGACGACCACCCAGACTACAGTGTACCCACGTGATGGCGGCAAATCAACAATAAAGTCCATGGAGATATGAGTCCAGGGTTCTTCAGGAATCTCCAGTGGAACTAAATAGCCACTGGAAGCCTTGTGAGACCCCTTACTTTGCACATACAGCACATGCCCCGACGAAGGAGGTAATGTCGCGCCGCATAGTGGGCCACCATATATGGCGTCTGGCTAAGGCTAACGTTTTTCGATTTCCCAGGTGCCCAGCGGTTTTAGCATCGTGGAATTCGCGAATAACATCAGTTCGCAAGTGCGGCGGTACAAATTGACATCCTAATGGAACATCTACAGGAGATTCATTCTGGAATGGCACCAAAGCGTTAGATAAATCAGGGAGTAATGCTCCAATCACACAACTAGAGGGCAAAATGGGTTCATTCACATCACTCCTATCCTTGCATTCTCCGAACATGCGAAACAGGGCGTCTGCTTTAGTATTTTTAACTTCTGGCTTAAACGTGATGATGAAGTTAAAACTCGAGAAAAATAATGCCCAGCGCGCTTGGCGAGAGTTTAATCTTTTAGCAGAACTAATGTATTCAAGGTTTTTGTGATCAGTATAGACCGTGACCAGGTGCAGTGAACCCTCCAGCCAGTGACGCCATTCATCAAAGGCCAACTTGACCGCCAAGAATTCCCTATTCCCCACATCATAATTTTGCTCGGTGGAGCTAAATTTCCGCAAGAAATAGGCGCAAGGGTGTAGGCGCTCAGGAAGTCCGGAGTATTGCGATAAAATTGCCCCCACGCCTACCTCGGAGGCATCTACTTCGACGACAAAGGGTTTATAAACATTGGGATGGACTAAGACAGCCGCTGAGGTGAAAGCCTGTTTAAATGCCTGAAAGGCCTCTATGGCAGAAGGTGACCACTTTTCTATGAAGGCGCCCTTACGGGTGAAGTTAGTAAGGGGTGCGACTATATGGGAAAAACCTTTGATAAAGCGTCTAGAAGTGGACAAAACCTAAAAAACGGTTTTGGGTTGTTCCCAATCCAAAACGGCCGAAATTTTTAAAGAATCCATCTGCAGACCTTGATTAGAAATTAAATATCCCAAGAAGGGAACGGTTGTGACCTCGAACATACACTTAGAAATCTTGGCATACAGATTATTCTCTTTCAAATTTTGTAGGACTAGTTTTACGTGATGTCTGTGCTCAGACAATGAACTAGAGAAGTCCCCAAATAATCCCGGAAAACATAATTTACGAAGTCCTGGAAGGCGGCTGGAGCGTTACATAGGCCAAAGGGCATGACCAAGTATTCATAGTGGCCGTCTTTCATGTTAAATGCCGTCTTCCATTCATCTCCCTGACAAATTCGAATCAGGTTGTAGGCCCCTTTCAAATCAAGTTTAGAGAAGATTTGGGCACCAACGACCTGATTAAATAAGTCCTCACTCAAAGGTAAGGGATACCGGCTCTTTATGGTAATTTTGTTCAGTCCCCTGTAATCTATACAAGCCCTCAACCCGCCATCTTTTTTCTCGACAAAAAAGAATCCAGCCCCCGCAGGCGAAGTAGAGGGGCAGATAAACCCTTTACTCAAGTTCTCAGAGATATACTCCCTCATTGCTTGCTCCTCAGGTCGGGTAAGATTGTAGATCTTACCTCTAGGTGGCATAGTTTCAGGGAGCAAGTCGATGGGGCAATCGTAAGGTCGGTGTGACGGGAGAGTATCGGCCGAGCGTTCAGAAAACAAAACGTCGGCCCAATTAGCATAAGTTGAGGTAACCCTTGGGGTAACACTTGAGTAGTTCTGAGTGTAGTGGAGAAACAGTGATTCCTACAGAAGGAACGCCATTTAACTAATTCTCCTGTCTTCCAATCAAAGGAGGGATTGTGGAGTTCCAACCAAGGATATCCCAAAACTACCGGAGTATCTGGGCAATCAAAAAAAAAATTCAATGGACTCTGAATGGGAAGACCCAGCAACTAATTTGAGAGGTGGAGTCTTAACATCGACCGGACCCCTGGGATGGGCTTCCCATTAATGGCCAGGACATGGAGGGATTTATCGAGGGGCACAGGCGGGATCCCCAGGGTGGAGATTACGGTTCTGTCCAGGAAGTTGCCTGCAGCTCCACTATCGATGAAGGCTGGGACTGATATTCTGGAAGAACCCCATGAAATGCTTACAGGGATTACCAGTTTATTCAATTGAGAGTGACAGACTGGCCCACCTAGATCAGTACTCTCCACCTGATCTAGGCGTGGAAGTTTCCCGCCGGGTTACCCTTATTAGGCCAGGACCTGGCAACATGTCCTGGGTTCCCACAATATAGGCACAACCCCAAAGAGCGTCTACGCTGCTTCTCATCTTGGGAAAGGTGAATTCTCCCAACTTGCATGGTTTCCTCCTGGGGGGAAGAAGGTCCGTGGGTTAGGGAAGGGTCTGATGGACGTGGGAACCCTAGCTCTCTCTCTAGCCCTCTCTCTAAGGCGGCGGTCTATCTTAATAGTGACCTGCATTAACTGGTCTAGATCTGGAGGCAGAGGAAAATTCACTAATGCATCTTTGATGCTCTCAGACAGACCCATTCTATATTGGCTACATAAGGCAGGATCATTCCATCTGGATTCTACAGCCCAACGGCGGAACTCAAATCTATATTCCTCAGCCGTATTTCGCCCTTGCTTCAGGCCTCGGAGTCTGTTTTCAGCTGTTGATTGTTTGTCAGGGTCAGCATATAACACGCTCATAGTCGAGAAGAAGGTCGTAACTGACTGAAGGGCGGCATCATTGGGGAACAAGTAGAATGCCCAAGACTGAGGATCTCCTTGTAGCAGGGAGATTACTAAACCAACTCGCTGAGCTTCAGTACCCGAAGATACGGGTCTCAATTTAAAGTAGAGTTCGCATGAATTCTTAAAATTGGAGAACTTGGCACGATCTCCACAGAATTTCTCCGGAAGAGGGACCTTCGGTTCTGGAACATGAGGAGGTACTGTAGGTGCAGACATCTGCCTGGTCTCTTGAGTGGCCACTCTCTGGGCAAGTTGATTGATAGCAGTGGCCATGGCCTGCACTTGCTGTCCCAGGTCATCCATCATTTTTTGTGGGCCTGTGATAATGTCACACTCGGGTAACTCCAGTCCTCCTGGTAAGCCCTCAACCCCCAATCTACGCAGCCAGCTTCACCTGTAGGAGCCCCCGCTTGCATGGACGCAGTACACGTCTACCCGGGATCGGTTTCCCCCAGGACTTCAATGGCTCAAAGGATGAGAGCTTACTGGGTGGAGGTCTGGAGAACCAATAGCGAGGAGCGAGAACAGAGTAGGTCCCAGTGATGATGCAGGAAAAGCTAGGAAATCCAAAGACAGGCCAGAGTTCAAACCGGAGGACAGTACAGTAGGATGAGGCAGCTCGAGGTCAGGGTACGAATCAGGGGTCGGCAACGGAGATCAGGCAGAGAATGGTCGGTTCAGGCAGGGGTCGGCAACAGAGATCAGACAAAGAATGGTCGGTTCAGGCAGGGGTCGACAACGGAGATCAGACAGAGAATGGTCGGTTCAGGCAGGGGTCGACAACGGAGATCAGACAGAGAATGGTCGGTTCAGGCAGGGGTCAGCAACGGAGATCAGATGGAGAATGGTCGGTTCAGGCAGAGGTCGGCAACGGAGATCAGACAGAGAGTAATTCAAAAGACAAACTAGGTACAAGGCTCTATCACAGGCACTGAGTAACTGACAAGGTGAAGCCTTTATAGGAACCAGATCTGATTAGAGATGGGGGAAGTGAGTGTCATTGGTGCTGACTTCAACTCTGACAAACATTGGTTCACATTACCACAAAGGGCATTAAGCCCAGAACCTCCCTTGGGCTCATTGGCCCAGACCCAGAACTAGGGGTGTGTCTGCCCCCACAGCCTTTGGCCACATTGGCCCTTTATTTCAACCTCCGGCGGGCGCGCTGTGTGCAGCGCCGCTGGAGGGCATATAAGTCACGTGCGCGCACGAGCACGAGAACCGGGGACGTGGACAGGAAGGAGAGCGGCCGTGCACGGCGCTGCAGGAGACGCTGCGCCCGCCGCTCAGCACGGCCGCCGAACAGGAAGAACTGCAGCTGGCCGCCCGGAGACAGCGCGGGACCGGGCGCAGGTTAGTTAGTTCTGACAAGAAGTGGTAGCTTTGGTTTTAGAATTTCTACAGGAAGGTTATGAGTTAGTCCTAGCCTTAAGGACGCACAAGGTTCAGATTTCATCCCTTTCAGTCTTTCTGGAGGAAAGTCTTAGAGACAATCCGTTGGTGGATAGATTTTTCATAGCTGTTTCTAGGAAACAACCCTTTAACACACAATGTTCCCAATTGGGATTTGTCTTTAGTTCTTCAAGGACTAATGTTACCCCCTTTTGAACCCACTAAGGACACAACATTAAAGATTCTATCCTTAAAGATTACCTTTATCCTAGCAATTACATTGGCCAGGCAGGTTAGTGACCTGCATACCCTGTCTATTAAAGAACCCTACTTGAGAAACTTACCAGACAAACTTCTTTTACGAACACATATTTACCTAAAATGACCTAAAAATTCCACAGGTCACAGGAGGTTGTGTTGCTGGCAATAAAGCTGGCCCAGTCAGATCAGGAGGACAGGTCCTTAAAGCTCCTAGATGCCAGATAGCTGGTTCTCCTGTATTTATAGATTACAGCAGAATGTAGAAGTCCGATCATTTATTTGTCTCCTTTGGGGGGGGGCGCAAGAGGTTGCAGGCATCCAAAGCATCCATAGTGAGATGAATCAGAGATGCTATAGCTCTGGCCAAGCCAGGCCATCAAGCAATTTGTGCCCCGCCCCACTTAGGTATTACAGCCCATACCACTAAGGCAGTGTCAGCTTCTTGGGCTTCTAATGGCAGCATCTATTTGGAGGAAATATGTAAGGCCGCCACCTGGTCTTTACCACATACCACAGACACTACAAGGTGGACTTGTTAAAGCATGGCCAGCAGAATTACGGAAAGATGGTTCTTCAGGCAGTCTGCCTGCCCTGAGGTAGGAAGCTGTGTGTTTGCTTTCCTTTTGTGGCTAGCCGTCCTGGAGGGTGCCTGGGGAAAATCCCAGTTAGTCTTACGGGAAAATTTTTTTCCAATAGTCCTCCAGAACGGTGTCCTACACCTCACCCCATTTTTAATATTTATTCTGGCTTGGTTGCACGGGTGTTACTTCTTGCCTGTCTTTTTCCCTTCGGGTCTTGGATTTGTCCTGTATGATTGCCTAAAAACACTGAGGGCTAAGGGGAAGGGGCGGTTCTGTTTAGGGAAAGGAAGTGAGTTGCTAGCCGTCCTGGAGGACTATTGGAAATACCGTTACCTGTTAGACTAACTGGAATTTTTACTACATTACAAGATTAGAACCACTGTCTGCTATATGCCCCTTCTGCCCTGGAATGCTGTCATTCTTTGTGTCTCAGAAATAAGCTATGCTGGCCTCTTTTACCTTATTGTGAAACCATGAATTTCTACATTACAAGAACCAAGCTGACAAATCTTTTTATTGATACGTCCACTGGTTTACTTGATATTTTTGGGCATTGCTATACCCCCAAACTGTGCTCCCCCAAATATTTGTTAATATTTCTTAACACATTTATTGATCCTATGGATCTAGTTTTCCACTTTAATTGTGTTGTACAGCTGAGCTTTGTACAGAACTGGTAATGCTATAACTTTATATTACAACCTTTAGAACTTTTGATCTGAAACGGCATTAGACTGACATTTACACATTAAAATATAATATGTTCATTTACAAATAACAGGTAAAACTGGAGTCTCTCACAAGTCTGACAGTAAAACTAATGCAAACTTCTCTTCATATCTGAGTGATCTAAGGAGCCGAAATGCAGTTTCATCAGCTCCGCCAGTAAAGAGACTAAAGGTAACACGATCAAAAAGGCAGGACAGAGAAATTCAAAGAACGTGTCATTACATAAAATAGCTTTTGCGACATCAGCACATGGATTACTTAATGAACCTTACATTATCTGGGATAGTTAAATGAACGTCATGCAGAGAAAGAGCAGCTAGCCTGCTATGCTGAGGAGCAGACTCCCACTGTGCCATCTGCAACAGCGCGAGTTCAGTGCCTGATGTTTATGTGGCAGAGAGTGTAACAGATGCCTATTTCTGTGTTCATTGTCTTTCACTGAGCAGTAATTGTTTTCTTTAATTCATACCTGGATCTCAATTTCAGAGAATGATAAAATAATCAAAGCAAACTGGAGCAAAGGTTAATGCTTTTATAACCCAAATTAAAAGTGAAAGTCACCTTCTAATCCCCCTGCCTCACAGCCCAGCACTGCTCTCCTGGGCACATGTAGCTGCCACACAGCAAGAGCACAAAGCGTCATCCCCTGCTTTGTGCATGCTCCCACCTTCCCATTCAAGTGAATGGTCGGGGGAAGCCGGTCTGTGCTTTCTCCTCAAGATGACAGCGCTCAGAAACTGGAGCATTGGGGGAACGGTGTTTTTTTTTCTTTGTAACTCCCCCCTCTGGTCCTGCGTCAACGCCAGAGGGTGGTGGCAGGGCGGGGGGTATGGTAGTTACTGGACTTTCACTTCATTCAAAGAACGTATGACAAGATTTAAAAAAAATGTACATTAAATATGGTTTGCTGCCACATTTCCTAATAAATATTTATGATATAAATTATTGGTACTTTAAAACTTTGATATAGATAAAAATACATTTCCTTTAAATACTGTTCTAGGGTATTGTGCACAATTCTTTAGAGTTGGAGACATTTACAAATAAGATTAAAATATTTTCACTTCTGAGCACATCAGCCTTTTTATGTAAATTGGGTTTCATCAGAAAGCCCACTCTCAGTGACATTTTTGTATACTGTATTTTTGTGAGTCAAAATATGATGAGCTTATCTAGTACTTTTTGCTTTTGCTATTGGCAATTGTACACCAAGATCTTCTAGAAGTGAGAACTGAGCCCTGTACACACAGAACACTGTTTCTGGCCATGTGTAAGGTTGATTGCACTCCCTCACCTCAGCAGTGCCCGTAGCCACAGTGTTCTGTGTGTACAGATCTCACCTCTCTCTAGATCTTGGTGTACAGTTGCCAATAGCAACATACAAACACATAGAGAAAAATGCTTCCATAAAACACACATTTGCTAACATAACAGAAAAAGTAAAAACATTTAAGAAATATTAGTTCAGCTCATCACCTTGAGGACATAAAATTGGCACACAAAACATACACTTTCAAACAATCCACCAGTGGACCCTTCAGTGCAAGCCAAGCAAACATTAAAAACTTCTATTTAGAAGTGGTAGAGATGACACATTTTACTCCGCCAACATGACTCATACTCATGTATAGACCTTTTCTTCAACCCTCACAGTACCTCCATCTGGTGGCAAGAATCAACACTGTCACTCTGACGTTGACCATCCCTGATGCCCCCCAAAAAAGAGACTTGATAAATCTCTCAATACAAGACAGCATAGTCCAGGCCGATATCCAACAACACCTCACAGAATATTTTAATCTAAATGAAAATGGGGAGACAGACCCCCTAACAGTCTGGGAGGTCCACAAGTGTGCCATTTGAGGGGTCTTGATTAAGCATGGGGCCTGCTTAAAAAAGGAAGGACTGCCCAAACTCACAACCTGGCCCAAGAGATTCATAAAGGGCTCACGGCCCTATGCCTTTCTGATGCGAAACACATCATCTCTAGGGATGAGCGAATCGATCCGGACGAACCCGGATTCGATCCGAATTTCAGGAAAAATTCGATTCGGATCGAATCCGAATTTCCCCGCGATTCGATCACTCGAAGTTTTCCTTTAACATCCATTCATTTACATTACAGGCATTCTAAGATGGCGGGCGGGACATGTCTGGACATGTATCCCGCGCCAGTGCAAGCTGGGGCAGTCACATGCAGCCTATCAGCAGCCAGCAAGCCCGGTGACGTCACACAGCGGTATTTAACGGCGGCCATCTTGCTTTTCCTCATTTCTCTATTGCATTCATGACAGACAGACAGAACGCTGTGTAGCTGAGGCAGTTAGATAGGCTGGAGACAGGGACAGACAGGGACAGGCTGGAGACAGGCAGGAGACAGGCAGGAGACAGACAGGAGACAGACAGAAAGCCAGGGAAAGGTAGGAAAAACGGAGCTGGCTGACAGGGAGATTTTTTTTTTTTCATCCAGCCTTTGTTAGCGTTTTCAGGCTGCTTATAGTAACTAACTGTGCATATATACTGAACTGATCTTAAGTCTGCTGTGAGGCATCCCATTCTGTGACTAAAGCAGCCTCTGTTTAAGACCATATAAGCATTTGCTCTTATCATATTTGAAATTAGGCCTGATAAAGACACTTTTGCTGGCCAAAGCACTACTGTACCCTGCCAGCTCGATTCCTGCCCGGGGCATCCCATTCTGTGACTAAAGCAGCCTCTGTTTAAGACCATATAAGCATTTGCTCTTATCATATTTGAAATTAGCCTGATAAAGACACTTTTGCTGGCCAAAGCACTACTGTACCCTGCCAGCTCGATTCCTGCCCGGGGCATCCCATTCTGTGACTAAAGCAGCCTCTGTTTAAGACCATATAAGCATTTGCTCTTATCATATTTGAAATTAGGCCTGATAAAGACACTTTTGCTGGCCAAAGCACTACTGTACCCTGCCAGCTCGATTCCTGCCCGGGGCATCCCATTCTGTGACTACAGCAGCCTCTGTTTAAGACCATATAAGCATTTGCTCTTATCATATTTGAAATTAGCCTGATAAAGACACTTTTGCTGGCCAAAGCACTACTGTACCCTGCCAGCTCGATTCCTGCCCGGGGCATCCCATTCTGTGACTAAAGCAGCCTCTGTTTAAGACCATATAAGCATTTGCTCTTATCATATTTGAAATTAGCCTGATAAAGACACTTTTGCTGGCCAAAGCACTACTGTACCCTGCCAGCTCGATTCCTGCCCGGGGCATCCCATTCTGTGACTAAAGCAGCCTCTGTTTAAGACCATATAAGCATTTGCTCTTATCATATTTGAAATTAGGCCTGATAAAGACACTTTTGCTGGCCAAAGCACTACTGTACCCTGCCAGCTCGATTCCTGCCCGGGGCATCCCATTCTGTGACTAAAGCAGCCTCTGTTTAAGACCATATAAGCATTTGCTCTTATCATATTTGAAATTAGCCTGATAAAGACACTTTTGCTGGCCAAAGCACTACTGTACCCTGCCAGCTCGATTCCTGCCCGGGGCATCCCATTCTGTGACTAAAGCAGCCTCTGTTTAAGACCATATAAGCATTTGCTCTTATCATATTTGAAATTAGGCCTGATAAAGACACTTTTGCTGGCCAAAGCACTACTGGACCCTGCCAGCTCGATTCCTGCCCGGGGCATCCCATTCTGTGACTAAAGCAGCCTCTGTTTAAGACCATATAAGCATTTGCTCTTATCATATTTGAAATTAGGCCTGATAAAGACACTTTTGCTGGCCAAAGCACTACTGTACCCTGCCAGCTCGATTCCTGCCCGGGGCATCCCATTCTGTGACTAAAGCAGCCTCTGTTTAAGACCATATAAGCATTTGCTCTTATCATATTTGAAATTAGGCCTGATAAAGACACTTTTGCTGGCCAAAGCACTACTGTACCCTGCCAGCTCGATTCCTGCCCGGGGCATCCCATTCTGTGACTAAAGCAGCCTCTGTTTAAGACCATATAAGCATTTGCTCTTATCATATTTGAAATTAGCCTGATAAAGACACTTTTGCTGGCCAAAGCACTACTGTACCCTGCCAGCTCGATTCCTGCCCGGGGCATCCCATTCTGTGACTAAAGCAGCCTCTGTTTAAGACCATATAAGCATTTGCTCTTATCATATTTGAAATTAGGCCTGATAAAGACACTTTTGCTGGCCAAAGCCCTACTGGACCCTGCCAGCTCGATTCCTGCCCGGGGCATCCCATTCTGTGACTACAGCAGCCTCTGTTTAAGACCATATAAGCATTTGCTCTTATCATATTTGAAATTAGCCTGATAAAGACACTTTTGCTGGCCAAAGCACTACTGTACCCTGCCAGCTCGATTCCTGCCCGGGGCATCCCATTCTGTGACTAAAGCAGCCTCTGTTTAAGACCATATAAGCATTTGCTCTTATCATATTTGAAATTAGGCCTGATAAAGACACTTTTGCTGGCCAAAGCACTACTGTACCCTGCCAGCTCGATTCCTGCCCGGGGCATCCCATTCTGTGACTAAAGCAGCCTCTGTTTAAGACCATATAAGCATTTGCTCTTATCATATTTGAAATTAGCCTGATAAAGACACTTTTGCTGGCCAAAGCACTACTGTACCCTGCCAGCTCGATTCCTGCCCGGGGCATCCCATTCTGTGACTAAAGCAGCCTCTGTTTAAGACCATATAAGCATTTGCTCTTATCATATTTGAAATTAGGCCTGATAAAGACACTTTTGCTGGCCAAAGCACTACTGTACCCTGCCAGCTCGATTCCTGCCCGGGGCATCCCATTCTGTGACTACAGCAGCCTCTGTTTAAGACCATATAAGCATTTGCTCTTATCATATTTGAAATTAGCCTGATAAAGACACTTTTGCTGGCCAAAGCACTACTGTACCCTGCCAGCTCGATTCCTGCCCGGGGCATCCCATTCTGTGACTAAAGCAGCCTCTGTTTAAGACCATATAAGCATTTGCTCTTATCATATTTGAAATTAGGCCTG
Source organism: Gastrophryne carolinensis (assembly GCA_027917425.1). Classification (NCBI taxonomy): domain Eukaryota; kingdom Metazoa; phylum Chordata; class Amphibia; order Anura; family Microhylidae; genus Gastrophryne; species Gastrophryne carolinensis. The sequence goes on from CM051235.1 coordinate 470,348,002, forward strand.
ATAAAGACACTTTTGCTGGCCAAAGCACTACTGTACCCTGCCAGCTCGATTCCTGCCCGGGGCATCCCATTCTGTGACTAAAGCAGCCTCTGTTTAAGACCATATAAGCATTTGCTCTTATCATATTTGAAATTAGCCTGATAAAGACACTTTTGCTGGCCAAAGCACTACTGTACCCTGCCAGCTCGATTCCTGCCCGGGGCATCCCATTCTGTGACTAAAGCAGCCTCTGTTTAAGACCATATAAGCATTTGCTCTTATCATATTTGAAATTAGGCCTGATAAAGACACTTTTGCTGGCCAAAGCACTACTGGACCCTGCCAGCTCGATTCCTGCCCGGGGCATCCCATTCTGTGACTAAAGCAGCCTCTGTTTAAGACCATATAAGCATTTGCTCTTATCATATTTGAAATTAGGCCTGATAAAGACACTTTTGCTGGCCAAAGCACTACTGGACCCTGCCAGCTCGATTCCTGCCCGGGGCATCCCATTCTGTGACTAAAGCAGCCTCTGTTTAAGACCATATAAGCATTTGCTCTTATCATATTTGAAATTAGGCCTGATAAAGACACTTTTGCTGGCCAAAGCACTACTGTACCCTGCCAGCTCGATTCCTGCCCGGGGCATCCCATTCTGTGACTAAAGCAGCCTCTGTTTAAGACCATATAAGCATTTGCTCTTATCATATTTGAAATTAGCCTGATAAAGACACTTTTGCTGGCCAAAGCACTACTGTACCCTGCCAGCTCGATTCCTGCCCGGGGCATCCCATTCTGTGACTAAAGCAGCCTCTGTTTAAGACCATATAAGCATTTGCTCTTATCATATTTGAAATTAGGCCTGATAAAGACACTTTTGCTGGCCAAAGCCCTACTGGACCCTGCCAGCTCGATTCCTGCCCGGGGCATCCCATTCTGTGACTACAGCAGCCTCTGTTTAAGACCATATAAGCATTTGCTCTTATCATATTTGAAATTAGCCTGATAAAGACACTTTTGCTGGCCAAAGCACTACTGTACCCTGCCAGCTCGATTCCTGCCCGGGGCATCCCATTCTGTGACTAAAGCAGCCTCTGTTTAAGACCATATAAGCATTTGCTCTTATCATATTTGAAATTAGGCCTGATAAAGACACTTTTGCTGGCCAAAGCACTACTGTACCCTGCCAGCTCGATTCCTGCCCGGGGCATCCCATTCTGTGACTAAAGCAGCCTCTGTTTAAGACCATATAAGCATTTGCTCTTATCATATTTGAAATTAGCCTGATAAAGACACTTTTGCTGGCCAAAGCACTACTGTACCCTGCCAGCTCGATTCCTGCCCGGGGCATCCCATTCTGTGACTAAAGCAGCCTCTGTTTAAGACCATATAAGCATTTGCTCTTATCATATTTGAAATTAGGCCTGATAAAGACACTTTTGCTGGCCAAAGCACTACTGTACCCTGCCAGCTCGATTCCTGCCCGGGGCATCCCATTCTGTGACTAAAGCAGCCTCTGTTTAAGACCATATAAGCATTTGCTCTTATCATATTTGAAATTAGCCTGATAAAGACACTTTTGCTGGCCAAAGCACTACTGTACCCTGCCAGCTCGATTCCTGCCCGGGGCATCCCATTCTGTGAATAAAGCAGCCTCTGTTTAAGACCATATAAGCATTTGCTCTTATCATATTTGAAATTAGCCTGATAAAGACACTTTTGCTGGGCATAGTACTTCTGGACCCTGCCAGGGCATCCCATTCTGTGACTACAGCAGCCTCTGTTTAAGACCATATAACCATTTGCTCTTATTATATTTGAAATTAGCCTGATAAAGACACTTTTGCTGGGCATAGCACTACTGGATCTTTTTTGGGGCATCCCATTCTGTGACTACAGCAGCCTCTGTTTAAGACCATATAACCATTTGCACTTATTATAATTGAAATTAGGCCTGATAAAGACACTTTTGCTGGGCATAGCACTACTTGTCCCTGCCAGGTGTACTTACTGCTGGTTTTTAGGGCATCCCATTCTGTGACTACAGCAGCCTCTATTTAAGAACCTAACCATTTGCACCTATTCTAATTGAAATTAGGCATGATAAAGACACTTTTGCTGTGCATAGTCTTACTGCTGCCTGCCAGGTGCTCTCTGGTTTTTGGGACATCCCATTCTGTAACATACCATTAGCCTCTGCATTTACTGTATGCTGCACAGTTATTTAAAGAAATTTGGCCTGTATGAGCCTGCTAACACACTGCTGCTGTGTGCATATATACTGATCTCAAGTCTGCTTGGGGCATCCCATTCTGTAACATAACATAACCTACCTACCATACTAAGCAGCTCTCTTATTTAAACTAAGCAGGCCTCTTGGAGGCTGATTGTCCACTTTTGGGTGTGCATTTATATTCGGTTTCATATACAGTGGGGTATCCCAATTTGTAAGATAACCTACCCCAACCATGTAAACTAAATAGGCCTGTTGCAGCCTGAGTTTCTCTGCTTGCGTATGGCCTGCATTACAATCTGTCTCTTTCAATGACACTGCTGCCTGGGGTATCCCAATTTGTAAGATAACCTACCCCAACCATGTAAACTAAAGGTTACGTCCTTCCAGAAGGAAAACTTATGCCGAACACTATTTTTGTTAGGGGCATTGACCTTTGGATTGATCGGCATGAAATTAATTTTTTTTTTTCAAAGTATGGCGCTGTAAAGAAGGTCAAAATGATGTCTCATACTTGGATTATTGTTACTTTTTGTTCAGCTTGAAATATAACAGGCCACACGGGCATCCCAAGGCACATGCTATTTTAAACCTATCTGTTATACAACATAAGCGTTGATCAGGCTACTTCAGTTTGCACTTGTTTTTGACTGCTTTTAATAAACCAGGCCGCAGGGCACCCCAAAGCTGCACCTTGCACCCTATCTGGTATACAACATAAGCGTTGATCAGCATCAGCTTCATTAAGCTACTTCAGTTTGCACTTCCTTTTTGACTGCTTTCATTTAACCAGGCCGCAGGGCACCCCAAAGCTGCACCTTGCACCCTACCTGTTTATACTAAATAAGCATCTACAGCCTCAGCTTTATTAAGTTATTGCATTTTGAATTGGTTTTGGTCTGCTTTAAATACACCAGGCCGCAGGGCATCCCAAACCTGCATGTTGCACCCCATCTGTTATACTAAATAAGCGTTGATCAGCATCAGCTTTATTAAGCTATTGCATTTTGCATTGGTTTTTGTACTGCTGCCAAAACACTAGCCCATATGGGCATCCCAAACCAGCACATGTCACCCTATCTGTTATACTAAATAAGCTTCTACAGGCCCTTTTTTTATTTATTTATTTTTATTTATATAGAGCTGCAATAGCTTATATTGTGAGGTTAATTTGCCATTTTGCAGCATAATATAGAGCAGCCCCTGTGTAAATCTGAGGGGCAATAGTTTATATAGTGAGGTAAATTTGCCATTTTGCTTCGTTATATAGAGCAGGCCTGTGTAAATCTGAGGGGCAATAGCTTATATTGTGAGGTTAATTTGCCATTTTGCAGCATAATATAGAGCAGGCCCTGTGTAAATCTGAGGGGCAATAGCTTATATTGTGAGGTAAATTTGCCATTTTGCAGCATAATATAGAGCAGCCCCTGTGTAAATCTGAGGGGCAATAGCTTATATAGTGAGGTAAATTTGCCATTTTGCTTCGTTATATAGAGCAGCCCAGTTGCCATCTAAATCAACTACTGCCCGGCCAGTACAGCTTTTCCAGGGCAAACTCTGCTAGTTGCGGGCACAAGTCAAGTTTGGCTTCCCAGCAAATCCAGTGGATCTTGAAGGTGTGTTGGCATGGTCATGTCAAGGTATGACATGACCTGCTGTTTGAGGTCCAGCTCCAGGTCTTCCTGCTGCTCATGAGTAGACTCACTATGCGGGTGTAGAAAGCTACTCACTAGCGACTGAAGACTGAGGCTGCTGCTGATGGAGCTGCTGCTGCTGCTCCTTCCACCCCCCCAGCAGCCATGGCAGTGGAAGGTGATCGCAGACTTCCCCCCGAGTCAGACCTGCGGGAGTATGGGCCATGGCGCAGATAGACATCGCCCAACTGACTACGTGGGATGTCTCTGTAGTAGGTCAGTTTGTCCTCCCTCTCAGTGGGCGTAAAAAATGCCCCCATTTTGTGCCGGAAGCGAGGGTCCAATAAGTTGGAGAGCCAGAAGTCTTCCCGCTGACAAATGGAGACAATTCTGCGCTCACTAGTACGCATGCATGTGAGCATGCATCGTGCCATTTGTGCAAGTGACTCGGAGGGACTACCTGTCTCCATCTCCACTGTAAACTGCCATGGTGTGTCTGGGTCCTCTGTCTCGCCTTACTCACAACCCTCTAGCTCCTGTGGCTGCTCCTGCTCCTCCTCTCCTGTCAGATGACTAGATAAAATGGTCATTTTGTGAAACCTAAACTGTGGTTTGCTGTGCCCCACCCCCTCCTCCTCCTCCACTTCAGCCCCCACAGGCTTCATGTGGCTGTGAAATGTATGTGCCATGTCTCCAGTGCCCTGACCAGCCATGGTTTCCAACATGTGTTGTAGTACATGAAGCAGTGGAATCTCATCGTTCATCTCATAGTCCTGGCAACTGACTAATAACGTAGCTTCCTCAAAGGGCCTGAGCAAACGGTCGGTGTCACGTATGAGCTGCCAATGGTTTACATTGAATTTACACAGGGGTGTCCCCCTATCCGTTTGGATCATCCAGAAATCCGTGATGGCTTTTCTCTGTTCCTATAGTGCAGTGGTCCTCAACCCTGTCCTCAAGGCCCACCAACATGTCATGTTTTTTGGATCTCCAAATAGCCAGCTCTATTGCTCTGCAGCTGCACTAATTACTCCACCTGTGCATCTTTGTGGAGATCTGCAAAACCTGGCCTGTTGGTGGGCCTTGAGGACAGGGTTGGGGACCACTGCTATAGTGGATCCTGCATATGGAGGGTGGAATTCCAACGGGTGGAAACATCGCAAATCAGACTATGGTGGGGTACACCGTTGTGACGCTGAGGCTCAATAAGGTTGTGCTTGGTGGTGTAGGAGTGCCAGAAGTGCATGCTAACTTCCTTTCCTGTTGTTCTTTCAGATGGGGGCAAGACTTAAAAACTAGACTGAACACGTGTGCCATGTCAGGACGCATGACTCTGGCTTCCTTGTCGCAGCGCAAACAAGATGTTCTTCCAAGTGTAATGCAGCAGGCTGGACTTATGGTGACGCTGTCTGAGAGGAGAAATCCCTCAGACATCAAGATTAAAAATTCCAAGAATTTTTGAGGGCTAATTATTCAGAGGCAAATGATAGCTAGTTGTTTCTGATTTAATTACAAGGTGGAAACACACCCTCAAACAAAACTTCACTTTGGCAATACTATTGCATTTGTCTATTCATAATTTTATGTATATACACTAACTAACCTACTTTTTCTCCACAGGATACTGCATGAAACACTGCCACATCGCTGAGTAGCTGATTTTTCCGAACAACAGTCCGCAATAATCTGCTGCTGCTGCCGCCGCCACCGCAGCAGACTCCAGGGACCCTCTTCCACTACCTCGGCTTGCAACACCTCCTCCCACGACACTCTCCTCATCACTAATTGCCGGCTAGTGGAAGAAGAGGCGAGTGTCTCCTCCACTTCTTGGCTGGGCAGTAGCTGCTGAATTTTATGATTATCAGATCTTCATCAATGGATAGTGGAGCTGAACCCAAAGCATAAAAGACAGACAACAGACAGTTGACTGGGGGTGTCAGATGCCACTTGTGATGCAGTGGACTGCTTTTGCAGCACTTCCAGACAAAGTTGCTTCATTGGCTGACACAATGACTGGTAAAGCTGTGGAACATATGGTTTAAAAGCAAAAATAACCATTTGTTTTTATATGAAAAAGACCCTGGTTTATACATAGTTTTTTTTTTTTTCCAGAGACTGCCCTGCGTGGAAATGAATGGCGCATGGATCATCCAAGCTTTCCTCCCAACAATGCCTGATGTATTCCAGTAGATTGATGACGGGGCCAGACCTACACTAAAGAAAGATGGATCGTGCAAAACAGATTTAAGGCGCTGCTCTCCAGTTACAGACATTCCTCCGCATCGGACCACAAGTAAGTATTAATAAAAAATCCTTTACGTTACTCTTACTTTTTATTAATATTCTTCGGATAAGACGGATCAGACATGATTCCAGATTAAAAATTCCAAGAATTTTTGAGGGCTAATTAGTCAGAGGCAATGATACCTTCTTGTTTCTGATTTAATTAAAAGGTGGAAACACACCCTCAAACAAAACTTCACTTTGGCAATACTTTTGCATTTGTTTATTCATAATTTTATGTAGATATTACTAACTAAGCTACTTTTTCTCCACATGACTCTCCACAGGGTGTGATTCATCCAATTTTTGGGCTCCTGAAGCCAACCCCAGGGTCTCTTTAAAGTAATGTTTGGGCTCCTGCTGTTGCTGCCAACTTCTGCCAACTCCAGGGTGTGATTCATCCAATTTTTGGGCTCCTGAAGCCAACTCCAGTGTATATTTGGGCTCCTGCTGCTGCTGCTGCCAACTCCAGGGTGTGATTCATCCAATTTTTGGGCTCCTGAAGCCAACCCCAGTGTATATTTGGGCTCCTGCTGCTGCCAACTCCAGGGTGTGATTCATCCAATTTTTGGGCTCCTGAAGCCAACCCCAGGGTCTCTTTAAAGTAATATTTGGGCTCCTGCTGCTGCTACTGCCAACTTCTGCCAACTCCAGGGTGTGATTCATCCAATTTCTGGGCTCCTGAAGCCAACCCCAGGGTCTCTTTAAAGTAATATTTGGGCTCCTGCTGCTGCTGCTGTCAACTCCTGCCAACTCCAGGGTGTGATTCATCCAATTTTTGGGCTCCTGAAGCCAACCCCAGGGTCTCTTTAAAGTAATATTTGGGCTCCTGCTGCTGCTACTGCCAACTTCTGCCAACTCCAGGGTGTGATTCATCCAATTTTTGGGCTCCTGAAGCCAACCCCAGGGTCTCTTTAAAGTAATATTTGGGCTCCTGCTGCTGCTGCTGCCAACTCCAGGGTGTGATTCATCCAATATCTGGGCTCCTGAAGCCAACCCCAGGGTCTCTTTAAAGTAATATTTGGGCTCCTGCTGCTGCTACTGCCAACTTCTGCCAACTCCAGGGTGTGATTCATCCAATTTTTGGGCTCCTGAAGCCAACCCCAGGGTCTCTTTAAAGTAATATTTGGGCTCCTGCTGCTGCCAACTCCAGGGTGTGATTCATCCAATTTTTGGGCTCCTGAAGCCAACCCCAGTGTATATTTGGGCTCCTGCTGCTGCTGCTGCCAACTCCAGGGTGTGAATCATCCAATTTTTGGGCTCCTGAAGCCAACCCCAGTGTATATTTGGGCTCCTGCTGCTGCCAACTCCAGGGTGTGATTCATCCAATTTTTGGGCTCCTGAAGCCAACCCCAGTGTCTCTTTAAAGTAATATTTGGGCTCCTGCTGCTGCCAACTCCAGGGTGTGATTCATCCAATTTTTGGGCTCCTGAAGCCAACCCCAGTGTCTCTTTAAAGTAATATTTGGGCTCCTGCTGCTGCTGCTGCCAACTCCAGGGTGTGATTCATCCAATTTTTGGGCTCCTGAAGCCAACTCCAGTGTATATTTGGGCTCCTGCTGCTGCTGCTGCCAACTCCTGCCAACTCCAGGGTGTGATTCATCCAATTTTTGGGCTCCTGAGGCCAACTCCAGTGTATATTTGGGCTCCTGCTGCTGCTACTGTCAACTCCTGCCAACTCCAGGCTGTGATTCATCCAATTTTTGGGCTCCTGAAGCCAACTCCAGTGTATATTTGGGCTCCTGCTGCTGCTACTGTCAACTCCTGCCAACTCCAGGGTGTGATTCATCCAATTTTTGGGCTCCTGAAGCCAACTCCAGTGTATATTTGGGCTCCTGCTGCTGCTGCTGCCAACTTCTGCCAACTCCAGGGTGTGATTCATCCAATTTTTGGGCTCCTGAAGCCAACTCCAGTGTATATTTGGGCTCCTGCTGCTGCTGCTGCCAACTCCTGCCAACTCCAGGGTGTGATTCATCCAATTTTTGGGCTCCTGAGGCCAACTCCAGTGTATATTTGGGCTCCTGCTGCTGCTACTGTCAACTCCTGCCAACTCCAGGGTGTGATTCATCCAATTTTTGGGCTCCTGAAGCCAACTCCAGTGTATATTTGGGCTGCTGCCAACTTCTGCCAACTCCAGGGTGTGATTCATCCAATTTTTGGGCTCCTGAAGCCAACTCCAGTGTATATTTGGGCTCCTGCTGCTGCTGCTGTCAACTCCTGCCAACTCCAGGGTGTGATTCATCCAATTTTTGGGCTCCTGAAGCCAACTCCAGTGTATATTTGGGCTCCTGCTGCTGCTGCTGTCAACTCCTGCCAACTCCAGGGTGTGATTCATCCAATTTTTGGGCTCCTGAAGCCAACTCCAGTGTATATTTGGGCTCCTGCTGCTGCTGCTGCCAACTTCTGCCAACTCCAGGGTGTGATTCATCCAATTTTTGGGCTCCTGAAGCCAACTCCAGTGTATATTTGGGCTCCTGCTGCTGCTGCTGCTGCCAACTTCTGCCAACTCCAGGGTGTGATTCATCCAATTTTTGGGCTCCTGAAGCCAACTCCAGTGTATATTTGGGCTCCTGCTGCTGCTGCTGTCAACTCCTGCCAACTCCAGGGTGTGATTCATCCAATTTTTGGGCTCCTGAAGCCAACTCCAGTGTATATTTGGGCTCCTGCTGCTGCTGCTGTCAACTCCTGCCAACTCCAGGGTGTGATTCATCCAATTTTTGGGCTCCTGAAGCCAACTCCAGTGTATATTTGGGCTCCTGCTGCTGCTGCTGTCAACTCCTGCCAACTCCAGGGTGTGATTCATCCAATTTTTGGGCTCCTGAAGCCAACTCCAGTGTATATTTGGGCTCCTGCTGCTGCTGCTGTCAACTCCTGCCAACTCCAGGGTGTGATTCATCCAATTTTTGGGCTCCTGAAGCCAACTCCAGTGTATATTTGGGCTCCTGCTGCTGCTGCTGCCAACTTCTGCCAACTCCAGGGTGTGATTCATCCAATTTTTGGGCTCCTGAAGCCAACTCCAGTGTATATTTGGGCTCCTGCTGCTGCTGCTGCCAACTTCTGCCAACTCCAGGGTGTGATTCATCCAATTTTTGGGCTCCTGAAGCCAACTCCAGTGTATATTTGGGCTCCTGCTGCTGCTGCTGTCAACTCCTGCCAACTCCAGGGTGTGATTCATCCAATTTTTGGGCTCCTGAAGCCAACTCCAGTGTATATTTGGGCTCCTGCTGCTGCTGCTGTCAACTCCTGCCAACTCCAGGGTGTGATTCATCCAATTTTTGGGCTCCTGAAGCCAACTCCAGTGTATATTTGGGCTCCTGCTGCTGCTGCTGTCAACTCCTGCCAACTCCAGGGTGTGATTCATCCAATTTTTGGGCTCCTGAAGCCAACTCCAGTGTATATTTGGGCTCCTGCTGCTGCTGCTGTCAACTCCTGCCAACTCCAGGGTGTGATTCATCCAATATTTGGGCTCCTGAAGCCAACTCCAGTGTATATTTGGGCTCCTGCTGCTGCTGCTGCCAACTTCTGCCAACTCCAGGGTGTGATTCATCCAATTTTTGGGCTCCTGAAGCCAACTCCAGTGTATATTTGGGCTCCTGCTGCTGCTGCTGCCAACTTCTGCCAACTCCAGGGTGTGATTCATCCAATTTTTGGGCTCCTGAAGCCAACTCCAGTGTATATTTGGGCTCCTGCTGCTGCTGCTGCCAACTTCTGCCAACTCCAGGGTGTGATTCATCCAATTTTTGGGCTCCTGAGGCCAACTCCAGTGTATATTTGGGCTCCTGCTGCTGCTACTGTCAACTCCTGCCAACTCCAGGCTGTGATTCATCCAATTTTTGGGCTCCTGAAGCCAACTCCAGTGTATATTTGGGCTCCTGCTGCTGCTGCTGCCAACTCCTGCCAACTCCAGGGTGTGATTCATCCAATTTTTGGGCTCCTGAGGCCAACTCCAGTGTATATTTGGGCTCCTGCTGCTGCTGCTGTCAACTCCTGCCAACTCCAGGCTGTGATTCATCCAATTTTTGGGCTCCTGAAGCCAACTCCAGTGTATATTTGGGCTCCTGCTGCTGCTACTGTCAACTCCTGCCAACTCCAGGGTGTGATTCATCCAATTTTTGGGCTCCTGAAGCCAACTCCAGTGTATATTTGGGCTCCTGCTGCTGCTGCTGCCAACTTCTGCCAACTCCAGGGTGTGATTCATCCAATTTTTGGGCTCCTGAAGCCAACTCCAGTGTATATTTGGGCTCCTGCTGCTGCTGCTGCCAACTCCTGCCAACTCCAGGGTGTGATTCATCCAATTTTTGGGCTCCTGAGGCCAACTCCAGTGTATATTTGGGCTCCTGCTGCTGCTACTGTCAACTCCTGCCAACTCCAGGGTGTGATTCATCCAATTTTTGGGCTCCTGAAGCCAACTCCAGTGTATATTTGGGCTCCTGCTGCTGCTACTGTCAACTCCTGCCAACTCCAGGGTGTGATTCATCCAATTTTTGGGCTCCTGAAGCCAACTCCAGTGTATATTTGGGCTCCTGCTGCTGCTGCTGCCAACTTCTGCCAACTCCAGGGTGTGATTCATCCAATTTTTGGGCTCCTGAAGCCAACTCCAGTGTATATTTGGGCTCCTGCTGCTGCTGCTGTCAACTCCTGCCAACTCCAGGGTGTGATTCATCCAATTTTTGGGCTCCTGAAGCCAACTCCAGTGTATATTTGGGCTCCTGCTGCTGCTGCTGTCAACTCCTGCCAACTCCAGGGTGTGATTCATCCAATTTTTGGGCTCCTGAAGCCAACTCCAGTGTATATTTGGGCTCCTGCTGCTGCTGCTGTCAACTCCTGCCAACTCCAGGGTGTGATTCATCCAATTTTTGGGCTCCTGAAGCCAACTCCAGTGTATATTTGGGCTCCTGCTGCTGCTGCTGTCAACTCCTGCCAACTCCAGGGTGTGATTCATCCAATTTTTGGGCTCCTGAAGCCAACTCCAGTGTATATTTGGGCTCCTGCTGCTGCTGCTGCCAACTTCTGCCAACTCCAGGGTGTGATTCATCCAATTTTTGGGCTCCTGAAGCCAACTCCAGTGTATATTTGGGCTCCTGCTGCTGCTGCTGCCAACTTCTGCCAACTCCAGGGTGTGATTCATCCAATTTTTGGGCTCCTGAAGCCAACTCCAGTGTATATTTGGGCTCCTGCTGCTGCTGCTGTCAACTCCTGCCAACTCCAGGGTGTGATTCATCCAATTTTTGGGCTCCTGAAGCCAACTCCAGTGTATATTTGGGCTCCTGCTGCTGCTGCTGTCAACTCCTGCCAACTCCAGGGTGTGATTCATCCAATTTTTGGGCTCCTGAAGCCAACTCCAGTGTATATTTGGGCTCCTGCTGCTGCTGCTGTCAACTCCTGCCAACTCCAGGGTGTGATTCATCCAATTTTTGGGCTCCTGAAGCCAACTCCAGTGTATATTTGGGCTCCTGCTGCTGCTGCTGTCAACTCCTGCCAACTCCAGGGTGTGATTCATCCAATATTTGGGCTCCTGAAGCCAACTCCAGTGTATATTTGGGCTCCTGCTGCTGCTGCTGCCAACTTCTGCCAACTCCAGGGTGTGATTCATCCAATTTTTGGGCTCCTGAAGCCAACTCCAGTGTATATTTGGGCTCCTGCTGCTGCTGCTGCCAACTTCTGCCAACTCCAGGGTGTGATTCATCCAATTTTTGGGCTCCTGAAGCCAACTCCAGTGTATATTTGGGCTCCTGCTGCTGCTGCTGCCAACTTCTGCCAACTCCAGGGTGTGATTCATCCAATTTTTGGGCTCCTGAGGCCAACTCCAGTGTATATTTGGGCTCCTGCTGCTGCTACTGTCAACTCCTGCCAACTCCAGGCTGTGATTCATCCAATTTTTGGGCTCCTGAAGCCAACTCCAGTGTATATTTGGGCTCCTGCTGCTGCTGCTGCCAACTCCTGCCAACTCCAGGGTGTGATTCATCCAATTTTTGGGCTCCTGAGGCCAACTCCAGTGTATATTTGGGCTCCTGCTGCTGCTGCTGTCAACTCCTGCCAACTCCAGGGTGTGATTCATCCAATTTTTGGGCTCCTGAAGCCAACTCCAGTGTATATTTGGGCTCCTGCTGCTGCTGCTGCCAACTTCTGCCAACTCCAGGGTGTGATTCATCCAATTTTTGGGCTCCTGAGGCCAACTCCAGTGTATATTTGGGCTCCTTCTGCCCCTCATAGTGATGCCACTTCAACTCTCTGCAATTGTGCCGCTCTGCGATTCTATTAGCGATGCCTCTGATCTGCATGTGATATTTCTTAAAAGTATTATTTAACTAACCCAGCACGCATCCTGTGCGTGTTACAGCAAGGCTGAATGGTTTACAACCCTATTGAGGCTGTAGGAGGCTCAGAAATAGCCGTTTTTAATAGCGATTCGTCGCGAATTTATTAGGGTCGAAACGATTTTTGTCGGAAAATTCGGCGAATCAGTCGAATCGAATTTTTCAAAAGTTCGCTCATCTCTAATCATCTCCAAATACTGTAGGTCTTAAATACGGCAATAAGTTCAGCATCCAATTAGATAATACCTTAAGTGGACAGTTCTCAAAGAATTTTATTGCCAAAATTCACCTGCAGGCAAAAAAATTGACTTAATAGCATAGACATTCTGAAGCTATTATGAGGCTCTGTATAATCTCTCCAAAAACCTCTGCCAAGACCAAAACACCAAAATAGAAGTGTACATTAGAAACTCAGGGCTCCCTTACCTTAGGCCTGAAGTTCTGAAAGACAGTAGGTCAGACGAACGTCTGAGAGCACTGAGGAATAGCCCCCAGGGCCTGTTGGCTTCTCCCTGAAATATTCTAAGCAGTTCATCAGAGTCCTCACAGCATTTAACTCTCTCAGGGACAGCCTCTCCCCTCCTAAAGACAGTTTAAGAGCTAATATCACCATAATTTACAAAGAAGGTAGCTATCGGAAGCTATCGACCCATTTCCTTGTTGATTGTGGATCTGAAATTATTCACTAAGATCTTAGCCGACAGAATATCCACACACCTTTCAAAGATTATCCACTGGGATAAATTTGGGCTTGTACCTACCAGGGAGGGCAGGGATAATTCTACCAGGATGCTTGATTCTGGCCCTTCAGCATCGGTGGGAGTTAATAGACTCCTTCCAGAAAGCTTCAATCTGGCCAATGGGACTAGACAGGGGTAACTACTGTCACCACTGACCTTTATCCTAGCCCGAGAGCCCTTCCTATTTCTAATCCCAATATCCACAGGATCAAATTAGGCCAAACCTATCACAAGATAGCTGTCTATGCGGATGCCCTGAAATTCTTTATTACCAATCCTGAAATTTCCCTCCCTAATTTAGTCATTGAATTGCAAACATATCAGTCACTAGCAGACTACAAAATAGATGATCAAAAATCATCCTTCTTTAACTTATCAATTAAGTTTAATTTCTCTTTCAAATGGGAGGCTGAGGTGATAACTTATTTGGTGACACGTATTCCTGTTGACCTTTCTAAATTGTTCTCTCTGAATTTCAAACCCCTCCTGAAATAAGAGGATCTATCGACTTGGACCAAAGGCACCTTTAGGTGGTTTGGCAGGGCTAATATCCTTAAGATGAATGTCCTGCCGCAAGTCTTATATCTTCTTCAAGCTCTCAACATCCTCCCAACATTATTCTTTAAAAAACAGCCATTTGCTCCACCTTTCTCTGGGCAGGAAAATAACACCGGTTAGCGAACTCCTTGCTCACCCTACCTAAGCATGCAGGAGGGGTGGGCCTCCCAGACTGGAAATCATACTATATAGCCTTCCATTTAACCAGGGCTTTCAAAGAATGTGTAACAATACAGCAAGAATCCTCTGTAGTACCACTGGCTGTCTTGCCATGATCCTCTCAACATATGACAACAGACTTGCAGAGACACCCCACTTTAGGACCAACAAGTGCAATATTGTCCAAGTTCGGTGCCGGGACAGACCTGTCCCCCTCCCCTCTCCTACCAGTTCTGGGCCATCCAGAATTTCCAGTGAGCCTTAGTGATGGGACCTTGGGTCAGGCAGAACTGCTTTCGAGCCTTACATTTATGTACTAAAAGTACATGGCGACACCCAGAGGACTGTGGGGCAGTTGTGGCCTAGAGGTAAGGGAGCAGACTTGTGACCGGAGGGTGACAGGTTCGAATCCCAGTCCTGGGACATGACTGCAGTGCTCCCCGGGCGCCGTAATTGGGGCAGCCCACCGCTCCGGGCATGTGTACACTCACTGCACGGATGGGTTAAATGCGGAGGACGAATTCCTATGTGTGCGCAAGCATACAATGGCCATCTATGCATTACAAATAACTCACCCCCCAAACTTGAGGTGTGGAGATCACTCAAACTCAGACATTTCTCCTGCCTTTTGAACTGGTATTGGGGTCTCAAGGACCCCTTAATAATCCATAAAGGGTTAAGTGTAAAAGAAAACACAAGCCAGGAGCAGGACAGAGGCTTGGTTTTTCTTCCAATCCATTCCAGGCCGTCCCTTAATCATTACACCTGGGTAATTCCTGCCCGGATGGGCGTGTACTGCAAGATCAAAGGTGTGGCTCCACACGGCCCCCATAAGTAGCAGCTGCCTTTAATGAAAGACCAGTTCATTTCTTGCAGTTTGGAAGTACTGTGAAGATGGCTTGATTCTCTCTCTCAAGGATTAGGTATTTGGCAGCAAGCGGGGATTTCAACCTGTCGGCTTCCTGCACAACCTTATTCCCACGGATTCCTCTGACCCAACTCTAGGCCTCCCCAGTTTTGTTGCTGTTAAATTGGGGTCCGTGAAGGTAAGGTGAAGCGCCGGGGTCTGGGGCGCTTTTCTTTTTTTTTTAATTCTTTATTTTTATTTTAAGACAAGAAAAATACTCTCAGAAGAGTTAAACTACAGAAATAGGTTACAAAGATAAGTTAAGTTACAAAGTCATCTCGCCTATACAATCACATCAGGAGCAAAATGTTATGATACAGGTGAGCCAGGTACACATTTATACTGAAGACATTGCTCAAGGATCCATATTCATCTTCGGTCCCTCATCCACCTGGCAGTGGTCCCCCACGGGGACCCAACCGTTGGTCCCCGCCGGGGGCCCCCGCCCGCGGCAGGAACTCTCTGGGGCGCTTTTCTGAGTGTTAAACCCTCAGAGCTGCAGGCTTCATTAACAAGCAAGTCAGCTGCAGGTTTTTGTCTGGTGAGCCTGCTTGGGGGGGACCAAGGGATTTTCCCTTTCTTATTGCTCTTTTCCATGTGTTTAAGCTGAGGTTTTGGCCAGCAAAAGAGGGCTGCTCTGAGCCACTGCACAGCCACCCTCAAGTGGACCTAAACCTTTTTGGCAGGTCATTTTGTTTATTTTTTATACAGTTTTTGATTGTTTTATGTTTAAATCTATACTATTATAGATTGGGAAAGGGCAAATATAATATTACTATATAATTTATATATATATGGTGGTTACCCCCCAGAGGACTCGCAGTAGTCTTGTGACTGTCGAGAACCTATATATACTTGGTCTTAGAACCCCAGGGTCATAGACTAGTATTATTAAATTCACCATGGCGGAGGCATCTGGGGTAGCAGATCTGGTCTTAACAGATTTACCCCATGTCCAGTATGCATGCAGTGGCACTGGACAAGGATAGCACGGTGTGCAGGGATTATGCTACGGTTGTAGTGGTTAGGGAGACAGTTGTCTCCTCCCTGAAGGGGGCTCTGCCCCTGTCGCCAGTGCTCTCTGAGACTTAAAACCCCCTTTGCAGCCTGCATGCGGACCTAAACCTTTAGTGAGGCTACTAAGAAGGTTTATTAAAAAAATAAAAAAATAAATTCCTCTGAGTGTATTGAAGAGGATATTGTGGCTGTCATAGACTCTTTCTGTGTCTTTAAACTGTTCAGCAGCCCTCAAGTGGCCCTAAACCTATAGAATGTCATAATGGAGTATTGGCTACTAAAGAGATTTTAAAGAAAATATTTTTTCCTCTGAGTTAAAGATGATATTGTGGCTGCCATGGTCTCCTTCTGAGTCTTTAAACTCTGTCAGCAGCCCTCAAGTGGTTCTAAACCTATAGCGTCATAATGGAGTATTGTCTATTAAAAAGGTTTTAAAGTAAAGTAATCCCTTACTGAGTCTATCGGTTGATATGGGCCCCATCATGTCAGGGGGCCCAGAAGGATATCTTTTCATTGATTCAATAGTTATTCTTTTCTGGGAATGTCATGACACGTCTCAGGCAAAAGTGCTTTTCCAACACAGAAGTGACTCTTACTTCAGGCCAGGGTACAGGGTCTCTTGTCTTGCCCTCACCTGATGATTCATCAAGAAATGTGTCTGTTGGGCCTGATGGTATATTGCTTGAGTCAGTACCTTTTGCACTGTTTTCACGAGACCCCTGCAGATGGAATTGCTCACAATCTGGGATCGAGACCCACAAACTCTGGATCACTCTTTTTGCATGACACCGTCAGCAAGGCAGTCTCTAGCCTGGTCCTCAGCCTCTTCAGATCCGCAAATCCTTTCTTGCAGTGGAAGATCATCACCATGGATGCCAGTCTGTCTGGTTGGGGGAGTGTTATGGAGTCACAAACGATCCAGGGACAGTGGAGTCTGAAGGAGAGCAGAATCTCCATAAAGATCCTGAAACTGAGAGCTATTCTATTGTATTCAGACATTGGACATCCCATCTGATGGGGCATCCCGTCCGGATCCAAACAGACAATTGGACGGCGGTGGTATATATCAACCACCGTGAGGTCATCAGAAGCAGTAAAGCCCTGATGGAAGTGAGGGGTTTTTACTTTGGGACGAGAAACCGGTTCCATGTCTCTTGGTGGTACACATACCTGGAGTGGACAACTTGTAGGCTGATCATCTCAGCTGCATCAGAGGGAATGGTCTCTTAATCCCTATGCATGTGCTGGGGGATATCAGACGTAGATCTCTTGCATCACGGCTCAGTCGGAAGGTCCGAAGTTTGTCTCAGCCCAGGGATCCTCTAACAATAGCAACAGATGTCCTGACTCAGTGGTCAGCATTCAAGCTTCTTTATGCATTTCCCTCCGATTTCAATCCTGGGTCGAGTACTAAAAAAGGTTTAGCTCACAAGGGAGTCCCAACCATTTTGGTGGCTCCTCGGTGACAAGAAGAAGCTGGTTCTCAGACATAGCAAGGATGTCACAGGGCAACTTGTGGAGGCGACGATCCAGATCTTCTCACACAGGGGCCTCTAAGGCATCCCAAATCACAAGTTCTGGCTTGGAAGGCCTGGCTATTAAATCCCTTATCTTGGAAGAAAGGGTTTTCTTCATCCAGACTATGATTCAGGCCAGGAAGAAATCTTTATCAAGTGATCTACTATAGAGTCTGGCAAGCATTTATCGCTTGGTGCGAATCCAGGGGTTCGCTTGTAGTACTGTTTGGTTTACACAATATATAGATTTTTTGCAGAAGTCTTGATGAAGGTCTTCAATTGAGGACAAATATCTGCTATCTGTCTTCTTTCAGAAACCCATAGCTGAGAATGATTTCGCTCATGTGCGGCCTCCTCTTAATCCACTTCTGCCAGCTTGGGACCTGAACTTGTTTTTCAGGATCCTCCTTTTTGAACCATGGTAGATGCGTCATTTAGTCTAAGGGCTAAGCGCCCTTAGACTTAATGACGCATCTGCCATGGTTATCTCTTAGTGGCAGTAACCTCAGCAGGCGGGTTTCTGAGTTAGAAGCTTATCAGTAAGCCTTGTTATTTGAGTGTTTTAGGATTTTCTTCCTATGGGTATCTTTTCATTTTAATGAAGAGATGGTTTTTGCCTTCCTTATGTCCTGCTCTAGTGTCTAATAAGGAAGGGGTGTTCTTCACTGTTTGGATGTAGTGAGAGCAATAAGGTATTATCTAACTACTACACAATCTTTCCATAGTTTGGACTTCTTATGTCATACCTGAGGGTCCACGGAAAGGTCTTCCACCAGCTAAGTCTGCCATCAGTCGATGGATTAGACAGACAGTGGTAAGAGTCTGTTGTGCCAAGGGGAAGGAGCCCCTGGTTTGAGTCACAGCTCTTTTCACTAGGGCCATTGGTGCTTCCTGGGCTTTTCAGCATCAGGCCTCGGTGGAACAGGTTTGTAAAGCGGCCACCTGGTCTTTGGTTCATACATTTACCAATTTTACAAGGTAGGTGTTGGGGCCTCAGCTGATGCTGTATTTGGTCGAAAAGTACTTCAGGCATTAGTGAATTGAACTAGCTACTGTACGGCGTTGGGGATCCCGCCCATATTAGACACTGCTTTTGGATGTTCCAGGTGTAATGATTAAGGGATGGCCTGGAATGGATTGGGAGAAAAAACACAATTCTGTGAGATTCGCCTGTAGAATTGGTTTGATTCCGATCCATTCCAAGCCGTCCGACCCGCCCTCTTTTGGGGTTTATTATGTCCTGGATGCCTTTTTTATGGTGATTACTCCATTTATTATTTAATAGGACACTTGTAAAAAAAAAGAAAAAAGGGCGAAAAGGATTTTTCGAGAGAAAACAAGCGGAGGCGGTGTGAAGTAACATGGTCTCCTATATTCGGGGCCTCCCGGCCTTAGCCTCTTGTTATGATTTACTGCTATTTAATTACTGGTCTTTGATTAGAGGCAGCTGCTACTTATGGTGGCCGGGATGAGCCACACCTTTGCCCATCCGGGCAGGAATTACCCAGGTGTAATTATTATGGGACGGCCTGGAATGAATTCGAATCAAAACCAATTTTACAGGTGAGTCTCACAGACTCCCCTGCCCCCCTCCCAGCATCTGCCACCCACCACTGGCCTCCGCCACTCACTCCCTCTGCAGGGAGGGGCTTTTTTATACCGACGGAGAGAGCTGATGTCAGTACACTTGCCTGTAAAAAAGATCCATCCCTGTGGTAGGGAGGGAGCTGTCAGAAGCCGCTCAAGGAGCAGAGAACACAAGTTTTCTGCCCCGCTGATGACCCCAGCACAGTTATTGTGGATTGCTGGGGGAAGTGGAGACCCCCGTGCTGGATCCTGGACAGAGGTGAGTTTTTTTTTTCTCTTTTGCTTTAAATTAGGGGGAACACTAGCCATGCAGTATCTACAGGGCTGGCACTTAAAGGGTTAAAGAGCAACAAAACCTTGAGTTTCGTCCCTTTCTGGTGGGATATCCCGATTTGGGATGTTCCACTGTGTATATCCCTCGGGGTTGCCCATAAACTTACCTTTTATATGCTGAGGGTAACGCGTGCCCCATATAGAGGTATACCAAACCCCCCAAGAGACTTATATGCTCAGGGGGCATGCTGCACCTGTTTAAAGTGGGCCAAAACGGGGGATTTGACCATATAGTCTTTTGGACCACCCTCCTGGGGCAACCCAATTTGGGATGTGAATAAATTTGTTTTTGAAGCAGACATAAATATTTCCTTGCTATAAAAGCCCTCAGAAAAGGACATGCATTTCTGCAGGTTACTGCTTTTTCCTGCCCCCTAAACCCAAGATTTTCACTTACCTGAGTTTTGTTCCCCTGATTGGGGCATCCCTATTTGGGATGCCACACTGTGTACATCTTCCGGGATCACCCATAAACTACACTCTTCCCTGCGGCGCATGCACGTTCAGCCAAACACTGACTTGCATTTTAATTCAGCCAATCACCGGCTTGTATCCCTGGATGGGGCTCACACAGCTGGTTATCCCAATTCATGATGCCCCATAAATAGGTAGAGCAACCCCCCCCAAGAGTCATATAGACTCGAAGGGGTGTTGCACCTCTTTACAGTGCTGTGTGCATTTTATTAAAATGTGGGACAGTGATTGGCTGAGTGTCCCGTGCATGCAGCATGGGAGAGAGGAATAGTCTCCTCATCCCCGGCGGGAACAAGCAGATGACTTGCCAAAACCTCTGCCTAATTACCTGCATCCCCAAAGGGCAGAGGGGTGCAGAGGAGACTGTGTGGGCTATGTGGGCTGGTAGCCTTTAGGGCCAGGGGGCGGCTGCTCAGCCTCTGTGCCCTGGTCTCCCAACCTAGTTTTGCTGGAAAGGGGGGACACAGAGTTAAAAAAAAAAAAATAAGGGTTTAACCCTAGGGCATATACGCTGTTTCCCCGAAAACAGGTCTTATATTAATTATTGCTCCAAAATATTCATTTCTTGGCATTACAGCTGCTCTCTTCCAAGTCCTACTGCATTGCAAGTGTACAAGTGTGGTGGTTTGCTCCCCCTCGTAACCAGAAGCAACCACAGTGCTCTCATATACAGTTTGCTAAGGAGTGAAATTACTCCACTGGGACTACTTGATGTGTGTATGATCATGCTTTTTTTGATGCTTTGGAACTTCAAGCTGTCTAGGCAAACCAGGCTTGTTGATACAGGCAGAGTTTTCTAGAAATAAGCCACATTTTCGCAAAGAAAAATATGAAAACAAGAAAAAACAAGTTAAATCTGAAACAGCAAGGTCCCTTGAACAGAACAATACCCAATATGCGTAGGTAATGTCAAGGGTAGGGTTGCCACACCCCTAAGTAAAGTATGCACATAAGGGTAATTTTACTTAAAAGTTTCATCTCTGCAGACAAAGTGGGCATCTTGCACATCTATTCTTAGTATACAGTATGTCCTGCTCCAGATAGATTACTTACACTTGGGTTATCCTCCGCCAGATGGCGCTGCACTGCAGAGACATGTAAAAACAGGCTCCTCCCAGCCCCTCAAATACCCGGGAACCTCCCACAAATCCCCAGATTTCTCTGCAGTGCTTACTGCGAAGACATGAAATTATCACTCTGTCGCAGGTGAGCGGGGCTATTAGCCTGCGGCCCTTTTGGACTATTCCCGCCCGTCCTTCGTGTGATGTGCCTCCCAGCCTGGGCTGCGCTGGTCGGGTGAAGGTAGGCGGCACCATGCGTGCTTATGGAGCGCTGCTCCACCGCAGTCCCCCACCAAAGGGTAGGCGGTATAGGCTGATGGTGAGTCTTTATGGGATGCCCCTCCCGCATTATTGTCCCGTGGGCCCTGTACAAAGGGCCGCCATCCTCCCTCATTCTCCCTGTAGCCTTCGGGGGGGAAAGAAGGGGGGGTGTGGGTGAGCGTGTATCGTGATTCGTGCATACGGCCTTTTGTCATGTTTTTTTGGACTAGTATATGTGGTGTCAGCCGCTGCGCTGACTTGTCTTTTTACTATTGCAAATGCCGCCGCGCGCGCCTTTTCCTTCATTTGGATGTTCCGCGCCGGGCGGCGGCGTTACCTCAGCCGCTTCTGCGTTCTCATTGGCTGCTTGTCGGTGGACTTCGCGCTCTTCAGGGGGGCGGGTCCTGGCCTGGCGCGCCCTGCGTCACGGCTCACTCTGGCCCGCCCTTCGAGGTACTCGGCGCCATGTTGTCAGGTCGCACGCGCGTGTGACGTTCTTACTTACCGTGTCCGTACGTGCCCTCGCAGGCGGCTTTATACTCATTGTGGTGTGTTTGGTTCTGACACCTCTTCTTCCCATTGTGTCTTTCCCGGCCCGGTGTAATTGATAGTTGGGCCTTATAAAATTACTCCCACTTCCCTAGCGGGTCATTGGGGCATCCAGGGTTGCTTTATAGCGTCAATCCCTACTGGCATATTGTGCCTAATAATCACCATATGGAGGCATCTCAGGATAATGTGACCGGGGTTCCCTTGGGACAAGACCATCTGTGTATAGCGTGTGGACAGCCTAATGCTGACGCTGACAAGGCATGGGTCTGCGTACCCTGTGCTGAGCAAGCGCTGGCTTTGCAATCTGGCCTGCCAGTGGCTGCACCTTGTTTCATTACTCCCCCGAGCTTAACCCTTTTGTTGCCAAGCCCGTAACACCTACGTGCTGGCTTGGCTGGGCCTTAAGTGCCAAGCCCGTAGGTGTTACGTGCTTGACTTTCCTCGCTTCTAGTTTAAAAAGTAAAAATAAAAAATACTCACCTGACCCCTTGTTGGATCCGGCCGGGTCTCCTCTTTAATTTGGTGCCATCCGATCCCCCGTGGGGGGTCGGATGGCTCCAGGAGAGCCCCCGGAATAGGCCGCCCCCCCCCGCTTCTGCAGCAGCAGCTTCTAACTGTAAAAAAAAAATAAAATAAAAATGACATTCACTTACCTGTGTGTGCGCTGGCTCCCGCTGTCCCTCCTCTTCACCTAGGGGGCCTCCGATCCCCCCCCAGGACTTACCGATCTTCAGGAGAGAGCCTGGGAGGCTCTCTCCTCTCTTCTTCTCGATGGCGGCCGCCATCACGCCCCTTGGGGGCGGGGCTTATGAAGTCATCCCGGCCCCGAACGGGCTTCAGCTTTCTCAGCTTCTCAGATGCCGGTGATCGGCGCTGGGGAAGGAGGTGACAGGAGATCCTCTGATCTCCTGCCTTCTCCTTCTCTGGATGCCGATCACCGGCATCTGTCAGCTGAGCGGCGAGGGACAAGAGCTTGCAATCGAAGGTAAGTACAGTAAAATAAAAAAATACAAAAAAAAAAAAATATAAAAAAATACTAATAAAATACTTTTTATTATTGTGTCGTGGTTTTTTTTAACAGTTAACCCTTTGTGAGCTGGTAAGGGGTCCATGAGACCCCTTATACCAGTTCACAAGGCTGGGGGGGTGGCAAGTCACCTGCCCTAGCGGGTGACTTGCCATTAACCCCCGCACCCCCATTACCTGCCTCCCCAAAGGCCAGGGGAGGGGCAGAAGAGCCCGGGCCCACATAGGCTATGTGGGCTCGTAGGCTGCAGGGTGGGGGGGCCACCAAAGCTGGCCCCCCCACTCTGTGCCTACAAGCCCCCATAGCTGGTCCCGGGCTGGTTACTTTGGGTAAGGGGGACCCCACGTCATTTTTTGGGGGGATTTTTAAGGGTTTTTAACCCTTAAAAATCCCAAAAAAAATGGGGTCCCCCTCCCCGGGAAGGGGGACCCTATGTCATTTTTTTTTTAATTAACCATTTGTCATCCAGCAGCTATAAAAGGCTTCTGGGCAGGAAAGGGTGTCTACCTATACATATGTGGTATCGCTGTAACCGGGAGAAATTGGGGTTTCTCACGCAATAAGATTTTATTGACAAACTTACATTTTTTATTACAAAAAAACTCTACAAATTGTAAAAAAATATTTTTTTTTTATTTTTTTTCACACATTTCACCCAACAAAATTGAGAATACACCTAAAAAATACAAACAAGACATTTCATGTTAAAGCCCAGACTCTGTTGAAAAAAACAATATATAATTTTCCTGGGAAATCCCTGGAAATCCTTTCAAAAATGACAGTTGAATATGTGTAGCGCAAAATAGTGAAACATCGTCTGGCAACAGGGAGTGGCAAATGCTGCAGGTAGGCTGGCAGTGAAAGGGTTAAATCTCTCTCCTGTTGAGTTGCATACTTGTGGGGATTCTCAGCCTGATGTGTCTTCTAGACTGCCTACTGCTGAACAGATTATTGCGAGGTCTTTAGCGCGTAAGGGCCCTGGTAAGAAGCGGCACTTGACGTCTTATGTTACTGTTTTCCCTATGGGATCTCAGGAGTTTATGAATCTGTGTGGCTATACCCCTTCTGATGGAGAGCTCTTTTCTGACTCAGGCTCATCTGATGAGAGACCAAGGGGTCATGATGATCCTGGCTCTGACCCCTGGGCCCCGGATGACACTGACAGATTATTGACCCAGATCTTTGAGGTTCTGTCTATCTCTCTCCCTGGTGAGGCTCCCAGGCAAAAAGGGGAGCGTTTTCATACAGCAACATCACGTTTGGAATTTCTAGAGCAGGCACATTTCCACACCCTTGTGCTCAAGGAATGGGAGTGCCCCAGTAAACTTCCCGGGGTTCCAAGGGATTGGGATAGGAAATATCCTTTTCCCCCTGAGGTGGTTAAATGTTGGTCATCCCCCCCCCCCCCCCCCCCGAGGTGGATGTCCCGATCCTAGGGCTATCTAACACCCCTGTCATGCATTCCCCTGATTCTACTACCCTGCGGGATGCTGAGGACCGGCGCATTGACCTGCTTGCATGTGCGGGGACGGCGCTGCGCCCGGTCTGTGCCTCTGCCATTACTGCTGTGGCCACTAGAACCCTTATCAGAAAAATGCTTGATAGTGCCCCTGATGATCTCCCTTGTGAGGTGTTTAATGCACTCTCCAGTTGTGATGTTTTTGTAAATTTTATCCTATTAGCATTGGATGACACCATCAGAATGTGTGCAAGAACTTCTGCCCTCATGATGGCTATACGCCACTTGGTTTGGCTGCGACAGTGGGGTGCTGACAATGCTGCGAAGAAGGCCCTCACTGGGCTTCCTTTTAAGGGGCTACGCCTGTTTGGGGCCCGTCTAGACCTGTTTGCTAAGAGAGGTAAGTTACCCCAGCGCAGACGGCTGTCTCGGCCCCTTCGGGGCCAGGGCCCCCCTTCACCCCCCTACCATGCTGTTAAACAAAAAACAGGGGTGTCCTTTGCGGGGGCTTGCACAGATTCCTGTCACAGGAGCAGAAGACAACGTCCTGGCCCCTCCGGGGGGGCTAAGCCCAAATCCTCTCCCAAGTCCCCTCAGGCATGATGGGGCGCCCTCGCCCATCAGGGTGAGGGGACGGCTGCGGCACTTTGATCAAGTCTGGAGGCATCACGCCTCAGACCGGTGGATTCAGGAGGTAGTGTCCTCCGGCTACAAGATAGAATTTGCTGTGCGGCCTCCCCCAAGATTATCAGGTCCCGGATACTCCTGGTCCCTGCCTCTGCTCAGGTGTTGGTGTAGGCCGTGCAAGGCCTGCTGGGTCTGGGGGTCATTTGCAGATTTACCTTAAAATACAGAGGCAAGGGACTCTACACCAACCTTTTCACAGTTCCCAAAAAAGATGGGTCAATCAGGCCCATTCTGGATTTACAGATCTTCAGCAAAATTGTCAAGAACAGGCGTTTTTCGCATGGAAACCCTGCGCTCGGCCATCAGCTCCTTGCGCCCCGGGGGTTTCATGACGTCTGTGGATATCAAAGATGCTTACCTTCACATCCCTGTGTTTTCAGGACACCAAAGTTCCTCAGATTCGCGTTGGAAGATCAACACTGCCAATTTGTGGCCTTTGCCATCTGGCCCCTCTTCAGCTCCCAGAGTGCTCACCAAGGTGCTGGCGGGGGTGATGTCTCTGATGAGGCCAAGGGGCATCCGCGTGCTGCCCTACCTGGACATCCTCATCACTTCCCAGTCTCTACATCAGGCAGAGTTCATTCTGGAGTCATTTGGATAGGTGATCAACCACCCCAAGTCCTTACTGTCCCCTTCCTTGGTAACTCCATTCCTAGGAATGAATCTGGATACAGTTCAGGCAAAGATCTTCCTTCCTCAGCAGAAGGTGGACAATCTGCTTGCACAGGCTCAGTCCCTCCTAGCTTGTCACCATCCCTTCACCAGGCAGGGGATGCAGCTGGTGGGCCGGATAGTGGCGTGCTTCGAAACGGTCCCTTATGCTCAGTTCCATTTGGGGCTTCTGCAACTTCTCCTATTGTCTGTATGGGACATGGACCCAGCATCCCTGTACAGGGTCTGTGTGCTTTCCCCCCTGGTAAGGAGGTCCCTCTTGTGGTGGATGGACTCAAGGAACCTGTTGGGGGGCAGATCCTTTCTTGCCCCTTCCAGGGAGACGGTCACCACGGATGCCAGTCTATCAGGTTGGGGAGGTTTCTGGAAGTCCCTGCGGTTCCAGGGGAGGTGGGGCCCTCAGGAGGCCCACACACCTATCAATGTCTTGAAGCTGTTAGCGGTCAGGTTAGTTCTGGCTTGCTTGACTACTCTTCTTCAGCGCCTGCCTGTTCAGGGGCGCTCGGACAACCTGACGGCAGTTGCCTACATCAATCATCAGGGAGGGACCCGGAGCAAGAGGGCCCTCCAGGAAGTGTCTCTGATCCTGACCTGGGTGGAGGCCAATGTTCCCTGCATATCAGCGGTATACATTCCGGGGGGGTCCCTCTGCAACAGGGTTCCAATCTCTGTGTCACCGTTGGGGCCAACCAGATGTGGATCTGTTTGCGTCCTGTCACAATCACAAGCTTCTGGCCTTTGTCTCCCTGTCCCAGGATCCTCTGGCCGTGACCACGGATGCCTTAGTAATGTCATGGCAGGTCATTCAGTTCCTGTATGCCTTCCTCCGTTCCCCCTGCTGAGCAGGGTTCTGCTCAAGATTGCTCTGGAGGGGGTGCCAGCAATTCCGGTGGCCCCCAGGTGGCCAAGAAAAGTGTGGTTCACAGACGTGGTGCAGATGGCAGTAGACTAGTATGTTCTGCCAGGGGTGCCAGATCTGTTCACTCAGGGCCCCTTACGCCATCCCAATTTACAAACTTTGGTTTTGACTACCTGGCTGCTGAAACCTCCATTTTGATGGAGAAAGGCTTGTCCGCCTTGGTGGTTTATACCATGGTGCAGGCTAGGAAAAAAACTTCTTCTTCCATCTATTACAGGGTTTGGCGTACCTACTTTGACTGGTGTGAGTCTAGGTCTTCCCTGTCGGGTGTTTTCAGTCCCCAGGGTTCTGGAGTTCTTACAGCATGGGTTGGAGTCGGGACTCCAACTCAGTACTCTGAAGGGTCAGGCTTCTGCCCTGTCTGTTTTCTTTCAGAAGTCTTTTGCTCAGCATGTGCGTTCCCCACGTAAACCTGCGGTCCCTGTTGAGATTTGAACTTGGTTTTGTCTGATTTGCAGGGTGCTCCCTTTGAACCTATGCAGGATTCTGCTCTGGCTGTTTTTACCTTCAGGGTTGCTTTTCTGGTAGCCATTACTTCGGTCAGGCATGTGTCTGAGTTGGCGGCTTTTTCTATTCAGCTCCCATACCTTGGGAGACACCAGGACAAGGTGGTGTTCCGCGTTAAGCCAGATTTTCTGCCTAGGGTAGTGTCTGCCTTTCATTGAATCAAGATATTGTTCTTCCTTCTTTGTGCTTTAATCCTAGCTACGCTAAGGAGAGGGTTTTGCATTCCTTGGATGTGGTCAGGTGTTTCAAGTATTACCTGGTGGTCACTGCATCCTTCAGGAAAACTGATGCTCTTTTTTTGTGGTCCCTTCTGGGCCCAGGATGGGTTTGGCTCATGGCAAGTCTACTATTAGCTAATGGATCCGTGCTATTGGTGCCTCTTGGGCCTTCCAGCACCAGGCTTCTGTTGAACAAGTTTGCAAGGCCGCTACTTGGTCTTCTGTTCATACCTTTTCAAAGTTTTACAAGGTTGATGTTAAGGCCTCAGCTGATGCTGTTTTTGGCCGCAAGGTTTTGCAGGCGGCAGTGGTTTAAATTGTCTGCTGTTACCTTTTTTATTGGGGATCCCACCCTACTTTATAGAATAATACAAATCTGTGAAATACTCACCTGTAGAATTGGTATTATAAGTATACAGTACGTCCTGCTCCACCCCACCCTGGTTTTTGCATTATTCTGGATCCCCTGTATGGTGATTGCTATCATTGTTATAAGTTAGCAGTTTTTAGGTGGTTAAATTCTCCCGGCTTCTTGTTTACTGCTTTTCAATGCTGGGGATTTGTGGGAGGTCCCCGGGTATTTGAGGGGCCGGGAGGAGCCTGTTTTTACATGTCTCTGCAGTGCAGCACCATCTGGCGGAGGATAACCCAAGTGTAAGTAATCTATCTGGAGCAGGACGTACTGTATACTTATAATACCAATTCTACAGGTGAGTATTTAACAGAATTGTATTTTTTCAACCAAAACAGTCCTTTACAGTTAGAATACCTATTTTGCCTGAAAGTACACACCTCAAGCTTTCTAGGTGTACCCATCATCTAGTGGGTGCATCTAACGACTCCGCGGTAATTCTTTAGTTGCACAGGGTTTCACTAAAACATTTAGAAATAAGCAGAATGAAATCCACATTTTCCAAAAATATCAATATGCAAACAAGAAAAAAAATCTGAAAGTGCAAGGCCCCCTAAAAAGAACAATATCCAACATGCATAGGTTCTTTTAACTCTTTTAATTGGCAGCCTACTTGAGATTTTGTCACCCTCTGTTGACATGCCATTTTTCACCATTTTGTGCTTTATTTAACTGTGATTTTTGCAGGAATTTCCAGGAAAATTATATATTGTTTTTTTATTGGGCTTTAACATGAAATGTCTTTTCATTTTTTTTTTTTTTTTATGCTTTTTGTGTTTCTGCTTTCATAATAATCTTATAGATTCCTGGGTCGATCCAGCAGGGGTTTGGTCCATTTTAAGTTCAGAAACAAATTATACCTGAATAATTATCCATCAGCTAAGACCTGACTCTCACTCTCCCTTGTCATCCACATGTATGCCCATCTGACCAGCCCTGCCCCCCCTTGACCTTTCATAGTGCTTGATTTTACTATTGCCCATTTGATTTACTAAAGTTTATTTGATAACCAAGTGTTAGGGTGAGCGCTGCTCGCCTATCTCGGAGCACTTCCCTCACCTCCATGGCTGCTCCCAGCCGTCGCCCATCTCGCAGCACTTCCCTCACCTCCATGGCTGCTCCCAGCTGGCTTCCTCCTCCTCGTGCTGCTTCCTCGCATGGTATTAGGGCGAGTGCTGTGCGCCCATCTCGCAGCACTTTCCTCACCTCCATGGCTGCTCCCAGCCGGCTTTCTCCTCGTGCTGCTTCCTCCCATGGTCAGGTTCGCGCACGTCCCCGTCTACTAGAGGGCGCGCGCGCCGGATTCCTGAAATTTAAAGGGCCTGTACAGCACTGATTGGTGCCTGGTCATCCAATCCTGCATCCATTTCCCCTATTTAAAGGGGCACTTCCTTTCCATCAGTGCCGGATCTTGGTCTTCCTTTGCATGCAGAAAGTCAGTTGTTTTCAGGATTGCTCACCCGTGTACCGACCCCTGTCTGTCTCCGACTCTGAACCTTCGCTGCCCGTCCTGACCTTGGCTACTTACCTTCGATCTCGAGATTGTGCTGCCAGCCCTGACCTCTGCTTGAACTTTGACATCGCCTTTTGCCTGCCTCCTTTGTACCACGCTTTACCTCGGCTGACTGTGTGGCTGAGCCACTGTTGGGGGGTAGCGACCTGGGTGTCACTCGCCGCTACAAGACCAACCTGCTTTGCGGCGGGCTCTGGTGAATACCGGTGGACCCCGCTCCCCTAACATGGCCTTCGCTATCAGTAACACAGTCACAGCGGATCCACACCTGTGCCGCCACACTCGGTCCGTGATAGTAAGATCCGGTCATGGATCCCGCTGAGGTGCCACTGCCTGATGCCTCTGAACTACCGGCAATAGTGGCTATGCAGTCTTGCCAAATTAACCAGCTCTCCGCCATGATTCAGCAACTTGTATTGATTCAGCAACAGCAATTGCCACCAGCTGCCTCAGTATTGCCACCACTGCCTCCAGTAGCATCGACTTCTAGGATCCGTCTCTCCTTGCCGGCTAAGTTTGACGGGGATGCCAAGTTATGCCAAGGCTTCCTTATCCAGTGTTCTATGCATTTGGAAATGCTGGTGGACCAATTCCCCACTGAACGTGCTAAGGTGGCCTTTGTTATTAGTCTGCTCTCAGGAAAGGCTCTGGCCTGGGCTACCCCATTATGGGACCGTGAGGATACAGTTACTTCCAATATACTCGCCTTTGTCTCCGAGTTCCGCCAGGTCTTTGAGGAACCAGCCCGGGCCTCATCTGCAGAAACGGCCCTTTTGAACTTGGTTGGTGAATACGCCATTCAGTTCCGTACCCTGGCGTCTGAACTGTCTTGGAATAATGAGGCCTTATGTGCCTCCTTCAAGAAGGGACTGTCTAGCAATATTAAAGATGCTCTAGCTGCCCTCATCTTTGACTGATCTCATCCATTTGGCCTCACGCATCGATGTGCGTTTTCTGAAAGATGTGAGGAACTCCGCCTGGAAAGAGACTCTTTGCGCCCTAGGAGGGCATCCCGTTTGGCTCCTGTGTTTCAACATCCTTTGTCCGCACATGTACCCTCCAGTAAGGAGGCCATGCAGGTGGATCGATCCCGCTTAACCCAGCTGGAGAGAACTCGCATTTCCTGAAAGACTGTCCTATTTGCCCGCCACAACAGGGAAATGAGCGCACCTAGTGAATGTGGGAGAGGTGTCCCTAGGTGTGTGTGCTTCCTCTCCACGGCTTACGGTCCCTGTGCAACTCAACGTTGCAGCTACCTTCTCCTTAAACCTGACTGCCTTTTGGATTCAGGCTCTGCAGGGAACTTTATCGAGGCCTCCTTGATTAATAAATATAACATCCCTGTGAACCGCCTCGCAAAGCCTCTGTTCATCGCTTCGGTTAATGGTGACAGGCTTGATTGCACCATGCGTTATCCTTTTAAGGATTGGACTTTTTCAGCAGGAGAATATTGAGTTCTACATGCTCCCTCATTGTACCTCTCAAATTCTTCTTGGCCTACCCTGGCTTCAACGTCACAACCCCACTCTTGACTGGAATACCGGCGATATCAAGAGTTGGGGTGCAGCCTGCTTCAAGAGGTGTTTGAAAGCCGGCCCAGCCAGACCTGTTCCTGCTTCTGCTCCACTTCCCGGCCTGCCTGTGATCTATCAGGCCTTCTCTGATGTTTTCTGCAAAAAGCAAGCGGAGGTACTTCCGCCTCATCGACCCTATGACTGCCCTATCGACCTCTTGCCGGGTACCACTCCACCTCGTGGCAGAATCTATCCTCTCTCGGCTCCTGAGACACAGGCTATGTCTCAGTATATACAGGAGAATCTCCAAAGAGGCTTCATACGGAAGTCTTCCTCTCCTGCAGGTGCAGGCTTCTTCTTTGTGGCCAAGAAAGATGGCTCTCTTCGCCCTTGCATTGACTACCATGGCCTCAACAAGATTACCGTCAAAAATCGTTACCCTGTGCACTTGGCAAGACTCCTCGCCAAAGACCTGCTGGCTTACTTCTTCCCCTACCTATCTTAAATACTCTATGGTCACACATCGCTATGGACTTTATTACTGACCTTCCTTCTTCGCATGGCAACACCGTTGTTTGGGTAGTAGTGGATAGGTTTTTTTAAGATGGCGCATTTTACACCTTGGCCTGGCCTTCCTTTGGCTCCTCAGCTGGTGAAACACTTCCTTATGCATATCTTTCGACTTCATAGGCTGCTTACACACATCGTGTCTGACAAGGGAGTACAATTTGTTTCTAAGTTCTGGAGGGCTCTTTGTAAACAACTGAAGATTAAGTTGGACTTTTCCTCTGCTTATCATCCCCAGTCAAATGGCCAAGTGGAAAGAGTTAACCAAGTCCTCGGCCATTATCTTCGCCATTTTGTTTCTGCGCGTCAAGATGATTGGGTCGACCTTCTGCCCTGGGCGGAATTTTCATATAACTTTAAGGATTCTGAATCTACAAGAAAATCCCCGTTCTTTGTGTGTACAGTCGTCATCCTCTTCCGTCTCTGCCCTTGTCCACGTCTTCTGAAGTACCCGCCGTGGAAGAACTCACACAGGATTTTTCCACCATCTGGCAAGAGACTCAGTGTGCTCTTTCTCAAGCTTCTGCTCGTATGAAAATTGGCGCTGATAAAAAGAGGAGAGCTCCTCCTGTTTACTCTCCTGGAGATAAGGTGTGGCTTTTGGCGCAATACATCCGCTTCCGAATTCCCAGCTACAAACTGGGTCCCCGCTTCCTGGGTCCTTATAAGATCAAGCAACAGATCAATCCGGTTTGCTATAAGCTTCACCTTCCAGCATTTCTTCGTAACCCTTACTCCTTCCACATCTCTCTTTTGAAGCCAGTAGTTCGCAATTGTTTTTCTCAGAAAATCCTGGAACCCGCTCCAATTTCTAGTACCGCAGACGTTTTCAAGGTGAAAGAGATCCTGGCCTCTAAGGTCTCCAGAGGCAAAATATTTTTTTTGGTCGATTGGGAAGGCTGTGGCCCAGAGGAAAGATCTTGGGAACCCAAGGAGAACATTCTGGACCATAGTCTCATCTCTGATTTTCTTGGTCCCAAGAGGAGGGAGAGACCCAAGGGGGGGATACTGTTATGGCTGCTCCCAGCCGGCTTCCTCCTCATGCTGCTTCCTCGCATGGTGTTAGGGTGAGTGCTGTGCGCCCATCTCGCAGCACTTCCCTCACCTCCATGGCTGCTCCCAGCCGGCTTCCTCCTCCTCGTGCTGCTTCCTCCCATGGTCAGGTGCGCACACGTCCTCGTCCACTAGAGGGCGCGCGCGCCGTATTCCTGAAATTTAAAGGGCCTGTACAGCACTGATTGGTGCCTGGTCATCCAATCCTGCATCCACTCCTCCTATTTAAAGAGGCACTTCCTTTCCATCAGTGCCGGATCTTGGTCTTCCTTTGCATGTAGAAAGTCTGTTGTCTTCAGGACTCTGAACCTTCGTTGCCCGTCCCGACTTTGGCTACTTACCTTCGATCTCGAGATTGTGCTGCCAGCCCTGACCTCTGCTTGAACTTTGACATCGCCTTTTGCCTGCCTCCTTTGTACCACGCTTTACCTCGGCTGCCTGTGTGGCTGAGCCACTGTTGGGGGGTAGCAACCTGGGTGTCACTCGCCGCTACAAGACCAACCTGCTTTGCGGCGGGCTCTGGTGAATACCAGTGGCCTCTTAGACTCCGCTCCCCTGACACGGCCTTCGCTATCAGTAACACAGCGGATCCACACCTGTGCCGCCACACCCGGTCCGTGACACCAAGTTTGTTTACCATGTTTACCCCAATTTTTAACTCCACCCCCAACACTCCAGCTGCCAAAATGTAATTTCTTAAAATGCTGTCTTCCAAACAGTATTTACTAAGCAGTGGTAGCTTTCAGCCATGTCCCGCTCTGGAAGCCATTGTACCAATCCATTCTGAGTGTCAAACTTTTAGGTGCACAAAAGGGTTATACCCGAATTTAACCCAGAGTGATCTGAAGGATTAACACGCAACCTGCTCAGCTGATAACTCCATCCACAATACTTACCTTTTACTTCATCATTCATCTTAAAACCGGGGCACTTCACTCCTACAATAGCCTCATGCTTACCCTCCCTATATCTCGGCAGTCATGCATTTATCATTTTCTCTAAATCAATCTGTCCTCCTGTCCCTGTCTCTGCTCCTTTTTGCTGCCAGAGATTTCTCATGCAACCCTCCCCCCTTCATCTCGCTGCAACCCCATCTCCATGCTCCCTTATAACACCCACCACTTCCCATCCATCCATCCAACTTCTTGGCTCCACCCTTATCTTTCGTTTGTAAGCTCAAAAGGGCTAGGCTCTCTCTCCTAGCGTGCCCCCTGTATTAATGTGTTTTTTTACATTTAACGCATAATACTGTATGCATTATATGAGTACTACGGTTTATGAGTAATATACTACGGTTTATGAGTAATATACTACGGTTTATGAGTAATCAATATTATTATAAATAATGCCCCCCCCCCTCCTATTCTCATCATGAACAAAGTAGTGTCTTTGAAAGTCTGCAATAATTTATGTCTGTGTAGCGTGTCAAAACATTCCAACATCTTTAACATTTAAGAGGATTAAATGTGTAAGAGCATGTAAGGCCGATTTTCTTTGACTGTCACATTTTTTGTCTTTTTGGCACTTACAGTACATATGTTTATTCCTCCCTAGAGGTCCTGCCCTCATTCTAGGACTCTAGAATGCAAGTTCAAGTTCAGATCTTTGGCACCCCTGATTTAGTTAAAGTCATAGTGGGGAAATACTGTGCCTGGACCCATAAAAAAGAGATATTTTCCTTACTGGAACATAATAGAACGTAATACAAGCATTAGAGTACAGCCGCTGCCAGTATGAAGCACATTGAGAACTCTAAATATTTCAGACTTGCAAAGTGTGGTATTTGGATTCCCATTGCCTTAGCCATGTCTTACATGCTCCCTCTAAGAATCATGCTAATCTTGTCACCCATTCCCTGCTGATTTCGGCAAAAGGCCCAGGGGAGGGGGTCCAGGGTGGATCACTCTATTGCCATCCTTTTCTAAGGGAGGTACTACTAACTAGGGAAGCTCATTCAATCAAGGACCCCACTGACAGACACATATAAGGATTATATAAGTATTACAAGATGGCAGGGGTCATGTTTAAGCCAACCCTTGTAGCTGCACTGGTAAACAAGGTAAAAAAAATATAGGGAAAATCTGTCTCTTGAAGCCTCACCACTATTGACATCATTGACCATGCCATGAACTAAATAATGTCTTTATTGAGGCCTCCCACTTCCTATTAAAATCCTTTATGGATGCTAGGAACTGCTTATTTGCCTTCACAACTTTTATTAGGCTGTTGTGACATCATCATGGTAGTGTGAAGCACTAAAGAAGTCTCCTTTTGAACTAATGGCCTAGTCTTTCTTTTGGTTCTCTCTGAAGGTAGCTTTGCTACTGGCCATTACCTTTAATAACAAAGTATCATAATTGGCAGCACTGTCAGTCAAGTCTCCTTTCTTTGTGCTTTGTAAGTAGAATATTGTTTACAATACCTTTGAGCATTACCCTAACACCCAAAGAAGAAGATGTAACTTGCTGAATTGTATGTGTTTAGGTTGGTCAAATTCTGTTTGGGCAAAGTTTTTAAGTTTTTGATCATGAGTGATGCTTAGGGATCAACCATGACCACAAGGGAGCACAGGCTTTCTATGCCAAAGGGACTGTGCAGGGATTATGCCTGCAAGTCTAGGTTCCTTGATCCTTGCCAGACTTTCAAAATTGATGGAAGTTCTGGTTGGCCAAGGTCTTGCAGGCCGCAAAACATACTGCTTTGGGATGTGCCAGAAATGGATTGATAAGGATGGATTTATTTATTAACTGTAACAAACAAGTTCTTTAGAAGATACAGATGCCATCTTGTTGGTGGTCTGCACCTTACCTTTTTCTACAGCCAACCTGATGTGAAGTCGCTCCATTGAATTCACATCTGACTGGTGAACCCTAATGTTCAGCAGAGATCACATGGTGTATAAGGGTGCTGCAGGAGTCTTTAAGCCTTGTTTTGTGCTTCATAAGGACCATAAGAGACAGTGGTGTAAGTGTAGCTAAAGTATTTGACTTTAGGTCCACCTTAAGCAATTGCTTTATTTTAGAGAACTTTCTTTAAAGCTATTCCCTAGCAAAAACAGTTGATGCATACGATTATTATTTCCTTAGGTGCAGATGCAAGGTGAGGTGACAACAAACCTTCAAATGTTTGCCTTCATGCCTAAACCTTCTATGAATTCCTGCTTGTGGTAAGAATTTTAAAGTTCTAACATAACATAGATTGGATGTATGAAGCAGGGTAGTTTAACAATACATTGTTACTATGCTATTTTATTTTATTTCAGGATCCAGTAACTTACAGTA
The DNA here is from genome assembly GCA_027917425.1 of Gastrophryne carolinensis. Taxonomy (NCBI): domain Eukaryota; kingdom Metazoa; phylum Chordata; class Amphibia; order Anura; family Microhylidae; genus Gastrophryne; species Gastrophryne carolinensis. The sequence goes on from CM051235.1 coordinate 470,383,442, forward strand.
CAATCACTGCAAAATGACGTTTTAATTAATTTCTTGCAACTTGTTAATGCGCTTATAATTGGGGTCTTACGTTAAAGTCTTCTTCTTCAACTTGTATAACCATGTAAATTTAGTGTACCCTTAAAGTGGACCAACACCCTCAAAAACGACATAACTCTATTCACTTTAATAGTAAAAGACACTTACCTTTTGATCACTGTTGGAGCCGTCTGTCCCTCGCTGCGCCTGGAATCTTCTGAATCCTCCGCCGGAAGTCCCACTCTCCAGCTCTTGTCCGGTCATTAGCATATCTTGTCCGGTCATTAGCATTTCTTGTCCGTCGCTGAGCTCTTCTTTCTTCACGCGTTACTTCTGTCTGTGCTCCTCTTCTCATGATGTCATCCGGGGGCGAGACCTGAGGCTGGGGTCGGTGGATCGGGTCACCGGGCGGGCCCTGACCATGACAGCTGGGAGACAGCAAAGGGCCCTGGCGGTGGAGGCAGCAGGTGAGGACGGTTGTGCGCGCCCGTACCCGCACCTATCTACCGTGCATTTTAACAGGAAGAGGTCAAAGGATCTCTTCCTGTTTGGGGGAAAATGAAGATGGTGGCCGGATTTTAAAATTATAGCGACGCGCAGCGGGAGCATAACAGGTAAGTTTTTTTTCCCTAACTATGCTAATCGGGTCTTTCTGCTTAATTTGTATATTTTAAAAATAGACATTAAAAAAAAAAGGGGGCAGGGTGTTGGTCCACTTTAAAATAACTCAAGCCCTGGAAACAAAATTGAGTGTCCCATCATTATTTTCCAGCACTGGAAAGAGTCACTAAACCCAATTAACAAATCAAACAGGCGCTCCCTTTTCCCACCCAGCAGGTGCCGGCCGGTCCACCACTCAGAAACCCTCCAATTCCAAGAAAGGGCTCCCAATTTCTCATGCACTAACCTGCCCCTCACATCAATCACTGTGCCTGTGCACATTGCCATCCATGCATTGCAAAACAAGGGGTTTGCCAAGGCAGTACCTGACTTGCAATAAATGGAGGGGGCTGTGCACAGACGCAGTGACTGGTGGGATTGGCTGGAATCCTCTTCCACTCCTCTATGAGGACACCACAGAACATGTACCCACAGATGCTCAATAGGATTTATGTCTGGAGACAGGCTTGGCTAGTCCAGCACCTTTACCCTTAAATTCATTAGAAAGCCAGTGGTCGTTTGGGTTTGGGGTTGTTATCATGTTGGAATACTGCCCTGTGATCTAGGGAGCGGGTCATGCTCTTCTTCAGTATGTCACAGTGCAAGGCTTCCCAACCAGTGGTGATCATCAAGATCTTAGCTGACTGACCTGTACTCCAATCCGATCTGGGCGCACCTAAACTTTACCCAAGCATGATTTCCACCAAACATACAAAACTGTTCCAAAAGGAGATGAGAACATGGTTTTAGGTTCTGAAAATCCATACATACCACCCAGGGGGCAGTGCTCTACATACAATGAAGGCAGGGGAGGCAGAGACACAATTCTATGTACGCAGCTCACATAAGCCATGCCTTTAAATGCCGAAGGATGAAGCTGCTGACATCTTGGACATACAGAGACTCGCATAGGACAGGGAGGGGGGCTGCATATTGATTTTCCATATGCACAGAAAGATTGAAGGCACAGGTACAGATAAGATACTGGGCTGATAAGAGCATGTCAGAGCTTCAGGAAAGCCTCAACTACGCATTTGCATATTGAAGAGGACCAAAACACATGTGACCTGGCCATAGAGCCTAAAAAACTCTAGACCTCGGAAGGTCATGAATGTCCTGGTTCCCCTGTATACAGGGACATATTATAGGTAATGCCAAATGGCACATGCCCTTGGACCTCCAGCATTTGCTATATCAAGGGCCTCCACTGTTTGCTCATTTTGGTCATTGGGGGGCCGAGACAGGAAAGATGCCAGTGGCAACATGCCTTTATCAGTAAAACAGTAAACGTCAGATTAAATTGAAGGGGCTCCTGCTTACAGCCCTGGAAGCAGCTTCCACTGCACTGTAGCAAGACGGTATTGATGGGGCCCAAATTGATGGCGGTGGGCTTGGCTTGGATTAGGCCTTTTGTGCCCTGCGGTGCAGGCAATGAGTATGCAGGGGGCCAGGAATGCTGGTAGCTTGGTCCCCCACCCCCCTTAGAGGGAGCATCAAAACAAGCTACTGCCATGTTATCAGCCAGTGGGAGGTGGCCCATAGCAGCTGTGGCAAGGACTGAAGAAGAGAATGACCACCAAGTTTAACAGAGGTGTGGCAGAAGAGGTGATCTGGTTCCCCAGATGAGCACAGGATTAGTTGATTGACAAACAACAGGTGGGACCATGGCAGACATGTTCAGTCAGTTTGCACTGGACTATTACTATAAAGGAAGAAAAATAGGGGCCTCACTAATTTTTGCACTGGACTATTACTATTGGGGCGAGGAGTTAACTCACCTACGCGATCCTGCTGGGGGTGATCACTCAACTGGGGAGGCAGTCTCCTTCCAGTGATCACCCATGGCATCTGACATCTCAGCATCGGGAGTAGGATGATGTCATGGGTCGACGCCATCCGTCCTGCCACAAGAGGCGGGGCTAGAGGCAACAATGGCAGTCCTGCACTGGCTCTTTCTGCTCTCTCCTCACTGCGGAAGAGCCCAGGGGGGAATGGTGGGAATGTACAGTTCTATAATCATAATAAAAAAAAAAAAATAAAAAAAAGGTAAGGTTTAATGGACTAACTGGAGTTTTTTACACAGGGGGGCATCCCAAGGACCCTGGGCCCTTTCCCAGGGAAAGTTAAATTCCCGGGTTTTTTTCCTTTAAGGTTTGATTGTGAGGTGGGTTCCGCCCACACGCATATTAATGTATGGGTCAGAGGGCGATGACTGTTTGTACCTTGCATGTTATTTGTTGATAGGGGTTTGTTGATCACACATGGTGATTACAGTCTTGAGCAGTGAGGCCATAGATCTAGACCCTGCTTTGGTGACCAATTTGGTGCAGTGTATGGTCTGAGCACTGACAGGCTGACCTTGCATCCCTTTAACCTCTGTATCAATGATGGCGGCACTTTTAAGTCTATTTTGAAAAGACAACCTTTGGAACCATGTGCAATCAACTTCTTTGGTGAAGTCTGTTCTATGTGGAACATGTTAAACCACTGTATGTTCTTGGCCACTGTGCTGTAGCTCAGTTTCAGAGTGTTTAAACACTTCTCATAGCCTAAGCCATCGTTATGTAGAGCAACAATTCTTTTTTTTCAGATCCTCAGAGAGTACTTACTTGCTTGGCCAGAGGTTTTGACATTTATGGCTGCGTGTTGAGTTATATTGAGGGTACACCGTTTACAATTTACACTGTTATATAGGCTGTACACTGACTACATAACATTGTATCTTCAGTGCTGTCCCATCATCATTTTAACCCTTTCGCTGCCAGCCTACCTGCAGCTTTTGTCGTCCTCTGTTGCCAGACCAGGTTTCACTATTTTGCGCTACACATGTTCAACTGTGTTTTTTGAAAGGATTTCCAGAGATTTCCCTGGAAAATTATATATTGTTTTTTTTCAAGAGAGTCTGGGCTTCAACATGAAATCTCTTGTTTGGCCTTTTTTTAGTGTATTCTCAATACTTTTTGGTGAAATATGTGCAAAAAAAAAAAATAAAAAATAAATTTTTTTGCAATTTGTAGTGTTTTTTTGTAATAAAAAATATAAGTTTGTCAATAAAATTTTATTGCGTGCGAAACCCTAATTTCTCCCAGTCACAGCGGTACCACATATGTATTGATAGACACCCTTTCCTGCCCAGGAGACTCCCCCAAACTGAAACAGAGCTTTAGGAGATTTTCAGATAAAATACAACTGTGCTATGCGCAGTTTTTCCAGAAAAACAACCATTTACATTTAAAATACCCCCCAGAAACTATATATTCTCTGGAAGTACAGACCTCAAGCTTTCTAGGCGTACCAAGCTTGTTTATGTGGGCTTAGTTTTCTGGAAGTAATCCCTCAATGTATTCTTTGGTTGCACAAAGTTTCCCTAAAAAAGAATAAAAAGGAAGAATCAAGCCACATTTTCTTAAAAAAAACTATATGCAAACAAGTAAAATCTAAAAAAGCAACATGCGCCGAACAGAACGATACCTAACATGCATAGGTACTGTCAAAGGAAGAGTTGGCAAACACCCCAAAGTAAAGCATGCGCATAACAGTAATTTTACTTGAAAATTTCAGCTCTACAGACAAAATGCGCACCTTGCAATTTTTCAACCAAAACAACCCTTTACATTTGGAATATCCCCTATAAACCATATATTCCCTGACAGTACACATGTTAAGCTTTCTAATAGTACCCAGCTTGTAGTAGGCTCACCTTTCTGGAAGTAATCCCTCAAAGAATTCTTAGGTTGCACAGGGTTTCCCTAAAAAAATTAATAAAACAAACTGAATAAATAACATGTTTTCCTAAAATATAAATATGTAAACAAGAAAAAACAAGCTAAATCTGAAAGAGCAAGGTCCCCCGAGCAGAACAATACCCAACTTGCATAGGTACTATTAACCCTTTTAATTGCCAACCTACTTGAAGTTTTGTCACCCTCTGTTGACAGGTCATTTTTCCCCATTCTGCACTATGTTTAACCGTGATTTTTGCCGGAATTTTCAGGAAAATTATAGATATATATTTTGCAGCAGAGTTTAGGCTTGAACATAAAATGTCTTGTTTGTATTTTTTCTACTGTTTTTTTAATATTTTTGTGTAAAAATAAATAAATAATTATATTCTTAGTATACAGTACGTCCTGCTTCAAATCTAATACTTACAGTTGGGATATACTCCTCCAGATGGCGCTGGACTGCAGAGACATCGAAAATAGGCTCCTCCCAGCCCCTTAAATACCCAAGGACCTCCCACAAATCCCAAGAATTTCTCTGCAGCCTGGCTGCGAAGGACAAGAAATTGGCTCTCTACTCGCAGGTGAGCGGGGCTATTAACCTGCGGCCCTGTAGGACTATTCCCACCCGTTCCACTTGTAATATGCCTCCCAGCCTTGGCTGTGCTGGTCGGGTGACGGTAGGCAGCACCGCTGTCAGGTGCTTAGGAGCGCTGCTCCACCGCAATCCCCCACCAAAAGGTAGGCTTATGGTGAGCCTCCATGGGATGCCCCTCCCGCACTATTGCCCCTTGCCCCTGTCTATCGGTGGGCCCTATTTAAGTGGTCGCCGTCCTCTCTCATCCTCCTTATAGTCTTCGGGGGAAAAGGGGGGGGGGTGTATGTGTATAGATATGTAGGTTATGCAGTCACCTTTCACATGTCTTTATTGCTTTTAAATTTACCGCCGCTGTGCGCTGGCTTGGTTCCACCTTTGGTGGCGGCATTACCTCAGGCGCTGGTGCGCCATCATTGGCTGTTGGCCTTCTGGCTTCGCGCTCTTCGGGGGGGCGGGCCCGTCTTTGGCGCCTTCCGCGTCATCGCTGTTACTGGCCCACCCCTCGAGGTATACTGACGCCATCTTTTCTGACTTGGTTGGCCTATGCGCGACAGACTCCTACCTACTGCGGTCCGTAAGTGCCCTCGCGGGCGGCTTTATCTGCTTCACTTTTGTTACGATGTACTTAAGGTCTTGTCTGCTTATGTCTTTCAGGCGGGACGAACCCTTCTTGGCTTCTCCCGGCCCTGCTTTTAGTATATTACTTGTAGGCCTTGTAAAAATTATACTCCCCTGCAGGTTGCTGAGGACCGGCGCATTGACCAGCTGGCATCCCACGCCTTTGCATGTGCGGGGACGGCGCTGCGCCCGGTCTGTGCCTCTGCCATTACTGCTGTGGCCACTAGAACCCTTATCAGAAATATGCTTGATAGTGCCCCTGATGATTTGCCTTGTGAGGTGTTTAATGCACTCTCCAGTTGTGATGTTTTTGTAAATTTTGTCCTATCAGCATTGGATGACACCATCAGAATGTGTGCCAGAACTTCTGCCCTCGTGGTGGCTATACGCCGCTCGGTTTGGCTGCGCCAGTGGGCTGCTGACAATGCTGCCAAGAAGGCCCTCACTGGGTTTCCCTTTAAAGGACTGCGTCTGTTTGTAGACCGCCTGGACCTTTTCGCTAAGGGAGGCAGGTTACCCCAGCGCAGGCGGCAACCTCGGCCCTTTCGGGGTCAGGGTTCCTTCTCCTTCCCTTACCGTGGTGCAAGACAGGGAAGGGGGGTGTCTTTCCCTGGGGCCCCGGGAGATTTCTGGGGTAGAGGCAGAGGACGTGGACGTCCTGGCTCCTCCTGAGGTCCCAAAGCTAAATCCTCTCCCAAGCCCCCTCAGGCATGATGGGGCGCCCTCACCCATCCGGGTGGGGGGACGGTTGCAGCACTTTGCTCACGTCTGGAGGCTTCATGGCTCAGACCGGTGGATTCAGGAGGTAGTGTCCTCCGGTTACAAGATAGAGTTTGCTGCCTGGCCGCCCCCAAGATTCATCAAATCCCGGATTCCTCAGGACCCTGTGTCAGCTCAGGAGCTAGTGCAAGCAGTGCAAGGCCTCCTGGAGCTGGGGGTCATCTGCCAGGTCCCTTTAAGAGAAAAAGGCAAGGGCTTTTATTCCAACCTATTCACAGTACCCAAAAAGGATGGTTCTGTCAGGCCCATCCTGGACTTTATCCTGGAAGATTCTCAACAAGTTTGTCAGGGGCAGGCGCTTTCGCATGGAGACTTCGCATGCGCTCTGCCATCAGTTCCCTGCGCCAAGGGGATTTCATGACTTCTGTGGACATCAAAGATGCTTACCTTCATATTCCTGTGTTCCCAGGTCATCAAAGATTCCTCAGGTTCGCTCTGATGGATCAACATTACCAATTTGTGGCCTTGGCCTTCGGCCTCACTTCAGCTCCCAGGGTGTTCACCAAGGTGCTGGCTGGCGTGATGTCTCTACTCAGATGTCAGGGCGTCCGCTTGCTTCCCTATCTGGACGACATCCTCATCACTTCCCAGTCTCTACATCAGGCAGAGTTGGATACTCAGCTGGTGGTGTCCACTCTGGAGTCATTTGGATGGGTGATCAACCACCCCAATTCCTCACTGTCCCCTTCCTTGGTAACTCCATTCCTAGGAATGAATCTGGATACAGTTCAGGCAAGGATCTTCCTTCCTCAGCAGAAGGTGGACAGTCTGAGTGCACAGGCTCAGTCCCTCCTAGCTTGTCCCCATCCCTCCATCAGGCAGGGGATGCAGCTGGTGGGCCTGATGGTGGCGTGCTTCGAAGCGGTCCCTTATGCTCAGTTCCACTTGAGGCCTCTGCAACTTCACCTATTGTCTGTATGGGACAAGGACCCAGCGTCCCTGGACAGGGTCTGTGTGCTCTCCCCCCTGGCCAGGAGGTCCCTCTTGTGGTGGATGGACTCAAGGAACCTGTTGGGGGGCAGATCCTTTCTTGCCCCTTCCTGGGAGACGGTCACCACAGACGCCAGTCTGCCAGGTTGGGGGGGGGGGTTCTGGAAGTCCCTGCGGTTCCAGGGGAGGTGGGGCCCTCAGGAGGCCCACACACCTATCAACGTCTTGGAGCTGCGAGCGATCAGGTTAGTTCTGGCTCGCTTGACTTCTCATCTTCAGGGCCTGCCTGTTCAGGTGCACTCGGACAACCAGACGGCAGTTGCCTACATCAATCATAAGGGAGGGACCCGGAGCAAGGGGGCCCTCCAGGAAGCATCTGACTTGGGCGGAGGCCAATGTCCCCTGCATTTCAGCTGTGTACATCCCGGGGGTGGAAAATCACCTGGCGGACTCTCTGAGCAGGGGGACCTCTCGCCAGGGAGAATGGTCCCTATGCAGCAGGGTGTTTTAATCTCTGTGTCACCGTTGGCGCCAACCAGATGTGGATCTGTTTGCGTCCCGCCACAATCACAAGCTTCCAGCTTTTGTCTCTCTGTCCAGGGATCCTCTGGCCCTGACCTCGGATGCGCTAGCAATGTCATGGAAGGACTTTCAGTTCCTGTATGTCTTCCCCCCAATTCCCCTGCTGGGCAGGGTTCTGCGCAAGATTGCTCTGGAAGGGGTGCCAGCAATTTTGGTTGCCCCCAGGTGGCCAAGAAGAGTGTGGTTCGCAGACGTGGTACAGCTGGCAGTAGATCACTACGCTCTGCCCTTGGTGCCAGATCTGATCACTCAGGGTGTCAGGAATAGCTTTGTTACGTCTGTCTAGTTGGACTGTTTCCCTTAAGTTTTCCCTTAGTTAAGATGGCGGATTGTGTCTCAGCTGGGTGCCATCTTACTTCCTGTCATGTATATAAACCTCTCAGGCCTGTTGCTCAGTGCTTGAGTATTGTGTTAGACTTCCTGCTTGTGCAGTTCTCTGGCCTGGAACTTACTCTCCGGTTTGTTCCTCCACTTGCGGTTTACCCTGCAAATCCTTGCTACCTGCTGACCCGGATTGGACTTTGACTCTGCATTGATCTGCTTCCCTGCTGCTGACCCGGATTGGACTTTGACTCCGCTTTGATCTGCTTCCCTGTTGCTGACCCGGATTGGACTTTGACTCTGCATTGATCTGCTTCCCTGCTGCTGACCCGGATTGGACTTTGACTCTGCTTTGATCTGCTTCCCTGTTGCTGACCCGGATTGGACTTTGACTCCACTTTGATCTGCTTCCCTGTTTGGACTTTGACCTTCTGCGCTTTGGCCTAGTCTCTGCCATTGGACTCCAGCAGTATTCACCAGTATCGTGACAGGATACTCAAGCCAAAAATGGAGTCCGCTGGGACTGGGTGTTTGGAGGTTCGCATTAACCAGCTGCAGTCTACTCTGGCTAATATGCACGCCGAGATGCAGACGTTGACAAACAAATATGATGCCTTTGAAGGACAGACTTCTCACAATGTCCATATTTATGGACAAACAATTCAAGAGCTACGTGGGACGGTGCAGACATTATCTGACCGGATGGCTCACTTGGAGGCTCAAGCTTCTGTACTACCTACTTCCGTGCCTGCCATGAGTCCTAAGCTGCCACCATTCAGATTTGGTGGAGACCGTGACAAATTCAGGGGATTCCTCAATCAATGTAGGCTATACTTTGATGCAAATCCAACCCAGTTTCCTACTGACCGGTCTAAAGTCCTGTGTATCATCATGTTGCTGACACATAAAGCCATAGCCTGGGCTAGTCCATTAATTGAGACCCAAGACCCCCGGCTGAACAACCTTGAAGACTTCATCAACGCCATGAGTCAAATGTTTGATGATCCCAATCGAGGTGCTACAGCTGAAGCAGCACTACTAGCTTTGCGCCAAGGCAGACGCCCCGTCACCGAGTATGCTATGGAGTTCAAGAGGTGGGCTATCGACACTGATTGGAATGACGCGGCGAAAATGTCTTTTTTTAGGAAAGGACTTTCCAGCGCATTAAAAGACGAACTTGCCCGTGCAGAGGCCCCTTTAGGCTTAGACGACTTTATTAACCATTGTATTAGAATTGACACCCGACTATCTGAACGACGACAAGAGAAATGGGCTACCTTGAATTTTGATACTAAGCAGTCCCCCTCTTTTCCTGTAGCTATTTCTAAGGAACCGCAAGGAAAGATTCAAAGAGAATCGGGCAGTGAGCCGATGCAAGTAGATTCCATACTAAGGCGTGAAAGCGTTGACAGAAGAGAGCACAGGCTCCGGGAAAGCTTATGCTTCTACTGCGGAAAATCTGACCACTTCCTTATCAACTGCCCTAGCCGCCCTCGGAGATTGGTAGCAGCTATTATGGATCCTGAATTTTCGGACAGAGAATCAATTGTTTCCGAAACAGAATTATCTGAGGAAGCAGTTATCCATTCCATCTCATCGGTGGCCCCTCATATTAAGAAAGAAAATAAAGACTCCCATTGCTTTCTTCCCATTAAGTTTCTGACTAATTCTCAGTGGATTTCTGCCTCTGCTATGGTGGACTCTGGGGCTAGTGGCAATTTCATGGACCTTTCTTTTGCCCAAAAGCATGGGGTCAGATTTAACAAAAAACTCTCACCCTTGGTAATGGAAACCGTAGATGGATCTCCACTGAGCTCAGGGCCTGTGGATCAAGAGACGGAGCCACTTGAGGTCATTATAACACCCCAGCACCGTGAAGTCCTCTCTTTCCTGTTGATCTCGTCTCCACATTTTCCTGTTATTTTAGGCCTACCATGGTTGCAAGCACAGAACCCTGTCATCAACTGGGAAACTAAAGAAATAAGCTTCCCTGGGGAAGATGGTCTTTCGACAGGGTACTCTGAACAAGATTCTAAGGAACCAGTTGAAAATAATAAAATGGTAGAATTACCCTCTGTATACAAGGACTATGCGGACGTGTGCAAAAAACAAAATGCCGACAAGCTTCCCCCACATAGATCTTATGACTGTCCCATAGAATTGTTTCCTGGTGCACCTATACCCTTTGGACACATTTACCCTTTGGCAGACCCCGAACTAAAAGCCCTCAAGGACTACATAGAAGAAAACCTGGCTAAGGGGTTCATTCGCCCATCTTCTTCACCTGCGGGGGCTCCCATATTCTTTGTAAAAAAAAAGGACGGTTCTCTAAGGCCGTGCATTGACTACAGGGAACTTAACAAAATTACAATCAAGAACCGCTACCCTCTACCATTGATTCCTGAGCTCTTGGAGAGAGTACGACATGCAAAGGTGTTCACCAAGTTAGACTTGCGTGGCGCTTATAACTTGGTCCGTATAAGACCCGGAGATGAATGGAAGACAGCGTTTAGGTCACGTTATGGACATCATGAATATCTCGTGATGCCTTTTGGTCTTTGCAATGCCCCTGCTACCTTCCAACATCTTGTCAATGATATCTTCAGAGATCTTTTGGACCAGTTTGTAGTCGTTTATTTGGATGATATCTTAATTTTTTCCAACTCTATGGAAGAACATCAGAGACATGTGAAATTGATTCTGGATCGTCTAAGGAAGAATCAACTCTACATTAAAATTGAAAAATGTGATTTTCATCAAACTGAAATACAATTTCTGGGTTATATAATTTCACCCCGTGGTTTACACATGGACCCTAGCAAGATTAAAGCAATAGTAGACTGGCCTACTCCAAAAAACATAAAGGATGTTCAACGTTTCATAGGTTTTGCCAATTTTTTTTTTTTTTCCATACTCATGTTTATTGAGAAAAGAAAATTTTGACAACAACAGTTTACATTTTGTGATCATACAACAATGAGAATACAGATATCAACCCATAAAGAACACATTTGTTACATAAGTTGAAGGGGGGGGGAGGAGAAGAAGGGAAGGGGAAGGGGGGGGAGGGGAGAGGGGGGGAAGGCGGGCACATACATATAATTTGCAGTACAAATAATGTGAAGGGGACCGTTGTCATATGTCATATCAGCATCGGGCTGTCAGTTACAGAAGTAAAATTCAGAGTTGCTCATAATGAACCTTATTCAGATATAATGGGGAATGTTCTCGAGGGAACAGCACCTAACCCCATTTGCCAGTGTTCTAGCCGACTGCTCCGATTTAGATGTTGAGAAGTCATTAACCTAGCATTATGAGAAGAGTGCACTTCTCTGCTTCCATCCTCAATACATCTGTCCCATGTGCCAAGTGTAGGATCCCTGAGTTAGACAGAGCCGACCCGCCCCCCCAGAGGTCCCCATCCCCCCACCCCCCCCCCCAGAAGGACAGGTGACAACCAACCAACACCGACGACTCTACAACACATGAAGAAACTACAAGAACGAGAGGAGGAGAGGAATGAACCAAATGGACAAGGAGGACCAGATCAGGAGGTATGGGAAGCAGAGGAAGGGGAGGGGGGGGGAGAGCAGTAATAGGGATCTGGGGAAGCCATGACGGCAATGAGGGGGGGGGGAAGAATGGGTATATTAGTAAAGAAAAAGGGGGGGGTAGAGAAAAAGAGAGGGGGCAGGAAGGGAAGGGGGGGGAAAGGGGGGGGGGAGGCAGAGACGGCGCCAACCATCCAGTCTCAACCTTCCAGCGACCAAATGTCCAAATGTTCCCCCTGCACCTGCCCATGCCCAGCTCCTGGTCAGCCCCTCCCCAACACCAGGGAATCCGACCGAGTAACCGCTCAAGAGGGGAATTCCCTTTTGTATTCATCTGAGTCTCTAAACACTTGCCAGATCGTCCAGACTTTCCTAAATGCTTCCAACCTGTCCTGTTTGGAATATAGGATCTCTTCCATTGTCTCAATGTGATTTATCTGTCTGAGCCACTCCGCCATTGTAGGCACATTTTCAGATCTCCACTTCCTGGGGATCAACGTTCTGGCAGCATTCAGTAGATGGACAGCTAAAGGACCATATCCAGCAACCCCCTCACCATCCGCTGTCCAATTAAGCAGGTATCCCGCCGGGTTCCACTCTAGCTCACATCCCAGTATTTTCCCTATCAGAGCATGAATTTTCTCCCAAAACACTTTAATTTTGGGGCAGCTCCACCAAATGTGGAGCATATCTGCGCCTTCCCCACCACACCGCCAGCATCTGTCTGGGACCTCAGGGAAGATACGGTGTAAGCGCTGTGGTGTCTTGTACCACCTAGAGATGATTTTGTAATTGGTTTCTTGTAGCGAAGAACCTACTATGCTTTTGTGTGCCCCCTGATATATGGAATCCCATGCTTCTTCATCCAAGCTGATCGACAGGGCTTCAGACCATCTCCGTTCCCACGGCTTCTCCTCCTTTCCCGCTGAGGTCAGTAAAAGGCCATAAGTCCAAGAAAGCAAGTGTGTTTTGGGGCCATTACCCAAACAGGCTCTCTCAAAATCTGACGGTGGTTTATCTACTTTGCCTCTCAGATCTCTTGAACTCACAAAGTGCCTTAGCTGTAAATATGAGAGGGTAGGGACCGGGCCACCTAGTCTTTCCTCTAGAGCCTCCTTACCCAACACTTTAGCGTTGTGGAAGATCTGTGCTGCCCTCCAGGGTCTGTGCAATGTGCACGTTCTCAGGAAGGACCTCTCCATACCTGGGGGAAAAAGTGGGTTATCTGTGAGGGGAGTCAAAGGCCCAGGCAGCGACACCAGGTCTCTGTGTTTTTTGCAAACTACCTCCAGGACCCCGATAGTGGCCCCTATAAACGGGTGCCTCCTAACTACCTCCGGGGCATGCGCTCTCACCAGTGTACCCATTGCCCTCAGCTTCCCCCCACATACCGCGTCCTCAATAGCAACCCAGTCCTTCTTGTCCCTACAAGTCTGCCATTCTATGACCCTACTCAGATGTATAGCCCGTGAGTAAGTTTCAATACAAGGTAATCCTACTCCACCTCTAGCCCTCGGAAGCCTCAGAATGGAACCCTTGATTCTGGGTGATTTATTGCTCCAGATAAATTTTGAGAACAGGGAGCGCACTCTCTGCAGAAACCACCTCGGCATGCTGATAGGGATGCACTGCAAAAGGTATAACAACCTTGGGAGAACATTCATCTTTAGGACCGCAATCCTCCCAAACCAGGACAACTTTAGTTTGTCCCATTTCACCAAGTCTTTTCTGATTTTGGTTTCCAAGGGAGCAAAATTCAGGTTGAATAAATGTTCAAGAGAGGTAGGAAGCTGAATCCCCAAGTATCTGATACTGCCCGATACCCAGCGAAATGAGAAAGACCGCTCCAAGACCGCCACCTCTGCAGAAGGGAGGCCAACCCCCAAGGCCATGGATTTGCTATAATTGATTTTTAAATTCGAGATCGTCCCAAAGTGCGTGAATTCCTGGAGTAGATTAGTAGATTAGTAGAAAAGGGAACCGCCATCTGTATGGGATCCCCTTCTCTCGAAGGAGCGAGGTGAGGGGCCTAAGGGCTCTACGATGCTGCAAGGTGATACCTGACAGGTCCTGGAACAGTTGAATCTCGTAGTTGTTAAACATAATGGAATCTCTGGTCCTCGCTTTGGACAAGATTTCCTCCTTAAGCGCGAAGCTTTGTAGGCAGCAGATTATGTCCCTTGGAGACGTCTCCCCAATATTCCGAGGACGAAGCGCTCTATGAGCTCTTACCAAGTCTATTGGTGTTTCAGGCGGTCTCTCCAATAGAGTGTTGAAGATCGAGAGCAAGGCCCCAGAGATTTGATCATGTGCCACTTCCTCGGGGACCCCTCGTATCCTTATGTTGCATCGCCGGTTCCTGTTATCCAGGTCTTCTAGGTGACGGTGTACATTCACCATATATCTGTTGTGAGCAGTGACCACTTCGCTCACCTCCCGGAGAATCCGCCGCGTCCCGCGTTCCTCCTTCTCCACCTTCTGGGCCAGCGCCCGCATGTCAGCGCGCAAGTCTGCCACTGCCTCCGTTATGGAGGTTTTAATTTCGCCTGCAAATTTCGCCAGCTCCGTGCGGGTGGGTAGTTGGCTTAGTTGAGAGGTGAGATCAGGGTCACCCCTGTCGGAGGCCGCAATGCTCTGTCTGTCTGGTGAGCTATCTGGGGACGGAGATGCCGCCATCTTTGAAGCACCTGAGGTCGCCTCCTCCGGCCGTTGCACACGAAACATCTCTGGGTAACTTCTAGAGCTTTGAGAGAGGGTTTGGGGGGTTCTAGATGATCTAGGCAAAGTCCCCGACCGACCGGTCTTGCCCATGATCGCTGTGGGGTGCAGGGTCTGTTGCGAATGGGAGATCTCTCTGCGAGCTGAGGACTCACGCCGCCATCTTCTTCACCGGCCAAGCCACGCCCCTGGTTTTGCCAATTTTTATAGACGTTTTATTAGGAATTTCTCGGAGATCATAACTCCTATTACACAGTTGACTAAGAAAGGACATGCCTTTGCTTGGTCTCCTCAAGCACAAGAATCCTTTTGTCTCCTAAAGTCCAAGTTCACTACAGCCCCAGTGCTAATCCATCCCGATCCAGAATGCGCCTTCATTGTGGAAGTAGATGCTTCAGACTGTGCTATAGGGGCTATTCTGTCTCAGAGAACAGGAGACAAGGGGTTATTGCATCCCTGTGCCTTTTTCTCTCGCCGTTTATCACCCGCTGAGAAGAATTATGATGTGGGTAATAAAGAACTGTTGGCCATCATTGCAGCATTTAAAGAATGGAGGCATCTCCTTCAAGGAACCTCACAGCAAATAATTGTTCTAACTGATCACCGTAACTTGGAGTTTGTTAGATCATCCAAGTGTCTATCTCCTCGCCAAACTCGTTGGAGTCTTTTTCTCAACCAATTCAACTTTGTAATCTCATATCGGCCTGGATCTCGTAATGGCAAAGCGGATGCTCTATCTAGAATTTTTTCCAAAGATTCCACTTCTATTATTCCACCCAAAACTATTGTTCCTGAGTCTAATTTTATTGGAGTAATCCAAAATAAGGACTTGCTGGAAGAGATAAAAGAGGCCTATAACACCGATTCCTTGCTGTCTCAACCATCTGATGAGGTGCACTTAACGCTTAAGAACAAGACGTGGATCCATGGGCAGCAGCTATGTATACCCGAAACAGTAAGATTGAAAATTCTAAAGCTAGTCCATGATTCTAAGATTGCTGGTCACAAGGGAGTGCAGAAGACACAGGAATTCCTATCTCGTTTCTTTTGGTGGCCCAATTATCAACAGGACGTAAGAAAATATGTATTGTCATGTGACGTTTGTGCTAGATGCAAGACTCCACGTTCTTCACCCTTGGGTTTGTTACAGCCTTTGCCGATCCCCTCTCGTCCCTGGGGTTCCATTTCCATGGACTTTATAGTAGATCTACCTACCTCTAAAGGACAAAATACAATTCTGGTTGTAGTTGACCGGCTCACCAAGGCTGCACACTTCATTCCATGTACCGGCCTACCTTCCGCTAAAGACACTGCTGACCTTGTAGTTCAGAATGTGTTTCGTTTTCATGGAGTTCCTGATGAAGTCATTTCGGATCGTGGGGTACAGTTTACGTCAAAATTTTGGCGGAGTTTTTGTTCAGCACTTGATATTGAGGTTAACTTATCAACCGCCTTTCACCCACAAACTAATGGACAAACTGAGCACACAAATCAGACCCTGGAACAGTACTTACGATGCTATATCTGTCATTTACAAGATACCCTGGGGTATCATCCAAATATTCTACCCAAATTCCCTGCTATTTTACCTATGCCTGCAGTTGCAGAAAGGATCTCTAAATTACAGATAAATTTCGTAGGCCAGCACCAATGTTTAAAGTGGGAGATAAAGTATGGCTTTCCATCAGAAATTTGAGACTCAAGTTGCCTTCACCAAAACTGGGACAGAAATTTATTGGGCCCTATAAGATTATCAGGATTACTAGTCCTGTAGCTGTTAAGCTTCAACTCCCACAGTCCATGAAGATTCATCCTGTGTTTCATGTGTCTCTGTTAAAACCTGTTGTGCTCAACCCTTTTCCAGAACGTATTCCTTCTCCTCCCGATGCAGTGGAGGTAGATGGGCAAGAACAGTTTATTGTAGAGGAAATCTTGGACTCTAGAATCTTTAGGAACCAATTACAATACCTCATTAAGTGGCAAGGTTATGGGCCTGAAGAAAATTCTTGGGAACCTGTGAGTAATATTAATGCTCCCCGACTGATCAGACAGTTTCACCAAAGACATCCTGGGAGGCCGAGGCAGGTCACGTCCAGAGGCCGCTGTTGAGGTGGGAGTAATGTCAGGAATAGCTTTGTTACGTCTGTCTAGTTGTTTCCCTTAAGTTTTCCCTTAGTTAAGATGGCGGATTGTGTCTCAGCTGGGTGCCATCTTACTTCCTGTCATGTATATAAACCTCTCAGGCCTGTTGCTCAGTGCTTGAGTATTGTGTTAGACTTCCTGCTTGTGCAGTTCTCTGGCCTGGAACTTACTCTCCGGTTTGTTCCTCCACTTGCGGTTTACCCTGCAAATCCTTGCTACCTGCTGACCCGGATTGGACTTTGACTCTGCATTGATCTGCTTCCCTGCTGCTGACCCGGATTGGACTTTGACTCCACTTTGATCTGCTTCCCTGTTGCTGACCCGGATTGGACTTTGACTCCGCTTTGATCTGCTTCCCTGTTTGGACTTTGACCTTCTGCGCTTTGGCCTAGTCTCTGCCATTGGACTCCAGCAGTATTCACCAGTATCGTGACACAGGGCTTACTACGCCATCCCAATTTACAAACTCTGGCTTTGACGGCTTGGCTGCTGAAACCTCCATCTTGATGGAGAAGGGGCTGTCTTCCTCAGTTGTGGATACTTTGATTAAAGCTAGGAAGAAGTCTTCATCTTCCATTTATTACAGGGTTTGGCGTGCCTACATTGACTGGTGTGAGTCTAAGTCTTTTCCCTGTCATGTCTTCTCTATTCCCAGGATTCTGGAGTTCCTGCAGCATGGGTTGGAGATGGGGATCCAACTCTGTACTCTGAAGGGTCAGGTTTCAGCCCTGGCTATTTTCTTCCAGAAGTCCTTTGCTCAGCACCCTCTGATCAGGACTTTTTTCCAGGGGGTCACTCATGTGCGTCCCCCATGTAAACCTATGGTGCCTGTTTGGGATTTGAACTTGGTTCTGTCAGCCTTGCAGGGTGCTCCCTTTGAACCTGTGCAGGATGCTGCCTTTGCCATTCTTACGCTCAAGGCTGTGTTTCTGGTGGCTATCACTTCTGTCTGGCATGTGTCTGAGTTGGCGGCGCTGTCCATTCAGCCCCCCTACTATGAGAGGCACCAAGACAAGGTGGTGTTTCGTTTCAAACCTGATTTTCTGCCTAAGGTAGTGTCTGCTTTTCATTTGAATCAGGATATTGTTCTTCTTTCTTTGTGCCCTAATCCTAGCAATGCTAAGGAGAGGGTTTTGGATGTGGTTAGGTGTCTGAAGTACTATCGGGTGGCTACTGTACCTTTCAGGAAAACTGATGCTCTTTTTGTGGTCCCTTCTGGTCCTAGGAAGGGTTTGGCTCCTGCCAAGTCTACTATCAGCAAGTGGATTCGTCAGGCTGTGATTCAGGCCTACTCTGCTAAGGGGAAGAATCCTCCCTTCCGCCTTACTGCTCATTCCACTCGTGCTATTGGTGCCTCTTGGGCTTTTCAGCACCAGGCTTCTGTTGAACAAGTTTGCAAGGCCGCTACTTGGTCTTCTGTTCATACCTTTTCAAAGTTTTACAAGGTTGATGTTAGGGCCTCAGCTGATGCCGTTTTTGGCCGAAAGGTTCTGCAGGCGGCAATGGTTTAAACTGCCTGCTGCTGATTTTCTTGGGGATCCCAGCCTACTTTATGGACACTGCTATTGGATGTCCCAACTGTAAGTATTAGATTTGGAGCAGGATGTACTGTATACTAAGAATAATACAATTCTGTGATTACTCACCTGTAGAATTGGTATTATGAGTATACAGTACGTCCTGCTCCAACCCACCCTTGGTTTGCATTTTCTTGGATCCCCTGTATGGTGATTGTTATCATTGTTATAGTTGATAGTTTGGATTGTTTAATTCTCCCGGCTTCTCGTTAACTGCTTTTCAATGCTGGGGATTTGTGGGAGGTCCCCAGCCTTGTGAACTGGTATAAGGGGTCTCATGGACCCCTTACCAGTTCACAAGGGGTTAAGCGTAAAAAAAAGACACTGACACCTAGGAAAAAACATTTTATTATTATTTTTTTTAAACTTTTTAATACTTACCTCCCATCCATCCCTGTGTCCCACGCTGATCAATCTGGCTTCCTGCTCTCCTGCTGCAGCTGGAAGCCTTTTATAGCTGCTAGGCGACAGAACATAAGGGGTTCATTTAAAATAAAAAATGAAATGGGGTCCTCCTTACCCAGCATTACCAGCCCGGGACCAGCTATGGCGGCTTGTAGGCCCTGTGTGGCCCGGGCTCTTCTGCCCCCCCCCCTGGGCTTTGGGGAGGCAGGTAATTGGGGGTGCCGGGGGTTAATGGAAAGTCACCCGCTGCGGCAAGCTGGTGACTTGCCATCCCCTAGCCTTGTGACCTTCTATAAGGGGTCTCATGGACCCCTTACCAGTTCACAAGGGGTTAAATGTTAAATAAAAAGACACATCAGAAAAAAATATGATCTTTATTTTTTTTTTTTTTTACTTTACTCACCTCCGATCCTGTGTCCCCCGGCGATCTGCGATGACAGTCTGCTCGGGTGTTTGGAAGAGAGAGCCTGGGGAGGGGGGGGGGGCGATCTCAGCCCTCTCCTCCTCCCCATCTGCTCTCCTCCAGGCACCCGAGCAGACTGATTCTCTGTGTCGGGTGCCGGCATTAAGAGGGCTGCTGGTGACATCACAACGACGTCACCTGGCGGGGCTAGCAGACCCGTTCCAGGAAGTGGGGGGGAGGGCAATTTCTGCCCTCTCCTCGCTACGGAAGAGGCTGGGGGGGTGATCGCAGGCCCCCTCAGTGACGAGGACACAACGGGTGTCCTCTTCACTGGGGGGGCCTCCTGGAGACAGCGCGGCCTCGGGTAAGTAAATGTCATTTTTAATTTTTATTTATTTTTTTTTTACAGTTAGCAGCTGCTGCTGCCGAAGCGGGGGTGGGGCTATTCCAGGGGCTCTCCCCCACGGGGGATCGGATGGCACCAAATTAAAGTGGAGATCCGGCCGGATACAACGAGGGGTCAGGTGAGTATTTTTTATTTTTATTTTTTTAACTAGCAGGGGGGAAAGTGAGGCATGTAGATTCTACGTGCTTGGCACTTAAGTGGAGTGGAAGCGTGCACATAGAATCTACGTGCTTGGCACTGAAAGAGTTAAAGAATGTGAGGGGTGTACTCATTTTTGTGAGATACTGTACACTGACACTGTACCCTATCTCCTTACTACAGATTCATGGAAAAGGCATCCTGATGGAAACAACTCATGGTGCTATTTACTGGATCTTCAGACAGACCAAAACCATGTTTCCCCGGGTACATCGAATTGGCCAGCCCAACGTGGTTTTAAAAATCCAGCAAATTAGTACTTAAATGCTCTGCTCAGGCAAAGGGCCTTAGTCATAACATAAAGCTTTTTTGCTCTCTAAGAGAATGCCAAGGTCAAGTGTATTCAGAAACAGTTCCCTTGTGCTCATTTGGGCCATATATGTGCTGATTCCCAGTAAAGGAACCCTGTGAAAATATTCTTGCATCAGGTCATATCAACACCACATTTTAGGTGGAACAAGTTTTCTAAGCGCCTAGGGCAGTGCCTAAGCAGGGCATGCATGTCCTCTCAGGGATATGGCTATTTTCCCCTGAGATCCTCTGTTTTGGGTATGGTTGCTGGTCATGGATATTATTATGTTAGGGAGAAAATTTCCTACGGGGCATTCTAGGAAAGCAAGCGTAATATTTCCACTGGGTCACTAAACTTTTTTTCTAAGGTGCCCATCATAAGCCACAGAAGGGTTTCTGACTGAGGTATTGTTGGGCACACACAACAAATTTCATATTAGGGTTATGCCAATGGGATCTACAGGAACTCAGCCCAAAACCTTTTATCTAAGGCTCAGATCAACATCTATATCAGCTCTCTTAAACTTAAGGTACTGACCCCTCTCAATCTTATGAACCTGGAAACCCTGTTCTTCTTCCAATCCATTCCAGGCCGTCCCTTAATCATTACACCTGGGTAATTCCTGCCCGGATGGGCGTGTACTGCAAGATCAAAGGTGTGGCTCCTCCCGGCCCCCATAAGTAGCAGCTGCCTCCAATCAAAGACCAGTTTATTTCTTGCAGTTTGGAAGTACTGTGAAGATGGCTTGATTCTCTCTCTCAAGGATTAGGTATTGGCAGCAAGCGGGGAATACAACCTGTCGGCTTCCTGCACAACCTTATTCCCACAGATCCCTCTGACCCAACTCTATGACTCCCCAGCTTTGTTGCTGTTTAATTTGGGGTCCGTGAAGGTAAGGTGAAGCGCCGGGTTCCCGGGTGCTTTCTGAGTGTTAAACCTTCAGGGCTGCAGGCTTCAATAACAAGCAAGTCAGCTGCAGGTTTTTGTCTGGTGAGCCTGCTTAGGGGGGACCAAGGGATTTTCCCTTTCTTATTGCTCTTTCCCATGTGTCTAAGCTGAGGTTGTTCGCTGCTCTGAGCCCTCAAGTGGACCTAAACCTTTTGGCAGGCCATTTTGTTTGTTTTTTAATACTGTTTTTTATTGTTTTATGTTTAAATCTATACTATTATAGATTGGGAAAGGGCAAATATAATATGACTATATAATTTATATATATGGTAGTTACCCCCCAGAGGACTTGCAGTAGTCTTGTGACTGTCGAGAACCTATATATACTTGGTCTCAGAACCCCATGGTCATAGACTAGTATTAATAAATTCACCATGGCGGAGGCATCTGGGGTAGCAGATCTGGTCTTACCAGATTTACCCCATGTCCAGTATGCATGCAGTGGCACTGGACAATGATAGCACGGTGTGCAGGGATTATATGCTACGGTTGTAGTGGATAGGGAGACAGTTGTCTCCTCCCTAAAGGGGGCTCTGACCCCTGTCTCCAGTGCTTTCTGAGACTTAAAACCCCCCTTTGCAGCCTGCATGCTGACCTAAACCTTTAGTGAGGCTACTAAGAAGGTTTATAAAAAAATTCCTATGAGTGTATTGAAGAGGATATTGTGACTGCCATAGTCTCTCTTTCTGAGTCTTTAAACTCTGTCGCCAGCCCTCAAGTGGTCCTAAACCTATAGAGTGTCATCATGGAGTATTGGCTACTAAAAAGGTTTTAAAGAAAATATTTTTTCCTCTGAGTTAAAGAGGATATTGTGGCTGCCATGGTCTCCTTCTGAGTCTTTAAACTCTGTCGGCAGCCCTCAAATGGTCCTAAACTTAGAGTCATTATAGTGTATTGGCTACTAAAAAGATAATAAAAAAAAAAAAAATTTCCTCTAAAGAGGGGAATATTGTGGCTGCCATAGTCTCTCAGGAAGTTATCCGTTGGGAGAATTCATCCAGTAGGGACTTGGGATTCAGAGTCCTCTACACAAGGGGGTGTCCGGTTATGGAGAAGATGGATGGTTGGTTGGTTGATTGCCTCCATTCTGAAGGATGTTGCGGGGCATACGCTTTATTATAATCTGATCAATAGGGAATGGCAGAAGTCAGGTTGTCTTTCGACCATTCCTAAAGTACTAGATACTATGTATCCTTTTCCTACAGATCACATTGAATTATGGTCTCACCCTCCTGTGGTGGACGCTCTGGGGCCAGGTCTCTTTAAGATTTTGGTTATGCCATCCTCTGATAGTGCTTCTCCAAGGATCCAGCGGATAAGCACGTGGATCAGGTGGCATGTCATGCTTTTATGGGGTCATGGGAGCAGGAGGTTGTTAAAACAACTGGACTCTAAGACTTGTATGGCTCGTTCACGGAAGCCATGCTCCCAGTTAATCAAAGCCAGTTGGCTCTAACAGGTATGTGATCCAGGCTATGGAGGTTTGATCTGGTTGTGGGCCAGAGGCCTAGCTCTGGTGGTCTCCTTAAGGCGTGCTTTATGGCTTAAGCAATGGCCAGCTGACATAGCCTCTAAAAAGGAATATGACGGGACTCCCCCTTTAAGGTGGGGTGTCTGTTTGGGAAGTGCTTGGTTGACTTGGTAAAGCATGCTACTAGTGGTAAGTCATTTAATCTGCCACAGAAGCCGAAGTCTAATACTGCTTCCGCAGGGCCTCTAATGCTACGGGGTTCCAGCTACAGGCTCAGCCTCTTCGGGGTCCGGAAGAGAATTTTTTTCGAATAAGACAAAGAGGCCGATTCATTAATAGCGCCAGGTAGCGACAGATGAGCCCCAGTAGCGTGATTTTCACAGCGCCCGCTAGTATTCGCTGTGCTTGCCCGTTGTTCGCTTGTTGACAGCGACTCAGTCGGTCTGCGGTAATGTTGAATACGGGGTTAGGAGTCGCTGTTTCACAGGTTCCGCGCTGTATGGGTGCGCCTGACAGCGAATGGCCAGAGCGAACGGCTCCCAGCATATTCATTAACAAATCACGCTCAAAAAATTCTCGCGCTGTGAAATGCTTGTTTAAACCCCAGAGCGCTGGCGGCGATGGCTTAAAAGTAGTTTTTAACCCCCAAACAACCATATTTTTTGATTAAAAAATTAAACAAGTTTTTCTAAACATTTTGTAATATGAATACATTAATATCAGACCTGTAATATCAATTCTGCACAAATTTTTTTTTTTTTTTTTTTTAACCTTAAAAAAAATGTCTAACATTGCCGTAGTGGTCACAGAATTTTTGACAGTTAAAAAAAAAAAATTAAAATCAATTAATTATGAATATTTAAAGTGGACCAACACCCAGGGGGGATCGGCCCGGAAATCTATAAGATTCCCGGACCGATCAGATTCCTCCCCGCGGGGCATCCGAAATCGGGATGTCCCGCGGGGAGGAACCCCCCAGGAGGCCCACAATCCTCACCTTACCGGCGATCCAACGGCGCATGCGCGAGACGCGGCCACGTCTCTCGCTTCCCTCTAGCAGGGCGCGCTCCCGCGCCGGCCGTTTTGTGAATGGCCGGCGCAGGAGCGCTCCCTGTTAGAGGGAAGCGAGAGACGCAGCCAATGACAGCGCTCTGGTATGCGCGTCCAAGCGGCTTTGGACGCGCATACCAGAGCTGCTCTGAGCGCTGTCATTGGCCGGACGAGGTCACGTGGGAGCGGGGAGAGGTGAGTTTTTGCGGCGATCGGGGGGTTTCAGACAGCGGGGCACCCCCGATCGGGGTGCCCCCACCTAAGTGGACCAACACCCAGGATAACAGTAATGTGAAGAACCCGCGCTGCTATCTTAAGGCTTGAATTTAGAAAACACTATGGTTACTTAAATTGAGAACTGCTCGACGTGTTAGAACCTCTTATCCCAAATAGAGAGTGTATAACAATTATAAATATATAAACACAGAGCAGAAAGAATGCCTCTATTAGGTCTAATTAGGAGGTATTGGCTCCTTGGTTGGCTCCTATTCTTAGAGACACTACTCCTTTAACACTTCTAGTGTCAAAATTCAAATTAGAAATACAGAGCTCATTCTTAGAACGCTGCACCTTTAGCACCTCAGGTATCAAAGTTCAAATTGTAAATATAAAACTACAGAGAAATGCTGCTAGCAGTTTTCTTAACAGGTGACACTGGCTCTTTAAATAGTCCTTGTTTATATAGTGGTAGAGTTATAATTCTTCCTCTTCCATTCAAAGTGATATCTGGCTGTAGTTCTTTCTTATACAGTATTTTCAGTGCCCATAAACTTATAAAGTCACCACTGTGCCCGTCACCGTTGCTAGGTACTCTTACCGGCTGGTGAATGAATATAGAGCTGTATATATTAACTCCTCTTAGATCTTCCTCCTCTATGTAGATATCCAATTAGGGGCTATAGGTGCTGGTTGCACTAGATTTCAGCTCACCAGGGTAGTACAGGTGTAGGATAAAACAAAAGAGAGAAAATCTAGTGTATTCCCGCTTTTTAATATTAAAAATTATAAAATGCAACCTACAAGTGCGCACTCACATTTAAAAAGTGACAAATCGCTTGTTTTAAGGATAGGCGAGGCTCTCACCCGACTCCAGTCACCACGGCCGTTGGTGTTACTGTTTAGAAGGGCGGGATAGCTATCGCAAGTGGATCCTCTTTGGTTTCATATGCCTGTCGCCATCAACGCGTTTCACTGCCAGCGGCAGCTTTATCAAGACTGGCGAGGCGGCTGTAAGTCACTGCTGATATAGTTTTGGAGTGTGACATCACTCCTTTTCAGCCCTATTAGAGCAGCTAATTAAGTACCTGTATGCTGCAGCTGATCATCTAAGTCCGGCTGTGTGTTTTCCTGGGATTTCCCTCTCTCTGTCAGTTGGATTTCACTTTGTTTGTTATCCTTTATGTTTAGCAAAAAACTGGGGCTGCATTACCAGCGTCCCTCAGTTTGCTATCTGGTTTTATAATAGGGGAAGCCGAATAAAGCGCCTGTTGACAGGAGCAGGGTGAAAGTCTCTCCTTTACAAAGACATCATTTCTACATAAAATACATAGTCTTCGCCGGACAGGTTCATTATTATTAATTGATGGCTGATGACATAAGCCTCAACTGTACTTGCAATATCTAGCATCTGTTGTAGGACATAATTACTACTTATTTTGTGATATTAATTATACATGTGTCCTCTAAATGACTACTAACATACTCATTGTAATAAAAAATAAAAAATATATGTGAAGTGAATCATAGTGTTCAATAAGCACCCGTTAATCTTTAAGGGTGTGTGGAAGTGAATTAGGGCTTACCTAAAGCTGTGTGTATATTACAGTTACCATTGGGGGACCGTGATGGGTTCCAAGTGAGTTTGTGTGGATGGATTAAAGCTTACCTAAACCTGTATTGCTCCTCAGTGATTGGGATGCTGTGAACTTATTAGGCATTAACCATTAAACCATAAAAAAGGAATTATTATACTTATAGTGCATGAATCTAAGAAGTGTCAATGAAACAGTTGAGGTCAAATTCCACATTTAACCCCTTGGGTGCTAAAGTGTCCAACGTGTAAATCCAAAAGCTCTCCCTACGTGAGATGTCCCTAATTAAGTGAGATCCCCTCCAGTGTCGTTCTATTTTGTCTATGCCCATAAATGATGCTAGGCTTGGGTTTTGAGAATGATGTGTTTTAAAGTGGGCTGACAAGTTGTGGGTTTCTAGCCCTTTTTTTATATTGTAAAGGTGCTCTCTAATGCGTATCTTAAGTGGCCGGCTGGTTCTGCCTATATATTGTAGCCCACATGGGCACAGGATCATATAAATCACCCCTACTGAGTTACAAGTGATGAATTTTTTGATTTTATATTCAATTGTTCCAGTTTTATCCTTGAAAGATCTTAATGATTTTTCAGTAGATGTACTTATTTTACACCCTGCACACTTCCCACATTTGAAAAAACCTTCCTGTGTATTAAATAACATAGCGGGTTTGTGTGGAGGGTCCAAGTAACTTTTAGTGAGGATATCTTTCAGGTTAGGGGCTCTACGGAATATAATTTTAGGTTTATCTGGCAGGGTTGGACCCAGCGTTGCATCGCTTTTTAGAATATGCCAGTGTTTTGCCAATAGGTGTTTAATTTCCCGATGTTGCACATTATATCCTGTTATGAATGAGAAGTCTTGGCCTATATCATTCTTATTCCTATTCGATGTTCCTGCTGAGATAATTCTCTCTTTTCCTCTTATGTTATTCCTCTGTTCTTCTATGTCTAACCGTTTATATCCTTTCTCTATAAACCTAGTCACCAATAGGTTCGATTGGGTATCATAGTCCGCTATTTTAGTACAGTTACGTCTTATACGCATAAACTGACCTCTCGGTATAGCTTTGAGCCAAGTGGAGTGGTGACAGCTAGTTGCTGGTACATAGCCATTTCTATCCGTTGTCTTAAAGTACGTTGATGTTATTAATTTGGGGCCCTCTTTTATGATGTTTAGATCGAGGAAATTAATCGAGGTCGCACTAGTTTCAGCCGTAAACACTAGATTAAATGAGTTGTTATTTACCTCCTGAAAAAATTCATCTATCTGTGATTGGGTGCCTTCCCAGACGCACACAATATCATCTATGTATCTTCTCCAGCACTTCAGCTCTGGTCTCCTTTGGCTGTAAATGAATTGCTCCTCCCACCACCCCACATATAGGTTAGCCATACTGGGGGCAAATTTGGCCCCCATGGCTACGCCCGTTTTTTGTAGATAGAAGGTCTTATTGTACCAAAAATAATTGTGCTGTAATGCAAAATCCAGGCAGCTGATTAAGAACTCTATTTGCTGGGGTGGTAGGGAGGATCTGGTGGATAGAAAATATTTCACAGCCTCCACTCCCTTAGTGTGGGGTATCACTGTGTAAAGGGACGATACATCAGCTGTTGCCAGCAGGGTGGGTTCATTTAGTTGTATATTGGCACATAATTCCAAAACCTGTGAGGAATCCCTCAGATAAGCTGGGAGTTGTATTACTAATTCCTGAAGGTACTTATCCACATATTCCCCTAGCCTACAGGTGATGGACCCTATTCCGCTTACTATAGGGCGTCCCGGTGGTTTCTGTGTGTTCTTGTGAATTTTTGGGACTTGATAAATGGTAGGGATGCGTGGATTAGCTGGTATTAGATATTCATATTCTTTTTTCGTTAGTATCCCAGCATCCATACCTTCCTTTAGTAGTGTGATTAAGGTCTGTTTGTATTGTACCGTCGGGTCCTTACTTAGAGGGATATACGTGTCCCTATCCGAGAGCATCCTGGATAGTTCTTCTAAGTAGTCCTGTTTGTCTAAGACTACCAACCCCCCCCCTTTGTCCGCTGGTTTAATTACCACGTGGTGCTTATCTTCCAATTCTTTTAGTCCCCTGAAGAGAGGAGCTGGCCAGTGTTGTTTTTTCATTTTTAGTGATCTCAGATCCCTGGCCATTACTGTTTTGAATGTCTCTACTGCGGAGTTTCCAGTAGACGGGGGGTTGAATAGGGATTTATTCTTAAGGGTAGTGTGTCTGTACCCTTCCTGTTCTTGTACACTGGTCGATGGTATCCTAGCCCCCTCTTCTGGGGCTTTAGTCATAAAGTATCTCTTAATGTTAAGCTTTCTGACAAATTTCTGGAGGTCTATATAGGTATGGAATTTATCCAGGGGTTTTGGGGGGGCAAATTTAAGCCCTTTATCCAGAAGGGATAGTTCATTCTGCGTCAGATTAACTGTGCTTAGATTAAAAATTCCCTGGCCTATAGCCATCGGGGCCTTCTGGTGTCTGGTACCCCCTCGTCTGCCTCGCTTGCCCCTTCCTTCTTTTTTCTGGATGTATGTGTCAGTCTGCTTTGTGTATCTACTTTGTCTCTCTGAGGTGTTACCTCCCAGGGTTTTGGTGATTTTCCCTGTCTCCTGTGAAAAGGGGTAGCCGGGGGAGAGGAAGGGTATTCCTGAAGGGGTGCAAATCTGTTGTGTGAGCTCCCTGGATTTCTTTGGGGGTTGTACTCCCGTTCTCTTCTATTAGGGAATTCAGTTGTAGGTCCCCTTCTTTGAGCCCCCCCGTGTCTGTTAAATTGGTTTCTATCCGGCCTATATGGGGAGTAGTTTTTTACTCTTTCATCTAGGCTGCTCTTAAGTCGGTCATTGTTAGTCTCTCTGTATCCCATATGTCTCCTATTGGGACTACGTCTTAAGGGGTAGTTGTTTCTAGGTTCTTCCCTTGTTATATGTGTAGAATCTTTAGTGGTTTGGTTTTGCCACTTGAAGATCCGATTTTGGGCATAGTCCCGTTGGTCCCTTTGTATTTTTCTAATTTTCCTATTTTTGATAGAGATTTCTTCCTTCTCCAGGCGTTCCTTAAGAGCCACTGAGCGCGTGGAGAAGTCAGAGCCTCCTCCCAGGGGAGTTAGTTTATCCTTCAGTGTATCTTTATAGATTTTAAGTTGTTTAATCTGTTCTTTTTTCTTATTAACAAGTTTTTCCACCAACAGGAGGCCACATTCATTAAAGAAAGTACTCCATTCTTGGATGGATTCAATGCTTTCATCTCCATCGTATATTTGGAGGGACCATCTAAGTTGCTGTGGAACCATTCTCAGTTTTAGATACTGTTCTAAAGTGGCTATATCCCACTTAAGGCGTAACTCCCTGTTAAGGGCTTTATACAAATTTCTAAATTCTGTGTCCAAGTTTACTGCAGTGGCATCGGTTAATCCTCCCTCCATTAACTGCCCAAAGTCCACTGCAGTAGAGTTACAGTAATAAAAAATGTCCATTTTTACTTGTTAGATATCAGTGTTAGGGTGAGCTGCAGGTTTTATAGGGATAGAGAAAGGAGAACAGTAATGTGAAGAACCCGCGCTGCTATCTTAAGGCTTGAATTTAGAAAACACTATGGTTACTTAAATTGAGAACTGCTCGACGTGTTAGAACCTCTTATCCCAAATAGAGAGTGTATAACAATTATAAATATATAAACACAGAGCAGAAAGAATGCCTCTATTAGGTCTAATTAGGAGGTATTGGCTCCTTGGTTGGCTCCTATTCTTAGAGACACTACTCCTTTAACACTTCTAGTGTCAAAATTCAAATTAGGAATACAGAGCTCATTCTTAGAACGCTGCACCTTTAGCACCTCAGGTATCAAAGTTCAAATTGTAAATATAAAACTACAGAGAAATGCTGCTAGCAGTTTTCTTAACAGGTGACACTGGCTCTTTAAATAGTCCTTGTTTATATAGTGGTAGAGTTATAATTCTTCCTCTTCCATTCAAAGTGATATCTGGCTGTAGTTCTTTCTTATACAGTATTTTCAGTGCCCATAAACTTATAAAGTCACCACTGTGCCCGTCACCGTTGCTAGGTACTCTTACCGGCTGGTGAATGAATATAGAGCTGTATATATTAACTCCTCTTAGATCTTCCTCCTCTATGTAGATATCCAATTAGGGGCTATAGGTGCTGGTTGCACTAGATTTCAGCTCACCAGGGTAGTACAGGTGTAGGATAAAACAAAAGAGAGAAAATCTAGTGTATTCCCGCTTTTTAATATTAAAAATTATAAAATGCAACCTACAAGTGCGCACTCACATTTAAAAAGTGACAAATCGCTTGTTTTAAGGATAGGCGAGGCTCTCACCCGACTCCAGTCACCACGGCCGTTGGTGTTACTGTTTAGAAGGGCGGGATAGCTATCGCAAGTGGATCCTCTTTGGATCCCCTGGGAGGAGGCTCTGACTTCTCCACGCGCTCAGTGGCTCTTAAGGAACGCCTGGAGAAGGAAGAAATCTCTATCAAAAATAGGAAAATTAGAAAAATACAAAGGGACCAACGGGACTATGCCCAAAATCGGATCTTCAAGTGGCAAAACCAAACCACTAAAGATTCTACACATATAACAAGGGAAGAACCTAGAAACAACTACCCCTTAAGACGTAGTCCCAATAGGAGACATATGGGATACAGAGAGACTAACAATGACCGACTTAAGAGCAGCCTAGATGAAAGAGTAAAAAACTACTCCCCATATAGGCCGGATAGAAACCAATTTAACAGACACGGGGGGGCTCAAAGAAGGGGACCTACAACTGAATTCCCTAATAGAAGAGAACGGGAGTACAACCCCCAAAGAAATCCAGGGAGCTCACACAACAGATTTGCACCCCTTCAGGAATACCCTTCCTCTCCCCCGGCTACCCCTTTTCACAGGAGACAGGGAAAATCACCAAAACCCTGGGAGGTAACACCTCAGAGAGACAAAGTAGATACACAAAGCAGACTGACACATACATCCAGAAAAAAGAAGGAAGGGGCAAGCGAGGCAGACGAGGGGGTACCAGACACCAGAAGGCCCCGATGGCTATAGGCCAGGGAATTTTTAATCTAAGCACAGTTAATCTGACGCAGAATGAACTATCCCTTCTGGATAAAGGGCTTAAATTTGCCCCCCCAAAACCCCTGGATAAATTCCATACCTATATAGACCTCCAGAAATTTGTCAGAAAGCTTAACATTAAGAGATACTTTATGACTAAAGCCCCAGAAGAGGGGGCTAGGATACCATCGACCAGTGTACAAGAACAGGAAGGGTACAGACACACTACCCTTAAGAATAAATCCCTATTCAACCCCCCGTCTACTGGAAACTCCGCAGTAGAGACATTCAAAACAGTAATGGCCAGGGATCTGAGATCACTAAAAATGAAAAAACAACACTGGCCAGCTCCTCTCTTCAGGGGACTAAAAGAATTGGAAGATAAGCACCACGTGGTAATTAAACCAGCGGACAAAGGGGGGGGGTTGGTAGTCTTAGACAAACAGGACTACTTAGAAGAACTATCCAGGATGCTCTCGGATAGGGACACGTATATCCCTCTAAGTAAGGACCCGACGGTACAATACAAACAGACCTTAATCACACTACTAAAGGAAGGTATGGATGCTGGGATACTAACGAAAAAAGAATATGAATATCTAATACCAGCTAATCCACGCATCCCTACCATTTATCAAGTCCCAAAAATTCACAAGAACACACAGAAACCACCGGGACGCCCTATAGTAAGCGGAATAGGGTCCATCACCTGTAGGCTAGGGGAATATGTGGATAAGTACCTTCAGGAATTAGTAATACAACTCCCAGCTTATCTGAGGGATTCCTCACAGGTTTTGGAATTATGTGCCAATATACAACTAAATGAACCCACCCTGCTGGCAACAGCTGATGTATCGTCCCTTTACACAGTGATACCCCACACTAAGGGAGTGGAAGCTGTGAAATATTTTCTATCCACCAGATCCTCCCTACCACCCCAGCAAATAGAGTTCTTAATCAGCTGCCTGGATTTTGCATTACAGCACAATTATTTTTGGTACAATAAAACCTTCTATCTACAAAAAACGGGCGTAGCCATGGGGGCCAAATTTGCCCCCAGTATGGCTAACCTATATGTGGGGTGGTGGGAGGAGCAATTCATTTACAGCCAAAGGAGACCAGAGCTGAAGTGCTGGAGAAGATACATAGATGATATTGTGTGCGTCTGGGAAGGCACCCAATCACAGATAGATGAATTTTTTCAGGAGGTAAATAACAACTCATTTAATCTAGTGTTTACGGCTGAAACTAGTGCGACCTCGATTAATTTCCTCGATCTAAACATCATAAAAGAGGGCCCCAAATTAATAACATCAACGTACTTTAAGACAACGGATAGAAATGGCTATGTACCAGCAACTAGCTGTCACCACTCCACTTGGCTCAAAGCTATACCGAGAGGTCAGTTTATGCGTATAAGACGTAACTGTACTAAAATAGCGGACTATGATACCCAATCGAACCTATTGGTGACTAGGTTTATAGAGAAAGGATATAAACGGTTAGACATAGAAGAACAGAGGAATAACATAAGAGGAAAAGAGAGAATTATCTCAGCAGGAACATCGAATAGGAATAAGAATGATATAGGCCAAGACTTCTCATTCATAACAGGATATAATGTGCAACATCGGGAAATTAAACACCTATTGGCAAAACACTGGCATATTCTAAAAAGCGATGCAACGCTGGGTCCAACCCTGCCAGATAAACCTAAAATTATATTCCGTAGAGCCCCTAACCTGAAAGATATCCTCACTAAAAGTTACTTGGACCCTCCACACAAACCCGCTATGTTATTTAATACACAGGAAGGTTTTTTCAAATGTGGGAAGTGTGCAGGGTGTAAAATAAGTACATCTACTGAAAAATCATTAAGATCTTTCAAGGATAAAACTGGAACAATTGAATATAAAATCAAAAAATTCATCACTTGTAACTCAGTAGGGGTGATTTATATGATCCTGTGCCCATGTGGGCTACAATATATAGGCAGAACCAGCCGGCCACTTAAGATACGCATTAGAGAGCACCTTTACAATA
The DNA here is from genome assembly GCA_027917425.1 of Gastrophryne carolinensis. NCBI lineage: Eukaryota > Metazoa > Chordata > Amphibia > Anura > Microhylidae > Gastrophryne > Gastrophryne carolinensis. The sequence goes on from CM051235.1 coordinate 470,415,767, forward strand.
TAAAAAAAGGGCTAGAAACCCACAACTTGTCAGCCCACTTTAAAACACATCATTCTCAAAACCCAAGCCTAGCATCATTTATGGGCATAGACAAAATAGAACGACACTGGAGGGGATCTCACTTAATTAGGGACATCTCACGTAGGGAGAGCTTTTGGATTTACACGTTGGACACTTTAGCACCCAAGGGGTTAAATGTGGAATTTGACCTCAACTGTTTCATTGACACTTCTTAGATTCATGCACTATAAGTATAATAATTCCTTTTTTATGGTTTAATGGTTAATGCCTAATAAGTTCACAGCATCCCAATCACTGAGGAGCAATACAGGTTTAGGTAAGCTTTAATCCATCCACACAAACTCACTTGGAACCCATCACGGTCCCCCAATGGTAACTGTAATATACACACAGCTTTAGGTAAGCCCTAATTCACTTCCACACACCCTTAAAGATTAACGGGTGCTTATTGAACACTATGATTCACTTCACATATATTTTTTATTTTTTATTACAATGAGTATGTTAGTAGTCATTTAGAGGACACATGTATAATTAATATCACAAAATAAGTAGTAATTATGTCCTACAACAGATGCTAGATATTGCAAGTACAGTTGAGGCTTATGTCATCAGCCATCAATTAATAATAATGAACCTGTCCGGCGAAGACTATGTATTTTATGTAGAAATGATGTCTTTGTAAAGGAGAGACTTTCACCCTGCTCCTGTCAACAGGCGCTTTATTCGGCTTCCCCTATTATAAAACCAGATAGCAAACTGAGGGACGCTGGTAATGCAGCCCCAGTTTTTTGCTAAACATAAAGGATAACAAACAAAGTGAAATCCAACTGACAGAGAGAGGGAAATCCCAGGAAAACACACAGCCGGACTTAGATGATCAGCTGCAGCATACAGGTACTTAATTAGCTGCTCTAATAGGGCTGAAAAGGAGTGATGTCACACTCCAAAACTATATCAGCAGTGACTTACAGCCGCCTCGCCAGTCTTGATAAAGCTGCCGCTGGCAGTGAAACGCGTTGATGGCGACAGGCATATGAAACCAAAGAGGATCCACTTGCGATAGCTATCCCGCCCTTCTAAACAGTAACACCAACGGCCGTGGTGACTGGAGTCGGGTGAGAGCCTCGCCTATCCTTAAAACAAGCGATTTGTCACTTTTTAAATGTGAGTGCGCACTTGTAGGTTGCATTTTATAATTTTTAATATTAAAAAGCGGGAATACACTAGATTTTCTCTCTTTTGTTTTATCCTACACCTGTACTACCCTGGTGAGCTGAAATCTAGTGCAACCAGCACCTATAGCCCCTAATTGGATATCTACATAGAGGAGGAAGATCTAAGAGGAGTTAATATATACAGCTCTATATTCATTCACCAGCCGGTAAGAGTACCTAGCAACGGTGACGGGCACAGTGGTGACTTTATAAGTTTATGGGCACTGAAAATACTGTATAAGAAAGAACTACAGCCAGATATCACTTTGAATGGAAGAGGAAGAATTATAACTCTACCACTATATAAACAAGGACTATTTAAAGAGCCAGTGTCACCTGTTAAGAAAACTGCTAGCAGCATTTCTCTGTAGTTTTATATTTACAATTTGAACTTTGATACCTGAGGTGCTAAAGGTGCAGCGTTCTAAGAATGAGCTCTGTATTCCTAATTTGAATTTTGACACTAGAAGTGTTAAAGGAGTAGTGTCTCTAAGAATAGGAGCCAACCAAGGAGCCAATACCTCCTAATTAGACCTAATAGAGGCATTCTTTCAACACCCAGGATAGTCAAAATCCTGGGTGTTGGTCCACTTTAAAGATTGCTCCATTGAAATGCATTGGAGAGCGCCAGGGAGCAACAGGTCATACCTGGCGCTGTGATGGGATTAGTAGCGGCGCTGTTCGTTGCAGTCGGCTACATGATGAATCCCGTGCTAGCTGACGCTCTCGCCGGCGCTAGCCTCATTTAGCGTGATAAATGCGTGATTGTGTCCGCCGCCTGGCGTTCTGGAGTCGGTAGCCGCCGATAGCTGGCGCTACCTGGCACTAGTCAGACACTACCTGGCGCTAGCCCTTGATAAATAAGGCCCAAAGTTCCTAACTAAGGCAACAGGTGTCTGGCAAAATAAAGCCAGACCCCCTTTGAAGCCGGCTCAGGCATGAAGGGATGCCCCCGGCCTTGAGATGTGGGGGGAAAGCTTCTGCAATTGGATCATATTTGCAGGCTTCATGTAACAGATATTTGGATACAGGAAGTTGTATCCTCAGGTTACAAAATCAAATTAGGAACCAGACCCCATCAGAGATCTCTGGTCAGGGGTATCCTGAATTCAGCAGAAAGCAGAAGCATTGAGATCTGCCGTATCTCACCCTTTTAGAGATTGGAGTTTTTATAACCACCGTGTATATATAAGGATGCATACCTACATTGTAGTAGGTGGCCTACTTCTTTGTGGCGCTACCCTTCGGTCTATCATCAGCACCAAGGTGTTGGCAGGTCTCATGTTTTTCTCTAAGAAGTCAGGGATACATGTAATCCCTTACTGAGTCGGTTGATATGGGCCCCATCATGTCAGGGGGCCCAGAAGGATGTCTTTTCATAGCTTCAAGAGTTATTCTTTTCTGGTTATGTCATGACACGTCATCTCAGGCAAAAGTGCTTTTCCAACACAGAAGTGACTCTTACTTCAGGTCAGGGTACAGGGTCTCTTGTCTTGCCCTCACCCGACGATTCATCAAGAAATGTGTCTGTTGGGCCTCTGGATCACTCTTTTTGCATGACACCGTCAGCAAGGCAGTCTCTGGCCTGGTACTCTGCCTCCTCAGATCCGCAAATCCTTTCTTCCAGTACAGTGGAAGATCATCACCATGGATGCCAGTCTATCTGGTTGGGGGAGTGTCATGGAGTCACAAACGATCCAGGGACAGTGGAGTCCGAAGGAGAGCAGAATCTCCATAAAGATCCTGAAACTGAGAGCTATTCTATTGTGTTCAGACCATCCCATCTGATGGGGCATCCCGTCCGGATTCAAACAGACAATTGGACGGCGGTGGTATATATCAACCACCATGAGGTCATCAGAAGCAGTAAAGCCCTGATGGAAGTGAGCTGGGTTTTTACTTTGGGCCGAGAAACCGGTTCCATGTCTTTTGGTGGTACACATACCTGGAGTGGACAACTTGTAGGCTGATCATCTCAGCAGAACGGTCCTGGATCAGAGGGAATGGTCTCTTAGCCAGAGGGTTTTCTAATCCCTATGCATGTGCTGGGGGATCCCAGACATAGATCTCTTGCATCACGGCTCAGTCAGAAGGTCCGAAGTTTGTCTCAGCCCAGGGATCCTCTAACAATAGCAACAGATGACTCTTCAGTGGTCAGTATTCAAGCTTCTTTATGCATTTCCCTCTGATTTCACTCCTGGGTCGAGTTCTAAAAAAGGTTTAGCTCACAAGGGAGTCCCAACCATTTTGGTGGCTCCTCGGTGACAAGAAGAAGCTGGTTCTCAGACATAGTAAGGATGTCACGGGGCAACTTGTGGAGGCAACGATCCAGATCTTCTCACACAGGGGCCTCTATAGCATCCCAAATCACAAGTTCTGGCTTGGAGGGCCTGGCTATTGAATCCTTTATCTTGGAAGAAAGGTTTTTTTTTTTCTGCCAGAGTCATCCAGACTATGATTCAGGCCAGGAAGAAATCTTTATCAAGTGATCTACTATAGAGTCTGGCAAGCATTTATCTCTTGGTGCGAATCCAGGGGTTTGATTGTAGAATATATTGATTTTTTGCAGAAGTCTTGATGAAGATCTTCAATTGAGGACAAATATCTGCTATCTGTCTTCTTTCAGAAACCCATAGCTGAGAATGATTTTATCAGAACTTGTTTTACAAGGAGTCACTCATGTCCTCATAATCCTCCTCATAATCCACTTCTGCCTCCTCATAATCCACTTCTGCCGGCTTGGGACCTGAACTTGTTTTTCAGGGTCCTCCTTTTTGAACCATGGTAGATGCGTCATTAAGTCTAAGGGCGCTTATGGTTATCTCTTAGTGGCAATAGCCTCAGCAGGCGGGTTTCTGACTTGGCAGCTTATCAGTAAGCCTCGTTAAGTGTTTTAGGATTTTCTTCCTAAAGGTATCTTTTCATTTTAATAAAGAGATGGTTTTGCTTTCCTTATGTCCTGCTCCAGTGTCTAATAAAGAAGGGGTGTTCTTCACTGTTTGGATGTAGTGAGAGCACTAAGGTATTATCTCACTACTACACAATCTTTCCATAGTTTGGACTTCTTATGTCATACCTGAGGGTCCACGGAAAGGTCTTCCACCAGCTAAGTCTGCCATCAGTCGATGGATTAGACAGACAGTGGTAAGAGTCTATTCTACCAAGGGGAAGGAGCCCCTTGTTTGGGTCACAGCTCTTTCCACTAGGGCCATTGGTTCTTCCTGGGCCTTTCAGCATCAGGCCTTGGTGGAACAGGTTTGTAAAGCTGCCACCTGGTCTTCGGTTCATACATTTACCAATTTTACAAGGTAGGTGTTAGGGCCTCAGCTGATGCTGTATTTGGTCGAAAAGTACTTCAGGCGGTAATGAATTGAACTACCTGCTGTACCGCGTTGGGGATCCCGCCCATATTAGGCACTGCTTTTGGATGTCCCCAGGTGTGATGATTGGAAGAAAAAACACAATTCTGCGAGACTCACCTGTAGAATTGGTTTTGATTCCGATCCATTCCAGCCCGTCCGACCCGCCCTCTTTTGGGGTTTATTATGTCCTGGATGCCTTTTTTATGGTGATTATGCCTTTTTTATGGTGATTTATTATTTAATAGGACAAAAAAAAAAAAGGATGAGAAGGATTTTTCGAGGCTGTGTGAAGTAACATGGTCTCCTATATTCGGGGCCTCCCGGCCTTAGCCTCTTGTTATGATTTACTGCTATTTAATTACTGGTCTTTGATTGGAGGCAAGTAGTTGCACATGACCAGCTCACCCTTCATACACATCCTCCAGCACGGACTTCGGAAAAAACTCTTGAAAATTCCAGCACGCAAAACAAAAAAGAGTCTCCAGGAATAAAACGTAACTTTTACTAGAACTCGATAATAGCATCCAACATAAAGATCCAAAAAGGAGAGTGCCAAAAGACGACGTGTCCCCTCAATCCCTCACCACACGTAACGCGTTTCAGGCTTCAAGAGCCCTTAATCATTGATTGGAGGCAGCTGCTACTTATGGGGGCCGGGAGAAGCCACATCTTTGATCTTGCAGTACACGGCCATCCTGGCAGGAATTATCCAGGTGTAATGATTAAGGGACGGCCTGGAACGGATCAGAATCAAAACCAATTCTACAGGTGAGTCTCACAGAATTGTGTTTTTATAAACAGCTATCTCAGATTATTAGACTGGGGCTGGTCTATCAAGCCATTCTCATTGAAGCTTGCCCTTTTCCCAAACATGACAAAGAAAAATGTGAATCTGACATCGGCCACCAACTACCAAATACCACGTGGGAAGAAATGTGGCACCTACACACCTTAACTCGCTCATCCCACCATCAAACATTTAAATGTTGAGCCTATGCCTCAAACCATTTGCTGGTGATGCAAATGAGAGCCTGCCACTTTCATACTCATCTAGTGGCTCTACCCTCACATAAAGTCTTATTGGCTTAAAATATTTACTTTTATGGGCTTGATCCTTAAAACCACAGTCCAACTTAATCCCACTGTATGCCTTCTACACTGTGGCATATTAAGCAATAACAAAACTACCCATCTTGCCTTATTCGCAGGGAAAAAAATATTGCCAAGAAATGGAAAGCACCCAACCCCCTCTTTTTTCTTTACCTGGCAGTCACAGTTAAGTATTTTTATACAGCAAGAATTGATATCGAACAATGACTTACTACAGCTCGATAAAATGAACTAAATCCTGTCATATCTTTCGAGCGACATTAACGCCATCAACAGATAACCAACAACCCATATACCAGCAGCAGGCACCCTACCCTATCTAAAATAACATATCTACCCCAATGACAAGATCCTCAAACTCCATGGATACCCCTTTCCAGAAGGATTTACTGGTCTGAAAGTAGGAAATGAGCAGGGTTACACAGAGGGGTAAAAAAAAAGAAAAAAAACATTTTTGTTGTGGCCATATTAGTGACCCTTCAAACCTTTGCCTATACTTTGGTGAAATTACTAAACTGGAATAGGAAGAGAAGCCCTCACACAACTAGGGGAGTCATGGAAGATGACAAGAGCCAAAACATCAACGTAAGCAAGCCTTGTCTACGTAGACAGAATGCTTTAATAGATGTCCATTGCAGCTTCAGAGGTATTCTGTTTGTGCATCTACAAATGCTGCCACTATAAGTTGCCCCTTGTGCAACAAAGAAACTGGCTTCTCCATCTTGAAGTTCTGCCCTCTAATATAATTATGTTTATTCCCTTTCCACTCTCTTTCCTTTGCCAGGGGAGAAAATATTTTTCCCTGCTAACTGATACCACATTAGACCCAAAATGCTTCCTCCTTGTGCATTATCTTTCATTCAGGCCGTCCTGGCTCAAATACAGCAGCATGTTGGGATTCATTCCTTCTTTTGCAATCAAGGATTCTGTAAGTGTGTTTCTTATGACGCAGTTTCCCTGTTTTGGGGTAAAAAAGTCTCAGAGACTCCTCCACAGTGCTTGCTTCCCCCTTACCTATTGAGGAAACTAATATTATGCAATAAGTGTGAATGTGACAATTTTAAATAAATATTATTATTATTATTTATACAACCCCTCATATTTTTTTAACCTGCACAAATTTTACTTCCAAACATAGAAGTACTGACAGTTAAAATACAAAAAAAAAATAATTTCAAATAGTGTTTTATATACCGTATTTTTCGCCCTATAAGGCACACTTATTTTCCCCCAAAAGTGGGGGGAAAATGTCAGTGTGTCTTATCGGCCGAATGCTGGAAAAAAATTAATAAAATGGAAAAAGTTTACTCACCTCTCCATCGCTCGTGCTGTCCAGGAAGCGGCGGAGGCAGCGGCGCAGGCAGCGGCGCCAGCACACGCAGACATCGGCCTGTTACAGTGGTGGGCGTGGCTGATGCTCGAGCATCGACCACGCCCACCACAATACCAAGGCCGCATGTTCACTCTGTCTGCTGGCACCGCAGAGAGCGAGGAAGAGGCGGAGGCAGCTGTATCTGCCGCCTCCTCTGCGGCGCCTGTACGTGCAGGAGCTGCGGAGGAGGCGGCAGATACAGAGTTAACAGCCGGCCTTATACAGCGGTGGGCGTTGCCGACGCTCGAGTATTGGCCACGCCCACCGCTGTATAGTCCGGGTGTCTCTGTCTGCTGGGGCGATGAAGAAGTGACAGGTACAGTGCGAGCTGCAGAGGTATCGCTCGCACTGTCCCTGTCACTTCTCCATATACTGTGTGTGAAGACGGCGGGGAGGATTAAAAGGTGAGTTTCCTTTTTTTTTTTACTTTTGCCTATAAGGGGAATGGAAGGGGGGGGTGCCACACTACCTATAAGGGGAATGCCACACTACCTATAAGGGGGATGCCACACTACCTATATGGGTAATTGAAAGGGGGGGAATGCCACACTACCTATAAGGGGGATGCCATACTACCTATATGGGTAATTGAAAGGGGGGGAATGCCACACTACCTATAAGGGGAATGGAAGGGGGGGGGGAATGCCACACTACCTATATGGGCAATGGAAGGGGGGGAATGCCACACTACCTATATGGGCAATGGAAGGGGGGATGCCACACTACCTATAAGGGGAATGGAAGGGGGGAGGGATGCCACACTGCCTATATGGGGAATGGAAGGGGGGGAATGCCACACTGCCTATATGGGGAATGGAAGGGGGGGGTAATGCCACACTACCTATATGGGGAATGGAAGGGGGGGTTCCACACTGCCTATATGGGAATGGGGGGATGCCACACTGCCTATATGGGAATGGGTAGGGATGCCACACTGCCGATATGGGAATGGGGGATGCCACACTGCCTATATGGGGAATGGGAGGGGGGAATGCCACACTGCCTATATGGGAATGGGAGGGGGATGCCACACTGCCTATATGGGAATGGGAGGGGGGAATGACGCACTGCCTTTATGGGAATGGGGGCATGCTACACTGCCTATATGGGAATGGGAGGGGGGGATGATGCACTGCCTACATGGGAATAGGAGAGCGGAATGGGTAGGGATGCCACACTGCCTATATGGGAATGGGAAGGGATGCCACACTGCCTATATGGGAATGGGAAGGGATGCCACACTGCCTATATGGGAATGGGAGGGGGGATGCCACACTGACTATATGGGGAATAGGAGGGGGGATGCCACACTGACTATATGGGGAATGGGAGGGGGGAATGCGAAACTGCCTATATGGGAATGGGAGGGGGATGCCACACTGACTATATGGGGGATGCCACACTGCCTATGGGAAGTAGGAAGGGGGGAATGCCGCACTGCCTATGGGAGGGGGGCATCCCACACTGCCTATGGGATGGGGGAACGCCACACTGTCTGTAATTGGGAGTTTTGGCACAACATTTGGCTTAGAATTTTTTTTTTTCTAGTTTTCCTTCCCCAAATCCTAGGTGCGTCTTATAAGCGAAAAATACGGTGTGTGTGTGTGTGTGTGTGTGTATATATATATATATATATATATATATGTATCTAATATTTTTTCTTTGTAAAGGCCAGTTTCAATGACAACTACAGCTCAAGCTCTGAAGCAGGGGTCTTTCTATGGAAATTTGGGAAATCCAGATCATCCACCAGATGGAGCAAGTACGTTGGCGTGATGCTGCAGAAATAACTGGAATGCGTAGTTCTTTAGACTGGATTGCGCACCAAGTTATGAGATGAGCTAATGATGTCGCATCTTATAATAAATTGCCACTTTGTGAATTTATTCCGTTACATATACTTGATTTTATCATGAGATACAATAACCAGAACTACCGGTAACTTTATTTCATATTGTGCAAGACATCCAGTAGGATATTACATCTGGTTTCATATATCTGTCTTGTACTATAACTCTGCAGATTAACATTTAAATTAATTTGTCACATTAGATTAAACAACATTTCACACTAACATAAAAAACTTCCGAAGACATGCTCATATACAAGACAACATTTTTCAGATGAACACAGTTACACATTGTTCTAAAACTTTTATTTTTCAAATATTCTAAATGTACCAGTGACTTGTTTTGTTGCAAATTATTGATTCCTCTCAGGCTGTGTTGATATCTAAGTAAAAAAAGACAAGGCTAGAGAATGGCAAACAGCATAAATTTAAAACTGTTTTTTAAAGATTTCCTTAAACTGAAAGTCACTGCTCATGTAATTAAAAAAAGCGCATTTAGTTTATAATTTTATTTAATATGACAATCTATACTTTGTAGTGTAGTTCCTCCATTCTACATCTTTTGTGTGTCTTTTCAGCATAGGTCTGTTTTATGCCATGCCAGATTAAAGTGGTTGAGCATTATTCTGTCCTTCCTCTATTTCCTACAAAGCATTCATCATTGCTGCTGCTGGCCATGTTTATACATCTCAGCAATGGTCATAGCAGCAGTGTGCTTGTAAACATTTGGTGTTGCAAGTAGTCAAAACTGCTTCCATAGTAATAACACAGAAGAATACAGTTACGTCCATAAATATTTAGACAGAGACAACATTTTTCTAATTTTAGTTCTATACGTTATCACAATGAATTTTGAACAAACAATCCAGATGCGGTTGACGTTCAGACTTTTGGTCTAATTCAGTGGGTTGAACAAAAAGATTTCATAAAAATATGTGGAACTAAAGCATTTTTTTAAACGCAACCCCTTCATTGCAGGGGCTTAAAAGTAATTGGAGAAATTAATTGTAAATAAAATTTTAATTTTTAATACTTGGTTGAAAACCTATTGTTGACAATGAATGTCTGAAGTCTTAAACTCATGGACATCACCAGACACTGTGTTTCCTCCTGCCCTGCCAGGCCTTTTTCTGGCTGCTCTACCAGGCTCCCACTAGGGTTCTGAATGCTCTTACTTATTCCTATACTTCTTCCCCACCCAGCCCAGCAACATCTAAGAACATTTAGGAATCAAAGACGAATAACTGTTGAGTTAGTCAAAATAACCCAATCACTTCTGTTCCTGTCCAACAAGCATTTTTATTATCTGGCAGGACAGGAGCAGGAGCTGCTGATGCATTCTTCCTTGTCCTCCACCAAGTCCTTATAAGGGGCGGGAGCCAATGTTGACAACAGATGAGGTGGTGCGCAGGGGGGTTTTAACTAATGCTGCCGATTTCGTCTTCATTTGGTTTGAGTCTCATCATCTCTTCCAATATACTTTTTGGTTCTTCAGTCCTTAGTCTTTTTACTGTTTCGGGACATCCCAAGTGTAATAAATGAAGTAGGCCCTCTGCAAGACTAAAAGGAAAATTTCCCATATACCTGCTTGGTTGTTTGCTGTATTTTTAGACCCACCAGACGGGCCTAGGGTGTAGAGAAAGAAAAAGAAAATTCTGAACACCATAACAGGCAGCATGCAGAATCCCCCCCCCCCCCAAAAAAAAACCCATAACAGTCAGCATGCAGAATTCCCCCCAGACCCCCATTACAGGCAGTGGGCAGAATCCCTCTTCCTAGTACCCCATAACAGGCAGTGTGCAAAATCCTCTCCATCACCCCATAACATGAAGAGTGCAAAATCCCCTTCCAAAACCTCATAACAGGCAGTGTGCAGAATCCCCCCCAGGCCCCCATAACAGGCAGTGGGCAGAATCCCTCCCCAAATCACCCCATAAAAGGCAGCATGCAGAATCCCCCCCAATCACCCCATAACAGTGTGCAAAGCCCCCCCCCCCCCAAGAGCCCCATAACATGTAACATGCAGATTACAGAACCCCATAAGAGGCAGTAAGCAGAACCCTTTTAACAGACAGTGTGCAGTATCCCCCCAATCACCCCATAAGACAGAATTCCACATTCCCAGAAACCTATAAAAGGCAGAATCCCCCCCCCCCCTCCGCAGAGGTCAAGGCCAGTAGGAGCCATGCGTCATGCGTGTATGTGAGGAGGGAGCTCTGGACAGTGGAGGACCAGCAGTTAAACTTACATACAGGGTCCCAGTGGCTGCATAGGATGGGTAGCTTGCTCGTCCGCTGGTCCTCCACTGTCCTGCGCTCCCTACCCCCCCCCCACACATATGTGCAATACAAAAGTCCATAGTCCATTCACTTTGCAGATGCTCCCCACGAGGCTGATCTCCCTACTGCAGCTCTAGTACTGTCTGGCTGGTGGGAATATCCTGTGTATGGCTGCCATTCATTGTTTGTGGAAGCCAGCCATGCTTACCCACCGGAACCCGGGCTGCGAGAGCATGATCAGCAGCTGGGGAGCACCGGTAAGGTAAGAGAACTTTTCCTGTGCCAGTCCCACATTCGGTCCATAGGATGCACCCACCTTTGGTGGAAAATGCATTTAATGGGGCTATGTGTTATTTAGGTTTGACACTGTGCCTCATCCTTGTTTCCCAGAGGCCACCTTGTGTTATTCATAATGTAAATTATTAACTTCACTCTGTAGAGAGGAAATGGAAGTCTGAAGGTCTTGGAATTCTGGAGCAATAGCGAGTAGCAGTCCTGGCACCAATTACCCCCCCCCCCCCCCACCAACAATTATTGTTTCCTCATCCAGCTCTATTTGTCCTGTACAGGAGTGGGATTCAATTATTCGGGGAGGCTGATTTATTAATAGCGCCAGGTAGCGACAGTAGCGGTATTTTCACAGCTCCCGCTAGTAGTCGCTGTGCTTGGCCGTTGTTCGGTTGTTGATAGCGACTCAGTCGGTGTGCAGTAATGTTGAATACAAGGTGATGAATCGCTATTTGACAGGTTCCGCGCTGTATGGGAGCGCATGATAGCGAATGGCCATAGCGACCGGCTCCCACCATATTCATTAACAAATCACGCTCCAAAAATTCTCGCGCTGTGAAATGCATGTTTAAAACCCCTTTTAACCCCCGCTGGCGGCGATGGGTTAAAAGTAGTTTTTTAACCCCCAAACAACCATATTTTTGGAAACCAAAAAAAACAAGTTTTTTAAATAATGTAGTAATATGAATACATTAATGTCAGACCTGTAATATCAATTCTGCGCACATTTTTTTTTTATTTTTTTCTTATCTTAAAAAAATATCTAACATGGCAGAAGTGGTAACAGAAATTTTCACATAAAAAAAAAAAAAAAAATTATTAACAATTAATTATTAATATTTAAAGATTGTTCCATTGAAATGCATTGGAGAGCGCCAGGTAGCGAGAGGTCATACCTGGCGCTGTTCAAGGTCGCTCGCTGGCGCTGTGGGGTGAGGCTGGAATAATGATGAATGAGTCGCTATCTGGCGCTAGCTCAGTCGCTAAGCAGGATCGGCTTGATAAATGTGTGATTGTGGTGGGGAGCCGGCGTTCTCGTGGCGGTGACCGTCATTACCGTTCGCTCACCAGTCGCTACCTGGCGCTATCCCTTGTTGAAGCGGGGTGTGTGACATACTTAGGCCCTTATTTAAGACATTCATTACACTTGGGTATACTGACCTGTAGATGGCGATCTTGCAGAGATGATAACAAAAAAGGTCAGACCCTCCCGGCCCATAAATACCTGGGACCTCCCACTCATTACCCAGTTTTCCATCTCTGCAGAGGCGAGCAAGTCAGAAGATGATGTCTCCTCCTTGCAGGTAGCCGGGATGACTCCCGGCCACTTTTATTCTTCTATTTCTGCCCGGATCCCCTTGTTTAATATTCCCTGCCTCCCAGCCTAGGCTGCTGGTCCGGGAAAAGGTAGTTGGTGCTTAGGAGCCGTGAGACCACATAACAAGGGGTAGGCGACTATCCGGGTTGGTGATCCCGGTTTGGGATGCCCCGTCCCTTGGCCCTTCCCTTGCATGGATTCCCCCTCTCCCAGGTACCCTTGGGGGGGGGGGGGGGGTCCCTTATGGATTCCTGTCTTTGTGTGTGTGTGTGTTTACATGTGTGTGTTTTTTACTTAACTTTCATGGCGCCGGAGGTCCCGCGGCGCCGGCCTCCGGCACGCTAAGAGTGCTGCCCGCAATGGCGGCGGCGGGCCCATGAGGGCTTCTTCTCCTTCTTCTCCGCCCCCGTGCTGAGAGCGCGGCTTTTCACGTCCCGGCTTCTGGCCGGGAGAGACGCGCGAACCGCACCGGCCCTCCCTCCTCCTACTGCACACTGCGCGCCGTTACCTGCGGTACAGAAGGTCGGGTGAGGAGCCTGATGGCCATCACTGTCATTTGCTATTGGCTTCTTTACATTTGCATGGTCTGAGTGTGTGCTTGTGTTCCAGGTGGACCATTGCTCATATTAAAGGGGGGTTCTCCCGGTCCAGGTCCCTGGTTAAAAATTAGCTGGCCTAAAATCCTCCCACTCGGGACTTAAAGGGGCATCCCAGGTGGCATACTTGCGTAATTCCCAAACAATATAAAGAGCATTGTACACATTTAATTGTATATACCATATATAGTGCTAAAAAAAAAAAAAAAATCATCATATGGAGGCTTCCCCGGATACTGGGCTTGTGCCCCCCTCGGGGCAATACAGGCTGTGTTTGGGGTGTGGGGTATCCCTATGTGTACCCTGTGCGCAGCGGACTATTACGCGGCAGACCTGATCTCAGGCGTCTGGTTCTGCTCCGCCGGTCTCCTCCCCGTCTCTCCCTCGCCTGACACGTGCGTGTGATGTGGTCATCAGCGGGGAGTCGCGATCTGAAAAAATTATTTTCTAGTGCCGTCGCCAAAACGGCCACGGCAAAGAGGAAACATTTGTATTCGGCTGCGCAGGCCTTTGAGGACTTTCACTCCCTGGATTGGTCTGATTGCTCCCCGCGTGAGGAAGGGGAGCTGTATGAGGGGTCTGATGACTCCGATGATCAGCAGTTTGTGGGCGCTGATGCCGAGCAGGGCCAGGGGGGTTCCTCGGATACATCCAGAGTCCTGGCTCAGGTGTTTGAGGTCCTGGCTATTTCTCCCCCCGAGGCGGCTCCTCCGCTGAAGGGGGAGTTCTTTGAAGAGACGAAGCCCCGCTTGGAATTTCCTTATTAAAAGCATTTTGATGGTATCATTCGCAAGGAATGGGAGAGGCCGACGCGACTTCCGGGTGTCCCACCGGGTTGGGACAAGAAATTTCCCTTTCCGGCGGACGCAGTAAAGCACTGGTCATCTCCCCCCGAGGTGGATGTTCCTGTTTTGGGGTTGTCCAGCTCCTCAGTCCTCCATTCTCTGGAGTGCACTACCCTTAAGGATGGTGAGGATAAACGCATTGACCAGATGGCTTGTCATGGTTTTGCCAGTGTTGGATCGGCCTTGCGGCCGGTTTGTGCTTCTGCGCTTGTACTGGTTGCTGCCAGGCCGGTCGTTAGAGGATTGTTGACCTCGTCCGGGCTTGACCCGGCTAGTGAGGAGTTTGCCGACCTAAAGCGCTGTGAGTTATTCTTATCCTTTGCACTGTCCACCCTGGACGACACTTTGGTGATGTGTAGGAGAGCTGTGGCTCTGCTTGTGGCTATCCGCCGGTCGGTTTGGTTACGCCAGTGGGCGGCTGATTTTGTGTCCAAAAAGTCGCTCATGGCCCTTCCCTTTCTGGGGTTGCGGCTCTTTGGAGAAAAATTGGATTTGGTGGCAAAGGGAGGTAAGTTACCTCAGCGTAAGAAGCAGCGTCGCACCTTTCGGGGGGCAGCTTCCTTCTCTGTCCTTTCGTGGGGCTAGAGTCGCCAGGGGTTCGGCTTTCCCCTCGTCCAGAAGTGATTCCTGGACCAGGGGCAGGGGTCGGGCCCGTCCAGGACACAGTTGGGGCTCCAAGCCTAGAGTCGCTGCCAAGCTGGCTCAGCAATGAGGGGGCGCCCTCACCCTTCTCCCAGGTTTGGGTTCAAGAGGTCTCGGACAGGTGGATTCAGGAAGTGGTGTCTTCCGGTTACAAACTGGAGTTCGAGTTCCGGCCCCCTCCCAGATTCTTCAGTTCTCGGGTGCCGTCAGATCCTCTGGCCGCCCAGGGGCTTCGGGTGGCAGTAGCAAGTCTCTTGGACATGGCTGTCATCTGCCCGGTGCCCCACTCAGACCGGGTTCTGGGCTTCTATTCCAATTTGTTCAAGGTGCCCAAGAAGGACGGATCCGTTCGTCCCATTCTGGATCTGAAGTTGCTCAACAGGTTTGTTCGTCCCCGGAAGTTCTGTATGGAAACTCTGCGCTCAGGCACCCACTCACTTCGTCAGGGGGACTTCATGACATCCATAGACATCAAGGATGCTTACCTGCATATTCCAATATTTCCGGCACACCAGAGATTCCTCAGGTTTGTCGTGGACAATCGACATTTTCAGTTTGTGGCTCTTCCGTTTGGCCTTACCTTGGCTCCAAGGGTTTTTACCAAGGTGTTGGCAGGAGTGATGGCCATCCTCAGAGCCAGGGGTATCCGCATCGTGCCCTATCTGGACGATCTTCTCATCATGGCGTCTTCCCTCAGTCAGGCGCAGCTGGATACCAGGAATGTGGTGTCCACTCTGGAGAGTTTCGGTCGGGTGATCAACTATCCCAAGTCCTGCCTCACTCCCTCCAGGGTGGTGGAGTTCCTGGGAATGTCGCTGGATACTTCTCAGGCCAGGGTGTTTCTCCCCCGGGCCAAGGTTTTTCTGATTCAGGAATTGACTCAGCGTCTTCTATCCATTCTCCGTCCGTCCATCCGGCTAGGGACGCGACTCGTGGGATTGATGGTGGCGTTGTTCGAGGTGGTTCCCTTTGCCCAGTTTCACACAAGGACGCTCCAGCTCCATCTCTTGGCGGCCTGGGGCGGGTCCCCGCTGTCATTGGATCAGTCCTTTCTGATGTCCCCCCGGGTGCGGCGTTCCCTTCGGTGGTGGCTGAAACCAAGCAATCTGACGAGGGGCAGGTCCTTTCTGACCCCTCGTTGGGAGACGGTCACCATGGATGCCAGCCTGTCAGGTTGGGGGGGATTTTGGAAGGATCTTCAGTTTCAGGGACTGTGGGGGCCTCTGGAGGCTCACGATCCCATCAATGTTCTGGAGTTGAGAGCCATCAGGCTGGTTCTGGCTCACTTGACTCATCAGTTGCGGGGCCTACCGGTCCAAGTTCGGTCGGACAATCGGACGGCGGTCGCCTACATCAATCACCAGGGAGGGACTCGCAGCAGGCGTGCCCTCAGGGAAGTGTCCTTGATCCTTGCCTGGGCAGAGAGCAATGTTCCATGCATCTCGGCGGTGTACATTCCGGGAGTGGAGAACACTGAGGCGGACTCCCTGAGCAGGGGGTCATCTCGCCGGGGGGAATGGTCGCTCTGCCCCAAGGTGTTTCGGTCGCTTTGCCACAGGTGGACCTCTTTGCCTCTCGTCACAATCACAAGCTTCCAGCATTTGTGTCGCTCTCGTGGGATCCACTGGCTCTGGCAGTGGATGCCATGTCTCTGAACTGGAGGGATCTGGGGTTTCTGTACCTGTTCCCTCCATGGGAACATGGTGGGCAGAGTGGTGCGCAAGCTGGCCCTAGAGGGCGCGTCAGCAATCCTGGTGGCTCCAAGGTGGGCAAGATTTGGTTCGCAGATGTGGTAAGGTTGGCGGAGGATCAGTTAGACCTGCCCCTTCTGCCGGATCTGCTCACTCAGGGGCCACTGCTCTACCCCAGTTTACCAACGCTGGCTTTGACGGCGTGGTTGCTGAAACCTCCATCTTGAGGGAGGAAGGTCTTTCTGATGCTGTCATTCAGACTCTGGTTAGGGCTAGGAAGCAGTCTTCCTCTGCCATCTATTATAGGACTTGGAGGTCTTATATTGATTGGTGTGAGGTCAGGGCCTTGCCTTGTAGGGCGTTCTCTATCCCTAGGGTTTTGGAATTTCTGGCAACATGGTCTGGACCAAGGCTTGCAGCTTAGTATGCTGAAGGGGCAGGTTTCCTTCAAAAGTCTTTTGCCCTTCATCCTCTGGTTAATACCTTTTTCCAGAGGGTTACGCATGTGCGGCCTCCTAGGAAGCCTTTGCTCCCAGTTTGGGATTTGAATTTGGTTTTGTCTGCCTTGCAGGGTCCTCCTTTTGAACCTTTGCAGGATATTGCACTTTCTACGCTTACTCAGAAGGTTGTTTCTCTGGTTGCCATCACCTCCGTTCGACATGTTTCGGAGTTGGCAGCCTTGTCTATTAAGGCTCCTTACTTTGATAGGTATCAGGACAAGGTTGTTTTCCGCTTCAAACCAGATTTCCTTCCTAAGGTGGTCTCTGCTTTTCATTTCAATTAGGATATCGTTCTTCCCTCCTTGTGTCCTAAGCCTAGCAATGACAAGGAGAGGGTTTTGCATTCTTTGGATGTGGTTCGCTGTGTGAAGTACTATTTGGTGGCTACTTCTCCTTTTTGTAGGACTGACGCCCTTTTTGTGGTGCCCTCTGGGCCTAGGAAGGGTTTGGCTCCTGCCAAGTCTTCCATTAGTAAATGGATTCGCCAGGCCATTGTTGGGGCCTATTCTGCCAAGGGGAAGGTTCCCCCTTATTGTGTTACTGCTCATTCTACTCGTGCTGTTGGGGCGTCCTGGGCCTTCCAGCACCAGGCTTCTGTTGAGCAGGTTTGTAAGGCTGCTACTTGGTCTTCGGTTCACACTTTTTCCAAGTTTTACAAGGTTGATGTTCGGGCCTCAGCGGATGCTGTTTTGGGCCGCAAAGTTCTGCAAGCTGCAGTGGTTTAACCCTTTAAACGCCAGCTACGTAAAATTCACGTAGCTGCCTCTCCTGTCATTAAACGCCAGCTACGTAAATTTTACGTACCTGGCTTTCCCCCCTGCTAACTGGCCAAAAAAAAAAAAGACACTCACCTGACCCCTCGTTTGATTTGGCCGGGTCTCCCCTTTAAGATGGTGTGCTCCGATCGTCCGTGGGACCTCCTCCGGCTGCAGGGGAGGGCCCGGAATAGGGTGCCCCCCCCGTTTTAGCTGCCACTGGCTTTCCTGTAAAAAAAAATAAAAATGACATTTACCTACCTGCATGTGCGCTGGCTCCCGTCGACCCTCCTCTTCACCTGGGGGGCCTCCGATCCCCCCCCCCAGGGCTTGCCGATCTTCAGGAGAGAGCCCGGGAGGCTCTCTCCTCTCTTCTTCTCGATGGCGGCCCCTTGGGGCGGGGCTATGACGTCATCCCGGTCCCGATCACTGGCTTCAGCTGTTTCAGCTGTCAGATGCCGGTGATCGGTGCACTGGAAGGAGGTGGCAGGAGATCCTCTGATCTCCTGCCCCCCCTTCTCTGGATGCCGATCACCGGCATCTGTCATCAGAGCGGCGAGGGACAAGAGCTTGCAATCGGAGGTAAGTACAGTAAAATTTTTTTTTTTTTTAATAAAATCATTTTGTGTGTGTGTGTGTTTTTTTTTTTACAGTTAACCCTTTGTGAGCTGGTAAGGGGTCACAAGGGGTCCCTATGGCTATGTGGGCCTGTTCTACAAGCCCCCATAGCTGGCCCGGGTCGGTAACGCTGGGTAGGGGGGACCCTACGTCATTTTTTGGGGGGGATTTTTAAGGGTTTTTAACCCTTAAAATTCCAAAAAAAAAGGGGTCCCCCACCCTGGGAGGGGGGGATGCCCCGCTGCGTGAAACCCCCCCGATCACCCACAATAACTCACCTTACCCGGGTCCTACGGCGCATGCGCGGCCGCTCGTCCAATCAGCGCGCTCAGAGCGGCTGAGTTATGGACGTCTAAGAGACATCTAAGCTCAGCCGCTCTGAGCGCACTGGCGGCCGCATCCCCCACTTCCCTCTAACAGGGAGCGTGCCCGCGGCGGCCATTCATAAATAGTCGGCCTGGGCACGCGTCCTGCTAGAGGGATAGCGGGGATGCGGCCGTATGCGTATGCGCATGCGCCGTAGGACCGGATTCAAGTAAGTGGTAGCAGGTGTTCCGGGGGGTTTCACACAGGGGGGCATCCCGATTTTGGATGCCCCAGGGGGAGGGAATAGAACGGTCCAGGAATCTTATAGATTCCGGGGCCGATCAGCCCTGGGTGTTGGTCCACTTTAACCCATTGTGAACTTGTAAGGAGTCCATGAGACCCCTGTACCAGTTCACAAGGCTCGAGGGCTGTCAAGTGACCTGCGGCTAGCGGGTGACTTGCCATTAACCCCGGCCCCCCTATTACCTGCCTCCCCGAAGCCCAGGGGGGGCAGAAGGGCCCGGGCTGATTTAGGCGGTGCTGGCTTGTACTTGGCAGGGCGGGGGGCCACCAAAGCTGGCCCCTGCGCCCTGTTCTACAATCCCTGCATAGCTGATCCCTGGGCTACTTATGCTGGATAGGGGGGACCCCATGTCATTTTTATGGGAATTATTAAGGGTTTTTAACCCTTAAAATACAAAAATGGGGGTTACCTCCCCCCCAGGAAGGGGAACCCCACACCGATTTTTTTTCTTGATTTAACCCTTTATAGTGTGGATTGTAGTTGTATTTTATTTTTACATGTTATAAAATGTTTTTTTTCAGTTTGGGGGGTCTTCTGAACAGTAACAGGGGGCTACCGATACATATGTGGTACCGTTGTAATCGGAAGAAATGGGGCTTTCACATGCAATATGGTTTTCTTTAATAAAACAAATGTTTTATTTGAAATAAAGGAGATAATTTTCTAAAAAAAATTTTTTGTTTTGTTTAATTTACTCAAAAATATTTAAAAAAAACAGTAAAAAAATTACAGACAAGACATTTCATGTTAAAGCCTAAACTCTGCCGCAAAAAAAAAAATATATGATTTTCCTGGAAATTCCTGCAAAAATCACAGTTAAGCATAGCGCAAAATGGTGAAAAATGACCTGTCAAGAGAGGGTGACAAAGCCTAAAGTAGGCTGGCAGTTAAAAGGGTTAGTAGTACCTATGCATGTTGGGTATCGTTCTGCTCGGGGGATTTTGCGCTTTCAGATTTAGCTTGTTTTTTTTTGTTTGCATATTGATATTTTAGGAAAACTCATTTTTTATTCTGCTTTATTATACATTTTTTAAGGAAACCCTGTGCGACCAACGAATTCTTTGAGGGATTACTTCCAGAAAGATGGGCCCACTACAACATGCTGGGTATGCTTAGAAAGCTTATCATGTGTACTTTCAGAAAATATATGGTTTGTGGTGGGTATTCCAAATGTAAAGGGTTGTTTTGGTAGAAAAAGCGCAAGGTGCCACTTTGTCTGCAGAGCTGAAATTTTCAAGCAAAATTACCGTCTCCCCAAGCTTTACTTTGGGGTGTTTGGCAACTCTTCCCTTGACAGTAGCTATGCATGTTGGGTATCGTTCTGTTCGGGGGATGTTGCTTTTTTAGATTAACCTGTTTTTTCTTGTTTGCTTATAGTTTTCTTTAGAAAAATGTGGCTTTGATTCTGCTTTTTTATCCTTTTTTAGGGAAGTTCTGTGTAACCAAAGAATACATTGAGGGAGAACATCCAGAAAACTGTGGCAACATCAACAAGCCTGGTATGCCTAAAAAGCTTGAGGTGTGTACTTCCAGAGAATATATAGTTTGTGGGGGGTATTTCAAATGTAAAGGGCTGTTTTTATTGAAAAACTGCAAGGTGCACATAGTGCTTAGCATAGCTGTATTTGATCTGAAAATCCCCTAAAGCGCTGTTTCAGTTTGGGGGAGTCTCCTGGGCAGGAAAGGGCATCTACCAATACATATGTGGTGCTGTTGTAACCGGGAGAAATTGGGATTTCACACGCAATAAGATTTTATTGACAAACTTACATTTTTTATTACAAAAAACACTACAAATTGTAAAAAATAGATTTTTTTTTATTTTTTGGCACATATCTCACCCGAAAATATTAAGAATACACTTAAAAAATGACAAACAAGACATTTCATGTTAAAGCCCAGACTCTGCTGAAAAAAACAATATACAATTTTTCTGGGAAATCCCTGGAAATCCCTTCAAAAATCACAGTTGAACATGCATAGTGCAAAATAGTGAAAAATGGTCTGGCAACAAAGCGTAACAAAAACTCCAGGTAGGCTGGCACTTAAAGGGTTAAATTTGTGCCTTGTTTTTTGGATCCCCGCCCTTTATGGACACTGCTATTGGATGTCCCAAGTGTAATGAATGTCTTGAAGCGGGGTGTGTGACATACTTAGAATAATACCATTTTGTGAATACTCACCTGTAAAATGGGTATTATAAGTATGTCACACACCCCGCTTCACCCTGCCCTTTTGTATTCTGGATCCTTTATATGGTGAACCTTTGTTAGTTTTAATTGGCTTTCCTGGTCCTTTGATCTTACTGCTATCTTTATACTGGGTAATGAGTGGGAGGTCCCAGGTATTTATGGGCCGGGAGGGTCTGACCTTTTTTGTTATCATCTCTGCAAGATCGCCATCTACAGGTCAGTATACCCAAGTGTAATGAATGTCTTGAAGCGGGGTGTGTGACATACTTATAATACCCATTTTACAGGTGAGTATTCACAAAATGGTATTTTTTTATAAAAAAAAGTTCCCTAGAGATACCTAGTCGTCACGTGGCCGGGGCAAGTTGTACACATATATTTAGACATTGAATGTTTGCACTCAATCTCGGAGACACCAAATGTATATATTATTATAAATATGTAGAAGCAATATTATTAGATTGTACTACTTATTATGCTTATTTGTGTTAGTAAGAAATACCTACGAACACAGTTTATACATGCCTTTCTCTAAGAAATCGACTCTTTACACTTTGCATTTAATTAGCTGAAGGTGAAGAGGTGGTTCTAGGGTATTGCATCTCCCCTGTCTTAGAACTGTCTACAATTTCAACAACCAGTTGTAAGTGGAAGCCTCTGAATCCCACCCCTAGTCCGGAAGAGAGCTGCTTCCCTAATGCTGTGCAATCTTACCAGAGTACCTCTTTTGTGCATTTTCTGAAAAGCCTCATCTCCTTTCAGAATCTGGAGAAGTAGATTTTTCACTGGAGATTTGCCTCCCCCTGATTATGTGGGGAGTCTGTCTACTGTGCTTGAACCCAGGTTTAGGGGATATTCTCTTCTTCCCAGTGGAATGAACTGGCCCACTTTGGGCACCTATTCTCTCTTGCAATTCCATGGATTGGTGATGATTAGGCTCTGGGATGTTGCTCCCAGATTTGGGGATCCCTGTCCTTCTGCACCTTCCATTCCTCTCTTCTGAAGGATGCTGGGCCATTCTGTAGAGATTTCTTAATCCCTCTATTTGGACCTTCCTACAGGAGTCCTTTGATTAATCCCTGCTCATTGAAAATCATAATGGCTTATGGAATCTGTATTTGGTCCTCTCTGTGCAGGCTCCCAGAATTTGACATTTCTCCTTATTCTTACATCTGGGAGGAAGGTCTTTGGCCTAAAAGCATTGACTTCTTATCTGGATCTTTTGGAATTCCAAAAAAGCAGCCTGATGTTTAAAGGTTTTGTAAACCCAATCAAAAAACAAACAGGCACGTCTCCTTCGCAGCAGCTCCCTAGCCGGTCCGCCATTCAGAAACCTCCCAGTTTCCGGGAAAGAGACTTCTATTGTCTGTGCGCACTGTCCCCGCCTCTCATATCTATCACAACGACTCTGCATGCTCCCACCATTTATTGAAAAGAAGGAGGTGAACTAAGGCAGTACCTGGCATGCCCCCTCCATTGCAAAGAATGTGCTCAGGAACTGTGACTGGCAGTTTCTGAGCGGCAAACCGGGTTGGAGCTGCTGCAGGGGAGAGAAGTTAAGTGTTTGTTTTTTGATTTGGGTTCTTTAAGGAGTACCAAAATCCCTTATTAAAGCTTCTTTGTGACATCTGCTCTTTTGGGCCCTGAGCATAAGTCCCATCTTTAAGGACTTTCACTTCCGCATTTATGCATTGTGGAACTAGCATTCCATAATGCCCAATAAGCAACTGCAAACTTCCCCTGGTGACTGACATTACCTGTCCGCAGCTGCTTAGTTTAATAGTTTAATGCATGTGGCCAGCGGGCAGACGCATGCGGCCAGCGGGCAGACGCGTGATTTAAATGCTGCACCTGGGAGGATTGTTGTATACATTTCCCAGGTGTAGCAAGATGGCAGTGGAGGGAGCTCAAGAGTTATTAGTCAAGAAAATCAGGTCTACCTAGTGAAAAGATTGCACAGCAAGTATTTGTAATGACCAGCTTTTGCTCAGCTGTTTTTCCCCAATCTAACATAGCATAGTTCACCTATAGTTGGGCCTCCACTCAGCCTTAGGAGGTGCTATATACCGTACCAGCACTTGGTTGCCCCCAGGGATGAACCCCCTTCTCATCCCTTTCCCCTGGCGCTGAGGTAGAACAGGGGTTCAAAAAAATTAACTCACCTGGTCTGAGCATCAGCGATATCAGTGGTGTCTATCGGTGCTTCTATTCGTGACTGCAGTGAGGCTGCACAGAGCTGCATGGCCTGCTTTGTGCATCATAAGACTATGCACATCTATATGAATGTCGGTGATGAGCAGGAATTTGCTTGATGCACCTGCAATGCACAAAAACCAGGTGATAAATCAGTCCAGTCCAGTCACTTCTTTATCTCTGGAGGTATTAGAACATTCGAAAATATCCAAGAAAATAGAAAGGTTCCACCCAGAGAGTTTTTTGCTGTATTTACAGTTGAAACACTATGTGAGTTCTGTGGTAGAAGACTTTCCAGACCTAAAGTCATATTTCAGAGATTTATATAGTAAGGGGATCCTAGATTAATCCCCAGAAAAATATCCCCATACAAAGGCCGCACTCAAAAGATAAAATTGCAATATTTTTATTGTTAAATAAATCCAAGCTAATTAAGAAAAAGACACCACATAACAACACATTACACAATTAAAAAACATATACACAAAAACGGGGGATCCACCATGCAAGGTGACTATTATCGTTTATGGCGTATAAATATATTTAATAGAAGCCTGCCCTATGGGATATGAAAAATAGCTAATATGTACAAAAAGTGAATAAAGTGCTGCACCCATTTAATACGGTGCTGAAGTGCATAATGCCTATGTGCTAAAGTGTGCAAATTGGAGCAAAACTTATATATATGGCAAAAAAAGTGCTAAATATACAAATAGAAACTACAATATACCGTTAACCAGAACAGACCCAAAGCTAAAATCCTTAAAGTGCTGAAGTGCAATACAAAGCAAACATGATACTGACCAATCAGGCAGAGTATAGGTTAATGCATAGAACGCCACAGAATTAACAACAAAATATATAAATGAATGAATGAACTTACATTACCTTGTCACCCGGGGATCCCCCGCAGCAGCCACCACCGACGCGTTGCGTGTCGTAATGACACTTCGCCAGGGTGTATCTACATATTGTACATATTAGCTATATTCTAAGTATGTCACACACCCCGCTTCAGATAGTCATTACACTTGGGATGTCATGAAAAAAAGGGAGCCCCTCCCGGTCCATAAATACCTGGGACCTCCCACTCATTCCCCAGTCTTTCATCTCTGCAGACGGCGAGCAAGTCAGAAGATGGTTGTCTCCTCTTTGCAGGTAGCCGGGTTAACCCCCCGCCCGCTTGTTTGTCTATTTCTGCCTGGACCCCCTTTTTAGCATTACATTTTGCCTTCCAGCCTAGGCTGCTGGTCCGGGCAAGGGTAGACGGCACCTAATGGTGCTTAGGAGCTACGCTCCACCGTGAGACCCCATACTAAGGGGTAGGCGGCTTGCCGGGTTGGTGACCCCGTCCCTTGCCCTTCCAGCGTGGATTTCCCCTCTCCCGGATTGCCCTTGCTCCTTAGAGGGGGGGGGGGCACTTCTCCCTTAGTGTAGTCGTTTATTCTAAGCAGACAGCACGTCCTGCTCCAGACATAGTCCTTACATGTGGGTATACCTCCGCCTTCTGCGCCGTGCACTGCAGAATCATGAAGAAAACAAGCTCCTCCCGGCCCTACATATACCGAGGGACCTCCCACAAATCCCCAGATTTCTCTGCAGTGCTGAACTGCGAAGACATGAAGTATCACGCTCTCGCAGGTGAGCGGGGCTTTACAGCCCGAGGCCCTGCGGGACTATTTCCACCCGTCCTCTCTGTGAAGAATATGCCTCCCAGCCTGGGCTGCGTTGGTCGGGTGAAGGTAGCCATGCTCCACCGCAATCCCCCACCATAGGGTAGGCGGTTTAGGCTGATGGTGAGCCTCTAGTGGATGCCCCTCCCGCATTATTGCCCTGTGCCCCGTGTAGCGGTGGACCCTGTGTAAGGGTCGCCATCCTCCCTCATTCCTCAACTAGTTAGTGGGAAAAGAAAAGGGGGGGGGTATGTGTGTGGTGGTCCCTGTGTACCAGTATATCACGCTTATGGCCTTATTTCTGCCCTTCATTAACATTGAAATGTCAGAGCCGCGCTGCTTGCTCTTTATTTGGTTTTCGGCTACCGCCGTATGTCTTATGCACAGTTTGCTGCGTTGTCTAGATGCTGTGGCACCTTTTCCTTACTAGACGTAACAGTTTTTCTACAAATCCTTAAGCGTGTGATTGTATCCTTGCTTTGCCGTTACCTCAGAGCTTCGCGCCCTTCGGAGTTGGCGGGGACTTGAATTGGCGCCTTCCGCGCCACGGCCGAGGATCGAGCCCGCCCTTCGAGGTTCGCTGGGCGCCATTTTGCTGATCTTCCTCCCTTGGTCTGTAAGTGCCCTCGCGGGTGACTCCTTTATATGTTTTTCCAGCTCCGAATGGCTCTGACACCCATTCTTCTCCTTATGTCTTTCAGACGCTAAGATTCCGGTGACATCCCGCGGCCTGATATATAGCCTAAACGGGTTCACTTTTATATTCTCCCACATTCCTAGCGGGTCTTGGGGCATCCAGGGTCGCTTATAGCATAAATCCCTGCTGGCATATTGCTTTGATAATCACCATACGAAGGCATCTCAGAATTATGTGTCCGGGGTCCCGCGGGGACAAGACTGGCTGTGTACTGCGTGGGGACCACCCCACGCTGACGCTGACAGAGCACGGGTCTGCGGACCGTGTGCTGAACAAGCACTGGCCCTGCAATCAGGTTTACCAGTGGCTGCACCTTGCTTCAACACACCTGTCTCCCCTTGTTTAAATCTCACTCCTGATGAGTCGCACTTGAGTGGGGATGACCAGCAGGTGGTGCCGCGCAGGCTACCTACGGCTGAGCAGGTGATGCCTGGTTGGCGGAGCGCTTGGGCGCTGGAAAGAAGCGGTCCCTGACGCTTCCTGGTTCTATGTTTCCCAATGAAACTGAAGAGTCTGCTGCTATGCAGGTCCTTGATCCTTCTGATGAAGGTGGACTGTTCTCAGGTTCCGGTTCCTCAGACGAGATACCTTGGACCCGTGATAATTCTGGCCCTGGTTCCTGGGGCCGGTGTGACACTGATAAATTACTTGTAAAGATCTTTGGAGTACTGTCCATCTCTCCTCCGGGAGAGTCTCCCAAGCCCAAGAGGGAGAGTTTCCACACGGCGACGCCGCGCTTGGAATTTCTGGAGCAGGATCATTCCAGGCTCTTATATCTAAGGAATGGGAATCATCTTGTGAACTTACAGGAGTTCCGGGGGTCTGGGATTGGAAGTACCCTTTTCCCCCTGATTGGTTGGTTGCTAGTCAGTCCCTCCCGAGGTGGATGCACCTATTATTGGGGTTGCTAACCCTCCCTTCATGACAGCCTCTACTCATCGTACCCTTCGGGATGCTGAGGACCGGCGCATTGACAGTCTGGCTTCCCACGCCTTTTCGTGTGCAGGGACGGCTCTGCGCCCAGTCTTTGCCGCGGCCGTCACTGCGGTGACCGCCAGGACCCTTCTTAGGAAGATACTTGACCACCAACCGGATGATCTCCCTTGGGAGGTCTTTAAGGCACTGTCTGATTGTGATGTTTTTGTGAGTTTATTCTATCAGCGATGGATGACACTGTTAAAATGTGCACTAGAACCTGCTTGGCTGCGACAGTAGGGGGCTGACAATGATACTAAAAAGGCTCTTACTGGCCTTCCCTTTAGAGACGACGCTTATTGGGGCCCGGTTGGACCTTTTGGAAAAAAGGAGTAAGGCACCCTCGAGCAGAAGGCCGTCTCGGCCTCCCAGGGACACCCCTCCCCTTCCCTACGTTAGTGCCAAGCGCGAACCAGAAGTGTGCTTCCAACTTTTTGGAGTGGAGACCCACCCCAGGGGGGGCAGGCAACGCCCTGGGCCCTCCGGCTGTGTGAAGTCCAAATCTGCCGAAACCGCACAAGTGTGAAGGGACGCCCTCGCCTTGTTGGGCTAGTGGACAGCCGCAGCACTGGGCTCCTATCGCAGGGCGCCATGCTTCTTTCAGGTTGTTACAGGAGGTAGTCCCCCCGGATGCAGAATGGACTCTGCTGGGCGGTCCTTTTTCTAAGGTTATCAGGGTTCTTCTAGTCCCTGTTTTCCCTTCGGGAGTTGAGGCAGGCCGAGTTTGGCGTGTAGGGTCTGGGCTCTCTTACAGGTTGGCCCTTGACCTGTGATTGCATCCACATTACTCTTCCCCTCCGGGATGAAGCAGTCTGACCCAGGTTGGCATTCTGGGGCCTAGCATTTGTACCTTCACAGGCAGTTTCTACATGGTATCTACCTGTTGGGCCGCAAGCGCTCTTGTCCAGTAGACCTCTTGATGCATGTGAGGATTTATAATCCCTTTTTAGTCCCCTGTGCCTTCAGGACACCTAGGCCACTTCCAGCCAGTGTTGAAGGTCCAACTCTGCGCATTGGGGTATTGTTTTTGGTTCCTCTCCTGCTCCCAGATGACTCACCAAGGCGAGTATGGGAGTGGTGTCTTGGACGTGCCCGTGTGGCATCCGCGCTAGGTTCGACTTTATTGTCCTTCTTTGCTTCCTATTTTTGCATCAGGCCGTGTTGGCTATTGACTTGTGGCTCCTTTGGGAGTCCTGTGGATTGGTGCTCAGGCACATCTCTTACTTAGTGTTCCCCGGTTCGGTATGCCCCTACGGGGTGGCATTTAGATTGGTTCATGTTAGATCCTTCCTTCTGCTGAATGTGGACTTGTTATGGAAAGGGCCTTGCCCTCTATGATGTCACACTACCTTTACCTTGCAGCTGGTGGGTCTGTTGGGGGCGGCCCAGATGCTGTCCATTATTCTCAGAAGCCCTTGGGCCCTGCGACACCTTAGGTTACTTATCCTGGACAGGGTTCCAGCACCCCTGGAACTAGGTCAGTACGCTCCCCCTTGTTACGGGGGTTCCTTTTGAGGTTGTAAATTCAAGGAAGATGTCTGGGACCATTCCTTCCTTCTCTCTTCTCCCTGTAGATGGTCATCATGGGTACCAAGTCTTGCAGGTGGACTGGGGGGTCTTATTTCTTCTGTAATCCCCCGTGGTTCCTAAAGGGGTCCCCTTAGGGGATCCATCTTCATACGGTTTTTTGGTTGACACATTGAGCCTTTGGTGGGCTCTAATTTGCTGGACTACTCCTCTTCAGGACTTGTCCTTTTTGGGGACTCTCGGTCAGTCTGAGGACAGTGGCTTGTCCCTTTTTATCTGTGAAGGTCTCGGAACAGGTTGACCCTTCAAGAAGGTTCCGGCTCGGTTCTAAGTGGGGGTTTACATCCCTTGCACTTCATTGGTATTAGCTTGGCTGGCTGCCCTAACGTGGCAGGAGGGTCTATTCTAGTATCTCACTGAGTCCCTACTGGTGTGGCCCTGTGGGGCCCCTTTGCTATTACAGGGATTCTGTCCTGGGTTATTGTCCCAGGACTCTCTGGCCTTGGTCATGAGGGCCTAGTATTGCTTCTGTCAGGACATTATATTCTAAATGTCTTAACTTCTTTCACCCTGCCAGGCGGGGTTCTGCATAAGATTGCAGTAGAAAGGGAGAACCGTTATGCTGAGGGCCCTGGGTGGCCCAGCGGGGTGTGGTTCACAGATTTTCTGCTGAAGACAGTCGTACTGTATGCCCTCTCAAGAGGGCTGTTCTGTCTTTTCAGGCTCCCTACTACGTCGCCCTTACCTACAGGCCTTTTAGGCGATTGGTCGGTTGGCTTTTCACCCTATTGGAGATGGGTATCTCTGGGTGTCTTTTCTCTATTGGAGGGCTAGGCCTAGCTCCCTCCTCTTCTTCTCCCTTTTCTGCCGGCTATGTTGGAGTATGCTGTTCTAGTCTGCTTTGCTTGGACTAGCTCTCTTTCCTATGGGATGTTCCCTATCCCTGGGTCCTAGAATTATTTTAGCACGGTTGAAGTTGGCTCCCCAACTCAGTGCTCTGAAGATTCAGGGCTCGCCCTGTTCACCTACTGCAGAAGTCTAGTTCAATCTTCTGTGTTGCGCATTCCTCAGGGGTTGCTCAGGTGCATTCCCCAGGGAATTCTATGCTCCCTTTTTGGGGGGTTACTTATCCGGATGCCTTGCTAAGGGTTCCCTGGTATTATATGCAGACAGCACATCCTGCTCCACCCCACCCTGATTCACCTTGTTCTGGATCCCCTGTGTGGTGATTATTATCTTGGATATTATTGCCAGTCTCTGGGTGGTTGTTTTCCTCCTGGCTTTATCTTTCACTGCTTGTCAATGCTGGGGATTTGTGGGAGGTCCCTCGGTATATGTAGGGCCAGGAGGAGCTTGTTTTCTTTATGATTCTGCAGTGCACGGCGCTGAAGGCGGAGGTATACCCACATGTAAGGACTATGTCTGGAGCAGGACGTGCTGTCTGCATATAATACCAACTCTACAGGTGAGTACTTCACAGAGTTGTATTTTTATTAGGTCAGTACTGCTGTGTGTGTGTGTGTGTGTGTGTGTGTGTGTGTGTGTGTGTGTGTGTGTGTGTGTGTGCGTGTTCACGTGGGTGCACTCCATCGAGTTCTCATCGAGCTGTGCCGCGGCGCCGGCCGTTGTGACAGCTTCGGTGGGGGAGCTTCTTCCCCTCAGGTGCGGTTGGTCGGGGAGCGGGGTCGGGTACTCAGCGCGCTCGCCTACGGCCTGCCCCCCGTGCTCTTGGCGCCGCTGCGGAGCCTGGCCTCTGGCCAGGACCGGCCGCGACGCGCGAACCGTGCCGGCCCACCCTTCTTCTCCCTCTGCTTCTAGTGTCTCCCGCCGCTGGCTGGATGGACGCCATCTTCCTCTGTGAGTGGCCCTTGGGGCCTCATTACTTCTTGACAAGCATATTCATATATATTTTATATATTATATATTTATTTATTTTTATTTATTTATGTAGATTCCTTATGTCATTGCTACAGTATGTCTGCCTTGTGTGCTTGGACATGATTGAGGTGCTGAATAGCCCTGTATTCTGTCTTCCAGGTGGACCCTTGTTGGATCCTAAAGGGGTCCTCCCGGTCCTAGGGTCCCTGGGTTAATTCTAGAACTAGGAATCTAGGCATCCCCGGCAGTGTTTGGGGTGTGGGGCATCCCTTACAGGGGATGATGTATTCCTTTGCATACCATGTGCACAGCAGACTATTACGCGGCAGTCCGGATCCCATGCGTCGGGTTCTGCGCTACCGGTCCCTTCTCCTACCCCTCCCCGCCTGATCCGTACCCCGGGTGATGTTGTCACGAGTGGGGAGTCGCAATCTGAGGTGTGTGCCAGATTGTCCAATCTTGAAAAATTATTTTTCTAGTGCTGTGGCCAGAAAGGCCCCGGCTAAGAGACAGCACTTGTCCCCAGCCACGCAGGCTTCTGACCTTGAGGAGTTTGATTCACTGGACTGGTCTGACTACCCCCCGCTAGAGGAAGGGGAGCTTTTTGAGGAGTCAGATGGTTCTGACGATCAGCAGTTTGTGGACGCTGATGCCGAGCGGGTCAGGGGGATTCTTTGGATACCCCTAAGGTCCTGGGTAATATGTTTGAGGTTTTAGCAATCTCTCCTCCTGAAGCGACCCTTCCGCAGAAGGGGGAGTTCTTTGAAGAGGCTAAGCCGCGCTTAGAATTCCCTAATCAAAGGCATTTTGACTGCATTATTCTTAAGGAATGGGAGAGGCCTACTCGGCTTCCGGGTGTCCCTCTGGGTTGGGATAAGAAATATCCCTTTCCGGTGGATGCTGTGAAGCGCTGGTCGTCCCCTCCCGAGGTGGACGCCCCTGTTTTGGGGTTGTCTAGCATTTCTGTCTTGCATTCTCCTGACTGTTCTACTCTCAAGGACAGTGAGGACAAACGCATTGACCAGATGGCTTGTCATGGTTTTGCCAGCCTGTCTGTGCTTCAGCGCTTTTAATAGTGGCTTCTAGGTCGGTTGTCAGGGACCTATTGTCTACCTCCAGGCTTGACCCGGCTAGTGATGAGTTCACCGCCCTTAAGTGGTGCAAATTGTTTTTGTCATTTGTGCTTGCCACCCTGGATGATACCATGGTGATGTGTAGTAGAACTTCGGCCTTGCTGGTGGCTATTCGGCGATCGGTTTGGTTGCGCCAGTGGGTGGCTGATTTTGTGTCCAAAAAGTCGCTTGCGGCTCTTTGGAGAAAAATTGGACTCGGTCGCAAAAGGAGGTAGGTTACCTCAGCGAAAGAAGCAACGTCGTCCCTTTCAGGGGGTGGCTTCGTTTACCCCGTCCTTTCGTGGGGTCAGACCTGGATGGGGATCGGCTGTCTTCTCCTCCAGAGGTGATTCCTGGAACAGGGGAAGAGGACGTGCCCATCAAGGTCACAGCTGGGGCTCCAAGCCTAAAGCCGCTGCTAAGCTGGCTCAGCAATGAGGGGGCGCCCTCACTCTCGCGGGTGGGGGGACGGCTGCGACACTTCTCTCCGGTCTGGGACCAGGAGGTCTCTGACAGATGGATTCTGGAAGTGGTGTCTTCCGGTTACAAACTGGAGTTTGAGATCCGGCCTCCTCCCAGATTCTTCAAGTCTCGGGTGCCCTTGGATCCTCTGGCCGCGCAGGGGCTCTGGGCGGCAGTAAAGGATCTCCTAGACATGGCTGTCATCTGCCCGGTGCCTCCCTCGGACCGGGGCCTGGGATACTATTCCAATCTGTTCACGGTGCCCAAAAAGGATGGCTCCGTTCGTCCCATCCTGGATCTGAAGTTTCTCAACAGGTTTATCCGTCCCAGGAAGTTCCGCATGGAAACCCTGCGCTCAGCCATAAATTTGCTTCGTCAGAAGGACTTCATGACGTCCATAGACATCAAGGATGCTTATCTGCATGTTCCAATCTTCCCGGCACATCAGAGATTTCTCAGGTTTGTGGTGGAAGATCGGCATTTTCAGTTTGTGGCTCTTCCGTTCGGCCTTACCTCAGCTCCAAGGGTTTTCATCAAGGTGCTGGCGGGGGTGATGGCCCTTCTCAGAGCCCAGGGTGTCCACATCGTGCCTTATCTGGACGATCTTCTCATTATGGCATCCTCTCTCCGCCAGGCGGAGCTAGATACCAGGAATGTGGTGGCCACACTGGAGAGATTCGGCTGGGTGATCAACTATCCCAAGTCCTTCCTCTCTCCGTCCAGGGTGGTGTCGTTCCTGGGAATGTCTCTGGATACTTCTCAGTCCAGGGTGTTCCTCCCACGGCCCAAGGTTCTTTTAATTCAGGAATTGACTCAGCTTCTTCTATCCATCCCTCGTCCGTCCATCCGGCTGGGGATGAGACTGGTGGGATTGATGGTGGCCTCGTTCGAGGCGGTTGCCCAGTTTCACACAAGGACGCTCCAGCTCCATCTCTTGGCGGCCTGGGGCAGGTCTCCGCTGTCATTGGATCAGTCTTTTCTGATGTCCCCCCGGGTTCGGCATTCCCTTCGGTGGTGGCTGGAACCAAGCAATCTGATGAGGGGTAGATCCTTTCTGACCCCTTGTTGGGAGACGGTCACCACGGATGCCAGCCTGTCAGGTTGGGGGGGATTTTGGAAGGATCTTCAGTTTCAGGGACTGTGGGGGCCTCAGGAGGCTCACGATCCCATCAATGTTCTGGAACTGAGAGCCATCAGGTTGGTTCTGGGTCGCTTGACTCATCAGTTATAGGGTTTGCCGGTTCAAGTTCGGTCGGACAATCGGACAGCGGTCGCCTACATCAATCACCAGGGAGGGACTCGCAGCAGGCGTGCCCTCAGGGAAGTGTCATTGATCCTGGCTTGGGCAGACAGCAATGTCCCATGTATCTCGGCGGTGTACATTCCGGGAGTGGAGAACACGGAGGCGGACTCCCTGAGCAGGTGCTCATCTCGCCGGGGGGAATGGTCTCTCCGGAGGTGGACCTCTTTGCCTCTCGTCACAATCACAAGCTTCCGGCATTTGTGTCTCTCTCACAGGACCCGCTGGCTCTGGCAGTCGATGCCATGTCTCTGAACTGGAGGGATCTGGGGTTTCTGTACCTGATCCCTCTGTTTCCCATGGTGGGCAAGGTGGTGCGCAAGCTGGCCCAAGAGGGTGCGCCAGCAATCTTGGTGGCTCCAAGATGGCCAAGACAGGTTTGGTTCGCAGACGTGGTAAGGTTGGCAGCGGATCAGTTAGATCTGCCCCTTCTGCCGGATCTGCTCACTCAGGGTCAACTGCTCTACCCCAATTTACCAATGCTGGCTTTGACGGCGTGGCTGCTGAAACCTCCATCTTGTAGGAGGAAGGTCTTTCTGATGCTGTTATTCAGACTCTGGTTAGGGCTAGAAAGAAGTCTTCCTCTGCCATCTATTATAGGATTTGGAGGTCTTATATTGATTGGTGTGAGGTCCAGGCCTTGCCTTGCAGGGCGTTTTCTATCTTTAGGGTTTTGACATTTCTGCAACATGGTCTGGACCTGGGGTTGCAGCTTAGTACGTTGAAAGGGCACGTTTCTGCCCTGGCGGTTTTCTTTCAAAGGTCTTTTCTCTTCATCCTCTGGTTAAGACCTTTTTCCAGGGGGTTACGCATGTGCGGCCTCCTAGGAAGCCTTTGCTCCTGGTTTGCCATTTGAATTTGGTTCTTTCTGCTTTGCAGGGTCCTCCTTTTTAACTTTTGCAGGATATTGCTCTTTCTACGCTTACTCAGAAGGTTGCGTTTTTGGTTGCCATCACTTCCGTTCGGCGTTTATCGAAGTTGGCGGCTTTGTCCATTAAGGCCCCGTACTTTGAGAGGCATCAGGACAAGGTTGTTTTCCGCTTCAAGCCAGATTTCCTTCCTAAGGTGGTTTCTGCCTTTCATCTTAATCAGGACATTGTTCTACCCTCCTTGTGCCCTAAGCCCAGCAATGACAAGGAGAGGGTCTTGCATTCACTGGATGTGGTTCGCTGTGTAAAGTACTATTTGGTGGCTACTTCTTCCTTTCGTAGGACTGACTCCCTTTTTGTGGTGCCCTCCGGGCCTAGGAAAGGTTTGGCTCCCGCCAAGTCTTGCATTAGTAAATGGATTTGCCAGGCCATTGTTGGGGCCTATTCTGCCAAGGGGAAGGTTCCCCCTTTTCGTGTTACTGCTCATTCTACTCATGCCGTTGGGGCGTCCTGGGCCTTCCAGCATCAGGCCTCTGTTGAGCAAGTTTGTAAGGCTGCTACTTGGTCTTCCGTTCACACTTTTTCCAAGTTTTACAAGGTTGATGTGCGGGCCTCAGCGGATGCTGTTTTTGGCTGCAAAGTTCTGCAAGCTGCAGTGGTTTAAGTTTGTGCATTATTGCCTTGTTTTGGATCCCGCCCTTTATGGACACTGCTATTGGATGTCCCAAGTGTAATGACTATCTGAAGCGGGGTGTGTGACATACTTAGAATAATACCATTTTGTGATTACTCACCTGTAAAATGGGTATTATAAGTATGTCACACACCCCGCTTCACCCCGCCATTTGGTATTTTGGATCCTTTCTATGGTGAACCTTTTTTACTGTTACTGTTTTTTTGGCTCTTCCTGGTCCCTTTACTGCTGTCTTAATACTGGGGAATGAGTGGGAGGTCCCAGGTATTTATGGACCGGGAGGGGCTCCCTTTTTTTCATGACATCTCTGCAAGATCGCCCTCTACAGGTCGGTATAACCCAAGTGTACTGACTATCTGAAGCGGGGTGTGTGACATACTTATAATACCCATTTTACAGGTGAGTAATCACAAAATGGTATTTTTTCATATCCCATAGGACAGGCTTCTATTAAATATATTTATACGCCATAAACGATAATAGTCACCTTGCATGGTGGATCCCCCGTTTTTGTGTATATGTTTTTTAATTGTGTAATGTGTTGTTATGTGGTGTCTTTTTCTTAATTAGCTTGGATTTATTTAACAATAAAAATATTGCAATTTTATCTTTTGAGTGCGGCCTTTGTATGGGGATATTTTTCTGGGGATTAATCTAGGATCCCCTTACTATATAAATCTCTGTTCTGTTCCCATGGGCTATAGCACCTCCAGTTTTTGATTAGTTATTTAGGCAGTGCACATCCATCTTTTGTGTATATTTCTAAAGTCATATTTCAGTCAAAGCCAATTGCTAGACCATTGTGTTGGGCTACTGTCCTAAACGGTTTTCCATTTTTAAATTAAAGAAGAAATGGCTGAGATGTCAAAGTTTACAGTTTTGCCTATTGATGCAAGTGGGCATCTGTGATGCTGCATAATAATCAGCATAATGGGCGTGGTCTGTAAGATTCCCAGAAGTTACTTCAGATACCCTGGCTGTGCTTCTCCCCTCCCCTCCCCCTTTGGCTAGGCAACATTGGAGCCTCGACCAGCACTCCCAGACACACATGGCTGAAATTCCAATTGCACGTGCGCGCACTCCAAAATGCACATGCGCAACTCACCCAAATGCACATGCGTGCGCTCCTGAAGGTGTGCACCCACATCGCCACCTACGCGCACTTCCAGATGTGCATGTGAACCCGCAGACGCACATGTGCACACTCCAAATGGGAATGCGTGCACACACACACACACACACACACATACACCAATCAATCACACACACATGTACAGCTAACACATATATACCAATCAATCACACACACACATGTACAGCTAATGCACACATACACCAAGCAATCACACACACAAGTACACCAACCACACATGCAGTGTGGAAAGATGTCACTATCCAGCAGCTGCTGTTGATCACGTCCACTGCTACACCTGCTTACATGCACCTGGCAGGATTTTGGGACCCCCTTCTGTGAAATAGCTGCTCCATTTGCAGGCCCTGCTACGATCAATCACTGCTTCATCCGGGTTGCCATGCTAAACACCACCTTACTTCATCTGGGTCCCACAACACTGCAAATTCCTGCTGCCCCATACTCGGCGGGTGGTGACGTGTTTTAAAAACACACAGCAGCAGAATAAATGGAGCCAAGAGACAGGGACGGGCTATAGACAGGGGAGGGACATACCAAGCCTGGTTTCTGCTCTTCCTGTGATGGCTGTCAGGCGCTGCATCTTTCAACCAGCTTTCTTTCATCTTCATTTCTCACTAGCTCCCTGTGGAATCTGTCCCCTCTACAGTGCCTCAGAAGCAGATGATGACTCATACATGTGTGTTTTTAATGTGAGGGCCCCTTCAGAAGGCAATACATTTTGTGGACCCTGGAAAATCAGTCAGCAGGAGGGAGCAAGTTCTTTAGAGCAGGGGGTCCCAACCAGTGGTGCTAGTGCCTCTAGTGGGACTCAAGATCATATCAGGTGGAACTTGACAAGGCTACAGACTGACACCCAAACCTGTACAAAACTGATCCAGGTGGTAAAATATGTGTATTATTTTTGTGTTTCATGCACTTTAAATGGCTGTTTTGTGTGTCTTGACCATGGATTTTAGTTGAGTGACATTCCATACATACCATCCAGGTGGCACCTGAGATGAGAAAATGGAAAGTGGTACTTGCTGAAAAAAATGTTGGGAACACTTTAGAAAGTTCATCAGTGAATGCATTGGGCAAGCAGAATGCAAGCTAATTTATCCTTATAATAGGCTCGATTCAGAGACACATTCGTCTGGACTTCCGTAGCTGTCTGTGAAGGTTTTTGTGTGTGTTTGTCATTTTTGGGGGTTTTTTCGTTCATTTTTCATTTGTACGAACGTTCGGGCAAATGCGTATATGCGCTTTCGATGAACGAAAGCAAATCGGATCATTTGCGTTAGTTCGGATCATTTTCCCGTCAAAATCTGATATTTTTCGTTCGTTCAGATAACTTACGTTATTGGTATGGGCTTGCATCTCATTCAGAGAGCTGATTGCCGACGGACCACCACCCTATAAACCCGTTTCCTTTGCGATCCCCTTACGGGACCATTTTGACCTCGAGACTAGCAGCTATGGATGACTCTAGTGTATTTGAGGAGCATGAGGATCTGCAGCTCATGGACATTGAGATCGTCCGGAGGGCTGAGACCAGATTGCACCGGCGGCAACGCATGCACATCGATGGCATGCATGACGTTGAGCTGTTCGAGCTCACCAGACTTAATCGCGCTTCCCTCCATAAGTTGTATAGTGAGCTGTGGCCATGGTTAGCCCGCACCACAAGGAAGGGGCAAGCAATTTCAGGTATGACCAAGATGCTTGGCAATTTTTGGCGAACGGCTCGTTCCAGAGGCTGGGTGCCCTCTCCCTGGGGATCTACCAGCCTACGCTGAGCCGCGCGCTATCCAAGTTATTCTAGTATACAGTACGTCCTGCTCCAGATAGAATACTTACACTCGGGTACTACTCCGCCAGATGGCGCTGGACTGCAGAGACAAATCGAAAATAGGCTCCTCCCGGCCCCTCAAATACCCAGGGACCTCCCACAATCCCCAGATTTTCTCTGCAGTCTGGAATGCGAAGGACAAGAAGATGGCTCTCTCTTCTCACAGGTGAGTGGGGCTATTAGCCTGCGGCCTTGTAGGACTATTCCCACCCGTTCCATTAGTAATGTGCCTCCCAGCCTTGGCTGTGCTGGTCAGGTGATGGTAGGCAGCACCGCTGTTAGGTGCTTAGGAGCGCTGCTCCACCGCAATCCCCCACCAAAGGGTAGGCGGTACAGGCATATGGTGAGCCTCTATGGGATGCCCCTCTCGCACTATTGCCCCTTGCACCTGTCTATCGGTGGGCCCTATGTTAAATGGCGGCTGTCCTCCCTCATTCTCCCTGTAGCATTCGGGGGAAAAGAGGGGGGGGTGTGTATGTATGTATATACGTGTATTGGCTTATGCTTCATTACATTATGCTTTGTGTCAGCCACCGCGCTGACTTGTATTACTGTATTATACCTGAAATTGCCACCGTCGCGCTTGGCGGCAGCGTTACCTCAGGTCCTGGTGCGCCGTCATTGGCTGCTTGTCACGTGTTGGCTTCGCGCTCTTCGGGGGGGCGGTGCCTGTCTCTGGCGCGTTCTGCGTCATTGCTCGTGCGGGCCCGCCCCTTGAGGTATAGCGATGCCATTTTGTCTGCTTGTTCGGCTTCCGCGTGACGGACATCTACCTACCGCGGTCCGTAAGTGCCCTCGCGGGCAGCTATATTAGCTTGGTTAATTATGGTTTGCTTACGGCTCCCTGTGATTATGTCCTTCAGATGGGCGAACCCATTGGCTTCTCCCGGCCCTCTATTAGTTGGTTAACTTGTGAGGCCTAGTGTAATTACTCCCACTTCCCTAGCGGGTTATTGGGGCATCCCGGGTTGCTGTATAGCGTTAATCCCTTTCGGCCTATTGTGCCGCTATAATCACCATATGGAGGCATCTCAGGATAATGTGACCGGGGTTCCTTCTGGACAAGCCTGGCTGTGTGTAGCTTGTGGGGAGTCTCATGTTGACGCTGACAAGGCTTGGGTCTGTTTACCCTGTGCCAAACAGGTGCTTGCACTGCAATCTGGTCTTCCAGTGGCTGACTCTGCGATTTGTTTCGCCTCTCCTACTCCCCCAAGCTTAAATCTCACTCTCATTGAATTGCATACAAGTGGGGATTCGCAGCCTGATGTGTCTTCTAGACTGGCTAGCGTTGAGAAGTTAATTGCTAATACCTTGGCGCGTAAGGCCCCTGCAAAAAAGCGGCACTTAACGCCTGATGTCACTCTTTTCCCTATGGAAGCTGATGAGTTTTTGCATCTATGTGGCTATACCCCTTCGGAGGAAGGGGAGCTATTCTCCGACTCAGGGTCATCTGATGAGAGGCCCAGGGGTCATGATGATTCTGGCTCTGACTCCTGGGCCCCGGATGATACTGATAGATTGCTGGCTCAGATTTTTGAGGTTCTGTCCATTTCTCCCCCTGTTGCGGCTCCTAGGCGGGCGGAAAATCTCCTGGCAGATTCTCTGAGCAGGGGGACCTCTCGCCAGGAAGAATGGT
Organism: Gastrophryne carolinensis; assembly: GCA_027917425.1. NCBI lineage: Eukaryota > Metazoa > Chordata > Amphibia > Anura > Microhylidae > Gastrophryne > Gastrophryne carolinensis. The sequence goes on from CM051235.1 coordinate 470,455,029, forward strand.
CCCTCTGCAACAGGGTGTTCCAATCTCTGTGTCACCATTGGGGTCAACCAGATGTGGATCTGTTTGCATCCCGTCACAATCACAAGTTCCCGACCTTGGTGTGAGTCTAAGTCTCTTCCCTGTCGTGTGTTCTCTATTCCCAGGATCCTGGAGTTCCTGCAGCATGGGTTGGAGATGGGGCTCCAACTCAGTACTCTGAAGGGTCAGGTTTCTGCCCTAGCTGTTCTCTTCCAGAAGTCCTTTGCTCAGCATTCTCTGATCAGGACTTTTTTCCAGGGGGCTACTCATGTGCGTTCTCCACATAAGCCTATGGTGCCTGTTTGGGATTTGAACTTGGTTTTGTCAGCCTTGCAGGGTGCTCCCTTTGAACCTGTGCAGGATGCTGCCCTGGCCATTCTTACTCTCAAAGTTGTCTTTTTGGTGGCTATCACCTTTGTTAGGCGTGTGTCTGAATTGGCGTTGCTTTCCATTCAGCCCCCCTACTATTAGAGACACCAGGACAAGGTGGTGTTCCGCTTCAAGCCAGATTTTCTGCCTAAGGTAGTGTCTGCCTTTCATCAGGATCAGAATCAGGACATTGTTCCTCCTTCATTGTGCCCTAATCCTAGTAATGCTAAGGAGAGGGTTTTGCATTCTTTGTATGTGGTTAGGTGTCTGAAGTACTATCTGGTGGCTACTGCACCTTTCAGGAAATCTGATGCTCTTTTTGTGGTCCCTTCTGGTCCTAGGAAGGGTTTGGCTCCTGCCAAGTCTACTATCAGCAAATGGATGTGATTTAGGCCTACTCGGCTAAGGGGAAGAATCCTCCCTTCCGCCTTACTGCTCATTCTACTCGTGCTATTGGTGCCTCCTGGGCTTTTCAGCACCAGGCTTCTGTTGAACAAGTTTGCAAGGCTGCTACTTTGTCTTCTGTTCATACCTTTTCAAAGTTTTACAAGGTTGATGTTAGGGCCTCAGCGGATGCTGTCTTTGGCCGCATGATTTTGCAGGCAGCAGTGATTTAAACTGTCTGCTGTTGCCTTTGGGGATCCCACCCTACTTTATGGACACTGCTATTGGATGTCCCGAGTGTAAGTATTCTATCTGGAGCAGGACATATACTGTATACTAAGAATAATACAATTCTGTGATTACTCAGCTGTAGAATTGGTATTAAGAGTATACAGTACGTCCTGCTCCACCCACCCTTGGTTTTTGCATTATCTTGGATCCCCTGTATGGTGATTGTTATCATTGTTACAGTTACTAGTTTGGGTTGTTTTAATTCTCCCGGCTTCTCGTTAACTGCTTTTCAATGCTGGGGATTGTGGGAGGTCCCTGGGTATTTGAGGGGCCGGGAGGAGCCTATTTTCGATGTCTCTGCAGTCCAGCGCCATCTGGCGGAGTAGTACCCGAGTGTAAGTATTCTATCTGGAGTAGGACGTACTGTATACTCATAATACCAATTCTACAGATGTGTAATCACAGAGTTGTATTTTTGGAAGGCATGGCTACCATTACTCGGAAATGTATTTGTTTTCCTGAGGACATGGTAGCCAGGAACGCGATTAAGCTGGCATTTTATAACATCGCCGACATGCCCAACGTCATGGGTGCCATTGACCGCACCCACGTTGCCCTGGTGCCTCCGGCAGCCGACGAGTATATCTACAGGCAAGCACAATCTGACATTTTTAAATATAGTTTACCAAATTTTTTTATTTCATTTTTCACAATCCCTCCTTGTAAATAGTCCCTGTGAAATAGTTCACATGGTATATCTGTTAATCCCTCCTTGTAAATAGTCCCTGGGCAATAGTTCACATGGTATATCTGTTGATCCCTCCTTGTAAATAGTCCCTGTGAAATAGTTCACATGGTATATCTGTTAATCTCTCCTTGTAAATAGTCCCTGTGAAATAGTTCACATGGTATATCTGTTAATCCCTCCTTGTAAATAGTCCCTTGGAAACAATGGGCCGTATTTAGGCTCTCACATTTTTATCATGTGGCCCAAAGGGAAACATTTTAATGTGGACCTTAAATAGGCAATTACAATTTAATCTTTACTTGATCCAACATACATATCCTTTTTTTGGTTAGAAAATGCTTATGCACTTGGTTAGTGTTATTTTTATTGGCCCACAGGTTTTGCTTAGGGTGTTATTAGTTAGTGTTTCACTAGTTTTCCTTGCCTTGCTGATATTTTGTTTTTCTTTTATCCCAGAAACCGCAAAATGGGCCACTCACTGAATGTCCAAGCAGTGGTGGCCCCGGACATGCGGTTCCTTAGTGTCCTCGCCGGGTTCCCAGGCTTATCCCATGATGCCTACATTCTTAGAAGATCTGGATTGTACGGTCGGTTTGAGTCTGGAGAATTTTCCGGTGGATGGCTCCTTGGTAAGTTGACGCCAAGAACGTCATTTACTTTTCAATGTATGCCTATGAATTTAATTTTTGACCCATGTATGAAACTATGCCTATTTGTACCCCTTGTTTACATGTGAAACACAACCTTAACCATTACATTTATCAAACAACAAAGCCTTGACAAATGTTTGTCCGGCATTTCCAAATTGACAAATTCTACTTTATAGTAAATTAATTATTAGGCTTCCCCACACTCAGCTGTAATTATGTTCTTGACTTTATGATAGGGGCTGCGCCATCTTTGCTTAGATGCATTACACTTACTGAGTAGAGGAGAGCGGGATAAAGTGCAGGGGCCGGGCTAGAGCTGTTTTTGCCTCAGACAGAGCAGATACGGGGTCCTGAAAAGTGAAGACATCCAAAAATGCTGAGCAGCACAGTCCTAAACCAATACCTGTTAGCAGTCTGCCTGATTGGTCATCATCCGCCATCTTGGATTTTTAAATTGTCCCAACATCCATTGGATGGGGTTAGGGTTTATTTTGGCCCGCGCAATCTGTATGCTCAGGGTGTTGCTCAAATGTAACATAGGCTCTTAGTCATGGGGAAGGACCGTTTTTTGCATTCAATTTAGGGAGTAATGTGTAATTGATGCTATTCGTTTTTATTTTTTTCAGGTGATTCAGGCTATCCACTGCTTCCCTGGCTGCTTACGCCCGTCCTTCGGCCCCAGAATGCCGTCCAGGATGCATACAATCGGGCACACAGGAGACCAGGGCCGTGGTGGAGAGAGGGCGTTTGGCCTCTTAAAAACCCGTTTTCAATGCTTGGACCATACCGGGGGGGCACTATAGTATGACCCCAAGAAGGTCATTGATATAATTATGGCTTGTGCTATGTTGCATAATTATGCCATCATGCAGCGTGTCCCCCGGTATATGGATTTGCCCCCCTCTCCACCCAGCGATGACCCAGAGGACCACTACCGTGGCACAGCTAGTGCGTCTGGGCAAGCCGTTCGTTCAAATTTGATTTCCACACATTTTTCTTAATTTGTTGTGCCTGTGTTTGTTTGTCCCTTTATTGATTGTTATTTAATTTATTTTGGCTTTGTGTTTGTATTTTTGTTTGTTACTGTCCAAAATAGTAATGAAGTAATTACTAAAAAACTCACACCTGATTTTAGACTCATGTCTTTTTTGGGCACAATTTGTTTGTGCAAACTTTAAGTAATCTTTATACCAAAAATACATTAAGGCATCAACTTAGTCAACAACAGGTCAAGTCAAAATTATTTTGGTTTATTTTCAAAACAAACATTCGAGTTGATGGTCACTCCCATAGTTCATGTAAACACATGGTAAAACAACAAATGTCATTTTTGACAAATCATGCCACATAGCAATTGGCCACAGGCAGGAGTTTAAAAGTAATGCACTCCAGGCCAAAGTTTACATCAAAAATTAAATACACACGCATTGGCATGTCCAGAGTTTTTAGCCAACAAATAGGGCCACAGACACACCCTCTCCTGCTTGGCCACATTTGCCACAGGCACAGGTGGAAAACAGCCATACCTATGCCACATCTACACCTGTTACTCAGTGGCCCACCCAAACAAGAACCCCCAGTCCCAATCCAAGTCCAGTTCAATCTCAGCCAGGGGTCAAGGTAGTAGTTTGCCAGGCCAGAATGTCCCCCAATCATGCCTACAAACAGGAGGAGCCAGAACCAATATAATTAGGCCCAAGCCTGCAGTGCAACAGCTTGAGTGGCAGGTTCAGTGAGGCTTGAGCTCCGGCATTGGCTAGTGGGCTACCTCAGCACTCTAATGAGCTATATGGGTGCAAATCAAAAGCATACATGCAAAGCCATATCAAAAGGGTATATTGGTAGGGCTCACCAAACAGGTCAATACAGTGGGGATGTAGAGCAAAGATGTGGAGCAGATACAGGCCAAATAGGCCTTAAAATGGTGGATGCCCATAAAACCCAGGTTGTGGGCCTTGGAGGTGGGCCCTCACCTGGGCCTGTGTGGCATTCAGAATCTGCAACTGTTCCAACATGTTTCTATTGGTAGTTCGAAATTCAGCCAGCATGGCACTGAAATTGGTAGTTAAGGTGGCCATGTGACAGTATAAGGAAGCGCAGGAAGAAACGGTTTATTTAAAAAGTGTCTAAAACTCCGTGCCAAACACAAGTTAGGGCCCACACGTGCGAACCAACACTTATAGCAGCGTCAAGGATTGTATTAGGCTAGAAATGTGTCTGTTAATGTCATTTAGTCAAATGATCGATTGGTTACAGATATTTGTATGCATTTGGATCTAAATACAATTTTTTTGTAGACGATGCTGGAGCGGCGGTATGACTACCTGCCCAACTCATTTGCGAAGCGCACCGTCGCCCTGGAGATCATTGGCAAAATCCAACATCAGACGGACACCACCTTCACCCACACTCAGATCATGCAGCATTGGTCGGACCTGAAACAGCTGCACATGCCCCGGGTGCTGCGTTTTTTCGTCCTAGTAAGTACATAGCGATTGCATGCAAGATGTAACTAATACAGAAGGTAGGCCTTTATTTATAATTGCTTTTGTTTTCTAGTGTTGGAAATGGATTTCCGAATCCACCGCACCCGGAGGCGCACAGTGCCAACCAGTGCTGCATGAATCTGCAGCTGGAAGTGAAGGTGGTGGATCTCCAGGGCGACGGTCCTTCCCCTCCTCTGTTGGGTCCTCCGACCAGCCCCTGGACCTTTCCACAGAGGAGTGGTGGCACGGCGTGGGCAGGCAGTCGTACCCAGTGACGCAGGCGGGAGCCTCTGGTATGTGGCTCTTCATGTAACTGCACACACATATACATGCTATTTCCACCAAAGCAGATTCCCTTAATCTGTTTTTCTAGATGCTTCTGGAGCTGGTGAAGATGTGGATGATGCAGCAGACACACACACTGAAATAGACATTTGATTACTGTTGACTAAGAAATTATAAGTGACCCTATTTGCCGTGTCTCAAAAGCCTCTACTTCACAGCAGTGGCAGGGCCCAGGACGTAGGGTTGTCCCCAACGAGGCATCCGTCAGCCACCAACCAAGTAAGTTGTAATGTCATTCTTTGCAGTATATGGTAATTGACATGATCACCCAGATACATCAAGCCATAGTCAATGGCATTAGCAGAATGACCTCTGCCCACTTCCTTAGATTAATGACTTAGCAGAATGACCTCTGCCCACTTCCTTAGAATAATGACTTAGCAGAATGACCTCTGCCCACTTCCTTAGAATAATGACTTAGCAGAATGACCTCTGCCCACTTCCTTAGAATAATAACTTAGCAGAATGACCTCTGCCCACTTCCTTAGATTAATGACTTAGCAGAATAACATATGTCGTCATGATTTAAGTTGCCAACTAACAAACATTCTATCCACAGGTGAGAAACATGTATTTGTCTCAAACTAATGTTTTTTTTCAAATTTTATACAGGGACCACACGGGCAAGAGTTGAAGAAATGAATAGAAGGGTCCTTGAGTTGGTGGCCGATATGCAGCAGCTGGTTGACTCATTGGGGACAACAGAAGAAGACTAGTGTCCTGGGTCCTGTCACTGTATTTTTGTAAATAGTTTTAAATTTTTAATGTTTGTAAATATTTTAATGTTTTTAAAGTACAAAAAAACATTTGTTATATTTTTGAGAAACAAAAAATTTAAAAAAAAGCCCCCCAAAAATGGCCTTCTAATATGTCATTTTTTTGCACAAATACATTAACAACAAACGAAGGCTAAAATACATATTTAGAGATGAAGATTCAGATGACCGGGAAGTGGTTTGGGTAAGTTTTAGGCACCTAAAATGGAAGAAGAACCTAACCAGGAGGTAGTTTTGGTAAGTTTTAGGGACCTAAAATGGAAGAAGAACCTAACCGGGAAGTGGTTTGGGTAAGTTTTAGGGGCATAAAATGGAAGAACCTAAACGGGAAGTGGTTTGGGTACGTTTTAGGAGCCTAAAATGGATGAAGAACCTAACCGGGAAGTGGTTTGGGTAAGTTTTGGGGGCATAAAATGGAAGAAGAACCTAATCGGGAAGTGGTTTGGGTAAGTTTTAGGGGCAAAGAAAGGGAATGAGAACCTAACTGGGAAGTGGTTTGGGTAAGTTTTAGGGGCCTAAAATGGAAGAAGAACCTAACCGGGAAGTGGTTTGGGTAAGTTTTAGGGGCATAAAATGAAAGAAGAACCTAACCGGGAAGTGGTTTGGGTAAGTTTTGGGGGCATAAAATGGAAGAAGAACCTAATCGGGAAGTGGTTTGGGTAAGTTTTAGGGGCAAAGAAAGGGAATGAGAACCTAACCGGGAAGTGGTTTGGGTAAGTTTTAGGGGCCTAAAATGGAAGAAGAACCTAACCGGGAAGTGGTTTGGGTAAGTTTTAGGGGCATAAAATGAAAGAAGAACCTAACCGGGAAGTGGTTTGGGTAAGTTTTAGGGGCCTAAAATGGAAGAAGAACCTAGCCGGGAAGTGGTTTGGGTAAGTTTTAGGGTCATAAAATGAAAGAAGAACCTAACCGGGAAGTGGTTTGGGTAAGTTTTAGGGGCCTAAAATGGAAGAAGAACCTAACTGGGAAGTGGTTTGGGTAAGTTTTAGGGGCCTATAATGGAAGAAGAAACTAACCGGGAAGTGGTTTGGGTAAGTTTTAGGGGGGTTACATGGAAGAAGAACCTAACCGGGAAGTGGTTTGGGTAAGTTTTAGGGGGGAGACATGGAAGATGGAAGATTGCGCTAAGTGGTTTGGGTGAGTTTTAGGGTGGATACATGGAAGATGGAGGAAAGCGCAAAGTGATTTAGCTAAGCATTGTATTAGAAGTGAGTGAGCCAAATATGTAGGCGAGCACTTTAATGAGTTAAGTTTGTAGTGCGGAAACGTAAAGGATTCGTGGAAGGAGATGATGGAAAAAGGGTAAAATCGAAAGCCGTCGTTGTAACATGAGAAAATGAAACAGAAAAGTCACGCTGGAAAATGACATCCTCGTACTCGTACTCTGGCATACGAACGGACGGACACTTTACTGAAGGTTAGCAATACATGCATAGAATCGCTCGCACACTCATACGGGAGTGGGAACATTTAAAAAAAAAAAAAACAGAGCGGCACAAAAACGAGTCTTTTTTTGTTTCTCTGAAGCAAGTCTAATGTTCTTTACAGATTTTGTGTGAACACATGAGTCTCTACTTTTACCAGGTTTGGAGTATTCATTATACAAATCCTTGGTACTTTCCTCTACCTTAGGCAAATTTCTCTATGAAGCTAAATTGAAATTTGAATTAGGGGCGAAACTAGACTCTGAGGAGTGGTCAGAAATACTAATGACTGTAGCTAACAGCTCTATAAATGTTTTGGCTTTGGAAACAAATTATAAGATACTTTTTAGGTGGTATCTGACTCCTGCTGTTACTCATCATCTAATTATTTTAGAGGACTTGAAGGTCCAGGAACATTACTTTTGACATTTAGGATTTCCCTAGATCTAAAAGATTGTCCATGACTTGATATATTCATTATCAGGTCTGTGGGGTTAGAAAGAAGCATTACTATGTAGAGAAACGTATTGGACTTTGCCCATGTGAATATTCCAGCTACAAAACAGACCATTATGACCATATATATACACCAACATTAGACTAAGACAAAGACAAAGTAACATAGTATGTAAGGCTGAAAAAAATAATTTAGTTCACCCAGTTTAGCCTGTATATAGAAGGTCTCATTCCAGTAATCTGGTAGCCATAGCTGGTAATGTTATTACATGCTAGAAAGGTATATATACTATATATATATATATATATATATATATATATATATATATATATATATATATATATATCAATTTTACATTTTTTTGTGTAATTTAGTGCATTCTTCATGACTAGTTCCTGTGGCAGAGAGTGCTATACCCTCCCTGATCTTACAGAATAGAATCCTCTCCTATGTCAGTGTTCAAAGCGACTTTCCTCTAACCTTAGTGGATGTCCCCTGGTTATGGTTACAGTCTGGGGTATAAATAGATTGTGGGACAGATATTTGTATTAACCCTGGATATGTTTATACATAAAAGTAATACATATTTATACAAAGAAGTAATAAATAGAACATCTGATACAATGATTGATGAGAGACTTAATTCAATTTCATTGGATGAACATGTTGCTATCCTGAAAATGTGGGCCTCGTGGATGAAATAGTTGGTTAGCTTTATTTTAATACATATCACTTGTTTTGATCTAAGTAGGTGTGCAGTATTTTGTAATATTCTCCCCTCTTCTCTTTCATTTTTCTTCTCTTTTCCTTTTTGTTTTTTACTTCCCGTTTTTCCATTTTTATTGTGACTAAAGCTCCGTCTTTGTTGTTTGGTTAATTGTTTATAGAAGTAACCCTCTCGGGCTGTAGGAAGTTTACAAAAGTCTTAGAGTATTTATAACAACTTAATCACATTTACCTAAATTAGGCATCATTAGGATTGTATTTCCTATGTAAGAAAAAAAAAAAATTTTGATGTAGTCTTTTTTTCTGTTTTTAGTAACTTTTCACATTACTATATGTATTCACAGCTGTTGAGCAATGTGATAAATTGTATGTGACCAAACACTCTGTAATATTACAATAAAGACATATTAAAAATGAATCAGGACAAGCATGAGAGACAGGAGTGTATGCAATGCTTACAGTAATAAAATTCAAAATTTTGCACGTACTGTAAAAGTCTTGATGTCCTACATGGGTCCAGTTTCCCCACCCATGTTTTCCAGCATACCTTTTTGTCTCTCTACAAGTTTCTTTTGGATTATGGCATTCTTCTTGAGCATTCACGTGCTGTGCATGGTGCCAGGCACACCCAATAAATCATATTTTCCGTTGGTGGGAACCTAGGGGGGTAATTCTGCCGAATTTTGGACTTCTAAGGTACTATTAGCATCCCAAATTCAAGATGCTTGGAGGTGGGGCAGTTAGAAGACCTACAGTCAAATTAATGTTTTGGAATAGAAAATAATATATATTCCATGTAAACATGCTTTTCCTAATATGCGTTTGTGTGTTATTGTTGATACTGTGCAGGTAGTTTATCTTTTGGAAACACATTTCATGGAAATCAACAAAGTAAAAGTAGTGCAGATTTTCAGAAACTTTCTACTGTCACAAGCAGTTGTAGCTCAGGGTCGGTGAAACAAGACAATGTGACGTTTGATTTGGGACAATCCTGGGATGATCTTGATGATGACAGTTTGATTGATGCTAGCAATTTTTTTACATCAAAAGAGGTGACAAAATTAGGTAAGCTATGTATAAATAAATTGCTAACTAATTTTTTATTATTAGACCATTTTTTACAAAAGCTATCCTTAAACCCACTCCCTGCTTAGGATGCACATGGCATGTCTGCGGTGAATTTTAGTAAGCTGCTCCACACGTCTGAAACTATGAGAGCTGCCCTGTCTTTTTGGAGGTATCGTGTGGCAGTGGAGCAGGCCAAGGGCTTTTGTGCTGAGTTTGGCATGCTGTTTTACTCACAGCCTCCCTCCAACTGAGCGCCCACCCACCTACCTGAGTGCCTAAACACCCACCCACATATGCAACTTACCTGCCCACCCACCTAAGCGCTCACCAACCTACCTGATCGCCTGCCCACCTACTTGCTGCCCCACCTACCTGCCCCACTGCACATCCACCTACCTGGCCGACAACTGTGTATTTTACATTCCCAAAGAGGAAAACAATAAGGCAGAATACTAAAATCCTGACAAAAAGGGGGTTTCCTCTAACAATGTTAGAGGATGTCCTCACCCTCTTACAGTTTTACAGAGAACATACGGTAGTTACAAATTCTTCCTCACTGTATCATATTGTCCTGTATCATGCCAAGTACACTATCCAGAGACAAGATGCAGTCTGATTTATTGAAATATTTTTATGATAATCTTCCATGATAATTTTAGGCCCCATGATTCCTGAACTTTGCTGCAAATGATACTGCCTAAATTTTAGTTTATGTTGTAAATGCTTCTACACACACATCCATTCCTATTTGGTCAAGTGTTAGATTGGCTAAAGTCTACTGAACAAAACTTTGAATCTCTGTTTGCATTCGGTTTGCATTTGAGTGATGGTTTCTCAATCCCAGTAAAAATAGAATTGATCCAATGACTAGGTATCTGTGCACAGAAACTTTGCACAGCACTAAATATAGTGAAGAACAAAATTACAAGCGATGACAATGCACACGGTTTAGCGCAGAATGTTTTAAGTGATGCATTAAAACATTAAAGAGCCATCACAAATTGCTCATATGGCAGTGAAAGCAGTTCTTTGAAATATAAGCAGGAATGATTACAGTCGGTGAAATAAAATCATATTGCTTGCATATAATGTCTGTCACATATTTCAAACTCTCGTGCACGATATGCCTTGTTATCATTAACAATGTGTTGCTTTCTAGAACTCCCTCTGAAGGAGCTGGCAAAACGCAGTACATAATTATGTCATTGATGCCTAATTAGAATCCGTGAAATGACACCACTGTGTTTCCAACACTTATGGCAGAAAAACTTTTCCAATTATACATTTGATGTGCAGTTCTGTGTATGCATGTGATTCCTGTGCACATCTTGTCTAGGGCTTTCTAGCTGCAGATAAATGTATTAGTTTAATGCTAATATTAAATGTCTGCATTATTTTTTGTGTTTTCTGTTATATAACATTTAGGAAAATCTATATGATGGTATTGCTCCTAACTTTCTGACACGGACACCTTATCAAATCCGCTCTGTCTACTCTCACGGTTTCACAGACTATTCATAGTTGTGTTAAAATGTGCTTAAAGTGGACCAACACCCTCCCCTGATCGGCCCGGGAATCTATAAGATTCCCGGACCGATCAGCTCCCTGACTGCGGGGTCCCCCCGACCGCTGTGTGAAACCCCCCCAGATCCCCGAAAATCCTACCTGATCCTCATTCCAGCGGCGCATGCGCGGGCCGCCGCCGCCTCCCGCGCGTCCCTCTAGCAGGGTGCGCACCCTGTAAGATTGTGAATGGCCGGCGCGAGTGCGCTCCCTGTAAGAGGGACGCGCAGGAGGCGGTGGCGGCCCGCGCTCAGCTTGTCCTTCGGCGACGATTGGACGAGCGAGTCACGTGGGAGCGGGGTCAGGTAAGTTTTCGGGACTTTCTGGGGGTTTCACACAGCGGGGCACCCACCATCGGGGTGCCCCGCGGAAGTGGACCAATACCCAGGATAGTCAAAATCCTGGGTGTTGGTCCACTTTAAAGTCCCTGTTCAGACACAGGATAACTTCCTCCACCTAATCCCCCATGGAACCTGTATAAAACTAGTGTGCCCCCCACCTCCCTGAGTCACCCAGACTGGGCACCAGGACTAGGGACTGGTAACCCAGGGCTCAAGGGCTGAACTGTTGGGACCATACTAAGGGGCACCAGGCTCTTTTGCATCAGTGTGAATAATGAGGTAGAAGGTTCAGCAAGCCACCCACTGGCATGTCTGGTAGATGGTTTGCCATTCCCCTGCCCTTTGAACTGGTCTAGAAATAAATTAAATGGAACTATACTTTCCTTATCCACGCTCTGTCCCATGCTGGATATCTATGATAAACGCCCCGATGGTATCTAGGGACGAGCCAGTCCCCCCTCCTATTATTGTGAGCTGGGGAAGCAAAGCTATTATACTACAGAGGCAGAGCCTCTGCGGAAACTCCCCCATGTAACTCACATTGTCATTGGAGGGTAGGGGCAGAGTGGGATACCCCAGGAAATCCCCCTCCACTCCCTTTCCTTCCAGTGACATAGTCACATGGGGGGTATCTACAGAAGCTCTGCCCCCTGTACTATAAAAGCTTCCCACCCTGGCAGCCGGCATTATTCCTGGCTGGAAGCCATGAGACTAGAATCAAGACCTTTTGTCAGTCTGTTCAAGGGATGCCAGCAGGATGTGTGCTTTAAATGCCGCTGCTCACATTGAAGACTCCAGCTGATTGATCAGAAGGAAGCCTCAGACCCAACAGACCTGGAAGAGGATGCCGCTGGGTGGGGGGCAGAATACTTTGGATCAGTGAGTACTGTTTTATTTAGAATATTTAAAGTTTTTTTTTTTCGTTGTGTCTTTTTTTAACTACTGTTTGTTAACTGGTAAGGGGTCCAGGGGATACCTATACCAGTTCACAGTGTAGGGCAGCATTCCACCTCCAGGGACTAGTGAGTGTCATGCCAGTATCACTGCCCAGTTACCCGTATCCTATCTTGGGCATGGGGGGCACAAGATTTTGGTGCCCATCAGTTTGAACCTGGATGTATGCCCTTCAGAACAGGTCTGCTGCTCTTTCATGGGTGCCGGGGGCCCTGGAAGGACACCAGAACTGTACTGAAGGGCCTAGGGGCTGGTGAGTCAGCAGGGACAAGGGGCAGCTGTTTGGCCTTCTGAGCCCTGGGTTACCAGCCACTATGCCTGGACCTGCACAGAGATGACGAAGGCGACAAAAGGTGACAGTAGGCTTTTAATTGTTTTATCAAGAAAACATCTTGATAATCATTCCCTTTAATATATTAAGATAAACTGGGGAAGGGATTGTTTATATTGTCTTTCTTACTGTCTGTGAACCCACTGGGAAAATGTAGCTTCATATCCTGTATTTGGTAGCAGGGAGGCCCTAATGTCACTAAGAAACATATACTGCCACACTTTGTGCTGATCCCTATGCAGTTTCTGTGATGACTATACAAGACACCATAGATCTAGATAAAATAGCTTCATTGAAAATAAAAACATTGTCATTTTTTAATAGCTGTAAACTGGTTGATTTTTACTCACAGCAAAGAAACATTGTGTGTGTGTGTGTGTGTGTGTGTATATATATATATATATATATATATATATATTTTATGTTAAGTTCTGGAAATATTTGTGCAGATTCCAATACTATATGCAATGCGAGAAATGAAGCTACAAAATATCCAGCATCCACTGAAAAGCAGAATATGAATAATGGCATGGAAATAAGCAAGTAAGTGTTGCTGTGTTAACATTAACTGCAGAAATTAAAGTAGACCAAAACCTTGCTGGCAAGACTTCATGGCTGGCTAATTCCCTACCCCGGGGGCATTCCAGAGTGGCCGCATCCCCACACTCTCATGGCTGAGGCATGCTCTGGTGCCCAACTATTAACATTGCCTGATGCAGGAGCGCGGATCAGCCGGGCGGAGACTGGGGATGCCACCACTCTGCTCTCTCTATGCCAGACCTGCCTTAAACATGCCTTAATATGCACAGTATACAGCCCTGATTGGGCACTGCAGATATGTGATACCGTGGGGTTTTACATAGCAGGACATCCCCAAATCAGGATGCTCCAGGGAAATGGACCAAAATCTGGGATGGTCCAAATCCAGAGTTTTGCTCCATCTTAAAGCGACTATATTTATGTGCAACTATATGACCAGGATCATCATCTGCTCCTCTGCGGAACCACCCGTGGCCCTGAATGATCTGTGCTTGATAGGCCACTTATATTTTTACTCTCTCTTTCGGTGGGATCGGTGGTGGTTATTTAAAACAAAAAAGCAAGACCTGAGAAACTACAGACACACTACAGCTTGATTTCAATTGTATGTAAATTACTAAAAAGTATTTTACAAGGGAAGACTTCCAAAATAAGTTGCTCATAATAATACTGTATAATAGCTCACATCACAGGCTTATGAAACGTCACTTCTGACAGTTTTTTCAGCTTCTCTAGAAAAGTAAGTACCAGCCTGGATGTTGAAGTTAAAGTAACAGTAATAAATGTTTTTTTTTTTTTTGTATAATACTTACCTGCCCTTATGCTGCTTCCCAGTGTGCCGTCCCATAGTTTTAGTGCTTCCGGACCAGCTTCAGGGAGCAGGCAAGTAGACCACTGGTGCACTGTTTTTTGATGATGATGAGGCATGCTATGCTGCTACTGGTTGCATTGACTGGACTACATGAGAGCAAGTCCGCGTGAGGACAAACATTTTCTTTTTCAGAAATTAGGTATTGTTCCGGGCACAGGTAGGAGTCCCGTTACCCCCCTGCAAATTTGTAGTAAATGGGAGAATTCTTACTATTCTAAGTATACAGCACGTCCTGTTCCAGAGTATTCCTTACACATGGGTAATACATCCACAATATGGCACTGGACTGCAGAAAACAGCTTGTGGCTCCTCCCGGCCCTATATAAGTCAGGGACCTCCCACAAAATCCTCAGTTCTTTTCTGCAGTCTGGACTGCGAAGATAGAAGATAGCTCTCTGTGGCGCAGGTGAGCGAGGCTTATATGCCTGCGGCCCTGCAAGACTATTCCCACCCATTCCGTCCCATTTACTAGCCTCCCAGCCTCGGCTGATAAGGTTCGGGTGAAGGTAGGCTAGCTAGCACCAATGGTGCCGAGGAGCTAGGCTCCTACCGCAGTCCCTGCTCTAACAGGGTAGGCGGTTTAGGCTAATGATGAGCCTTTTTGGGATGCCCCGTCTGCCTAATAGGTTTTGCCAGGTTATCCTGTGCAGTTTAACCCTATACACATATATATTTCCTCCTCCACCCTCACTTCTCATATTAGTCCTCTGGGCGCCATTTTCCCTGGGAATCTGCTGTTATCCTCCCTCACTCTCCCCTTGGGAGATCTCCGGGGGAGGGGGGTCTTCTAGTGATTATAATACTGTATTTCACTCTTGACATGCTTTTGTGATTGTAACTTTTATAATACGCTGCCACTGCGCTTTGTACTGCGCTCCGAGCCTGGCAGCCCCAATCACCTCAGAGCTGCCGGGCCGCTATTGGCCGGCCAGATCACGTGGGCGCATTTCCTGCTCTTCGGGGGGGCGGACTCTGCGGAGGATGCATTTTACCTCAGAATCTCCACGGCCCGCCCCTCGAGGTCTAGTGATTATAATACTGTATTTCACTCTTGACATGCTTTTGTGATTGTAACTTTTATAGTACGCAGCTGCTGCGCTTTGTACTGCGCTCCTAGCCTTGCACCCCCATTCACCTCAGAGCTGCCGGGCCGCTATTGGCCGACCGGATCACGTGGACGCGTTTCCCGCTCTTCGGGGGGGGGGGGGGGGGGCGGTCTCTGTGGAGGATGCATTTTACCTCAGAATCTCCACGGCCCGCCCCTCGAGGTCTGCGGACGCCATTTGTCTGCTTGCTGTGTGCTGCTGGCTCTCTGCGGTCTGTGAGTAACCCCGGTGGGGTGATGTTTTCTAAAGTTTTTTCTGTCTTATTCTCATGGGAATGTTTGATTATGTCTTTCAGGTGGGTGAAAACTTCAGCACTGTGGTTTCTCCCGGCCATCTTCCCTCACTAAAACTCCCATCCCTAGCGGTTCTTGGGGCAACCCGGGTAGCTCTTCAGCGTTAACCCTTACTGGCCTATTGTGCCATTCAAATCACCATATGGAGGCTTCTAGGGATAATGGTCCTGGGGTTTCCTTCCGGACAATCCCGGCTATGTGTTGCGTGTGGGGTACCCCCTATTAGTGATGATGTCAGGGTGTGTGTGCCCTGTGCCCAGCAGGTACTTGCGCTGCAGTCTGGGCTGTCTGTTACTCCTGGGGGTGCGCCCCCTCTGGCCTCACCTACCCCCCCACGCTTACATCTGCCCCCCACTGAGGGGCATACTAGTGGGGAGTCTCAACCTGATTTAGCTGCATGGGTGGCCAGCATTGATAAACATCTTGCTGGGTCTGCACCACGTAAGGCTTCTGCTAAGAAGCAGCTTTTATCACCCACGGTTTCCCTCTTCCCTGTGGAAGATGAGGGCCCTTACTCACTCTCAGTTCCCTACCCCCTTGAGGAGGGGGAATTATTTTCTGATTCTGATTCCTCTGAGGAACAACCTAAGATATATGGTGGTACAGGGACTCCCTTTGGGGAAGACCCTTGGTACCCTGATGACACTGACAGATTGCTGAGTCACATTTTTGAAGTGCTTTGTATTTCTCCCCCGGCAGTGGCTCCGCAGCAGCAGGGTGAGCTTTTTCATACGGTCAAGCCATGCTGGGAGTTCCTTGAGCAGTCTCACTTTAATAATCTAGTGCTCAAAGAATGGGAACGGCCTAGCAAGCTGCCAGGGGTGCCTAAAAGTTGGGACAAAAGGTATCCCTTTCCTGCTGATGTTGTTAAGCTTTGGTCATGGACCAACTGGCTTGTCATGCCTTTGCCTGTGTGGGGACGGCACTGCGCCCGGTTTGTGCCTCTGCTATTTTGGCTATTGCCATTAAAGGGGTGCTCAAGTGTCTTTTGGATGGGGCATCTGAGGATGCGGTTACAGAGAAGTATAGATCTCTCCTGCTTTGTGAGGAATTTATTGCATATATCCTCTCTGCCATGGATGATGCTATTAGAATGTGTGGTAGGACATCTGCCCTGTTGGTGGCTATACACCGCTCTGTCTGGCTACGTCAGTGTGTAGCTGATAATGCTGCTAAGAAGGCTCTCACTGGTTTCCCCTTCATGGGCCTGCGCTTCTTTGGGGAACGCTTGGATTTGTTTGCTAAGGGTGGTAGGAGGCCTTCTCGGTCCTTTCGAGGGACAGGTGCCTTTCTCCCATCCTTCTGTGGTTCCAGAACTAGCCGTGGAGTCTCTTTTACTGGGGCCCGCAGAGATCATTGGGCAAGGGGCAGAGGACGTGGCCGTCATGGCCTCTCCTGGGGTCACAAGCCAAAATCCTCACCCAAGCCCCCTCAGGCATGAAGGTGGGGGGACGTCTTCGGCTTTTTTTCTTCAATCCGCTCCATACACTCCTTACTCCTGGGTTTCCTCCTCCTTGCTGATCACGTGACTGCAAGAAAGAAAACAGCCGTGGCCCTCCCGGCCCATAAGTAGCAGCTGCCCCTAATCAGATCAGTTTTCTTTCTTGCAGTGGCAAGATGACTGACTGAAGATTCAGGTAGCTCTCAAGGTTTTGGCAGCAAGCGAGGGACTGAACCCTGTCGGCTCTCTGCAGAGCCTTTTTCCTACGGATCCCTCAAGACCCAAGTTTATGCCTCCACAGCGTTGGCTGTTTTGGGGTCCGTGAAGGAAAGGTGGAAGCGCCGGGGTCTTGGGGCGCTTACAGAGTGTATATGCTCTGGGCTGCAGGCTTTTTTGAAAAGTAAGTCAGCCGCAGGTTTTTCTCTGGTGTACCTGCTGAGGAATGTTTTTTTATTTTTTACCCAACCCTTTCTTCTTCCAGTTAGGTAGGTTTTTATCATTAAAAAAAAAAAAAAATGTTTACAAAAAAAAAATTTTTTATGTATGCCTTTAAGGGACGTGGCTGACGTCACGCAAGGGGCAGAGTTTAACCTGGAACAACAAGGCCGTGTATTCAGTTGTCTCTCTCCCCGGGCAAGGAAATCGCATATTGCTAGGTGTGTGTGTGTGTGTGTGTATATATATATATATATATATAAATATATATTGCGCCAGATAGCAGTGCGATTGCGGCGGCGGCCAGTTGGGCCAAGGTGCTGGCCTAGAAATGCCTTGTGATTAGGATGACTTCAGGGGTTCCGCTGGTTTATTCATATTGCTGCCTCAGGGCAAGCTGATTTTGCCGTTGTTTGCACTAAGCTATGATATATATATATATATATATATATATATATTATGTGTTTGATCATTTCTCTTGTATAGCGGTAAAGAGAAGAGCGGTGGTGGTGAGTGGACATCGCCATTATCTTTTTTATATCAATTTTTTTGATTAATTGCATTATCAATTTCATATTTCAGTTAGTATATTTTTTATATTATTTCTATAGAAACATAGAAGGTTGACGGCAGAAGGAGACCATACGGTCCATCTTGTCTGCCCTTAATGTACTCTTTATCTTGGGATAGAAGTGTGCTTCTCCCAGGCATGTTTAGATTCGGCCTCTGCTGGAAGTTTGTTCCAGGCATCTACTGCTCTTTCTGTGAAATAATGTTTTCTGATATTGCTCCTGGTCTTCCCCCCGACTAGCTTCAGGTTGTGCCCCCTTGTTCTATCATTAAGTGCAATTGTTATTACATTAAGTGTTATTGTTATTATATATTTTTTATATATTTTTATATGTTTATAATATATATATATATATATATATATATATATATATATTTTTTTTTTTTTTTATTATATTTTACTATCTGTATGAATATATTTTATTATTAGAATGATTGTCAGTTTTTATCTTTTTATCAGTTAAAAAAAAGAGGGAGATTATTAATGCTCTTTTTTTCTCCTGTTTTATTTTTTAGAATTTGGAAGAAGGATAGAAAAGGGTTGTGGTTCCTCCCGGTCCCTTTTGAGATTGGTTTTAGGCTTAGGGCCTTTTAGATCTGATTGCCAAATTAAAAAAAAAAAAAAAACACCATGAGGGAGGCATCAGAGGATAGTGATTCGGGCATCCCATTTGAGCAGCGGGCTCTGCCCCTTATGTAAGCAGGATCCCCTGGGTAGTTTCAGCATGGGCCGCTTGCGCCATGAGAATTGGTTAGGCCATAATAGAGCGGCGGCTCAGGTCTTTAGTCCAGTTATTACTGGTGTGAGCGCAACGGCTCACCCATCCCTTCCTTCCCCTGGAAGGGGGAAGGCAGCGAGGCGCAGTCAGATGTGGTGAACAGGTTGGATAACCTGGAGAGACAGTTATCCTTGGTTATTCCAAAGAAGGCCACTTGTAAGAGGAGACATTGGAACCTGTTGCGGAGAAAAGAGATTTATTTGCCTCTTTTGGAGAGTGGGAGTGTCACGCTCGGGGTAACTCCAGCCCTCCAGATAAGAAATTCCTCCAAAAACGCGAAGTAAATTGCACACCCCGATCGGAAACCACATTAGAAGGTATGCCATGGATACGGAAAATATGCGAGATAAATAATCGCGAAAGCTCAGGAGCCGATGGTAATTTAGATAATGGAATAAAATGTGCCATTTTGCTGAAACGATCGACGACCACCCAAATCACAGTGTTCCCATGGGAAGGAGGCAGATCTACAACGAAATCCATAGAGATATGAGTCCAAGGTTCTTTAGGAATCTCAAGTGGAACCAAACACCCACTAGGGGCCTTTTGCACCCCTTTACTTCGTGCACAAACAGAACATGCGTCGACAAAGGCAGAAATATCACGTCGCATAGTAGGCCACCATACATGGCGTCGGGCTAAAATGAAAGTCTTACGATTTCCCAGATGATCAGCAGTTTTAGCATCATGAAATTCGTGGATTACATCAGGGCGTAGGTGCGGCGGTACAAACTGACATCCCAACGGTACATCTACTGGGGAATCATTTTGAAACTGCGCCAGGGTATTAGAGAGATCAGGAAGCAATGCCCCTACCACACAGCCCAGAGGCAAAATTGGTTCACCCATATCACCCCGATCTTTGCATTCCCCGAACATGCGGGACAGGGCATCCGCCTTAAAATTTTTAACTCCTGGTTTAAATGTAATTATGAAATTAAAGCGCAAAAAAAACAATGCCCAACGTGCCTGACGAGAGTTCAGTCTCTTAGCTGAACCAATGTACTCAAGATTTTTGTGATCTGTATAGACCGTTATCGGATGTAATGTACCCTCCAACCAGTGACGCCATTCATCAAAGGCCAGTTTTACCGCCAATAACTCTATGTTTCCTACATCATAGTTTAGCTCCGCGGTACAAAATTTTCACGAAAAATAAGCGCAAGGATGCAGACGCTCAGGATGACCGGAATATTGGGACAAAACTGCCCCCACACCCAACTCAGATGCATCAACTTCAATGATAAAAGGTTTATTAACGTCCGGATGAACTAACACAGGCGCAGAAGTAAAGGCCCGTTTTAAAGTCAGGAAGGCCTCGCAGGCAGAGGGAGGCCAGTTAGCAGTAAAGGCGCCCTTACGAGTAAGGTTGGTGAGAGGTGCTACAACATGGGAAAAGCCCTTGATAAAACGCCGATAACAATTCGCAAATCCAAGAAAACGCTGCAATTCTTTCAGAGTTTTGGGTTGGACCCAATCCTGCACCGCCGAAACCTTCACCGTATCTATCTCTAAACCCCGGTTGGAAATTACATACCCCAGGAAGGGAACAGTGGTGACCTCAAACATGCATTTAGAAAGTTTCGCATATAAATTGTTCTCCCTTAGTTTCTGCAGTACCAACTTGACATGACTTCTGTGCTCCAACAAAGAATTCGAAAAAATGAGAATATCATCCAAGTAGATGACCACGAATCTACCTAGATACTCTCGGAATACGTAATTTACAAAGTCTTGGAAGACGGCTGGTGCATTACAAAGGCCAAAGGGCATGACCAGATACTCGTAATGATACTCGTAATGACCATCTTTCACATTAAAGGTCGTTTTCCACTCATCCCCATGTCGGATACGAATCAAATTGTAATCCAACTTGGAAAAGATTCGGGCTCCTACAATTTGATTAAACAAATCCCCTATCAACGGTAAAGGATATCTGTTTTTAACCGTGATCTTATTCAAGGCCCGGTAGTCGATACAAGGTCTCAGGCCACCATCCTTTTTCTCAACAAAAAGAATCCAGCCCCTGCAGGTGAAGTAGAGGGGCGGATAAACCCCTTACTCAAATTCTCGGCAATGTACTCCCTCATTGCTTGCTACTCAGGCCTGGTGAGATTGTAAATCTTCCCTCTAGGAGGAATTGTTCCGGGGAGCAAGTCAATGGGGCAGTCATAGCCCAATGTGGAGGAAGAGTATCAGCCGATCGTCCCGAGAAAACATCGGCCCAGTCCGCATATGGCTGAGGTAACCCCTGGGGCAACATCTGAACACTTCTGAGGACCATAGAGAAACAGTGGCCCTTGCAGTGGTTACTCCACTTAATCAATTCCCCAGCCTGCCAATCTAAAATGGGGTTGTGGAGTTGCAACCAGGGGTATCCCAGGACCACTGGAGTTTCTGGACAGTCGAAGACAAAAAATTCTATGAACTCAGAGTGGGAGGAGCCAACAATTAATTTAAGAGGGGGGGTCTTAGTGTTGATCGGTCCCCCCTGAATGGCCTTCCCATTAATGGCCAACACCTGCAGTGATCTCTCGAGGGGTACCAAAGGGATTCCTAAAATGGAGATCATGCCCCTATCGAGAAAATTACCCGCAGCTCCACTGTCGATAAAGGCAGACCTAGTCTGCTTGGAGGAGCCCCAGTAAAGGTCTACGGGCACTAGCATCTTATTCAGGCGAGAGTAAAAAACTGACTCACCTAGACCAGCACTCTCCCCCTGATCTAGGTGTGGGAGTTTTCCGGCGGTTTCCCCTTGTTTGGGCAAGACCCAGCAAAATGTCCCGGGTCCCCGCAATAAAGGCATAATCCCATGGAACGCCTACGCTGCTTCTCATCCTGGGATAGGCGGGTTCTCCCTAACTGCATGGGTTCCTCCTGAGAGGGTGACGGTGTACTCTGCCCACGGGAAACCAGTGGATTTGGATTCTGAAAAGACCTGAGAGACGTGGGCGCCCTGGCTCTCTCCCTAGCCCGTTCTCTGAGATGCCGGTCAATCTTAATGGAGACCTGCATTAATTGGTCCAGGTCTGTCGGTAGGGGGAAATTCACCAACGCATCCTTGATGCTTTCTGACAGCCCCACTCAGAATTGACTGCACAGGGCTGGGTCGTTCCACCTAGATTCTACGGCCCACCGGCGGAATTCCGCACTATAATCCTCAGCCGTGTTCCACCTTTGCTTCAAGGCCCGAAGCCTGTTCTCGGCCGTGGATTGCTGATCTGGATCAGCATACTAGATGCCCATGGCAATGAAGAAGGCCGTGACAGAATGTAAAGCTGCATCATTGGGAGGCAGACTAAAGGCCCAGGACTGAGGATCTCCTTGAAGTAAGGAAATAACCAAGCCCACTCGCTGGGTCTCGGTGCCTGAAGAGATGGGTCTCAACTTGAAATAAAGTTCGCAGGCATTCTTGAAATTGGAGAACTTGGCACGGTCTCCCAAAAAAATTTCTGGTAGTGGAATCTTCGGTTCTGAAATGTGAGGTGATACAGAGGAGGCAGGGGATTGTCGGGATTCCTGAGTGGCCACTCTTTGAGCGAGCTGATTAATCGCAGTGGCCATAGCCTGCACCTGCTGTACCAGGTCATCCATTCTTTTTGTCGGCCTGTGATAATGTCACGCTCGGGGTAACTCCAGCCCTCCAGATAAGCCCTCAACCCCCAATCTCCGCAGCCAGCTTCACCTGTAGGAGCCCCCGCTTGCCGGGACGCAGAATACGCCTGCCCGGGATCGGTTGCCCCCAGGACTTCAATGGCTCAAAGGATGAGAGCTTATTAATAGGAGATCTGGAGAACCAAATGGTTAGAGCGCTAGTAGCGGAAGTCCAGAGACAGGCCAGAGGTCGACAACGGGAAGACTGAAATCGTGGCAGTACCGAAGGATTAGGCAATTCGTGGTCACGTTTCTAAGCAGAGGTCGGCAACAGGAGTTCAGATCAAGAATGGTCGGTTCAGGTGGTGGTCGGCAACAGGATCAATAACAAATACACAGAGGTCAATACTAGGTACAAGGAGCTATTACAGGCACTGGGTGACTGACGGAGCGAACCTGATATAGGCACAGACAAGATTGGGGATGGGGGGAATGGGTGTGTGATTGGTGCACATAGGAACTGGTTAGAGATTGGCCAGGACGAGGGATGAAGGCACAACCTCCCTACCCTGGGCTCATTGACCCATATACAACCCCATGGGCGTTCATCCCCAAAGTCTAGGGCTCATTGGCCCTGTTGCAGCAGAGCACTCCCCCCAACCCCACCTGGCCCTTTAATTAAGTTTCCTCCCGCGGCCGCGCTGGGAGCAGCGCCGCCGGAGGGCATAAATGGACGTGCGAGGAAGCCGGGGCCGGCGGCTGGAGGAAGAGAAGGCACGCGCACGCCAGCAGGAACGGAAGCCGCCGCTCGCCGCGGCTGCCGGGCGGGAGGCCGCGCAGCGGGCGGCCGCACCGCGGGAATGCCGCTGGACCGGGGAACGGGTAAGTGAAACCTGACAGGGAGGAAGAAGTGTATATAGATGAGCAGCTCTCAGAAGGCGAGTTACGCTCTGGTGAGGAAGATAGTAACTCTATTTTTTTCTCTTCTGATGAGGACCCCCTCCTCGCAGGCGAAACACAGTGTCTGCTCTTTTCGGTTTTTGAAACTTTGAATATCACTCTCTCCCATATTGTATCTTGTGCTCAGAATATCCACTGTCAAATCTGTAAAACTGCGTTTGAAATAGTGTATGTACTGTATGTTCTACCCAGTCTGTAATTGCTACTTTGTAAAGCGCTACGAAAGCTGATGGCGCTATATAAATGAATAATAATAATAATATTTCCCCTCCTGAGGCAAAAAGAGGGAAGGATGATCTGTTTAAGCCAGTAAGGCAAAGGCAGGTGTTCCCGGAGCAGCCGCACTTTTCTAAAATGGCGTTAAAGGAATGGGAAAATCCTAACAAATTACCGGCTGTTCCTAGGATACTAGACTCTAGGTATCCCTTTCCGGCGGACATGATTAAGCTTTGGTCTTACCCACCTGAGGTGGATTCTCCAGTAGCAGGCTTGTCTAATACTTCCATCATGCCGTCTGCTACTATGTGATCTTTAAGAGATCCCACGAAGAGACGAATGGATCAATTGTCCCGCCATGCTTTTGCTATGAAAGGATCCTTTCTACGTCCTGTTTGTGCCATGGCCACTGTGTCCCTGGCTTCAAACCACGCCTGTTTTCTTTCTTGGAAGAAGATGAAGAAAAAGTTTAGCCAGGGCTAAGTCTCGCAGGCTTATTCAAGAGTCCAAAGATTTTAAGGATTGTTTGGACTTTAACTCGTTCGCTATCACTGCGATGGATTATGCACAGGCTAGCTGCTAGAACTTCTGCTCTGCTTGTGGCCTTGCGCCGTTCCTTATGGCTAAGACAATGGTTGGCGGTTGCCGCCACTAAGAAAGCTCTTATAGGTCTACCTTTTTTAGGGAGCAGATTTTTGGGAGAAAAACTGGACGGTATGGTGAAGGATGGCAAACTGCCTCAGAGGAAGAGGACGACTCGGCCTTTTCAGAGGACTTCATCATATCGACTCTTTTGGACTGGCAGAGGGGCCTTTCGTCCTTGCTCCCGTAGAGTTTTTTGAGGTAGAGGCAGAGCGCGTAATAGGGCAGGAGGGGCCTGGAGAAGTGGGCCTAATCCTCCAGCCAAGCCCACTCCAGCATGAGGGGGCGCCCTCACCCGAGCGGGTGGGGGGACGGCTTTTGCATTTTGCTCATATCTGGAGGCGCCGCGTAAGGGATCTGTGGATCCAAGAGGTAGTGTCCTCAGGTTACAAAATCGAGTTTGCAGCCAGACCGCCTGCAAGGTTCCTTCGGTCAGGGGCATCCCGGAACCAGTCAAAGTTAGATGCCCTGAAGTCCGCTGTTCGGCACCTCCTTCAAAAAGGGGTGATTTGTCGAGTCCCCCTTCAGGAAGAAGGTCAGGGGTTTTATTCCAACCTTTTTACAATCCCCAAAAAGAACGAGTCGATTCGTCCCATTTTAGATCTGAAGGATCTCAACAGATATATCCGCGTGAAGCATTTCCGCATGGAGACGTTGAGGTCAGCTTTAACAGTAGTTCGACCCGGGGATCTTATGACTACCATAGACATAAGGGACACGTATCTGCATGTGCCAATTTTTTCGGGACATCAAAGATTCCTGAGGTTTGCCCTGGAAGACAAGCATTTCCAGTTTATGGCACTCCCATTCGGGATATCCTCGGCTCCAAGAGTATTCACCAAGGTTTTGGCAGGTCTCATGGCAATTTTCAGGAGCCAGGGGATTTGTATTGTCCCCTATTTGGACGATCTTCTAATATCAGCCGGATCGCAGCAGCAGATCCTGAAGGACACGAAGACGGTCCGATCGACTCTGGAGGAATTCGGCTGGGTGATCAATTACCCGAAGTCTCATATCACTCCGGCGCCAGTAAGGAACTTCTTAGGTATGATTCTGGACACTGTCCAAGTCAAAGTGTATCTACCAGGACAGAAGGCGCGACTAATCCAAGATCAGATAGAGTGCTTCCTGGCTTGCCGAAAGCCGACCATTCGGCTGGGTATGAGGTTGTTAGGCCTGATAGTAGCCTGCTTCGAGGCAGTACCTTTTGCCCAGTTTCACATGAGGCCCCTTCAGTGGAATCTGTTGGCAAGCTGGGATCGAGCCCCACAGTTGCTGGATCAAGTCTTTGTACTAACTCGGCAAGACATTCTCTTCTGTGATGGATGGACCCTGTTCACCTGTCTGTAGGCAGATCCTTCTTGACCCCACAGTGGCAGATCGTTGCCACGGATGCCAGTCTCACAGGATGGGGCAGCGTTTGGTAATCTCAGGAAGTCCAGGGTCAGTGGGGGCCGAAAGAGAATCAGCTTCCCATAAATGTATTGGAATTAAGAGCCATCGGGTTAGTGCTTCAGTATCTGACCCCCTGCTTGAAGGGGAAGGCAGTCCAGGTCCAGTCGGACAACTGGACGGCGGTAGCCTATATCATTCATCAGGGGGGTACCCGGAGCAAGGGTGCTCTACTGGAGGTAAGCCGGATTCTGATCTGGGCAGAGGAAAGTGTTCCTTGCATCTCGGCAGTTTACATCCCGGGGATAGAAAACCAGGAGGCGACGCTCTGAGCAGGAAGGTCCTGCGCCGGGGGGAATGGTCCCTCAGTCGGAAGGTTTTTCCAAGCCCTTTGTCGGCGCTGGGGGCGCCCGGAAGTGGATCTCTTTGTGTCCAGACACAATCACAAGCGGCCAAAATTCATGTCCCTGTCAAGGGACCCTCTGGCCATAGCCACGAACGCCCACTCATTCCCTTGGACAAGGTTCAAGCTTCTGTACATTTTTCCCGTGGTTCTCGGACATAACAAGGATGGCGGTAGACCAATGGCGTCTACCGGTCGAGCCAGACCTTCTCACTCAGGGGGCGTTTCAGCACCCGAATTTACAGATGCTGGCTTTGACGGCTTGGCTATTGAGATAGCGGTCCTAGCAGAGAGAGGATTATCAGCTAAGGTCATTCATACCATGATCCAGGGCCGGAAGAAGTCGTTTTCCATGATTTATTACAGGGTCTGGCGGTCATTCATATCCTGGTGTGAGGCTAGGAAATGTTCATGCAGAACGTATTCAATTTCCAGAGTTCTAGAATTTCTTCAGGATGGCTTAGAAATGGGCCTACGATTAAGTACCCTTAAAGGGCAGGTATCGGCCTTATCTATTTTTTTCCAGAGGTCTATCGCTTGTATTAGACTCATTAAAACTTTTTTTCAGGGAGTCACTCATGTCCGTCCACCGCGCAGGTCTATATTACCGGTGTGGGACTTTTGGTGTTGACGGCTCTACAGGGCGCTCCCTTTGAACCTATGATTGACGCTCCAATGAGCATTTTGACATTTAGAGTAATTTTTTTAGTGGCAATTACTTCTGTGCGGCTTATTTCGGAGTTAGCCGCCTTATGTATGAAGTCTCCTTATTTTGCGTTACATAGAGACAAGGTAGTTTTTTAAGCCTGATTTTTTTACCTAAGGTTGTCTCTCCCTTTCACCTTAATCAGGAGGTAATTCTACCCTCCTTATGCCCAGTTCCGGCTAATACTAAGGAAAGGGCACTTCATTCTCTAGACGTGGCTAGAGCCATCAGGTATTATTTGGCAGCTACAGATTCCTTCCGCAAGACGGATTTTCTCTTTGTCATTTCAGAAGGACCAAAAAAGAAAAAAAAAAAAGAGGGGGGGGGGGTTTCCGCCAGCTAAAGCCACTGTCAGTAAGTGGATTAGGCAGGCAGTAGCTAGAGTTTATTCGGCCAAGTGGAAGGAACCCCCTTTTCAGGTCACGGCCCATTCCACTAAGGCCATTGGTGCTTCTTGGGTTTTTCAACATCAGGCTTCGGTGGAACAGGTTTGCAAAGCTGCCACCTGGTCTTCGGTCCATACATTCACCAAGTTTTACAAGGTAGATGTTAGAGCCTCAGCTGACGCTGTTGTGGGTCGGAAGATTCTACAGGCAGTAGTGAAGTGAACTTCCTGCCGTTCTGCGTTAGAGGATCCCGCCCATAGATGGCACTGCTTTTGGAGATCCCAGGAGTAAGGAGTGTATGGAAAAAATGCAATTCTGTGAGGTACTCACCTGTAGAATTGTTTTTTCTGGGAATCCATTCCATACACTCCGGCCCACCCGTTCTGGGTCATGGTATCTTCCGATGTTTTTCTGAGGTGTTAATCCATTTTTTGGATTATTAATTCATAGTATTGGGGAAAAAAAAAGAAAAAAGTAATAGTACTTAATTTTGAGAGCATTTTTTGGTTGAGTTTGATGTGTAGTAACATGGACTCTTTTTAGGGCCTCCCGGCCTGTCTCTAAATTATTTACTGCTTTTTAAGTAAACTGATCTGATTATGGGCAGCTGCTACTTATGGGCCGGGAGGACCACGCCTGTTTTCTTTCTTGCAGTCACGTGATCAGTAAGGAGGAAGAAACCCAGGAGTAAGGAGTGTATGGAATGGATTCCCAGAAAAATCAATTTTACAGGTGAGTATCTCACAGAATTGCGTTTTGCTCATGTCTGGAGGCTTCACGTCTCAGACCGGTGGATTCAGGAGGTAGTGTCCTCCGGTTACAAGATAGAGTTTGCAGCCTGGCCGCCCCCAAGATTCATCAAATCCCGGATGGCTCAAAACCCCCTGTCAGCTCAGGGTTCTGTGCCTTGCTGTCCAAAACCTTCTGGAGTTAGGGGTCATCTGCCAAGTGCCTTTAAAGGAAAGGGGCAGAGGCTACTATTCCAATCTTTTCACTGTTCCCAAAAAAGACGGGTCAATCAGATCCATCCTGGATTTAAAGCTCCTCAACAAATTTGTCAGATTCAAACACTTTCGCATGGAGACTCTGCGCTCAGCTGTAAATTCACTATGCCCGGGGGACTTCATGACCTCTGTAGACATCAAGGATGCTTACCTTCATATACCAGTCTTTCCAGGTCATCAGAGATTCCTCAGGTTCGCTCTGGAGGATCAGCACTACCAATTTGTGGCCTCCAGGGTATTCACCAAGGTACTGGCGGGCATAATGGCTCTGCTGAGATCTCAGGGCATTTGCATCCTTCCTTACTTGGACGACATTCTCATCATGTCTCAGTCCTTCCAGCAGGCCGAGGTAGATACCCAGATGGTGGTGTCCACACTGGAGTCCTTCGGCTGGGTGATCAACCATCCCAAGTCTTCCCTGTCACCGTCAATGGTCAAGTCCTTTCTGGGCATGACTCTGGATACATCTCAGGTCAAGATCCTTCTCCCTCAGCAGAAGGTGGACAGTCTGCAAGCTCAAGCCAAGCTTCTTATGTCTTGCCCTCATCCTTCTATCCGGCAGGGTATGCAGCTGGTGGGCCTGATGGTGTCTTGCTTCGAGGCTGTTCCATACGCTCAGTTTCACATGAGACCTCTTCAACTTCACCTCTTGTCAGTTTGGGATCGGGACCCTGTGTCCCTGGATCAGGTGTTTGTCCTGTCCCCTCTGGTCAAGCGGTCTCTCTCGTGGTGGCTGGACTCAAGAAACCTGTTGGTGGGCAGATCCTTTCTGGCTTAGTGCTGGGAGACAGTCACCACAGATGCCAGTCTGACAGGTTGGGGGGGGCTTCTGGAAATCCCTGAAATTCCAGGGTAAGTGGGGCCCTCAGGAGGCCCACACCCATATCAACATTCTGGAACTGAGGGCTATACGGTTGGTTCTCGTCCATCTGACTCCACACCTTCGAGGTCGGGCTGTTCAGATTCGCTCTGACAACCAGACAGCGGCTGCCTACATCAGTCATCAGGTAGGGACCCGGAGCAAGAGGGCCCCCAAGGAAGTGTCACTGATACTGTCCTGGGAGGAGGAGAATGTTCCCTGCATCTCGGCAGTGTCCATCCCGGGATTGGAGAATCTGGAGGCAGACTGGTCCCTCAGCAGCAGGGTGTTTCGCTCCCTGTGCCACCGCTGGGGTCAGCCAGATGTGGATCTGTTTGCGTCCCGCCACAATCACAAGCTTGTCTTTCTGTCCCAGGACCCTCTGGCTTTGGCCATGGATGCACTGGCAATGTCAAACGCTGGCTTTAACGGCCTGGCTGCTGAAACCTCCATCTCGATGGAAAAGGAGCTGCCTTCCTCTGTTGTTAATACCATGATTAGGGCTAGGAAGGAGTCCTCCTCCTCCATCTATTATAGGGTATGGCATGCTTATATTGACTGGTGTGAGTCTAAGTAATTTCCCTGTCGGGTGTTTTCTGTCCCTAGGATTCTGGAATTTCTACAACATGGTTTGGATTTGGATCTTCAACTGAGTACCCTTAAAGGTAATTTTTCTGCCTTGGCCATTTTCTTCCAAAGGTCCTTTGCTCACCATCGTCTGGTTAAGACCTTCTTCCAGGGGGTTACTCATGTGCGTCCCCCACGTAAGCCTATGTTACCAGTCTTGGATTTGAACTTGGTCTTATCTGCCTTGCAAGGGTCTCCCTTTGAGCCCTTGCGTGAGGCCCGTTTGTCCATTTTGATGCTTAAAGTAGTCTTTTTGGTGGCCATCACTTCTGTTAGGCGTGTTTCTGAGTTGGCGGCGCTTTCCATCAAACCCCCCTACTTTGAGAGACACCAGGACAAGGTGGTTTTTCGTTTTAAGCCAGATTTTCTGCCTAAGGTTGTGTCTGCTTTTCATCTCAATCAGGACATTGTTTTGCCTTCTCTGTGCCCTAATCCTAGTAACCCTAAGGAGCGGGTTTTACACTCTCTGGATGTGGTTAGGACCTTGAAGTTCTATTTGTGTGGCTACTGAATCATTCAGGAAGACTGATGCTCTTTTTGTGCTCCCGTCTGGACCTAAGAAGGGTCTGGCTCCAGCTAAGTCCACTATCAGCAAGTGGATTCGTCAGGCTGTGATACAAGCCTATTCTGCTAAGGGGAAGGAACCTCCCTTCCGCCTTACTGCTCATTCTACCCGTGCTATTGGTGCCTCTTGGGCTTTTCAGCACCAAGCTTCTGTTGAACAAGCAAAAAACAAGGGAATCCTACTATTCCCAAACAATTTATCCTCAAAGAATGGCACCACTATATAGATTAATCAATCATTTTATTCATCAAAAAAGTTTTTTTTATATATATACATATAGAGCAGACACTTTAAAACCTCATTAAAAAACACAAAAACAAGACCTAGGAAGGGGAAAGGACAGGAGGGGGGGGGGGGGAGAGGACACAACACGGCCCCCCAAAAAAGTGATGGCTATTACTACATTAATTCATTTCTAATAAATAAGTAAAACCTGTGAATAATGGTCAAGCTGAAACAATAATTAATAATGCTATTTGTAAAAAAACTCTATACTCTCAATACCTAATGTCTGTGCCAAAATTATTTTAAAGTGCTAAGTGCAAAATGTGCTAATATAAACATTAGAGGACAGCCAGGAGCCAAAACAGATATCAATAGCAAAGGAAAAATAACTCACATATCCAAAGTAGCCATCAACTCATCCCCCCATACTCCCGCACGTCCACTGTCGACGCGTTGCGTGGCGACACGCGTCACTTCTCCAGGACAAATGGGGCACATGCCTAACCCCAACCCTCCTCCTTAAATACTCACACAGCACCCGTTCCCTCGCCACGCGCCGGGCCTCCGTAACAAGACGGAGGACGCGCAGCCTGAATACGCGCATCACCGGAAGTACAGCCACTTGCGTTCCAACCACCCGGAAGCATGTGCATTCCGGTGTGGCAGACGCAATATGAACCGAAATGGAAACAGCGCGGGACCAGGGACGGGACAGGTGAGTAAACCTGATGGAAAAATGGCTTACGGTAATTTTCATCAAAGCCTACTTACATGACTTCACAACTCTCTATATACAGTATATACAATTCTACTACACATAAGAAATTGTTATTATACCCATATATTATAATAAGTATACATGCCTCCACATCTTTGTTCATCAGTACATGTAAATCAATGATGTTACATTTTCTCATTAAGCCTATTAAGGGAAAAATGGGCAGCTATAGAAGTCCTACATTACTAATGTCTTTAAAACATTTGCTCATATCAAATGCCCATGGACCTCCAAGCCCATATTTTATCAATTTTTTGTTATCTACTCACAGGTATTTACACAAACTGATACATATAATTAGAAAACAGGTAAGAGCAATTTTATAACAAGGACAAAGAAGCCTATGATAAAGAGGTGGAAAACATTCCAAGGATGTCGTTTTGCTGAACTCTCGTCGCTCCATGGATCTCCCTCCTGATGCACTGATCACCTTGCATAACTACGAATGACCCGGATATACAATATATGTGTGACAACCTGTGACTCCGATCTGTTATTTTGTCTTTGTTTAGGGACAAGCAATCGTGATCTTGGTGTAGATCTAGCTCTTGCCCAGGCTCTGTTCACAACTGCTCGGGGGTAGCCCCTCTTGTGGAAACGTCATGCCAGATCACCAGCTTGTTTTTCAAATTCCTCCTCTTTAGAGCAATTTCTGCGGACCCGCAGAAACTGTCCTATCGGGATGCCCCGCTTCAGGTTGGTTAAATGAAAGCTATCATAATGTAGTGGTGAATTGACCGCGGTGTCCTTTCGGTACAAGCCTGTGCTCAATGTCCCATCTCCCATGACCGTGATGGTAAGATCCAAAAATGTCACCTCAGGTTGTTGTTCCTCTAACAAAGTTACCAGGTCATCTACCGCCTCCCCTTCCTGCCTGGTCATATCCTCCATGGTTCCTGGCAGAGTGTCAAATTGTTTTTTAAGAAGCAGACGCTCTTCTTCAGTGGTAAGTGTGGCACCAGATATATTGATAACCGTGAGTTCCTGGTCATGCGGATCATTCCCATTCTTGTTATGTGGGGATTCATTGAAGGCCACTATGGACTGGGTCCCATCTTGGAACGTTTCAGGGCTGACTGCCGGAAACGGCGGTGGTCCCACTGTTCGGTGGCTCTGTTTGCATCGATATCACTTTTTGCCTCCCCCCCCCCCCCCCCGACGTGTCCTCTTGCCCTGCCTTCCTCTAAAAAATGATGGTGTGATCTGATGCTATCTTCAGAAGATTAACTAGACACTAAGGTCCTGCGGCTTGCAGGACGACTATCCAAATATGTATTCCTCCTATTACCTTTGTGTGCCCATTTATAAACATGGCCCATATCATAATCAGCTCTATCCCTATTCAATTTGTCTATTTTGCCACTAATAATGTTATCCTCCAGATGTTTTAAATCATTATCTAGTATTTCTTGTAACCTGTCCACCTCTGCTTGAGGCGTTTCTGTCGGAATGCTGTCATACAGATTACTTAATGTCTCTTTGCTTTTGGCCAATGCTACTTTATCCAAACTAATAAGTTCTTCAATTAATCCCATTGCGCATTTGTTTAAATGTGCTTCCCATCTATGGCGGGTCTCAGCCGAGACTTCCCAGGCAGGGAATATTTGGACAAGAAATACTAGATAATGATTTAAAACTTCTGGAGGATAACATTATTAGTGGCAAAATAGACAAATTGAATAGGGATAGAGCTGATTATGATATGGGCCATGTTTATAAATGGGCACACAAAGGTAATAGGAGGAATACATATTTGGATAGTCGTCCTGCGAGCCGCAGGACCTCAGTGTCTAGTAAATCTTCTGAAGATAGCATCAGATCACACCGTCATTTTTTAGACGAAGGCAGGGCAAGAGGATAGGCCGGGGGTGGGCAAAAAGGGATATCGATGCAAACAGAGCCACCGAACAGTGGGACCACCGCCGTTTCCGGCAGTCAGCCCTGAAACGTTCCAGGATGGGATCCAGTCCATAGTGGCCTTCAATGAATCCCCACATAACAAGAATGGGAATGATCCGCATGTCCAGGAACTCACGGTTATCAATATATCTGGTGCCACACTTACCACTGAAGAAGAGCGTCTGCTTCTTAAAAAACAATTTGACACTCTACCAGGAACCATGGAGGATATGACCAGGCAGGAAGGGGAGGCAGTAGATGACCTGGTAACTTTGTTAGAGGAACAACAACCTGAGGTGACATTTTTGGATCTTACCATCACGGTCATGGGAGATGGGACATTGAGCACAGGCTTGTACCGAAAAGACACCGCGGTCAATTCACTACTGCATTATGATAATGAAAAATTGGTGTAACACCGCGCTTACTAATTTTAAACTACCTATATACAACGATAACATTTAGATGGCAGCTCAACGTGTTGAAATATTCCCAATATCTCCAATCAATCGTGACAAAAAATAAACACAGAGCTAGCTGAATATACCAAAGGTGCAATTATTCTTTGATAAATAAATAAATGTCCAAAGTGTGTAATAGTCGAAAAGATGAAGAAAATATAAAATAAACAGTTATTGTGCAGAACGTTATTTTCTCATTATCCACTTCCCATAAAGTGCTTGTAATTGTTCTTCTATGTGCACCACACCCAAATGTGCTTATCCTTACCCGAGAGACATCAATGAGAGGCCAATATGATTGGTAATCTAAGTCTCCTCCCCGTACTGCTGAATCATCGATTTATAGAAAGGATCCACATCCACTCAGATCCCCAGGAATAGACGTTTCAATCATAAATTCTCAGGAAAATAGCAATGGATCAAATTCCACATATAGAGGAAGATAAAAATATTGCAAATCTAGTGCAATAACGTTTAAAAAGCTTATTTATTGCACACAAATAATAAGAATCACACTCACAATTTTGAAGTAAAAAATCAGCATGTCAGCTCTCTATCCAGAGCAGAGTAGATGGAGCAGGTCTCATCACCAGATTATAATGTTCCCGTCGGCCAATTGAAAACAAATATAGGTGATGGGTACTGTCTCAGGAAAATGCCTTAGTCCTCCTGTTCTCCAAACTGTAGATGTACCAAATCCCAACGCGTTTCGTCGCAGGAAGCGACTTTAACCAGGTATTTGGTAATAGTAAAAGCTCGTCTTTTAAACCGGAAGTAGGGTCACTCCCGCCCTCTCCCTTCAGCGGGAACCAATAGGAATCTCTCCTCATTCAACCCCGCACAATCGCCACACCCACTGGACGGGAATACAGGGGCGGGAGATACTTTCCCCGTCATCCTCTCATAACATGTGTTAATAGCGTCTCTGCTGCTAGGTTACCAGTGCATGAGGCAGAGACCTCGCGCTCTAAGCGGAAATACAGGGGCGGGGGAAACTCTCCCCGCTTTCCTATGACGTATGCCACTAGCGTCTCTGTTGCTAGGCTACCACAGCACGGGACGGAGACAGCGAGAGCTTGCTCCCGCCCTCCCACTTCTCCCGTCACTGGCACGTTACTGGTTGTCAAGGTAACCCTTTCATAACAAACATTGGCTCTATTACTGGACTATCACAGTGAAGGACGGAGATAGAGAGGGCTTGCTCCCGCCCTCTCACTTCCGCCGTCAATACCACGTTATTGGTTACCCAGGTAACCTCTTAATACCACCCATTAGCTTGGGCTTTCTTCTTAATTCTAGGGAACGATATCCGTTTCATTATACAACATACGTCATCCCAGAATGATTAGGAGACTGCTCACATCCTGTGTGTATACAGCAGTGTCTAAAAGCTGCACCTTTTATAAGCTTGCCTCCCATTTAACAAGACAAAGGCTGGCGGTAAGGTTTGTTCCTACATCCAAATTGATAAAGACCAATGAAAATGTAATAAAAAATGTGCATCCTAGAATAATTAAAATTAATTAAAATTAATTAAAAAGTCTCTAGGGCATAGAAAAAAGACTCTAGAGCATAGGAAAAAGAGGGAGAACATTAAAGCTGGTAATGACACCTCCCCATTCAGTACAATTTACTTCTTGCTAAAAGGAATGCCACTCAGTAATTACATAATATTATAAAATATATATAAAAAGGGGCGTGTCCTGGACATGGTGCTGTGAGGCTGCCTTTCACAGAGCTCCCGCACCTGTGCCTAAGTTTAACTGGAATAAGCAGCAATCCATTAATATTTGCCCACCCAGAACCATGGGCAGAAGAAAGGCCACCCTGAAGAGGGGTAAGGGGGGCAGGCCAGGCTCCCGCAGCCGCTGGATCCGGGACTTTACTGACTCACCACGGGCGGCCTGCGGTGACAAGATGGCGGCGCGTGGCGGGTCGTCCTCGGAGGAGAAGGAGACGGGCCTGGGGGTGTCGGCCCCCGTGCGACTGGCGGAGAGGAGCTGCGAGGCTGGAGGGGCTGCCGCGGATGCCGGAGGATCAGAGAAGGTGAGCGGCGGAGTACCGCGCGCCGCAGGCGGGGAGACACGCTCGGCATGTCAGGAGCGGGGAGAGGAGAGGCGGTGCGCTGCCCGCCCCTCACAGGCTGGCGCCCCAGAGGAAAGCAACCGGCTGCGGAGCCTGTCGCTCGGCGCCCTGACACCTGGGCTGTCGGAGCGGAGCTGTGCATCGTGGCCTGCTGACCCGGAGGCTGTGGAGACGGACTGCCCGGGAAGACACAAAATGGCGGCCGTAGGTGAGCGCGGGATGGGACCGGGGGGAGGCGATGTGGGGATAGAGCTGCCCTCCCCAGAAGTGCCCAGAGGGACGGGAGATGCCTGGGCTGGCCGACAGCTGACTGCGGGGTCTCAGTCAGGGGAGATCACAATGACCACACCAGATTCCCCAGCCGGACCCCAGAATGAGGCCCTATTACGGAGGAGACAGGCCGCTTCCCCCCTCGCCCGGGATGCCCACATTGCCGGGCCACAGATGAGCCCCCAGCCCGGTGCCTCTAGATCCCTGCCAGCAAGCATAGTGACTGTCAGGAACTCCCATAGCAGGTCCCCGGCGGATGAGAGGCCCAGAACGGGGCTAGAACGTTTTGCCTACCTGCCCCGACAAGAGGGGGGGCAAAGCAGTACACATCACCTTGGTGTCCCAAGTGAGGAGAAGTCTTGCCCCCTGGAGGGCCTGCCGCAGCGACACCCAAGACCTCGCCAACCAGTCCCCCTGGAACCGAGGGTGATCATTGGCTCCCTGGGGGCTGGCCCGCCCAGCCCGCCGACGTCCCCGCTGCTGCCATCACCGACGATCCCGTGGTCGGGGAATGGCCCAAGCCCGACGGTGATGTCGCCGCCGCAACCATGTTTTTCGCCAGAGCCAGAAGAGGTCCCGCTGGTCCCCTGGGTACCACTCTCAGAGACGAGAACACTGAGATCGCCGCCGGGTACGCTGGGCTCGCTGGGTGCTGTTGACCCTGCACCCCCCTGCCAGACCAACATCCACATGGAAACAATTTCGTTACTGCGGGGCCTCCCATCCAAAGCGGACATCGAGGCCCTAATAGCGAAATACGAAGAGGCCCACAGACGTGAGTTAGGCGAGGTCAAGAATCACATGCGGGCAGTTGAAGAAAGAGTGGCTGGTCTTGAGACGGAGGCGCCCTCTGTGTCGAATCGTCTGCAAAGGTTGGAAGCGAGATGCGACATGCAAGAGTCGCTGTTGCAATCTCAGATGCTACATATAGACGACATCGAGAATAGAAGTCGCAGAAATAACCTGCGTCTGAGGGGCATCCCGGAGGCATCCACGGGAGAAGATCTCACCCGTATTACGACGATCATCCTAAACACCGTGCTGGAAAGAGACTTGACCACCCCGATAGAATTGGACAGGGTGCACAGAGCCTTAGGGCCGCCTAGCACAGACCCCTCGAGACCTCGGGACGTGGTTTGCAGAATCCACAGATACACTTTGAAGGAAGAGATCACTCGTAAGGCCTGGAGAAGAGGCAATGTGGACTTTGATGGCGCAAATGTTCAGATACTTCAAGACCTCTCTAAACGCACTCTCCTGATGAGAAGAGCCCTGAGACCGCTTTTAGAAGTCATCACGAACAAAGGGGGGTCTTATAGATGGGGATACCCCTTTCACCTAATTGTTCGCAAAGACGGAGGCACCTTCCTGCTCAGAACGCCGAGGGATCTCCCTGACGTGTTTTCTTTTCTTGGCTGCGAACCAATTGAAGTGCCGGACTGGTTGGCAGTGAAGTTGCCGCCCTCTTCGATACCCCGGACTGGTGCTCGAGAGGGCCCTGCTGGCTCGAGAGGCCGCGGAAGACAGCGACGTGGCCGGCGGCAAACCAGACCGTACGACGTAGAAACATGATCTGGTAGACCCCACTCTGTTTTCCCCCCGACGGGTTGCTGGACTGTCACCCCCCCCTTCCCCCCCGCCCGGGAGGGCATCCTCGGGACTCTCGGGATTGCCCTCTGACGGGCCCTGTAAGATGCTTGGCGAACACTGTGTTGCCTACGCCTTGCCTCCTGTCCACTGGGGGTGCTCTCTGCGGGCTGGGGGGTCCTACTTAAGAGGGGTGGCTGACTACCTGTTGTAATTAAATGCCATTATGTTTTTGGTTTATGATGTTTCAGGCTGCATTGCTCTCACATGCTGGATTTGCTGCTTTTCAATGGCAAGGCTGGGTGTCTCGGCAATCCAGCCTATCTATAAGGCCTAGTGCGGGAGGGAGAGACTCTGGTTGCATCTCCGTGCCGACAGACACTCTTCCCCCCGATAGGGCCAGCTCGAGGTTCCTTAGGAGCCGTCGAGTTTTGTTTTCACTCCGTGTAGGATTGTTAGGAATTTTCTAATTTGGTTATATTCTTGTTTTTCCCCCCCTTTGTTTTTTTGTTTCTTGATTTAGTGGTTGACATTTTCTGTGTTTTCCCTCCCCACTTTCCCTTTTTTCCTCTCCCCTTTCCCAATCCCCAAGGACAGGGCAGGACTTTAGAGGGTGTAGGGCTCTATAATCTCCAAAGTGGCCGCTGCTGGGTTTTCTGGAGGGCGCTCTGACATGGCGGGAACTACAATTGTCTCCCTTAATACCAAGGGGATGAACACTCCTGAAAAACGGTCACTTGTTCTGAGAAACCTGAAAGGCCTTAAAGCC
Source organism: Gastrophryne carolinensis (assembly GCA_027917425.1). Lineage (NCBI taxonomy): Eukaryota > Metazoa > Chordata > Amphibia > Anura > Microhylidae > Gastrophryne > Gastrophryne carolinensis. The sequence goes on from CM051235.1 coordinate 470,493,363, forward strand.
CAGATAGGCTTCCTGCAGGAGACACATTTTAAAGCAACCAACCCACCCTCCTTAGGGGACAAATACTTCCCTAGGGCTTATCATAGTTATTCACCTGACTCTAGATCCCGTGGGGTCAGCATAGTTATCTCAAGGTCCTTGGCCTGGGAGTTGGTAGACTACAAAGCAGATGGGGAGGGCAGATGGCTGTTGGTGAAGGGGAAAATCAGGTCTGAAGTCTACACTCTGGCCAATATATACGCACCGAACACGGGACAAATTCCCTTTATATCTGGTGTCCTAGAGACTCTTGCAGACTTTCGGGCTGGGGAATTGATACTGGGCGGGGACTTTAATCTGGCCTTAGATCCACTGCTGGACACATCTAAGGGGGGACCCCACTTTGCTTATGCCAAACTAAAACACCTTAGGAAGACCCTGACTCTATTTCAGCTGGTAGACCCCTGGAGGATTCAGCATCCGAACACAAGGGACTACACCTTCTTTTCCCACCCGCACACCTCTTACTCAAGGATAGACTTGTTCCTAGTGCCACACGCCCAACTAGCCAGAGTCATTGACACCACGATAGGAAACATCACACTATCCGACCATGCTCCTGTCTCTATCACGGTGGCGGATCCCACCCCTGTCCCTAGGTCCTGGTCTTGGAAACTAAATGGGTCACTGCTGGAGGACCAAAGTGTCTTGGAGGTGATTCAAAGAGATCTTAAGCACTACTTTGAAACAAACTCTGGTCCGGAGGTCTCTCCGGGAACGCTTTGGGAGGCCCACAAATGCGTCATTAGGGGGTCGTTCATCAGTCAGGGGGCCCGGATCAAAAAGGAAAAAATGGAAGTCATGTTGAAACTTCTTGCAGAGATAGGGAGGCTCGAAGGGGCACATAAAAAGTCCCTGTCGGCCGCGCTCCTGCCGACACTTACTGCCCTGCGGGAACAGCTGAAGACAGTATGCTGTGACAAGCTGAAGGCTCAGGCGGTTAGATGCCGGCAGGCCTTTTTTGAATCTGGGGACAAATGCGGCAAGATGCTGGCGAGGGCCCTGAGAACGGAAAGGGCGAAAACCTATGTTTCCAAGGTGGTGGATTCTGGAGGGAGAGTGGTGCAGAGAGTAGAGGAGATTGCGGAGGCTTTCCGCAAGTTCTACGGAGATCTATACAACCTGCCGACCTCTCGGGATGGGGCCCTAGGCCAAAAATGCGCTCAGTATGTTGCAAATTCGGGCATGCCCAGGCTCCCCGGGGAGGTTGTTCTGGAAATGGAAAACCCAATATCAATGTTGGAGCTGCAGACCGCGGTGTCCGAGGCGGCTCCGGGAAAGGCGCCCGGACCCGACGGTCTGCACGTCCAATACTACAAAAAACTATTTCCCCTCCTGGCCCCCAGGCTCCTTTCCATGATGAACTCCATCTTGGAGGGGTCCCCCCTCCTGGGTGATACATTACGGGCCCATATAGCGGTGATCCCCAAGGAGGGAAAGGATCCCACCTTGTGCGCAAACTACAGGCCGATCTCGCTACTCAATACGGATATTAAATTATTCGCTAAAATTCTGGCATCGCGGATTGCTCCGCATCTGCACACGGTGGTCTCCCCGGATCAGGTGGGTTTCATGCCTCTTAGAGAGGCTAGAGATAATACCACCAAAGTCTTGAACCTGATCCATTTAGCGCAGAGCCGGAGGACTCCCGCCCTGTTGCTCTCTACCGACGCCGAGAAAGCCTTTGATAGGGTCAATTGGCAGTTTATGAGGGCGGTGCTTAGACATATAGGTCTGGGCCCAAACATGCGGCAGTGGATTGAGAGTCTGTATGGCTCCCCCTCGGCGTCGGTGAGAGTTAACGGCTACTCGTCAGGTTCCTTTGGGATCTCGAATGGGACAAGACAGGGCTGCCCCCTGTCACCGCTGATATTTATATTGGTGCTGGAGCCCTTTTTGTGTGCGGTGCGCAGCAACCCGGATATTAAGGGGCTAGGCGACATCTTGGGTCAGTATAAGGTGGCGGCGTATGCCGATGATTTGATTTTCTTTCTTACCGGTCCGGAAATCTCGGTGCCCAACCTATTGAAGGAACTCCGGGAATATGGGACTCTCTCCGGCTTCAAGATTAACCTTCAAAAATCTGAGGCTCTCAATGTAAATATCCCTGAGCACAGATTTAGGACGATTAAAAATGCCTTTCCACTCCGCTGGGCCAAGGAGAGTATTAAATACTTGGGAACAAAGATTAGCGGGGATCTCTCTAAGGTATATTCCCTCAACTTCCCCCCGTTATTGAGAGATTTTGTGACGGAGACAGCCAGGTGGAATAAGGGGAAGCTTTCCTGGTTTGGGCGATGTAATGCAGTCAAAATGACCCTGCTTCCCCGGCTGCTCTATTTACTACAAGCCCTTTCCGGTGGCTGTCCCGCGCTCCTATTTTCAGAGGATCCGTGCGATCTTCACTGACTTCATCTGGGCGGGAAAGAAACCGAGACTTAGAAGAGAGATCTTAACTAGGCCGAAGGAGCAGGGAGGGATGGGCCTGCCGGACCCTTTGCTCTACCAGTCTGCAGTACACCTCTGCAGGGTGGTGGACTGGTGTATTCACGGGCATCATAAGCAATGGGTAGGCCTTGAGCAGGGTTTCCTGGAAGTCCCAATCCAGGGGGCTCCGTGGTTGGCGGGTGGGGGTGCTAGTTTGGGAAGACAACATCCCACCATTGGTCCCACACTTGGGATGTGCAGGTCCATGTTTCAGAGGCAGGAGATATCTCCATCTCCCTCCCCAATGTATCCGGTCCTGGGCAACCCGCTTTTTGCCCCGGGATGCGGAGGACACAAGGTGAAGGCCTGGATTAGCGCCAAAATGTATAGGGTTGGTCATTTTCTTGTGGAGGGGAATTGGGTGAATCCAAATGAAGTGGCGCAAAGGTTGGGAATCCCTAGCTGGTCGGCCTGGCAGTGCATGCAACTCAGACATTTCTTGGCCACGCTACAGGAGCACAGAGGGAGCAGGCCGGGGTTTACTATTTTTGAAGAGCTATGCCAGAGTACTGTGACAGAAAGACATACGCTCTCGAGGATCTATAAACTGTTGATTGCCCCCCCAGATGCGGAGCATCCAAAGTTCCTTGAAAAGTGGGAAAGGGATTTAGGTACATCATGGTCCCCCAAGCAGCGCCGGGCAGCTTTGATGCTCCCGCACAAGACCTCGATTTGTACTCGGTACCAAGAGTGCGGGTACAAAATACTTACAAGATGGTATAGGGTCCCTACAGAACTGCATAAATGGTTCCCGGCTGTCTCGCCGAACTGCTGGAGGTGTGGTGAAGAAAGGGGAGACCTGCTGGACGTCTTTTGGTCCTGCAGCAAACTAAAACACTATTGGAGTTTGGTGAGACAGATCACGGAAAAGGTGTCTGGAATTCCAATCCCGGACGACCCGGCCCTCTGCCTTCTCCATGTGTCGGCAATGCCTGTGAAGCGGTATCGCAAATCTGTGTCCGTCATCTGCTCAATGCAGCCAAAGCCGGCATTCCCCAGATGTGGAAAAAGGAGGAGCCCCCATCGATTGCAGGTTGGTGTCAGAGGGTAAATGACATTATGCGATTTGAGAACTTAGTGTCCTCAAGAGATGGTACATACGAGAAATGTATGACTACTTGGTATAGCTGGATGGCCTTCACTGAGTCCCCGGAGGGCAGGGGTGAGCTGATGATGCTGTGAGCCCGATCCCCCCCCCCCCTGCTTGCCCTTGCCCACTCCCCCTCCTGCCCCCCCCCTTTTTTCTTTTCCCCAGTCTTTCCATCCCCTCCTCCTTCCCGTTCTTGTTCTGGTTTTAATGGTTCGAGTCCTCTGTTAGAGCTGTCAGTATTTGCTATCTCTTGCCGTGCTTTAGTATAAGAAGGAATTGGAGAGTTTATGCCTTTTCTAACTTAACCGCTCAAGAGACAAGAAACAACAACGAGTAGCATTCCAATTTCTTCACTTTATTGTAACATTCTCGCAGAGAGGACTGACATGCATTTTATCATACCAGTTGATGATTAGATATGTGTTAAAATTTATGCTCTTTTGTCTATTGAAAACTTGAATAAATAAAGAGTTTATAAAAAAATATATATAAAAAGACATGTAAAATCTTACAATCAATATTCTAACAATGTTAATTAAATATATACAGAATAAAAGATATATTATTGTAAAATCATGTTCTTTAAAGTTATTGCTTTCTTATATCAATAAATCACGTTTATTTCCCTGGTGTACATCAAATGAGAAACAGTGGCAAGCGACAGTGGACAGTAGGAGAGGGGAAAATTAGAAATTATCTATAAAACAATTTAGGTCAAACTCGATGTTAGGACCATTTGGACTTAAAGAATTGAAATCAAAAATCCATTTCCCCTCACGTTGTGATAATAACCTGGTCACATTTGACCCTCTCCAGTGCCGCTCCACTCAATCAATACCCATAAAAAAGAGTGTACTGGGATTACTAGCGTGTGCCATTTTATAGTGGGCAGATACACTATGAGCCTCATATCCTCATCTGATATTATAAATGTGTTCCCGGACCCTCACACATAACTGTCTAGTGGTCCGACCCACATAAATCAAGTTGCAAGGACATCTTAACAAATACACGACATTCGTTGATTTACAAGTTATTAATTGAGAAATTTTTATCTCCTTTCCTGTACTAGGGTTACTAACTGTTTTGAAAGCCCTGGCCAAGTAGGTAGTCGTCTTGCAGGCGCAGCATGTCCCACACCTATAGAAACCTTCTAGTTTATTGGAAACTACCGAGATTGGCTTAGGTGGATCCACAAAGCTTTTAGTCAGTCTTTGCCTTAAATTGGATGCTTTACGAAACATGCAAACAGGCTTATCCGGGAGTACACCTCCCAGTACTGGGTCCTTCTTAATAATATGCCAATGGGATTCTAACACTCTTTTAATCTGCCGATGTTGCATGTTGAACCCTGTTATAAAGGCAAGTTGGCTTTTATCCCCAGCCTTCAATGTGGCATTCACCCTATTTTTATTCAAAATTTCTTCCCGTTTCATGGATCTTACTTGTAGATACTGTGATTCTATCTCTTGGTTTCCATACCCTTTATCTGCAAACCGAGTTTTTAAAAGAGTGGCCTGTTTATCATAATCATTGATGTTACTGCAATTGCGTCTTAGCCTCATGAATTGCCCATATGGGATCGCTTTCAACCAATTTGGATGGTGGCAGTTGTTGGAGGGTACATAACCATTACAGTCAGTGGTTTTGAAATAGGTCCTGGTGGTCAGTTTTCCATTTACCTTACTGATTGTTAGGTCTAGAAAATTTACTGATGCTGCATCTATTTCAGCCGTGAATTCCAGATTTTTCTTGTTCTCATTCACTTGCTGGAAGAATTGAGTTAGGGATGTCTCAGATCCTTCCCAGACCACCAGTACATCGTCTATGTACCGCCTCCATACCTTCAGGCCTGGTGTCATCTGGCCAAAAATAAAGGTAGATTCCCAGAGGCCCACATAAAGATTTGCCATACTGGGGGCGAATTTCGCCCCCATGGCCACACCTTTGACCTGTAGAAAAAACTTCCCATCGTACCAGAAATAATTGTGATTTAATACAAACGTGAGGCACTCCAGGACAAAGTCGATTTGTAACTGTGGAAGGCCTGAGCTTAAACTTAAGAAGTGCTCTACTGCTTCAATGCCCCCTTGATGGGGGATCACAGTGTAAAGAGAAGTGACGTCTGCCGTAGCCAACATTGATTCAGCACCTATTACTAGGGACTCACATAGTTGTAACACCTGTCCGGAATCCCTAAGGTACGCCGGTAGGGCAGAAACCAGCGGCTGCAGGAATGAATCCACATATTCCCCTAGCCTGCAAGTAATAGAATCTATGCCGCTTACTATTGGGCGACCTGGGGGTCTGTCAAGTCTCTTATGGATCTTGGGTAATTGATAGATTGTGGGTATCTTAGGTGATCTTATATTTAAATAACTAAATTCCTTTTTGCTAAGAATCCCCGTTTCCTTTCCTTTAGTAAGGAGCACACACAGTGCCTCTTGGTATGCCTTTGTTGGATCCCCTGTTAGTGGGGCATAGGTCTCTGTGTCCCTCAGCAACCTATTCATTTCCTCCAAATAATCCTGTTTATTAAGGACCACTAATCCCCCCCCCCCCTTATCGGCCGGCTTAATGACCAACTCATGCTTTCCTTCTAGAGATTTTATGCTCTTCGCGATGTTAGCTGGACACTTGCTACGTGTTACAGATATTTTGTTTAGATCTCTTGTTACCAGTTTACGAAATACTTCCAAATGGGAATTTGAGGGATTGATCGGGTTAGAGCATAAAATCTCTAGAAGGAAAGCATGAGTTGGTCATTAAGCCGGCCGATAAGGGGGGGGGGGGGATTAGTGGTCCTTAATAAACAGGATTATTTGGAGGAAATGAATAGGTTGCTGAGGGACACAAAGACCTATGCCCCACTAACAGGGGATCCAACAAAGGCATACCAAGAGGCACTGTGTGTGCTCCTTACTAAAGGAAAGGAAACGGGGATTCTTAGCAAAAAGGAATTTAGTTATTTAAATATAAGATCACCTAAGATACCCACAATCTATCAATTACCCAAGATCCATAAGAGACTTGACAGACCCCCAGGTCGCCCAATAGTAAGCGGCATAGATTCTATTACTTGCAGGCTAGGGGAATATGTGGATTCATTCCTGCAGCCGCTGGTTTCTGCCCTACCGGCGTACCTTAGGGATTCCGGACAGGTGTTACAACTATGTGAGTCCCTAGTAATAGGAGCTGAATCAATGTTGGCTACGGCAGACGTCACTTCTCTTTACACTGTGATCCCCCATCAAGGGGGCGAAATTCGCCCCCAGTATGGCAAATCTTTATGTGGGCCTCTGGGAATCTACCTTTATTTTTGGCCAGATGACACCAGGCCTGAAGGTATGGAGGCGGTACATAGACGATGTACTGGTGGTCTGGGAAGGATCTGAGACATCCCTAACTCAATTCTTCCAGCAAGTGAATGAGAACAAGAAAAATCTGGAATTCACGGCTGAAATAGATGCAACATCAGTAAATTTTCTAGACCTAACAATCAGTAAGGTAAATGGAAAACTGACCACCAGGACCTATTTCAAAACCACTGACCGTAATGGTTATGTACCCTCCAACAGCTGCCACCATCCAAATTGGTTGAAAGCGATCCCATATGGGCAATTCATGAGGCTAAGACGCAATTGCAGTAACATCAATGATTATGATAAACAGGCCACTCTTTTAAAAACTCGGTTTGCAGATAAAGGGTATGGAAACCAAGAGATAGAATCACAGTATCTACAAGTAAGATCCATGAAACGGGAAGAAATTTTGAATAAAAATAGGGTGAATGCCACATTGAAGGCTGGGGATAAAAGCCAATTTGCCTTTATAACAGGGTTCAACATGCAACATCGGCAGATTAAAAGAGTGTTAGAATCCCATTGGCATATTATTAAGGAGGACCCAGTACTGGGAGGTGTAGTCCCGGATAAGCCTGTTTGCATGTTTCGTAAAGCATCCAATTTAAGGCAAAGACTGACTAAAAGCTTTGTGGATCCACCTAAGCCAATCTCGGTAGTTTCCAATAAACTAGAAGGTTTCTATAGGTGTGGGACATGCTGCGCCTGCAAGACGACTACCCACTTGGCCAGGGCTTTCAAAACAGTTAGTAACCCTAGTACAGGAAAGGAGATAAAAATTTCTCAATTAATAACTTGTAAATCAACGAATGTCGTGTATTTGTTAAGATGTCCTTGCAACTTGATTTATGTGGGTCGGACCACTAGACAGTTATGTGTGAGGGTCCGGGAACACATTTATAATATCAGACGAGGATATGAGGCTCATAGTGTATCTGCCCACTATAAAATGGCACACGCTAGTAATCCCAGTACACTCTTTTTTATGGATATTGATCGAGTGGAGCGGCACTGGAGAGGGTCAAATGTGACCAGGTTATTATCACAACGTGAGGGGAAATGGATTTTTGATTTCAATTCTTTAAGTCCAAATGGTCTTAACATCGAGTTCGACCTAAATTGTTTTATAGATAATTTCTAATTTTCCCCTCTCCTACTGTCCACTGTCGCTTGCCACTGTTTCTCATTTGATGTACACCAGGGAAATAAACGTGATTTATTGATATAAGAAAGCAATAACTTTAAAGAACATGATTTTACAATAATATATCTTTTATTCTGTATATATTTAATTAACATTGTTAGAATATTGATTGTAAGATTTTACATATGTCTTTTTATATATATTTTATAATATTATGTAATTACTGAGTGGCATTCCTTTTAGCAAGAAGTAAATTGTACTGAATGGGGAGGTGTCATTACCAGCTTTAATGTTCTCCCTCTTTTTCCTATGCTCTAGAGTCTTTTTTCTATGCCCTAGAGACTTTTTAATTAATTTTAATTAATTTTAATTATTCTAGGATGCACATTTTTTATTACATTTTCATTGGTCTTTATCAATTTGGATGTAGGAACAAACCTTACCGCCAGCCTTTGTCTTGTTAAATGGGAGGCAAGCTTATAAACGTCTATAGGTGCAGCTTTTAGACACTGCTGTATACACACAGGATGTGAGCAGTCTCCTAATCATTCTGGGATGACGTATGTTGTATAATGAAACGGATATCGTTCCCTAGAATTAAGAAGAAAGCCCAAGCTAATGGGTGGTATTAAGAGGTTACCTGGGTAACCAATAACGTGGTATTGACGGCGGAAGTGAGAGGGCGGGAGCAAGCCCTCTCTATCTCCGTCCTTCACTGTGATAGTCCAGTAATAGAGCCAATGTTTGTTATGAAAGGGTTACCTTGACAACCAGTAACGTGCCAGTGACGGGAGAAGTGGGAGGGCGGGAGCAAGCTCTCGCTGTCTCCGTCCCGTGCTGTGGTAGCCTAGCAACAGAGACGCTAGTGGCATACGTCATAGGAAAGCGGGGAGAGTTTCCCCCGCCCCTGTATTTCCGCTTAGAGCGCGAGGTCTCTGCCTCATGCACTGGTAACCTAGCAGCAGAGACGCTATTAACACATGTTATGAGAGGATGACGGGGAAAGTATCTCCCGCCCCTGTATTCCCGTCCAGTGGGTGTGGCGATTGTGCGGGGCTGAATGAGGAGAGATTCCTATTGGTTCCCGCTGAAGGGAGAGAGCGGGAGTGACCGTACTTCCGGTTTAAAAGACGAGCTTTTACTATTACCAAATACCTGGTTAAAGTCGCTTCCTGCGACGAAACGCGTTGGGATTTGGTACATCTACAGTTTGGAGAACAGGAGGACTAAGGCATTTTCCTGAGACAGTACCCATCACCTATATTTGTTTTCAATTGGCCGACGGGAACATTATAATCTGGTGATGAGACCTGCTCCATCTACTCTGCTCTGGATAGAGAGCTGACATGCTGATTTTTTACTTCAAAATTGTGAGTGTGATTCTTATTATTTGTGTGCAATAAATAAGCTTTTTAAACGTTATTGCACTAGATTTGCAATATTTTTATCTTCCTCTATACAGTATGTGGAATTTGATCCATTGCTATTTTCCTGAGAATTTATGATTGAAACGTCTATTCCTGGGGATCTGAGTGGATGTGGATCCTTTCTATAAATCGATGATTCAGCAGTACGGGGAGGAGACTTAGATTACCAATCATATTGGCCTCTCATTGATGTCTCTCGGGTAAGGATAAGCACATTTGGGTGTGGTGCACATAGAAGAACAATTACAAGCACTTTATGGGAAGTGGATAATGAGAAAATAACGTTCTGCACAATAACTGTTTATTTTATATTTTCTTCATCTTTTGGACTATTACACACTTTGGACATTTATTTATTTATCAAAGAATAATTGCACCTTTGGTATATTCAGCTAGCTCACTGCATTATGATAACTTTCATTTAACCAACCTGAAGCAGGGCATCCCGATAGGACAGTTTCTGCGGGTCCGCAGAAATTGCTCTAAAGAGGAGGAATTTGAAAAACAAGCTAATGATCTGGCACGACGTTTCCACAAGAGGGGCTACCCCCAAGCAGTTGTGAACAGAGCCTGGGCAAGAGCTAGATCTACACCAAGATCACGATTGCTTGTCCCTAAACAAAGACAAAATAACAGATCGGAGTCACAGGTTGTCACACATATATTGTATATCCGGGTCATTCGTAGTTATGCAAGGTGATCAGTGCATCAGGAGGGAGATCCATGGAGCGACGAGAGTTCAGCAAAACAACATCCTTGGAATGTTTTCCACCTCTTTATCATAGGCTTCTTTGTCCTTGTTATAAGATTGCTCTTACCTGTTTTCTAATTATATGTATCCGTTTGTGTAAATACTTGTGAGTAGATAACAAAAAAGTTATAAAATATGGGCTTGGAGGTCAATGGGCATTTGATATGATCAAATGTTTTAAAGACATTAGTAATGTAGGACTTCTATAGCTGCCCATTTTTCCCTTAATAGGCTTAATGAGAAAATGTAACATCATTGATTACATGTACTGATGAACAAAGATGTGGAGGCATGTATACTTATTATAATATATGGGTACAATAATAATTTGTTATGTGTAGTAGAATTGTATATACTGTATATAGAGAGTTGTGAAGTCATGTAAGTAGGCTTTGATGAAAATTAAGCCATTTTTCCATCAGGTTTACTCACCTGTCCCGTCCCTGGTCCCGCGCTGTTTCCATTTCGGTTCATATTGCGTCTGCCACACCGAAATGCACATGCTTTCGGGTGGTTGGAACGCAAGTGGCCCACTGACGCGCTTCCGGCCGGTGCGCGTCATGTGGGCTGTACTTCCAGTGATGCGCGTATTCAGGCTGCGTGTCCTCCGTCTTGTTACGGAGGCCCGGCACGCGCGGGGGAACGGGTGCTGTGTGAGTATTTAAGGAGGAGGGTGGGGGTTAGGCATGTGCCCCATTTGTCCTGGAGAAGTGACGCGTGGCCATCAACTCGGTATTTATAGCAGATTGGAGACTGTGCTGGCTTACACCCTGACGAAGTGGTTGCCATTGGAAACCACGCAACGCGTCGGTGCTGCCAGGCTGTGCGGTGTTTGGACCTGAGCTCCTAAAAGACATTGGTGATATTTTTGATTACTCTGCCCCTGTTGATGTTGAAGTATGTGTATATCACTCTTTATTTCTTTTCACAATATTAATCTGCATATGTGTGTTTTTGTGTGTTTTTGATATATGAATTGGCTTGTTGTTAGCACTTAGCACTTTATTTGGTTGGTAGGTGTATTGCATTTTTATTGTATTTTTGGCACTTTGGCACTTTATACCCTAATGTGGATGTAATTCCTTCACGTTCATATTATCTCACTGTATATCCTTTCATAGTGTGTCTGTCTGGCAGTATCATATATTCTGCCTTTGGTGATGGTCACCATCAGGGGCGGCCCGTATTGATATTAGCATTTGCGCCATATATTTTGTAGCATAGGCGTCAAAGTGAGATACATAAATATGTATATATATGCATTTGTAGTAGAGCCTGGTCATTAAGTCTGACCTTTTCCCCGCCTGTCCTTTAAATTTTTTAATTGATTTTAAATGTGTGTTGTTTATATGTGTATGGACTAGCCATATTTGTTTAGGTGTACATGCAATAATTCTTATTACTAATAAAATTGATTTTGATACTATTCTTGGGTGTGCGGCCGCTTATATTGCCCATAGGGACCGTCCTGGTGGCCCCAATTATTTAGTACTGGAGAAGTGACGCGTGCCGTCACGCAACGCGTCGACAGTGGACGTGCGGGAGTGTGGGGGGATGAGTTGATGGCTACTTTGGATATGTGAGTTATTTTTCCTTTGCTATTGATATCTGTTTTGGCTCATGGCTGTCCTCTAATGTTTATATTAGCACATTTTGCACTTAGCACTTTAAAATAATTTTGGCACAGACATTAGGTATTGAGAGTATAGAGTTTTTTTTACAAGTAGCACTATTAATTATTGTTTCAGCTTGACCATTATTCACTGGTTTTATTTATTTATTAGAAATGAATTAATGTAGTAATAGCCATCACTTTTTTGGGGGGCCATGTTGTGTCCTCTTCCCCCCCCCCCCCCCTTCCTCCTGCCCTTTCCCCTTCCTAGGTCTTGTGTTTGTGTTTTTTAATGAGGTTTTAAAGTGTCTGCTCTATATGTATATATATAAAAAAAACTTTTTGGATGAATAAAATGATTAATTAATCTATATAGTGGTGCCATTCTTTGAGGATAAATTGTTTGGGAATAGTGGGATTCCCTTGTTTTTTGTTTGTATCAGAAGGGTGCATTGCAGCACACCTATCCATTATTTGAGCACACTTGGTTTATAGATCAGCTGGTGCAGGTTTTTTTCCTTTTTTTGTACATTCTGTTGAACAAGTTTTCAAGGCCGCTACTTGGTCTTCTGTTCATACTTTTTCTAAGTTTTACAAGGTTGATGTTAGGGCCTCAGCTGACGCTGCTTTTGGCCGCAAAGTTCTTCAGGCGGCAGTGGTTTAAACTGCCCACTGTTACTTTTTGGGGATTCCACCCTACCTTACGGACACTGCTATTGGATGTCCCATGTGTAAGGAATACTCTGGAACAGGACGTGCTGTATACTTAGAATAATACAATTCTGTGATTACTCACCTGTAGAATTGGTATTATAAGTATACAGCACGTCCTGTTCCACCCCGCCCTTGTTATCATTATTCTTAGTTACCTCTGTATGGTGATTGTTCATTTTGAATTCTTGTTATTATTGTTCTCCCAGCTTCTTGTTAAATACTTGTCAATACTGGGGATTTTGTGGGAGGTCCCTGACCTATATAGGGCCGGGAGGAGCGACAAGCAGTCCAGCGCCATCTTGTGGATGTATTTCCCATGTGTAAGGAATACTCTGGAGCAGGACGTGCTGTATACATATAATACCAATTCTACAGGTGAGTAATCACAGAATTGTATTTTTCTCCTCAGTCCCGTAGCAAAATCGAGCTATGTGATTGGCTGTTGTGGTCACATGGATACCAGTGCCGGAATATCCAGAAAAAGCCTGCGTACCAGCTGACTGCAGTGGCCAATCACTGCGAACCATTTCACTTCAATGCCGGCAGGTAACTTGCCACTCCCCCACACTTTGAACTACTATATGAGTCCCCTGGACACAATACTAGTTCAAGGTAGAAAAAAACACACAGAAGATTTTAATACTCTAAAATGAAAATGAAATGAAACTTTACTGACCTCAGCCATATTCATCCAGCGACAGGCTGCTGGTAGAAAGGAGCCATAGAAGAGCTATTGCAGGATTTTTTCATCTGCTGCAATCGCAAGGACACGTGGTATCGGACAGGTGTGAACATGTGTAGAAATACTAAATCTCTGAGGGATAGCAAAACATTGTAAAAAGAACCTAGGGATTAGCTAACTGGGCAAATAAATGACAGATAAAATATTATTATAATTGTAAAAGCTATTCCTACTCTACCCCAGGGCTTGAGCAGCAGTCATCACAGACTACTTTAATAATAGGCAATCTTAACCTGCAGCTACCTTGTGGGCCAGTAGACATGGAAGCATATCTTTAACTAACATGAAGGGAAGGTGGTAGGTGACTTAAAAAAGTGGCTACAGATTATGTAAACTGTGAAGTATTTTTAGTTATACGTATACGTCATGTATTGTACCCTTATGCTTAAAGCGAACATGGAAGCTGTGTATTCTAAATGACTAAAATGTGTCAATATTATACCTTCAAGTCTCAAAGCTCACCAGCTCATATGAAGAACTTTTCTCACTTTAGTAACTACAGCAAATACACAAGGTAAATTGTCTGTGCTACCAAATTATTACAAACATACCATTTGCCAAACTTGGGGGAATCCATCAACAGAGGTATGCAAGCAGAACAAGTCAAAAAGCCCTCAAATAATCCCCCAATTAAACAGGCCACACCATGTGCAACAATGAAAAGTTGCAGTTTTATTGAAACAACTACATACACAAACTAAAACAAGCTAGTAATTTTATAAATAGCAATAATTGAAAGTACAACTAAAAAATGACCTAGAAAATGATGATCTGCACAGTGGGGTCGATTCAGAGCCAAGTGAGAATTCTCAGGAGAGAAAACTGCCATTGACTTTCATAATCTACTTGTGCTGATTGAGAGCCAGGTGAAAATTTAAACCCGGTAGACAATGGCAATGGCAGTTTTCTCTCTAAAGGCAAAACTGTAAACAAATAGAACCAAGATAAATACTTGCTATAAGTTTTAAAGCTTGTCACGACAATAGTAATACATAGCTTTAAATTTTAACATATTAAATATATTAACATTTTAGAAATTCTCATCTTGGGAAGAACACAGAAAATGCTTTAAAAGCTGCAATTTCAAAGGATGCATCATATGACAGCATACCTGTGAGTGTATGTAACCAATCGGGTTCAAAATCCCAAATTCCCTGTTTTTGCCCCCCCTCCCCCCCCCCAAATTCTAGTGTTGATTCCTAATCTATATGTTATCATCTATATTTAAGGAAGCTGGTATCAACTCCGGGAAACTGAGTGGCAGCAAGATTACTAATGTTTGTCAACCTGGGACATTTTTTGTTAGTTATGCTTCAGGTTCTAAAAGGTAAAATTACTTACTAACCTCCTTTTGTGATTTTTCTGTTTTTCGTTGTTGTCCAATGAAGGCTGCTATTAATAATTTACCTTGCCCAAATGGCAGGACAATAGGAGAGCTTCTAAATTCCCAGATGTATATAACACGAGGCCGATTTATTAATAGCGCCAGGTAGCGACAGATGAGCGACAGTAGCGTGATTTTCACAGCGCCCGCTAGTATTCTCTGTGCTTGGGCGTTGTTCGCCTGTTGACAGCGACTCAGTCGGTGTGCGGTAATGTTGAATACGGGGTTAGGAGTCGCTGTTTGACTGGGTCCGCGCTGTATGGGAGCGCCTGACAGCGAATGGTCATAGCGAACGGCTCCCAGCATATTCATTAACAAATCACGCTCAAAAAATTCTTGCGCTGTGAAAAGCTTGTTTAAACTCCAGAGAGCTGGCGGCGGTGGCTCCAATGTGACCCATCCATCAAAAAGCATGAGACCATAAGTGCCTGGTTTCTCCTGAGCATCC
Organism: Gastrophryne carolinensis; assembly: GCA_027917425.1. Lineage (NCBI taxonomy): Eukaryota > Metazoa > Chordata > Amphibia > Anura > Microhylidae > Gastrophryne > Gastrophryne carolinensis. Next base: position 470,508,563 of record CM051235.1, read on the forward strand.
AGATTTGAACTATGATGTTTTTCTCAGCCTGGAGTGGAGAGAACTAGGGAGGCAAGTCCTTGCGGGCCTAAGAAGGTGATATCCACTCAGGCATGCAAGGGAGCATACCTTTGTATATTACGGGAGGGCACATAGTATTTTCCCTAATCACTTTTAGAACATCCACAGGAAGAAGCAAACATAGTCAAAAATTGTGATAGCAGCTTTGGTGACTGTGGCCTTTAGATGTATGCTATGGATAAAGTATAGGACTGTGAACGAGTGATACAAAGTGGGGATTCCAAGATTGGATATGGTAATCATAAATATATTTTATGTTCTCTCAATCTAAGGCCCTTGTTTATAATAATCAGCGATAAGCAGCAGCCGCGTGTTCTATACTCAGAAACTTACAAGAATTAACAGGGGTTGTCCAAACAGAAAAAAAGTCTATATTAACATTTGGTCCCACAGCTCCTCTCTGCATAATGAATAATCCCCTTCTTTACTCCTTTAATGTATTTAAAGTGGACCAACACCCACTGGTGATCGGCCCGGGAATCTATAAGATTCCCGGGCCGATCACCTCCCTCCCCGCGGGACATCCGAGATCGGGATGTCCCGCGGGGTGAAACCCCCCCAAACACCCCAAACTCCTTACCTTAGTTTCGGCGGCGGCCGGCCGCCGCCGCCTCCCTCGCGCCCATCTAGACGTGCGCGCGCCCGCGCCGGCCGTCTGTGAATGGCCGGCGCGGGCACGCGCGCGTCAACAGGGACGCGCGGGAGGCGGCGGCGGAGAAGCCGCTTGTCCGCGGCTTGTCCGTCGCCGCGGACAGAGGTGAGTTCGGGGGGTTCGGGGGGGTTTCACACAGCGGGGCACCCCGATCGGGGGTGCCCCACCGAAGTGGACCAAGACCCAGGATAGTCAAAATCCTGGGTGTTGGTCCACTTTAAAGTTTTCACTCATGTCCCTTGTGAAGATCACGTTGCAGGCTCATATGTAATATTTTTGCTTATGAACTTTAGCTATGATGAATATGTACATGAGGTGAATGACAAGTAATTTATATTTCTGTTCTTGTTATGTTTTAGTGACAATCCAGATAATGATTCTGAGGCATTTTTTGGCATATTTGATGGAATATTTTAATCCCCACTATGGAGTAGAGGTGTCTGTTCTTATGACCTTTATGGATGTTTCACTTGTTTTCTTCATAGCAGTTACTTGCTTTGCAACTATTGTTGTACTTGAAGGTTCATTTGACTTGGACTAATGTTGTGCTTAAAGGAAAGCTATCAGTAAACACCTTTGTTTTTTATGATAGGCTACAGAAAAATACATTTTTGACTAATAGACTTTTTATTTTAAAAATATCTTCTCTTCTCTAATTTTCTTCAACTTGAAGTTTGTGCTCAGTCAGCAGAAAATATTGAATGTCAGCATAAACTGACCGGGCTGAACAACCTGGCATGGGGAGGGGGCAGAATTTGTCTGCTCACAAAGTACAGTGCTGTAGCCTTTGTCATTATGACCTTTGAGCTATCATCAATTTCAGTTTGGTGCCTGTCATTACCTTTAGCTGTCACAGCTTGTTTTGTGTCAGGAAATTGCGTATGTTGGGACAGGGCTTACGGTTTTGAAGACACTGTACAGTGCTTGAAAGTTTTGTGAGCATACACATGCTGCTCCTCCATCCAATCATTTTTTTAAGTAGCCCGTCATATTCTCAAGTGTTTAAAGCAGAACAAAATCCAGGAATTTGACTTTCCTGGGCTAGGATGCCCCCCCCCCAGAACTCCACTATTCACTCGCTCTCATTCCAACGGTGCATGCGAGCCGTCTGCCGTGACAATGTAATTCGGCAAATGGCTCTTATTGACTTTAATGGTATGGAACATCTAGAAATGGATGTGGTGGAAATGCTCATTGGGGATGCAGCAGCACGCTCTTCCTATTGACAACTACTGTTTGCCGAATCACATAGTCACGGTAGACAGCACTCACTGGATGAAATCCAGTCCATGCATCGTTGGAAATGAAGAAGAGGTGAGTAAATAATGGCGTTCTGGTGGTTTTCACACAGTGGGGCAACCTAATTTAGGTGGGGAAAGCCAGCGGCCGGCCCTGGGATCTTTTAGATTTCAGGCACCACTGTGGGTTTTGTTTCGCTGTAATGATAGTTGTCCTCCACGTATTCCATATTCTTTATAGCTTTAACCCAATTCCACAGATGTATAATGGATGCTGTCTGGAGTTTCATTTAATTAGAACGTTTTTGAATGCTTGTAGTGAAATGTAAACAGAGGTTGTTATATCACATTTACTGCTTGTTTACACTGCTTAAGAATATCTATATAAAACAGAGTTATTCAAAAACAAGGTGTGCTTTAGATTTTTATTTCATTATTGGGCAAATATTACTCTGACCTATTTATCAGGCTTAGCCATTCTGCTATGTTGTTTGTGGTAGTATACTGTTTAGGAATGAAGACCCCCCCAAGACCATTATCAGCTGGTGGGTTAGAGCCACTCTGATTGGGACCTGTAACCAGGGATCCAAATGGTGCAACCGTAGCAGGGCCTAAGAGGTCAGGGAGCCCCTTTATTTGTCATATTTGTGCTCACTTGGCATCGTTTAGAGAAAGGAAGCACCATTATTTTCTGCTGTTTCAGTCTGTAGTTGTCTAGCTGCATCCAACGTAGTTAAAATACAGAAAAAAGTTTACTGAGTCTTGAGAGACCCCCATTTAATGTTCGCACCAGGGCCCTGTCACATGTAGTTACGCCACTGCCTATAACCATGGTAAGATCCTCTTGGGACTTCTATCACCTAGTCTCAGTATAACAGGTGGGTTTGGGTTATTCTTCTTAAAGCTGGGTGTCTTGACATCAAATGATGTCAGTCTTGGCCACAACTCTTTGCAGACATCAGGTAATTGTATCCATTTAGTCGGTATAGCTATGGGGGTTCCTGCTAATGGTTTAGTGAGGCAAGTGTAGCTCTGGGTGTACATTTGAGTGTCAATTGCAACCTGCATCTCTGTGAGCTTTCCCACTTTGATACACAAAACACCTGTTGTGTGCTGCTGTTTTAATTTTTTTTTTAATTTCCTGATCCTAACCTCATGGTAAAAATGATGTAACTCATCTGCGAAAATCGCTGATATGGGTTATTTTTTGGGAAAAATTAGAACAGAGATTTTTTATCACATTTGTTTTGTATGTCAAAGTTAAATGCTAACTGAGGTGCAGGTTCACTAAATAATTAGCATGACAATGCAAAGAGGAGTTGTCTTTGCTTCTGTTGGCCTCCGCTTCATTTTGCATTGAAATGCAAGTAGAAAAAAAGTTGTGCCTACCAATGGACTATTTAAGAAGATAGAATTTAGGGTATTTACAATAAAATTATTTTCTTAGTTCAGTGGAGGGGGGCAGCCCCCCACTCTGCTGCAGCTGCCTTGTACTTGCTATGACTGAAGCTATTTCTTGCACTTGGGGTACTGTATATATTTCCAAGGTTTCTAACCTTCTGGTGGTAGGCAATAATACTCACCCTAATTAAGTAAAAAATAAGCTGTGTCTCCCAATGTACTTCAAGAAAATAATTTGAGTAAAAGCTCAGTTTCTAAAAATACAATTCTGTGATTACTCACCTGTAGAATTGGTATTATGAGTATACAGTACGTCCTGCTCCAAATATAATACTTACAATCAGGTTATACTCCGCCAGATGGCGCTGGACTGCATAGACATCGAAAATAGGCTCCTCCCGGCCCCTCAAATACCCGGGGACCTCCCACAAATCCCCAGCATTGAAAAGCAGTCAACGAGAAGCCGGGAGAATTAAACAACCCAACTATCAACTATAACAATGATAACAATCACCATACAGGGGATCCAAGATAATGCAAAACCAAGGGTGGGTTGGAGCAGGACGTACTGTATACTCATAATACCAATTCTACAGGTGAGTAATCACAGAATTGTATTATTCTTAGTGTACAGTACGTCCTGCTCCAAATATAATACTTACAATCGGGACATCCAATAGCAGTGTCCATAAAGTAGGGTGGGATTCCCAAGAAAAAAGACAGCAGCAGGCAGTTTAAACCACTGCTGCCTGCAGAACCTTTCGGCCAAAAACAGCATCAGCTGAGGCCCTAACATCAACCTTGTAAAACTTTGAAAAGGTATGAACAGAAGACCAAGTAGCGGCCTTGCAAACTTGTTCAACAGAGAGCTGAAAAGCCCAAGAGGCACCAATAGCACGAGTGGAATGAGCAGTAAGGCGGAAGGGAGGATTCTTCCCCTTAGCAGAGTAGGCCTGAATCACAGCCTGACGAATCCACTTGCTGATAGTAGACTTGGCAGGAGCTAAACCCTTCCTAGGACCAGAAGGGACCACAAAAAGAGCATCAGATTTCCTGAAAGGTGCAGTAGCCACCAGATAGTACTTCAGACACCTAACCACTGTCCTTAGCATTGCTAGGATTAGGGCACAAAGAAGGAAGAACAATATCCTGATTCAAATGAAAGGCAGACACTACCTTAGGCAGAAACTCAGGTTTGAAACGAAACACCACCTTGTCCTGGTGTCTCTCATAGTAGGGGGGCTGAATGGACAGCGCCGCCAACTCAGACACACGCCTGACAGAAGTGATAGCCACCAGAAACACAACCTTGAGTGTAAGAATGGCCAAGGCAGCATCCTGCACAGGTTCAAAGGGAGCACCCTGCAAGGCTGACAGAACCAAGTTCAGATCCCAAACAGGCACCATAGGTTTACGTGGGGGACGCACATGAGGGACCCCCTGGAAAAAGTCCTGATCAGAGGGTGCTGAGCAAAGGACTTCTGGAAGAAAATAGCCAGGGCAGAAACCTGACCCTTCAGAGTACTGAGTTGGAGCCCCATCTCCAACCCATGCTGCGGGAACTCCAGAATCCTGGGAATAGAGAACACACGACAGGGAAGAGACTTAGACTCACACCAGTCAATGTAGGCACGCCAAACCCTGTAATAAATGGAAGAGGAAGACTTCCTAATCAAAGTATCCACAACCGAGGAAGACAGCCCCTTCTCCATCAAGATGGAGGTTTCAGCAGCCAAGCCGTCAAAGCCAGAGTTTGTAAATTGGGATGGCGTAGTGAGCCCTGAGTGAGCAGGTCTGGCACTAAGGGCAGAGCATACTGATCTACTGCCAGCTGCACCACGTCTGCGAACCACACTCTTCTTGGCCACCTGGGGGCCACCAGAATTGCTGGCACCCCTTCCAGAGCAATCTTGCGCAGAACCCTGCCCAGCAGGGGAATTGGAGGGAAGACATACAGGAACTGAAAGTCCTTCCATGACATTGCTAGCGCATCCGAGGTCAGGGCCAGAGGATCCCTGGACAGAGAGACAAAAGCTGGGAGCTTGTGATTGTGGCAGGACGCAAACAGATCCACATCTGGTTGGCCCCAACGGTGACACAGAGATTGAAACACCCTGCTGCATAGGGACCATTCTCCCTGGCGAGAGGTCCCCCTGCTCAGAGAGCCCGCCAGGTGATTTTCCACCGCGGGGATGTACACAGCTGAAATGCAGGGGACATTGGCCTCCGCCCAAGTCAGGATCAGAGACGCTTCCTGGAGGGCCCCCTTGCTCCGGGTCCCTCCCTGATGATTGATGTAGGCAACTGCCGTCTGGTTGTCCGAGCGCATATGAACAGTCAGGCCCCGAAGATGAGTAGTCAAGCGAGCCAGAACTAACCTGATCGCCCGTAGCTCCAAAACATTGATAGGTGTGTGGTCCTCCTGAGGGCCCCACCTCCCAGGTGGGGCAAGAAAGGATCTGCCCCCCAACAGGTTCCTTGAGTCATCCACCACAAGAGGGACCGCCTGACCAGGGGGGAGAGCACACAGACCCTGTCCAGGGACGCTGGGTCCTTGTCCCATACAGACAATAGGTGAAGTTGCAGAGGCCTCAAGTGGAACTGAGCATAAGGGACCCATCTAAATGACTCCAGAGTGGACACCACCAGCTGAGTATCCAACTCTGCCTGATGTAGAGACTGGGAAGTGATGAGGATGTTGTCCAGATAGGGAAGCATGCGGACGCCCTGAGATCTGAGCAGAGACATCACTCCAGCCAGCACCTTGGTAAACACCCTGGGAGCTGAAGTGAGGCCGAAGGGCAAGGCCACAAATTGGTAGTGTTGATCCATCAGAGCGAACCTGAGGAACCTTTGATGACCTGGGAACACAGGAATATGAAGGTAAGCATCTTTGATGTCCACAGAAGTCATGAAATCCCCTTGGCGCAGGGAACTGATGGCAGAGCGCAGAGTCTCCATGCGAAAGCGCCTGCCCCTGACAAACTTGTTGAGAAACTTTAAGTCCAGGATGGGCCTGACAGAACCATCCTTTTTGGGTACTGTGAATAGGTTGGAATAAAAGCCATTGCCTTTTTCTCTTAAAGGGACCTGGCAGATGACCCCCAGCTCCAGGAGACCTTGCACTGCTTGCACTAGCTCCTGAGCTGACACAGGGTCCTGAGGAATCCGGGATCTGACATCTGAGGACACTACCTCCTGAATCCACCGGTCTGAGACATGAAGCCTCCAGACGTGAGCGAAGTGCTGCAGCCGTCCCCCCACCCGGATGGGTGAGAGTGCCCCATCATGCCTGAGGGGGCTTGGGAGAGGATTTAGCTTTGGGACCCCATGAGGAGCCAGGACGTCCACGTCCTCTGCCTCTACCCCAGAAATCTCCCTGGGCCCCAGGGAAAGAAACCCCCCTTCCCTGTCTTGCACCACGGTAAGGGAAGGAGAAGGAACCCTGACCCCGAAAGGGCCGAGATTGCCGTCTGCGCTGGGGTAACATGCCTCTCTTAGCAAAAAGGTCCATGCGGTCCCCAAACAGGCGCAGTCCTTTAAAGGGAAACCCAGTGAGGGCCTTCTTGGCAGCGTTGTCAGCAGCCCACTGGCGCAGCCAAACCGAGCGGTGTATAGCCACCACGAGGGCAGAAGTTCCGGCACACATTCTGATGGTGTCATCCAATGCTGATAGGACAAAATTTACAAAAACATCACAACTGGAGAGTGCATTAAACACCTCACAAGGCAAATTATCAGGGGCTCTATCAAGCATATTTCTGATAAGGGTTCTAGTGGCCACAATAGTAATGGCAGAGGCACAGCCCGGGCGCAGCGGCATCCCTGCACATGCAAAGGCGTGGGATGCCAGCTGGTCAATGCGCCGGTCCTCAGCATCCCGCAGGGTAGTAGAATCAGGGGAATGCATGACAGAGGTGTTAGATAGCCCTAGGATTGGGGCATCCACCTCGGGGGGGGGGATGACCAACATTTAACCACCTCAGCAGGAAAGGGATACTTCCTATCCCAACTCTTTGGAACCCCGGGAAGTTTACTGGGGTGCTCCCATTCCTTGAGCACAAGGTTATGGAAATGTGCCTGCTCTGGAAATTCCAAACGTGATTTTGCTGTATGGAAAAGCTCCCCTCTTTGCCTGGGAGCCTCAACAGGAAGAGAGCTAGACAGAACCTCGAAAATCTGGGTCAATAATCTGTCAGTGTCATCTGGGGCCCAGGGGTCAGAGCCAGAATCATCATGACCCCTTGGTCTGTCATCAGATGAGCCTGAATCAGAAAAGAGCTCCCCTTCATCAGATGGGGTATAGCCACACAGATTCCAAAACTCCTCAGTTCCCATAGGGAAAACAGTAACATTAGGCGTCAAGTGCCGCTTCTTAGCAGGGGCCTTACGCGCTAAGGACTTCGCAATAATCTTTTCAACAGTAGCCAGTCTAGAAGACACATCAGGCTGAGAATCCCCACTAGTATGCAACTCAGCAGGAGTGAGATTTAAGCTTGGGGGAGCAGGTGAAGTGAAACGAGGTGCAGCCACTGGCAGGCCAGATTGCAATGCAAGCACCTGCTCAGCACAGGGTACACAGACCTGCGCCTTGTCCGCGTCAGCATGAGCCTGCCCACACGCTACACACAGCCGGTCTTGTCCCGAAAGGACCCCGGTCACATTATCCTGGGATGCCTCCATATGGTGATTATAGCGGCGCTATAGGCCGATAGGGAATGTAGCAACCCTGGATGCCCCAATAACCCGCTAGGGAAGTGGGAGTATAATTTTTACAAGGCCTACAAGCAATATGCTAAAAACAGGGCCGGGAGAAGCCAAGAAGGGTTCATCCCGCCTGAAAGACATAAGCATCATAGTCAAAGTGAAGGAAATAAAGCCGCCCGCGAGGGCACTTACGGACCGCGGTAGGTAGGAGTCCGTCGCGCATAGGCCAACCAAGCAGCAAAGATGGCGTCGGTATACCTCGAGGGGCGGGCCAGTAACAGTGATGACGCGGAACGCGCCAAAGACGGGCCCCCCCCCCGAAGAGCGCGAAGCCAGAACGGCCAACAGCCAATGATGGCGCACAAGCGCCTGAGGTAATGCCGCCGCCAAGCACGGAACCAAGTCAGCGCACGGCGGCGGCAAATTTAAACAGCAGTAAAGACAAGTCAGCGCAGCGGCTGACACAAGAATAAAGGCATGTGAAAAGAGAAAGCACAGACTGCGTAACATACATATCTATACACATACACCCCCCCCCCTCTTTTCCCCCAAAGACTACAAGGAGGATGATGGCGGCCACTTAAATAGGGCCCACCGATAGGCAGGGGCAAGGGGCAATAGTGCGGGAGGGGCATCCCATAGAGGCTCACCATAAGCCTGAACCGCCTACCCTTTGGTGGGGGATTGCGGTGGAGCAGCGCTCCTAAGCACCAACAGCGGTGCTGCCTACCTTCACCCGACCAGCGCAGCCAAGGCTGGGAGGCATATTAAAAGTGGAACGGATGGGAATAGTCCTACAGGGCTGCAGGTTAATAGCCCCGCTCACCTGCGAGTAGAGAGGCAGTTTCTCGTCCTTCGCAGCCAGACTGCAGAGAAATTCTGGGGATTTGTGGGAGGTCCCCGGGTAGTTGAGGGGCCGAGAGGAGCCTATTTTCGATGTCTCTGCAGTCCAGCGCCATCTGGCGGAGTATAACCCGATTGTAAGTATTATATTTGGAGCAGGACGTACTGTATAATAAGAATATTACTCGCTAAATGAGTGTTGGAGGTTATTGGCTTTCAAAGTACTGAATATCCAGAGAGGCAACATGACAACTTGTCAAGATTTCAGCAGTGAAAATCCTGTATCTTTTCTTTTTAAAGGCTGATAAATATGGCAATATATGGGACAGTCTTCTGTGTAAGGAGAATGCTAAATCTAAATGCGGAGCCTTCCAGACTTTTAAATGCCTTATACCAGGGGGACTCAACATAGCGCAAACAAAGCTAAGTGGAGAGTGCATCGCTGTCCACACCCCATGCTCCCCAGCGCATACCCGTGCCAGGATTTTCTAAATGGCTAGTGCAGGTACACACAAATAAAAGAGTTTTTTTTAGTGATACCGGGGGTTTTACATATTGGGGGCATCCTAAATCAGGAAGGGAGGTGGTTGCGCCTCTTTAATTATAGAAGCACTATGATGAAAAATGGTTTAAAGATAAAAACCTATGTAAATATGCTGAATTGTGGGAGGAGGGGGTTACTTATATACCCGGCATCAAGAAATATTCAGCCAAGCTTGTTTGTTTCATTTATTGGAAGGCAGAGGAAGTTCTGTCACCCCTGATACACTCAGAAACCTGTCAGCCCTGGATTTTATTCCAACCAGGAATGAAATCTACAAGCTTGGCGGGAGTTTTATTCCATTCGGGTGTATGGATCTCTAATATTATTTTCATGATACACCTCCTGAAGTCCAAAAACTAATTTCTAGAAATACTCGCCAAAATGCTTTAGAAGTACTATTTATATACTAACTGAAGGAATAGGTAAAATTACAATATAGGTCCTCCTAAAGAAGAAGTAGAAAAAGTAATCAAAGTGCAGGGAAAAGCTAAGACTGAGCTATTGGCTGATAATAGATTAGAAAAAAATATCTTCACCTGATATATGTATAACATAGCTTGTCATATGCAAGGAGACCAATCATGCCTTAGCAAATTCTTAGTTGGATTCATTTTTGGTCCAAAAGTTTTCCACTCCATCATACTACAGGGGTTGAGCTTGCTTGGTGAATTATAGGCTGTTTTATCTTTTTTTCTTACATCTGACTGACTTAGTTCAACAGGTATATATTTAAATTACTACAATTAGAAAGAGCTTTAATTTTTAATCAAGGAAATTCATTTTAGACAGATGTATGGTAAACTGAGTTATAAAAGTGGAAATCGGATCAATCTATTAGACTGTATACAGCTGGTGCCAAGGTAACACATACACAGTTGGGTTATTACATTGTTACTAATGGGGTATATTTACACATTTTGTTTCCACATGACCCTTATCCTACAAACTAGCAAACTCTTTGACTGCTGTATAGCCAGGTAAAATAAGCTGTTTTTGTGATGGATGACTCTGAGTCTGAGAACCAGGGCTGTGAGTGGGAGTCATAGAGTCAGAGCTAGTTTTGTCTAGAGTCTGAGTTGGAAAAAATGTACCGACTGCATACAAAGAAATAACTACCTGTTATTGTATAATTAATGTAACTTTCATAGGAAGTTTAGAAACATTAAGTATAAATCTATTAGCAGCAATAGAGAGTTCTAATGGTGATTGAAAATTAGTTCTCCAATCTCCTCTGTCCCTTGTATTCGGTATCTTCATGCTGCCCCAATGCCTGAAATTACAGTAATGGAAGGATATTAGGCTCGATTCAGAGACAGATACGTCTGGACTTTCATATGTGTCTGTGTATGTTTTTGTGTCTGTTTGGCCTTTTTTTTGGTTTTTACGTTCGTTTTTCCATGCGTATGTTTGTTCCCGCTAATGCGTATATGCGCTTTCGATGGACGGAACTAAATCGGATCATTTGTGTTAGTTCGGATCATTTTCTCATCCAAATCTGATAATTTGTGTTCGTTCAGATAACTTACGTTATTGGGATGGGCTTGCGTCTCATTCAGAGAGCTGTTTGCCGAGGGCCCACCACCCTATAAAACGGTTTCATTTGCAATCCACTTATGGGACCATTTTGCACTCGGCTTGCTTGCTTTTGACCATGTTTTGCGGCTTTGTGGAGGAATATGAGCGTCTTCAGCTCCAGGGCATTGCATGTGTCAGCAGGGCCGCGGCCAGATTGCACCGGCGATGGATGCATATCGATCGCATGCATGACGTTGAGTTGTTCGAGCTGACCAGACTTAATCGCGCTTCTCTCCATAAGTTGTATATTGAGCTGCGGCCATGGTTAGCCTGCACCACAAGGAAGGGGCAAGCAATTTCAGATATGACCAGAGGCTGGGTGCCCTTTCCGTGGGGATGTCCCAGCCTACGCTGAGCCGCGCGCTATCCAAGTTTTTGGATGGAATGGCTACCATTAGTCCGAAATATATTTCATTTCCGGACGACATGGTAGCCTGGAACGCGCTTAAGTTGGGTTTTTATAATATCGCCGACATGCCCAACGTCATGGGTGCGATTGATTGCACCCATGTTGCATTGGTCCCTCCCGCAACTGATGAGTACATCTATAGGTAAATTAAATAGGTCATTTTGTTATATACTTCATGCAAACTGTATTGTAACTATCTATTAATCCCTCCTTGTAAAGTGTCCCTATGAAACAGTTTACAGTGTATACGTTAATCCCTTCTTGTAAAGTGTCCCTGTGAAACAGTTTACAATGTATACGTTAATCCCTCCTTGTAAAGTGTCCCTGTGAAACAGTTTACAATGTATACATTAATCCCTCCTTGTAAAGTGTCCCTGTGAAACAGTTTACAGTGTATACGTTATCCCTCCTTGTAAAGTGTCCCTGTGAAACAGTTTACAGTGTATACGTTAATCCCTCCTTGTAAAGTGTCCCTGTAAAACAGTTTACAATGTATACGTTAATCCCTCCTTGTAAAGTGTCCCTGTGAAACAGTTTACGATGTATACCTTCATCAATGTTTAAAATGTAGGCCTTAGCAAAACATTTTAATGCGGACCTTAATTACTGATTACAATGTTAATCTTTATTTTCGCCCACATACATATAAATTTTGTTATTAAAAATACTTATGTACTTAGTTACTGTTATTTGGATTGTCCTACATGTTTTTTGGAGGGTTCTAGGAGTGTTTGAGTAGTTTACCTTGTAAACATTTTTTTTTATTATTTTTTCTTCCAGGAACCGCAAAAAGGGCCACTCACTGAATGTCCAAGCAGTGGTGGCCCCGGACATGCGGTTCCTTAGTGTTCTCGCCGGGTATCCAGGCTCATCCCATGACGCGTACATCTTGCAGAGCTCCGGATTATTCCGTCGGTTTGAGTCTGGAGAATTATCAGGTGGATGGCTCCTTGGTAAGTTTCCTCAAATTACGACATTCCCTTTTCACTGTATGCCTATAAATATAGTTGATGAGCCATGTCTTAACCTATGGCTGTTTTTTCCCCTTGATGACATGTTAAACCGGACCTTTACCATGATTGTTAGAAAAGCACCAACCATTATAAACTGATTTCACAGCATTTCCACCTAATATATTTCTAGTTTTTATTAACTTACTTATTATTCTTTCCCCCACTGGGCTGCAACTCTGTTCATGACTTTAGGATAGGGGCGGCGCCATCTTTGGTCAGATGCATCACACTTACTGAGGAGAGGAGAGCGGGATAAAGTGCAGGGTGCTTTGCTCAGACAGAGCAGAGCTGGGGTCAGAAATCCCAGAATGCAGAGCAGAACAGTCAGAAGGCACTTTCTGTTTGCAGGCTGCCTGATATTACCTGAACCGCCATCTTGGATGTTTAAAGGCTCATAACATGCGGTAGACACTTGTTTTTTTTTTTTTTGTTTTTTTTTAGAGCAATCTGTATGTACAGGGTGTGGGTAACATATAAGATAGGCTATTAATCAGACTGAACAACCACTTTAAACAATATTGTTGTTTTGAATGTGTAATTAATGTAAGTATTTTCTTATTCTTTCAGGGGATTCCGGCTATCCGCTTCTTCCCTGGCTCCTGACGCCCGTCCTTCAGCCACAGAATGAGGCACAGGAGGCCTACAATCGGTCACACAGAAAAACCCGGGCCGTTGTATAGAGGGCATTTGGGCTGCTCAAAACCCACTTCCGCTGTTTGGACCATACCGGGGGGGGGGCACTCCAATATGACCCCAATAAGGTAATTGACATAATACTGGCCTGTTGTGCTCTGCATAACTTTGCCATCATGCAGCGTGTCCCCCGGTATGTGGATCTGCCTCCCTCACCACCCAGCCAGGAGGCAGATGACCATTACACTGGCACACCTAGTGCCTCTGGCCAAGCAGTGCGAGCCAATGTCATTACCACCTATTTTGCTTAAAATTTGTTTTCTTGGTTTGTTGCTGTTATTTGGTTATTTGCAATATGATTTGGCTTTGTGAATGCCTTTGTCTTTATTTAACCAAAAAGTAATGACTTAATTACTAAAAATTTGACACCTTATTTGAGCCTCATGCTGTTTATTTTTGCATGTTTGCTGGGAAAAACCTTCATTAATCTCAAAATAACACAAACATTAATGTATCAACTTAGTCAACAACAGCTAAAGTCACATTCAATATATTTTTTCAATTTTTAGTTGAAGGGCACTCGCAGACTTCATGTACATACATAGTAAAACAGAAATATACATTGGTGCAGACTCATGGCACCTAGCAATTGGCCACATCCAGGAGTTGTAAAGTAACGCACTCCAGGCCGAAGTTTCACCGCCCAATAACATGAACATACATAGGGAGCAACCATTTGCAGGGGAATATTTGGCCAGGAATACATAGGGCCACCCTCTCCTGCTTGGCCACATTTGCCACAGGCACAGGTGGAAAGCAGCCATACCTATGCCACATCCACGCCTGTAAGTTAGTGGGCCACCCAAACAATAACCCCCAGTCCAAATGCCAGTCCAGTCCAATCTTTGCCATGGTCAAATGTAGTAGTTTCACAGCCAAGAATGTCCCCCAATCTTGCCAACAAACAGGATGAGCCAGCCACAATTTCATTAGGCCCAAGCCTGCAGTGTGCCAGCTTGAGCGGCAGCTTCAGTGAGGCTTTAGCTCAGGCATTGGCTAGTGGGGTATGTCAGCCCTCTAATGAGCTATATGGGCGACATTCAAAATGAAACCAGAAAAGCAATAAAAAAGCCAATCTTGGTAGCGCTCACCACACAGGTCAATAGAGTGGGGATGTAGAGGAAAGATGTGGAGCAGATACAGGTCAAATAGGTGTTAATATGGATGTTGGGCATAAAACCCTGGTGGTGGGCCTTGGAGGTGTCCCAACACCTGGGCATGTGTGGCATTCATAATCTGCCACTGTTCCAGCATCTGTCTATTGCTTGTTCTAAATTCCTTGAGCATGGCAGTGAAGTTATTATTTAAGGTGGCCATTTGATCAGACATCTGGCTGTTGCTCGTCCTAAATTCAGTCAGCATGTTGGTGAATGTATTATTGAATGTCTCTAATTGTGCAGTAAGCTGCTCTGTGGTTCTTTGAGTCACCTGCCGAAAGTAACGGCTATCATGGCGCCACGCTTCCAGGATCGGCACGCGCCTCCCCTGGGAAACTGGTCTACATTGTTGACTACGTCTACCAATTCCCTGTGTTTGAGCGCCTGCAGATGCTGGACCTCTAGGGCGAGCCCTAGTCCCAGATGTGCTCGGCAAAACCTCTGCAGCAGAGCTACCACTGGGGACTGTAGGCTCAGTCTCAGCCTGCTGCCCACGATGGGCTGGCAGCATGCGTCCAGCTTCGCTCTGCTGCAGAGGATTTGGTGCAGTAGCATGCTGGGACAGTGGCAGATTAGGTTCCAGGGGGGTCAGTTCTGAAGGTCCCATCAAGCTGGCATCCTCTTCCTCCTCCATCTCCTGGATTTCATCTATCAGTGTGTGGGTCTGTTGGGACATTTGAAAAAAATGTTTGTTTGGGCCCTAAATATATTTGTTAGGCAAATTAGTCATGTACATTCACATGCATCAGCAGTTTCATCAAAGTCCAGTTACCCTATATATCTGTTCCTGGGTCCTAGGCAGCACGGAAGTAGACGGCGTGGTCAAACTGGAGGAGGCTTCTACACTTGCAGAGGCTGGATGCTGGGCTGGGTTTAAAAGTAAAAGGCACGTAAACACACAAAAATCCATTGATGAGCTGGATTACTACATATGCTTTAAAAAACACTTGGGCAAGCAGGAATGCCAACTCCCCCAATGGTCCAAGGTGACCTTCACTATGAATGTCAGTATCTCTTATATGCATGCCTCACCCTGTACATACACATTGGTCACCTTAAATACTACAAACATACATGTACTGCATGTTATGAGGCTTAACACATCCAAAATGGCGCATTAGGGGCCCACATTCAGCTTGCAAATAGCATTTGGCTTCAGAGTATGCTGGTGGGCATTCTTCCTATGTAGACCTTTCCCTGACCACAGATCAAGTTTGTCTGACCAAAGCACAGCTACAACCCAAGTGGTATGAAGACAAAGAAGTAAATGTTGTCTATGATTGACTAGATTCACATAACAGGCAGTGTTTATAGTGACCATAAATACTGTCCAAGGTCGTGTATGGGCTGCAAACCTTTTAAATGACCATTCCTCAGACATTAAACACCCAGCTAAAACAGTAACCTCCCCTCAAAGCCACTCCCTAGGGGCATGTGTTCATATCTGCCTGTGAGCCTCATTTCACATGTTTACAATAGTTCACATTCAAACAAACATTACTAACCTGCAGGAATAGTATGGATGTCTGTGTCCCGTCTGCCAGAGAGGCCCTCTAATGCGATGGGGTGTATTAATGCCAGAACCATCTCCTCAGCTCGTGTATACTGTAATTTGGTGGGGAAGCCTCCGCCAGTTTGTAAGCTGAAAAATAGAGGTTAACAAATTTAGGGCATTGTGGCCAATACAACAAGCAGCAAAATGCACAACTCAAATATGTACCTGTAATTGCGCCGTTTATTCTGTTTCTTCCGTGCTGCATACTTCAGGTCGGATATTTTGCGCTGTATCTCCTCCACATCTTTAATCTCGTCCCCCGCTGCATTGACCTGTCTGGTGAGCTCCTCCAATATTTGGGTCTTTCTCATTTTGCTTGTAGATTTTGAATGTCGCCCATATAGCTCGTCATAATGGAGTGTGAGGCCACTTGCCAATGCGAGAGTTTGGGCCTCACCAAACCTGCCACTCAACTGGCCTCACCGCAATGTTCAGCCTAATGCTTTCTCTTCTGGCTCATATATGTTTGTTGGCAATTTGGGGGACATTCTGGGCTGGCTCTGTGGTGATGAAATGTGTAACACACGTGGCTTGAGAGCGACTGAACTGGACTTGCAATCGGAATGGGGGTCCTTGCCTGGGTGGCCACCGAACTTCCAGGCGTGGATGTGGCATATGTATCGGTGGTTGCCACCTCTGCAAATGTGGCCGAGGAGGAGAGGGTGTGCTTGGGGGGGTGGAGCTTCGGGCCCTGTGCCTCTTTGTGGCCTTTGAAGTGGTGCTCCTTTTGCCATGCGATGTACTGGCACGTGGAGCAGGAGAGGCAGTGCTGGCTGGGCTGGGGCTTCGGGCACGCAGGCTCTTAGTGGTCTTGCCACTGGTGCTACTTTGGCCATGTGATGTTCTGCCACGTGGAGCAGGAGAGGCAGTGCTGGCTGAGCTTGGGCTTCGGGCACGCTGGCTCTTACTGGCCTTGCCACTGCAGCGCCATTTATGAAGGGATGTGGTAGGGCGGGGAGGAGGAGAGGGTGTTCTTTGTTGGCTCGGGCTTTTCACCCTCTGCTTCTTTATGGCCTTGTATGCCATCGTACCTGCCTGCTTGATGTTGGTGCCTTATTCTTTGCTGCTCCGTCCTTGGCTTTGGTTGTTGGTTTTGCTGTTGCGGCCTTGGTGGCCAATGTCGCCTTGTGTTGCCCACTTTGGCTGCACGTTTCCCGCACCTTGGTAGTAGCTTGGTGTGACCGAGTGGTCGGACATGAGGAAGAAGGCTCCTCATGCCGCTGGGCCCTTTTACTGGTGGCCTCTTTGGCTGGTGTGGCCTTAGCGCTGTTTTTTTTTGACTGGGTATGGCGCTTATGCGTACGCGTGCGTTCTGCCTTTCGTCCGGCCGTGCGGCACCCGTAAACCGCTGGGGCATTACTTATCTGCTGCAGACAAGAAGAAAGATCTTACACCCGCCAACAACGGGAGCTGATTATGCTTGTAACTGTATTGTAAGGGCATTGATTTGCCATCTAAATGCATGCCTAGGCCTTAAGGAAGCGCATGAAGAAACAGTTGTTTTCTAAACTTAGTTAAACTCGGTGCCTACCAGAAGTTAGTGCGCACATGTGCGAACCAACTCACTTGCATCTAGAAGGATAGTTTGAGGCTAGAAATGTGTCTGGGAATGTCATTTAGTCAACTGATCTAATTGTGACAGATATTTGTATGCAGTTTGATCTAACAGCTATGTTTATTTTGTGTTTTTTAGCCGATGCTTCAGCGCAGGTACGACTACCTGCCCAACGCATACGAGAAGAGGAACGTCGCCCTGGAGATCGTTTCCCGCATCCAGCAGGAGACGGACACCACCTTCACCCATACGCAGATCATGCAGCATTGGTCGGACCTGAAGCGATTCCACATGCCTCGGGTGCGGCAATTTTTCGGTCTCCATTTCCCAAGTAAGTACATAGCGATTGCATGCTTTATGTAACTAACACAGAAGGTAGGCCTTTATTTATAAATGCTTTTCTTTTCTAGTGCTGGAAATGGAGTACCGAATCTGACGCACCCGGAGGCTAAGAGGCCGACCAGTGCTGCATGAATCTGCAGCAGAAAGTGAAGGTGGTGGATCTCCAGGGCCACGTTCATACCCCTCCTCTGTAATGGCCTCCGACCAGCCCCTGGACCTATCCACAGAGGAGGGGCCTCACGGCGTGGGCAGGGAGTCGTACCAAATGACAGAGCCATTAGCCTCTGGTATGTGACTCTTAATGTAACCCCACACACATACATGCTATTAAAAGCCAACCTGATTCCCTTAATCTCTTTTTCTAGATGATAATGTAGCGGGTGAAGGATCTGTGGAAGAATCTGCAGCAGATCAGGCCCAGGAGGCACATGTTGACTCAGACATTAGAAGTGACCCAATTTTACATGTCTCTACAGCCTCAACTTCTCAGCAGTGGCAGGTCCCAGAACGGAGGGTGGTCCCCGAAGCAGAGCTGTCCCACCAACGAAGTAAGTTGTAATGTAAATATTTGTAGTATGTGGGAAATTACATGATCACCAATCTACCTAAATCCATAGTCAATGCCATAAGCATAATGACATATGGCCTCTTCCTTTTATTAATTCCTTAGCATAATGACATATGGCCTCTTCCTTTTATTAATTCCTTAGCATAATGACATATGGCCTCTTCCTTTTATTAATTCCTTAGCATAATGACATGTGGCCTCTTCCTTTTATTAATTCCTTAGCATAATGACATATGGCCTCATGAGTTAGCTTGCAACCTAATAAACATTCCATCCACAGCTGTTAAACATGTATTTGCCGACAAATAATGTATTTTTCTTTTTTATACAGGGACCACACGTGCCAGAGTGGCACAACTGAGTGCCAGGGTCCTTCAGTTGGTGGGCGAGATGCAGGAGCTGCGCGACTCGTTGGGGACCACAGATGAAGAATAATGTTCTGGGGCCTGCCATTGCTGTGTATATATTTTAAGACCTGTTAATTTATTTGTTAAAAACTTTTTACATTTTGTACATTTTACCCAAAAAAAAAAAAATAATAATATTCAAAGTTGTTATATTTTTTTTTTAAATATTAAAAAAAAAAATTCAATATAACAATGCCATTTAAGATTTAAAAAAAAAAACTCGTTTCTGTGTCATTTCCTTTTCTAAATTCATTCATTAAGGGTTGGTTACCACAAAACGAATGCAAAAAACAAAATGTATATATAAAGATTCGCCTGACCGCAAAGTGATTTAGGTAAGTTTGAGGGGTGGGAAATGGAAGAAGAATGAGACCGCGAAGTGATTTAGGTAAATTTTAGGGGTGGGAAATGGAAGAAGAATGAGACCACGAAGTGATTTAGGTAAGTTTTAGGGGTGGGAAATGGAATAATATACTGAGTGCAAAGTGATTTAGGTAAGCTTTAGGGGTGGGAAATGGAAGAAGAATGAGACCGCAAAGTGATTTAGGTAAGTTTGAGGGGTGGGAAATGGAAGAATATACTGAGCGCGAAGTGATTTAGGTAAGTTTGAGGGGTGGGAAATGGAAGAATATACTGAGTGCAAAGTGATTTAGGTAAGTTTTAGGGGTGGGAAATGGAAGAAGAATGAGACCGCGAAGTGATTTAGGTAAGTTTTAGGGGTGGGAAATGGAAGAAGAATGAGACCGCGAAGTGATTTAGGTAAGTTTTAGAGATGGGAAATGGAAGAATATACTGAGCGCGAAGTGATTTAGGTAAGATTTAGGGGTGGGAAATGGAAGAGTATACTGAGCGCGATGTGATTTAGCTAAGCATTGTAGCAGAAGTGAGTGAACCAAATATGTAGGCGAGCACATTAATGAGTTAATTTTGTAGTGTGAAGGCATAAGGTCATAACGATTTTCGTCTGGACTATTATTTATAGAAAAAGGAAATCTGAATCCAACGGGAAACGTAAATGATTCGTTCTAGGAGACGATGGAAAAAGGGCAAAAACGAAAGCCTATGTTGTAACATGTGTAACATAAACGGAAAACAAAAGCTGAAAAATGCCATTCTCGTTGGCGTACGAACGGACGAAGACGTTACTGAAGGCTTGCGATGCATGCTTAGAATCACGCGTACACTCATACGCGAGCCGGAAAATTAAAAAAAAAAAACAGATCGACACAAAAACGAAAGTCTTTTTATGTCTCTCTTAATCAACCCTATTGTCCAGGCAAAAACATCAAAATCTACACTCACCTACAGCTCCTGCATGCAGGTCCAGTGTTCCCCTGCAGCTCCTCTATGCAGTGTTGGCATCTTCATACTTAACAATGGCAAGGAGCCAGCAATTCTATGTTTTGGCACTGAAGGCCTCTCATGGAGGCGTCCATGGATACCCGTGGAGGGTATGCGTCGGCCGCAGCGGAGAAGAACCGGAAGCCGCATGCGCTGGGGAACTGAACGGATCAGATTGAGGAGTTTATTGAGGCAATATTCAAGCTGCTGTACCTCTCTACTCCTCGATCGAGGTGGCAGAAAAAGGGTTAACCCTACAAGTGCCAGAGGGTCAGGTAGGTTTTTCCCAAGCTTGCCCATTTCGAAAGACTGGTGGCAAAAGAGTGGATGAAACTGGATAAGCTTATGTCTCTTCCTAAGGTCCTGGATGCCAAGTACCCCTTTCTGCATGAGACGGTCTGGGTTTGGTCTGCACCACCTGAGGTAGACAAATCAGTGTCAGGTCTGGCTTGGCACACCAGAGCTGCCTTGAGAGACTCGGCGGATAGGAGGTAGGTCAACCACGTCCATGGCGGCTACGGCAGGCAAGGTCTGGATGAAGCAGCAGAGGAGGCATTTGTGACATGGAGGTTTGCGCTCCTCTGCACTTCGCTTGAACTCACACTAGGTAGGTCTTCAGATACATTGTGCTGGCTATGGATGACTTTGTGTGTCTAGTGGCTAGGGGGCTTTCCTTGCTGGTCACCTTGTCAGCCGACTTCTAAGAAGACACTTACTGCCCTCCCCTTTTCAGGGGGTCATCTTTTCGGTGGTCCCCTGGATGACCTGGTCCAGAAGGCTATGGTGGGAAGTCGACTAGGCTTCTACAGAAACGGAGGACCATGCTTCGCAGGTTGCTGAATTTTCACCCCTTCTGGGAATTTCAGAGCCCTCTCTGGGTTGACAGGGCGCCCTCATCTGATTGGGTGGGGGGCAGCTTTTGCACTATATACGCCGGTGTGGAGGGAACGGATATCCGACACCTGGGTCCAGGAGGTTGTTTCATCTGGATACAAGATTGAGTTTTGGACCAGGCCTCCACCCAGGGTTGTAGCGTCCAAGCCTTCCCGCGTCACTGAAAGGACATCCGCACAATAGTTTTTGCTGGACCAGGGAGTTACAGCATCTGTGGCCCCCTCAGAGCAGGGCTGTGGCTTCTACTAAGTACTATTTGTCATCCCCAAGAAGGACGGATCCATTCGGCCAATCCTGGATCTCTGAAATCTGAGCAGTTACGTTTGGGTGCTAAAGTTCTGCATGAAATTTCTAAAGTTGATCATGACGTCCCTGCGACAGCTTGATTTCCTGGCCACAATGGACATAAAGGATGCTTATCTGCATGTCCCGATCTGCTTGAGTAACCAACAATACCTGCGCTTTGCAGTGGGCGCCTGACACTTCCTATTTGTGGCACTGCTATTTGGACTGTCCACTGCCCCGCAAGCAATCTCAAAAGTCTTGGCGGTGGTGATGGCACTCCTGTGGAGGCAGGGTGTGCACATCACCCCATAACTGGATGACTTGCTCATCCGAGCTCCATCTCTGGTAGAGGCACTGTGGGATGTTTGGGTAGTCCTGTCCACGCTGGAACTTTTCAGATGGGTGATCAACTACACCAAGTTCCGGGTGGCTCCCGGACGGGCACAAGTCCTTCTTCTGGTACAGAGGTGCATGACTCATCAGGAGGCGGTAAGGTCACTGCTGACAGACGAACATTCCGCGATCAGGCAGGGGAAATGTTGTCTTTCACCAGGATGACTGAGACTGGTTTGGGAGTGTCGGAGGTGGACCTCTTCGCATCTGTGTGCATGGTGTGAGACCCCTGGTCGTGGCGGTTGACGCCATTCCCTGTTTAGTATACAGCCTGCCCTATGCATTCCTGCCACTGCCTCTTCTGGGTTGTGTGTTAAAGAAGGCCAACTGCGATCAGATTCTTATCACCCTAATCGCCCCACATTGTCCCAGCATGGCAGTGGAGCCTCCATGGCAACCCCCAACTTCCCAGATCTTCTGCAACAGGGTTCTCTGTGGCACCCCAATTCTCCAGTGCTGGCTTTAGCGGCGTTGTCCACCGCAGTAGTTCATACCTTGGTTCAATCATGAAAACAGTCATCCTCTTGAAGGGCTTTCTTGCCTTGGTGCGAATCTAAGGGCTACTCCTGTAGTAGGTTCTTGATACCCAAATCTTGGAGTTCCTCCAGCAAGGCGCCTGGATGACTGGCTTACAGCCCAGCACCCTTAAGGGCCAGGTCCTGGCCCTGTCCATCAGACGATAGCAAAGCATAGGTTTGTCCACACTCTAATGCAGGGCGCTGCACATGTTTGGCCTACGCATCGATCAATAGTCCCTCCCTGTGATCTCAATCTGGTCCTATCAGTGCTTCAGGCCCCCCCCTTTGAACCCATGGCAGAAGCTTCCCATGGCGATCACCTCCATCCCCTGGTTTTCGGAGCTGGCAGTGCTTTTGATCAGATCACCCTTTTTGGTGTTGCATGAAAACAAAGTGGATTTTCATGTGAAGCAGGATTTTTTTTTTTTTTTTTGCCCAAGGTAGTCTCTCCCATCTTAATCAGGAGATTGCTACCCTCACTACGCTATGGCCCTGCTTGCCTTAAGAAGCGACTCCTGCATTCCCTCGATGTGGTCAGGGCATTAAAGTATTACTTGGCCACTAACGTCCACTAATGTAACATTTTAGTGGAAAAGGTTACATTTTTCATTGTTTTATTCCACATTGCATAATTTCCTGTGTAGCACCTGAAGGATTAACAAACTTTCTAAAAATAGTTCTGAATACTTCTAGAGGTGCAGTTTTTAAAATAGGACCCTGTTTCTGTTTTTTTCTGAGATTTAATTCCAAAAAGTCCCACAAGTGAAGTGGTCTCAAAAAATATAGGTTTGGTGAATTTTGTTGAAAAAAAGGAAACATTTTCAAGACTTCTAACATCATAAAAAAAATATGTTGTTGTAAAGTAGACAAATGGTTAATGTTATTTATGAACATTTTTGTGTGGACTGACCATGTGCTTCAACCCTTTCCTGAAACACTTCATGTTCAAATGGAGCTTCCCGCCATTCCTGTGAAGCAACTAAAGGGTTAATACATTTCTCAAAAGTGGTTTTGCATACGTTGAAGGGCGTGGTTTTAAAATAGGGTCTTGTTTAGAGGGTTTCTGATTTATCGTCCCCTTGGGGTCATTCATACTAACACAATCTGAAATCTTATTGTAGTAGGAAGAGGTTAAAAGCATTAAAAACGTTTAAATGTTTTGTCAATTTTCAGATATTTTCATAAAAAACACAAATCATATCAATCTAAATTTACCATTAGCATGAAGTAAAATGTGTCACAAAAAGCAGTCTTAGAATTGTTTTGATAGGTGGTTGCTTTCTGAAGTCTGGTTAGAAAACTGGCTGTGGTGGGAAGGGGTTAAAGGGCAATCTTTCACCTTTGTGTCCGTTTGTCGCTGGGTTCAATGGCGTGGCAATTGAGTCCCAGGTTTTGAGTGACGGCGTCAGAAAATGCCTTGTGATGGCTTTAAGAAAGGGCACATATCTTCTGTTGCCAATAATAGCAAGTGAATTAGGTTGGCAAAAGGGGAATAAGTATCCTGTTAAATCACAGCCCATTCCATATATCAGTAGGGTCTTTCTGGGCTTTCCATCATCAGATTAAAGATGAGCAAGTCTGAAAGGCATCTATGTGGTCTTCTGTAGACAATTGTATTAAGGTCTATAAAATGGACATTTTAACTTACATGTCTTGTTCAGCGATTGTCGGATTTCAGGCAACATTACCTAAGCCATGTCTCTAAGCACTGAACACTTTCTACTGCTTGGTCACTTTGTGTTTTAACAATCTGTGACTTTTCATAGTTAAGGGGACTGTAAACCCCATGGCAATAATAGGGCAAGCAGCTAACCTGATGCCTGTCCAACGTGCCTCTCCTCCTTTTCCTGCAGTGTATGGTAGAATCTGTAGCAGGGCTCCAACGTTTGCCCCTTGCATTCCTCCAGGACCACCCAAAAAGTGGTCTATCATCCCCTTGGTGGAGGTATTTACACTTTATCAAAGATTTGGCTTATTGTACATTGTTCCCAAGGAATTGTATATGGATTTAACCCATCTGTTAAATTGGACCAAAACCAAGGATTTTGATTATCCTGGGTTTTGGTCTTTGCCCCCGGACACCCTGATCAGGGATGCCCCGTTCTGTGAAACCCCCCAGGTAGCCTGATGTCACTCACCCTTCCTGGGTCCTATGGTGCATATGCAGCCTCTTGTCCAGTCAGCGGTTGGATCCTCTCCCACCCCTTCGTCCTAGAGCTTGTCCACGCTGGCGGCTACATCCCCTGGTACCCTTTAACAGGGAGCGCGCCTGCACCGGCCATTCACAAATGCCTGGCGCAGGCATGCACCCTGCTAAAGGGGTTGGGGAGGATGCGGCTGCTGTTTGCGCATGCACCATTGGACCAGGAACAGAGGTGAGTTTTTGGGTGACCTGGGGGGTTTGACACAGTCGTGTATCCCGAATCTGGATGCTTCGGGGGAGCGAGTATGCTTGCCCTGGAGTCTCATAGATTCCAGGGTGGGTTTTATCCACTTTAAGTGAGACAAACATAAGTAGTCAATGTACACATGCCTAGAGCGATGGGCTGCCCTAATAACAGCATTGTGGAGCAGCTGGGGGGGGGTAAGGTGCCTTGCTTAAGAGCACTTCAATCCTGTGATTCTCTAGTCACTTCCCTACCCCTAGGACCCAATGGTGTGTATATATATATATATATATATATATATATATATAATTGTCCAAACTGTGCGCTGTGTATATATAACTATATATATATATAACTATATATCACCAGCATGCTGAATGCAAACTTCAGGTACATTAAAAGGTTCTTATTCATAACACTAAATTGTGTTTCAGCTTTTTTTTTCATTGGCAACCATACTTGTATTCAGCTAATCTGTATCCATATTACTTTTATTTCAAGAATTAGCATAGAAAACATTTTGCTGCTCAATTTAAATAAATAAAGGCACCAGACTGCTTATGAGCAATGCACTATGTAATAAAGCATGTTTAAATTGTTAATGTGTTCCTCTATGTCACTTCACAACGAGGTCTGGGTAGGATAGGCATTATAATACTTCAGAGTGTGCACTTTTAATACATTTAAGAGTGCAATCTGCTTGAAAATACCTCTTGGATTAATGGAAAAGTACCTCTGCAAAAATATTTTAAATGGTAATGTTTAAAGTGTTGTTTCAATATCGCCCTGAGTTCTGAATTATAGTGCAAATGTCTATAGCAGCATTCAGTGTTACTTTAAACCATTACAAATGTTAGTTGCTGCATGCATATTAAACTTGTGACATTTGTAATCTTAAAAGCAGCTGAGGGTATCGAAAACCTAACTGTTTAACATAACAGCCTTGGATAAGAACAGCATTGATAGAAAAACTAAACTGTATATGCTAATCCTGATCCTGAGTCATTTTTTTCCAATATATTATTTTATGATATATAAGGAAACAGAATATTTGCAACAATTTACATGATTTATCCAGTGGCATTTACATACACTACATGACTAAAAGTACCTGTAAATGCTGTCACATGCACATGTGTTTATTAAACAGTCAAAGCCCAACCTGATATGGCCTCTGGCCTGCTGTGGGGAAAGTGGAAGAGGTAAATAGAACTGGCGTGTAAAGGTAGTATGAGGCACACTAAGGATGGGAGGTTGCATGGAGAGTAAAATAGTGGTGACTTGGAACCCAATGTACAACTCCACCCTGGGTGAAGTCTCTGGCACGATAAAAACATTTTCTACATTAATTGTATGCTTTGTATTTTTGGGAGTTTAGATGGGTTGAGTATTGGGAAATGCCTAATATTTAGGGCTGGGGAGGGCTGTAAATACAGGACTCACATAGTTAGGAAAGGGAAGGAAATCAGCATGTATATTGGAAGCATGTGGAGATACATATGAATGTGGTAATGGGATGGTATGTTAGAAGGTCATACGAGTGTGAAAAATCAATCTAATGGAGTCTGTGGAGACAGTGGGTATCCTGATTGTTGTAGAAAATCTTTTTAGGCTATAAAGAAAATCATTAGGCTATTCAAAATTCTGAACCTATTCAGTGTGGCCCGCAACCAGACCTGAGGAAAACTCTTTTTAGGCAGGAATCCCAGTCACGCATATGACTGTCTTACCTCAAGCCTTAAGATTGCTTTTAAAACACACTGCAATTATCATTAATAGCTTCTGCTAGAAGAGAGTCCCACATTCAGAAATTTGATGAAGTATCAGATAATCACATTACAATTGCATTAATAGCCACAGCCCAGAAACTTCTTAAAAGAATGAGGGAATCTGGCTTAACACAAGCTGGTAGTTGGGGTAGTGTGCACTCACTGCTTGTGTTTGTCTCAATGTACAGATGGGTTAAATGCAGAGAAAAATGTCCTATAAGTACACAAGCAAACAATAGCCAGATATGCAAATAAATAAAAATAATATTGCATACTCACATATCTTGTCACTATCCAGAGAAAGATACCAAAGGACTGGTGGGGTTTTAGAGCAAACCCCCGCAAATACAAGGGACAAAAGGGAGGATCTTTTAAAAAAATCCCTGTCGCTTATGGGCCACAAAGCGTAGGGGTGGAGGTTCTTCACGTCTGGCCTG
This sequence comes from Gastrophryne carolinensis, assembly GCA_027917425.1. Lineage (NCBI taxonomy): Eukaryota > Metazoa > Chordata > Amphibia > Anura > Microhylidae > Gastrophryne > Gastrophryne carolinensis. The sequence continues at coordinate 470,535,306 of CM051235.1, forward strand.
AGGAAGCAGCCACTGTTGGTTGTGGAATGCGTGGCTGGATACTTAACAGGTTTGCTTGTCACTTGTTTCTGTGGAAATGTTGTCTGTGTTTCCCCTCCTTTGGATAATATATATATATTTATAATATAGGTTTTTGCCCTTTTTTTACAGTATGTTTTACCAATTGATCCTTTGTTCACTTGTGTATTGCGTCTGTGGTGCCTGGGTTGCACTGGGGTTTTCCCCCCCAGACTCCCCTCACTCATTATGTGCCTTATATTATTGGTTTAACTCACATAAATTATAGCTATTGTAGTTTTATCATATGGGCACTTGGCAATAGTATTAGCACTTATGCACTTTTAAATGGTTTAGATCCACTTTAGGGTGTTATTTGCACATTGAAATAGCTTTTTCAATGAAGATCTGGATCTGGGCAAACAAATGTCAGATAGGGGATTAAATACTATATATTCTTTGTTGAATACTTTACTTTTATACTTTTTATTAGCTCAGGTGGCTGGAGAGCCCCAGTTTGTGTTTTGTGTAGTGTTGTCTTGGTGTATATGTTTTTAAAGGAAATATCTTTTATTCAGTCTTTTATCTGTAATATGTGAATGAATAAATTTTATATTTATTGAGGTGTGCCGTTATTGGCTGTGTTTGTTTCCATAGAAGTTTTACATTCTGGTTCTTCACGTCTGCACCATATATCCACTGTTCACAACAACATTGTCAGAAGCTATAATTGGTGTCTGTGTTACGCCAGACAAACGCTAAGCTTTAGACTTTCATTGGGTTATAGTCTGGGCTTGTTATGGGGCTTACTAACCTTAATTAACCTTAATTAAACCTAAATTACTTGTTACTACTTATGTTACTTGTATGTAATTGTTAATAGCTTTCCTGGTGTATCTCCTTGCAAAAAGCATTCCTGGTATGTATCCTATACTTACTTGGCGGAATAAAATAAAGTATCTACTATCCTAGAATTGGGAGGTACATACCCTGATAATTGTTATGCCAGACATATGCATCCCTGACCTAATCCCCAATCACATCTGACCAGAAGACAGCTAGACATCCTGACAAGGAGGAGTGGGCAGATGGGTAGCGGTATTGGGCAGGGTTGCAAGGTTAGTGTATTCTAGTGGGCTCAATCAACGTCTGTTGAAAACGGCGGGTCCTAGGGATGAAGTTGTGTCAACTTATTGGAGCTGAACGCGCAATTGTGCAAGCCAGTTCCACTGAGCCTAAGATCGCCGCCCGAGAAGGCCCTGCTTGGCCCTGGGGCCCCAGCTTGTGACCAGGTAAGCCGCCCGCTTTATTGCTACATAATTTGGGTCTAGGTCTACCTTAAAATGTAATATTGCAAGATCATTAAAGTTGAACACTTACAAAGAGGCCAACCCCTAAAGAGGTTAATAATTAAAATTCCTAATCCTATCCAAGTTTTAATAACAGAAGTGTCAAAGGGTTTTTGTGAACACTGATGTATAAAACATGCTACATGTGGAGCTTAATCAATGGAATCAGGTTTCTGAGTGATTAATCCCAGAGCTATAGCTTATTAGCAAATATAGTATTTGCAGGATAATGACATTTTCATTAAATACATAAATATTTCATTAAAGCGGAACTTTAAAGACGGGAGGTTACAAAGAAAAAAACCCAATACCTTATCCAGGGGCTCGCTCCGCTCCTCCAGTTCTCTGGATCCTGGGCGCTGTCATCTTAGACTAAAACACAGAGCCGCATCCCCCGGCTCCATGTGCGCTCCCATACGTCTATTCAAATGAATAAGTGGCGGCATAGCGTGCAAACCCGGGGGATGCCACTTTGTATCTTTTCCTGCGGCGGTGGCACAAAGACCAGCGGGCTGTGGAGGCCTCTGGATAAGGTTTTCTTTGTAACACTCCGTCCTGCATCAGCACCAGGGTAGGGTGGGGGGGTTATAGGTTGACTAAAGTTCTGCTTTAACCAGAAAGAAAAATTGCTTGTCTAGCTTGAAAATCAAATTGTTTGTATACTAGAAGATCCCCAGCTTCAGAATTAGAGATAAAACACATAGCACATTTTATATTTAGAGATATAAACATTTTAAGTAGAAACTGTAATAGGATTTTGTTTGGATTGTCGGTTTCCTAATTTTTATAGATTGTACCCTGAAGGCATTGTGGTCTTCTGCAACAATATTTGGCTGGTTAATGCAGTGTATTTTTTTTACCAAGGTCTTTTTTAGATGCATAGATGTAAATTTGCTCATGCTGTGTTCAACAGGAAGCAAAGCCACATATTTAGTGTATATTTATTGCAACAAAAGCCACCATGGTTCAGTTTTCTGATTGTTTTACATTGATAAAATATACTTTACATTACTTACTACACTCTTTAATCCTTTAAGTGCCAGCCTACCTGCAGCTTTTGTCACCCTTTGTTGCCAGACCACATTTCACTATTTTGCGCTACATATGTTCAACCTTGATTTTTGAAGGGATATCCAGGGATTTGGCCTTTTTTTAGTGTATTCTCAATACTTTTGGGTGAAATATGTGCAAATGTGCTAAGCGCACCTTGCTGTTTTTACAAAAAAACAACCCTTTAAATTTGAAATACCCCCTACAAACTATATATTCTCTGGAAGTACACACCTCAAGCTTTCTAGGCGTACCAGGCTTGTTGACATGGGCACAGTTTTCTGGAAGTAATCCCTCAATCAATTCTTTGGTTGCACAGAGTTTCCTTAAAAAAGAAGAATCAAAGCCACATTTTCCTAAAAAAAAACTATATGCAAACAAGAAAAAACAAGTAAAATCTGAAAAAGCAACATCCCCCGAACAGAACGATACCCAACATGCATAGGTACTGTCAAGGGAAGAGTTGCCAAACACCCCAAAGTAAAGCGTGCGCATAACGGTAATTTTACTTGAAAATTTCAGCTCTGCAGACAAAGTGCGCACCTTGCGATTTTTCAACCAAAACAACCCTTTACATTTAGAATATCCCCCATAAACCATATATTCCCTGAAAGTACACATGTTAAGCTTTCTAAGCGTACTGAGCTTGTTGTAGTGGGTTCATCTTTCTGGAAGTAATCCATTGAAGAATTCTTAGATTGCACAGGGTTTCCGTAAAAAATTATAAAAAGCAGAATAAAAACCATGTTTTCCTAAAATATCAATATGCAAACAAGAAAAAACAAGCTAAATCTAAAAGCGCAAGGTCCCCCGAGGAGAACAATACCCCACATGCATAGGTACTATTAACCCTTTTAATTGCCAGCCTACTTGAAGTTTTGTCACCCTCTGTTGACAGGTCATTTTTCCCCATTTTGCGTCATGTTTAACCGTGATTTTTGCTGGAATGTCCAGAAAAATTATATACATATTTTTTGCAGCAGAGATTAGGCTTTAACATGAAATTTTTCTACTATTTTTTGAATATTTTTGCGTAAAAAAAAAAATAATATTTTTTAGACAATTGGCTACTTTATTTTAAATAAAACATTTTTTTTTAATGAAAGCCATATTGCATGTGATAGCCCCATTTCTCCCGATTACAACGGTACCACATACGTATCGGTAGCCCCCCCATTCTTGCCCTGGAGACCCCCCAAACTGAAAAGAGCACTTTATAACATTTACAAATAAAATACAACTACTATCCACACTATAAACATAAGGGGTTAATTAAAAAAAAAATGACATAGAGTGGGGGGGGGGCTTTTTGGGGGGAATTTTAAGGGTTAGGGTTAGGCTAACCCTAACCCTTAAAATTCCCCCCAAAAATGGGAGGGGGGACCCTATGTCATTTTTTTGGGAATTTTAAGGGTTAGGGTTAAGCTAACCCTAACCCTTAAAAATTAAAAAAAAATGACGTAGGGCCCCCCCTCCCAGGTGGGGGGAACCCATTTTTATTTTTGAATTTTAAGGGTTAGGGTTAGGCTGCCGAAGCAGGGGGGGGGGGCTATTCCGAGGACTCTCCTGAAGCCATCCAAGCCCCCACGGGGGATCGGATGGCACCAAATTAAAGAGGAGACTCGTCCAGATCCAACGAGGGGTCAGGTGAGTATTTTTTATTTTTTTAACTAGCAGGGGGAAATGGGTTAAAGCTACCATCGATTCATGACTGCCTATTGAGTAAACATAATTCATGGCTTCAATATCATTCTACATATTAAAAAGTCTTTGTGATTATTGGTCATCCGATCAGACTGATGCAATAAGACACATCTTAATACAAACCTTACAGGAGCTTGTTAACAAGCTTCTGAAAGGCGCATTCTTCCAGGTCATTACTACTGAGTCAAATAAATTGAAGGGGGTGATGGAGGCAGACTTCTCTTGTGGGCATCCACCAGATTTCTAACAGTTCATTGATCCTGGGCATGGGGTAGGCATGAGAGGTGGTGAGTGCATTTAGCCTTCGTTAGTCTACCTTATAGAATGCTTTTGGAGACCATCACTACAAGTGAGGACCAGGGGTTGTGGAACTTCCCCATGACGCTTAAAGCGGACCAACAGTCAGAAATTACTTAAACCGGACCAACACAACAAACAGTGCTCATATGCATCCCTCCCTAGGGCAATTTAGATTGCTGCACATAAAAATTAATTTACCTTTTTCTAACTTCTGCTGTAGTGAAGTTTAGACACAAAATAGAGGCTTATGCATTTGTAGGCCACCTGCAAACAGGAAGTGCTGCTGGGCTTCCTGTTACTGTGTATTGTCAGTTATGTCAGTTGAATCCAGGCAGCATGACTGAGATGCTGGGAAAGGAAGCTCCAAAATGGCTGCTACCTTTCTTTTCCAACTGGGCCAGGCTGTTGGTTTGAAGCATCTCCTTAATTTCTCTTTTAATGTCTGCCTACACCTTCAGCAAAACTTGGTAGGTAGTCTGGTTAATGGGGGATGCATCTGGTGCCCACTGTTGGGTTTCCCTGTGAAATTATCAGGGTATTTCTTAAGCACATCAAACAAGCGCACTCTCTGTCTGGGAAATGCGCAACATTGAGGTCAGCCCCACCTATATAGTGTTTTTAGCAAGCCTAATAGGGGATCAGGCTGGCTGTCACCTGCATCTTATCTGCTATCCATTCATGATATCCTATCCATTTCTCCACCTACCCATCTCAACTCAATTTGCATCCATCCTGCAACTCCCACCCTAAACTAAAATCTGACCCTTTACCCTATTTGTTGTTTATCATTTTCCATTGAGTGTTGGGGGGTTGTCTTTGTGTGATATATGTTGTTTTATGTGACAGATGCATAATAAAATTGGTAATGTATTTTCTACCTAGTGACAGTGCTGGCATATGTGTATGCAGGCTCTTTGAGAAAGTTTCTTTTGATAAGAATGGTTAAAGAAAGAAACAGAATTTGAGGAAGGACCTGAAGCAATCAGCTGTATTTGAAATATAAAATGTATATAAAGATGTATTTGCAGATTTGCCGCTACAGTTGTTGCTGCTCATACCACATACTGAAAGCAAAGATTCAGAAGCTTTTGCTAGTCACAGATATTTAAGAAATTAAAAAATGGCAGTACCAATTCAGCCATAAGCTAGCATCTTATTTAACACTAACGCCAAAAAGGTTGCAGAGCTCTGGCTGAATAGAGCAGTAGGTCAAGATCCTAAGGAGCACAATGGGCAGGACTGGATTGAAGTGTTTAATGCTTATTGTGAGGAATAGGGCAAATATTACATTTCATTTTATCGCTGATGCCCGGCATCCCCCTTTAAGATTATCTGTTCCTAGCATATGTCTCCCTTACAAGGCTAGCAGGAAAAGGAAGTCCATATATGGGCATGAGGTTCTGACACTCAGAAAAGGCAGTTTGAGGATGAACGGCCCATTGTGGTTCCCCTAACACCTTGGTTAGACAGAGAGGTGCCATGATCCTCCTTTGCTGGGGAGGTGTGATAGCACATGGGGGGTTCAAAAGAACTACACAGGACCTCTGTCTGGGAGGAGGGGGGTGGAGAGGCAGAGACTGTGCTTAAAGGTAGGCCAAGGAGACAAAAACATGGTAGTTCTCTGGCGAGGGGTCGCGCGGCAGCGTGCTGGAGGTGCCCAAACCATCTATAAGCTCTTGACATACCCCTTGTGGGAGCTCTTCATCACCACTCTACAACTTCTTAAGGTAACTGACTGTAACCCACTGTAACATGTAACCCACTTCTCAGAACGACATTTGTATTCATTCATATTCCATCATAGCCAAATGTTTGTTATCACTGCCTAGTGTGCTTATTGCATTAAAACCTATATTTAACTTGAGCAATCTTTTTGCCTTAGTCAAGAATCTGTGTGTTCGCAGGCTCTGGGCCTGGTGGTCCCGCTATGCGGGCTTGGATGGGGGTTTGGGAAAGCAGTCTGTGTGTCCGGAGGTCCCTGATTAATAGTTGGATCATGTGACCTGTGGTTCCCTGACACTTATACTTAATATTAAACACATTTATTTGTACAGAACTTGCATTGTGACTTGTCGGTAATTGAAACGCAGGACCTAGATGTTACAAAATTAATTTTTTAGGGGGTTAGTAAAATTGGTTTTAATGGCTTCTTTTGCTTAACAATGTGTAACTTGGACAACAGCAACTAAAACGCAGCCTAGATGCACTGTAAAGTTTGTCCCCTTTGCCCCCAGCAGTACAATATTGTAACTAAAATGACAAAACACTGACCAGAGCTGGAAAAATACAGCACCAAAGATTTCAAGGTGGAAAAAAATCATAAATATGCTGTTGAGCTCTGGAAAAACGGCAGTACAAAGTGGCACTGACATAGGCTGGCCATTACCTAGTGGGACAATCAAAGCTAATTGGCGCACATCATAAACAAGCCCCTAATATTTTTCAAGCATTTGCATGATTTGGTTCTCCTTATTTTCTCTACAAGTTATGTGAAAATATGTAATTTTAGGTCAAAATGATGCAGAAATGTAAAGAATTCTGACAAGCTCACAAACTTTCGAGTGTGACTGTATCTACCTCTTGTAAGGGACTTACCTCTGAGTGCGGCCACCGCTCCCGGATGATGGGGAGCGCGGCGCGTCACTCTGGCAGCCTCCCCTGCCCCTCTCTAGCTGTGCAGGTGCGCGCCCCACAGTCTGTAAATTTCGCCACTAGGAGGCGCTGCGCTGCAAGTGGCAGGCAGCACAGAGTCCTCCACACCTGATGGGAATCAAGGGCTGATCAGCCTTGCTGCCAAGACTAGCCTGCCCCTGGATAGTGTGTCCAAGCACTCACAGTTACACCAATCAGCACATACATTCCCCCCCAGGGTGGCCATTGGTCAATTCCTCAATAAATATGGAGTCAGCCCAGTACTCAGTGCCCGTGATAGTCGCTTGTGATTAGGGTGTGATTCTGTTAGTTACTATCTGTTTTTCAACCCGCTGCCTGAACCGACCTCTGCTTTGTCTGACCTCGAACCTGCCTGCCCCTCTGGATACCCCGCGATCTCTGACCTCCCGGCTTGACCCTTTGGCTTCCCCTGACTACACACCTGTCTCATCCCTGTGTTTTGACGCACCCTCTGGACTGACTACCTGTGAACGGCTTCGGGATACCCTCGTGATTCATTGGCCTTCACCGTAAGCAGACATCCTTTGCGCCTATTAAGACCTGGGGGCAACCGTGTCCGGTGAGGCGTACCTAGCGTCCTGGCAAATGGGGGCTTGACTATAGGCAGAAGCGTCGGTGGAGATTGGGGGTTGTCTGCTTACAGAAGGCTGGTGTCCCGCTGGGCATCACATTATCACGGGCCACTAAATGGACCAAATTTTGGAACAGGTGCAGGCCCTGACCGCGGCCATGGAGCACCTGGCACTGTGAGTGGCGGCTCAGGAGAACCGTCCAGCTCCTCTACCGCAGGGGGCAATGGCCGCCTATCCGCCGGAGCCCAAGATTCCCCTTTCCGGAAAAGTTTTCGGGGGACCGGAGTAAATTTGCCAACTTTTGGGGTGCCTGTAAGCTCTATGTTCAGCTTTGCCCTTATGCTTTCGGCTCCCAGGAGCAATGGGTGGAACTTATCATCTCCCTTTTGCATGGGGATCCCCAATCCTGGGCTTTTGGCCTTTTACCGCAAGATTCTGCTCGCCAATCTGTTGATGAGTTCTTCAAAGCCATGGAAATTCTGTATGATGACCCAGAGCGAGGGGCCATTGCCGATGCCAAACTACCTTCCCTAAGACGGGGTCGAAGACCAGCAGAGGAATATTGCTCCGAATTCCGACGTTGGGCGGTAGATTCTCATTGGAATGATCCTGCATTGTGTGGGCAATTTCAGCTTGGTTTGTCAGAGGTCATAAAGGACATTATGGTTAATCATCCAGTTCCTAACACCTTGGATAAAACCATGCAATTGGCCATCCACGTTGATCGACAAATTAAAGAGAGACGCCTGGAAAAAGGGTCCCATTCCGAAGTCTGCATGAAGGTAGGGGCCTCATTCCCCTCTTCCTCTGAAGAGCCTATGCAGCTGGGGACTACTAAGCTCTCTGAGGCTGAGAGACGGAGGCATCGGTCGGAAGGGCTATGTCTTTACTGTGGCGCAGTCGGTCACCTGGTTCTATCCTGCCCTCGGAAACAGTTGTCGGAAAACTTCAGAGCCTAGGTGGGGTCGAGGAAACCCACCTAGGCTGCAAGGTATTTCCTCTTTGTTGCTCACAAGTTACATTGCCCGTTAAGGTTAAATATGATGTGGGATCCAGGTCAGTTGATGCCCTCTTAGATAGTGGGGCTGCTGGGAATTTCATTGATTGAGGCCTGGTGCAAGCCTTTAAAATTCTGTTGCAAATTTGCCCAAGCCCATCAGAGTCAAGGCCATTGATAATACCCCCCTTGTCGAAGGCCTAATCCAGTTCAGAACTCCCCCTGTGTTTATTAGAGTGGGTGCGGGTCACACTGAACTAATAAGTTTCCCTCTCCTGCCTCTTACCCCTTTGGTTTTGGGACTTCCCTGGCTGTCCAAACGCAATCCCCAAATTGACTGGGTCTCTGGGCTGGTGTGGGGGCCACAGTGTTTTTAGTCCTGTCTTGAGCTTCTGTACGGGCCACCCACTTGTCTGCTGAGGGAATCACTTCTCCTTATGCAGATTTTTCTGACGTATTCTCTGAGAAAGCCGCTGATGTACTTCCTCCTCATAGGCCTTTTGACTGCCCCATTGATCTTCTACCCGGAACTATGCCGCCCAGGGGGAAGATTTATAATTTGACGCAAGCAGAGAGTAAGGCCATGAAGGAATATATATTTGAAAATCTGCAGAAGGGTTTTATTCGGGGCATCTTTTTCACCAGCAGATTTTTGTTTGTGGAAAAGAAAGATGGTGGCTTGCGTCCTTGCATAGATTATAGGGGCCTGAATAAAATAACAGTTAAAAATAAATACCCCATTCCTTTAATAGAGGGACTCTTTAATCAAGTCATTGGGGCTCAGGTTTATTCCAAGTATGTCTCACACCCTGCTTCGGAAGTAGTAATTACACGTGGGTTATGGTCCAGTAGAGGGTGGACTTCTGCAGAGATGACTAGAAAAAGAAGCCCCTCCCGGTCCATAAATACCTGGGACCTCCCACACATTCCCCAGTTTAGTCTCTGCAGACGGCGAAGAAAGTCAAGAAGATGGCTATCTCTTTCCTTTGCAGGTAAGCCGGGTAACACCCGGCCCCCCTTTGTCCTATTTCCACCCGGACCTCTTTTAATAATGTCATTTAAGCCTCCCAGCTATGGCTGCAGGGCCTGGGTGAGGGTAGGTAACACCTTTAGAGGTGTTTTTGACTAGGAGCCATGCTCCACCGCAAATCCCCCACCAAAGGGTAGGCGGTCGTCAGGTTTTTTGGTGACTTGGAATGCTCTGTCCGTTTGAAGCCCTCGCTACATAGCTAAATGTAGCCATCGGCTTACCCCTAACCTCCCTGTTCCCGGTTAGTGGGAGGGTAGCTTCCCTTTCTTGGTTAATGTTTATGCTTCACTTTTGTGTGTGTGTGTGTGTGTATGAGTGTGCTTTTACTTCACGCACTGGCTACTGCCAGCGTGTGCTGCCTTTCTTTTTATTAATGTCACTCCTTTCTCCTATACATCCGGCCCACGTGCGCTCTCAGGCGACGGCGGCGGGCCGGTGACGTCACGGCCGGCTCCACAGTCCTATTGGCTGGGGAGCGTGGCCTGTGGTCAGGTCTCTGAATCGTTGGGGGGGCGGGCCCTGGCACTCGGCGCGCTCACAGTGGCCCACCCCTTCCTTCGTCTCACGGCCGGCTCCCAGCCCTATTGGCTGGGGAGCGCGGCCTGTATTGGGATCCCGCGTTTTGGAGGGGGCGGGGCCAAGCGCTTGGCGCGCTCCGCAGTGGCCCGCCCCCATCCTCCTTCTCTTCCTTCCGGCGCCATCTTCTCCGGTCGTGTGAGTGCCCCATGCAGGCTTATATATATATTATATATATGGATTACATGTATATGTGCATAATATGGCTGCTGGGCGATTGTAGAGCCCTTGGGCAGCATATGGTATTTTTTATGATACATATATATATATATATATATATATATACTCAATTATGACAGCTGTGTATGCTTGCCTGTCTTATTTATGTGGGTTCCCTATTGTGTCTTTCAGGAAAAAAAAAACAAAATTAGAGTTTTCTCCCGGTCCTATGGCCCTTTTGCTCATAATTTAGGGGTACCATTAGTTTCCTTGGCCTTATTCATATCCTCCCGCTAACGGATTTTTAAGGGGCATCCCAGGTAGCTCTATAGCGTAATTCCCATCGGTCATTGCGACTACCTAAAAATCACCATATGGAGGCTCCCCAGAATACTGTGCTCGGGGTCCCTTCGGGGCAATCCCGGCTGTGTGTGGTATGTGGGGCATCCCTTGTGGGTGATAATGTGCAAATCTGTGTACCATGTGCGCAGCAGGCTATTGTGCAGCAAGCCGGGACCCGTGCGGCTGGATCAGCTCCGCTGGTCTCATCCCCTACACCCCCACGCCTGGTTATGACCCCAGGTGACGTTGTCACCAGTGGGGAGTCGCAATCTGATGTATGCGCAAGACTGGCCAACATTGAGAGTCTGATTGCTAGCTCTGCGGCCAGGAAGGCCCCAGCTAAGAGACGGCACTTGGCGCCCGTGGCGCCTGCCTTTGATTATGCTGATTTTAAACCATTTGACTTGTCTGATTGTTCCCTGCTAGAGGAAGGGGAACTTTTCCCAGACTCTGACTCATCTGAGGATCGGCAGTACCCTGGCGCTGATGCCGGCTCAGAGCGCGGGGATACTGTCGACACCCATAGGCTCCTTACTCAAATTTTTGAGGTACTTGCCATTTCCCCTCCTGCAATTCCCCACAACGGGGGAATTTTTGGGTTGATGTGGTGAAACTTTGGTCGACACCCCCAGAGGTCAACGCGCCCGTCCTGGGATTGTCCAATACTTAATTCGTGCATACCCCGGATTCCACTACCTTGAAGGATGGTGAGGACCGACGTCTCGATCAATTGGCTTCACATGCCTTTGCTTGTGTGGGTTCGGCCTTGCGCCTGGTTTGTGCTTCTGCGATCACGGCCGTGGCTACTAGAGCTCTAATTAGGGGCCTTTTGGATGGTTCCCAATTGGATCCCTGCAGTGAGGAATTTACAGCCTTGACTCATTGTGAGATGTTCATTGCTTTTGTCTTATCAGCCTTGGATGATCCCTATCCGTATGTGTAGCAGGACATTGGCATTGCAGGTTGCTATACGCCGGTCGGTCTGGTTGCGCCAGTGGGTGGCCGATAACGCTGCTAAGAAGGCGCTCACAGGTCTTCCCTTCGTGGGTCTGCGCCTGTTTGGTGATCGTTTAGACTCGGTTGCCAGAGGGGGTAAGTTACCTCAACGCAGGAAGCAGCGCCGGCCCTTTCGGGGTTCGGGTTCATTCAACCCTTCCTTTCGTGGCTCTCGGTCAAGCAGGGGAACGTTTTTCACTGCATTCCGAGGAGATGCCTGGGGTAGGGGCAGAGGACGTGCCCGACCCGTGACTTCCTGGTGTACTAAACCCAAATCCGTTGCCAAGCCCGCTCAGCAATGAAGGGACGCCCTCACCCTTGAGGGTGGGGGGACGGCTGCGGCTCTTTGCTCAGGTCTGGACCCTACAGGTCACAGACGTCTGGATCCGGGAGGTAATTTCCTCCGGGGTACAAGCTGGAATTTGCATGCCTCCCAGATTCCTCAGGACCCGGGTTCTGTCGGACCCTCGGGCGGCACAGGGACTTTTGATGGCGGTGCAAAACCTTTGGGATATGGGGGTAGTTTGTCCGGTTCCCCCACAGAAACCTCTTTACGCTGCCCAAAAAAAGATGGTTCCATAAGGTTCCATTTTGGACTTGAAAACTCTCAACCGGTTCATCAGAACCAAAAAATTCCGCATGGAGACTGCTGTAAGCTCACTGCGTCGGGGGACTTTATGACCTCAATAAATATCAAGGACACTTACCTTCATGTGCTGGTCTTCCCGGGACACCAAAGGTTCCTCAGGTTCGTGGTAGACAACCAGCACTTTCAGTTTGTATCTCTTCACTTCGGGCTGACTTCGGCGCCCAGGGTGTTCACCAAGGTTTTGGCGGGCGTGATGGCCCTTCTAAGAGTCCGGGGCATTCGTATCTTGCCTTACCTGGACGACCTTCTCATTACGTCCTCCTGGACACCAGAATGGTGGTGACGACGCTGGAGAGGTTCGGGTGGGTAATCAAATACCCCAAGTCCTCTCTAACCCCGTCAAGGGTGGCTTCGTTCCTTGGCATGACTCTGGATACCATTCAGACCAGAGTGTTCCTACCCCAGGCGAAGGTGGATGTTCTTCAGGCTCTTATTTGTTCTGTCCAGCCCTCGTCCGTCCATCAGGCAATGCATGAGGCTGGTAGGTTTGATGGTGGCTTGCTTCGAGGCAGTGCCATTTGCTCAGTTTCACATGAGACCCCTTCAGCTCCATCTTTTATCGGTTTGGGACAAATGTCCTCTGTCTCTGGATCAGACTTGTGTTCTGTCCCCTATTGTCTAGCGGTCCTTCCAGTGGTGGATGGACCAGAGGAATCTCCTGGGGGGGCAGGTCCTTTCTTGCGCCCTGTTGGGAGACGGTCACCACGGATGCCAGTCTGTCAGGCTGGGGAGGCTTCTAGAGGGAACGTCAGTTGCAGGGGCTGTGGGGTCCTCAGGAGCCCATATCCCCATCAACATTCTGGAGCTGAGGGCGGTTCGGTTGGTGCTGTCGCATCTGACACATCAACTTCGGGGCTTACCAGTTCAGGTTCGCTCCGACAATCGGACAGCGGTCGCTTACATCAATCACCAAGGAGGGACTCACAGCCGGAGTGCCCTCCGGGAGGTGTCTATGATTCTTGCTTGGGCCGAGAGCAATGTTCTGTGCATCTTGGCAGTCTACATTCCAGGGGTGGAGAACCTGGAAGCGGATTCTCTGAGCAGAGGGACCTCTCGCCGGGGGGAATGGTCCCTCAGCAACAAGGTATTTCCATCCCTCTGTCGCAGGTGGGGGAGTCCGGAGGTGGATCTGTTTGCCTCTCGTCACAATCACAAGCTTCCGGCATTTGTGTCTCTGTCCCAGGACCCGCTGGCTCTGGCAGTGGATGCCATGTCTCTGTCCTGGCGGGAGCTCGGTCTCCTGTATCTGTTTCCTCCCTTTCCCATGGTGGGCAAGGTGGTACGCAAGCTGGCTCAAGAGGGTGTGCCAGCAATCCTAGTGGCCCCAAGGTGGCCAAGACAGGTGTGGTTCACAGACGTCGTCCGGCTGGCGGTCGATCAATTCAGGCTGCCTCTGCTTCCGGATCTGATCACACAAGGTCAGCTTTGTTACCCCAATTTACAAATGCTGGCTTTGACGGCGTGGCTGCTGAAACCTTCATCTTAAAGGAAAAGGGTTTGTCTGAAGAAATCTTCCTCTAATATCTACTACAGGACCTGGCGGACCTACATTGATTGGTGTGAGGCTAGGGCCTTTCCTTGTCGGGTGTTTTCCATTCCTCAGATTTTGGAGTTTCTTCAGCATGGTCTGGACATGGGGTTTGAGCTTAGCACTGTTAAGAGGCATGTGTCCGCTCTGGCGGTTTTCTTTCAGAGATCTTTCGCTCTTCATCCTTTAATTAAGACCTTTTTTCAGGGGGTCACTCATGTGCGCCCTCCTCTCAAACCCATGTTACCTGTTTGGGATTTAAATTTGGTGTTGTCTGCCCTTCAGGGTCCTCCTTTTGAACCAGTGCAGGATTCTGCTCTATCCATTTTCACCTTAAAAGTTGCCTTTTTGGTGGCTATCACCTCTGTTCGACGTGTTTCTGAGTTGGCGGCTGTGTCCATTCAAGCCCCCTACTTTGAGAGACATCAGGACAAGGTGGTTTTCCATTTTAAACCAGACTTCTTGCCAAAGGTTGTCTCTGCCTTTCACCTCAATTAGGACATTCTGCTTCCTTCCTTGTGCCCTAAACCTAGCAACGACAAGGAGAGGGCCTTTCACTCTCTGGACGTCGTTAGATGTGTAAAGTACTATCTGTTACTACTTCACCATTCCGGAAGATGGACGCCTTTTTTGTGATGCCCTCTGGGTCCAAGAAGGGTTTGGCGCCCGTCAAGTCTACCATTAGTAAATGGATTTGTCAGGCCGTTATTAGGGCCTATTCTGCTAAGGGGAGGGATCCCCCTTTTCAGATCACTGCTCATTCTACTTGTGCTGTTGGGGCTTCCTGGGCGTTTCAGCACCAAGCCTCTGTTGAACAAGTTTGTAAGGCTGCTACTTTGTCTTCTGTTCATACTTTTTCCAAGTTTTAGCGGATGCTGTTTTTGGCCGCAAAGTTCTGCAAGCTGCAGTGGTTTAATTTGTGCATTATTGCCTGTTGGGATCCCCACCCTTTTTGGACACTGCTATTGGATGTCCCACGTGTAATTACTACTTCCGAAGCAGGGTGTGAGACATACTTGAAATAATACCATTTTGTGATTACTCACCTGTAAAATGGGTATTATAAGTATGTCTCACACCCTGCTTCGTCCCACCCTGAGTTGTATCTTGGATCCTCTATATGTTGAAACTTTTTTCTCATAGATTTTATTGGCTCTTCCTGGTCCCCTTACTGCTTTCTTATACTGGGGAATGTGTGGGAGGTCCCAAGTATTTATGGACCGGGAGGGGCTTCTTTTTCTAGTCATCTCTGCAGAAGTTCGCCCTCTACTGGACCATAACCCACGTGTAATTACTACTACATACTTATAATACCCATTTTACAGGTGAGTAATCACAAAATGGTATTTTTCTAAGCTTGACCTAAGGGGGGCCTACAATTTAATTTGAATCCGGCAGGGAGATGAATGGAAGACTGCCTTCAATATTCAGAACGGGCACTATGAATACCTTGTCATGCCATTTGGCCTATGTAATGCTCTGGCAGTCTTCCAAGACTTTGTCAATGAAGTGTTCAGGAGTTTTTGAGCCTCTTTGTAGTTGTTTACTTAGACGATATACTAATTTTCTCTTCAACCTTGGCGGAACATAGGGAACATGTACGATTGGTTTTACAAAAATTAAGGGAGAACCGCCTCTATGCCAAGCTCAGATAGTGCGTGTTTGAAGTCTCTGAGGTTCCGTTCTTAGGGTACATTGTTTCCAAAACTGGTTTGACGATGGATCAGGCCAAAGTATCGGCAGTCCTCCAATGGAAGCAACCCAAAGAGTTAAAGGGGTTACAGAGGTTTTTGGGGTTTGCCAATTTTTATAGGTGGTTCATTAAAAACTTTTCCACCACGGTAGCCCCACTCACCGACCTCACTAAGAAGGGGGCCTTTACTCCTACTTGGTCGGGCCGATCCTTCCAGGACTTTGTGGACCTAAAATCTGCCTTTAGTTCAGCACCTGTGTTGGTCCATCCTGATATCCACCGAGCCTTCATTGTCGAAGTAGATGCCTCGGAGCTTGGTGTAGGGGTGGTCCTCTCCCAGTACAGTGGGTCCCCTGAACGCCTGCATCCCTGTGCTTTTTTTTCAAGAAAGTTTAATTCCGCTGAGCGTAACTATGATATCGGCAACCGAGAACTTCTGGATGTGAAATTGGCCTTTCAGGAATGGAGACACTGGTTGGAGGGGGCCCAGTTCCCCCGTTACAGTATTCACAGATCACAAGAATTTAGGCCCGTTGGTCTCTTTTCTTCTCCCAGTTTAAATTCACCATTACTTATAAACCCGGAACAAAAAATATTAAGGCTGATGCCTTATCCAGAATTGTGAAGTTTCACAATTGGTAAGACCCCTGTAGAGGAGATTCTACTCATACTTCCGCAGCATAAGGTCATAGCCGTCATCCAACCTGACCTATCGATTGAGCTGAGCTGGTTTCAATCGGATTGAAAACAAAAACCACGTCCTCTCGAGCATGCAACGAGAGCCGTAAAATGCCATTCACGATGGCGTACGCAGCTACGAAAAGTAAACGGAACGCTCCCGATGGTGGTTCTGCATCATGCGTATGCACATAGACATACAGGAAAAAAGTGAAAAATACACATAGAAACATAGAAGGTTGACGGCAGAAGGAGACCATACGGTCCATCTAGTCTGCCCTTATGTGTATACTGTATGTACTCTTTATCTTAGAATAGATGTGTGCTTATCCCAGGCATGTTTAAATTCAGTGACTGTTGATTTTTCAACTACCTCTGCTGGAAGTTTGTTCCAAGCATCTACTACTCTTTCTGTAAAATAATATTTTCTAACATTGCTCCTGATCTTCCCGACCGACTAGCTTCAGGTTGTGCCCCCTTGTTCTATCATTAAGTTTCTTCTTAAAAACACTTCCCTCCTGAACCTTATTCAATCCTTTCACATATTTAAAGGTCTCAATCATGTCTCCCCTCTCCCTTCTTTCCTCCAGACTGTACAAATTATGTTCTTTAAGTCTCTCCTGATAAGTTTTAAGTTTAAGTCCTTCCACCATTTCTGTTGCCCGCCTTTGGACACGTTCTATTTGAATAATGTCTTTTTGCAGGTAAGGTCTACAGAGCTGCACACAGTATTCTAGCTGTGGCCTTACCAGGGCTCTATACAGCGGCATCACAACCTCCCTCTTCCTACTGGTGATGCCTCGCGCTATGCAGCCAAGCATCCTGCTTGCTTTTCCCACTGCCTGGCTACACTGTCCACTCATCTTGCAGCTATCAGTAATCAGTACCCCTAAATCTCTCTCCTCCGAGGTCCTGGCTAACACAGTGCTGCCCATACGGTACTCAGAGCAGGGATTCCTTCTACCCAAGTACATGATTTTACATTTAGAGATATTAAACTCTAGTTTCCACAGTTTTGACCATCTATCCAGTAAAGCTAAATCATTTTCCATGTTGCAGACACCTCCCGGAATATCCACTCTATTACTAACCTTTGTATCATCAGCAAACAGACAAACTATGTCACTTACACATTAAGAGACAAAAACAAGACGGTTTTGAGAAGGCTATGAATCAGCCCTATTCATATTTCTCTACCATCCATAACTGCTTATATGATTTTGGGTGACCAAATCTAGTGACAAGAATGTGTATATGTGGTTTTGGGAGTTCACACTATAACCTAAGAACAGTAATGTTGTCACTCTGCTATATCAATAATCCCCTCTGTCTCTGCAAACTCAAATCAAGGGCGTCTCTGGGCTATACAAGAAAATACTGTTAAAAAGTAATAATTACACCAAAATAATACAACATAAAAAGACCATCCATAAGATATTAGGGCGATCTAATGCAGACCTAGCAAATTGTGTGCCTGTGTATAAACTGCAAAAACGTTACTTGATAGAAAATAATGTTTCCCAACCTGATAACAACTAAAAAAAAACTTACCATGCACACAATTTAAAACTATTTAACTAATGGAATTTTAACCTTTTTTGTAGGTAAGAAGAAAAAAAGACGTTAAAATCTGTTCCCAAAAGCATTGTCACTAAAAAGACACTAGCTGTATAGAAATGATCAGGCATTCTTCCTTATCCGCAAGCACTGGAAGTGATACTCTGCACCAGCACAGATCATTCTATACAGCCTTTCAGTGACACCTGAGAAAAAAAACTACAGAAACTAGGGTGGCACTAGTTATTAAACACTGTGCAATGAATACAATATAGCGCAATCACAAGTAAATAAATAACATACTAATGGAAATCAGGGATAATTCAGAATCCCTGTCCATGCCAGCAGTTCAAGCCTTTTAAGTAAAAAAAACAAAAAAATTATTTAGATTTTTGACTTCCTGACTGCTGTTACAAAATTAATCTTTGAGGCTTATCCTTAAAGTGCACACAAAAAACCCAACACAAAAACCAACATTAAGGTCCCCAAAACCTAAGTGAAAAAGCAAAGAGTAAATCAGAGAATTAGCCAGAGTTTATCTGATCTGATTTTATTTTTCTGTTTGCGACTACCAGCTTTTCGACCAATATCTGATTCTTTGCATGCAATTGCATAATCTCAGACTCTAGCTGTTCATAGTTAGTCATGAATGCACCAAAGCTCTCTGATGATGCTCTTGTGACCTCTAATACACTATTTAATGACTGAACTATTGTTCTCTGAGACCTTCCTTCTGAGACTGCACCAATACATAATCTCTAGCAATCCAGCATGCACCACAAATTAACAAACATGTGCCTTCTGTTTTAGAATTTGCTTGGCTAAAATACATTTCAATACATAATCCTCAGCCTCTGACCAAGGGTTTGCCGACCTCTGTTTTGCTTTAACAATTCCCTCTGTATTTTTAACACTATTGATCTTTTTCTGCAGCCCTTCCATCACAAAAAATCATATACATAATTGCACAAAGTAATATATACACCAATACACTCAATATTCACCATATTTCCTGTCTCCAGCTCAGCCAAATTTTTAAACAATTATTGAATCTAAAAAATCATAACGAATATCTCCTGGATGACTCATCTAAATTTGTAAACAATTCAGTCTCCTGAATGGCTCATCGTAGGAACTTTCAGATATCTGGTAATCCAAAGAACACAGAGTCAAATGGTAAATAAAGATTTATATTAGGGAACAATAACACAAGATGCATTCAAATCTTACAAAACAACAAGATACAAAATGCTATGATTGAGAGTTATATGATAGACATTCACATATACAGTGGTTAAGGCAGACTTAAGAGCACCCAGAAACCAATATATTTACCCTCCTGACAGGGGAACCCACAAGCAGTCCTTCAAGCTGGCAGCCTCGGCCTCCTCTTCCTAAGGCTCTCCTCAGGCTCTCTTCCTAAGGGTCTCCTCCCTCTTCTAGGGCCCTCCATCAGTTATACCCTGTTATTCCTTTGTTGTCCAGACTTGTCCTCCCAGTTTTGCTAGCTTGAAACTTGTGAAAACTTGTTTTGCAGGACTCTAGGTGGATAAGAATTTCACAGCCACTGCAACTGGTCTTGAATAATCTCAGGATCTACCTTCCCAAGCCTGATTTGAAAAACTGTTTTTTATTAGGGTGGGGGAAAGGAATGTGGACTTGATGAGCCTCTGGGCTTGTGAGGGACATTAGCCTGTCTGAATGACCTGACTTATGTATGACTGGTCAAATGTATCTGATTATACATAGTGAGAGAGACAAATACATTAAAACATTACATAATATTTTAACAATATTACATTTCCATAAAGGCCCATTGTTTACATATAAGGCCCCTAAAAAGCTTGGTGATAAAGAGTTTATTCTTATGAAGGTCCAGAGGACAAGTGGGTTCTTTAAAACAGTCCCAGACTCATTTTCTACATTGGGGCAGTCTCAGGGGGGCACCTGTGCTGGGGCTGCTCTATCTTGTGAAACTGTGAGCACAGATGTTTGTATTATTTTGATTAATGATAATAAGTGTACATGGTTTCATCTAACATGTGTTATAAGTAACTGTACTGAACTAATTGAAGGCTTTGTGTTTATTCTTAGTATACAGTACGTCCTGCTCCACAAATAATACTTACTATCGGGCATTACTGCTGGACTGCAGAGACATCGAAAATAGGCTCCTCCCGGCCCCTCAAATACCCAGGGACCTTGCACAGATCCCCAGAATTTCTCTGCAGTCTGGACTGCTAAGGACGAGAAATGGCTCTCTCTACTCGCAGGTGAGCGGGGCTATTAGCCTGCGGCCCTGTAGGACTATTCCCACCCGTTCCATTATTAATATGCCTCCCAGCCTTGGCTGCGCTGGTCGAGTGATGGTAGGCAGCACCGCTGTTAGGTGCTTAGGAGCGCTGCTCCACCGCAATCCCCCACCAAAGGGTAGGCGGTTCAGGCTTATGTTGAGCCTCTATGGGATGCCCCTCCTGCACTATTGCCCCTTGCCCCTGTCTATCGGTGGGCCCTATTTAAGTGGCTGCTGCCCTCCCTCACTCTCCTTGTAGCCTTCGGGGGAAAGAGGGGGGGGGTGTGTGTTATATGCTTATTCGTGTATTGGCTTTTATTTTTCACTGTATTATGTCCAGTGTCAGCCGCCACGCTGACTTGTGTCATTATTGTATATTTTAAAATTGCCACCGCACGCGCCCTTGCTGGGTTCCGCGCTTGGCGGCGCCATTACCTCAGGCGCTAGTGCACCGTCATTGGCTGCTTGTTACTGACTTCGCGCCCTTTGGGGGGGCGGGGCCTGCTCATGGCGCGTTACGCGTCATTGCTGATACCGGCCCGCCCATCGAGGTATACCGACGCCATCTTTGATCTGCTTGTTGGCTCATGCACAACGGACCCCTACCTACCGCGGTCCGTAAGTGCCCTCGCGGGCGGCCTTTGTTATCTACTTTTTTATTACTGTGTGTTTACGGCCTCTTTCTATTGTGTCTTTCAGGCTGGGCGAATCCATTGGCTTCTTCCGGTCCTTTTAACTTGTTAGGCCTTGTGTAATACTCCCACTTCCCTAGCAGGTTATTGGGGCATCCAGGGTTGCTGTATAGCGTTAATCCCTATCGGCATATAGTGCGCTTTAATCACCATATGGAGGCATCTCAGGATAATGTGACCGGGGTTCCTTCGGGACAAGCCCGGCTGTGTGTAGTGTGTGGGCAGCCTCATGCTGACGCTGACAAGGCGTGGGTCTGTGTACCCTGTGCTGAGTAGGTGCTTGCACTGCAATCTGGCCTTCCAGTGGCTGGGCCTG
This sequence comes from Gastrophryne carolinensis, assembly GCA_027917425.1. Lineage (NCBI taxonomy): Eukaryota > Metazoa > Chordata > Amphibia > Anura > Microhylidae > Gastrophryne > Gastrophryne carolinensis. The sequence continues at coordinate 470,556,457 of CM051235.1, forward strand.
CACCTCGTTTAACTTTACCTACCCCCCCAAGATTAAATCTCACTCCTACTGAGTTGCCTACAAGTGGGGATTCTCAGCCTGATGTGTCTTCCAGACTGGCTACTGTTGAGAAGTTGATTGCTAATACCTTGGCGCGTAAGGCCCCTGCAAAAAAGCGGCCCGTAACGCCTAATGTCACTTTTTTCCCTATGGAAATGGAGGAGTTTTGGAATCTTTGTGGCTATACCCCGTCAGATGAAGGGGAGCTTTTCTCTGACTCAAGCTCATCTGATGAGAGGCCAAGGGGTCATGACGATTCTGGCTCTGACCCCTGGGCACCGAATGACACTGACAGACTGCTGATCCAGATTTTTGAGGTCCTGTCCATTTCTCCCCCTGTTGAGGCTCCCAGGCAAAGGGGGGAACTTTTCCATACAGCAAAATCACATTTGGAATTTCCTGAGCAAGCACATTTCCATAACCTTGTGCTCAAGGAATGGGAGCGCCCCAGTAAACTTCCCGGGGTACCTAAAAGTTGGGATAGGAACTATCCTTTTCCTGCTGAAGTAGTGAAGTGTTGGTCATCCCCTCCCGAGGTGGATGCCCCGGTCCTAGGGCTATCTAACACCTCTGTTATGCATTCTCCTGACTCTACTACCCTGAGGGATGCTGAGGGCCGGCACATTGACCAGCTGGCATCCCATGCCTTTGCTTGTGCGGAGACAGCACTGCGCCCGGTCTGTGCCTCTGCCATTACTGCTGTAGCCACTAGAACCCTTATCAGAAATATACTTGATAATGTCCCTGATGATTTGCCTTGTGAGGTGTTCAATGCACTCTCCAGTTGTGATGTTTTTGTAACTTTTGTCCTCTCTGCCTTGGATGACACCATCAGAATGTGTGCCAGGACATCTGCCCTTTGGGGTGGCTATACACCGCTCGGTTTGGCTGCGCCAGTGGGCTGCTGACAACGCTGCCAAGAAGGCCCTCACTGGTTTTCCCTTCAAAGGACTGCGCCTGTTTGGGGACCGCCTGGACCTTTTTGCCAAGGGAGGCAGGCTACCCCAGCGCAGGCGGCAATCTCGGCCTTTTCGGGGTCAGGGTTCCTTCTCCTCCCTTTACCGAGGTGCTAGACAGGGGAGGGGGGTTTCCTTTCCTGGGGCCCGGGGAGATTTCTGGGGTAGGGGCAGAGGACGTGGACGTCCTAGCTCCTCCTAGGGGTCCCAAAGCTAAATCCTCTCCCAAGCCCCCTCAGGCATGATGGGGCGCCCTCACCCATCCGGGTGGGGGGACGGCTGCAGCACTTCGCTCACGTCTGGAGGCTTCATGTCTCAGACCGGTGGATTCAGGAGGTAGTATCCTCTGGTTACAAGATAGAGTTTGCTGCCCGGCCGCCCCCAAGATTCATCAGATCCCAGATTCCTCAGGACCCTGTGTTAGCTCAGGAGCTAGTGCTAGCTGTGCAAGGCCTCGTGGAGCTGGGGGTCATCTTCAAGGTTCCCCTAAGAGAAATGGACAAGGGTTTCTATTCCAATCTATTCACAGTCCCCAAAAAAGATGGTTCAGTCAGGCCCATCCTGGACTTAAAGATACTCAACAAATTTGTCAGGGGCAGGCGCTTTCGCATGGAAATGCTGCGCTCTGCCATCAGTTCCCTGCGCCAAGGGGACTTCATGACTTCTGTGGACATCAAAGATGCTTACCTTCATATTCCTGTATTTCCAGGTCATCAAAGGTTCCTCAGATTCTCTCTGATGGATCAACACTACCAGTTTGTGGCATTGCCCTTTGGGCTCACTTCAGCTCCCAGGGTGTTCACCAAGGTGCTGGCTGGCGTGATGTCTCTACTCAGGTATCAGGGCGTCCGCGTGCTTCCCTATCTGGACAACATGCTCATCACTTCCCAATCTCTACATCAGGCAGAATTGGATACTCCGCTGGTGGTGTCCACTCTGGAGTCATTTGGATGGGTGATCAACCACCCCAAGTCCTCACTGTCCCCTTCCTTGGTGACTCCATTCCTAGGAATGAATCTGGATACAGTTCAGGCAACGATCTTCCTTCCTCAACAGAAGGTGGACAGTCTGATTGCACAGGTTCAGTTCCTGCTATCTTGCCCTCATCCCTCCATCAGGCAGGGGATGCAGCTGGTGGGCCTGATGGTGGCATGCTTTGAGGCGGTCCCTTATGCTCAATTCCACTTAAGGCCTCTGCAACTTCACCTGTTGTCAGTGTGGGACAAGGATCCAGCGTCCCTGGACAGGGTCTGTGTGCTCTCCCCTCTGGTCAGGAGGTCCCTCTTGTGGTGGATGGACTCAAGGAACCTGTTGGGGGGCAGATCCTTTCTTACCCCTTCCTGGGAGACGGTCACCACGGATGCCAGTCTGTCAGGTTGGGGGGGTTTCTGGAAGTCCCTGCGGTTCCAGGGGAGGTGGGGTCCTTAGGAGGCCCACACACCTATCAATGTCTTGGAGCTGCGGGCGATCAGGCTAGTTCTGGCTCACCTGACTACTCACCTTCGGGGCCTGCCTGTTCAGGTGCGCTCGGACAACCAGACGGCGGTTGCCTACATCAATCATCAGGGAGGGACCCGGAGCAAGGGGGCCCTATAGGAAGCGTCTCTGATACTGACTTGGGCGGAGGCCAATGTTCCCTGCATATCAGCTGTGTACATCCCGGGGGCAGAAAATCTCCTGGCAGACTGAGCAGAGGGTCCTCTCACCAGGGAAAATGGTCCCTATGCAGCAGGGTGTTCCAATCTCTGTGTCGCCGCTGGGGCCAACCAGATGTGGATTTGTTTGCGTCCCGTCACAATCACAAGCTACCAGCCTTTGTCTCCCTGTCCCAGGATCCTCTGGCCTTGACCACGGATGCTCTAGCAATGTCATGGCAGGAATTTCAGCTCCTGTATGTCTTTCCTCTATTCCCCCTGCTGGGCAGGGTTCTGCGCAAGATTGCTCTGGAAGGGGTACCAGCAATTCTGATGGCCCCCAAGTGGCCAAGAAGAGTGTGGTTCGCAGACGTGGTGCAGTAGCTCTGCCCTTGGTGCCAGATCACTCACTCAGGGCTCACTACGCCATCTCAATTTACAAACTCTGGCTTTGACGGCCTGGCTGCTGAAACCTCCATCTTGATGGTTGTGGATACTTTGATAAAGGCTAGGAAGAAGTCGTCTTCTTCCATTTATTACAGGGTTTGGCGTGTCTACATTGACTGGTGTGAGTCTAAGTCTCTTCCCTGTCGTGTTTTCTCTCCAGGATTCTGGAGTTCCTTCAGCATGGGTTGGACATGGGGCTCCAGCTAAATACTCTGAAGGGGCAGGTCTCTGCCCTGGCTGTTTTCTTCCAGAAGTCTTCTGCTCAGCACTCTCTAATTAGGATCTTTTTCCAGGGGGTCACTCATGTGTATCCCCCACGTAAGCCTATGGTGCCTGTTTGGGATTTGAACTTGGTTTTGTCAGCCTTGCAGGGTGCTCCTTTTGAACCTATGCAGGATGCTTCTCTGGCCATTCCTCCGATCAAGGCTGTCTTTCTGGTGGCTATCACTTCTGTTAGGCGTGTATATGAGTTGGCGGCGCTTTTCATTCAGCCCCCTACTATGAGAGACACCAGGACAAGGTGGTGTTTCATTTCAAACCAGATTTTTTGCCTAAGGTAGTGTCTGCTTTTCATCTGAATCAAGACATTGTTCTTCCTTCCTTGTGCCCTAATCCTAGTAATGCTAAGGAGCGGGCCTTGCATTCTTTGGATGTGGTTACTGCACCTTTCAGAAAAACTGATGCTCTTTTTGTGGTTCCTTCTGGTCCTAGGAAGGGTTTGGCTCCTGCCAAGTCTACTATCAGCAAATGGATCCGTCAGGCTGTGATTCAGGCCTGCTCTGCTAAGGGAAAGAATCCTCCCTTCCGCCTTACTGCTCATTCCACTCGTGCCATTGGTGCTTCTTGGGCTTTTCAGCACCAGGCTTCTGTTGAACAAGTTTGCAAGGCCGCTACTTTCTCTTCTGTTCATACCTTTTCAAAGTTTTACAAGGTTGATGTTAGGGCCTCAGCTGATGCTGCTTTTGGCTGAAAGGTTCTGCAGGTGGCAGTGGTTTAAACTGTCTGCTGTTACTTTTTCTTGGGGATCCCACCCTACTTTATGGACACTGCTATTGGATGTCCCGATAGTAAGTATTATTTGTGGAGCAGGACGTACTGTATACTAAGAATAATACAATTCTGTGATTACTCACCTGTAGAATTGATATTATGAGTATACAGTACGTCCTGCTCCACCCCACCCTTGGTTTTGCATTATCTTGGATACCCTGTATGGTTATTGTTATAATTGTTATAGTTATAGTTTATAGTTGGGTTGTTTTATTCTCCCGGCTTCTCGTTAACTGCTTTTCAATGCTGGGGATTTGTGGGAGGTCCCTGGGTATTTGAGGGGCCGGGAGGAGCCTATTTTCGATGTCTCTGCAGTCCAGCACCATCTGGCAGAGTAATACCCGATAGTAAGTATTATTTGTGGAGCAGGACGTACTGTATACTCATAATATCAATTCTACAGGTGAGTAATCACAGAATTGTATTTTTGCCCTCTCTGTGGTCTCCCCATTAAATGGAAGCAGAATGGCGCAACACAATCTACTGTACTGTAAAACCAGAATGGCATGTTTAAAATCTGTCACCAAGAAACAAGCTTGGTGCATATTATGTTTGGTAGAAGGTGTATAAGTCCAGGGCAGTTTCTAGGAAAAAAAAAGCACTCTTTGCAGTAAGGAAAGAATTCTGCCTATCCTTTGTTGTTGCTACTGCCTCATAATAGAATGTGCTACACTGTGGGTTGACTGGGATTAAGTCACCCCAATGACGTTGGCACCCAGGGCGATCGCCTGTCTTGCCCTCTCCTAGAAACAGCCCTGAAGTAATCACATTTATGTGTAATTGTATTATTAGACAATTGTTTTGCAATAGTGTATCTTTAAATTACTGGTCGCCTTTCAGAAAGCATCATCATCAGGTGACACGTCTACTGCAAAGTTCAGTGGTAGCTTGAGTTTTGGACTGGTGGGGCCTGTATTTCTTATTTTTTCAATGTAAAAAAAGCCAAAATGTGAGGACATAGATGTTTGTATTATTTTTGATTAATGATGATGATAAGATGATAACTGCACTGAACTAATTGAAGGCTTTGTGTTTATCGCCTTCTCTGTTGTCTCCCCATCAAACGGAACAAGAACAGAGCAACACAATCTACTGTACTCTGTGCAAAAGAGCCATGTGCTCAAGCAAAGATACATAATGTTTTCTTTGTTATTTAAACCAAACTTTCTGAGGCTATCAATCTTTCAACTAAAACAAAAGCATGTGTCTGCTAAAGGGGAAAAAGAGATATATTTTCTCTCCCTCTGCAATATCGGTGACAAATTCAGTTTATGGAATTTTATTACTAAGTGCAAATAATTCCCACAGTTGTAACAAACAAGAAACAGGTGCGGAGCAGCACCTCATTTGCATTTAAATGAAATCATTTCGGTGCAAGAGAGAATATTAGAAAATATACATTTTTATGCTGAAATCCTGATAGACTCGCAAATATTAAGGTTATACATTGCAATTTTGAAAAGCAGGTTGCATATCAATGACAATGCCATATAACGAAAATCCAATTATATTTAGTCTGTTGTGGTGTAATCTACTCCGAGAAGATACATTTTAATAAAAAAAAAAAACAAGTTGATATACAACTGCTAAATAATTGCATTCACGCAGGTCAACAAGGTATATCAAGGTTGACAGGTACTTTTTTTTTAGACATTTAAAATTAAAATGGCAAAAAGTGGCTGATGGAAATATATTAAAGATACAGTGTTATTACTCACGTCTGAGACGTGATGGAACCAAGCTAGGCATTGTTAAATTAGTTAAATCAACCTGCGCAATAAGATTGGAGCTTGTAATTTAACTATGTGATTAATGTACATAATGAGGAAGATGTATCTTTTTAGTGAAAGATAAGTAACAATTTATAAAGCATCATCCTGTCACTCACTACAGGGTGACACCACAGCGCCATGCTTTCCTTAAAGAAAGCTCGTCTAGTCATTTATTCCTACAGATATTCCTGCAGAGGGGTTGGCTTTCAAGTGCCACAGGGTGGATTGTACAATGGTAAAGGAAAATACAATAAAATACAATAAAAAATGTTCCAGCCCACCCACAAAAAAAAATCACCCGAACATTACAGGTGAGATACATAATTGTCTTTATGTTTGGAAATAACAACCTATGGGCAATTCAAAAAAATCTACATTATTTTCTGCATAGCCCATAGAGTGCTTATGTATAAATAAAAAAAATATCCTTACACCCTTGTTGCCCTAATGTTTAGTGGCCAGTTTGAGCATGCTCATGTACATTCATGCACTCAATTTCACCTTGGAAATGTGGCTTAACTTAAAGAATAACAATATTTTTCATTTAAACCGGACCAACAGCTTTGCAATGTTGAAAAAATCTCCCCAAAACTCACGCTGTAGGTATGCATGACACTGAATCAACTGGGGTCATGCTAATTATTTGCAGAAAAAAATGGTGAATACTTTAACATAGCTCATAAAGTGCTGTTATTTACAAACTTAAAAAAAATATATTAATACAAAATATATTAATACAAAATGTCCAATACTTCAAACAATATAAGAGAATACAATTGTCAAAGCCTCTAAAATTATAAAAAGTTCTCAATTCCAATAATTGCAGCCTTTTCTCTGTGGAATTCACACCAGCTAATCATTCATGTGCCCACCACCATCACACCTTCCTCACCAGACAGATTGCGGTGCCACATTAAGTCACCAAAGGCGTTTCTATATTGATTCCTCAGATTCAAGCACAAGGGCATGACATTTTTACCATTTTATAGTCCTTAAATTGTTAGTTTTTAACCAAAAAGTACATTCTTTGCCTATAAATGTATGTGTTATGTGCACTTGGCTATGCCACATGCTGGAATGGGATAAATATGGGTTGCATATATGGTGTAGCCTAAGTAGTAACAGTTGGAAAATCTGAAATCTGTAAAGTCTGATCCATTGTGCACTTCAAAACCAGCAAAGTAGATCATACTAGTGTGTACCATGGTGAGCTCTGTGTAATTTAAAACCACTGTAAAATAAAAAATAAATCAGGCCTTATATGTAGGTATAATAAAAGGTTTTTAGAGAGGATGCTAAAGAAATACAGGGCCAAGCTACGCTTATAAATAGCTTACTTGGACAAAGCTACAAGTTAGTGATAATTGAGTGAATATATGGGAGTGCTGGGTGGAATTAACTTATTAAGGGCAATTCAGCCTTGGGTCGAAATTTTAGATAGGAAAAACCAGTTCTCGCCTATTTCCCCTCTCTCCAAATTCAGCAGTTATTTTATTTTACTTATTTTTTTTGAGAATTTTCATTTTGTGCAAGATATCACACAAAAATGATCTAAAAAAAAGTATAAACTCTTGTGATTCAGTGAGTGATTTAAATGGGGACGTTTGGTTGAGATTGAATTTTGTGTGTCGGCATTTCTCTCCTGCTTAGTCGCAAGCTTTAAACTGACTTCACTGAGATGTTTTTTTCATTGTAAGAAAGCCATGACGCAATTGCCGGCATTTCTTCAATTGAAAAATGACAGGCAGGATAGCTTTTTTTTTTTATTTCAAATTTGAAATATAAATGCCCCCCCAAGAGCTAACCAGCCCAGAAACCAGGGGATGGTAATCCAGGACTCAGGCACTGTCCCTGGAAGAGCACCAAACCCATACCGAAGGGCATAAGGGCTGATATACTGGCATATGCCTAGTTGTCTCTGGGTAGGAGGGTACATGTTTTTACAGTAAACTGTCATGTGAGTTTTAAAATCTTGTATGAAGAGAGAATTCTCATATTTCAGGCACATGCGGAATTGTCTTGCATGTGTCCCTGAATCATGCAACAATGAAAGTAATTCTGCATGCTGAATCGCCCATATTGTGTTCATGAAATAGGGTACATAATAAGAACAAAGGATAGGACCAGACTAAATTAGCATTAAAATCTAGATGTATGACCAGTGCGCTGGCATGGGCCTTATTGGTCTCTGTATTTATCTGGCTAAGAAACAGGGTGAGAGTGAGTGAGGAATCCCTTTGTGAGCTGTTGGGGCAACGGTGAAACCTTAGCCAGATAAATGGGCAGAACTAGCAAGTCATTAGACCTAGGAACTATCGCTAGAGCCCCCCAAGGGAGTATAGACTGGGCTGCAGGGAAGGTCCAGGTTGGGTATCCAGGAAATTATGTGCTGTAGCGCTAGGCTAAGTTAGCATGGTACCTGAGGAACAGGTGAATAGAGTCTTCCGTAAACTGGCCGGGGCCAAGGGTTAAATGTGTAGCAGCAGATTGAGGAAACAAGCCAGAAGTTGAGGCAGGCAGTGCAGGCCTAAGCAAAGGTAAGCCGTGATCAAGCCAAAGGGTCAGTCCAAGGAGCAAACATAGTCCGACAGTCTGGGTCGTATCAGGAGAGCAATCCAAGGGTTAATTCAAAAGAGTAGTCGAGGGGGAAGCCGGGTCACAACAGGAGGTCTGGCTATCAAGGGAGCTCTGAAACACAGGAAACCAGGAAGGCTGATGATCAGACAGCACTGTGATGATGTCAGGTGTTCCTTTTAAATGTCAGCATACAGATGAGTCCCGGAATCAGACTGTCAGTAGGAACGGAATCCGGGCTTGTGAATGGATATGTGCATTAGAGAGAACCTGGAAGTGGATTCCCTGTTATAATTGAATGCTCGCTTCCGCACAGTAACCACATGCGCAAAGACTTGGCGAGCCCAGAGGTATTCTGACAGTAGTCATGAACAAAGAAAGTTGACCCTTTAATGTGCCTGTTCCATGACTTGGCCTGTATATCTTCTAACTGGTGCCTGCCCTGCACCCAGTCCAAATCCATGCTCATCATTAGGGGTTTAAAGGTTAAAAAAACAGATATGCGTATAGACTCAAGACCCTGTATATTAGAGTACCACTTGGACCTATTAACATTATCTACAAAAATAAATAGCTGGCAGTCTGGATTGCTTGGTACCATATTGTGTAACTGGGCTATCTGTATAGTATGCAATTTCTAAATCTACAGCTGTTTATAATATAAAAGAGTTGGCTGGCAACTCAAAAAGCTATAAACTGTTTATATATTTGATATAAGGTCATGATCATTTTTCTGTCTGTGAATCCATTTTGTATATTTAGCTTTATTTCCTGTCTGTAGTGACCAAACAGTTCATCTCTCACCTTTCTTTTTTGTCCCCAAGAGTCCATTCAGTTGACTTGTCGGTGACTGAGAAAGACTGGGATTAAATATTGTGAGAAGGCAAAAGTTACCAATGCCATGTCCCTTAATATTAAATCAGGTGAATACCTTAAACTGGCCATTTGATGACCTGAACTGAAAATACATAGGGGAGGGGGGTCACGGACCCTATATTCTGTGCTAGTTATCTCCTTTTGATACCGATAACACCTAAGCTGAATATGAATAATAGGGTGTGCTGAGGGAGGTGACAGAAAGGAGCGGTCACCTCTCAATGTTTGGTACAACCTGGTACCAATATTAGTGGAATCATTGGACAGGCATATCATTTAATTACCTAATTCAGAGTCAGTGGGTCACTCTGTCTTTATAGTACCCTTTTGTTATCTAAATAGAAATTGTTACAAAAATGTTTTTTGTTCTGTTACATAGCACAACATTATTGAACGTGACGCCAATAAAAGAGAGGTTATTAAGAATGCAATAAAAGTCTTTACTTGACTAAGTTATACTTCCCTCTGGTCCATATTATCTACAAAACCTCTAAAACATCAATACTCATACTAAACAGAAAGCTTATTAAAAGGCAGACTATACTATTCTGGCGGTAAACACTGAATATTAATGCCTGATGCCTCGGATGCTATTTTAACACAAGAATCAGGGATCTGTAATTAGTAGAAATCCCAGAGAGTCTTCCTTGCAGAGCACATCAATATGATTTCCATGCCTGAGCCCAGCTTGACATGCTCCTTTTCCAATTGTGCTTGTAAATTTTAATAGCTGGAGGCAAATCTGCAAAATGTCTGTTTGCCTTTGTAAATGTTTTTTTTAGTTTGTTCCCATTGTTATGCTGGTGTAATTGTCAATATAATTGCTTCACTTCTACAACATTTTAACCAAAGTATAAAGTCTGCAGCCCCGTTTAACTCTTTCACTGGAAGCACTATTAGTTTAATAGCACATTTGCTGGGCTCTGCTGAGGCGTGGGGCATATTCTATCAGAATTAGTATATAGTTATCAGTCTACATCCTGCTTTTTTTTAAAAATATGAGGCCATATTTTTTTTTGTTTTACCTATAGCACTCTGATATAGTGTTATCCTATAGTCAACTTGTATGTAGCAGTAATAGATCTACACTATAGTAACATAGTATGTAAAGCTGAATAAAGACTTTAGTCCATCCAGTTCAGCCTGTTTAATTCCTTCCAGTGGTCTAGTAGCCATAGCTGGAAATGTTATTACATGCCACGAAGGCATCAAGGCCACTTTTGAACATTTTTAATGTATCCCTCATTACTACCTCCTCTGGCAGCGAGTTCCATAGTCTCACTGCTCTTACAGAGAAGAATCCCCTTCTATGTCGGTGGAGAAAGCACCTTTCCTCTAACCTTAGTGGATGCCCCCGGGTTATGGTTACACTCCGGGGTATAAATAGATTGTGGGACAGATCTTTGTATTGACCCCGAATATATTTATACATAGTTATTAGATCACCCCTCAATCATCTTTTTTCTAGACTAAATAAACCTAACTTGGACAATCTTTCCGGGTACTCTAGCCCCCGCACTCCTTTTATTAACTTTGTTGCCCTTCTTTGAACGTGCTCCAGTTCTGATATGTCCTTCTTAAGCACAGGTGCCCAGAACTGTACACAGTATTCCATATGGGGTCTGACCAGTGACTTGTACAGGGGTAAAATGATGCTCTGGTCATGAGCACCTATGCCCCTCCTGATACCAAAATGTTTATTTAGGAGCACTGAAATAAACAGTGGTAGAAAGAAACTTCCCACTATCATCATTTGGGATGTATGGGTAAAAAAGTGTAAAGGGAAAATACTTCCATCCAGTCTCCTGCAGCAGCCGGCACAATGTCTCTCATTCCTCGAGATTCTTTGGATGCTTGTCTATTATTCACATTTGAAAATTGTACAAGACTCTGCCACCTCATGTGGCTCTATTTTCTGTTAGCGGTAACGGGGGGGGGGGGGGGTAAGAATTACTTTGGAAGAGCTTCTTCGAAAAGTGTGAACATTTTTATTTTTAAGGCCTTCCCAGACCATTTTTGAATACTGAGATAAAGAGCTGATATAATTATAGACTCTCCAATTGTCGACGAGGATCCTCATGTCAATTGGTGTATATTTATTTAGTACAGAGTTCTATATAGACATTCTAGTGATACATTGAAAGAAACAAAACCAATTGGTAAAATGGTCTTACCTGGAAATCTCCCAGACTATCTCTTGCAAAACTATTTCCTATCACCTTTATACTCATTCTGATCTAACCATGATGGTTGTTTGAGCAGCGAGACTTTATTATTATGTTCTGCCGATTACCTCTTGTGAATACCTGTTGTACCCTTGAAATGCCTTTAATAAAAATAAGGACACATGCAGATGCCTTAACATTTCCACCAAACTGCATGTAGATAACCTTTTACCAAATAAAGTTTTCCTTTAAAATAACCCCCAATTTGTCATATGAAATAAAATATATAATGTACCTGCAGCCCCCGTAACTATGTACAGTGAACCCACTAGCCAAAGACAGACGTTCCCTGGGTCTAGGGGGATTTCTGTCTGTGGAAAGTGAGGCGCATGAACTTAAGCCAGACATCTACCAGAAACAGCATTATCTTTGGAGCAAGATACCAGGAAATCCGAATGGAGAACTGGAAGCCTGGAGAACTACGGGAGGATGTGGACCTTGGTGTAGAACAAAAAGGATTTTAACCTTAGAGCTTGAAAATGGTTATTCAGACCTCAAAGCTGTTATCAGGTTTGGATAACATGTTGGGGAACATTTAAACCACTGATATGCCATAATGTTAGCATGAAGGCTGTGGTGGCCTGATGTGCTGGGTGAAGGGCTTGTCTTATTATTGCCTCTATGTTTAGTTCCTCACTTTGTTGGTGGAAACCTTTCACCATTTCCAAGCTTGGAGACCACCTATGTTCTCAAACAAAAAGAGGTCATAGGTCATAATTGCTATGAGGTAATGGAATGTGTGGATTTAATTGGACGAAAGTTGGTCCTTGCCCCGTGGGCATTCCAATTTGGATACCCCACTGTGTGCAACCTTTCCCAGGTCCAACATTGCATACACAGATGCTCATCCATGCCATGCATGTATGCCATGCATATTAACAATTAGCATACGGCCCTGTTTAGACCAATGCTCCGCTACGCGGAAGCGGCCACATCCCTGGTTTCCCTGTGGTGCACTGGGTGTGCTTCAGCTACAGGGGTCGCAGCAGAAAGAGTGAGTGGATGTCCGGAATCAGGATGCCCCAAGTTTGCTTGATCGTCCAGCCTTGGGATCTTTTAGACTCCATGGCCTGCCAACAGGGTGGTTGGTCCACTTTAGTTACTGTGGCAGTATATTGACTCTCTGTCTTACGCTTATTTGCCACTGTAGATGTTATTTAATATATTCCTTTGTTGACACAGCATAGCTTGGTTGTCTTGTCGTATATTTATTCAGTTTGCATAGCGCAGCTGTCATTTTCAAGTGGACTATTTATTCTTCGCACTAGGCACTTGGCAGCTCTGATTATTTATTATTAGCACTGCATATTTTCATATAACCACTTGAATAATTTAGAGTGTACATGCTCATCACAGTATAATTGTAAAATAATATATCTTGTGACATTAGATATTTATTTGCACGGTTACAATCCACCACCCTTCCTTGGCTTTGTGTAAATACTGTCTGTGCTTAGATATTTCTCATACTGTATTTATATATTATATACTATGGGTTTATAGATTGGCTTGATTTCAGGGAGCTACACTCTCTCCTGGTAGTTTGGTTAGAAGTTAGGATACTAGCAAGCCCCTATACCTACCTGTGTATTGCTGTTTTTTACCTTTTGTAGCTGCCACGAGGAAAGAGATTATGGAGAAAACTCACTTTTTGTCAGGTTTGTGGTGTTCTGCCTTATTGTTTTCCTCTTGAGGAATGTAAAATAAACATTTATGTTAGGATTGTGCCCCCATACCTGTAAGTTACTTATCAGCATTCTGCTTCAAAGTTTCTTATATTTCTGTGTATCTATGATCCTAATGTGGCCTTCAGTAAAGACTACGAATCCTAGAATCTCTCCACTGTAACAGGTAAGCTTTGGATAAATCGCAGTAATTACCTCCCCAGGTGAGAATGCTACCAGTAACCCTTTCCCAACGGGAACACAAGATTATGATCCCCTTATCTGCAGAGTTTGAATTAATACAAATGGAGTTAAATATGTCATCTCTGCCTAATACAATCAGATGATTAGCAAGCCAGAGTCAGGAAGTCTCAGATATGTACTCAAAAAAACTACTTTGGTGTACATTGCTAACATAAAGAGTTGGGAGTTGCAGCTAATCTATAAAAAGTACTTGACAAATTTGGCAACCGTGGTTCAAGGAATGAATGAGATGCTACATCTCCCTGGTTGCAGCAGAACAGAGACCTTATAACAGGAACCAAGGGGGTGATGCATATTAATAAAAGCTGAGTTGTGGTGCTAGGCAAATGTAGCTCAACAAATTTGGATCCCCTAGCTCTAAACTGCAGACCATACTAAGTCCCAAGAGAATTTGACTGTGCTTGTTGCAGTCTTGTTAGGTAACAAGACGATAAGTGTACAACAGAAACAAAAAGAGCAGACATGTCAAGCTTCAGTATAACTGGGAACACCCTGTCTTGTGGGATTAAATCTGCAAAGAATGCTGAAATAAACTACTGCTGAAAAAACAGATAATTTCCCATCTAAAAATTAATGACCTATTGGACCCAAAACAGCACGGCTTTACTGAGGGCAGATCATGTCAGACCAATCTTATTGATTTCTTTGACAATGTCACTAAAGTGTTAGATGAAGGTGGTGCTGTGGATATCGCCTATCTGGATTTTAGCAAAGCCTTTGACACTGTACCACATAAGGAGCTCATAGATAAGTTTTTGAAGGTAGGACTCAATCCCTGGATAGTTCAGTGGATTTCCAGTTGGCTGAGGGATCGGTATCAGAGCGTTGTTGTAAATGGTGTGCAATCTGAACAAAGGCGAGTTACAAGTGGTGTGCCGCAGGGCTCTGTCCTGGGCCCCATTCTTTTTAATATATTTGTAAGTGACATAGGAGAAGGCTTGGTAGGAAAAGTTTGTCTGTTTGCTGATGATACAAAGGTTAGTAATAGGGTGGATATTCCTGGAGGTGTCTGCAACATGGAAAATGATTTAGCTTTACTGGATAGATGGTCAAAACTGTGGAAACTAGAGTTTAATGTCTCTAAATGTAAAATCATGCACTTGGGTAGAAGGAATCCCTGCTCTGAGTACCGTATGGGCAGCACTGTGTTAGCCAGGACCTCGGAGGAGAGAGATTTAGGGGTACTGATTACTGATAGCTGCAAGATGAGTGGACAGTGTAGCCAGGCAGTGGGAAAAGCAAGCAGGATGCTCGGCTGCATAGCTCGAGGCATCACCAGTAGGAAGAGGGAGGTTGTGATGCCGCTGTATAGAGCCCTGGTAAGGCCACAGCTAGAATACTGTGTGCAGCTCTGTAGACCTTACCTGTAAAAAGACATTATTCAAATAGAACGTGTCCAAAGGCGGGCAACAGAAATGGTGGAAGGACTTAAACTTAAAACTTATCAGGAGAGACTTAAAGAACTTAATTTGTACAGTCTGGAGGAAAGAAGGGAGAGGGGGGACATGATTGAGACCTTTAAATATGTGAAAGGATTGAATAAGGTTCAGGAGGGAAGTGTTTTTAAGAAGAAACTTAATGATAGAACAAGGGGGCACAACCTGAAGCTAGTCGGGGGGAAGATCAGGAGCAATGTTAGAAAATATTATTTTACAGAAAGAGTAGTAGATGCTTGGAACAAACTTCCAGCAGAGGTAGTTGAAAAATCAACAGTCACTGAATTTAAACATGCCTGGTATAAGCACACATCTATCCTAAGATAAAGAGTACATACAGTATACACATAAGGGCAGACTAGATGGACCGTATGATCTCCTTCTGCTGTCAACCTTCTATGTTTCTATGCAGGAAACCTGTCTCACATATACACTGTAGGCATTGGACTGTTATAACTCATGTCAAAATCCTATTTACTGATCTCAGCTCAGTGTTGAATACACGTCATCCTGACATTCTCCCTGACAGTGCCTGTATCTCGGAGTACATGTGAAGCTAGTGATTGTTGCATAAATAACCTCCAGTTTACAAAACCCAATGTGTAAGCCATGAAAAAATCTAAAGCCAGGTCCATTAGCATAACCACTGTCTTCTCTTGCTATATACAAAGGACTGCATCTCCAATGAAGCATCAATCAAGATTGTGAAAGATACTGATAACGCTGTCATCACTGGACTCATGATTAGGTTGTTTAGGACACTGCTTACTGTAGTTAAGTCAGCAAAACTAAGCAAGCAAGGTCATGCTGTCAGTCTTAGGTGCTTCCATCTTGGCCTGGTACTGGAGCCCAACAGCCTATGCTCTAAAATGGATCTCAAGGATCATAGACGCTCCTTCCTCCACATTATGTATGATGATCTCTTAAAAACATAAACCGGACCTTCACCCTGAATAAGAGCATATCTTATATGTTTCCGCCATGCTATACATACAGATTGCCCACATTAAAAATCATCCTACCTGCATCTACTGCATTTTCTGAGCCTTTAAACATTCAAGATGGCGGCCCATGGAGTTTCAGGCAGCATGCAAACAGGAAGTGTCTTCTGACTGTGCCCGCTCTGCATTCTGGGATTGCTGTCCTTTTCCTGATCCTGGCTCTGCTCTGCACAGCTATAACCCCGCCCCCTGCACTTTTGACCCCTCTTCTCCCCTCAGTATGTGATGCTACTGAGCCAAGGTGGCGGCGCCCATATCCTAGAGTCCTGCAGAGTTGCAGCCCAGTGGAGAAAAGAAGAGTTACTTTTAGATGCTGAGGAATCATTTTTAAGGGTTTGGGTTTTTATTAACCCTTTAAGTGCCAGCCTTCCTATTTAAAATATTCCTAATTTGTGTCACCCTTTGTTGCCAGACCATGTTTCACTATTTGTCGCTACATATGTTCAACCTTGATTTTTGAAGGGATTTCCAGGGATTTTCCAGGAAAATTATATATTGTTTTCTTTCAGCAGAGTCTGAGCTTCAACATGCAATGTTTTGTTTGGCCTTTTTTAAGTGTATTCTCAGTACTTTTGGGTGAAATATGTGCAAAAAAATTAAAAAAAAATATATATTTTTTGCAATTTGTAGTGTTTTTTGTAATAAAAAATGTAAGTTTGTCAATAAAATCTTATTGCGTGTAAAACCCCAATTTCTCCCGGTCACAGCGGTACCACATATGTATTGGTAGACACTCTTTCCTGCCCAGAAGACTCCCCCAAACTGAAACCGCTTTAGAAGATTTTCAGATAAAATACAACTGTGCTACGCGCTAAGCGCACCTTGCGGTTTTTCCAGAAAAACAACCCTTTACATTTGAAATATGCCCCATATATTCTCTGGAAGTACACTCCTCAAGCTTTCTAGGTGTACCAGGCTTGTTTATGTGGGTGTAGTTTTGTGGAAGTAATCCCTCAATCAATTCTTTGGTTGCGCAGAGCTTTCTAAGCGTACTGAGCTTGTTGTAGTGGGCTCAACTTTCTGGAAGTAATCCCTTGAAGAATTCTTAGGTTGCACAGGGTTCTCCTAAAAAAATTATAAAAAAGAATAAAAAACATGTTTTCCTAAAATATCAATATGCAAACAAGAAAAATCAAGCTAAATCTGAAAGCGCAAGGTCCCCCGAGCGGAACAATACCCAACATGCATAGGTACTATTAACCCTTTTAATTGCCAGCCTACTTGAAGTTTTGTCACCCTCTGTTGACAGGTCATTTTTCCCCATTTTGCGCCATGTCTAACCGTGATTTTTGCTGGAATTTCCAGGAAAATTATATACATATTTTTTCACAGCAGAGTATAGGCTTTAACATGAAATGTCTTGTTTGTAATTTTTCTACTGTTTTTTAAATATTTTTGCGTAAAAAACAAAAAAAACAAAATTTTTTTCAGACAATTGTCTCCTTTATTTTAAATAAAACATTTGTTTTATTAATGAAAACCATATTGCATGTAATAGCCCCATTTTTCCTGATTACAACAGTACCACATATGTATCGGTAGCCCCCCATCCTTGCCCAGGAGACCCCCCAAACTGAAAAGAGCACTTTATAACATTTACAAATAAAATACAACTACTATCCACACTATAAACATAAGGGGTTATTTAAAAAAAAATTACACTTAAAAACCCTTAAAAATCTAAAAAAAAATGACATGGGGTCCCCCCCACCCAAAATAACCAGCCCGGGACTAGCTATGGGGGCTTGTAGGAACAGGGTGCAAGGGCCAGCTTTTGTGGCCCCCCCACCCTGCAGCCTACAAGCCCACATACCCTGTGTGGGTCGGGCTCTTCTGCCCCCCCCTGGGCTTTGGGAAGGCAGGTAATTGGGGTGCCGGGGGTTAATGACAAGTCACCCGCTAGCCGCAGGTGACTTGCCAGCCCCCAGCCTTAACTGGTATAGGGGTCTGATGGACCCCTTACCAGTTCACAACGAGTTAACAATGAAAATAAACACACAGAGACATATAAGAAAAAAAATGACATTTATAATTTTTTTCCTCGCCCTCTCCTCACCACGGAAGAGCCCGTGGGGTGGGGGCGATTGCAGGCCACAACCCCCCATACCCCCCCCCCCCCCCCGGTGAAGAGGAGACCCATTTTTCTTTTTTTTTTCTTTACAGTTTGTGCCAGCGGCCGAAGCGGGGGGGCGCTATTTCGGGCGCCCTCCTGAAGTCAGAAGAGCCCCGGGGGGGTTCTGATGCCCCCTGGGTGAAGAGAAGACCCGGCCTAATATAACGAGGGGTCAGGTGAGTTTTTAACTTTTATATTTTTTTTACTGTGGGGGTTTAAAGTCAGCTACGTGAGTCTCACGTAGCTGGCACTTAACAGTAGGAGAAGCGACTACGTGAGACTCACGTAGCTGGCACTAGCAGGGTTAAATGACGCTGAAGGTCTGCTTTAAATCAAGTCAAAATGATTAAAGACATCTCTAATCCAGGATAAAGGTTCTCCAATGTCCTTTTATTAGGCCACTTGTACCAAGTACCAGCTGTGAGCACTGCCAGACACGGATACAATTTTTTTTCAGGGAATATATACAAGGTGTTCAATAGGTTATCTACCCCAGTATGTTCTTTCAGTGTTAGAGAGCTGAGCTTGTCTGTGCAAATTAAGACATGTCTGGACAACACACATACACTAGCAGTTCAGTCTGATGAAAGCACTGGAAGTGACAGGATGAGAAGTACAGTACAGTGGTGGTCTACAAAGAAAGCAAATGAAATGGTGCTTTGTTCCAGTATGAAATGCCTTACAAAAGAAGAAACCAAACCTAAAGAAATATATGAAAGAATAATTGCTGTATATGCTGATGTACATTCTTTTTTCGAATGAAAGTTTTGGGCCAAGTCATCTAAATGGGGTAGGAAATTAAATGAAGTTAACCCCAGTTCAGGGCAAGCATCTGCAGAGGAAATGTACCTTGTCGCGGTAGCCATCATTTTGGAAGATTGTCAGATCCAAGTCAGTGTTATAGCTCATTAATTAGGCATTGAGTTTCCAGTATTACTCATGAGGTTTCCTGCTCTGTGTATAACTGCAATCCTGCTCCTCCGCTTGTCCATCAATTTGCTGCTAGGTTGTGCACCCCTAGAAACTCTGTAAAACAAGAATTGAGCAACATACCACAAGACACACGTCACTTAGCCTGTGGTCAGGGAATCCACATCCAGCTCAATTGACACCATTAAAATAGGACAAATGGTTCTGTAGCAAGTTTTGGTAACTGCTTTTTTCATGATCATTCATCCCTGGGTAGAGTACTTCTAAAATATCTGGCAATTCTTGTAGAGTGATATTTCAATTCCAAAAGTATAAGCTATTACCAACATCAGCACGTGGTCTTACAACTTGGGCATACAATAGGACTATAATAGGGAATAAGTGAAAAAGAAACCTTACAGCCGTATGTTAAACTGAAGAAACCAAGCTTGCAAAGAGACTGCATGTTTATCATTATACAATGGGGTCCATTCAGAGCCTGGTGAGAAAACTCACTCCTTTTTATAGGAGCAAAATTGCCATTCACTTTCATTGTCAACCTTGGGGCTGGTGAAAAATTACATCAAGTTGTTGAATTAGCCCCAAGGTAAACAATGAAAGTGGATGGCAGTTTTCTCTCCCAAAAAAGGAGTGATTTTTCCCACCAGGCTCTGAATTGACCCCAATGTTCTAAAATTACTAATTATTTGCTTCCTAATTACACCCCATAGCTCCAATCATGCAAATAGAATCTACACCTTTTATGAGGTCCTTCACCCGATTCTGATCATGCATCGCCTATATCAGATGTGAGGGATATAAAAATACTTGATTTTGTGTTGAGATGAAAAGTTTCTCAATGCAATGGATAAGCTTTAAACACCTAAAGTCAAATCTTTAAACTGGTGCAAAACAATTTAAAAATGTAGTTATTGCTGCAAGCACCTAGTTACATTCTATAGCTCTGATTTACTAAGAATAGAAATCTCACTTAGAAAGCTGTTAATAGAGCCTCAAAACACACATTTAATGCCTTTGAGTTCAGTTCTTATCTGTTGTACGCTAGATTATTTATTTTAAGGGATTCAGTCTTCCTGTGTCTCCAATTAAAAGTCCATAAATATCTCCTGGTGATTGTTACCCAAACCCTGCACCTAAAGAACCAATATCACTTTCTCTAGAAACAATGATACATAACTCCAGAACCTTCAATTCTTATTTTAATTAACATGGCATTAATGTGGAAAAGGTTACTCTGTCCTTATATATTCAGTGTGAATATGCCCTTCATCCTTAATAAGACCCCTGAAGACTAATAACTGGGAAAGAGCTTGCCCTCCGGGTTCACAGCAAGCATCTTTACTCGCTCAAGTCATCCTCATGCCATTCACTTTAGTTAAATATACAATACAATATACAACTCTGCATACCTAAGAATGGAAAAAAAATGAACCATGTGACACTGTGAATAAAACACAAACACCGCGTTTATGAAGGGTACAGCAATCAGACTTCCTGTGCCATAAAACTGATTTATCCAGAGTGATGAGGCTATTCAAATATTGTGGATGTTTATGCATGGCAGGAGGTTCTGCCGGCTATACAGTCAGCTTCTTAATTAGTTTGTCTTGTCTCTATAAAATGTTCCCTTAGCACATGTAGAGAGTGATTATCAATCATGCGATGTGTGGAAGGGCTCTTTTGTTTAAAACAAACAAGGATTACATACAAAATAACAATTTTCTTTGTCTTCCAGAGATGATAAGTCTCTTTTTGTTTAGATTATTATTATTGTTTATTTTGTACATGACAATGGAGCTACATAAGTAAAGGTTGAAAAAGGTGTAGTACCATACAAGAAAAATAAAAGCTTACACACTGATAACAAAATACAAAAGAGGTTAGAACCCTGTCCATATCAGCTAACAATCTGAAGGATAATGTAAACAGTCCATATTAAAGGCTTGCATCCTGACCAACATAAACAATGTGAATGTCATAGGGACCGGAAGTCACTAACACAGGAACAGTAACGAGAAACCCCCCCAGTAACATTTTAATGACCAAATATTATTGTAGAAAATAACACCTTTTATTAGAATACAATTCTTTAAAATATATAGGTATGTCATATTATGGCCTGGAGCCATGTATTTTAGTGGGTGTGTAAAGAAGGTGGACTCTCATGCAACCCTATGCAGGACGCAGCCTGGATGATGGTGACTGAACCATAGAGGCTGGGGTGCCCAATTAGTCCACTGCCTGGTCAGGACACTGGGAATATAGCAAATGTTCTGGTCATACAGCAAGATGCAACAGGAGATGAGTGAAGGAACTTGATGTGACATCAGGATGAACCAGACTTAAAAGGGAATTCAAACCCAAACTAGAGTCCAAAAGTACTCCCCAATTCTCCATGAGCAGCTTAGTTCCTTTACTTCTGCAGGCCATGATGGCTTTGGTAATACATAGGGATGATAGGTAATGCTTTCGTCGTCTAATCACTGTAGTGATTGTATGAGAAAAGTGTCGCTCATAGTCCATGCAGCGCCACATCTGCTGTGTTGCAGATGGGTTTCAGGAGCCATTTTTTATTTTTACCTAAAGATTACCTTAAGCTGGAAGCATGAGACAAATTAAGCCAGGTTAAACCAGGAGGTCAAATGTCAGAACGGGATTATTGGGTTCAGGAAGACTTGTTAATGTGATCCATACAATTGTCATAGTGATTTGAATTTTCATTTTCCCCAGGCATGCCTTTGTATGCCGCTGGTTTCTGATAGGATAACATTGTTCTAAACTAGCTGTTTAAACCCCTCCCCGCAATCTCATTCTGGGAGCAATTAGTTGCATTTGGTAAAAATAGTGCTAGAAGAAAGATAAGAGCCAAAAGATTTAATTTTCCCCCCAATTCTTCCTTTGAAGCCAAAAATACAATTCTGTGATTACTCACCTGTAGAATTGGTATTATACGTATACAGCACGTCCTGCTCCAGAGATAATTCCTTACGTTTGGGTTATACATCCACAAGATGGCGCTGGACTGCAGAGACAGCAAAAAAGTGGCTCCTCACGGCCCCTTATATACCAGGGACCTCCCACAAATTCCCCAGTATTGACAAGCAGTTAGCAAGAAGCCGGGTGAATTATAACCATAAACAAACAATTTTAACAGTGATAACAATCACCATACAGAGGTACTAAGAATAATGATAACAAGGGCGGGATGGGGCAGGACGTGCTGTTTACGTATAATACCAATTCTACAGGTGAGTAATCACAGAATTGTATTATTCTAAGTATACAGCACGTCCTGCTCCAGAGATAATTCCTTATGTTTGGGACATCCTATAGCAGTGTCCGTAAGGTAGGGTGGGATCCCCAAAAAGCAACAACATACAGTTTAAACCACTGCCGCCTGCAGAACTTTGCAGCCTAAAGCAGCATCAGCTGAGGCCCTAACATCAACCTTGTAAAACTTAGAAAAGGTATGAACAGAAGACCAAGTAGCAGCCTTGCAAACTTGTTCAACAGAAGCCTGGTGCTGAAAAGCCCAAGAGGCACCAATAGCACGAGTGGAATGAGCAGTAAGGCGGAAGGGAAGATTCTTCCCTTTAGCAGAATAGGCCTGAATCACAGCCTGACGGATCCACTTGCTGATGGTAGACTTAGCTGGAGCCAGACCCTAGGAATAGAAAACACACGACAGGGAAGAGATTTAGAGCCAAACCCTATAGTAGATGGAAGAAGAGGACTTTTTCCTAGCCCTGACCATGGTGTTAACAACAGAGGAAGGCAACCCCTTTTCCATTAAAATGTAGGTTTCAGCAGCTAGGCCGTTAAAGCCAGTGTTTGTAAATTGGGATGGCGTAGCTGCCCCTGAGTGAGCAGGTCTGAATCCTTGGGCAGGGCGTACTGATCTACCGCCAGCTGCACGATGGCTGCGAACCACACTCTTCTTGGCCAACGGGGGGCCACCGGGTTTGCTGGCACCCCTTCCTGAGCTATCTTTCGCAGAACCCTGCCCAATAGGGGAAACGGGGGAAAGACATACAGTAGCTGAAAACCCTGCCAGGGCATTGTTAGAGCATGGAAATAGATATAGACCAAAAAACAAATGGAAATGGATCGCCCCTCAATGTAAGGTGGGGAAGCATAATGGCTTACCTGCAGCTTCCACTCTTAGTGTGAACCATGAAAGTGACACAAGCATGAAATCACATTGCACTGAAAGGTTTATAAACTGAATATGGTGGTGGAAGCTGTAGAGACTTCTCTGCCTACATGACTTTGCATTAAGCCCATACACAATGCTGACAATGCCTGGCCCTGGGCACTGTGTATGTTCTCAGACTTAACAGTGGTTTGGACCTCTGTAACTAGCCTGCAGGTCATGGAGCTGTGATTGGATTGTGTGTTCTGTGGTTCACACTGCCTTTGTAGAACATGCCTGCCTGTCAGGAATAGCCTTGTTACGTCTGTCTAGTTTGGACTGTTTCCCTTAAGTTTTCCCTTAGTTAAGATGGTGGATTGTGTCTCAGCTGGGTGCCATCTTACTTCCTATCATATATATAAATCTCTCAGGCCTGTTGCTCAGAGCTTGAGTATTGTGTTTGACTTCCTGCTTGTGCAGTTCTCTAGCCTGTAACTTGCTCTCCGGTTTGTTCCTCCTCTTGCGGTTTACCCTGCAAATCCTTGCTACCTGCTGACCCGGATTGGACTTTGACTCTGCATTGATCTGCTTCCCTGTTGCTGACCCGGATTGGACTTTGACTCCGCATTGATCTGCTTCCCTGTTGCTGACCCGGATTGGACTTTGACTCCGCATTGATCTGCTTCCCTGTTGCTGACCCGGATTGGACTTTGACTCCGCATTGATCTGCTTCCCTGTTGCTGACCCGGATTGGATTTTGACTTCCTGCGTTTTGGCCTAGTCTCTGCCATTGGATTCCAGCAGTATTCACCAGTATCGTGACAGGATACTCAAGCCAAAAATAGAGTCCGCTGGGCCTGGGAGTTTGGAGGTTCGCACTAACCAGCTGCAGTCTACTGTGGCTAATATGCACGCCGAGATGCAGACGTTGAAAAACAAATATGATGCCTTTGAAGGACAGACTTCTCACAATGTCCATATTTATGGACAAGCAATTCAAGAGCTACGTGGGGCGGTACAGATGTTATCTGACCGGATGGCTCACTTGGAGGCTCAAGCTTCTGTACTACCTACTTCCGTGCCTGCCATGAGTCCTAAGTTGCCACCGTTCAGATTTGGCGGAGACCGTGACAAATTCAGGGGATTCCTCAATCAATGTAGGTTATACTTTGATGCAAATCCAACCCAGTTTCCTACTGACCCGTCTAAAGTCCTATGTATCATCATGTTGCTGACACATAAAGCCATTGCCTGGGCTAGTCCACTGATGTTTGATGATCCCAATCGAGGTGCTACAGCTGAAGCAGCATTACTAGCTTTGCGCCAAGGCAGACGCCCCGTCACCGAGTATGCAATGGAGTTCAAGAGGTGGGCTATCAACACTGATTGGAATGACGCAGCGAAAATGTCTTTTTTTAGGAAAGGACTTTCCAGCGCATTAAAAGATGAACTTGTCCGTGCAGAGGCCCCTTTAGGCTTAGACGACTTTATTAACCATTGTATTAGAATTGACACCCGACTATCTGAACTACGACAAGAGAAATGGGCTACCTTGAATTTTGATACTAAGCAGTACCCTTCTTTTCCTGTAGCTATTTCCAAGGAACCGCAAGGAAAGATTCAAAGGGAATCGGGTAGTGAGCCGATGCAAGTAGATTCCATACTAAGGCGTGAAAGCGTTGACAGAAGAGAGCACAGGCTCCGGGAAAGCTTATGCTTCTACTGCGGAAAATCTGACCACTTCCTTATCAACTGCCCTAGCCGCCCTCAGAGATTGGTAGCAGCTATTATGGATCCTGACTTTTCGGACAAAGAATCAATTGTTTCCGAAACAGAATTATCTGAGAAAGCAGTTATCCGTTCCATCTCATCGGTGGCCCCTCATATTAAGAAAGAAAATAAAGACTCCCATTGCTTCCTTCCCATTAAGTTTCTGACTAATTCTCAGTGGATTTCTGCCTCTGCTATGGTGGACTCTGGGGCTAGTGGCAATTTCATCGACCTTTCTTTTGCCCAAAAGCATGGGGTCAGATTTAACAAAAAACTCACCCTTGGTAATGGAAACCGTAGATGGATCTCCACTGAGCTCAGGGCCTGTGGATCAAGAGACGGAGCCACTTGAGGTCATTATAACACCCCAGCACCATGAAGTCCTCTCTTTCCTGTTGATCTCATCTCCACATTTTCCTGTTATTTTAGGCCTACCATGGTTGCAAGCACAGAACCCTTTCATCAACTTGGAAACTAAAGAAATAAGCTTCCCTGGGGAGGATGGTCTTTCGACAGGGTAATCTGAACAAGATTCTAAAGAACCAGTTGAAAATAATAAAATGGTAGAATTACCCTCTGTATACAAGGACTATGCGGACGTGTGCGAAAAACAAAATGCCGACAAGCTTCCCCCACATCGATCTTATGACTGTCCCATAGAATTTTTTCCTGGTGCACCTATACCCTTTGGACACATTTACCCTTTGGCAGACCCCGAACTAAAAGCCCTCAAGGACTACATAGAAGAAAACCTGGCTAAGGGGTTCATTTGCCCATCTTCTTCACCTGCGGGGGATCCCATATTCTTTGTCAAAAAAAAGGACAGTTCTCTAAGACCGTGCATTGACTACAGGGAATTTAACAAAATTACAATCAAGAACCGCTACCCTCTACCATTGATTCCTGAGCTCTTGGAGAGAGTACGACATGCAAAGGTGTTCACCAAGTTAGACCTGCGTGGCGCTTATAACTTGGTCCGTATAAGACCCGGAGATGAATGGAAGACAGCGTTTAGGTCACGTTATGGACATTATGAATATCTTGTGATGCCTTTTGGTCTTTGCAACGCCCCTGCTACCTTCCAACATCTTGTCAATGATATCTTCAGAGATCTTTTGGACCAGTTTGTAGTCGTCTATTTGGATGATATCTTAATTTTTTCCAACTCTATGGAAGAACATCAGAGACAGTGAAATTGATTCTGGATCGTCTAAGGAAGAATCAACTCTACATTAAAATTGAAAAATGTGATTTTCATCAAACTGAAATCCAATTTCTGGGTTATATAATTTCACCCCGTGGTCTACACATGGACCCTAGCAAGATTAAAGCAATAGTAGACTGGCCTACTCCAAAAAACATAAAGGATCTTCAACGTTTTATAGGTTTTGCCAATTTTTATAGACGTTTTATTAGGAATTTCTCGGAGATCATAACTCCTATTACACAGTTGACTAAGAAAAGAAATGCCTTTGCTTGGTCTCCTCAAGCACAAGAATCCTTTTGTCTCCTAAAGTCCAAGTTCACTACAGCCCCAGTGCTAGTCCATCCCGACCCAGAATGCGCCTTCATTGTGGAAGTACATGCTTCAGACTGTGCTATAGGGGCTATTCTGTCTCAGAGAACAGGAGACAAGGGGTTATTGCATCCCTGTGCCTTTTTCTCCCGGCGTTTATCACCCGCTGAGAAGAATTATGATGTGGGGAATAAAGAACTGTTGGCCATTATTGCAGCAATTAAGGAATGGAGGCATCTCCTTCAAGGAACCTCACAGCAAATTATTGTTCTAACTGATCACCATAACTTGGAGTTTGTTAGTCCTGCCAAGTGTCTATCTCCTCGCCAAACTCGTTGGAGTCTCTTTCTCAACCAATTCAACTTTGTAATCTCATACCTGCCTGGATCTCGTAATGGCAAAGCGGATGCTCTATCTAGAATTTTTTCCAATGATTCCACTTCTATTATTACACCCAAAACTATTGTTCCTGGGTCTAGTTTTATTGGAGTAATCCAAAATAAGGACTTGCTGGAAGAGATAAAAGAGGCCTATAACACCGATTCCTTGCTGTCTCAACCATCTGATGAGGTGCACTTAACGCTTAAAAACAAGACGTGGATCCATGGGCAGCAGCTATATATACCCGAAACAGTAAGATTGAAAATTCTAAAGCTAGTCCATGATTCTAAGATTGCTGGTCACAAGGGAGTGCAGAAGACACAGGAATTCCTATCTCGTTTCTTTTGGTGGCCCAATTATCAACAGGACGCAAGAAAATATGTATTGTCATGTGACGTTTGTGCTAGAGGCAAGACTCCACATTCTACACCCTTGGGTTTGTTACAGCCTTTGCCGATCCCCTCTCGTCCCTGGGGTTCCATTTCCATGGACTTTATAGTAGATCTACCTACCTCTAAAGGAAAAACTACAATTCTGGTAGTAGTTGACCGGCTCACCAAGGCTGCACACTTCATTTCATGTACCGGCCTACCTTCCGCTAAAGACACTGCTGACCTTGTAGTTCAGAATGTGTTTCGTTTTCATGGAGTTCCTGATGAAGTCATCTCGGATCGTGGGGTACAGTTTACATCAAAATTTTGGCGGAGTTTTTGTTCAGCACTTGATATTGAGGTTAACTTATCAACCGCCTTTCACCCACAAACTAATGGACAAACTGAGCGCACAAATAAGACCCTGGAACAGTACTTACGATGCTATATCTGTCATTTACAAGATGATTGGGTCAATCTGCTTCCGGTGGCTGAGTTCTCCTACAATAACTCCCAAAATGCCTCCACTAAGCAAACTCCTTTATTTGCGAATTTGGGGTATCATCCAAATATTCTACCCAAATTCCCTGCTGTTTTACCTATGCCTGCAGTTGCGGAAAGGATCTCTAAATTACAGCAAAATTTGGAACTAATCAAGACAACGTTGGAGAAGGCTCAAGAAAATTACAAGAAGGCGGCAGATACATTTCGTAGGCCAGCACCAATGTTTAAAGTGGGAGATAAAGTATGGCTTTCCACCAGAAATTTGAGACTCAAGTTGCCTTCACCAAAACTGGGACAGAAATTTATTGGGCCCTATAAGATTATCAGGATTTCTAGTCCTGTAGCTGTTAAGCTTCAACTCCCACAGTCCATGAAGATTCATCCTGTGTTTCATGTGTCTCTGTTAAAACCTGTTGTGCTCAACCCTTTTCCGGAACGTATTCCTTCTCCTCCCGATGCAGTGGAGGTAGATGGGCAAGAACAGTTTATTGTAGAAGAAATCTTGGACTCTAGAATCTTTAGGAACCAATTACAATACCTCATTAAGTGGCAAGGTTATGGGCCTGAAGAAAATTCTTGGGAACCTGTGAGTAATATTAATGCTCCCCGACTGATCAGACAGTTTCATCAAAGACATCCTGGGAGGCCGAGGCAGGTCACGTCCAGAGGCCGCTGTTGAGGTGGGAGTAATGTCAGGAATAGCCTTGTTACGTCTGTCTAGTTTGGACTGTTTCCCTTAAGTATTCCCTTAGTTAAGATAGTGGATTGTGTCTCAGCTGGGTGCCATGTTACTTCCTGTCATATATATAAACCTCTCAGGCCTGTTGCTCAGTACTTGAGTATTGTGTTTGACTTCCTGCTTGTGCAGTTCTCTAGCCTGGAATTCGCTTTCCAGTTTGTTCTTCCTCTTGCGGTTTACCCTGCAAATCCTTGCTACCTGCTGACCCGGATTGGACTCTGCATTGATCTGCTTTCCTGTTGCTGACCCGGATTGGACTTTGACTCCGCACTGATCTGCTTCCCTGTTGCTGACCCGGATTGGACTTTGACTACGCATTGATCCGCATTGATCTGCTTCCCTGTTGCTGACCCGGATTGGACTTTGACTCCGCATTGATCCGCATTGATCTGCTTCCCTGTTGCTGACCCGGATTGGACTTTGACTTCCTGCGTTTTGGCCTAGTCTCTGCCACTGGACTCCAGCAGTATTCACCAGTATCATGACACTGCCTTACTTGGTGCTCTTACTGTACCAGGCTGTGATACTCCCAGCCGGAATATGGTGCAAGTGTAGAAATTTCCTAGCACCGTTGTTGGCACTGTAAAGTCTTATATCTCCTTCACCAAGGCATTGATTGATGTGGCAAGATCATGAGAGGTCCCAAGAGAGATGCTCACCTAGGTACTTGAAACTGCTCACCTACTACCATTTATCATCAGGAGTGGAAGTTCCTGTCCTTAGTTTTAACCCACTATAAGTCTCTTTCCAGACTTTAAACTTTCTGGCGATAGGTCTGTTTATCATTGTCCGAGATCTGATAACAGTGTTGTCTGGATATTTGATAATAGCAGTGGAGTCTGAGATGGCCACACATGTATATGTGTACAACCAACAATATAGAAAAGGGCTTGGCATACAGCCATGTCTATGTCTCTTTCTAAGTGCTCTAGTTTTTAGATCTTATAGTCCTATAAGTCGTGGCTGCTATCGCTAAAACGGTGCTCACTAGAATCAAAAGGGTTAAAAGCATAAAATACTTTGTTACACACTCCTGGATTTGAAAGATGTTGACATGCATGTAGCACATTAGAATAATTCTGACCAGTGTGTTTTCATCATGTGATCAGCAAAACACTCTTAAAGTGATCATATAACCAGAAAGGTTTATTTTTGTTGTCACCTTCTATCCCCATCCCAGTGCTCCAAAATAGCCAGTGCTTTGCACGTACCTCCAGACATGCATGCACATACCCCAAACACACACCCCCAGAAGTACATGCACACAAACCCTGTCGCGCATGTGCACACCCGCAAACGCCCATGTGTACATTCATAGATGACATGCACACCCCTCACAAATGTGCATGCACACACCCTGAAATGTGCATGAACACATACCCCCAGATGCATATGCATGCACTCCCAGATGCAGATACAACCAAAGATGCAGATGTGCATGCACACATACACAAATGCATATGTGCAAATACATGCACACATACACAAATGCACACACACATAACTCCAAGCACTATTGGGTCGATTCAAAGAAACATGTAACAGCTTGGATTTGGCTCACGATCATCCTATTTTTCACGTCCGCTCGTGCGTTCGTATGAACTTGCGAGTGATTCAATAAGCAAATACGTTTCTATCCTAAAAGATACGTCCGTTCGTATGGCAGTTCGGGAATCAGACCTATGTCAGTTTCCATCCTGAATTTTCCGTTTCATTTCTCAGGTTGCAACATTGGTTTTGCCCTTTTTCCTTTTTTGTCTGGACGTAAATCCTTCTGATCTTGCGGCTCCGCACTACAAACTTACCTCATTAAAGTGCATTCTAAATATTTGGTCTTTTATTTTTCTTTATTTCATTCATTTTGTAGTAACCAACCATTAATGAATGCATTTGCATAAGTAAATCTTACTTTGTTTAATTTTTAGTTAACTTGCATTTTTTACTTGTGGATTTAATTTTAATATTTATGCTTCAAATGGTACAACTTTAAATTTTTAGTGTGGTTACCCACACCCTCTACATACAGATTGCTCACAAATCTTAAAAAACACCCAGCAACTTCTGCATGTTATGAGCCTAGAAACAGCCAAGATGGCGGCTCAGGTATTATCGGGCAGCCTGCAAACAGAAAGGGCCTTGTGACTGTGTTGCTCTGGATTCTTTGATTTCTGACCTTTCCATGCCCCCACCTCTGCTGTGTCTGTGCAAAATACAGCAGTAACCCACATCCTGCACTTTATCCCGCTCTCCTCTCCTCAGTAAGTGTGATGCATCTGACCAAAGATGTGCTTAAATAATTAAATAAAGCAAAGGTAAACAACTACACCAATAAATGCAATCTAAAAATATTATTCTAGTACCTCAATTTTAAAATAAATAACAAAGGACATAAGTTTCTTTAATTAACGCAAATATATTGCCAAATAAAGGTTTACATGCAAAGGACTAATTAAGGTCCACATTAAAATGCTTTTATAAGGCATACATGAATCAGGTATGCATTGCCATACAATTTATGGCCTCGGCCATGCTGATACATGCAGTTCATTGGAGCACAAGACGCGCAGACTCCTCCACTTAGCCAAAAAACCTGTTCACGAACAGCAATCCGGCTGCTAAAAGGTGTCGGCTGTGGCTTTCTTTTAAAACGCGTTTAGAGGTTTCTCTGAATCACACCTAAACACATCCAATTAACCTAAGTTTTACGTTTTGATCGTAAGTTTTAGGATTTGATCCTAAGTTTTACGTTTGGATCCTAAGTTTTACGTTTTGATCCTAAAATTTAGGAACGGACTTCCGCTGATCGTAAGAGCATATACGCATTCGTACGTAGGCTCGTGCGAGTCGTAAATGGCCAAAAAAACAGGAAAAAATGACTAACACCCACCCAAACTTACGATTCTCGATACGAAATCAATTAACTTTTGCTCTTTGAATCGAGGGGTATGTATTTCCTCCTGGAAATGCACATCTAGTTTTAAAAGGATTTCTAATTTAATGGCTCTTTTTTGAACATGGATACAAGAGTGAGATGCAAAGGCTGCATCTACTCTATTATTTATGGATTAGGAATAAATAATATAGAAGAGCCTTGTTTAAGAAAGCGATGGAGGGCAGTCTATTCTTGAAAATGAAGGAACTAACAGAGGACAACACCTAAACATGACTTGGGGTCTGTGTGGAAACAGATAAAATCTCTCTCTCTGGCTGTTTGCACTGATCCTCCCAGCTCAACTGCAGTGTGTTTAGCAAAGGCTCTCCCCAACCCCTCATTCATGCTTATGTGCAATCAAGGCGCTCAAGTATAACCCAAGTCGGCCACTCCCATGTAATTGTATGAGTGCAGCTCTTCCACAACAGCTGCATGGGTGTAAGCCCTCTCAAAAAAGCATACACCGCTGATCATTAAAGGGGGGGGGGGCTTTAGGAAAGCAAATTAC
The DNA here is from genome assembly GCA_027917425.1 of Gastrophryne carolinensis. Lineage (NCBI taxonomy): Eukaryota > Metazoa > Chordata > Amphibia > Anura > Microhylidae > Gastrophryne > Gastrophryne carolinensis. The sequence goes on from CM051235.1 coordinate 470,588,291, forward strand.
TAAACTTTATATTCTTAGTATACACTACGTCCTGCTCCAGATATATTACTTACACTTGGGTTATCCTCCGCCAGATGGCGCTACACTGCAGAGACATGTAAAACAGGCTCCTCCCGGCCCCTCAAATACTCGGGGACCTCCCACAAATCCCCAGATTTCTTTGCAGTGCTTACTGCGAAGACATGAAATTATCACTCTGTCGCAGGTGAGCGGGGCTATTAGCCTGTGGCCCTGTTGGACTATTCCCAACCGTCCTTCGTGTGATGTGCCTCCCAGCCTGGGCTGCGCTGGTCGGGTGAAGGTAGGCGGCACCATGTGTGCTTATGGAGCACTGCTCCACCACAGTCCCCCACCAAAGGGTAGACGGTATAGGCTGATGGTGAGCCTTTATGGGATGCCCCTCCCGCATTTTTGTTCCATGCCCCGGTAGCGGTGGGTCCTGTACAAAGGGCCGCCATCCTCCCTCATTCTCCCTGTAGCCTTCGGGAGGAAAAAGAAAGGGGGGGTGTGGATGTCAGTGTATTGTGATTACGTGCATATGGCTTTTTGTAATGTCTGTTTGGACTAGTATATGTGGTGTCAACCGCCGCGCTGACTTGTCTTTTTACACTACAAATGCCGCCGCGCACGCCTTTTCCTTCATTTGGATGTTCCGCGCCGGGCGGCGGTGTTACCTCAGACGCTTCTGCGTCCTCATTGGCTGCTTGTCGGTTGGACTTCGCGCTCTTCAGGGGGGCGGGGCCTGGCCTGGCGCGCCCCTCGTCATGGCTCGCTCTGGCCCGCCCTTCGAGGTACTCGGCGCCATGCTACCTGGTCGCGCATGCGTGTGATGCCCTCGCGGGCGGCGTTATACTCTTTGTAGTGTGTTTCGGTTCTGACACCCTTCTTCTCATTGTGTCTTTCAGACGGGTGAATCCATTGGCTTCTCCCGGCCCGGTGTAATTGATAGTCGGGCCTTGTAAAAACTACTCCCACTTCCCTAGCGGGTCATTGGGGCATCCAGGGTTGCTTTATAGCGTCAATCCCTACTGGCATATTGTGCCTAATAATCACCATATGGAGGCATCTAAGGATAATGTGACCGGGGTCCCTTTGGGACAAGACCGGCTATGTATGGCATGTGGACAACCTCATGCTGACGCTGACAAGGCATGGGTCTGCGTACCCTGTGCTGAGCAAGCGCTGGCTTTGCAATCTGGCCTGCCAGTGGCTGCACCTCGTTTCACTTCACCTACTCCCCCAAGCTTAAATCTCACTCCTGCTGAGTTGCATACAAGTGGGGATTCTCAGCCTGATGTGTCTTCTAGACTACCTACTGCTGAAATGATTATTGCGAGGTCCTTAGCGCGTAAGGGCCCTGGTAAGAAGCGGCACCTGACGCCTTATGATACTGTTTTCTCTATGGGATCTCAGGAGTTTATGAATCTGTGTGGCTATACCCCGTCTGATGAAGGAGAGCTCTTTTCTGACTCAGGCTCATCTGATGAGAGACCAAGGGGTCATGACGATTCTGGCCCTGACTCCGGGGCCCCGGGTGACACTGACAGATTATTGACCCAGATCTTTGAGGTTCTATCTATCTCTCTCCTTGGTGAGGCTCCCAGGCAAAGAGGGGAGCGTTTCCATACAGCAACATCACGTTTGGAATTTCTAGAGCAGGCACATTTCCATTCCCTTGTGCTCAAGGAATGGGAGTGCCCCAGTAAACTTCCTGGGTTTCCAAGGGATTGGGATAGGAGGTATGCTTTTCCACCTGAGGTGGTTAAATGTTGGTCATCCCCCCCTGAGGTGGATGTCCCGATAATAGGGCTATCTAACACCCCTGTCATGCATTCCCCTGATTCTACTACCCTGAGGGATGCTGAGGACTGGCGCATTGACCTGCTGGCCTCCCACGCCTTTGCATGTGCAGGGACGGCGCTGCACCCGGTCTGTGCCTCTGCCATTACTGCTGTGGCCACTAGAACCCTCATCAGAAATATGCTTGATAGTGCCCCTGATGATCTCCCTTGTGAGGTGTTTAATGCACTCTCCAGTTGTGATGTGTTTCTAAATTTTGTCCTAGTGGCATTGGATGACACCATCAGAATGTGTGCAAGAACTTCTGCCCTCGTGGTGGCTATACGTTGCTTGGTCTGGCTGCGACAGTGGGGTGCTGACAATGCTGCGAAGAAGGCCCTTACTGGGCTTCCCTTTAAGGGGCTACGTCTGTTTGGGGCCCGTCTAGACCTGTTTGGTAAGAGAGGTAAGTTACCCCAGCGCAGACGGTTGTCTCGGGCCCTTCGGGGCCAGGGCCCCCCTTCCACCCCATGGTGTTAAACAGGAACCAGGGGTGTCCTTCGCAGGGGCTCGCGCAGCTCCCTGTCCCAGGAGCAGAATACAACACCCTGGCTCCTCCGGGGGGGCTAAGCCCAAATCCTCTCCCAAGTCCCCTCAAGCATGATGGGGCGCCCTCACCCGTCAGGGTGATTTAGGAGGTAGTGTCCTCCGGCTACAAGATGGTGTTTGCTGTGCGGCCTCCCCTAAGATTATCAGGTCCCAGGTACTCCTGGTCCCTGCTTCTGCTCAGGTGTTGGCGCAGGCCGTGCAAGGTCTGCTGGGTCTGGGGGTCATTTGCAGATTTCCCTTAACAGACAGAGGCAAGGGACTCTACACCAACCTTTTCACAGTTTCCACAAAAGATGGGTCAGTCTGGCCCATTCTGGATTTACAGATCTTCAGCAAATTGTCAAGTACAGGCGCTTTCCTCATGGAAACTCTGCCCTCAGCCGTCTGCTCCTTGCGCCCCGGGGGCTTCATGCCGTCTGTGGATATCAAAGATGCTTACTTTCAAATCCTTGTGTTTTCAGGACACCAAGGTTCTTCAGATTCGCGTTGGAAGATCAACACTGCCAATTTGTGGCCTTGCCATCTGGCCTCTCTTCAGCTCCCAGAGTACTCACCAAGGTGCTGGCGGGGGTGATGTCTCTGATGAGGCCAAGGGGCGTCCGCGTGCTGCCACTACCTGGACATCCTCATCACTTCCCAGTCTCTACATCTGGCAAAGTTGGATACTCAGCTGGTGGTGTCCATTCTGGAGTCATCTGGATGGGTGATCAGCCACCCCAAGTCCTCACTGTCCCCTTCCTTGGTAACTTCATTCCTAGGAATGAATCTGGACACAGTTCAGGCAAGGATATTCCTTCCTCAGTAGAAGCTGGACAATCTGCTTGCACAAGCTCAGTCCCTCCTAGCTTTCCCCGTCCCTCCACCAGGCAGGGGATGCAGCTGGTGGGCCTGATGGTGGCGTGCTTCGAAGCAGCCCCTTGTGCTCAGTCCCTCTTGGGGCTTCTGCCTCCTATTGTCTGTATGGGACAAGGACCTAGCATCCCTGGACAGGGTCTGTGTGTCTTCCCCCCTGGTGAGGAGGTCCCTCTTGTAGTGGATGGACTCAAGGAACCTGTTGGGGGGGCGGAACCTTCTTGTCCCTTCCTGGGAGACGGTCACCACGGATGCCAGTCTATCAGGTTGGGGGGGGGGTTTCTGGAAGTCCCTGCAGCTCCAGGGGAGGTGGGGCCCTTAGGAGGCCCATACACCTATCTATGTCTTGAAGCTGTGAGCGATCAGGTTAGTTCTGGCTCGCTTGACTACTCATCTTCAGGGCCTGCCTGTTCATGGGCGCACGGTCACTCTGATGGCAGTTGCCTACATCAATCATCAGGGAGGGACCCGGAGCAAGAGGGCCCTCCAGGAAGTGTCTCTGATCCTGATCTGGGTGGAGGCCAATGTTCCCTGCATTTCAGCGGTATACATTCCAGGGGAGGGGGGGGGTCCCTCTGCAACAGGGTGTTCCAATCTCTGTATCACTGTTGGGGCCAACCAGATGTGGATCTGTTTGCGTCCGTCACAATCACAAGTCCCAGCCTTTGTCTCCCTGTCCCAGGATCCTCTGGCCGTGACCACGGATGCCTTAGTAATGTCATGGCTGGACATTCAGTTTCTGTATGTCTTTCCTCCATTTTCCCTGCTAGGCAGGCTTCTTGCTCTGGAAGGGGTGTCAGTGATTCTGGTGGCCCCCAGGTGGCCAAGAAGAGTGTGGTTCGCAGACGTGGTGCAGATGGCAGTAGATCAGTGCTTCTGCCTGGAGTGCCAGATCTGCTCACTTAGGGCCCCTTATGTCATCCCAATTACAAACTCTGGCTTTGACGGTCTGGCTGCTGAAACCTTCATCTTGATGGAGAAAGGTTTGTCTGCCTCGATGGTTGAGTCCATAGTGAAGGCTAGGAAGATGACTTCTTCTTCCATCTGTTATAAGGTATGGCGTACCTACATTGACTAGTGTGAGTCTTGGCCTCTTCCCTATTGGGTGTTCTCAGTTCCGAGGGTTCTGGAGTTTTACTGCATGGGTTGGAGTCGGGTCTCCAACTCAGTACTTTGAAGGGTCAGGTTTCTACCCTGTCTGTCTTCCTTCAGAAGTCTTTTTTATTCAGCATTCCTTGATTAAGACTGCTTTTAGGGGGTTACTCATGTGCGTTCCCCATGACAACCTATGGTCCATGTTTTGGGATTTGGACTTGGTCTTGCCTGCCTTGCAGGATGTTCCCTTTTTTCCTATTCAAGATGCTGCTCTCGCTGTACCTACCCTCACGGTTGTTCTTTCTGGTGGCTTTACGTCGTCCAGGCGTGTGTCTGAGCTGGCGGCTTTGTCTATCCAGCCACCATACTTTGAGAGACACCAGGATAAGGTGGTGTTCCGCTTTAAGCTGTTTTTTCTGCCTAGGTGGTGTCTGTATTTCATTTGAATCCAGATATTGTTCTTCCTTCATTGTGCCCTAATCTTAGCAATGCTAAGGAAAGGGTTTTGCATTCCTTGGATGTGGTCAGGTGAAGTATTACCTAGTAGTAACTGCGTCCTTTAGGAAAACTAATGTTCTTTTGTGGTCCCTTCTAGTCCTAGCAGGGACTTGGCTTCTGCTAAGTCTACTATCAGCAAATGGATCTGTAAGGCTGTGATTCAGGCCTATTCTGCTAAGGGGAGAATCCTCCCCTCCGCCTTATTGTTCATCCTACTCGTGCTATTGGTGCCTCTTGGGCCTTCCAGCACCAGACTTCTGTTGAACAAGTGTGCAAGGCCGCTACTTGGTCTTCTGTTCATACCTTTTCAAAGTTTTACAAGGTTGATGTTAAGGCCTCAGCTGATGCTGTTTTTTGGCCGCAAGGTTTTGCAGGCGGCAGTGGTTTAAACTGTTTGCTGTTACCTTTTTTATTGGGGATCCCACCCTACTTTATGGACACTGCTATTGGATGTCCCAAGTGTAAGTAATATATCTGGAGCAGGACGTACTGTATACTAAGAATAATACAATTCTGTGAAATACTCACCTGTAGAATTGGTATTATAAGTATACAGTACGTCCTGCTCCACCCCACCCTGGTTTTTGCATTATTCTGGATCCCCTGTATGGTGATTGTTATCATTGTTATAAGTTACCAGTTTTTTTTGGGTGGTTAAATTCTCCCGGCTTCTTCTTCACTGCTTTTCAATGCTGGGGATTTGTGGGAGGTCCCCGGGTATTTGAGGGGCCGGGAGGAGCCTGTTTTACATGTCTCTGCAGTGCAGCGCCATCTGGCAGAGGATAACCCAAGTGTAAGTAATATATCTGGAGCAAGACGTACTGTATACTTATAATACCAATTCTACAGGTAAGTATTTCACAGAATTGTATTTTTCCTGACTGGAGGTCAACTTTAACCCTTTAAGTGCCAGCCTACCTAGATTTTTTGTCACCCTCTGTTGCCAGACTACGTTTCACTTTTTTGCGCTACACATGTTCAACTTTGATTTTCGAAGGAATTTCCAGGGATTTTCCAGGAAAATTATATATTTTTTCAGCAGAGTCTGGGCTTTAACATGAAATGTCTTGTTTGGCCTTTTTAAAGTGTATTCTTAATACTTTTGGGTGAAATATGTGCAAAAAAATAAAACAAATTTATTTTTAACAATTTGTAGTGTTTTTTTGTATTAAAAATGTAAGTTTGTCAATAAAATCTTATTGCGTTTGAAAGCCACATTTCTCCCGGTTACAACGGTACCACATATGTATTGGTAGACACCCTTTCCTGTCCAGGAGACTCCCCCCAAACTGAAACAGCACTTTTTCAGATAAGCTAGAACTATGCTGTTAATAAAAAAAAAAAAACGACATAGGGTCCCCCCTCCCGGGGGGGGGGGGGGGGGGGGCATTTTTTGGGGGAAATTTAAGGGTTAAAAGCCATTAAAATCCCTCCAAAAAAATGACGTAGTGTCCCCCCACCCAGCATAACCGACCCGGGACCAGCTATGCAGGGCTTGTAGAACAGGGCGCAGGGGCCAGCTCTGGTGGCCCCCCGCCCTGCAGGCTACAAGCCGGCATAGTGCCTACGGAGCCCGGGCCCTTCTGCCCCCCCCTGGCTGTTGGGGAGGCAGATAATTGGTGAGCTGGGGGTTAATGGCAAGTCATCCGCTAGCAGCAGGTAACTTGCCAGCCCCCAGCCTTGTGAACTGGTACAGGGATCTCACAGATCCCTTACCAGTTCACAAGGGGTTCTCTGTCTCTCGGTGATCCATGATGACAGCTGCTGGGTGCTCGGTGGAGAAGGGCTGGAGGGGGAGAGAGCGATCACAACCCTCTCCCCCCTCCAACCTTCCTCTGCTAAGCATCCAACAGCACTGATCATCGGCATCAATGTGGATGGAGATGTAGGCTATTGAGTGACGTCATATAGACGTCACTTTCCCCGGCCCCCTAGGGCACAAGAGGGCCTGTATTGCACAAGAGGGCCAAGATGGCCCTCTCCTTCCCTTCCTCATGTTGGCTGCTAGCTAGGGTTTTTAACCCTTAAAATTCCCCAAGAAATTGCCCCACCCCCCAGGAGGGGGGACCCTATGTCATTTTTTTTTTAATTAACCCCTTATGTTTATAGTGTGGATAGTAGTATTTTATTTGTAAATGTTATAAAGTGCTCTTTTCAGTTTGGGGGTCTCCTGGGCAAGAATGGGGGGGCTACCAATACATATGTGGTACCGTTGTAATCGGGAGAAATGGGGCTTTCACATGCAATTTTCATAAAAAAATAAAAAAACGTTTTATTTAAAATAAAGGGGGCAATTGTCTAAAAAAAAATATATATATATTTTTTTTTATGCAAACATATTTAAAAAACAGTAAATAAATTACAAACAAGACATTATATGTTAAAGCCTAAACTCTACTGCAAAATATATATATATATATTGTAGGGATCTTCCCGGGGGATGGTGTGTTTGGACACAGTTCACGGCAGACTCAGACGTTATAAAAGCAGATCTTGGCGTTTATTCATAGCATAAACAGTCCAGCAAACAAAACATACAGCAACCACGTGCTCCTTTTGTGTCCAAACAAAATAAAAGACCTAGCCCGTCTGGGCGCTTACTAACAGGTTCTTCTCACCTATCTGGCAGTTTCAAAACACAGCGTTAGCCTGGATATCGCAGGGTGAGATTTTAGCTCCAGCAGTGGCTGCGTTCGCAGCTTCCTTCAAACACACACACAGGCTGTTCATTCCTGGCTGAGAGCAATAGCCTGCAGTCTCTGCAGAGCTTTTACCTTTCCAGGCTAATTAGGATCAGAGCTCACCTGATCCAAAACCCAAACTGGATCGGGGAGGTGTGGAATGACAGGTCCCTCTACCAAACCTACCTGCCATTCCATATAAATCCAGGCCCGGCAAAATTAAACAACACCTCAGCAGCATATCACTACTGGGAAACAAATCAATCCTGGACTTACCATCTCACCCAGCGTAGTAACCTAGGTGAAATGTACACCCCCTCGATCACTTCTCCAGTGACATGTCTACATATCCCCCCCCTCTTCTTCAGACCGGAGGGCTGAGCATTTTGTCCCCACAGACAATGTACCCTCGACAATGCGTCAGCATTTGCCTGTAATTTCCCTGGCCTGTGTTCCACAGTGAAATTAAAGTTTTGTAGGGACAGAAACCATCTAGTCACTCTTGCGTTTCTCTCCTTGTTTAACTTCATCCATGTTAGGGGGGCATGGTCTGTCACTAACTTGAATTTCCTGCCTAGCAAGTAATATTTTAGGGATTCGAGGGCCCACTTCACCGCCAAACATTCTCGCTCCACAATGGCATAATTTTTCTCGGCCGGGGTTAGCTTCCTACTCAAGTACATCACCGGATGCTCCTCACCATTTACTACTTGTGAGAGTACTGCACCTAAGCCTGTGTTAGAAGCATCTGTCTGGACCAGAAATTCTCGCCTGAAATCGGGGGTAACTAACACAGGTTGTTGGCACAAGGCAGATTTAAGGCTTTGGAAAGCCTTCTCGGCCTCTGGAGTCCACGTGATCATTGCTCTCTTTTCGCCCTTTGTCAAGTCAGTTAGGGGAGCAGCAACTGAGGCAAAGTTCGGCACAAATCTACGGTAATAGGAAAGCTCTGACCTGTTTCTTTGTCAGGGGTCTAGGCCAATTCTGTATTGCCTCAATTTTATTTAGCTGTGGCTTAATCAACCCTCTTCCAATAATGTACCCCAGATACTTGGCCTCTTCTAGGGCTACTGCACACTTCTCGGCATTTATAGTCAATCCTGCATCACTTATGGTATCCAATACGGCCTGTACCTTACAGAGGTGACTTTCCCAATCAGGGCTAAAAATGACCACATCATCGAGGTAGGCAGCTGAGTAATCACAATGTGGTCGCAAAATCAAGTCCATCAACCTCTGGAAAGTCGCAGGTGCCCCATGTAACCCGAACGGCATCACTACATACTGAAATAGCCCATCAGGGGTGGAGAATGCAGTTTTCTCTTTAGCCTCATCAGTAAGTGGAATCTGCCAGTAGCCCTTTGTGAGATCGAGGGTGGTTATGTACCTGGCATTACCCAACTTCTCAATCAACTCATCTACCCTGGGCATAGGATAGGCATCGAATTTTGAGATCTCATTCAACTTTCTGAAATCGTTACAGAACCTCCAAGTTCCGTTAGGCTTTGGGATTAATACAATCGGGCTGGACCATTCACTCTGTGACACCTCAATTACTCCCAGTTCAAGCATACGTTTTACCTCGGCAGATACGGCTTCCCTACGGGCTTCCGGGATCCTATAGGGCTTGAGGTTTACTCTGCTTCTAGGCTCAGTTTCAATGTGATGATAGATGAGGTGTGTACGCCTTGGAAGGTCAGAAAACTTGTCTTTGTTTTTCTGTAAAAATTCCTGAGCCTCCTGTTTCTGTGACACTGATAGGGTATCACCAACCTTGACTGGAGGGATTGGTTGTGACAAATTATTAACAGTATTTGTCGCCCCCAAGGATTCCCTGTCTTTCCAGGGCTTAATCAAGTTTATGTGGTAAACTTGGAAAGGCTTCCTTCTACCTGGTTGGTGCACCTTGTAGTTCACCTCACTGACCTTTTCAACAATTTCATAGGGACCTTGCCACTTCGCCAGGAATTTACTCTCAACAGTGGGAACTAGTATAAGGACCCTATCGCCTGGGTTAAATGTCCTGATTCTTGCAGACCAGTTGTAAATTCTACTTTGGGCCTCTTGCGCCCTCTGGAGGTGTTCCCTTACTAGGGGCATTACAGCGGCTATACGGTCCTGCATTTGTGCTACATGCTCAATAACACTCTTGTATGGGGTGGACTCACTCTCCCATGTCTCTTTTGCAATGTCCAGTAGACCCCTAGGGTGACGACCATAGACCAACTCGAATGGTGAGAACCCTGTGGACGCTTGGGGCACTTCCCTAATAGCAAACATGAGGTAGGGTAACAAATGATCCCAGTCACGGCCATCTTTTTCCACCACTTTTTTCAACATATGTTTCAAAGTTTTGTTAAATCTCTCCACCAATCCGTCCGTCTGGGGGTGGTATACAGAGGTACGGATAGGTGAGATTTTAAATAGTTTGCATAACTCCTTCATCACCTTTGACATAAAGGGTGTACCTTGGTCAGTCAGGATTTCTTTGGGGATTCCAGTCCTAGAGAACATATAAAACAACTCACGTGCAATTGTTTTAGATGCGGTGTTTCTTAAGGGCACAGCTTCAGGATAGCGGGTCGCATAATCCATGACCACCAGAATATACTGGTGTCCTCTAGCGGATTTTACAATGGGACCCACTAAATCCATGGCTATACGCTCAAAAGGCACCTCTATAATAGGGAGCGAAACCAAAGGACTGCGAAAATGTGACACTGGGGTACTAAGCTGACATGTGGGGCACGACTCGCAGTGCTTTTTAATATCATTATATATCGCCGGCCAGTAGAACCTCTGGAGAACCCTCTCCTGCGTTTTGTCAGTCCCCAAGTGTCCCCCAAGAACATGGTTATGTGCCATGTCAAGCACCTGACGCCGGTACGGCTTAGGCACCAGAAGCTGTTCCACAATCTCATCCTTAATCTTAGTGACTCTATAGAAAAGATCATTAGTCACAGAAAAATGTGGAAATCTTTTCTCAGCATCTGGTTCCTGAGGTACCCCATTCATGACAGCAACCTGCTCTCTCGCATTTTTGAGAGTGGGGTCCTGTAACTGTGCAGTCCCAAAATTATCCCTAGACACCTCTAAGTCTGGTATATTTTGCTCAGTGGGAGGAGCCTCCTCCTCTCCAGCCAGAACCTGCAAAGGAAAACAATAATTTTCATCCTGCACACTTTTATCACTTAGAGGGGGTAATGCAACAACCTTAGGAGTATCCTCACTCCTTTCGGGGGATTTTCTTTTTCCCCAGAGAGCCCAGAATAATGGAAAATCGCGCCCCAATATTACGTTATGCATGAGGTTTTTAACCACACCCACTTCATATTGTACGGTGCCTTGTTCAGTCCCGACTTCAGCCAGCACTATAGGGTACACTTTTGTATCCCCATGTATACAAACAACACTCATATGCTTTTTACACTCAAAGTCCCCAGCCACCAGGCTGGCATGCACCAAGGTTACGAGGCTTCCTGAGTCCAGCAACGCCTTAACAGGAAAATCATTAATTGTAACGTTGCAGATTTGCGGTTCAGTCTCTAGTCCAGGAACTGCAACACAAGATGGTTCCGCAAATAGCGACTGACGTCGATTAGCCTCACATTCCATGGGCTCAGTGGTAAGAGGGCAATGGGCAGACACGTGTCCCATCTCATGGCATCTCCAGCACTGGATAGAGCCTGGTCTCCTTGGCAAGGAGTCCTTTTTAGGGCCACTTAGCCACCCGGGACCATCCCCAGTCTTTTGTCCCTGAGACACCACTTGAGCCCTTTTTCCTCCCTCAGCACCCCTCCACACTCCCCCAATAGATGGAAGTCTCTTACCAGCTGATGGCATAGATCTGGCACTCCGGGGAGGTGAGGAGGCTGCAGAAACATCACGGAGGTAGTCCTCAGTCGCCTGGAACCTTTCCACAAGGTTGACAAGTTCGTTTGCATTCTTAGGGTCACCTTGTCCCACCCAGCGTTGCAGGTCAGCAGGAAGTGCTCGGTGGTAGCGATCCATCACAACCCTCTCTAGGATCTGTGCAGGAGTAGAAGTGTCTGGCTCCAACCACTTTCTCGCCAAATGGATCAGGTCATACATCTGGGACCTCGCCGATTTGTCCAAACTGTAGCTCCAGTTGCGTACCCTCCTGGCACGGACCGCAGTAGTAACGCCTAGTCGGGCAAGTATCTCCGCTTTTAGCCGAGTATAGTCCTTAACCTCTTGCTCACTGAGGTCATAGTAGGCCTTTTGAGGTTCTCCTGTTAAATAGGGCGCAATTACCTCTGCCCACTCAGCGACTGGTAACTTCTCTCGCTCAGCCGCACGCTCAAACCCAGTTAGGAAGGCCTCAACATCGTCCTCAGCAGTCATCTTTTGCAGCGCTCGCTGCACAGCTCTTTTCACATCAAAAGTCTCTGGAGCGGCTCGCACCACTGTTTGGGGGTTAGCAACCACAGGCGCCTCCTGTTTTGCTATCAGGTGTTCAATAAGTTGTTGTTGGGCAGCCATGGTCTGTTCATGTCGTCTATTAGCCTCTATCTGAGCCTGTTCATGTCGTCTATTGGCCTCTATCTGAGCCTGTTGTTGTTGTCTATTGGCCTCTATCTGAGCCTGTTGTTGTTGCAAACTTACTTGCATAAACTGCTTCAGCATCTCCTCCATGTTGCCCGACTGTTCTTGGAGTGTAGTTGCAGCTTTCACCCAAGACATAAGCAGCTGTAGCCAAGTCTGTCCACACCGTTGCCCCTAGCAACCGTTTTGCCCGCATCCTCCACCAATTGTAGGGATCTACCCGGGGGATGGTGTGTTTGGACACAGTTCACGGCAGACTCAGACGTTATAAAAGCAGATCTTGGCGTTTATTCATAGCATAAACAGTCCAGCAAACAAAACATACAGCAACCACGTGCTCCTTTTGTGTCCAAACAAAATAAAAGACCTAGCCCGTCTGGGCGCTTACTAACAGGTTCTTCTCACCTATCTGGCAGTTTCAAAACACAGCGTTAGCCTGGATATCGCAGGGTGAGATTTTAGCTCCAGCAGTGGCTGCGTTCGCAGCTTCCTTCAAACACACACACAGGCTGTTCATTCCTGGCTGAGAGCAATAGCCTGCAGTCTCTGCAGAGCTTTTACCTTTCCAGGCTAATTAGGATCAGAGCTCACCTGATCCAAAACCCAAACTGGATCGGGGAGGTGTGGAATGACAGGTCCCTCTACCAAACCTACCTGCCATTCCATATAAATCCAGGCCCGGCAAAATTAAACAACACCTCAGCAGCATATCACTGCTGGGAAACAAATCAATCCTGGACTTACCATCTCACCCAGCGTAGTAACCTAGGTGAAATGTACACCCCCTCGATCACTTCTCCAGTGACATGTCTACAATATATATATATATATATATATATATATATATATATATATATATATATATATATATGTATATATATATATATGTGTGTGTGTTTTCCTGGAAATTCCTGCAAAAATCACGGTTACACATGGCGCAAAATGGGGAAAAATGACCTGTCAACAGAGGGTGACAAAACTTCAAGTAGGCTGGCAATTAAAAGGGTTAATAGTACCTATGCATGTTGGGTATTGTTCTGCTCGGGGGACCTTGCGCTTTCAGATTTAGCTTGCAGCATTAACTGTGTTGCTATGTTTAGCAGTTTGGGCCACATTAATTGCAGAAAATTGAGGAAAGAAAATGTGGATTTCAATATAGTGCTTTTTCTAAGCACTATAAAAATACAGCCATGTGTACAGCCAGTATATATTCACTTCTTTTAAGTGGACCAAAACCTGTGATTTTTACACTTGCATTCTCCGGCTGTGACAGTTATAGTGGAGGTGGCCGCGCACAGCCATTCAGTTATAGTGGAGGTGGCCGCGCACAGCCATTCAGTTATAGTGGAGGTGGCCGCGCACAGCCATTCAGTTATAGTGGAGGTGGCCTCGCACAACCATTCAGTTATAGTGGAGGTGGCCGCACACAGCGATTCAGTTATAGTGGAGGTGGCCATGCACAGCCATTCAGTTATAGTGGAGGTGGCCACGCACAGCCATTCAGTTATAGTGGAGGTGGCCGCGCACAGCCAGTCAGTTATAGTGGAGGTGGTTCGCGCACAGCCATATGTGGTGGGCTCGAAGAGGTAAGATTATTGGGCAACTGGGGTGGTTTCACAGAGTGGGCATCCCAGTTCAGGATGTCCTGGGGAGATGGAATCAGTCAGCTCGGGAGTCAGCGACCGGTTGAGCATTGATTCAGTATGTCAGCTCAGCAACTAACACTGTTACACCGTTAGTCACACTGCCCCACTGTAAGAGATTCAGTTAAAGCAATTGTCCAGAGACACAAAGTCAAAAGTATTTGCATTTTTTTCTTTTTTAGAATTGAAGCCAAAGTGATTTACCAAATGAAATTAAGGATTTACCACATTTTATTCATGTTCTCATTTATTCGTGCCAAATTATTTTAAAGTTTGCATGCCTGCACTAGCCATTCCGAAAGGCCTAGCACAGATACACAACCAGTTAAAGGTATAGCAGGGATGCGGCGAGGGCAGGAACAAGTGAGTGGATCTGGCGGTAGTAGTGATCTCAGTAGGTTTGGGTTGTAAGGAAAATCCATACAGACCTCCTAGCACATTTGCAATATTTGCTGTTTTGTCTCTGTAATGCCTGGTTACAAAATGATATTATAATGCATTCACTTGCAGTATGATGCAATGATTGCGGTAAAGGTTCCAGTAGCACACAAAAGATCCAACTCATGTAACAGCTTCCTGATTAATCTTTGGCAATGAGAATGCACATACTTTCCTAACAGTAACAAGGTAAGGTTTGAAGTGCCATCTACTGGCTAAACATGGCATAAAAATACATGTATTGCAAGTCCACACGTCAAGATGCTAACATTTTTTGACTACAGTATCTAACAATTAACAAAAATGCAAAAATAAATAAAAGACTAATAATGGCCATGTGCACATTTTTATTTTTATATTATTGTTGCTTCTTTCAATGTATTCTGGCTTTTAAAGATTTCATTTGTCAAATTGATCAAAACAATTCATTAAACACGTTAGAAAATGTAGGTAATCAATTTTTAACAGGTTTGGGAGATCATTATTTTTTCTTATATTAAAGTGGACCAACACCCAGGATTTTGACTATCCTGGGTTTTGGTCCACTTCGGTGGGGCACCCCGATCGGGGGTGCCCCGCTGTGTGAAACCCCCCAGAAAGCCCCGAAAACTCACCTCTCCCCGCTCCCACGTGACCGCTGCAGCCAATCCCCGCCGGCGGACAAGTGAGAGGCAGCACCGGACAAGCAGAGCGTGTCCACTGCCGCCTCCCGCGCGTCCCTCTTACAGGGAGCGCACCCGCGCCGGCCATTCACAAACGGCCGGCGCGGGAGTGCGCCCTGCTAGAGGGACGCGCGGGAGGCGGCGGCGGACGCGCCACTGGAACGTGGAAAAGGTAGGATTGTGGGCTTCCTGGGGGGTTTCACCCCGTGGGACATGCCGATTTCGGATGCCCCGCGGGGAGGGATCTGATTGGCCCGGGAATCTTATAGATTCGCGGGCCGATCCCCCCTGGGTGTTGGTCCACTTTAACACAGAACTTTAAAATGAACCAAACCTGGATGGGTTGGGCAGAAACCCTGACCTAGGAGGTATCCCAGGTCGGGATGCCCTACAGTGGGAACTCGCCTAGCTCTGGGATCCAGCTGTGGTCATATGCGACAATAAGCAGACCGTATACCCACTTTGCAAACCTGGCAGACCTGGTGGCCTGTTGGCATTGTGCCAATGCAAAGAGCTATATTTATTGCCGAATATGACTGCTAAGTGAATTTCATACTGATTTGGAATGCCCCCTAATGAGGGGTTTCTGCTAGAACAAAAGACTTGGAAGTCTCAACGTCCACTGTTTGGTCATCTTTAACCCTTTAAATGCCAAGCCAGGGGAGGGAGCAGAAGAGCCCGGGGCCATAAAGGCTATGCGAGCTTGTAGCCTGCGGGGCGGGCCCTTGCGCCCTGTTCTACAAGCCCCCATAGCTGGTCCATGGGGTGGTTATGCTGGGTAGAGGGACCCCCCCCCCTGGAAGGGGGACACTGTCTGTTCTTTAAATTAACCCTTTGTGTCCCATCACTCAGCAGGTATAAAAGGCTTCCAGCAGCAGCAGAAGCCAGAGTGATCGGCGTGGGACACAGTGCTCAGGGATAGATTGGTCGGAGGTAAGTATTTACAAAATAAAATAAAATGTTTTTTCAAGAGTATGCGTGTCTTTTTTTTTAAAGTTAACCCTTTGTGAACTGATTAGGTATTCATGAGACCCCTATATCACTTCACAAGGCTTGGTGTCTGGCAAGTCACCTGTGGTTAGCAGGTGACTTGCTATTTACCCTCAGCCCCCCATTACTTGGCTCCCCAAACCCCGGGGGGCAGAAGAACCCAGGGGCTGCGAAGGCTGTGCAGGCTTGTAGCCTCCAGGTCCAGGGGCCATGAGGCAGTCCTCCGTGCCCTGGTCTACAAGCCCCCATAGGTGCTCAGGCTGGTTAAGCTGGGAAGTGGGACCCCATGCCATTTTAAAAAATAAAGGTTTTTTTTTAATTTAACCCTTAATAGTGTTTTTTTTTTTACAGAAACCCTGTGCAACCAAATAATTATTCAAGGGATTATTTCCAGAAAGATGAGGCCACTGCAACAAACTGGATACACCTAGAAAGCTTAATGTGTGTACTTTCAGAGAATATATAGTTGTGTGGGGGGTATTTGAAATGTAAAGGGTTGTTTTAGTTGAAAAGGTGCAAGGTGCGCAATTTGTCTGCAGAGCTGAAATTTTCAAGTAACATTACTGTTACGCACATGCTTTACTTTGGGGTGTTTGGCAACCCTACCCTTGACAGAACCTATGCATGTTGGGTATTTCTCTGTTCAGGGGACCTTGCCTTTTCAGCTTTAACTTGATTTTTCTTGTTTGATTATTGTTTTTTTATGAACATGGCTTTGATTCTGCTTTTTTATTCGTTTTATTAAGAAAACCCTGTGCAACCAAATGATTCATTGAGGGATTACTTCCAGAAAGCTGCACCCACATCAACATGCCTGGTATGCCTAAAAAGCTTGAGGTGTGTTCATTGAGAGAATATATAGTTTGTGGGGGGGATTTCAAATGTAAAGGTTGTTTTTCCTGAAAAACTGCAAGGTGCTGTTTCAGTTTGGGGGGAGTCTCCTGGCCAGAAAAGGGTGTCTACCAATACATATGTACCAATGTAACTGGGAGAAATGGAGCTTTTATACGCAATATGATTTTGTTGAAAAACGTGCATTATTACAAAAAAACACTACAAATTGTTAAAAATAGATTTTTTATTTTGTTTGCACATACAGTATCTCTCTCAAAAATATTTAGAATACACTAGAAAAAAGCCAAACAAGACATTTCACATTAAAGCCCAGTCTATCATTTTCCTGGGAAATCCCTTCAAAAATCACAGTTGAACATGTATAGGGCAAAATATTGACACATTGTCTTGCAAAAAAAGATGACAAAATCTCAAGGTAGGCTGGCACTTAAATAAAGGGGGGTGGGAGCAGCTCAATCACTATTATTTATACACAATTATTATTATTATTCAGGGCCTGGGAACTAATTTACCGCCCAGTTTAACCCTCTCATCAACTAAATATCAAGCAACAAACATGTGTAGCTATGTGGAAAGACAGAGATTTGGTTGCATATATCTGCAGATACATGTGGAAGCCACACTGCTCCGGCAAGGCACTCTGTGTTTAGTGTGGTCCCTACTCTTAATTTTGAGTCTCCAACTTTGGGACATGCAATGCAGACAAATATTTGAGAGCTACTCACCTGGGAAGCTGCCAGCCTCCCTTTAGAACACTTCACAGGGAGAAATCCATATTGACTGAATTCCTCTCTGCTTGTGCTCATGGCAATTCAAATGAATAAAGGGGGGTGGGAGCAGCTCAATCACTATTATTTATACAAAATTATTATTATTATTCAGGGCCTGGGAACTAATTTACTGCCCAGTTTAACCCTCTCATCAACTAAATATCAAGCAACAAACATGTCTAGCTATGTGGAAAGACAGAGATTTGGTTGCATATATCTGCAGATACATGTGGAAGCCACACTGCCCCGGCAAGGCACTCTGTGTTTAGTGTGGTCCCTACTCTTAATTTTGAGTCTCCAACATTGGGACATGCAATGCAGACAAATATTTGAGAGCTACTCACCTGGGAAGCTGCCAGCCTCCCTTTAGAACACTTCACAGGGAGAAATCCATATTGACTGAATTCCTCCCTGCTTGTGCTCATGGCAATTCAAATGAATAAAGGGGGGTGGGAGCAGCTCAGTCACTATTATTTATACAAAATTATTATTATTATTCAGGGCCTGGGAACTAATTTACCACCCAGTTTAACCCTCTCATCAACTAAATATCAAGCAACAAACATGTCTAGCTATGTGGAAAGACAGAGATTTGGTTGCATATATATGCAGATACATGTGGAAGCCACACTGCCCCGGCAAGGCACTCTGTGTTTAGTGTGGCCCCTACTCTTAATTTTGAGTCTCCAACATTGGGACATGCAATGCAGACAAATATTTGAGAGCTACTCACCTGGGAAGCTGCCAGCCTCCCTTTAGAACACTTCACAGGGAGAAATCCATATTGACAGAATTCCTCCCTGCTGGTGCTCATGGTAATTCAAATGAATAAAGGGGGATGGGAGCAGCTCAATCACTATTATTTATACAAAATTATTATTATTATTCTTTCCACATAGCTAGACATGTTTGGTGCTTAATACTTGGATGATGAGAGGGTTAAACTGGGCAGTAAATTGGTTCCCAGGCCCTGAATAATAATGATGATAATTTTGTATAAATAATAGTGATGGAGCTACTCCCACCCCCTTTGCTCAGTTTGAATTGCCATGAACACACACAGGGAGGGATTCAGCCACCATGGATCTCTCCCTATGGAGTGTACTAAAGGGAGGCTGGCAGCTTCCCAGGTGAGTAGCTCTGGCTGCATTGCATGTCCCAACTTTGGGGACTCAAAAATAAGAGTAGGGACCACACTAAACACAGAGTGCCTTGCCGAGGCAGTGTGGCTTCCACATGTATCTGCAGATATGTGCAACCAAATCTCTGTCTTTCCACATAGCTAGACATGTTTGGTGCTTAATACTTGGATGATGAGAGGGTTAAACGGGGCGGTAAATTGGTTCCCAGGCCCTGAATAATAATGATGATGATTTTGTATAAATAATAGTGATGGAGCTACTCCCACCCCCTTTGCTCAGTTTGAATTGCCATGAACACACACAGGGAGGGATTCAGCCACCATGGATCTCTCCCTATGGAGTGTTCTAAAGGGAGGCTGGCAGCTTCCCAGGTGAGTAGCTCTGGCTGCATTGCATGTCCCAACTTTGGGTACTCAAAAATAAGAGTAGGGACCACACTAAACACAGAGTGCCTTGCCGAGGCAGTGTGGCTTCCACATGTATCTGCAGATATGTGCAGCCAAATCTCTGTCTTTCCACATAGCTAGACATGTTTGGTGCTTAATACTTGGATGATGAGAGGGTTAAACTGGGCGGTAAATTGGTTCCCAGGCCCTGAATAATAATGATGATAATTTTGTATAAATAATAGTGATGGAGCTACTCCCACCCCCTTTGCTTAGGCTGGCACTTAACCCTTTCAGTACCAAGTACGTAGATTCTACGTGCTCGCTTCTACTCCACTTAAATGCCAAGCACGTAGAATCTTGACTTTTCCCCCCTGCTACAGCAAGACTAAAGTAAAAAAAACACTCACCTGACCCCTCGTTTGGTCCGGCCGAGTCTCCTCTTCATCCGGGGGGGGCTTCGATTCCCCACCCAGGCCCCCTTGGCTGCAGGGGAGTGCCCGGAATAGCCACCCCCCGGCTCTTCAGCTTCAGGAGAGAGCCTGACAGGCCCTCTCCTCCTCCTCTCTCGACGGGCGCCTCCATCCTGCCTTTGGGGCGGGACTTATGATGTCACTCCCGGGTGTCGGCCTGTCTCCGGGCTGTCATTTCTTTCACTTGTCATCGCTGGCCACAGGAGGGGGGAGGCAGGCGATGATCTGATCGCCTGCCTCCCCCTCCAATGGCCAGCGATGACCCCATCTGCAATCGGAGCTGCGTGGGATACAGGAGCTGACGATCGGAGTTGAGTAAAGTAAAAAAAAAGGTTTTATTTTGTAATAAAGTCATTTTTAATTATGTGTGTGGTGTGTTTTTTTACTGTTAACCCTTTGTGAACTGGTAAGGGATCCATGAGACCCCTATACCAGTTCACAAGGCTGCTGGCTGGAAAGTCACCTGTGGCTAGTGGGCGACTTGCTGTTAACCCTCGGCACCCCAAATTACCTGCCTCCCCAAAGGCCAGGGGGGGCAGAAGGGCCCAGGCCTCCAGGAGGCTATGTGGGGTTGTAGCCTGCATGGCCAGGGGCCACCAAAGCTGGCCCCTGCGCCCTGTTCTACAAGCCCTGCATAGCTGGCCCTGGGTCGGTTATGCTGGGTAGGGGGGACCTCACGTCATTTTTTTTGTGGGATATTTAAGGGTTTTTAACCCTTAAAATTCCCCAAAAAATGGGGTCCCCCACCCCAGGAGGAGGGAGCCTATGTCATTTTTTTTTTAAATGAAACCTATGTTAACTGTCACCCACCAGGTAAAAAAGGAGCAGGAGCACTGAAGCCAAAGTGATCAGCGTGGGACACCGTTTTCTGGGATGGATGGGAGGTAAGTATTTATTATGTGTGTGTGTGTTTTGTCTACATTTAACCCTTTGTGAACTGGTAAGGGATCCATGAGACCCCTGTTCACAAGGCTCTGGGTCTGGCAAGTCACCTGCGGCTAGTGGGTAACTTGCCATTAACTCTGAGCCCCCCATTACCTGCCTCCCCAAAGCCCGGGGGGGGGGTAGAAGAGCATGTGGCCATAGGCTATGCCAGCTTGTAGCCTGGAGAGCCTGGGGCCAAACCCCCATAGCTGGTCCCAGGACTGGTTATGCTGGGTAGGGGGGACCTCACGCCATTTATTCCAAGTATACAGCACGTCCTGTTCCAGAAGATTCCTTACACATGGGTTATACATCCACAAGATGGTGCTGGACTGCAGAAAACAGCTTGTGGCTTCTCCCGGCCCTATATAAGCCGGGGACCTCCCACAAATTCCCCAGTTTCTTTCTGCAGTCTGCGCTAAGATAGAAGATAGCTCTCTATGTGGAGCAGGTGAGCAGGGCTTATATGCCTGCGGCCCTGCAGGACTATTCCCACCCGTTCCGTAGCATATACTGCCTCTCAGCCTCGGCTGACAAGGTTCGAGTGAAGGGTGGTTGGTAGCACCAGTTAAAGAGGTGCTGAGGAGCTAGGCTGCTAACGCAGTCCCTGCTCTGACAGGGTAGGCGGTTTAGGCTGATGGTGAGCCTTTTGGGATGCCCCCACTGCTTCTTGGGTGTTTGCCAGGTAATCCTGTGCAGTTACCCTTACCATAGGTGTCCCTTCCTCCTCACTTCTCCCATATTCCCCTGGGCGCTTTTCCCCCCGGGAATCCTTTATGTTAACCTCTCTCACTCTCCCTCCGGGAGCTCTCCCCGGGGGGGGGTGTCCCGTGGTATATGTCTATGTTTTACTATTTCTATGTATGTTATACTGTAAAACGTCATTCTCCTCAGAGCTGCTGGGCCGCGATTGGCCGTCAGTATCACGTGGGAGCGTTTTCTCGCTCTTCGGGGGGGGCGGGCTATGGGGATGATGTTTTTTACATCACATTTCATAGGAGGCTCGCCCCTCGAGGTCTGCGGACACCATTTTGACTTCCCTTTTCTGTGTGTGCTGCTCCCGCGGTCCGTTAGTAACTCCGGTGGGGTGGAATTTTTCCTATTTCTTCTGCATTATCTCATGGGAATGTCTATTATGTCTTTCAGGTGGGTTAAAACTTCGGGACTGTGGTTTCTCCCGGCCTTCTCCCCTCATTACTTCCACTTCCCTAGCGGGTCATTGGGGCATCCCGGGTAGCTATTTTTAGCGTTAACCCTTACTGGCCTGTTGTGCCACGATAATCACCATATGGAGGCTTCTGGGGATGATGTGCTTGGGGTTCCTTCGGGACAAGCTCGGCGATGTGTTGCGTGTGGGGTATCCCCTATGAGTGATGATATCAGGGTGTGTGTACCCTGCGCCCAGCAGGTGCTTGCGCTGCAGTCTGGGTCGCCTGCTGCTGGGCCTAGTGCTGCGCCCCCTCTGGCTTCGCCTACCCCCACGCTTACATCTGAACCCCAGTGGGGGGCACGCTAGTGGTGAGTCTCAACCTGATTTGGCTGCACGGGTGGCCAGCATTGAAAAACATATTGCTGGGTTTGCCGCCCGTAAGGCCTCTACTAAGAAGCGGCATTTATCACCCGCGGGTTCCCTCTTCCCTGTTGAGGCTGAGGAATTTTTTGACATTACTGGGTATTCCCCCCTGGAGGAGGGGGAGTTATTCTCTGATTCAGAGTCATCTGAGGAACAGCCTAAGGTTTATGGTGGTACCGGTTCTCCCTTTGGAGAAGACCCATGGTCCTCAGATGACACTGATAGGCTTTTGGCTCATATTTTTGAAGTGCTCTGCATCTCCCCTCCTGCGGTGGCTCCGCAGCAGCAGCGTGAGCTTTTTCATGCGGTTAAACCACGTTTGGAGTTTCCTGAGCAGACTCACTTTAATAATCTGGTGCTCAAAGAATGGGAAAGGCCTAGCAAGCTCCCTGGGGTGCCTAAGGGCTGGTATAAGAGGTATCCCTTTCCTGCTGAGGTGATTAAGCGTTTGTCATGTCCCCCCAAGGTGGACGTGCCCGTTCTGGGGCTGTCCAATACATCTGTCATGCATTCCCCTGACACTACTACCCTGAGGGATGGTGAGGACGGGCGCATGGACCAGCTGGCTTGTCATGCCTTTGCCTGTGTGGGGACCGCGCTACGCCCGGTTTGTGCTTCTGCCATTACAGCTATTGCTATTAAAGGGCTGCTTAAGAGCCTCTTAGATGGGGCCTCTGATGATGCGGGAGGAGAAGAGTATAGATCTCTTCTGCTTTGCTATTAATTTGTTGTATATGTTCTGTCTGCCATGGATGATGCCATTAGAATGTGTGGGAGGACTTCTGCCCTGTTGGTGGCTATACGCTGCTCTGTTTGGCTGCGTCAGTGGGTAGCTGATAATGCTGCTAAGAAGGCTCTCACTGGCTTTCCCTTTAAGGGGCTGCGCCTCTTTGGTGAACGCTTGGACTTTTTTGCCAGGGGCGGAAGGTTACCTCAACGTAGGAGGCCGTCCCGGTCCTTTAGGGGGACAGGTTACTTTCTCTCTTCTTTTCGTGGTTCCAGAATTGGTCGTGGAGTATCCCTTCCTGGGGCTCGCGGAGACTATTGAGGAAGGGGCAGAGGATGTGGCCGCCCTGGCCCCTCCTGGGGTCCCAAGCCTAAGTTCTCCCCCAAGCCCCCTCAGGCATGAAGAGGCGCCCTCACCCATCCGGGTGGGGGGACGGCTTTGGCTCTTTGCTCACGTCTGGAGGCTTCATGTCTCAGACCGGTGGATTCAGGAGGTAGTATCCTCCGGTTACAAGATAGAGTTTGCAGCCTGGCCACCCCCAAGATTCGTCAATTCCCAGATGGCTCAAAACCCCTTGTCAGCACAGGGTTTGTGCCTTGCTGTCCAAGGTTATCTGCCCGGTGCCCTTAAGGGAAAGGGGCAGAGGCTTCTATTCCAATCTTTTCACTGTTCCCAAAAAGGACGGGTCCCTCAGGCCCATCCTGGATTTAAAACGTCTCAAGTTTGTCAGATTCAAGCATTTTCGCATGGAGACCCTGCATTCTGCAGTCAATTCACTGCGCCCGGGCGACTTCATGACCTCTGTAGACATCAAGGACGCTTACCTTCATGTACCAATCTTTCCAGGTCATCAGAAATTTCTCAGGTTTGCTCTGGAGGATCAGCACTACCAATTTGTGGCCTTGCCTTTCGGTATCACCTCGACTCCCAGGGTTTTCACCAAGGTGCTGGCGGGCGTAATGGCTCTGCTGAGATCTCAGGGCATTCGCATCCTTCCTTACTTGGACAACATTCTCATCACGTCTCAGTCCTTCCAGCAGGCAGAGCTGGATACCCAGATGGTGGTGTCCACACTGGAGTCCTTCGGCTGGGTGATCAAGTCTTCCCCGTTTCCGTCATTGGTGAGATCCTTCCTGGGCATGACTCTGGATGCATCTCAGGTCAAAATTCTTCTCCCTCAGCAGAAGGTGGAGAGTCTTCAAGGAACTTGTTGATGGGCAGATCCTTTCTGACCCCTTGCTGGGAGACAGTCACCACAGATGCCAGTCTGACAGGTTGGGGGGGCTTCTGGAAATCCCTGAAGTTCCAGGGTCAGTGGAGGCCCATACCCCTAACAACATTCCGGAACTGAGGGCGATAAGACTAGTTCTCGCCCAGTTGACAACCAGACGGCAGTTGCCTACATCAATCATCAGGGAGGGACCCGGAGCAAGAGGGCCCTCAAGGAAGTGTCCCTGATTTTGTCCTGGGCGGAGGAGAATGTCCCCTGCATATCGGCAGTTTACATCCCGGGAGTGGAGAACCTGGAGGCAGACTCCTTGAGCAGGGGGATGTCTCGGCTGGGGGAGTGGTCCCTTAGCAACAGGGTGTTTTGGTCCCTGTGCCGTCGCTGGGGCAGCCGGATGTGGACCTGTTTGCGTCCCGTCACAATCACAAGCTTCCAGTCTTTGTCTCTCTGTCCCAGGACCCTCTGGCCTTGGCCATGGATGCACTAGCTATGTCTTGGAAGAGCTTTCAGCTCCTTTATGTGTGTCCTCGGTCTCCTCTGCTGGGCAGGGTGCTGCGCAAGATTTCCCAGGAAGGGGTGCCAGCCATTCTGGTGGCTCCTTGTTGGCCAAGAAGAGTGTGGTTCGCAGACATTGTGCAGTTGGCAGTAGATCAGTACGCCCTGCCCAAGGTTCCATATCTGCTCACTCAGGGGCAGCTATGTCATCCCAATTTACAAACTTTGGCTTTAACGGCCTGGCTGCTGAAACCTCCATCTTGATGGAAAAGGGGCTGCCTGCCTCTGTTGTTAGTACCATGATTCAGGCTAGGAAGAAGTCCTCGTCATCTATCTACTATAGGGTATGGCATGCTTACATTGACTGGTGTGAGTCTAGGTCGCTTCCCTGTCGGGTGTTTTCTATCCCCAGGATTCTGGAATTCCTGCAACATGGTTTGGATTTGGGTCTTCAACTTAGTACCCTCAAAGGTCATGTTTCAGCCTTGGCTATTTTCTTCCAAAGATCCTTTGCCGACCATCGTCTGGTTAAAACCTTTTTTCAGGTGGTTACTCACGTGCGTCCTCCTCGTAAGCCTATGTTACCAGTCTGTAGAATTGGTATTATAAGTATACAGAACGTCCTGTTCCATCCCACCCTTGTTATCATTATTCTTAGTTATGGTGATTGTTCATTGTTCTTTTGGGATTTTTGTTATTATTGTTCTCCCGGCTTCTTGTGTTACTGCTTGTAAATACTAAGAAATTTGTGGGAGGTCCCCGACTTATATAGGGCCGGGAGGAGCCACAAGCTGTTTTCTGCAGTCCAGCCCCATCTTGTGGATGTATAACCCATGTGTAAGGAATCTTCTAGAACAGGACGTGCTGTATACTTATAATACCAATTCTACAGGTGAGTAATCACAGAATTGTATTTTTTCCTTCCCCGGGAAATTTTTACCCTTTATAGTGTGGATAGTAGTTGTATTTTATTTGTAAATGTTATAGAGTGCTCTTTTCAGTTTGGGGGGGTCTCCTGAACAGAAACAGGGGGCTACCGATACATATGTGATACCGTTGTAATCAGGAAAAATTGGGCTTTCACATGCTTTTATTTAGTAAAATAAATTGTTTATTTAAAATAAATGAGACAATTTAAAAGGAATATTTTTTTATTTTTTTCAGTTTTTTGACTTAAAAATATTTTAAAAAACAGTAAAAAAATTACAAACAACACATTTCATGTTAAAGCCTAAACTCTGCCTCAAAAAAAATTATAACATTTTCCTGGAAATTCCTGCAAAAATCACAGGTAAATATAGCACAAAATAGTGAAAAATTACCTGTCAGCAGAGGGTAATAAAATTTCAAGTAGGTTGGCAATTAAAAGGGTTGAAAGTAGCTATGCATGTTGGGTATTGTTCTGTTCAGGGGATCTTGCGCTTTCGGACTTTTGGACTTAGCTTGTTTTTTCTTGTTTGCATATTGATATTTTTGGGAAAGGTGTTTTTTATTCTGCTTTTTAGACATTTTTTAGGGAAACCCTGTGCAACCATAGAATTCTTTGACGGATTACTTCCAGAAAGATGAGCCCACTACAATTAGCTGGGTATGCTTAGAAAGCTTATGTGTACTTTCAGGGAATATATGGTTTATGGGGGGTATTCCAAATGTAAAGGGTTGTTCTGGTAGAAAAAGCGCAAGGTGTGCACTTTGTCAGCAGAGCTGAAATTTTCAAGTAAAATTATTCTTACACACATGCTTTACTTTGGGGTGTTTGGCAACTCTTCCCTTGACAGTAGCTATGCATGTTGGGTATTGTCCTGTTCGGGGATGTTGCTTTTTCAGATTTACCTTGTTTTTTCTTGTTTGCATATTGTTTTTTAGGAAAATGTGACTTTGATTCTGTTTTTTTATTCTTTTTTTTTAGGGAAACCCTGTGCAACCAAATAATTAATTGAGGCATTACTTCCAGGAAACTGCACCCATGTCAACAAGCCTGGTACGCCTAGAAAGCTTGAGGTATGTATTTCCAGAGAATATATAGTTTGTGGGGGTATTTCAAATGTAAAGGGCTGTTTTTCTTGAAAAACTGCAAGGTGCGCATAGCATAGTTGTATTTTATCTGAAAATCTACTAAAGCGCTGTTTCAGTTTGGGGGAGTCTCCTGGGCAGAAAAGGGTGTCTACCAATACACATGTGATACCGTTGTAACTGGGAG
This sequence comes from Gastrophryne carolinensis, assembly GCA_027917425.1. Lineage (NCBI taxonomy): Eukaryota > Metazoa > Chordata > Amphibia > Anura > Microhylidae > Gastrophryne > Gastrophryne carolinensis. The sequence goes on from CM051235.1 coordinate 470,614,877, forward strand.
AAATGGGGCTTTTACACGCAATAAGATTTTATTGACAAACTTACATTTTTTTATTGCAACAAAACACAAAACACTACAAATTGTAAAAAATAGTTTTTTTTTTTTATTTTGCACATACTTTACCCAAAAATACACCTAAAAAAAACACAAACAAGATTTCATGGTAAAGCCCAGACTCTGCTGAAAAAAACAATATATAATTTCCCTGGGAAATCCCTTCAAAAATCACAGTTGAGCATGTGGAGCGCAAAATGGTCTGGCAACAAGGGTGACAAAATCTCCAGATAGGCTGGCAGCGAAAGCGTTAAAGGTACTGTAAACCTAGCGGCAATAATAATACAGCAAGCAGCTCATCTGCTGCCTGTTCCATGTACCTCTCCTCCATTTCCTGCAGTGCTGGATATAAGCCATAGCAGGGCTCTAAAATGTCCTTTCCTTTCAATTTTCATTCATCCAGGACCATGCAAAAAATGGTCTAACAGCCACTCTATCCCTAGGTGCTCTCAGCCCGAGAGAGCATAGCAAGCTGTCAGCATTCTCATGGCTCATAAATCTGCACCTCCTTCCCATCTCAACCACCCAGAAATTGAAGTTAGTGATCCCATGACTTAGCTTGGAATACATTAGCTATTTAAAGTGGACCAAAACCCAGGATTTTGACTATCCTGGGTTTTGGTCCTTTCCCCGCGGGCACCCCGATCAGGGGTGCCCCACTGTGTAAAACCCCCCAGGATGCCAGAACGGACTCACCTCTTCCTGGACGCACGGCGCGTCTAAGAGCAGCGGCTCTGGCGGCCGCATCCTTCGCTTCTCTCTAGCAGTGCGCATGCCCGCGCCAGGCTTTTGTGAAAGGCCGGCGCGGGCATGCTCCCTGTTAGACGGAGGCGGAGGATGCGGCTGTCAGAGCCGCTGCTCTTAGACGCGCCGTGCGACCAGGAAGAGGTGAGTCCGTTCGGGCGTCCTGGGGGGTTTTACACAGAGGGGCACCCCTGATCGGGGTGCCCCCGGGAAAAGGACCAAAACCCAGGATAGTCAAAACTTTAGACTATCCTGGGTTTTGGTCTACTTTAAATATAATAAGATGTTTTTAGGTGCTTCCTCCAAGGAGGATAATGTGAAAGGAAGGTAATGTGTGCATGTACAAGATACCCTAATGGTCATGTCCAAAGCTTTGCAGTGGTCCAATTGTGTAATAATGCCATGGTGTTTAGGTGCCCCCCTGCCAACTTGTGCAGAGTAAGCACACACAGCCAGTGCCTTGAATGCCCCCCCTCTGTTGCAGTAACCTCAGGGAAGCAGCTGCAGGGGAGAGGAGGTTTAATATTCTATAAGGATAGAACTGCTGCAGGGGAGAGGAGGTTTAATATTCTATAAGGATAGAACTGCTGCAGCAAATGTATATTCTTAAGAATACCAACAAGTTTTTATATAGGCTAGAAATGCTGCTGTGACAAAATGCTTTTGTTGTCTTGAAAAATCATCCTTTTTTGCGAGGGACATGAACATAATCTACCACTCAGAGCAGGGGTCTCCCTCTTTTTGAGGCGTCCTAGTTTGGTATTCTCTCTGATGTGTGAAACCCTAGCTGTACGGCTGATGTGGGCGTGCGCAACTAGAGACCAGGGGGTTCCTTCCTCTTCATTCAGCTTTCTATGCCGCTCATCAATATGGCACGGCGTAGAAAGCTGATCATAGGAGAGCCTGCACATGTGCCATGGAATCACCAGCGAGGTAAGAATTATTGGCTTTCCTCAGACTTAAATTGGAACAAAAAAATACCATTTTGTGAATACTCACCTGTAAAATGGGTGTTATAAGTATGTCACACACCCCGCTTCAAGACATTCATTACACTTGGGTATACTGACCTGTAGATGGCGATCTTGCAGAGATGATATAAGATAAGACCCTCCCAGCCAATAAATACCTGGGACCTCCCACTCATTACCCAGTATAGAGATAGCAGTAAGATCAAGGGACCAGGAAAGCCAATTAAAACTAACAAAGGTTCACCATATAAAGGATCCAGAATACAAAAGGGCAGGGTGAAGCGGGGTGTGTGACATACTTATAATTTTATTTTTTACAGGTGAGTATTCACAAAATGGTATTATTCTAAGTATGTCACACACCCCGCTTCAAGACATTCATTACACTTGGGACATCCAATAGCAGTGTCCATAAAGGGCGGGGATCCAAAGAACAAGGCACAAACTTAAACCACTGCAGCTTGCAGAACCTTGCGGCCAAAAACAGCATCCACTGAGGCCCGCACATCAACCTTGTAAAACTTGGAAAAAGTGTGAACCGAAGACCAAGTAGCAGCCTTATAAACCTGCTCAACAGAAGCGTGGTGCTGGAAGGCCCAGGACGCCCCAACAGCACGAGTAGAATGAGCAGTAACACGAAAAGGGGGAACCTTCCCCTTGCAGAATAGGCCCCAACAATGGCCTTGCGAATCCATTTACTAATGGAAGACTTAGCAGGAGCCAAACCCTTCCTAGGCCCAGAGGGCACCACAAAAAGGGCGTCAGTCCTATGAAAAGGAGAAGCAGCCACCAAATAGTACTTCACACAGCAAACCACATCCAAAGAATGCAAAACCCTCTCCTTGTCATTGCTGGGCTTAGGACACAAGGAGGGAAGAACAATAGCCTCGATTCAGAGACACATTCGTCCGGACTTCCGTAGCTATCTGTGAAAGTTTTGGTGGGTGTTTGTCATTTTTTTGCTTTTTTTCGTTCATTTTTCATTCGTACGAACGTTCGGGAATGCGCTTTCGATGAACGGAAGCAAATCGGAACATTTCCGTTAGTTCGGATCATTTTCCAAACAAAATCGGAAATTTTCCGTTCGTTCAGATAACTTCCGTTGTTGGGATGGGTTTCTGTCTGATTCAGAGAGCTGATTTCCGACGGATCACCACCCTATAAATCCGTTTCATTTCCAATCCACTTACGAGACCTTTGAGGACGCGGATTGATATTGTTGAACATGTTTTGCGGCTATGTGGAGGAGTCTGCGCGCCTTTAGCACCAAGGCATTGCATGTATCAGCATGGACGAGGCCATAAATTGTATAGCAATGCATACCTGAATCAATACATTTCATGTATGCCTTATAGATGTATTTTAATGCTGACCTAAATTAGTCCTTAGCATGTAAACCTTTATTTTCCCACACATCCATATAATTGCTATATTTTTTTAGACTTATGTCCTTTGTGAATTATATTTGGATTGTTGAACTTGAATCTTAATTTGTTGTAGGAGTTATTGTTTTAGTTGGTTACCTTTGCTTTGTGTAATTATTTTATATTTGGTTGCAAGAACTGCAAGATGTGCCACTCGCCCTTGCTCCTGATGCCCATACTTTGCCTGCAGAATGCGGGCCAGGGGTTCTCTAATCGGGCACTAAGCAAAACCCGGTCCGTGGCGAGGGCCCTCTGGCTTTTGAAGTCCAGATTTAGGTGTTTGGACCATACGGGGGGGGGGGGGGCACTGCAGCATGACCCCAACAAGGTTATACCAATATTTTAATTTACCTTTTTTTTAACAGGGACCACACGTGCCAGAGCACAACTGATTGTCAGGGTCCTTCAGTTGGTGGCGAGATGCAGGAGCTGCGCAACTCGTTGGGGACCACAGATGAGGAATAATGTTCTGTGGCCTGCCATTGCTATGTATTTTGTTTTTTATAGTTGTCAAAATTTGAAATTTTCAAAATTTGTTAACATTTTATATTTTATGAAAAAAATGTTACATTGTCATTTCATTTACAAAAAATACATTAACACAAAACTAATGGGCCCAGAAATATTAAAAGATGAATATTCACATGACGGAGAAGTGATTTGGGTAAGTTTTAGGTGGCTAAAATGGAAGAAGAACCTAACCAAGAAGTGGTTTGGGTGAGCTTTAAGGGTCCAAAAGGGAAGATGGAGGATAGTGCTAAGTGGTTTGGGTGAGCTTTAAGGGTCCAAAAGGGAAGATGGAGGATAGTGCTAAGTGGTTTGGGTGAGCTTTAAGGGTCCAAAAGGGAAGATGGAGGACAGTGCTAAGTGATTTAGCTAAACATTGTAGTAGAAGTGAGGGTGGCAAATATGTAGGCGAGCACTTTAATGAGTTAAGTTTGTAGTGCGCAGGCGCAAGATCGTAAGGATTTCCGTCTGGACGATTATTTATTGAAAATGGGAAACAGAAACTAACGGGAAACGTAAAGGATTCGTTGGAGTATACGATGGGAAAAGGGCAAAAACGAAAGCCTACGTTGTAACATGTGAAAATGAAACGGAAAAGTCTGGATGGAAAATGACATTCTCGTATTCGTAATCTGCCTTACGAATGGACGGAAACTTTACAGAAGGTTTTCAATGCATGCATAGAATCGCTCGTACACTCATACGAGAACGGAAACATTTCCAAAAAAAACGGATCGAACTAAAACGGAAGTTTTTTTTTGTCTCTCTGAATCAAGCCTAATATCCTGATTCAGATGAAAAGCAGAGACCACCTTAGGAAGGAAATCTGGCTTGAACTGGAAAACAACCTTGTCCTGATGCCTCTCAAAGTAAGGAGCCGAAATAGACAAGGCAGCCAACTCCGAAACACGCCGAACAGAAGTGATGGCAACCAGAAAAACAACCTTCTGAGTAAGCGTAGAAAGTGCAATATCCTGCAAAGGTTCAAACGGAGGACCCTGCAAGGCAGACAAAACCAAATTCAAATCCCACACTGGGAGCAAAGGCTTCCTAGGAGGCCTCACATGCGTAACCCCCTGGAAAAAAGTCTTAACAAGAGGATGAGGAGCAAAAGACTTTTGAAAGAACACGGCCAGGGCAGAAACATGCCCTTTCAGCGTACTAAGCTGCAAACCTTGGTCCAGACCATGTTGCAGAAATTCCAAGGGGACAGAAAACGCCCTGCAAGGCAAGGCCCTTACCTCACACCAATCAATATAAGACCTCCAAGTCCTATAATAGATGGCAGAGGAAGACTGCTTTCTAGCCCTAACCAGGGTCTGAATGACAGCATCAGAAAGACCTTCCTCCCTCAAGATTGAGGTTTCAGCAACCACGCCGTCAAAGCCAGCGTTGGTAAATTGGGGTAGAGCAGTGGACCCTGAGTGAGCAGATCTGGCAGAAGGGGCAGGTCTAACTGATCCTCTGCCAACCTTACCACGTCTGCGAACCAAACCTGTCTTGGCCACCTTGGAGCCACCAGGATTGTTGACGTGCCCTCTAGGGCCAGCTTGCGCACCACTCTGCCCACCATGGGAAACGGAGGGAACAGGTACAGAAACCCCATATCCCTCCAGTTCAGAGACATGGCATCCGCTGCCAGAGCCAGCGGATCCCGCGAAAGAGACACAAATGCCGGAAGCTAGTGATTGTGACGAGAGGCAAAGAGGTCCACCTCCGGAGTCCCCCACCGGCAAAGCGACTGAAACACCTTGGGGCTGAGCGACCATTCCCCCCGGCGAGACGAACCCTGCTCAGGGAGTCCGCCTCCGTGTTCTCCACTCCCGGAATGTACACCGCCGAGATGCATGGGACATTGCTCTCTGCACAATCCAGAATCAAAGACACTTCCCTGAGGACACGCCTGCTGCGAGTCCCTCCCTGGTGATTGATGTAGGCGACCGCCGTCCGATTGTCCGACCGAACTTGAACCGGTAGGCCCAGCAACTGATGAGTCAAGTGAGCCAGAACCAACCTGATGGCTCTCAACTCCAGAACATTGATGGGATCGTGAGCCTCCAGAGGCCCCCACAGGCCCTGAAACTGAAGATCCTTCCAAAATCCCCCCCAACCTGACAGGCTGGCATCCGTGGTGACCGTCTCCCAACGAGGGGTCAGAAAGGACCTGCCCCTCGTCAGATTGCTTGGTTTCAGCCACCACCGAAGGGAATGCCGCATCCGGGGGGACATCAAAAAAGACTGATCCAATGACAGCGGGGACCCGTCCCAGGCCGCCAAGAGATGGAGCTGGAGCATCCTTGTATGAAACTGGGCAAAGGGAACCGCCTCGAACGACGCCACCATCAATCCCACCAGTCGCATCCCTAGCCGGATAGACGGGCGGAGGATGGATAGGAGACGCTGAGTCAATTCCTGAATCAGAAGAACCTTGGCTCGGGGGAGAAACACCCTGGCCTGAGAAGTATCCAGCGACATTCCCAGAAACTCCACCACCCTGGAGGGAGTGAGGCAGGACTTGGGATAGTTGATCACTCAACCGAAGCTCTCCAGAGTGGACACCACAGTCCTGGTATCCAGCTGCGCCTGACATAGGGAAGACGCCATGATGAGAAGATCGTCTAGATAGGGCACGATGCGGATACCCCTGGCTCTGAGTATGGCCATCACTCCTGCCAACACCTTGGTAAAAACCCTTGGAGCCGAGGTAAGGCCAAACGGAAGAGCCACAAACTGAAAATGCCGATTGTCCACGACAAACCTGAGGAATCTCTGGTGTGCCAGAAATATTGGAATATGCAGGTAAGCATCCTTGATGTCTATGGACGTCATGAAGTCCCCCTGACGAAGTGAATGGATGGCTGAGCGCAGAGTTTCCATACGGAACTTCCCGGGGACGGACAAACCTGTTGAGCAACTTCAGATCCAAAATAGGACGAACGGAACCGTCCTTCTTGGGCACGGTGAACAAATTGGAATAGAAGCCCAGGCCCCGGTCTGAGAGGGGCACCGGACAGATGACAGCCATGTCCGCGAGACTTGCTACTGCCGCCCGAAGCCCCTGGGCGCCCAGAGGATCTGACGGCACCCGAGACCTGAAGAATCTGGGAGGGGGCCGGAACTCGAACTCCAGCTTGTAACCGGAAGACACCACTTCCTGAATCCACCTGTCTGAGACCTCTTGGACCCAGACCTGTGAGAAGTTGCAACCGTCCCCCCACCCGCAAGGGTGAGGGTGCCCCCTCATTGCAGAGCCGACTTGGCAGCGGCTCTAGGCTTGGAGCTCCAACTGTGTCCTGGACGGGCCTGACCCCTGCCCCTAGGCCAGGAATCACCTCTGGACAAAGGGAAGGCCGAACCCCTGCCAACTCTAGCCCCACGAAAGGACTGAGAGAAGGAAGCCGCCCCCCGAAAAGGGTGACGCTGCTTCTTACGCTGAGGTAACCTACCTCCCTTTGCCACCGAATCCAATTTTTCTCCAAAGAGCTGTAATCCCACAAAGGGAAGGGCCGTGAGCGACTTTTTGGACACAAAATCAGCCGCCCACTGACGTAACCAAACTGACCGGTGGATAGCCACAAGCACATCACCAATGTGTCATCCAGGGCGGACAGCACAAAGGACAAAAATAACTCACAGCACTTAAGTTCGGCAAATTCCTCACTAGCCGGGTCAAGCCCAGAAGAGGTCAATAATCCTCTAACAACCGACCTGGCAGCTACCAATACAAGCGCAGAAGCACAAACCGGCCGCAAGGCCGATCCAACACTGGCAAAACCATGACAAGCCATCTGGTCAATGCGTTTATCCTCACCATCCTTGAGAGTAGTGCACTCCGGAGAATGGAGGACTGAGGAGCTGGACAACCCCAAAACAGGAGCATCCACCTCGGGGGGAGACGACCAGTGCTTCACTGCGTCCGCCGGAAAGGGATATTTCTTGTCCCAACCCGGTGGGACACCCGGAAGCCGTGTCAGCCTCTCCCATTCCTTGTGAATGATACCATCAAAATGCTTTTGATAAGGAAATTCCAAGCGTGGCTTGGTCACTTCAAAGAACTCCCCCTTCAGCGGAGGAGCCGCCTCGGGGGGAGAAATAGCCCGGATCTCAAACATATGAGCCAGGACCCTAGGGGTATCCGAGGAATCCCCCTGGCCCTGCTGTATCAGCGCCCACAAACTGCTGATCGTCGGAGTCATCAGACTCCTCATACAGCTCCCCTTCCTCACGCGGGGAACAATCAGACCAATCCAGGGAGTCAAAATCCTCCCTATCAAAGGCCTGCGCAGCCTTATACAAATGTTTTCTCTTTGCCGTGGCCTTTTTTGCGACGGCACTGGAAAAAAATTTTCCAGATTGGCCAATCTGGCACACACCTCAGATTGCGACTCCCCGCTAATGACCACATCACAAGCCCCTGTCAAGCGAGGGGGAGACGGAGAGGAGACTGGCGGAGCAGAACCAGACGCCTGAGATCCGGTCTGCCGCGCAATAGACCGCTGCGCACAAGGTACACATAGAAATACATCATCCCCCAAAAGGGATACCCCACACCCCAAACACAGCCTGGATTGCCCCGAGGGGGACACAAGCCCAGTATCCGGGGAAGCCTCCATATGGTGATTTTTTTTTTTTTTATAATATATGTACAAATATATATGTGTTGAATGCTCTTTTTGGGAATTACGCAATAATGCAACCCGGGATGCCCCTTTAGGTCCCGAGTGGAAAGATTTTAAGCCAGCTAAATTTTAAACCAGGGACCCTGGATCGGGAGGACCCCCCTTTAATATGCTCAACAGTCCACCTGGAACACAAAAACAAGCACACGCTCAGACCATGCCAGTATAAAGGGTTAAAAGACAGATGAAGCTGATGGCCATCAGGCCACTCACCAGACCTACAGAACCGCACGTCCAGGCACAATGAAGATCGCAATGTGCAGTAGGAGGAGGGAGGGCGGCCCCGCGCGGTGCACGTGTCGCGCCCGGCCCCGCCCCTCCCCGTCTCTCCCGGCCAGAAGCCGGGACATGACAAACGCGCCCGCAGCACGGGGGCGGGCCGTGGGCGCGCGAGAGCGCCCGGCCCTGCCCCCCCCTGCCCAGAGGAGAAGAAGAGGACCTCATGGGCTAACCGCCGCCATTAGCAGCACGCTGGAGGCCGGCGCCAGCAAATGTAAAAGACACACACACAGTGAAGCATACTGACACACACACACCAGTAAAGAAGGGAAATCCATAATGGACCCAGCCCACAACCCCCCCCCTCTAAGGGTATCTGAGAGAGGGGGAATCCATGTCAGGGTAGGGCCAAGGGACGGGGCATCCCAAACCGGGATCACCAATCCGAATAGCCGCCTACTCCTTGTTATGGGGTCTCACGGCTCCTAAGCACCAGGGGTGCCAACTACCTTTGCCCGGACCAGCAGCCTAGGCTGGGAGGCAGGGAATATTAACCAAAGGGGATCCGGGCAGGAATAGAAGAAAGAAGGCCGGGAGTCATCCCGGCTACCTGCAAGGAGGAGACATCATCTTCTGACTTGCTCGCCACTGCAGAGATGAAAGACTGGGTAATGAGTGGCAGGTCCCAGGTATTTATGGGCCAGGAGGGTCTTATCTTTTTTTGATATCATCTCTGCAAGATCGCCATCTACAGGTCAGTATACCCAAGTGTAATGAATGTCTTGAAGCGGGGTGTGTGACATACTTAGAACACAACTGTGGCTGCACTGGAATCTAATTTCCCCCGGGGCATCCCAATTCTTGAATGTCCTGTTTTGTGAAACCCTCCTTACCTTTCCCCGGTCCAGTGGAGCATGAGCAAGCTCTTGTCCGATGAGAGCCGTTTGCTGTCAATAGGGGAAATGACTCTCATTGTCTTCCATTATGAGCATGCGCTGCCCATTGTAGTCAATGTGTGCCATTTGCCGAAGGATATAAACATGGCAAACGGCTCTGATTGGCTGCCACCTGGAGGAGCAACAAACCCAGGACAGTGAAAATACCAGGTTTTGTTCTTTAAGGAAAATCTGCAAAAGACACCTGCACAGGGTATACCCGAATGAGCAGCATGAAAGGTCTTGATGAGGTGAGGAGTATGAATATTGCATGCTGGTTCCCAAGAACCTCCCTCCAGGCCATAAACCAATTTAATCAGGTAATCAGATATTAGCCTCGATTCAGAGACACATTCGTCCGGACTTCCGTAGCTGTCTGTGAAAGTTTTGGTGGGTGTTTGTCATTTTTTTGCTTTTTTTCGTCCATTTTCTACTCGCACGAACGTTCGGGAATGTCTGACCGAGGAGGGAAGCACACAGACCCCGTCCAAGGACACTGGGTTCTTGTCCCACACTGACAGAAGGTGAAGCTGCAGAGGTCTCAAATGGAACTGGGCAAAGGGCACCGCCTCGAAACTCGCCACCATCAGGCCCACCAGCTGCATTCCCTGCCTGATGGAGGGCTGCGGGCACGATAGCAGGAACTTCGCCTGCGCAGTCAGAGCTTCCACCTTCTGTTGAGGAAGGAATATCCTTGACTGAACTGTAACCAGAATCATACCCAGGAACGGAGTCACCGAGGAGGGGGACAGAGAGGACTTGGGGTAATTGATCACCCAGCCGAAGGACTCCAGGGTGGACACTACCAGCCAAGTGTCCAACTCTGCGTGCCGCAGAGACCGAGAGGTGATGAGTATATCATCCAGGTAGGGCAGCACACGTATGCCTCTTAGCATTAACAGGGACATTACCCCTGCAAGTACCTTGGTAAACACCCTGGGAGCCGATGTGAGGCCGAATGGCAAGGCCACAAATTGGTAATGCTGATCTTTCAGTGCAAATCTGAGAAATCTTTGGTGTCCTGGAAACACCGGGACGTGAATGTAAGCGTCCTTTATGTCGACGGACGTCATAAAGTCCCCTGGGTGCAGAGAGCCGATGGCCAAGCGCAGAGTTTCCATACGAAAGTGTTTGTTTTTGACAAATTTGAGGATTTTTAAATCCAGAATGGGCCTGACTGACCCATCCTTCTTGGGTACTGTGAAAAGGTTGGAATAGAACCCCATGCCCCTGTCTCCTAAGGGGACCTTGCAAATGACCCCTAGATCCAGGAGGCCCTGCACGGCCAGCAATAAGACCTGAGCTGAAGCAGGGTCCTGTGGAATCCGGGACCCAACGAATCTGGTGTGGGGCCGTACAGCAAATTCTATCTTGTAGCCGGAGGACACTACCTCCTGAATCCACCGGTCTGAGACGTGGCGCCTCCAGACATGCTCGAAGTGCTGACGGGCGAGGGCGCTCCTTCATGCCTGGGGGGTCTTGGGAGGGGCTTTGGACTTGGGTCCCCAGGAGGAACCGGGACGGCGTCCTCTGTTCTTGTGCCAGGAATCTGCGCAGGACCCAGCGAAGGAAACCCCTCTGCCTTGTTTAGCCCCACGGAAGGGGGTCGATAGGCCTTGGCCATGAAAGGGTCGAATCTGTCGCCTGCGCTGGGGTAACTTGCCTCCCTTGGCGAAGAGGTCTAAACGGTCCCGAAACAGGCGCAGCCCCTTAAATGGAAGTCCCGTAAGGGCTTTCTTGGTGGCACTGTCGGCGGCCCTCTGGCACAACCAGACCGCGCGGCGTATAGCTACCACCAGGGCAGATGACCTGGCACACATCTTAATAGCATCGTCCGATGCAGACAGGATAAAGTTCACAAACGCATCACAGCTGGACAGTGCATTGACAGTATCAGAAGGCAACTCATCTGTGCCATCGAGAGCACTCCTAACCACAGTCCTGAGCGCCACTGCCATAATGGCTAAGGCACAAACCGGGCGCAGAGTCAACACGTCGGTCCTCAGAGTCCCGCAGCGTAGTAATGTCAGGGGAGTGCATAATAGAGGTGTTGGACAACCCTAGAATAGGGGCATCGACCTCAGGTGGCGATGACCAGCACTTAACCAAGTCAGCAGGGAAGGGATATTTCCTATCCACACTCTTAGGGACCCCATGAAGTCTGCTGGGATGTTCCCATTCTTTAAGCACGAGGCTATTGAAATGGGTTTGCTTGGGAAATTCCAAACGAGCTTTAGCAGTATGAAAAAGATCACCCCTTTGCCGGGGAGCCGCAGCAGGGGGAGAGAGGGACAATACCTCAAAGATCTGAACCAGCAGTCTATCCACATCATCCGAGGACCAATGCTCGGAACCAGACTCTTGCTGACCCCTGGACTCGTTGTCATATGACCCTGAGTCAGAGAACAGTTCCCCTTCGTCTGAGGGGGTATGGCCATAAGAATGCAACAATTCATCAGATTCTATAGGGAAGAGAGCCGAGTCAGGGTTCAAATGCAGCTTCTTGGCGGTGGCTTTATGCGCTAAGGAATCAGCAAGCAAGTTTTCAACACTGGCCAGTCTAGTGGCCAAATCAGGATGAGAATCCCCGCTAGTATTGGGGGTTAGACTCAGGCTTGGGGGAGTAGGTGAAGTGAGGCGAGGTGCAGGCCCAGCCACAGAAGAGGCGGGAAGCACCGATAGCGCCTGCTGTGCACAAGGAACACAGACCCGTACATTGTCACCGCTGCTAGGTAAGACCCCACAAGCTACACACAGCCAGGCTTGTCCCGAAGGAACCCCGTTCACAATATCCTGAGATGCCTCCATATGGTGATTTAATCGGCACAATAGGCCAGTAGGGATTGATGCTGCAAGCTACCCTGGATGCCCCAATGACCCGCGGGGAAGTGGGAGTAATTTTAATGGTCACAACCAGGAGCTACACCGGGCCGGGAGAAGCCACCGAGATCCACGGTCTGAAAGACATAAAGGGAACAAGGATGTCAGAGCCATGCGCAAGGGTGTATAGAAGCTAAGGGAAAATCGCCCGTGAGGGCACTTACAGACAGAGAGGGGAGGACGGTCTTCAACCACGCGCGCGTGGTAAGAAATGGCGCCAAGCGAACCTCGAAGGGCGGGCCAGAGCTGACCGCGACGAGGAACGCGGCAAGCCAGAACCACGCCCCCCCAGAGAGCGTGAAGCTCAAAAACGCGTAGCCAATAAGGACAGCAGGGCAGTAACGCCTGAAAGGAATTGATTGAGTGGATTACCTCAGAAGAGCCACTACAGGCTAAGAAAGAAGGAGACGCCGCAGCGTCCACGAAGCCGCCGCCGCCGCCGTCCATGCAATGCAACAATACAGTAAAGACGCGGCGGCTATAAATACAAAATAACATAAAAGCGCGGCTCTGACACCCGATCCCGGTAAAACACAAACTAAAGCCATAAGCGTGTAATAGGGTACACCGAGGCTGCCATACACACAACCCCTCCACCCCCTTTTCTTTTCCCCCTGGCTAAGGGGGGAACGAGGGAGGAAGGCGACCCGTTACATAGGGTCCACCACTACACGGGGCGTGGGGCAATGATGCGGGAGGGGCATCCCCTAAGGCTCACCATCAGCCTTGACCGCCTACCCTATGGTGGGGGACTGCGGTGGAGCGTAGCTCCATAAGCACACATGGTGCTGCTTACCTTCACCCGACCAGCGCAGCCCAGGCTGGGAGGCACATCACAAAGAGGACGGGTGGAAATAGTCCCACAGGGCCGCGGGCTGTAATAGCCCCGCTCACCTGCAAGAGAGTGATACTTCATGTCTTCGCAGTCAGCACTGCAGAGAAATCTGGGGATTTGTGGGAAGTCCCTGGGTATATGAAGGGCTGGGAGGAGCCTGTTTTTTGCATGTCTGCAGTGCACAGCGCCATCTGGCGGAGGATAACCCACGTGTAAGTATTATATATGGAGCAGGACGTACTGTATGCTTAGAATATACAGCATGCAGGACTTTTCCAACACTAACATCCAAGATGGCGGCCCATGGAGTCTCAGGCTGCCTGCAGACAGGAAATGTCTTCTGACTATGCTGCTCTATATTCTGAGATTGCTGTATTTTTCCTGACCCCAACTCTGCTCTGTCTGTGCAAAGCACAGCTATAACGTGCCCCCCTGCACTTTTCACCCCTCTCCTCAAGATGTTCTGAAGCAAAATGGCAGCACCCGTATCCTAGAATCCTGAAAAGAGTTGAAGCAACTAAAAACTTAAAATATATTAATTTTAGATGCTGAGGAATAGTTTTATAAGTGTTTGGGCTTTTCATTAAATGATGCTGAAGTTCCGGTTTAACTGTTAAACGGTAAACTGTAGCTCCTCCCGGCCCCTTATAAGGCAGATGTCTCCCAAGAATCCCCAGTGGTTCAACAGCAGTAAAAAAGAGACAGGCTGGGAGGCCAAGAAACTATGTTACTTCACATAGCTTTAACATGTACTCTCTCAAGAAGAAACCCAAGCACAAGGTCCAATATAGAACGGTAATCACCATAACAGGCAAACAGGAGATAACAAGAGCAAGGGTGGGGTGGAGCAACCTGAACAGGACACAGTCAAAACCAATTCTACAGGTGAGTACTCACAGAATTTTATTTTTCCCTGTGTCCTGCTCCGTTTCTTACATGTGGGACATCCAAGAGCAGTGTCCAAAAAGGGTGGGATGGGGGCGTGGCTTGGTGATGATCGTGTGAGGGAGCAGAGTTCGGAGCTCCAGCCGGATTAAGAGGAAGGAAGCCCAAATCACCCTAATAATCCAATACTTGGACTTACCAGAAGCCATGTCCAAGAAGAAGAGAAGCAGAGCGACAGTTGCGGGACGAAGAACGGGCCCCATCACGGCATACTTTCAAGCCGAAGAGCGTGGAGTCGGTGAGGAGGAGGGCCACAACATGGCGCCCGCCTCTCCTAGGAGAAGATCCCTGCAGGCGGAGACCCCGGAAAGAAGGAAGGCGGCTGTGGTCCCGAGTACGGAGGAGCGGGATGGGGAGGACGGACGAGCCCTATCTGTGTCCCAGCCGCTGATCGGGGCGGCGAGAGGGGCGGAGGAGGAGCAGTTGTGCTCCCCATCGTCTGCGAGTGCCAGAGGAGGGGAGGCGGCATTGCGGGAGCCGGCAGAGGATGTCGGAGAAGAAGCGCGGGGCGGGGGACGCGCCCCCCCACCCCGTCCAGACGATCAAGCAGCGGGGAGGAAGGTGAAGGGAGACCGCTCCTGCGGTGTGCCGCCGCCGAGCCCGGCGGGGGAACTGACAGCTGATGCGGCGGGTCGGAGATAAGACTCCGCCGCAGCTCGAGTATAGGCAGCGGGGAGGCGAGACTGCGCACCCAGGCCGAATCCCTCGGCGCCCCCGGGGAGGGAGACATAAGGGGGCACTCAAGCCCTCTACCTGGCCCAATAATAAACCCAGGTTTGCCTGGGGATGGGTCACGACCTTCCCCCTCACTTCAGCTCCTTGATGGGGGGAAGAACCAGCTTTCGTGGCCCCAGACACATGGGAGGCGGTTGGATGAGCTGGCTCACAGAGAAGAAGAGATGGAAAATGTCCCAGGGCCCTCCCCCTGTAGGCAGATGTCTCCCCACTTACAACAGCTCCCACATGATGGCGCTCTTTCTCCTTCTGTGGACACCCAGGTGGTCGCTGGGTGGGGGAACGCAGGTGTGCCAACCCCCCGGGAGAGATTCGGATGCCATATTGTCCGGGCCAGGTTCTCCCAGTTGTGCCTTAACCCCAAAAATGCAGCCGGGGGACACACATGATGACCCGGTCTCCCCCTCCGGGATGTCTGCCTCCCCTTGTTGGTCTCGGGGATCTTCTGGTATGAGCAGGATGGAGCCCAGCAAGTCTAGGAGTGTCCCCCATGAGATTGATCAGCACAGTATTAAGGCCCTTATCTCGTCTCTGCCCACTAGGAAAGATTTTGAGACTTTCATCAACAGAATGGAGTCCACCTTCAGGAGAGAAATGGACGAAGTATCAAGGTCAGTAACTGAAATAGACAACAGATTTACCTCTGTAGAGCAAGCTCAGGAATCGGTTCTCCAACGTCTCACCACGCTAGAGAATAATCATAGCGCCCTGGAGAGGGCCCAAACGGAGTCCGCTTGTCAGATTGCGGGCATATTGCTTCATCAAGACGACATGGAGAATCGGGGGAGACTAAATAACATAAGGATAAGGGGTCTTCTGGAAGTTCCTGAGTTTTCCAACCTTTCAGACACGGTGCCACAGATATTCTATCAAGTTCTGGATCGTCCGCCTGGGGACGACATTGAGCTGGATAGAGTACACAGAGCCAAGGGCCCTAAAAACTCAGATCCACGCAGGCCGAGGGACATTATCTGTCGTGTGCACGTTTACAAGTTGAAAGAAGCCATCATGCGCCAAGCGTGGGTCAAAAAAACCATTACATTCAAAGGAGCACAGATCATCTAATTACCCGACTTAGCGCGTCGCACACTCCACATGAGGAAGGTCATGAAACCACTGTTGGAGAGTGCCAGGGCCACTGGAGCCACTTACAGATGGGGCCACCCTTTTCATTTGATTCTCCAATTACGTGGCCGTAGCTTTGTCCTTTGCAGCCACTCCCAACTTAGAGAGGCCTTTGATTTCCTGGGTTCCCCGGCGGTGGAATTGGAGAACTGGCTGTCACCTTCGTTGTGCCCGCCTTGGGTTCCCGAGCTAGGCGGCCGCCGTGTTGAGCCTCAGCCCAGAAGGATCAGAGGGGGTAGGCCGCAAGCCCACAACGCCGCTAATGACTGGGATTGAGCAAGGTTCTTTTTTCTTTTCATATCGATGTTCCCCCTGTTCCACTCATCCAGGACTTGTCCTTTACTGCATAATGTGTTTTCCGTTTGACTCTCTGGAGTGTTTTTGCTTTTTCTTCTTCTTTGCATGGCCCGGCGGACTTTCCAATCCCCTATCCCAGCCCTCTTCAGGCCTACGAGCCGTGGACTGTTGGACGAGCCCCCGGAAGGACGAAGAGGAGTCGTTATGTAGCATCTCTCTTTCCTACATCGGAAGAGGTCGGGAAGCCTGATGTTTATATGATCCCCTTGAGAGATGCTGAGGTCGATGTGGCACTAACAGGCGTGTCGAATATTTCGGAGACCACCAGTCCCGAGACTCTGTTGGACCACCTGCGCTCCGGCCTGGGCAGCTCTCACTGGTTCTTGCCTTCCACTTCCCCCCACTTAGGTGATCCCCTGCCTTCCTCAGGAAATACCTGAGGAAGCTTTAGGCGATCTAGCGCATCAGTGCGCTAAGCGTGTTGGTTATTTTACTTGCTGTGTCTAGTAGATTTCAGTCAGAATAGCTATAGTAACATAGTAAGTTTTGTTTTCCTTTTTATTGGTTGTTCCGTTCTTTTTTTCCTGCTGCTGTCTTCTGCTCTTTACCCCTGCCTTCTCCTTTCTTCTCCTTACAGAGGTCCCTGACCTCCCCCCCCTCTTAATCTCCACTTAACTGCCTCCAATCCTTCTTGTCACCTTGGGTAACATAAGGTAAGGATGGCAAATTTAACTGTTTGCTCATTTAATGTGAAGGGTTTCAATGCCCCTGAGAAGAGATCTAAAGTATTATACGACCTCCATAAATGTGGTGGCAAACTTATATTATTGCAGGAAACACATTTCAGAGAGGGTCGAGTCCCTAACGTTAGGGATCGTCACTTCTCTTCTTGGGTGAATGCCCCCAACCCTGATGCCAAATCAAAGGGGGTTTCTGTAGCTATCCACAGATCTCTACCCCACAAGGTCTTAGACTCCAAGATCGACCCCAATGGCAGATACATTTTTCTGAAACTATCAATCTGCACAAAGATCTATACTGTTGCGAATTTATACAGCCCCAACAAGGACCAGTCCCAATTCTGTCTGTGTTTTAAAACAGTTGTCTGATTTTGCGGAAGGGATAGTCATATTGGGAGGGGACTTAAATATGCCATTTAACCCGCAAATTGATACCTCCTCTAGCAAATCCTCCATCCCTCTGTCGGGGCTCAAGAAGCTAAAGAGTATATTGTCAGACCTTCAGCTAATCGACGTGTGGAGAGCCCTGCACGCGGGTTCCAGAGACTACACGTTTTACTCCCAATGCCAACAACTCATATAGTCGTATAGACTATATATATATATCTCCTATTAATCACGCTATGTCCTGGGAACCAACGGCCAGCATTGGGAATATACTCTGGTCAGACCACGCCCCAATTTTCCTATCCTTTGAGCTACCCGGACTGTACCCAAGTAGGTGGGACTGGCGTCTCAATGATAATTTGTTAAAAGACAGGGTCTGTCTGGCAGCGGTTGAAAACACCATAGAGCATTTTCTGACTGACCACAAAAATGACAGCACCTCCCTCCCCATTCAATGGGAAGCACTAAAATGTTTTCTAAGGGGGATCATAATTCAGCACGGATCTAGGCTTAAAAGGGGGAGATCCACTCTTATCAAACAGACGTTAGCTCAGATCCAAAGCCTAGAATACGTTCATAAGCCCTCACCTTCCAACGCCCTATGGCTGGAATTGGAGAGGGCGAGAGGGAAATTACAAAGCCTATACAATCAGTGCTACCTGCGCCACAGAGACAGACTGGGAGCTATGTTCTATGAGTCTGCCAACAGGCCAGGCAGGCTATTAGCAAGACTGCTTCACCCTCGTAGTACAGCCACATACATCCCCAGTGTTAAATTACAGGGGGATGTTGAGACCTCCAATCCAGTGAGAATAGCGGGGGCTTTCAGGGATTACTATAGCTCTTTGTATAATCTGCCCAGCCCCGTCCCCCATGGGGCCGAGCTCACTGCAAATGCGGCCGTACAGGAATATATTGACAGAACCCCGCTCCCCAGGATCCCTCAGGAGGAGGTTGAGCTCTTGGAGGCTCCTTTCGGGATGTCGGAGGTACTCAGAGCTATACAAAACACTCCCGGTGGTAAGAGTCCGAGCCCCGATGGATTCACCCCAAGGTTCACCACTTCTGTACATCATCACGATGGAACATCTTGCGACATAAAGGGAGTAGAGGTGGGAGGTAGACAGCACAAATTATCCCTATATGCAGATGATCTGCTACTGCATTTAACCGCCCCTGTGACATCCCCCCCCCCCTTGTTTTAAAGGAATTTGAGCTATTTGGGAAGGAGAGTAATTTTAAAATCAATTATGGGAAATTGGAGGCCCTTAACCTCACCTTATCTCCATCAGTGATAAGGGCGTCCAGATCCCAAATGATTTAGCTAAAATCTACGAGCTGAACTATGCCGCACTGATGAACAAAACAATCAGTGATCTTAAACAATACATCAGAAAACCTCTATCGTGGTGCGGTAGGATAAATGTGATTAAGATGGACATCCTACCTCGCTTTTTATATATTTTTCAAACTGCCCCTATAGTTCCCCCCAGCTGTTTTTTCAAGATTCTAAAATCTGCTTTCCTCAAATTCGTGTGGGGGGTCTCAAAACCACGGATCCGTTATGGTACCTTGTCCCGGCACAAAACGAAAGGAGGTCTTGGCATGCCTGATGAGAATACTAGACTGGGTCCATCAGGATACAAATAAAACCTGGGTCACCATTGAGAAGGAGCTCACCCCCTGGCCGCTGGTCTCTCTGCCATGGACAGGGCCCCAGCCAAGAAGATGGCTTAGGTCTTTGCCTCAGCATTTGATTACGATTTGGGACCGCATGACAGCTAAAAGCCAGCTAGTGAGATGCCTGGGTCCTCTAACGCCAATCCTGGGAAATCCGGATTTTGGACCCGGGGTGGGTGTGGAATCTTTCCTGGGCTGGAAGGCTGAGACTGCCCCAAGATTGGGTCCGTTGTTGAGTAGGGGGGGCCTCCCATCCTTGGGCGAGTTGAGGGAGCGGAATCCTGCGGTTCATCTGTCCTGGTTCTTACACGGACAGTTGGCGGCATTCGTGTCGTCGTTAAAGGTGAAGTGTAACATTGATGGCCTGTTGTCGGAGATGGAGGGGCTCCTCTCCTCTGCGTCCCCCATACCCCATTCCCTCTCCCAGATTTATTCCGCCCTGGTGAACAATATTCATACAGGGCCGCTGGGTTTTATCCCGAGATGGGAGAGTGAGCTGGGTATGTCCCTCTCAGAAGAGGATCAAGCTAAAATGTTTCATCTGGTGCATAAAGCGGCAGTGGAGGGGGACGCGCAGGAGAGGAACTACAAGATTGTCTCCAGATGGTATAGATGCCCTTCGGACATTAAGAGATTTGCCCCCCACTCCTCAGACCTGTGCTGGAGATGCTTTAATGGGGTGGGCGATATGACTCACGTCGTGTGGGGGTTGCCCGGCCATACACTCCTTCTGGGATAGGGTGCTGAGCGTTTATACGGACACCACCCGAGAGTCAATCAGGAATTCCCCCCAGTTGACACTTCTCTTCTTATGGGAGGGGCCCGCATCACGATACAGGACGGATATACTCCGGCACTTCTTATCGGCTGCAAGAGCAGTGATCCCCAGACACTGGAAATCACAAGAGATTCCCTCTCTACGGGAATGGTTAACAGAACTGGAACAGATTAGGCGAGCGGAGGAACTGATCCAGGGAGACAAGGGGCTTAGGGACAAATATGCGCTGACCTGGACCTGTTGGGAGGTTCTGCGGGACTCGGATGGGTTTAAAGATAGGCTTAATCAGTCTGGGTAACGTTCGGAATGACCGTCTGGGGGGCTAGGCATTTGTAGGAGTGGGCGTGGAGGTTTGTTGAGATCGCAGAAGGGTTGGGCAACGGATTTCGTGAAGTAAAAAATACCCTTCCCTCTTTCCTTCCCTCTACTTTTCTCTCCTTTTTCTATCCCTGTTAGGTACAATAGGATTTATATTGTATTGGAGTCTCTCTTATCCTCATCACCCAGGCACCCGGTGGAGTACTAGAGCGGTGGCCTTGCATGCTTCTGATATGTAATATGACTCCTATGGTTGTTGTTTTGAACCCTTTTCTGTTAAAATGGTCTCTGGATTAGCTCGTCAAGGATCTTACACTGTACCGAACCAGGGACTGTTCCTTATGTATTGTTTCTGCTTGTATGTTTCAATAAAAACAGATTATACAAAAAGGGTGGGATCCCCAGCGTGCAACAGCCTGTAGTTCATGGCACTACCGCCTGAAGCACCTTACGTCCAAAGACAGCATTAGCTGAGGCCCTAACGTCAACCTTGTAAAACTTCGTAAAGGTACTAACAGAAGACCAAGTAGCGGCCTTACAAACTTGTTCAACAGAGGCCTGGTGCTGAAAAGCCCAGGAGGCACCAATAGCTCTAGTAGAGCAGTAACACGAAAGGGGGGTTTCTTCCCCTTAGCAAAGTACGCTTGCACCACCGCCTGTCTGATTCACTTACTGAGAGTGGATTTGGCTGGAGGCAAACCCTTCCTAGATCCTTCAGTGAGAACAAAGAGAGAATCCGATTTCCTGAAGGATTCTGTTGCAACCAGGTACTACTTAATGGCTCTGACCACATCCAAAGCATGGAGGTTCCTTTCATTAGAATTAGAAGGTGCAGGACACAAGGAAGGCAAAACAATGTCCTCATTAAGGTGAAAAGAAGAAACAACTTTATGTAAAAAAATCCATTTTAAAGCGAAATACCACCTTATCCTGATGTCGCTCAAAGTAAGGAGGCTTCATACAAAGCGCAGCCAGCTCTGAAACGCGACGCACCGAGGTGATTGCTACCAAAAAGACCACTTTTAGAGTCAAAATAGACAGTGCAGCATCGCACAAGGGCTCAAAGGGAGGACCCTGGAGAGCAGAAAGCACCAAGTTCAAATCCCACACCGGTAATACAGGCTTACGTGGTGGACGTACATGAGTAACTCCTTGGAAAAAAGTCTTGATAAGTCTATGATTGGCGAAGGATCTTTGGAAAAGAATGGCCAAGGCCGAAACCTGACCCTTGAGGGTGCTCAGTTGGAGACCCAAGTCCAAGCCATGTTGTAGGAACTCCAAAATCCTTGAAATAGAGAATGTGTGACAAGGCAGACTCTGTAATATATCATGGAAGAAGATTTCTTCCGAGCCTGAATCATGGTACGCACAACCGTGGCAGACAGCCCCTTTTGCATCAGGATGGAGGTTTTAGCAGCCAAGCCGTCAAAGCCAGCGTCTGTAAATTGGGGTGGCACAGCAACCCCTGTGTGAGAAGCCTTGGATCCTCGGGCATGATGTAGCGATCCGCTGACAACTGAACTATGTCCGCAAACCAACTCCTTCTCGGCCAGAGAGGAACCACCAAGATGGTTGGAACGCCCTCCTGGGCTATCTTGCGCAGCACTCGACCCAGGAGTGGAAACGGAGGAAATGCATAAAGGAGCCCGAACTCCGTCCAAGGAATTGCCAGAGCGTCCATGGCGAAGGCCAGAGGATCCCTTGACAGGGAGACGAACCTTGGAAGCTTGTGATTCTGCCTGGATGCGAAAAGGTCCACATCCGGCTGACCCCAGCGGCGACACAGAGCGTGAAAGATCTTGTTGCTGAGAGACCATTCCCCCAGACGAGAGGCCCCCCTGCTAAGAGAGTCTGCCTCCTGGTTCTCCACTCCGGGGATGTAAACCGCCGAGATGCAGGGAACATTCTCCTCCGCCCACGTCAGGATCTGGGTCACCTCCTTGAGGGCTCGCTTTCTCCGAGTCCCACCCTGGTGATTGATGTAGGCGACAGCCGTCTGATTGTCTGAGCGGACCTGGATCGCACGACCCCGTAGATGGAGGAGTCAAATGAAGCAGGACCAACCGGATCGCTCTCAGCTCCAGGAGATTGATGGGCAAGTGGGCCTCCTGCGGACCCCACTGGCCCTGGAACTTCAGCGATTGCCAAAAATCTCCCCAGCCGGTCAGACTGGCGTCCGTGGTGACAATCTCCCAAGAGGAGTCAGAAAGGACCTGCCCACCAAAAGATTTCTGGAGTCCAACCACCACGAGAGGGATTGTCTGGCCAGGGGAGACAGTGAGAATTCCCGCTCCAGGGACTCCTGTGTCCGGTCCCAACCGGTCAACAGATTCAATTGAAGAGGTCTCATGTGAAACTGAGCGAAGGGCACTGCCTCGAAGCATGACACCATTAGGCCCACCAGCTTCATCCCCAGACGGATCGATGGCCACTGACAAGACAGTAAGGCCCGCACCTGCGTCTGGAGACCCTCCACCTTCTGCTGGGGCAGGAAAACCTTGACCTGAGAGGTGTCTAACGTCATGCCCAGGAAGGACCTCACCATTGAGGGAGTGATAGAAGACTTGGGGTAATTGATCACCCATCCGAAATCCTCGAGAGCGGACAACACTGTCTGGGTATCGCTCTCGGCCTGCTGAAGAGATTGAGCCGCAATCAGCAAGTCGTCCAGATAAGGAAGAACACGAATGCCCTGGTTCCTCAGGAGGGCCATAACGCCCGCCAGCACCTTGGTGAACACCCGGGGGGCTGAGGATATCCCAAACGGCAGTGCCACAAACTGGTAATGCTGATCCTCCAGCGCAAACCTCAGGAACTTCTGATGTTCCTGGAATATCGGGATGTGCAGATAAGCATCCCTGATGTCCACCGTGGTCATGAAGTCGCCGGGCCGAAACAAGCGCCGTCAGGACTGCATGCGAAAATGCCTAACTCTGACAAACTTGTTGGGACCCTTCAGGTCCAGGATAGGCCTCAGAGTACCGTCCTTCTTGGGCCCCATGAACAGATTGGAATAGAACCCTCAACCTTGTTCCTGGTGAGGCACAGGACAAATCACCCCGGACAGCAGAAGGCGTTGGAACAGCCATTCTTAGGCCCTGTGCCGTCAATGGGTTCTGGGATATCCGCGACTGAAGAAATCTTGAGGGCGGCCAAGCTGCCAGCTCTATTTTGTAACCACCTCCTGAATTCACCGATCCGAGACGTGCAGTCTCCAGAGGTGAGCAAATAGCAGAAGCCGTCCCCCCACCCGAATGGGTGAGGGCGCCCCCTCATGCCTGAGAGGACTTGGATTTAGTTCCCCAGGAGGGATTGGGTCGGCCGCGAGACCTACCTTGTCCCCAGGAATCTCTGCGGCCCCCTGAAAAGGAAGAGCCTCTTCCTCCTCGAAAGGAGCGATAGGCAGACCAACCCCGAAAGGGCCGCGCAGGCTTCTGTCACTGAGGGAGTCTCCCATCCTTGGTCAGGAGGTCCAGAGGCTCCCCGAATAACCGAAGCTCCAAGAAAGGGATACTAGTGAGTGATTTCTTGGCTGCAGCGCCCGGCTGACCACTGCCGCAGCCAGATAGAGCGACGAAGCGCAACAAGCAGGGCCAAAGCCCTGCTGCCAAGCCGGACGCTATCGTCCATAGCCGAGGCTACAAATGCAATAAAATCCATGCAGGCTAGGAGGTCCTTATACTCCTCCGCCTGCTTGCGAGATTTGGCAATATCAACAAGTCGTCTCACCTTCTTCTTGATGGCTAAAGAGACAAAGGCCGTGGCACAGACAGGACGAAGTCCAGCACCCACAAAAGTCAAAGCATGACAAGCCAGCTGATCCATGCGCCTGTCAGCAGGATCGCGCAAGGAAGCATTATCGGGTGACGGCATAATCGTGCTATTGGATAACCCCAACACAGGGGAATCCACCTCGGGGGGGACGGGACTAGAGGCGAACCAACTCCTCAGAGAAAGGATACCGTCTGTCCAGGCCCTTAGGCACTGACGGCAATTTATTAGGTCTTTCCCATTCCTTAAAAACCATTTTGGAAAAATGGCCCTGTTCAGGAAAGACAAGCCGCTGTCTCTCAGGATGGAATAAATCCCCCTGCTTCTTTTTAGCCACCTTCGGAGGTACAATATGCAAGGTCTCAAACACAGAAGATAGCAACTTTTCCGTGTCATCAGGGAGCCACGTATCCTCATCCAAGGGAGAACCAGGGTCGCTGTCATAGCCACCTGGCCGATCCCCTGAGGAGTCCTGAAACAACTCACCCTCCTCCAAGGAGTCCCAACCACCCAAAAAAATCCTCATCATCAGCAAAAAGCGAGTAACCCGGCTCAATGTGCCGCTTCTTACTCGTGGCCTTCCCTGTAGCCGTGCAAGATAACTGTCTCTCCAGGCTGGCCACCCGGAGCGCCAAATCTGCTTGTGACCCCCTGCTGGGTTCCCCCTCACTGGGAGGTAAATGCAGGCACGGGGGTGTTTGCGAAGCCGCAGGTAAAGTAGGGCTGGGGGCAGAGACGCCCGCCCTATTCTGTTCTAAAAGAAAGCTCCTGGCGCAAGGGACACAAACTGCGCTGAGTCCGCTCAGAGGACTGTTACCGCACATGAGGCAGAGCTTCACCCACCCAGAGGGGGCCCCTAGCTCACTATCCCCAGAAGCCTCCATAATGGTGATTATAGCAAAAACAAAACAGGTTACAAGGCGCTAACGGCCCAAACCTAAGCGATCCCCAATTTAGTCCCTCTTAGTGATCCCTCTTAAAGAGAGAGGGCGCGGAGAGAGAGGGGGGTGGTAGGAGACCGGGAGGAACCACAACCCCGATCTGGCAAAGGGTGGCGTCCACCTAGAAGACACAAGCATATAACCTATGAGAAGTCCCACAGCACATGCATAAGGAAAACAGAGAAAAAAAAAAAGCAAGGGACTCGCAGAACCGCCAGCGGGAGCAGGGAAGTCCGGATGAAGAGTCTGTTCCTCAGCAAGAGAAGCTGCAGAGAAGAAGGCGACCAGTGTGCTGGGGACCTGAGCAACCGCAGGAAGCGCAATGGCAGAGAATGGCGCCGGATGGGGCAGCACACGAGCACCTTGAAGGGCGGGCCGCGCAGTGGTGACACGGAATGAGTCATTGCGCGGCCCCGCCCCCCCGCTGCAGCGCGAACCCAGAGCGCCCAGAAGAGCAGGGAGGAAGAACGGCCCAGAGGAGGCCCCCCCCCGCCACAGAGCGCTCGCTCGCGCCCCGCACACGCAGCCAGCAGCGGCCACAACATATGAAATAAAGCTTGTGCGTAAAAATTAGGGAATAACCCTGGGCCTTAGGTGGCTCCTCCCCCCCAATAGGCTCACCATCGCCAATGGCTGGCTACCCTTTATGGAGGGTCTGCGGCCCAGAGCTGAGCTCTGCCAAACGCCTGACCCTCGGTGTTCTGCCTACCTTCACCTGTTCCGTAGCCGAGGCTGGAAGGCAGAATGGGTCCACCGAAAAGGCGGGAATAGGGGTGCAGTGGCCGACAGGTTTAGAATGCCCCGCTTACCTGCAATATCCAGAGTGACTAGGAAAGACGATCCTCGCAGTAAGACTGCAAGATGAATTCTGGGGATTCTTGGGAGACATCTGCCTTATAAGGGGCCGGGAGGAGCTACAGTTTTTGATCTTGCAGTCACTGCGCCACCTGGTGGCGGACTACCCACATGTAAGAAATGGAGCGACCTGAACAGGACACAGGGAAAATTATATATTGTTTTTTTTTTTTTTTTTAGTTTGGGCTTTCACGTGAAATGTCTTGTTTGTAATTCTGTGCTTTTATAATAATTTTGTGTAAAAATAAAAATAAATTATTTTTTACCATTTGTTGCATGTTTTAACCCTTTTGTTGCCAAGCACGTAACACCTACGTGCTGGCTTGGCTGGGCCTTAAGTGCCAAGCACGTAGGTGTTACGTGCTTGACTTTCCTCGCTTGTAGTTTAAAAAGTAAAAACAACAAATACTCACCTGACCCCTTGTTGGATCCGGCCGGGTCTCCTCTTTAATTTGGTGCCATCCGATCCCCCGTGGGGGGTCGGATGGCTCCAGGAGAGCCCCCGGAATAGGCCGCCCCCCCCCCGCTTCTGCAGCAGCAGCTTCTAACTGTAAAAAAAAAAAAAAATAAAAATGACATTCACTTACCTGTGTGTGCGCTGGCTCCCGCTGTCCCTCCTCTTCACCTGGGGGGCCTCCGATCCCCCCCCAGGACTTACCGATCTTCAGGAGAGAGCCTGGGAGGCTCTCTCCTCTCTTCTGCACGATGGCGGCCGCCATCATGCCTCTAAGCCCCGCCCCCTTGGGGGCGGGGCTTATGAAGTCATCCCGGCCCCGATCTCAGGCTTCAGCCTTCTCAGCTTCTCAGATGCCGGTGATCGGCACAGGGGAAGGAGGTGACAGGAGATCCTCTGATCTCCTGCCTTCTCCTTCTCTGGATGCCGATCACCGGCATCTGTCAGCTGAGCGGCGAGGGACAAGAGCTTGCAATCGAAGGTAAGTACAGTAAAAAAAAATTTTTTTTTTTCTAATAAAATACTTTTTATTATTGTGTGGTGTTTTTTTTTTCACATTAACCCTTTGTGAGCTGGTAAGGGGTCCATGAGACCCCTTATACCAGTTCACAAGGCTGGGGGGGTGGCAAGTCACCTGCCCTAGCGGGTGGCTTGCCATTAACCCCCGCACCCCCATTACCTGCCTCCCCAAAGGCCAGGGGGGGGCAGAAGAGCCCGGGCCCACATAGGCTATGTGGGCTCGTAGGCTGCAGGGTGGGGGGGCCACCAAAGCTGGCCCCCCCACTCTGTGCCTACAAGCCCCCATAGCTGGTCCCGGGCTGGTTACTTTGGGTAAGGGGGACCCCACGTCATTTTTTTTTTTGGATTTTGAAGGGTTTTTAACCCTTCAAAATCCCAAAAAAAATGGGGTCCCCCTCCCCGGGAAGGGGGACCCTATGTCATTTTTTTTTTTAATTAACCATTTGTCATCCAGCAGCTATAAAAGGCTTCTGGGCAGGAAAGGGTGTCTACCTATACATATGTGGTATCGCTGTAACCGGGAGAAATTGGGGTTTCTCACGCAATAAGATTTTATTGACAAACTTACATTTTTTATTACAAAAAAACTCTACAAATTGTAAAAAAATGTTTTTTTTTTGTTTTTTTTCACACATTTCACCCAAAAAAATTGAGAATACACCTAAAAAATACAAACAAGACATTTCATGTTAAAGCCCAGACTCTGTTGAAAAAAACAATATATAATTTTCCTGGGAAATCCCTGGAAATCCCTTCAAAAATGACAGTTGAATATGTGTAGTGCAAAATGGTGAAACATCGTCTGGCAACAGGGAGTGGCAAATGCTGCAGGTAGGCTGGCAGCGAAAGGGTTAAATAACAAAATATATTTTCTTAAGAAAACTATATTGTGTGTAAAAGTCCAATTCCTTCTGATTACAACAGTGCCTTGTATGTATCAGTAGCCCCCCATTCCTGCCCAGGAGAGTCCCTGTAGACCATGGCGCGGGGCCAACCTGGGTGGCCCCCAGCCCTGATGGATACAAGCCCCCATAGCCCTTGAGGGCTTGGCCCCCATGCAGGTAATGGGGCCAGGGGTTACTTGCCAGCCCCCAAGCCGTGTGAACTGGCATTAGGGGTCTAACATTTTTTTTCTCTTTACTCAACCTCAATCCTCTGTTCTGCGGTGATCCCCACTGCCACTTGACAGCTGAAAGTGATCGGTGCAGGGCAGGTGGGGGGGCAGCGGATCGGAGTTCCCTGCCCCTCCACTCGCCCTGCACTGTTTACTACCAGCATCTGACATGGCTGCCCTGAGCCGGAAGCGTTGAGGAGCGGGATGACGCCATCTCCCTCTCCTACAAAAGGCGGGGCTAGCGGCTAGTGCAGCAGTGGCGGGGCTGTTTCATGCCCTCTCCTGAAGCCAAAAGAACCCAGATAGACTAAACCTGTCACCACTGGATTTTATTCCTACCATGAGAGAATAAATCACAAGCTTGGCTGGAGTTGTATTCAGTTCGGGTGTATAAGTGACCCCTCCTCTAATTAGCCACTTGTTTATATTGATTTTTAATATTACACAATTTTGCAATTGTACTCCTTTAAGGAAGGAAGGGATATAGGAGAGCTTCCCCCCAATTACAGGCAGCCTGCGGAATCCCCCAATTCCCCTTTATGTGTCAAAGCAGCGGGCCGCATAAGTGTTGGTCTGCTTTAATATGATAGAACCTTTCCCTCCCTTTCTTTTTTCTTCATTCTCATCATGTCAAATGTATATAATTAAGATATACTTCATCAACCTTTTGATGAGCGTGGATCACTTAAACCATCTGGAACTGGTCGCGGGCCACAATGAATAGGTTCATAATTTTTTCATTTGGATTTTCTACATATTTCTGGATACCCACTGTCTCCACACACACATGCCGATGGCTTACCTCTCTGAGTTTCTTATCTAAGCTTATCAGCTGCGCAGATACACCAGTCAGAGATCTGGCCGTACTTCCTGCACCCTGCGTTCCAAAGGGCGGAAGTGAGGCGGAACGAATGTGTCCGCGTCATTTCCGCCCCGACGAACGCAGTGTGCTATTTAAGCAGCATGTCAGTAGCAGCGTCTCTGGCACCCAGGCGAAGTGGTGGAGGACCACGCAGCGCATCGGTGAGGTAAGTGGGGAGGACAGTGGGTGTTTTGAATTATTTCCTTCAACTTAAAGTGGACCAACACCCAGGATTTTGACTATCCTGGGTTTTGGTCCACTTCAGGGGGGCACCCCGATTAGGGGTGCCCCGCTGTGTAAAACCCCCCAGAAACACCCCAATACTCACCTCAAAACGCTCCCACGTGGCCGGGTGACAGCGACGGACAAGCGCTGACAGCGACGGACAAGCCAGCGCGTCCGCCGGCGCCTCCCGCACGTCCCTCTGACAGCGCGCGCGCCGGCCATTCACAAACGGCCGGCGCGGGCGCGCGCACGGCTAGAGGGGCGTGCGGGAGGCGGTGGCGGCCGCCGCCGAGGAGGTGAGCTTTTGGGGGGTTTTCGGGGGGGTTCCTCACCGCGGGACATCCCGATCTCGGATGTCCCGCGGTGAGGGGGGTGATCGGCCCGGGAATCTTATAGATTCCCGGGCCGATCACCCCAGGGTGTTGGTCCACTTTAAAGTGGACCAACACCCAGGATTTTGACTATCCTGGGTCTTGTTCCACTTCGGTGGGGCACCCCCGATCGGGGTGCCCCGCTGTGTGAAACCCCCCCGAACCCCAAGAAAAACTCACCTCTCCCCGCTCCCAGCACCGACGGACAAGCCGCGGACAAGCGGCTCCTCCGCCGCCGCCTCCCGCGCGTCACTCTTGACGCGCGCGTGCCCGCGACGGCCATTCAAAGACG
This sequence comes from Gastrophryne carolinensis, assembly GCA_027917425.1. Classification (NCBI taxonomy): domain Eukaryota; kingdom Metazoa; phylum Chordata; class Amphibia; order Anura; family Microhylidae; genus Gastrophryne; species Gastrophryne carolinensis. The sequence continues at coordinate 470,644,534 of CM051235.1, forward strand.
GCCGGCGCGGGCGCGCGCACGTCTAGAGGGGCGCGAGGGAGGCGGTAAGAAGAAGATAAGGTAAGGGGTTTGGGGTGTTTGGGGGGGTTTCACCCCGCGGGACATCCCGATCTCGGATGTCCTGCGGGGAGGGAGGTGATCGGCCCGGGAATCTTATAGATTCCCGGGCCGATCACCTGTGGGTGTTGGTCCACTTTAAATAATCACGATAATATAACGATGTATATAGGTGACGCTTATTGGACGCATAGGAACACAGTATATGCTCAATAGTATGACTGAATGCACGGTTGGCACTTAGCACTTTATTTCTATCACAGATTGATAGTTTGCACATTCTTTTTTACATAATTATTTATTTCTAAAGCCATTTTGAATTGCACTGAAGTCTTTAGGCATTAGTTCACTCTCTTTTAAGCATGAATTAAGTTTGCACATGCACTTAGCACTTTATCTTATAAGCGTCAGCCTTTATATGCCATTTATATGTCATATAAACTAGTATAATTAATTTTGGTGCAGAGATTATTATCTATGTCTAAATTTGTTAGCCCTGGAGTTCCTCCCCACTTGGGTTTTTAATATATGGTTTTATAATGTTGTGTATGTCATATATGTGTAAATCCTTTATGAATAAACTGTATTAATTGAGATTTAGTGTGCAGCCTGTTAATGGGGACTAAGTGGTGGGTTAGCCCTGGAATCCCATTATTTGTAAAGTAGTAGCTGTGGTTTTGTCCCTGAGGCTGGCACCTATTATATACTATTGAGGCAGTGCATATCCATTTTTTGAGTTTCAGTAAGCTTATCTAATACAATTATTATAGAAAAAAATATTTTATCAAATAATTGTGCCAAGGATGTCACCCAGGGGTGGTGTTGTCCAATCAATGTCACCACGTTCCTCCAAGCCCTTGCTGTTACCTCTGTTTGTCAATGCACCCTTTCTCTGTGCAATCAGCCCATCCTTACTAAAACCCTATTTAACTACCTTTACACTTCAGTTCTATTTACCTCTCCCACTTTGCCTACAGTAGGTCAGGGGCCACATCAGATGTTCTGGAGGGCCACATGTGAGCTCTGGGCCACAGGTTGAACAGGTGTGATATACTGGGATATATCTGTGTATTCATCACTATATTATATCACGTTAAATTGTAAAAATGTATTCTTCCAATGAATTCAATTCAAATTTTTTTCAATTATTATATTATTTGTGAATATATACCGATAAATGTACTGATATTCATTCATTAATTAGGTAATAATTGTTACCACATTTTTGTTATGGTCTAAGATTCCAGGCCCAGCTGCTAGCCTGCCCCCGGGGCACCTGGGTATCTACTTCCGATGCCCCACTTTGTGGAACCCCCCCGGGGAATCTTACCTAATCCCGGCCAGTTTCGCAGTGTAATATCCGGCCGCATCCCTGGCTTCTCTGTGGCCACGCGTGCTCCTGTGCCCAACCTTTCTGAAAGGCCTGGTGCAGGAGCACGCGTGCATGCTGAATCAGCGTGCCGGGGATGCGGTAAGCCGGCTGCACCTCATCGCAGTGACACTTTTGAGAGAGACATCCGCTTTAACGAATTTTCATTATACAGCATAATTATAAAAATTATATATATATATATATTTTTTTACAAATATTGTACACAATTGATTTATGTATAATAGTAGAAGGGATGAATAAATTATCTATATTTAAAGTGATATTTCAGGCAAAGGCAATTGTTACACCATTGTGTCGTACTACGTTTGGCACTGTTCTAAAATGTTTTCCATTTTTAAATTGAAGAAGAAATGGCCAAGATATCAAGATATACAGTTTCTCCTCTGAAGCAAGTGGGGGTAACCCTTGGTGCTGTAACATTGCATAATAATATGCATATTAATATGCATAATGGACGGGATCTATAAGAGACTGAGAACTTGCTTCAGACACCCTAGCTGTGCTTCTTCTACCTCTCTCCTTGTTGCTAGGTGACATTGGAGCCTAGATCAGCATCCCCAGATACACATGCACGCACCCCCAGATGTGAATGCGCACTCCCAGACACGCATGGGTGCACTCCCTGGCGCACATGTGCCGCACTCCCAGACACATGCACACACTCCCAAGGCCTAAAGCAGACCAACAGTCAAAAATGAATTAAGTCAGACCAATACAACAAACAGTCCTCATATGCATCTCTCTCCAGGGAAATTTAGATTGCGGCACATAAAAAATATTTTATTTTTCTAATGTCTACTGGGCTAAATTTTAAAAACAAGATGGCCGCTCATGCGCTTGCAGGCCACCTGCAAACAAGAAGGCCTGCATGGCTTCCTGTTATTGTGCATTTCAGTTATGTCAGTTGGGAGAGGAAGCTCCAAAATGGCTGCTACCTTTCTTTTCCAACTGTGCCAGGCTGTTGGTCCGGTTTATGTAGGTGGGGAGTTAGGGGAACTAGGCACCAGCAGAGGAGAGAGAGAATAGAGGGGGGTTTACGCAGCTGCAACTACACTACAGGCAACCAAGCGTATGCTGCCTCTCCACCTTTTTTATTTTGTATGTGAAAAATCCCTTTATATTTAAAGTATCAGTAGCATTTTCTGCTTTGATCATAATCTTGGAGGATTGTGTATCTTCAAGCCTTTCAGTGCCAGCCTACAAAGAGATGTTGTCACCCTCTGTTGCCAGGCCAGTTTTCACCATTGTGTGCTATATACCTTTAACTATGATTTTTGCAAGGCATTTCCTAGGAATTGATATATGTTTTTTTACAAAGTTTGATTTGTTCAGTGCTTTCATAATATATATATATATATTTTTTTTTTTTAACATAAAATCAAACATATTTTTTTCAAGAAAACATATTGCATCTGAAAGCCCCATTCCTCATGATTGCAACAACGCCACATGTATCGCTAGACACCCTTTCCTACCCAGTAGATTTCCCTAAACCAAGAAGAGTGCATTATGGCATGAAAAAATGAAAACAACTAATATGCACACTATCAAGGGTTAGGCCCTTAAAAATTCAAAAACAAATTGGAGTGCGCCCCCCACCCCAGGAAGGGGGGGAATGCTTTTTTAATGGGTTAACCCCCTTAAAAATTAAATTAAAAATTGCATGGGGCATCCCCTATTCAGAAAAAAACAGCCCAGACACCAGTTATATGGACTGGTAGACCAGGGTGTGGAAGCCAAGCGCCCAGCCCATGGTTTGGATGGCTACCAAGTGTAGCCCCCCTGGGCTTTGGGGATACAGGTAATGGGGTTAGGGGTAATTGCAAGTAACCCACTTACTGGCAGGTGGCTTGCTAGCCCCTCCTGTCCTGTGAACTGGTTTAGGGATCTCAAGGACCCCTTACCAGTTCACAAATAGTTAAAAATAAAAAAAACAGATCAGGCCGCTTAGCCAATCAACATGCTCGCATTCAGCTTGAGCCTGCGCTGTGAGGGTGACTGGAAGGTGTGTTGATTGGGGAAGTGAAATTCCTGTGTTGTTCCTCTTTAAGGTGAACATAGAGGTTTTTTTTGTTTTGGCTGGAAATTGTTTTTAACTACTGTACAGCTCTATAAATAATAGGGGTGCTGCTCAGGTTTGTCAGACCTCTGTAAGCCTGTTCATGCTCTGACACGACTGTGATCCACTGTGTTCTGCCGTGAGTCTGCAGGACTCTTTTCTCCCCCATACTGGTCCCATCTGCATTCTAAAGAATCTCACTGTGCCTGATTTTGTTTGTTATCTTGTTTTATACCTGATGTTAAGGTTTTGTTTTTTCTGTTTGGCAATAAAGTTTATTTAATTTTACCTCCTGGCTCTGTGCATGACTCTGGTCGCAAATCTGTCTTGGGCTTCGAGCTCTGCTCGCAGAGTTTCAGCTGACCCTGAAATAATCTTGCTGCCATTTATGACCAGCGTTCTGCTGAGACCTGTAGTATCTTTAGTTATCTGTGTTGCTGGCTGGGATGGATACTGTGCTCATTGAGCATCTGTTGTCACTGTTAGTAAGCATTGAAGACGTTGGTTATGCTGTTTGGTAGTTACTCTAAGCCAGAGTGCTTAGAATTCATAATTTTAATTTATGTTTCACTTGATCAAGGTTTGTTTTAATTTTCTGCGGTGCAACCCTTTGTAAAATTATTATTAATTGACTTGAATGGGGAGCCAAATGATGTGGTCACAGAAGGCGACTCGGATTGGATGAGATCCCGCGCATTCGATATGGACCAAGGAGAGGGGAGTTTTTATGGGCAAACTGGGCGGTTTCACACAGTGGGGCATCCTGATTCGGGAGAAAAGCCAGTGGGCGGAACTGAAATCTTTTAGATTCCAAGCTGGCCGCCAGTGGGTTTGGTTCCACTGTAAAGTTTTGTCTTCTGTTTAGCAATAAAGTCTATTTAAGTTTACCCCCTGATGCTGTGACAAATCTGCCTTGGGCACCGAGCTCCACTCCTGGTTTTAATTTTTTTTTTTTTTTTTTAATGCATAGATGGCCATTGTATGCTTGCGCACACATAGGAATTCGTCCTCCGCATTTAACCCATCCGTGCAGTGAGTGTACACATGCCCGGAGCGGTGGGCTGCCCTAATTACGGCGCCCGGGGAGCAGTTGAGGGGTTAGGTGCCTTGCTCAAGAGCACTTCAGTCATGTCCCAGGACCAGGATTCGAACCTGCAACCCTCCAGTCACAAGTCCGCTCCCCTTACCTCTAGGCCACAACTGCCCCTTGTTTTCGGGTTACCCTGACACATGTATCACACAATCTGCAGCAGAAAAGGCATCAGATCTCCAGTGAGACAGAGGAGGCGGGCCTCAGACACTCCATGGACACTCTCTGGCTTTGATCCGTGCAACAAGTCTATGAAGGTGTACATACAGCCAATGTTCCCTCTAAGCCTATGTAGCTGCAGTGCAAAGTAACAAAAAAGCTGGGAAATGCTCCATCAAAGGTGGGTACATGTCAATCACTGACACTCAACGCGCCCCCTTAATTGTAGTAAATTGAGTGTGTCAGTGACATAAGGGTCGATTCAAAGAAACATTACCTCAGACGCCTCGGCGTCCTCATTGGCTGCTTGTCGGTTGGACTTCGCGCTCTTCAGGGGGGCGGGGCCTGGCGTGGCGCGCCCCGCCTCACTCTGGCCCGCCCTTCGAGGTACTCGGCGCCATATTGTCTGCGTGCGCGTGTGACGTTCTTACTTACCGTGGTCCGTAAGTGCCCTCGCGGGCGGCTTTATACTTCACTGTAGTGTGTTTGGTTCTGACACTCTTCTTCTCATTGTGTCTTTCAGAGGGTGAATCCACTGGCTTCTCTCGGGCCGGTGTAATTGATAGTCGGGCCTTGTAAAATTACTCCCACTTCCCTAGCGGGTCATTGGGGCATCCAGGGTTGCTTTATAGCGTCAATCCCTACCGGCATATTGTGCCTAATAATCACCATATGGAGGCATCAGGATAATGTGACCGGGGTCCCTTTGGGACAAGACCAGCGGTGTACGGCGTGTGGACAACCTCATGCTGATGCTGACAAGGCATGGGTCTGCGTACCCTGTGCTGAGCAAGCGCTGGCTTTGCAATCTGGCCTGCCAGTGGCTGCACCTCGTTTCACTTCACCTTCTCCCCCAAGCTTAAATCTCACTCCTGCTGAGTTGCATACAAGTGTGGATTCTCAGCCTGATGTGTCTTCTGGACTACCTACTGCTGAGCAGATTATTGCAAGGTCCTTAGCACAGTAGGGCCCTGGTAAGAAGCGGCACCTGACGCCTTATGATACTGTTTTCCTTATGGGATCTCAGGAGTTTATGAATCTGTGTGGCTATACCCCTTCTGACGAAGGAGAGCTCTTTTCTGACTCAGGCTCATCTGATGAGAGACCAAGGGGTCATGACGATTCTGGCTCTGACCTCTGGGCCCCGGATGACACTGACAGATTATTGACCCAGATCTTTGAGGTTCCCTCTCTCTCTCTCTCCCTGGTGAGGCTCCCAGACAAAGAGGGGAGCGCTTCCATACAGCAACATCACGTTTGGAATTCCTAGAGCAGGCACACTTCCATTCCCTGGTGCTCAAGGAATGGGAGTGCCCCAGTAAACTTCCCGGGGTCCCAAGGGATTGGGATAGGAAGTATCCCTTTCCACCTGAGGTGGTTAAATGTTGGTCATTTCCCCCCCCGAGGTGGATATCCCGATAATAGGGCTAACACCCCTGTCATACATCCCCCTGATTCTACTACCCGAATGCTGAAGACCGGCGCATTGACCTGCTGGCCTCCCACGCCTTTGCATGTGCGGGGACGGCGCTGCGCCCGGTCTGTGCCTCTGCCATTACTGCTGTGGCCACTAGAACCCTCATCAGAAATATGCTTGATAGTGCCTCTGATGATCTCCTTTGTGAGGTGTTTAATGCACTCTCCAGTTGTGATGTGTTTATAAAATTTGTTCTAGTAGCATTGGATGACACCATCAGAATGTGTGCAAGAACTTCTGCCCTCGTGGTGGCTATACGTCGCTTGGTCTGGCTGCGACAGTGGGGTGCTGACAATGCTGTGAAGAAGGCCCTTACTGGGCTCCCCTTTAAGGGGCTACGTCTGTTTGGGGCCCGCCTAGACCTGTTTGGTAAGAGAGGTAAGTTACCCCAGCGCAGACGGCTGTCTCGGGCCCTTCGAGGCCAGGGCCCCCCTTCCACCCCATGGTGTTAAACAGGAACCAGGGGTGTCCTTCGCGGGGACTGCTCAGCTCCCTGTCCCAGGAGCAGAAGACTACACCCTGGCTCTTCTGGGGGGGCTATGCCCAAATCCTCTCCCAAGTCCCCTCAAGCATGATGGGGCGCCCTCACCCGTGTGGGTGAGGGGATGGCTGCGGCACCTTGCTTAAGTCTGGAGGCATCACGCCTCAGACCGGTGGATTTAGGAGGTAGTGTCCTCCGGCTACAAGATGGTGTTTGCTGTGCGGCCTCCCCTAAGATTATCTGGGTCCGGGTACTCCTGGTCCCTGCTTCTGCTCAGGTTCTGGCGCAGGCCGTGCAAGGTCTGCTGAGTCTGGGGATCATTTGCAGATTTCCCTTAACAGACAGAGGCAAGGGACCCTACACCAACCCTTTCATAGTTCCCAAAAAAGATTGGTCAGTCTGGCCCATTCTGGATTTACAGATCTTCAGCAAATTGTCAAGTACAAGCGTTTTCCTCATGGAAACTCTGCGCTCGGCCATTAGCTCCTTGCGCCCCGGGGGCTTCATGCCGTCTGTGGATATCAATGATGCTTACTTTCACATCCTTGTGTTTTCAGGACACCAAGATTCCTCAGATTCACGTTGGAAGATCAACACTGCCAATTTGTGGCCTTGCCATCTGGCCTCTTCTCAGCTCCCAGAGTGCTCACCAAGGTGCTGGCGGGGGTGATGTCTCTGATGAGGCCAAGGGGCGTCCGCGTGCTCACCAAGGTGCTGGCGGGGGTGATGTCTCTGATGAGGCCAAGGGGCGTCCGCGTTCTCATCACTTCCCAGTCTCTACATCTGGCAAAGTTGGATACTCAGCTGGTGGTGTCCATTCTGGAGTCATCTGGATGGGTGATCAGCCACCCCAAGTACTCACTGTCCCCTTCCTTGGTAACTTCATTCCTAGGAATGAGTCTGGACACAGTTCAGGCAAGGATATTCCTATCTCAGAAGAAGGTGGACAATCTGCTTGCACAAGTTCAGTTCCTCCTAGCTGTCCCCGTCCCTTCACCAGGCAGGGGATGCAGCTGGTGGGCCTGATGGTGGCGTGCTTCGGAACGGCCCATGTGCTCAGTCCCTCTCGGGGCTTCTGCAACTTCTCCTATTGTCTGAATGGGACAAGGACCCAGCATCCCTGGACAGGGTCTGTGTGTCTTCCCCCCCTGGTGAGGAGGTCCCTCTTGTAGTGGATGCCAGTCTATCAGGTTGGGGGGGTTCTTCTGGAAGTCCCTGCGGTTCCAGGGGAGGTGGGGCACTTAGGAGGCCCATTCACCTATCTATGTCTTGAAGCTGTGAGCGATCAGGTTAGTTCTGACTTGCTTGACTACTCATATTCAGGGCCTGCCTGTTCAGGGGCGCACGGTCACTCTGAAGGCAGTTGCCTACATCAATCATCAGGGAGGGACCTGGAGCAAGAGGGCCCTCCAGGAAGTGTCTCTGATCCTGATCTGGGTGGAGACCAATGTTCCCTGCATTTCGGCGGTATACATTCCGGGGGGGGGGGGGGTCCCTCTGCAACAGGGTGTTCCAATCTCTGTATCACCGTTGGGGCCAACCGGATGTGGGTCTGTTTGCGTTCCGTCACAGTCACAAGTTCCAGGCCTTTGTCTCCCTGTCCCAGGATCCTCTGGCCGTGACCACGGTTGCCTCAGTAATGTCATGGCTGGACATTCAGTCTTTGTATGTCTTTTCTCCATTCCCCCTGCTAGGCAGGGTTCTGCGCAAGATTACTCTGGAAGGGGTGCCAGTGATTCTGGTGGCCCCTAGGTGGCCAAGAAGAGTGTGGTTCGCAGGCGTGGTGCAGGTGGCAGCAGATCAGTGCTTTCTGCCTGGAGTGCCAGTTCTGCTCACTTAGGGCCCCCTACATCCCAATTACAAACTCTGGCTTTGACGGTCTGGCTGCTGAAACCTCCATCTTGATGGAGAAAGGTTTGTCTGCCTCGATGGTTGAGTCCATGGTGAAGGCTAGGAAGATGACTTCTTCTTCTTCCATTTGTTATTAGGTGTGGCTTACCTGCATTGACTGGTGTGAGTCTTGATTTCTTCCCTGTTGGGTGTTCTCAGTTCCCAGGGTTCTGGAATTTTACTGCATGGGTTGGAGTCGGGTCTCTAAGTCAGTACCTTGAAGGGTCAGGTTCTATCCTGTCTGTCTTCTTTCAGGAGTCTTTTGTTCAGCATTCCTTGATTAAGACTGCTTTTAGGGGGTTACTCATGTGCGTTCCCCATGACAACCTATGGTCCCTGTTTTGGGATTTGGAATTGGTCTTGCCTGCCTTGCAGGGTGCTCCCTTTGTACCTGTGCAGGATGCTGCCTTGGCCATTCTTACGCTCAAGATTGTATTTCTGGTGGCTATCACTTCTGTCAGACGTGTTTCTGAGTTGGCGGTGCTGTCCATTCAGCCCCCCTTCTTTGAGAGGCACTAGGACAAGGTGTTGTTTCGTTTCAAACCCGATTTCTGCCTTTAGCTAGTGTCTGCCTTTCCTTTGAATCAGGATATGGTTCTTCCTTCTTTACGCCCTAACTCTAGCAATGCTAAGGAGAGAGTTTTTGCACTCTTTGGTGGTTAGGTGTCTGTAGGTGTCTGAAGCACTGGTGGCTACTGCGCCTTTTAGAAAAATTGATGCTCTTTTTGTGGTCCCTTCTGGTCCAAGGAAGGGTTTGGCTCCTGCCAAGTCTACTATCAGCAAGTGGATTCGTCAGGCTGTGATTCAGGCCTACTCTGCTAAGGGGAAGAATCCCCCCTTCGCCTTACTTCTCATTCTACTTGTGCTATTGGTGCCTGTTGGACCTTTTGGCACCATGCTTCTGTTGAACAAGTCTGCAAGGCCGCTACTTGGTCTTCTGTTCATACCTTTTCAAGGTTTTACAAGGTTGATGTTAAGGCCTCAGCTGTTGCTGTTTTTGGCCGCAAGGTTTGCAGATGGCAGTGGTTTAAACTGTCTGCTGTTTCCTTTTTTATTGGGGATCCTACCCTACTTTACGGACACTGCTATTGGATGTCCCAAGTGTAAGTAATCTATCTGGAGCAGGACGTACTGTATACTAAGAATAATACAATTCTGTGAAAAACTCACCTGTAGAATTGATATTATAAGTATACAGTACGTCCTGCTCCACCCCACCCTGGTTTTTGCATTATTCTGGATCCCCTGTATGGTGATTGTTATCATTGTTATAGTTACCATTATTTGGTTGTTAAATTCTCCCGGCTTCTTTTTCACTGCTTTTCAATGCTGGGGATTTGTGGGAGGTCCCCGGGTATTTGAGGGGCCGGGAGGAGCCTGTTTTACATGTCTCTGCAGTGCAGAGGATAACCCAAGTGTAAGTAATCTATCTGGAGCAGGACGTACTGTATACTTATAATATCAATTCTACAGGTGAGTATTTCACAGAATTGTATTATCACTATCCATGACTGAGATTTCATTTTGCTGGTTCTGCATTTAGCACCAACAGTTGTACGGATTCCACAGGGAATATTATATCTTGAAGTGACATTCAGAAAAACCACCGTTAGACTTAGCGGTAACGGATTTTTTAGGAATCCTTCAGCGTGACCACCTGGAGAGATTATGCTCTACCCCCTGGGAGGAAACACAAACATGAACAGAGGTTAAAAGCCCCACCCCTTCCTCCCCACCTCAGTATTCGTAAAGTAACTTAATATAACCACTCTTGGACTATGGGTGGGACCTAAGTGGTCATGCTAAAGTATTTCTAAAAAATACAATTCTGTGATTACTCACCTGTAGAATTGGTATTATAAGTATACAGCACGTCCTGCTCCAAAGATAATTCCTTACGTTTGGGTTATACATCCACAAGATGGCGCTGGACTGCAGAGATAGCAAAAAAGTGGCTCCTCCCGGCCCCTTATATACCAGGGACCTCCCACAAATTCCCCAGTATTGAAAAGCAGTTAGCAAGAAGCTGGGAGAATTAAACCCATAATCAACAATTTTAACCATGAAATATGATAACAATCACCATACAGAGGAACAAAGAATAATGATAACAAGGGTGGGGTGCAGCAGGACGTGCTGTATACGTATAATACCAATTCTACAGGTGAGTAATCACAGAATTGTATTATTCTAAGTATACAGCACGTCCTGCTCCAAAGATAATTCCTTACGTTTGGGACATCCAATAGCAGTGTCCGTAAGATAGGGTGGGATCCACAAAAAGCAACAACGGGCAGTTTAGACCACTGCCGCCTGCAGAATCTTGCGGCCAAAGTCAGCATCAGCCGAAGTCCGAACATCAACCTTGTAAAACTTAGAAAAGGTATGAACAGAAGACCAAGTAGCAGCCTTGCAAACTTGTTCAACAGAAGCCTGGTGCTGAAAAGCCCAAGAGGCACCAATAGCACGTGTAGAATGAGCAGTAAGGTGGAAGGGAGGATTCTTCCCCTTAGCAGAATAGGCCTGAAACACAGCCTGATGGATCCACTTGCTGATAGTAGACTTAGCTGGAGCCAGACCCTTCTTAGGACCAGAAGGGATCACAAAAAGAGCATCAGTCTTCCTGAAGGGTTCAGTAGCAACCAAATAGAACTTCAGGTTCCTGACCACATCCAAGGAATGTAGAGCCCTCTTCTTAGGGTTACTAGGATTAGGGCACAGAGAAGGCAGAACAATGTCCTGATTGAGATGAAAGGCAGACACAACCTTAGGCAGAAAATCTGGTTTAAAGCGAAACACCACCTTGTCCTGGTGTCTCTCAAAGTAAGGGGGCTTGATGGAAAGTGCTGCCAACTCAGAAACATGCCTAACAGAAGTGATAGCCACCAAAAAGACTACCTTAAGAGTAAGAATGGACAAAGCAGCCTCATCTCATGCACATGCTCAAAAGGACACCCCTGCAAGGCAGATAGGACCAAGTTTAAGTCCCAGACTGGTAACATAGGCTTACGTGGGGGGCGCACATGAGTAACCCCCTGGAAAAAAAGTCTTGACCAGATGATGCTGAGCAAAAGATCTCTGGAAGAAAACAGCCAAGGCAGAAAAATGACCTTTCAGAGTGCTGAGTTGAAGCCCCAGATCCAAACCATGTTGGAGAAATTCCAGAATCCTAGGACTAGAAAACACACGACAGGGAAGAGATTTAGCTTCACACCAGTCAACGTAGGTATGCCAAACCCTATAGTAGATGGAAGAAGAGGACTTATTCTAAGTGTGCCATACACTCCACTTCCTTCTTCATGACATCTGGGTAATCTCCAGTAAGGGCGAACTTCTGCAGAGATGAATATGCAAAAAAGAAAGCCCCTCCCGGTCCATATATACCTGGGACCTCCCACCAATTCCCCAGTTTCTTTCTCTGCAGAGAAGGCGACAAGACAGAAGATGAGGACTTCTTTGCTTACAGGTAAGCTGGGCTCGGCCCGGCCTTCTATTATCCCTATTACTGCCAGGACCCTTCTAAATTACCCTGTATTGAGCCTCCCAGCTTAGGCTGCGGGTCCTGGTGAAGGTAGGAGCATCCTATGGGTGCAGCAGGACAGAAAATGAGGACTTCTTTGCTTACAGGTAAGCTGGGCTCGGCCCGGCCTTCTATTATCCCTATTACTGCCAGAACCCTTCTGTATTGAGCCTCCCAGATTAGGCTGCGGGTCCTGGTGAAGGTAGGAGCACCTTATGGGTGCAGCAGGAGCACTGCTCCACCGTGAGACCTCACTATGGGGTAGGCGGTTTCCAGGTTTCTTGGTGATCCTGGTGTGGGATGCCCCGTCCCGTTAGGCTTATGGCCGGCTCCTGGCTGGATTTCCCCCCTTCCGGGTCCCTTATTCCCCCACGGCCAATATTTCGTTTTACCCAGCCCCTGTCACTGCGTGAGTGTTTCACTTGTGTGTGTGTGTGTGTGAGTGCTTGATGTTTACTGGCCTCACGGTCTGACTACAGCCTGGGGGAGCTTCTCCCCCTCAGGCTGCATTCGGGAAGGGGGCGGGGCCAGGCTCTCGGCGCGGCCGCCCCACCCCCTTATTTGGCGTGATTACAGTGCTCGTTGTCTAGGGGTCCGTGTTGCTGGGAGGGGGGCGTGGCCTCGGAAAACACGCGTTCTGCACTGGCCCGCCCTCCTCCTGCTCTCGCTTCCTAGGCACAAGGCTGCGTGGGGGCCATCTTCCCTGGCAGGCCGCTTTGCACTCGGGGTGGTAAGGGCCTGATGGCCATCTCTTTAGCTTGTGTGTGTGTGTGGGGGCCCCCACTGGTCTCTAACATGTGTGTGTGTGTGTGTGTGTTATGCCTTATTTGCACTGTTTTGCTGTGTTGTGGTATATATATATATATATATATATATATATATATATATATATATACCTATATATATTTCCATTGTGTGGCTGTAAGATCAAATGCTATTGCATTTTTTACACTGCTCTTATGTGGCTTATTTTGTGTGTTACAGGTTGCCCTGTATATATTAAGGTGTCCCTCCTGGTCCTGGGGTCCCTAGTTATAAAAATTGTCCATCAAAAAAATCCTCCCACCGGGACTTTTAAGGGGCATCCCGGGTTGCTTATGCGTAATTCCCTGCGGTCTTGCAACGGACCACAAAAATTCACCATATGGAGGCTCTGCAGGATACCGGGCCCGGGATCCCTTCAGGACAATCCGGGCCATGTGTGGGGTGCGGGGTATCCCTTATGGGGGAGAATGTGCTGATTTGTATACTATGCGCACAAAAGGCCATAACGCGGCAGTCTGGTACCCAGCCTTCTGGGTCAGCTCCTCCTGCTTCATCGCCTTCCCCTCCCCACCTTATCCGTACCCCAAGTGACATTGGTACCAGTGGGGAGTCGCTTTCTCATGTTTGGGCTCGGTTGGCCAGCATAGAGAAAATAATTGCTAGCACGGTGGGCAAGAAGACCCAGGCTAAAAAGAGACAGTTATCATCGGCCCAGCCTTTGTGGGATATTGACGACGAGTCCGCTGATTTGTCCGATTATTCCCCATTAGAGGAGGGGGAATTGTATCAGGATTCAGAGGCTGACTATGGTCAGCCTGGGAATTCCAATGTCGGGCAGGCGCTGGGGGATGCCGTTGATACGGCCACTGTTTTGTCACATTTATTGGAGGTGTTGGATATTGATCCACCTGAGGCGCCCCCTCTTAAGAAGGGGGAATTTTTTTGGGCCCACAAGCCCCGTCTGGAATTCCCTACCCAGGGTCATTTTGATGCACTGATACTTAGAGAATGGGAGAGGCCCAGCTGGCTTCCTGGTGTGCCTCAGGGATGGGATAAGAAGTATCCTTTTCCGGTGGAGGCGGTCAAGCGCTGGTCTTCTCCTCCCGAGGTCGACGTGCCTGTTTTAGGTTTGACCAACTCTTCTGTGCTGAACACCCCTGACGCCACCTCCCTTAAGGATGGCGAGGATAAGCGCCTTGATCAGATGGCGTGCCACGCATTTGCCAATGTGGGCTCGGCCCTGCGGCCTGTTAGTGCATCTGCCCTGGTGTCGCTTGCTACCAGGTCTGCCTGAATAACGGTCAGCTTGATCCAGATGGCGCTTAGTTCGCTATACTTAAGAAGTGCGAATTATTCATGGATTTTGTCATGGCTGCGATGGAAGATTCTATTGTCGTGTGTAGTAGGACGTGAGACTTACTGGTGGCCATGCGCAGACTGGTCTGGCTCCGTCAGTGGACAGCGGACGTTGGAGCCAAGAAGTCGCTCACAGCTCTCCCCTTCTTTTTTTTTTTTTTTTAAAGTTTCTTTTTATTTGCAATTCAACAAACAACACACCGAGACAAGTTACATATCACAATTAGATGCCCCAGGCACCAATCTCAGAATTGAAGTTTCAAGTAACCTTATCGACAAGACAGCCATTCACACAACACTCATACATTCAGGAGTCGGACATCGAATAGACCGCTCATTAAGAAAGAGGGACCGGAAAGTAGGCTGCAGCCCTCGGGGTGCTCCCTCTGTTCAGATTTCCCTTCCTCCCATTCAGCCTATCTTTAGTTACATGGGTCCCCTCAACCAAGCAAGGGTCAGCAATTTAACTCAGTCAAGCAACGCCCCCCTCCCCTAATTATCTTCAGAAGCAGTGTCCTGACACTGCAGCCAGGGATCCTAAATCTTCCCAAATTTATCGGGCACCCCCCTGGCAGCATAAGTTAGTTTGTACATATGGAGTTTCTGGTTAACTAAAGCCTTCCACGCCTGTACCGATGGTTTGGCCGGGTGTCTCCAATTTAGCAAAACACATTTCCTGGCATAAAAGAGCAGCAACCTGAATAGCGACTTTAACGCCCTCGCCTCCGACAGTGGTTCAACCACCCCCAGAAGACACAAATAAATTGAACAAGGGATCCGAGTACCCACCACCCCACTAATCAAATCCATTACCTCTCTCCAATAACCCGCCAGAACTGCACAAGACCAGGTTACATGAACCCATGTGCCAGCATCCCTTCCACACCTGGGACATAAGTCACTAGCCAGTAGTCCCATCCTATGCAGGCGTATCGGTGTGATGTATGCTTGGTGGATCCATTTAGTCTGGATAAATCTGTCTCTGGCTTCTATGACCGATGAGTGTAGGTTATCTAAGATTTCCTCCCAGTCATCCCGGTCCAAGGTTTGATCCAAAGCTTGCCATTTGCTTTAAATTTTTTCCCTAGGGGACTCCAGCTCAGCGATTAGGCACTTGTATAATGTAGAGACGGGCTTTTTCAAGCCCGTCCCCCTGACCACACTCTCCACTTGGGACACCGACATAATCGGACCTCCCCTCCGGAATTGGGTCTGTAGAGCGTGCCTGAGTTGCAGATAGCGGAAGAAGTCCCAATGGGAAATCCGAAATGCCTCCCTAATCTGGTCAAATGACATAAGCACTCCGTCCTTGTACACTTGGCCCAACGCCTGGAGGCCCCTTCCATCCCAAAACTGCGGATCCTGTATAGAGCAACTCAGGGAGCTTGGAGTTATTCCAGAGAGGAGAAAAGGGGGACAAATACTGTGCCTCATCTGGATTCCTAATCAACCGGGCCACCTTTCCCATATGTTGCACACTGTCTTCATACAAACAGTTGCCTCCCGAATCCCCCAAACCCCCCTATACACCAGGGAGGATAGCTTCCCAGAGGAGCCCACCACCGGCACCTCCCAATTCACCACCGGATTATTCCGTGGCGGACAGAGCCACCAATGCACCCATGCAACAGGAGCTGTGTAGCGTAGAAATACATTTGCATGTGTGGCACTGCCAGCCCCCCCTCCACCACCTGCGCCTTCATTATTTGTCTGTTTAACCTTGGTGGGGACTGCCCCCAGATAAAGCAAAACAGAATTGAGTCCAAGCTTTTGAAGTGGGAAATGGGCAGCAGAACTGGCGAGGCCTGATATATGTATAGAAATTTGGGAAGTATATTATGGGAAATATTGAGCGATATAAACTCACTCGGTTGCCTACTAATCATAATCCCCAAGTATTTAAATTGCTGGACTATTTTCAGTTGAGACCTTGGGGAAATGTCTGGGGAACCAAGCTCATCCACTAGCATCAGACTGGATTTATCCCAGTTGATTTTCAGACCGGAGAACCCCCCAAATGTTCCGACAATGTCTAGTGCTGCATCCAGGGACTCATGGATATCCGCCAGGTATAGCAGTGTATCGTCTGCATAGAGCGATATCTTTTCCTCCACTGCTCCCAACTTCCATCCAGAGATGTTTGGGGAACTTCTGATAATGATCGCCAGGGGTTCGATAGCTAACGCAAAGAGCAGCGGCGATAGCGGGCACCCCTGTCTAGTGCCTCTACTCAGTGCGAAGGAGTTAGAGTAACACCCGTTGACTCGTACCCGGGCTGTTGGTCGTTCATACAATAGTTTGACGTATTTTATAAAACTGGTAGGAAGTCCGAATCTCTCTAATACTGCCCAGAGATATCCCCATTCTATCGAATCGAAGGCTTTCTCATTATCTAATGAGATAATCACCCGTTTGCCATGATCATCATGTCTGGTTTGGAGGTTCGACATCAGTCTACGCAGATTCACACATGTGGTGCGCCCTGGCATAAACCCTGGTTGATCCTGCCCAATCAAATGTAATATAACTTTGTTCAGCCTAGTGGATAGTATTTTCGCTAATATTTTGGCGTCCTGGTTCAACAGGGATATAGGCCGGTAAGACGTGCAAGAGTCGGCTGGTCTCCCTTCTTTATAGATAAGGACCACATGCGTCTCATGAAAGGAGGCTGGTAGGTGCTCACATTCAAGCGCTTGTTTCAGCACCTCCCATAGCTTCGGTGTCACCCGTTCAAGGTCCTGCTTGTACCACTCGGCCGGCATCCCATCCGGTCCCGGTGCATTCCTGCTAAAAAGCATTCTGATTGCTCCAGAGACTTTGTCCATGGTAATAGGGGAGTCCAAAGCCTCCTGATCTTCCTCAGTCAGCCGTGGAAAGTCGATCTGATCCAGGTAACAACTCAGATCAGCCGCCCCATAGCTAGCCCTTGAGGAATACAAGGCCGAGTAGTACTCAAGGAACCGTTGGGCGATATCCCCCCCTTCTGTCACCCTCGTTCCATTATCTAGGATCCCGGCTATATTATTTGATTTGCTTTCAGCTCTCGCTAAGTAGGCAAGGGTCTTACCATTCTTATCCCCTTTATCAAAGATTGTTGCCTGCTTAAATAGCAGCAGTTTCCTAGCCGAGTCAGTCAGAAGCAGATTATACTCTCTTTTTAATGCCAGCAGTGTGGAATGGTCCCTGCTGTCTGATGTGGAAATGAACTTCTCCTCTGCCACCGCTAATTTATTTTCCAATTCAGCTATTTCCCTTCCCTTCTTCCTCCTGGCCGCAGCGATAGCACTGATGGCCGCCCCCCTGGTAACAGCTTTGAAGGCATCCCATCTTACTTCTATTGATGTTTCTACCGTATTGCATTCCCAGAAGGCCTCCGTAGAGGTCAGTAGGCTATTCTTAATTTCAGGGGATTCCAGCCACAAGGGGTTTAGGGTCCAACCCACCCGGCTCTCCCGCCTCTGCGACAGTCCAGTTGTTATCAACAAAGGTGAATGATCCGAGATTCCTCTCGGGAGATAACCACAGGACGCCACTCTGGTCAGAAAATCGGGCGAAGAGAATGCAAGGTCTATTCTGGATAGGGACTTGTGGGCAGCCGAGTGACAGGAATATGCCCTGTCGGTTGGGTGCTTCCATCTCCAGAGCTCCTGTAGCCCCAGGGTCTCCGCCCATATCGCTAGTTGGGTCTTGGGGCCTGGATTCTTACCCAGCCTGTCCAGCGCTGAATCCAAAACCATATTAAAATCTCCTAGCAGCAGTATCGGGGCTGGGGGGTAGGAAAGCACTTTCTCCATTATTCTATCCAATATCCGTGCGGAGAATGGTGGGGGGACATACACTCCGACTATTATCATATCAGTATCCATAAATTTGGCATGGAGGATAACATAGTAATCCTCCCGATCAATTTGCACTGAATACAACACAAACGGGGTGCCCTTGGAGATCACCTAGTAACCCTCCCGATCAATTTGCACTGAATACAACACAAACGGGGTGCCCTTGGAGATCACCTAGTAACCCTCCCGATCAATTTGCACTGAATACAACACAAACGGGGTGCCCTTGGAGATCAGCACGGATACACCCCTAGAGTAGGCCGAGAAGGGGATCCATGGCTTCTTTAGCGCCAACACTCTCTGACCCATCAGATGTGTCTCCTGGAGAATCACCACATTAGGTTTGTGTTTCTTAACAAACTGGAGGACAGTTGCCCTCTTGATCTTGTCATTAAGCCCCCTGGACATTCCAGGAGAGAAATTTACACTCACCCATTACTGCTGCTTAAAGTGTTTCTATCAGGGCCAAGGGTCACCTCTCTGTGGCTCACCGCTCCCCCCTCCAAAGCTCTCTCCATTAATCGAGTCCGACAACCACACATCACACTCATACCAGCACAAAGACAACAACAAATAAAACAGATAATACAATACTTTAAACAGTACCATCTAGCATGGTACACCCCTTTAACCTTCCCAACCCCTACCACCCCCACCCCGCTCCACCACCCCCCAGCTTTGGCGAGCATCATACCCCCCCTCAAACAAAACTATACAACACTGGTGTAACTAGTTGCAACTGGGGTGCGGAGGCCCACCGCTATGGGGCCAACAACATGACATTACCGCTATCACAATAGGTCGGCAAGCTATCCGCCATGGGTTCCCAGGGTTACTGGAAGGTGTTCAGAAGAGAGGGGGGGGGAAGGGGAAAGAGGGTAGGGGCGAGGAAAGGGGAAAAAGGGAGGGGGGAAGGAAAAAAGGGCCGGGAAGCTCAGGATGAGCGTCGGGGTAAGGGGGAGGTCTGGGTACGAGGGACCTTCACACCATGGGAATCCAGAGCCACAGCCCCCCTGTAACATATCATTCAGGATGTACTTGCAGCTCGGGTAGCAAGGTTCTCAACTTAAACAACGTTTAACAAATCAAGCCCCCACTCTGGGTAGGGTCAAACTGTCCGGCGACAAGATCGCCGGGTGGATGGCGGAGGCGGCCCCTCCCGGGAGCCACAGGCCTCAAGCAAAATGCAGGGATGAGATCAGATCAGTTCTCTCCAACCGGAGCCCAGTCCATCAGGCCCCAGGAAGAGAGTCCAGCCACACATTGGCCTCCTCAGCCGAGGTGAAAAACTTGGCGGTCTCTCCATCTTGAACACGTAATCGCGCCGGGAACAGCATGGAATACTTAATTATCTTTTTCCTAAGCCTTTCTCTTACTGCGTTGAATGAGCGCCGCATCTTTTGAACTTCTGAGGTGAAAAATGACAGCCGGGCGTTATTAAAGGACACTGTTCCTTTCATTCTAGCAGCAGCCAGGATAGCGTCTCTGTCCTTGTAGTGAAGGACTTTAAATATGAATGGTCTTGGTGGGGCCCCTGGCGGGAGGTTTCATCGGAATCCTGTGTGCTCTTTCCACTGTAAAGAATTTCGTCAGGTTTTCCGGTGCCAGAGTCTCTCGTATAAGATTCTCAGCAAACTGTTCTGGGGAGGGACCCTCCGATTTTTCAGGTAGCCCAAGGATCCTTACATTATTCCTCCTGTTCCTGTTTTCTGAGTCTTCGGCCCTCCCCATCAGCACCGTTACCTGCCTCCTTAGTGTCGCCAGTTCTCCCGCCTGAGCAGATAGTCGGTCCTCTGCATCGCCAATTCTCCTCTCTGCCTCACCAGTGCGATCCCTGATTTTATCAAGATCGTGGCGGAAATAATTAAATTGCTCCTGGAGGGTATCGAACTTGGCCGTGAGGGCGTTTTGACATGAGGATATGGCTGCCATGATGGCTGCAGTGTCTGGGTTAGAGGACCCCTGCCCGGCTCTGCTTGGGGTCTCCATAGTCTGTGTGCTACAACTGACCGCTGTGGATTTACGCTTTTTATTGCCTCTCATAAGTGGGAATAGGAGGGCTTTAGGATACTAGCAGCAGCTGTTGCACTGATGTTGGTCTTGATGCGCCCGCTGCGGTTATTGCGCCGATGTGGTCTATGCACCGGGGTTATGGGATGACAGACTGCGGCTGTTGCACTGATATGGGTTATAGGACGTCAACCTGCGGCTGCTGCACTGATATGGGTTATAGGACGACAAACTGCGGCTGCTGCACTGATATGGGTTATAGGACGTCAAACTGCGGCTGCTGCACTGATGTGGGTTATAGGACGACAAACTGCGGCTGCTGCACTGATATGGGTTATAGGACGTCAAACTGCGGCTGCTGCACTGATTTGGGTTATAGGACGACAAGCCGCGGCTGCTGCACTGATGTGGGTTATAGGACGTCCAATATGCGACTGTTGCACTGCAAACTGCGGCTGCTGCACTGATATGGGTAATAGGACACCAAATTGCGCCAGCTGCACTGATATGGGTGATAGAAAGGCAAACTGCGGCTGCTGCACTGATACAGGCTATAGGATGTCAGATCGCGGTCGTTACACCAATGCAGGTAATATAGAGGTAATAGTGTCTGATGTGCTGGTTTGTTCCTTATGGGACTGTGTGGGTCTGTGATTGCTTCCACCACTGCTGCACTGGCGTGGACCTGGGGCACACCTCTGCAGTATTTGCCACCCCAGCCCCCGACTTCCGTATGACTGATGTTGCCAGGGGGGTGGTAATATGGAGGGAGTCCCAGGGTGTCTCTCCAGGGGCACAGTCCAGCCCAGGGGAGCCTCAAGAGGGCTCTGCTGGCCGTTAGTGGAGGTGTCTCCCCTGCCCTTCTCCACAGGGCACAGCGATGGGTATGCTGCCTGATCTGACGTGAGGTAGGACCCAGGGTCAGTTGCCCCCCTCCTCACCATCAATCCAAAATGGCACCGGGGCACTTCACGGTTCGCGCCCAAACCACCGCTCTCCGTCCTCAACCGCGGGGGGGACACCGCCGGTCCCGCAGCCCCCCTCCTCCACAATCGCCGTCGCAGGAGACACCGCCGAGCCTGCAGGCGTCCCTTCTCCTCCGCAGCCGTCACTCCAGAGCCGCAGCCGACGCCGCTCCCCGCCTCCTCTCTCCGGCTCACGCTGGGGCCACACACGCCTGACACACAGAGGAGTAGCCACTCCGCTCCTCCAACGCCGCACTCAGAAGCCGCCTCCGCCGCAGCAGGTCCAGGCTCACACCCCCGGTCCAGGTAGGGAGCCCCAACTTAGTTTCAGCTACTCCGAGCAGTGTGGTAGGCAAAATTCAGGATGGGATCTGGAGCCCCTAGCAAACACGTCCGTCTAGGTGGCCATCGTAACCACGCCCCCCAGCTCTCCCCTTCTTGGGTGCGCGGCTGTTTAGAGATAAATTGGATGCTGTTGCTAAAGGAGGTAAGTTACCTCAGCGGAGGAAACAGCGCCGTCCCTTTCGGGGGGCGGGCTCGTTCACTCCTTCCTTTCGAGAGGCCAGAGCGTCTAGGGGTCCGACCTTCTCAGGTGTCATGGGCTCGTCCTGGAACAGAGGCAGAGGTCAGGCACGTCCCCCGGCTGCCTGGGGTTCCAAGCCCAAGCCTGCCATTAAACCGGCTCAGCAATGAAGGGGCGCCCTCAACCGCAAGGGTGGGGGGACGGCTGCGGCTCTTCTTCCAGGTCTGGGCCCGGGAGGTCACAAACAATTGGATCTTGGAAGTGGTCTCCTCCGGGTACAAACTGGAGTTCGAGTACTGGCCGCCCCCAAGATTCTTAAGGTCTCGGGTGCCCTCGGACCCTCAGGCTGCACAGGGGTTCCTGTTAGCAGTAAAAAACCTTCTGGACATGGGGGTTATATGCCCGGTGCCTCCGTTGGAAAGAGGCAGGGGTTACTACTCCAACCTTTTCACGGTTCCCAAAAAGGAGGGTTTGGTGAGACCCATTCTAGATCTCAAGGTTCTCAACAGGTTTATCAGAGCCAAGAAGTTCCGCATGGAGACTCTGCGCTCGGCTATCAATTCCCTTCGCCAAGGGGATTTTATGACATCCATAGACATCAAGGATGCGTATCTGCATGTTCTGATTTTTAGGCACATCAGAGATTCCTTCGGTTTGCGGTGGAGGATCAACATTATCAATTTGTAGCTCTTCCCTTCGGTCTGACCTCGGCACTGAAGGTCTTCACCAAGGTTTTGGCGGGCGTAATGGCTCTGCTCAGATCTCAGGGCATTCGCATTGTGCCTTATCTGGATGATCTGTTGATTTCAGCTTCTTCCCTTCAGCAGGCGGAACTGGACACCCACCAGGTGGTGTCGACCCTAGAGAGGTTCGGGTGGGTGATCAACCGCACCAAGTCTTCTCTCTCCCCGTCTCGAGTGATTTTCATTTCTGGGCATGAATCTGGATACCAGTCAGGCCAGAGTGTTTCTGCCCCAGGCCAAAGTGCAGAGGATTCAGGGCCTGATCCGTCTTCTTCTGGCCAGTCCTTGTCCCTCTATCCGACAGGGGATGAAACTGGTGGGTCTGATGGTGTCCTCCTTCGAGGCGGTGCCGTTTGCACAGTTTCACATGAGATCTCTTCAACTTCTCCTATTGACGTATTGGGACAGGAGCCCACAGTCATTGGATCAACATTTCAAGATGTCTACCAGGGTTCGGCAGTCCTTTCGGTGGTGGCTGGAATCGAGCAATCTGGTGAAGGGCAGATCCTTTCTGGTCCCTTGTTGGGAGACAGTTACCACGGATGCCAGCCTGTTGGGCTGGGGAGGTTATTGGAAGAGTCATCAGTTCAGCGGGGTGTGGGGTCCCCAGGAGGCTCACACCCTCATCAATGTATTGGAGCTCAGAGCCATTCGACTGGTTCTGGCTCGGCTGACCACACAGTTATGGGGTCTTCCGGTTCAGGTGCGTTCGGACAACCGAACGGCAGTGGAGGGACTCGCAGCAGGAGTGCCCTCAGGGAAGTCTCTCTGATCCTGCACTGGGCGGAGAGCTATGTTCCTTGTCTTTCGGCAATCTACATTCCGGGAGTGGAGAATACGGAGGCGGATTCCCTGAGCAGGGGATCCTCTCGCCATGGAGAGTGGTCTCTCAACCCCGAGGTTTTTCTGGATCTTTGCCGCAAGTGGGGGACTCCGGAGGTGGACCTCTTTGCCTCGAGGCACAATCACAAACTTCCGGCCTTTGTGTCTCTTTCTCAGGATCCCCTGGCTTTGGCAGTGGATGCCTTGTCACTGGCTTGGAAGGACCTGGGTTTTCTGTACCTGTTTCCACCTGTCTCCATGTTGGGCAAGGTAGTTCGCAAACTGGTTCTAGAAGGGGCACCAGCGGTTCTGGTGGCTCCAAGGTGGCCAAGAAGGGTTTGGTACGCAGACGTTGTAAGGATGGCCGTAGACCAGTACCGGCTTCCCTTGCTGCCGGACCTGCTATCTCAGGGTCATCTACTTTACCCCAATTTAGAAATGCTGGCTTTGACGGCTTGGCTGCTGAAACCTTCATCTTGAAAGAGGAAGGTTTGTCTGAGGCTGTTGTTCGGACCCTGATTAGTTCTAGGAAGCGGTCCTCTTCTGGCATTTGCTATAGGACTTGGAGGTCCTATTTTGTTGATTGGTGTGAGGCTAGGGCCTTGCCTTGCAGGGTTTTTTCTATACCCAGGATTTTGGAGTTTCTTCAGCATAATCTAGATCTTGGGTTCCAGCTTAGTACTTTGAAAGGACAGGTTTCTGCTCTGTCGGTTTTCTTCCAGAGGTCTTTTGCTTTACACCCGCTGGTTAAGACTTTTTTCCAAGGGGTGGCGCATGTGCGCCCCCCTCGGAAGGCTGTAGTTCCTGTTTGGGATTTGAATGTGGTTCTTTCGGCTCTGCAGGGTCCTCCAACTCAGAAGGTTGCCTTCTTGGTGGCTATTACATTCTGTTCGGTGGGTCTCTGAGTTGGCGGCCCTGTCGATTCAGGCCCCTTACTTTGAGAGACACCGGGATAAGGTGGTTTTCGTTTTAAGCCGGATTTTCTTCCTAAGGTGGTTTCTGCTTTCCATCTCAATCAGGACATTGTTCTCCCTTCCTTGTGTCCTAAGCCTAACAATGACAAGGAGAGGGTTTTGCACAATATGGATGTTGTTCACTGTGTGAAGTACTATTTGGTGACTACTTCTTCCTTCCGCAAGACGGACGCCTTTTTCGTGGTGCCCTGCGGGCCCAGGAAAGGTTTGGCGCCTGCTAAATCTACGATTAGCAAATGGATTCGTCAGGTCATTGTTGGGGCCTATTCTGCTAAGGGGAGGACTCCCCCTTTTAGGGTCACTGCGCACTCTACTCGTGCTGTTGGTGCATCCTGGGCCTTTCAGCACCAGGCTTCTGTTGAACAAGTTTGTAAGGCTGCTACTTGGTCTTCCGTTCATACCTTTTCCAAGTTTTACAAGGTTGATGTGCGGGCTTGGCCGCAAGGTTCTGCAAGCTGCAGTGGTTTGAGTTGGTACATTCTTTACTGTTTCTGGTTCCCACCCATGACGGACACTGCTATTGGATGTCCCAGATGTCATGAAGAAGGAAGTGGAGTGTATGGCACACTTAGAATAATACCGTTTTGTGAGTACTCACCTTTAAAATGGGTATTATGAGTGTGCCATACACTCCACTTCGCCCCACCCTTGTTTTTTTCAGGTATTCTGGGGCTTTTATATGGTGAACCATTGGTTTTGATTGTTACGGTTATATTTGGTTCTTCCTGGTCCCTTTACTGCTTTTATACACTGGGGAATTGGTGGGAGGTCCCAGGTATATATATGGACCGGGAGGGGCTTTCTTTTTTGCATATTCATCTCTGCAGAAGTTCGCCCTCTACTGGAGATTACCCAGATGTCATGAAGAAGGAAGTGGAGTGTATGGCACACTCATAATACCCGTTTTAAAGGTGAGTACTCACAAAACGGTATTTTTCCTAGCCCTGATCATGGTGTTAACGACAGAGGCAGGCAGCCCCTTTTCCATTAAGATGGAGGTTTCAGCAGCCAGGCCGTCAAAGCCAGCGTTTGTAAATTGGGGTGGCATAGCCGCCCCTGAGTAAGCAGATCTGGATCCTTGGGCAGGGCGTACTGATCTACTGCCAGCTGCACGATGTCTGCGAACCACACTTGTCTTGGCCAACAGGGGGCCACCAGAATTGCTGGCACCCCTTCCTGAGCTATTTTGTGCAGAACCCTGCCCAAGAGGGGAAACGGGGGAAAGACATACAGAAGCTGAAACCCCTTCCAGGTCAGTGTTAGAGCATCCATGGCTAAGGCCAGAGGATCCTGGGACAGAGACACAAAGACTGGAAGCTTGTGATTCTGATGACCTGGAAAGATTGGAATATGAAGGTAAGCATCCTTGATGTCCACAAAGGTCATGAAGTCCCCTGGGCGTAATGAAGTCACAGCTGAGCGCAGAGTCTCCATGTGAAAGTGCCGGAACTTGACAAATTTGTTGAGAAGCTTTAAATCCAGGATGGGTCTGACGGACCCATCTCTTTTGGGCACAGTGAAAAGGTTGGAATAATAGCCTTCGCCCCTTTCCCTGAAGGGCACCTGGCAGATGACACCCAACTCCAGAAGGTTTTGCACAGCGAGAATCAGACACTGAGCTGACGGTGTTTTGAGCTGATGAATCTTGGAGGCGGCCAGGCTGCCAACTCTATCTTGTAAGGACACTACCTCCTGAATCCACCGGTCTGGGACATGACGCCTCCAGACGTGAGCAAAGAGCCGAAGCCGCCCCCCCCCCCACCCGGATGGGTGAAGGCGTCCCCTCATGCCTGAGAGGGCTTGGGGGAAGACTTGGTCTTGGAACCCCAGGAGGGGCCGGAGCGGCCACGTCCTCTACCCCTGCCCCAGAAATCTCCACGGGTCCCTGCAAATGAGGCTCCCCTTCCCATTCTGAACCCATGGTAGGAGGGAAGAAAGGAACCTGATCCCCGAAAGGGCCGAGACTGTCTTTTGCGCTGGGGTAACTTGCCTCCCTTAGCAAACAGGTCCAGGCGGTCCCCAAATAGGCGCAGTCCTTTAAAGGGAAAACCAGTGAGAGCCTTCTTAGCAGCGTTGTCAGCTGCCCACTGGCGCAGCCAAACCGAGCGGCGTATAGCCACCACCAAGGCAGAAGCCCTGCCACACATTCTAATGGTATCATCCAAGGCAGAGAGGACATATGCAACAAATTCCTCACAACGTATAAGGGCTCTATACTCATCACTAGCAGCATTATCAGGAGCCCCATCTAAATGTTTCTGAGCAGGGTCTTAATAGCCACAGCCGTAATGGCAGAGGCACAAACCGGGCGCAGCGCAGTTCCCACACAGGCAAAGGCATGAGAAGCCAGCTGGTCAATGCTCCGGTCCTCACCGTCTTTCAGTGTAGTAGAGTTAGGGGAATGCATGACAGAAGTGTTAGACAACCCCAAAATTGGTGCATCCACTTCGGGAGGGGATGACCATCGTTTAACCACTTCATCAGGAAAAGGATACCTCTTATCCCAACTTTTAGGCACCCCAGGGAGCATGCCAGGACGCTCCCATTCTTTAAACACAAGGTTATTAAAGTGAGTTTGCTCAGGAAACTCCAAACGAGCCCATGGGCCAGAGCCAGAATCAGCATAACCCTTAGGCTGCTCATCAGATGATTCTGAGTCAGAAAACAATTCCCCCTCTTCCAGGGGGGTATAACCAGCCAGGTCAATAAATTCCTCAGCCTCCACAGGAAACATGGTAACACCAGGCGCCAAATACGGCCTCTTAGCAGAGGCCTTACGCACAATAGAGCCAGCAATCAGCTTCTCAATGCTAGCCACTCTAGTAGACAAATCAGGTTGAGACTCCCCACTGGTATTCACATCACTGGGAGTCAGATGTAAACGTGGGGGGGTAGGTGAGCCCATGGGCGCAGGCCCAGTCACAGGCAACCCCGATATCAGCGCAAGCACCTGCCGGATTCAGGGTGCACAAACTCAGAGGGTCCACCCCACACGCAGTACACAGCCGGGCTTGTCCCGAAGGAAGCCCAAGCACGTTATCCTGTGAAGCCTCCATATGGTGATTATTGTGGCCCAACAGCCCAGTCGGGATTGACGCTTAAAAAGCTACCCGGGATGCCCCAATGACCCGCTACGGAGGTGGGAGGAAATAGCACAATAGGCCTCAATAAAGTTTTGAACTAGAATAAATCTAAATAGAGGGGATAGGCCCGGGAGAAACCACAATTAAGTTTGACCCGCCTGCAAGACATAAATAGAAAGACCCCCGTAAGCGGCATGCATACAAAAAATCCAAAGATAAAACAGCCCGCAGGGGCAACTCACGGACCGCGGTATGTAGACGCCAGCCACGCAGGAGAATGAAGCAAAATGGCGCCGAGAACACCTCGAGGGGCGGGCCGCGGATGCAGAACGCGCCATCCGCAGGGCCCGCCCCCCCAAAGAGCGTGAAGCCGCCAACGTGACATACCTAACCAATGATGGCGCAGCAGCGCCTGAGGTAATGTCGCCGCCGACCGCGGAACGCCGTACAAGAGCGCGGCGGCATTTTTAAAAGCAACCAGTGCAACCAATTCATTGCGGTGACAGAAAACCGAGCGACCAAGCATACCATACAACGAGTGAATGTATAAATACACCCCCCCCTGAGAACTACAAGGGAGAGCGAGGGAGGGCAGCAGCCACCTAACAGGGGCCCCCCGATGGAAAGGGCAAGGGGCATCCCATAAAGGCTTACCATGTGCCTATACCGCCTAGCCTTTGGTGGGGGATTTCGGTGGAGCAATGCTCTTAAGCACCTGCAGCGGTGCTGCCTACCATCACCCGAACCAGCGCAGCCAAGGCTGGGAGGCAAATTAAAAATGGAACAGGTGGGAATAGTCCGGCAGGGCCACAGGCTAATAAGCCCCGCTCACCTGTGAGTAGAGAGAGCCATCTTCTTGTCATCGCAGCCAAAACTGCAGAGAAGATCTGGGGAATTTGTGGGAGGTCCCTGGTATATAAGGGGCCGAGAGGAGCCACTTTTTTGCTGTCT
This sequence comes from Gastrophryne carolinensis, assembly GCA_027917425.1. Lineage (NCBI taxonomy): Eukaryota > Metazoa > Chordata > Amphibia > Anura > Microhylidae > Gastrophryne > Gastrophryne carolinensis. The sequence continues at coordinate 470,672,691 of CM051235.1, forward strand.
CTGCAGTCCAGCGCCATCTTGTGGATGTATAACCCAAACGTAAGGAATTATCTTTGGAGCAGGACGTGCTGTATACTTAGAATAATCCATTACCAAGTCTAACAGTGTTTTTTCCTAGTTGCGTGACCACCTGGAGAGGATTAGGCAAGTACCATATTTTTCGCCCATAAGACGCACCTAGGATTTGGAGGAGGAAAATAAGAAAAAAAGATTCTAAACCAAATGGTGTGCTAAAACATCCCATTACAGTGTGGCATTCCCATAGGCTGTGTGGCATTCCCCCATCCCATTCCCTATAGGCAGTGTGGCATCCCCCTCCCATTCCTATAGGCAGTGTGGCATTTCCCCCTCCCATTCCCCCTAGGAAGTGTGGAATTTCCCCCATCCCATTCCCCATATGCAGTCTGGCATCCCCCCATCCCACAGCCAGTGTGGCATACCCCATGCCATTCCCATAGGCAGTGTGGCATACCCCCTCCCATTACCATAGGCAGTGTTGCAGTAGTAGTAGTTGTAGTAGAATATGCTTGTGCAATAGTGTTTTATCCATTTAGCTATAGTAGACTTAGAAGATGCTGAACCTCTCTTTTTCCACTAAAGGTCACTAAAAGCTGTTTCGCTGTACGCCATGCCTGGTTCTTTCCAAATGAATGATCAGAGCTCTTCTAAGATCCAGCAGAGAGAGATCTACATCCTTGCCTGCTCCATTTGGTAATGTTGGAAGATCTCCTGCGCCCTGTTAGCTGTAGTCACTATTTTAGGCAAAAACAATGGATTGGGCCTAAGAATAGCCTTGTCTGGTAGTACTGCACAATATGGCTCTTTGATGGATAAGGCCTGTAGTTCACTCACTTTCCTGGCAGAAGTGATAGCTAGCAAAAAACAACATTTTAGCAATGACCATTTTTCTGAAACCTCATCTAGAGGCTCAAAGGGAGGCTCCATTAACCCCTTCAAAACAATTGACAAGTCCCAGGCAGGTCTTTTGCGCATAAATGTCTTGAAAAAACAATTGATTAGTTAATTCTGTCTCAAATTTTGTTTGAGAAAAGCTGATAATGCAGAAGTCCGAGTCTTCAAAGTACTTACAGCCAACCCCATATCAAATCCTTCCTGCAGGAATTCTAATACTGTGGCTGTCTCTTTTTTCTTCAACTTGTTAACGTCACAAAAAGAAGACAAACGTTTCCTTACCTTTTCAGAGATTTTCCTAGTAGTTAACTTACGGCTGGCCAGAAGGGTTTCAGTCACTCTAATTGAACAACCCTTACTTCTTAGGTTGGCCCTTTCAGGATCCACGCTGTCATTAGCAATTTTGATAGAATTGGATGCAGAATGACATCCTGATGGATTATGTTCAGAATGTCTGAAAGTCTCCAACCCATCTTCCTTAATTCTGCAAACCAAGCTCTCTTTGGCCAGAACGAAGCTAAGAGGATGACTGTTGTTTCTTCCTTTGCTATTTTCTGGACCACTTGAGGCAAGATTCTGAAAGGAGGAAAGGCATAATCAAGATGAAAACTCCATGGCTGAGCATGGGCATCTATTTCTAGCAAACCTTCTTCCCTTGTCAGAGAGAAAAATGTCCTGCACTTTGTATTTCTGGCATTGGCAAACATATCTATCTGCGGGAGATCCCAAACACTTATGGTCGGCTGATAGACCTCTTGGTTTAGACACCATTCGGTCTGCTGGATCTTTAGTCGACTTACAGTAAGTAATCTGCAAGAGTATTTAAAGTGGACCAACACCCAGGATTTTGACTATCCTGGGTTTTGGTCCACTTCGGCGGGGCACCCCGATCGGGGGTGCCCCGCTGTGTGAAACCCCCCAGAAACCCCAAAAAACTCACCTCTCAACGCTCCCACGTGAACGCCGCAGCCAATCCCCGCCAACGTCCAGGCGGGGATCAGGAACGTCCAAGCCGCTTCCGCCGCCTCCCGCGCGTCACTCTCGGCGCGTGCCCCCGCCGGCCATTCACAGAGGGCCGGCGCGGGCACGTCTGGAGGGGCGCGCGGGAGGCGGCGGCGGATCAGGTAAGATGTTTTTGGGGTTTCTGGGGGGTTTCACCCCGCGGGACATCCCGATCTCGGATGTCCCGCGGGGTGGGAGGTGATCGGCCCGGGAATCTTATAGATTTCCGGGCCGATCACCCCTGGGTGTTGGTCCTCTTTAAGGAACTGGTTCCCCCGTGACGATTTAGATACGCCACTGTTGAGGTGTTGAATGACCTTATCTGAACGTACTTGCCCCGTATTGATGGTCGAAAGTGCTCTAGTGCCAGCTTGACCACCAGGAGTTCCTTGAAATTCGAGGACCTGGCTGCCATGCTTTTTGGCCACTTTCCCTGCACCTGGTGGCCTCACAAATGGGCTCCCCAACCCCACTTGTTTGCATCTGTCGTGACTATTACTGGGTTGGCCTGTCTCCACTCACTTCCTTTCCAAAGACTCTCTGGATCTAGCCACCACTGTAGATCTTCTAGTACTCTGAACGAGTTGGTCCAGTGAACTCTGCTTCTTGTCCCATTTTTATAGAAGGAATCTCTGCAATGTCCTTTTGAGTAACTGAGCCCAGGACAATGTGGGGATTGCCGCGGTCATGAGACCCAGTACCCTCGTAACTTCTCTTAGGGAGACTCGAGGAACTGAGGTTAGACTTAGTGCCTCTGCTGCAATCCTGTCTATTTTTTCCTGTGGCAAAACTAGCCTTTGCTGGGTGCTGTATGTTGAACCCCAGAAATTTGCACTGTTGACTGGGCATTAGGTTGGACTTTTCTATGTTTATTACCCACCCCAGATTCTTTAGCAAGGCCAGGGTCCTTTCTAGATTTGCTAGCAATGCAGCCTGTGACTTGTTTAACAGTAGGAGTTCGTCCAGATAGGGGATCACAATGGTTCGCTGTTGTCTGAGGTAAGCCATTGGTCCTGCCAAGATCTTTGTACAAATCCTCGGAGATGAGGATAGGCTGAATGGGAGTGCTCTGTACTGGTAGTGGAGGACTTCCTGATGCAACAGAACTGCAAACCTGAGATGTTTGCGGTGTGAGATCAGAATAGGGACATGCAGATATGCCTCTTGTAGATCTAGGTTCACCATCAAGGCATTTATGACAGAATATATTGATTCCATCCTGAACCTCTTGTATCGAATGAATCTATTTAATCTCTTTAGATTCAAAATCATCCGATACTTTCCTGATGGCTTCTGATCCAGAAAAACTTGAGAGTAAAACCCTTCTTTCAGGGAGGTGGGGACCAATTTTTCTGTAGATGCTCATGTAGAACTTGAGGGAAGGCTTCTCTCTTCTTTGGGTCTTTTGGGAATCTGGTCACTAAAAATGATGATTGGGGGAGGTACACAATTTTTTTTTAAGTTTTTGTTTTTGCTTTTGCTTTAAGTAACAACAAAACAAACCATAACATTTGGTGCCGCAGGCACCACTTACATTACAACATCCTACACACACAGCTCATTCACACTTCATTCATATCTGGACCCACGCTTATACGGAAGAGAACCATTGTGAGGTCGTGTTTGCATTCACCACCGGGATGGTAGGTTTCCCCTTGTCAGGGGTTAGGAGAAGGCCACCACATTGCTCCCCCAGAAGGCAGATGGAGGACAAGCAGAGCACTCATTACAGAAGAAAAAAAAAAAAGGAAGGACGGAAGCCAGGACCTATTCATATTCCAATTACTCCCCTAATCCCCTGCCAACGCCGCCTCTGTGCATTGAAGCCACGTTTCCCAGATTTTGTCAAACTTTTGAGGGGCCCCCCGAGCTGCATACGTCAACCTATATAGGGGTAAATTTTGATTAACCAATTTTTTCCATGCCTGCAGGGACGGAGTTGCCGGATGTTTCCAGTTCAACAGAATACACTTCCTAGCATAAAACATTTACAACCTTAACAATGACCTTAGGGCCCTCTCCTCCGAGATTGGCTCCATTACTCCCAGGAGGCAAGTTGCTATCGATCCTTGCACCTGAAAACCCACTACCTTGCCCACCACTCTAAGTACGTTCCCGCCAAAACATTCCAAAACTGGGCATGACCATACCATATGGATCCATACAGCTCCACCCCTCCCTGTCACTGTCTAGTAGTACCATCCTATAAAAGCGAGTTGGTGTGAGGTACGCCTGATGTAACCATTTAGTCTGAATAAATCTATCCCTGGTCTCCACTACTGCCGTACGGACATTGTCCATTACCTCTTCCCAATCATCCCGATCCAAATTAGGTTCTAACACTTGCCACCTAGCCTCAATTCCCTCCAAAGGGGACTTCAAACAACCCACTATAACCTTGTACAGTGATGAAACAGGTTTATCTAAGCCCTCCATTCCAACGGCACTCTCCACTGGTGACTCGGAGAACCGTGGTCCCCCCCCTCCCCTAGGAAACTGTGCCTGTAGTGCATGTCTGATTTGTTGGTAACAAAAAAATCCCTCAGGGATAATTGAAACCTACTGCACAGCTGTTCAAAAGACATTAGAATGTCAGAGCTATACAGCTGTCCCAGTGCATGTACCCCTCTCCTCCCCCAAAACTGTATATCCAGTATACCATTCAGCTCCGCCAACCTAGGGTTGTTCCAGAGGGCGGTATGCGGAGACCACGTCTGTTCTGCTCCGGGTTTCTTCCCCAGCTTGGCCACCCTATTCCAAATATTACACATCGTTCTCATACACCCCATTGACTTTAGCCTCCGCCCCATCCCTCTGTAGACCAGACCCCAAATTTGAAAATTTTGGATGGAAAAAATGTAAACTTACAAAATACAAAAATAACAATAAAAATTACTATTAATGTTTTTGACCAGCATATTAAGCACCTGAATTAGTAAGATTGAAAGTGACGGCATACCCACAACTGACTCAGTTGTTAGGGATTTAAAGTGATATATTGCACAACTAGTGCATTGTAAAAACTATGTGGGAAACTAGCCCCGACTGTGCCCAGTCCTCAGATGAACTCCATCTGGAAATGTCTAGGTCAGCGGGCTACTCCAGTACTCTGGAGTTGTAAAAAAAAAAAAAAACTAAAATAACAAACTGGATGAAGTCTAAGACATCCTTGCACTCTCTGTCCAACGGTTTCCCAGGGAGTATACACAAAATGGGTTGGGGAGAAAGAGGTGGAGCTCTTAACCTTTGTGTTTCCTCCCAGGGGGTGGAGCATAATCTCTCCAGGTGGTCACGCTGAATGATGACTAGGAAAAACAAAACAAAAAAAAAGGACGCTATATGCCTTTAACACCTTGAAGGCGATTGCTGATAGCCGGACGCTCAGACACTTACTGGATTAACCCTTTTTAGTCCCACGTCACCATGGCCAAGCCAATCAAGTCCATTCAATGCCCAATGGATTGCCCCATACCATTAGTCACAGGCACTATGACTCGTCCCCTTCTATTGCCATAAAGAGGACGTGGTGTAGTGTCTGTGACCATGGCACGGGGTGGTCCATCAGATGTTGAATGGACATGATTGGTTTGAAGATAACGGAGGCAGCTTGGGACTGGAACAGATCCAGTGTCTCGGCGCCAGACAATCAGTGATTGCCTGTGGGGGATTAAAGGTGAATATAGCATTTTCTTTAACATCTTTCTTTTAAATGCCACATAGAATCTACGGGCTGCTTCTCCATCCTTTAAAGTGTTTAACCTATTCCATACCACATGTTTGAGATTAGATCTGCTATAATTTAGAGTATGCCACTCACTTTACGTTCTTTTGGCACTCCCAAAGTGCATGTATGTGTGCACTCTCAAAGTGCTTGTGCGCACTCCCAAAGTGCCGGGGGAGAAAGGAGGAGGTGGGGAGGCAGGCGCAGCACTCTTCCGGTATCGGCAGGAGGAGAGAGGAGGCAGGCATGCGTGCACTCCCAAACGCCCATGCGTGCATTCCCAAAGTGCACGGCCACACTCCCAAAATGCAGGGGGAGATAGAAAGAGGTGGGGAGGCAAGCACCATGCTGCTCTCTCCCGGCATCAGACAGGGGAGAGAGGTGAAGGTGGGACGGCAGGTGCTGCTCATGCTTCTTCTCCCCCTACTGCATGACATGACTGGGAGGAGAATGGCCCGTGCCGAGGGGACCAGCAATTCTGTCTCGCTCTGCTGAGCTGATTGAAGGGACGGGATGTAAGGTGAACCTGTAAATCCCGATACCTCTGCCATTTTAGAAACGGTAAACAGTTTAAGTCGGTGCCAAACGCAGCCGGACGCAATAGTGTAACAATGAACTTTGCTTGCTGTGGCACTTTAAGTGCCTAGCCCATAAATTCTACGTGCTTGCCATTTTTTCCCTCCTAGAGCAAAAATAAAAAATGCACATAGTAGCTGTATTTTATTTGAAACTCTCATAAAGCGCTCTTTTCAGTTTGTAATTGGGAGAAATTGGGCTTTTAAACGTAATATGGTTTTGTTGAAAAACTTTATAAAAATACAACATTTTCAAAATAATTTATATTTTTTTCACCTAAAAGATTAAGAAAGCACTGAAAAAAGTATGAACTATACATTTCATGTTAAAGCGGAACAAAACCCAGCAGTGGCCAGTTTGGAATCTAAAAGATTCCAGGGCTGGCCACTGGCTTTAGCCTGGGGCAGACGGCTCTCATTGTTTACAATGGAGAGTGCGTGCTGCCGCATCCCCTGTATCGTGCATGCGCTCCAGCCCCATCCATTTAGATAGGCTGGGGTGAAAGTGCATGCACGGACAGGGATTTAAGTCAGAGAGCTGCCTGCAGAGTGACGTGATGTAGATCCCACACATGCGCCGTTGGAGCATGGAAAGGTACCTTTTCCTGGCCAAACAAGGGTGTTTCCGCTTTAAGGCCCAAATGCTACTAAAAAATATTTTTTTCCTGGACATCCCCCTTTCACTTCAAAACAATACTGTATGCATGGCATAAACATGACGAGAGACTGCATATGCACTATGGGAGTGGAAGAGATCTGGGGGATTTCACACACCCCAGGATATGTAAACATAAAAATGCTTAAAGTGGACCAAAACCCTGGATTTTGACTATACCGGGTTTTGGTCCTTGGTGTTAGTATATCACAGGGGCACAATCCTACCGTATCAGCATGCTGTGTGTCTCTGATCCTAAGATGTGAGTGGTTTCGCTGGCCTTAAAGTGGACCAACACCCAGGATTTTCACTATCCTGGGTGTTGGTCCACTTCTGCGGGGCACCCCGATCGGCAACCCCCCAGAAAGCCCCAAAAAAACTTACCTCACCGCTGACGTCCCTCTTACAGGGAGCGCGCCCGCGCCGGCCATTCACAAACGGCCGGCGCGGGTGCGCGCCCTGTAGAGGGACGTGCAGCGGCCCGCGCATGCGCCGTTGGAACGGGAGAAGGTAAGGTTTGTGGGCATCCGGGGGGGTTTTCACACAGCGGGGCATCCCGATTTCGGATGCCCCGCGGGGAGGGAGCTGATCGGCCCGGGAATCTTATAGGGTGTTGGTCCACTTTAAGTAAGAAAAAATACTGACTACATATCCCAGAATCCCTCCACTGTAGCAGGTGAGCACAGTAGCAGCTTTGGATAGTCAAGTAGTAGTAATAGCCCTTCCCAGCAGGGAGGGCTGCAAGTAACACTTTAGCTACTGGAATACAAAAGTGAGATTCCTCTATCGGAAGCTGAAATACAGAATGGGTTAAAGAGGACCAAAACCCACCCTGGAGTCTATGAGACTACTCCAATCAGGGGTGCCCCGATGTGTGAAACCCGCCAGGTTGCCTGAGAACTCACCTTCGTTCCTGGTCCAACGGCACACGTGCGAGCAGCGGCTGCATCACTGCTACCCCTTTAGCAGGGCGCGTGCATGTGGCAGGCATTTGTGAATGGTGGACGCAGGCACACTCTTTGTGTTAAAGGGAAGCGGGGATGTAGCCGCCAGCACACTCGGATCCACTCTCATTAGACATACCTCCCAACTTCTCAAAACGTGAAAGCGGGACAAGCCATGTCCCCGGCCACACCCCCGTCACGCCCCGGCCACGCCCCGGCCACGCCCCCCGTCACGCCCCGGCCACGCTCTCCAGCTCCAGCAATGTCGGCTGCCTTCACCCCTGCATGCGGTACGTATCCCCAAACCAGCATACCGCCCGCCCCCCCACCCCCGTGCGCCTGCCCACCCACTCCCATTAACAGTTCAGCGAGCCAGCAAACAGCCTCACTGCCCGATCTAACTCCGCCCCCAACCCCCTGCAGCTGCCCCGGCACCGCCCCTTTCTCTTCCAGCTCTTACGCCGCACAGAGAGCTGCAACCTCCTGCCCGGTGTCCCAGCCGCCGCCGGATTCCGGGACATGTTGGGGCCCTGCGGGACAACGGGACAAGGGCCCCAAAGCGGGATTGTCCCGCCCAAATCGGGACAGTTGGGGGGTATGTCATTAGACAAGCTCCTGGACGAAGGGGCTCAAGCGGATCCAAGCGCGTTGACTGGATGAGCGGCCACGCATGCGCCATAGGACCGGGAAGAGGTGAGTTCGTACAGGAGACCTGGCTGGTTTTACACAGTAGGGCACCACCAATTGGGGTGGGACCAAACCCAGAATAGTCAAAATCCTGGGTTTTGGTCCACTTTAAACCTGTCACCTGTGTCTTAGCCAATCAGATGATTAGCAAGCTCTGATCTGTCCATCTAATACATCAGCTGATGTACACTGCTAAGATAAAAACATTGTTGCTAGGGAAACGTTTTATTATTGCAAACCAATAGAAAATAAAAAAATATGTAGGTTTAGAACATGGAAGACATAATTTTGGCACACAATAATAGAAACTTTAAAAAAATGCCACTGAACCTGGTATTACCCATTAACCATTTCTTGCCTTGATCTCCATTCCAGCAGTCTTACCATACAAGCAATTATGAGCCAATAATGAGAGAGGAATGAAGGGCTGTGTGAGGTAACATCACAGGCGCTTTACAGCTACCATACTTGGAGAGCGCTCCCGCGTTTTCCCAGCCCCCTGGTAGCCGGCGCGCCCCCGCCTCCCCTCAGCCCCCTGGTGGCCGGCGCGCCCCCGCCTCCCCTCAGCCCCCTGGTGGCCGGCGCGCCCCCGCCTCCCCTCAGCCCCCTGGTGGCCGGCGCGCCCCGGCTCCCCTCAGCCCCCTGGTGGCCGGCGCGCCCCCGCCTCCCCTCAGCCCCCTGGTGGCCGGCGCGCCCCCGCTTCCCCTCAGCCCCCTGGTGGCCGGCGCGCCCCCGCCTCCCCCTCTGGTGGCCGGCGCGCCCCCGCTTCCCCTCAGTCCTTTGGTGGCCGGCGCGCCCCCGCTTCCCCTCATCCCGCTAGGCGCGCCGCCACGGGAAACTTAGGAGGGAGGAGGCAGAGCCGGTCACGTGACGGAGCGTCTGTCTCCACGTCTAGTCCTCCTTCAGGTTTAAACTGAAGAAAAAAAAAGTGCAGCCGGCGGCCGGGCCTGTGCCTACGCAAGCAGGTGAGTGCTCTCTAGGGACACCACCGCACAGTTTAGGCAGCCTAAGCTTTGCTTTTAGCACGGCGGGTGTGTAAAGCGTTAATTATTGAGTGGGCGGTAGTGGGTCCTGCACGCCGCCGGTGTACGGTGAGGTGCCGGGTGTATTGCGCTAGGTGAAGCTGCTCCCTCCCGTGGTTGCGACTGGCGTATTTTACCTCACAGGGGTAATATGGCGGCCGCGGGGAGCCGTGGTGCAGGGCGGCCGGTGTGTAGCTGGACGGGGGGAGGCGGCGGCGGCGAGGGGACCTTTCTCCGTATGACTGTGATGTCCGGGGCCCTCCGCCACTCCCGCTGCTGACCGCAGCGCCTCTCGCTACAAAGGCAGCGCCAGCAATTATCCCCGGACAAAGGGTTCATTTTAGGTTTAGCTGTGACGGTTTTGTTTAGTCACATGATGCGGCGCAGCCAATCCAAGGCCGCGCAGGGAGAGAAGGGTAGAAATACCAGGCGGACGGGGAGCCAGGCGGCCGCCATTGCTGGGCACTTTGGGAAGGTCTGGCCAAGAGAAGTGAGTGCTGCATGTGAGCGGTGTTCCGGCTTAGCCGTGGCTGGGTATCTTCTGGGCACGATGCCAACCGAAGGCCTCGCCAGGTGCTCTCTGCACAGTGAGGCCTAGCGTGCTCTCCAATGGCCTTCCCAGCAGACAGGCTGGATGGCGAGGGAGGGGTGTGAGTGTCTGGGTGGCCTGCTGCATTTATGCACTATCCTCTCAGCTGAGCCTTTGAGATTATGGCAGAGCTCTCTAGCTGGCCAGCCAGGGGGCACGAGGCTTCTTTTCTGCCTTGGCTATAAAATACATGTGGGCTAGAGAGCTCCTGTCATGTTGCCCATCCAAGTTCAGGGCATATGGGGACTGTTTATCTGACAGCTGAATTGCAGCTAGGCCTAGTGTCTGTGGCTGTCAGAAATCAACCATGCCTTTAGGTGCAGCTGGCATCGTATGTTTCTCAATAGAAGCATTATCTAATCAAGAAAATAGATTTCTTAACTGTATACAAATAACACCTCGCTGTCAAATATCCTGAACCCCGGGTACTGGTGAGGCCACATGCATAAATAGCAAATGAGAAAATATGCATAATGCAAAGAAAGGAAACTAACACATACCAACTGGATCTACTCCAGAGGTCCTCGTCCCCGTGTTCTCAGCATGTTGACCTATACACCTATGCACCGATAAACAAGTCCCCCTGCAGCAGATTAGTTGGCATGTGTTCTTTTCCTTTTTTCTTTTTTTTGTATCATGCGGCTAAATGGGACTATTAAGGGTAACCCTTACCAATCCGTATAAGGGTATACCTATATGATATATAGGTATATAGATATATCTTTTGGTAAAATGAGAAAATATGGTTCATAAACTTTTATGATGAGTGTTAATACTGTGCAGTCCTCAGTTTCTGGAGTATTTTAAAGCAGAACAAAAGTTTTTGTGCCCGAATTAGGATGCCCCGCTGTTTGAAACCCCCAGGTTGTCGGTATTCTCTCACGTTTCCCCGGTCTAACAGGGCACATGCGGCATCTCGTCCAACCAGAGCAATTTGGCATGTCCATGTCATTGGGCAAGCCGCTTTAATTTGCTTCAATGGGAAGCATATGCAGTGGCATCCCCAGCATTGTGCACACTCCTGTCCCAGCCTATGTGAATTGCTGGGGCCAGAGCGTGCACAGCCCGAGGATGTAGGCGCTCTCCTACTCCTTGTAATTAATAAGAGGCCTTTGACAAATTGCATATGCACAGCAAACTGCTCTGACTGGACGAGAATGACGAGAGTGAATACCGAGACACCTTGTGGTTTCATCCAGCGGGGGCATCCCAGTTCAGCGACTGGCACTGGAATCTTTTGGGCTCCAGTGCAGGCCCCCTGGGTTTTGTTCCTCTAAAGTTTACTCCACACCTGGTTTCCCGTATACTTGCCTCAATCCTGTGGCAAAAGTTAAACTTTACATTAAAAGTAACGGGACTCTAGACTTGTCCCCATATCCCCTCTAAATCTGCCGCACACACAAAAATTCACTACTATAGTATTCAAGATAATTATAAAAAATAAGAATTTTATTAAGCCATCCTTAAAAAACTATTTACAAACATCACAAAAAAGACTCATTAAAAAACATAAACACATGTGAAACGCTGAGGGGGAATGTTATAACCCTATATCGACTCTCCTATTATAGATTCAATAGTTCATCCATAGTTAAATAATCAAGTTAATAAATTAATAAGCCATTCATAATTCATCCATAATGTGTTAAAAAATGTATCATATGAAAACAGAAAACCTAAAAATGTATCCAAAAATTATATTAATATATACAAATATATACTAAGTGATGCAATAAAAATAAGAGGGGGGAAAGAGGTAGTAAGTGCTTACTAAGATCAGCAGATCAATAGGACTGCTGTGTGTAATAGTGCAGAGTGATTAATTAAAGTGTATCAGTGCATAGTGCCAAAACCGCAAATATGGTAAAAAAATATACTTGGCTAAGCCCCATGGCTAACTCGAATTCTCTAATGGTCTGATGTCTAGCTTGAAGACAGGATCTGTAATTTTGGCCACTGTGGCTGGGGTTATAACTGACACCTTCTGTTATCCATAAGCTACAGAAGTCAATCCATGGCTGCTACATAGTGGGTGACAGCAGTCTCACTCATGAGCCTCTGAGTCTAGCTGGGGATATGGCCAGGAGTTTCTTTTGCAAAAGAACAGACCCATCCCAGGCCACAAAGTTGTGTTTTTATCTTGTGCCTTCTTTTATGTGGTCTGTGGAAAGATTGGTTCTGCAGTTGGAGCGATGTCCCCTACGTAACATAGCTCCCTTTGATGAGAAGGTAACAGACTTGTTTTTTGATGAATAAAGGAGATGTATGTCTGCATAGAGGAGAGGGGTGTTCCACCTCTTTATGGGGTATCCTGAATGCCCCGCTTTGTGAAATCCCCTGAATGACGGGCGGTCAGACGCAGAGATGCAGGCGGCAGCACTCTGTTCAGATTTGTTTGCCACGCCGACATTGTGCGGCAAAGGAAATCTGAATGGAACGAACGCTGCTGAGTGACCTATGCATGCGCTGTGGGAGCAAGGAAAAGGTGCGTTTATGGGTGATTTTCAAGGGCATACACACAGTCAGGCATTCTAAATTGGGGTGAACCCCAAAGTCAATTTGTGTGCTAGGGGATGCCCAGGACCCAGAGCACCAGGAGAACAGCACTATACTCCGGAAGATGTTAGGTTTTTTATTCTATTCGCACCCCCGTCCTACCTCAGCGCCAGGGGATGGTTCCCCATGGACTTCTTGCCTGACGTTGTCTCTCCGGGCAAATTAATAAAATAAAAACGTACTCATGTTTGTCACTCGCAGCTGTTCTCTCCTACTCTGGCAGTTCAAAACTTACCTGGCTTTGAGATCGAGCCCTATAGAGTAAATGCCTCTCTGGCATTTATAGGCCGACCTCCTTTGTCAGTCAGTGTCTGTAGCAAACACGCTTGATTCCTTGCAGTGGAGGAGGTATGCCAGGCCTTTGCTCACTTCCTTTATTGCAGTGAACATAATCGGGGAGGAATTCTTCCCAGAGGTTGCCGTGTTGAACATGAACACTACAGACGCGGTATCACAATCCGGTAAGATTTAAAGTGGACCAGTCACTGGCTGGGCCGGCTCTGGAGTCTAAAAGGCAGCAGGACTGGCAGACTAGGTGCCCCTGGGGAGTTGAGATTTGTGATGCCCCACTGCGACCAGGCGCCCACCCCCCAAGTTTGCCTCCAAATAATAAAACACTGATTGGATGAGAGCCTTCGGATGCACCATGGGAATGACAGGGAAGTGGAGCACCAGAAACCTCTGTGCATCCACTCAGCAGCTGCACCTCCTCCAGTAGGATAAATACTTCATTGCAGTAGCCCAGATTTAGGATGCCCCCCTGTGTGGATCCCCTGCAATCACCCGTAAACTCACCTTTTCCTTGTTCCACAGCCTGTGCATGGACCAGACTAATAGCAGTGTGGTGGTGGAAATCTAAATGGAACAAGTTACGTTAACCACAGCCTCTAGCCCTTGTTGCCTCTAGCCTGGGGATTCCGCTGTGGTGAGGGCTTGGGGAAGAGGTAAGAGGATCGGGATGCACTCGGCATGATATCCTGATTTGGGATGCCCCATAAAAGGTTGACCAATTTCCCCCCTCAAGAGTCTTAAACTCCAGTGGGTGTTACTCCTCTTTAACTGTAGGGGCATCTCAAATCAGGATACCCAAGGGTGATTGTTAAATGGTACCTAAAAGAACAACAACATTTAAAAATTAACCCGTCTTGTGTACTTAACTGGCTGCTAACAGTCACACAACTGCAAAGCTCTGTGGAAACCAGGAAAAAGATTAGTATCGGGGCTGGACATGTGTCAGTTGGATGCCTGCCCACAGTCTTTCAGAAGAGCAGTGTTCATTTTTATAAGCGTACCTATACCCATTTTTTTCGAAAAAATGGGTGTGGGCCACTGAACTCTTGCATAGACCTACAATCCTGGTTCTCACCTGCCTGGCAATACCCTGGTGAAATTGCGCCCTGCAATTGGTCTCTGTTGGCCATGTGGGGTATGTGGGGTCCTTTTTCTGTGGTTCCAGCCAACCTGGACCATGTGGCCAATTACGGGACCTGTTTTACATGGTGCTGGTAAGATGAACCAGGTAAGGGGGCATCTAATTGTTCTGAACAGTTTAGTTGGAAATAGGCGGTTTTGAAGTTTTGACTTAGGTTCTTCTTTGTACTGCTAAATTAGTTTGTGTAGCCCCCCCCCCCCCCATTTATGTACCCAGCTAAGGGAGTATGCTTAATCATTTTTGCTGACTAGGGGGTAGATGTGCATGCATAGTCTAGCCTTGGAAGAACTCTGTGGATAGAGTGCCCTATTGTCTTGCTGGAGCAGGATACTGCAGGCAATTGTTACACCATTGCGCCGGGCTACATTTGCCACTGTTCTAAACTGTTTTAAATTAAAGCAGAAATGGCAGAGATATCAGGGTTTACAGGTTCAGCCAATGACATTCTTTATCATCCCGTCCCCCAATCAGCTCATCAGAGCGGGAAAGGATTCTGTCCTTTTAGTAGCTTCTTTACCATCCCTGCCCTGAATGTTACCTGGTTAGAGTTTGGCCTCTGCTGCCTCCTACTGTAAATGGAGCTCCACACTCCAGTCCTTGTGATGGAGGGGGGGGGGGGGGCATGGTCTTGCCCCCATATTTTCTTGCAGATAGTATAGAAGCTTTAAAAGACTTGTCAGAGACATGCACCTGTTCTTGGAAATGGGTAATTGACCAACTCGAATGCAAGTCCACGACATGCATTCGGGCACAATAGATTTTTCGGCTATTTGTTCGCGCGATGTGCTCCAGGCCCTTTTGTTGATTTCCACATGCCAATGGTAACACAGCAAGGGAGAATTTTTATGTCAGCCAAAATGAAACGATGCTTGACCTACAAATGTATTCTCAATCGCAGAGGGCATTTCCTCTGATCAATAATCTGATCGCATTGGCTTTAGAGTTTACTCCGTGGAAATGGACCAAAAGTTTGAGCACTGTACATTGAGGAAGTAGCTATGAGGGTAAGTCAGTAGTTGAATGTTCCTTTCTCTGTTATTAACCTGACAGGACTTTCTATTAAGATGGTTGGTGTGACTACTCACAATTGTTCTGATTAACACGCCCAACAGGCCCCAGGGCTTAAAAGCTCACCACCTTCATGGCTGTCTTGCCAATGTAAATATCAATTGGCTGCATCCCCAGCCTCTTTGTGCCCCCGCCATTCAGATATGCTGGGGACAAGGCTCATGATGTTGTCATGAGTTTTCCTGAGCATTAAATATGCACCGTATTACTGGGGAAAGGTGATTTGGGGGGGTCTCGAACAGTGGAGCATCCCAAATATTGATGCCCCTGGGGCACCACGCCACACTTAAAGTGATACTGCAGGCAATGGACACTGTCCTAAACTGTTTTTAAATTGAAAAAATAATCACTGAGATGTCAAGGCTTACAGGTTCAGCTTTCTCTTCCGGAAAAAAGTGGACGTGGCCCTTGGATCTGTGATGTTGCATAATCTGTGATGAATGTGGAGGAGGCGGAGGGACCAGCAATCCTGTCCTGCTCTGCTGAGCTGATTGGGAGATGGGATGAAAAAAAGAATGTCATAAGCTGAACCTGTAAACCCCAATATCTCTGGCATTTCTGCGTCCATTTAAAAACTGAAAAACCATTTAGGATAGTACCAAATGTAGCCCGGCACAATGGTATATCAAACGTTTGCCTGCAATATCACTTTAAAGAGGTCCATGTCGGATCAGTATATCAACTCATCTAAGATAAAAGTCTTATGAAAAATAAAATTAAATGAAATATTTTTCACCTGTTCTAGCCAACCACAGTACAGGTCACAACTGACGAAAAGAGTGGTATCAACCACTTGTGCACAATATGTGGCCCACACAGCCATCTGTTGTGGCCACTAGATCCTCTGCCTATCTCTACCCACCTCTGCTTACTTCTGCCTCACCTCTACACGCCACTTCCCACCTCGGCCAAAATCACCATTTTCTGCCTGACCCCTGCCCACTTCTTCCTGCAGCTCACCTTTTCTTTTCCCACCTCACTTCTTGCCCACTATTTCCTGCCTCGCCTCAGCTCTCCGATCTCTTGCCCTCTGCTGCCTGCCTCACCGCAGCCCCCCAACCCCTTGCACACTACTCCCCACCTCACTTCAGCTCACCTCAGCCCCCCTCAGCTCTGGCCCACTACTTTCTGTCTTACCTCTGCCCTGCTCACCTCTTGCCCAGAACTACCTGCCTCCCTTCAGCACACCTCATCTCACTTCATTTTCCTCTGCCTACATTTGCTCACCTGTGCATATATCTAAAAGCATATACAATGCTTTAAAGATAAACCAAACCCACCCTGGAGTCTGAGACTCCAGGGCAGGCTTACTCAATTGGGATGCCCTGCTGTGTGTAAACCCCAGGGCGCCCAGTAAACTGCCCCCCCCCCCCAGCACACGAGGCATGTGTAGCCAGTGCCGACTCCCTTCTCGGTTGTGCGTGTCCCAGCTCATTGCAACTGAATGGCTGTGCATTGCCGCACACAGCCAAAAGGAGGACGTGACGCCACTCATAAGTGTTGCTGGGGATTTCATTCTGCTTCTCCAGCTGCACATTAATATGCGCAGCTGTTAGGACAGGCAGCCCTGCCCGCACTGTCTGCTCCAGGAGAGGTGAGTTCTGAGGGGTTATACACAGTAGTGCACCCCAAATGGGGGTGGAACAAGACTCAGGATGATGAAAATCCTGGGTTTTGGTCTACTTTTAAGTTTCCAGATTTTCTGAAGTAAACTATTTGTTTCACTGATTTTTCACAGATTTAATTGTGGCCCAATGAGGTGGAATAAGTCCGTAGACCAAAATAGGTTGTGCTTCCCTGCCATATATATACAAACTCCTTTTACCCCTGCTGGCTTAGAAATTTTCTTTACTGGCTTTATGGTGGCCAGCTTCTGGGTTTGCTCTTTACCCCCATGTTCTGTTATGGTGATCAAATTGTGCTTCACATCCAGCCACCCTCAGGTGAATAGCTTAACGCTAACATTTTTTTTTTGTACCATTACAGTTCTTCATTTCCATGGCAACTATACTTTCAAAACATGATTTGCATAATGTTGCATGCATTTCTTATGGGTAGTAATAAAGTGTATAGTCTTTGTCTTGTGTGCTGGTGGTTATGCCTTCAATGCAAATTATTTGAAAATTGAAGAGAGATCTTGTGAATGGTCGAACATTGTTTTATTTTAGCATGATGGGGGGCAGTATTTTTTAGAAATATACAAATGTTAACTGACATTTGTTCTGACTTTGGAAGTAACAGCCATCTTGTCAGTATGAGGGTCATAGGTGACCCTTTGCTCCCTCATTCCCTGTAGCAACTAGCCCGTGGTCTGCTGTTACTGATGGCTTTCTAGGTCGATATGTGGGAGCAATAGCTATTTTATGAAAAGTAAAGGCATGTACACACCGTTGCTTGGCAGTTAGCCTTTATTCCAGCATGGTTTCGATCAGGCATTTAAAAATAACCATTAACATTACCAGGTGTTTTTCACTTGTTGGAATAACCAACACATTATCAAATGATGCTTCTTTTGGCTGAATGAAGGTAGTAAGCATCTGAAGGCTTCCATGACATTCATGAGGTAGTAGTCTTTACAATGTACAGAGGGCCATTATCTTTCTAAATGCACCTTCTGAAATGGATGGAGACTTCTATTTAATACCTATATAGTGCACAGGGAGCATTTAGAGCACATTTGACAGATTTCAACCTGGAATTTGTACCTGCAGTTTTATTCGTACCCTTGCAGGATAATGCATTGATGTGAATGGCAACTGGCCTGCAGTGTGCCTGTGTGATGTTGTATCTCCTAACAAGGCAGGCTGGCAGCAACTTGGAATTTTGCTATAAGAAACCCACACTAAACTGCGTGAGAGATTTGCCTCGCGCATGCACCCTAAATTAACAGCTGCTAGAGGGGATGCATGTAACTGTGTATCAATGTAATTCATTGGCCTCTGCAGAGGATTGCAACAGTTGTCTGCAATGTTTTTAAAGCGAAACAAAACCTGGGAAATTGACTTTCCTGGGTTTTGTTCCATGCTTCTGGGGCATCCTGAATTGGGCTGCCCCGTGTGAACCCCTCCCCCCAGTGTGCCCATAAAAACATTCCTCTCCAGGCTCCAATGTGCATGCGTGGGCTCTTGTCAAATGTGAGCCGTCCGCTGTGACTACATCACTCGGCAGGCAGCTCTTATTATTATTGTTTATTTATATAGCGCCATCAACTTCCGTAGCGCTTTACATGGTATGATTACAAACAGGGTAAAACGTATAGTACAGAGAACAATACAGAATTAGATGCCACAGGTTAAAACCAAGTGTTGTGAGCACAGGAGACAATAGGGAGGATTGCCCTGCCCTTGCGGGCTTACAGTCTAAAGGATGGGGGTGGAGACAAAGGGGCGTGGTCACAAGTGGTAGAGCTTGAGTATGGCTGCATATGCCATTGAAGGTTATAGGAGTTGCTTAAGCCAGGTCATATGCTTGTCTGAAGAAGTGAGTTTTGAGGGCACTTTTAAAGGCTTGGAGTGATGGAGAGTGGCGGATCGAGCGGGGAAGGGCATTTCAGAGAAGTGGAGAGGCACTGGAGTAGTCTTGAAGGTGGGAGTGCGAGGAAGTAACCAAGGAAGAGGACAAGAGAATGTCAGAGGCAGAGCGGAGGTTGCGCTTGGGTTGGTAACTCTGGATCAGAGATGAAATGTAGGAAGGGGCCTGCTTAGAGAGAGCTTTGTAGGTTAGAGTTAGAAGTTTGAACTGAACTCTATGGGAGACAGGTAACCATTGGAGGGATTGACAGAGGGGGGTACCACTGCAAAAGCGAGAGGAGAGGTAGATGAGGCGAGCAGCAGAGTTTAGAATAGATTGGAGGGGAGCTAATCTGTTTGTTGGCAAACCACAGAGGAGGGTGTTGCAGTAGTCCAGTCGGGATATGACCAGGGCGTGCACTAGCATTTTAGTGGTGACGGATGCGGGAGATATATTCTAAGTGTGCCGTACACTCCACTTCGATCTTCATGACATATGGGTAATCTCCAGTAGAGGGCGAACTTCTGCAGAGATGAATATGCAAAAAAAGAAAGCCTCTCCTGGTCCATATATACCTGGGACCTCCCACCAATTCCCCAGTTCCTTCTCTGCAGGGAAGGCGACAAGACAGAAGATGAAGACTTCTTTACTTACAGGTAAGCCGGGCTCGCGACCGGCCGTCTATTCCTATTACTGCCAGGACCCTTTCTAAATTGCCCCTATATTGAGCCTCCCAGCTTAGGCTGCGGGTCCTGGTGAAGGTAGGAGCACCCTATGGGTGCAGAAGGAGCACTGCTCCACCGTGAGACCTCACTGTGGGGTAGGCGGTTATCCAGGTTTTTTGGTGATCCTGGTGTGGGATGCCCCGTCCCTCTATGCTTAGGCCGGATTCTGGCAGGGTTGTCTGGCCTGGCTGCTGTTTCGTTTTTTTTCCACATATGCCCCTGTGTGTGTTGGTGTGTGATTCACTGTGCATGTGTGCGTGTGGCAGACGGAGTGTTTTACTTGAGCCATGTCAGGGGCTGTGATTAGCCTGGGGGAGCTTCTCCCCCCTCAGGCTGTGTTCGGGAAGGGGAGGGGGCCAGGCTCTCGATGCGGCCGCAGTAGCCCCGCCCCCTTCTTTGGCGCGATTCTGTGGCTCGTGTCTAGGGGATCCGCGTTGCTGGGAGGGGGGCGTGGCCTCTGCGAGCGCGCGTTCTGCGCTGGCCCGCCCTCCCCCTGTTTCCCTCTTCATGCATGAGGCACTTCTCGGGGGCCTTTTTCAAACAGGGCTGAGCTGCGTTCCGTGTGGTAAGGGCCGGATGGCCACTTTCTTAGCTTGTATGGGGGCTCCTCTCTAGCGAGGGGCCCCCGCTGATCGGGCATGTGTGTGTTGGTTTCGCATGTCTGGCTGGTATACAGTTAGATATATATACCTTTTTTTCTATGCATATACTGTTAGGTATGTGTTATTGCCATATTTATCTAGGATTGCTCTTAGGTTGCCTGTTTGTGTGTTACAGATTGCCTTGTATATGTGCATATTAAGAGGTTCCTCCTGGTCCTGGGGTCCCTAGTTTAAAATTGTTCACCTCAAATCCTCCCACCGGGACTTTTAAGGGGCATCCCGGGTTGCTTAGGCGTAAATTTCCTGCGGTCTTGCGACTGACCACAAAAATTCACCATATGGAGGCTCCGCAGGATACTGGGCTCGGCTCCCTCTGGGACAATCCGGGCCATGTGTGGGGTATCCCTTAGGGGGAGAATGTGCTGATCTGTATACCATGCGCACAAAAGGCCATAACGCGGCAGTCTGGTACCCAGCCTTCTGGGTAGGCTCCTCTGGCTTCATCGCCTTCCCCTCCCCACCTTATCCGTACCCCAAGTGACATTGGTACCAGTGGGGAATCGCTTTCTGATGTTTGGGCTAGGTTGGCCAGCATCGAGAAAATTATTGCTAGCACGGTGGGCAAGAAGGCCCAGGCTAAAAGGAGACATTTGTCGTCGGCCCAGCCCTTGTGGGATGTTGACGACGATTCCGCTGATTTGTCAGATTATTCCCCATTAGAGGAGGGGGGAATTGTATCAGGAAACGGAGGCTGACTATGTTCAGTCTGGGAATGCCAATGTCGGGCAGGCGCTGGGGGATGCCATAGATATGGCCACTGTTTTGTCACATTTATTGGAGGTGTTGGATATTGAACCGCCTGAGGCGCCCCCTCTCAAGAAGGGGGAATTTTTTGGGGCCTGCAAGCCCCGTCTGGAATTCCCTACCCAGGGTCACTTTGATGCGCTGATCCTTAGAGAATGGGAGAGGCCCAGTCGGCTTCCTGGTGTTCCTCAGGGATGGGATAAGAAGTATCCTTTTCCGGTGGAGGCGGTTAAGCGCTGGTCTTCTCCTCCCGAGGTCGACGCACCAGTTTTAGGTTTGACTAACTCTTCTGTGCTGAACACCCTTGACGCCACTTCCCTTAAGGATGGCGAGGATAAGCGCCTTGATCAGATGGCGTGCCACGCATTTGCCAACGTGGGCTCGGCCCTGTGGCCTGTTAGTGCATCTGCCCTGGTGTCGCTTGCTACCAGGTCTCTTATCAGGGACTGGCTGAATAATGCTCAGTTTGATCCAGCTGGCGCTGAGTTCGCTATCCTTAAGAAATGTGAATTGTTTATGGATTTTGTCATGGCTGCGATGGAAGATTCTATTGTCGTGTGTAGTAGGACTTCAGCCTTACTGGTGGTTATGCGCAGATTGGTCTGGCTCCGCCAGTGGACAGCGGACGTTGGGGCCAAGAAGTCGCTCACAGCTCTTCCCTTCTTGGGTTCGCGGCTGTTTGGAGATAAATTGGATGCTGTTGCTAAAGGAGGTAAGTTACCTCAGCGGAGGAAACAGCGCCGCCCCTTTCGGAGGGCGGGCTCGTTCACTCCTTCCTTTCGAGGGGCCAGAGCAGCTAGGGGTTTGGCCTTCTCGGGTGTCAGGGGCTCGTCCTGGAACAGAGGCAGAGGTCGGGCACGTCCTGCTCCTGCCTGGGGTTCCAAGCCCAAGCCTGCCGTTTAAACCGGCTCAGCAATGAAGGGGCGCCCTCACCCGCAAGGGTGACCGGAAGGTCACAGACAATTGGATCTTGGAAGTGGTCTCCGGGTACAAACTGGAGTTCTTGTACTGGCCGCCCCCAAGATTCTTAAAGTGGACCAACACCCACGGGTGATCGGCCCGGGAATCTATAAGATTCCCGGGCCGATCACCCCCCACCCCGCGGGACATCCGAGATCGGGATGTCCCGCGGGGTGAAACCCCCCAAACTCCTTACCTTATCTTCGGCGGCGGCCGGCCGCCGCCGCCTCCCTCGCGCTCCTGTAGGCGTGCGCGTGCCCGCGCCGGCCGTCTGCGAATGGGGGTGCCCCACCGAAGTGGACCAAGACCCAGGATAGTCAAAATCCTGGGTGTTGGTCCACTTTAAGGTCTCGGGTGCCCTTGGAACCTCAGGCTGCACAGGGGCTCCTGTTAGCAGTAAAAAACCTTCTGGACATTGGGGTTACATGCCCGGTGCCTCTGTCGGAGAGAGGCAGGGGTTTCTACTCCAACCTTTTCACGGATCCCAAAAAGGAGGGTTCGGTAAGACCCATTCTAGTTCTCAACAGGTTTATCAGAGCCAAAAGGTTCCGCATGGAGACTCTGCGCTCGGGTATCAATTCCCTTCGCCAAGGGGATTTTATGACATCCATAGACATCAAGGATGCGTATCTGCATGTTCCGATTTTTCAGGCACATCGGAGATTCCTCCGGTTTGCGGTAGAGGATCAACATATCAGTTTGTAGCTCTTCCCTTTGGTCTGACCTCGGCGCCGAGGGTCTTCACCAAGGTCTTCGCGGAAATAATGGCTCTGCTCAGAGCTCAGGGCATTCACATTGTGCCTTATCTGGACGACCTGTTGATCTCAGCTTCTTCCCTCCGTCAGGCGGAGCTGGACACCCACAGGGTGGTGTCGACCCTGGAGAGGTTCGGGTGGGTGATCAACCGCACCATGTCTTCTCTCTCCCCGTCACAAGTGATTTCATTTCTGGGCATGAATCTGGTTACCATTCGAGCCAGAGTGTTTCTGCCCCAGACCAAGGTGCAGGGGATTCAGGGCCTGATCCGCCTTCTGGCCTGATCCGCCTTCTGGCCAGTCCTTGTCCCTCTATCCGACAGGGGATGAGACTGGTGGGTTTGATGGTATCCTCCTTCGAGGCGGTACCGTTTGCACAGTTTCACATGAGATCTCTTCAACTTCACCTATTGGGACAGGTGCCCACAGTCATTGGATCAACCTTTCAGGATGTCTCCCAGGGTTCGGCAGTCCTTTCGGTGGTGGCTGGACTCGAGCAATCTGGCGAAGGGCAGATCCTTTCTGGTCCCTTGTTGGAAGACGGTTACCACGGATGCCAGCCTGTCGGGCTGGGGAGGTTATTGGAAGAGTCATCAGTTCAGCGGGAGGCTCACACCCCCATCAATGTCTTGGAGCTCAGAGCCATCCGACGGGTTCTGGCTCGGCTGACCTCACATTTACGGGGTCTTCCGGTTCATGTTCGTTCGGACAACCGAACGGCGGTAGCTTACATCAATCACCAAGGAGGGACTCGCAGCAGGAGTGCCCTCAGGGAAGTCTCTGATCCTGCACTGGGCGGAGAGCAATGTACCTTGTCTTTCGGCAGTCTACATTCCGGGAGTGGAGAATACGGAGGTGGATTCCCTGAGCAGGGGATCCTCTCGCCACGGAGAGTGGTCTTTCAACCCCGGGGTTTTTCTGGATCTTTTCCGCAAGTGGGGGACTCCGGAGGTGGATCTCTTTGCCTCGAGGCACAATCACAAACTTCCGGCCTTTGTGTCTTTCTCAGGATCCTCTGTCTCTGGCAGTGGATGCCTTGTCACTGGCTTGGAAGTAGTTGGGTTATCTGTACCTGTTTCCACCCGTCTCCATGCTGGGCAAGGTGGTTCGCAAACTGGTTCTAGAAGGGGCACTAGCGATTCTGGTGGCTCCAAGGTGGCCAAGAAGGGTTTGGTACGCATACGTCGTAAGGATGGCCATACCGGTAGATCAGTACCGGCTTCCCTTGTTGCCGGACCTGCTATCTCAGGGTCATCTACTTTACCCCAATTTACAAACTCTGGCTTTGACGGCTTGGCTGCTGAAACCTTCATCTTGAAAGAGGGAGGTTTGTCTGAGGCTGTTGTTCAGACCCTGATTAGGGCTAGGAAGCAGTCCTCTTCTGGCATTTACTATAGGACTTGGCGGTCCTATATTGATTGGTGTGAGGCTAGGGCCTTGCCTTGCAGGGTTTTTTTGCGATACCCAGGATTTTGGAGTTTCTTCAGCATAATCTGGGTTCCAGCTTAGTACTTTTGAAAGGACAGGTTTCTGCTCTGTCGGTTTTCTTCCAGAGGTCTTTTGCCATACACCCGCTGGTTAAGACTTTTTTCCAAGGGGTCGCGCATGTGCGCCCCCCTCGGAAGGCTGTAGTCCCTGTTTGGGATTTGAATTTGGTTCTTTCAGCTCTGCAGGGTCCTTTTTGAGCCGTTAACAGGATATTGCTCTTTCGGTTCTCACTCAGAAGTTTGCTTTCTTGGTGGCTATTACCTCTGTCCGGCGTGTCTCTGAGTTGGCGGCCCTGTCGATTCAGGCCCCTTACTTTGAGAGACACCAGGATAAGGTGGTTTTTCGTTTTAAGCCGGATTTCCTTCCTAAGGTGGTGTCTGCTTTCCACCTCAATTAGGATATTGTTCTCCCTTCCTTGTGCCCTAAGCCTAACAATGACAAGGAGAGGGTTTTGCACAATTTGGATGTTGTTCGCTGTGTGAAGTACTATTTGGTGACTACTTCTTCCTTCCGCAAGACGGACGCTTTTTTGGTGGTGCCCTGCGGGCCCAGGAAAGATTTGGCGCCTGCTAAGTCTACGATTAGCAAATGGATTCGTCAGGCCATTGTTGGGGCCTATTCTGCTAAGGGGAGGACTCCCCCTTTTAGGGTCACTGCGCACTCTACTCGTGCGGTTGGTGCATCCTGGGTTTTTCAGCACCAGGCTTCTGTTGAACAAGTTTGTAAGGCTGCTACTTGGTCTTCCGTTCATACTTTTTCCAAGTTTTACAAGGTTGATGTGCGGGCTTCAGCAGATGCTGTTTTTGGCCGCAAGGTTCTGCAAGCTGCAGTGGTTTGAGTTGGTACATTCTTTTCTGTTTCTGGTTCCCACCCATGACAGACACTGCTATTGGATGTCCCAGATGTCATGTAGAAGGAAGTGGAGTGTATGGCACACTTAGAATAATACCGTTTTGTGAGTACTCGCCTTTAAACGGGTATTATGAGTGTGCCATGCGCCCCACTTCGCCCCACCCCTTTTTTTCTGGTATTCTGGGGCTTTTATATGGTGAACCATTGGTTTTGATTGTTAAGGTTATATTTGGTTCTTCCTGGTCCCCTTACTGCTTTTTTACACTGGGGAATCGGAGGGAGGTCCCAGGTATATATGGACCGGGAGGGGCTTTCTTTTTTTGCTTATTCATCTCTGCAGAAGTTCGCCCTCTACTGGAGATTACCCATATGTCATGAAGATCGAAGTGGAGTGTATGGCACACTCATAATACCCGTTTTAAAGGTGAGTTCTCACAAAACGGTATTTTTTGAGTTGGAGACAGGAGGTGGCTAGGGAGTGAATGTGAGGTGTGAACGAGAGAGAGGTGTCCAGAATGACGCCCAGGCATTGAGCTTGATGAGTTTCAGTTAATTGTAAGAGTATTTACAGAAATTGTGGTGTTAGAGATGGAAGGGGAGTGAGATGGTGGGAAAATGACCAGTTCTGTTTTGTCCATGTTTAGTTTAAGGGAGCGAGATGTCATGAAGGAAGAGATGGCTGTTAGTCAGGAAAGTGAGAGAGGAGCGAAGAGAGATTCGGGCCAGAGAGGTAGATTTTGAGTGTCGTCTGCATAAAAGTGATATTCTAAGCATACAGCACGTCCTGCTCCATCTATAATACTTACACATGGGTTATCCTCCGCCAGAGGGCGCTGTGCACTGCAGACATGCAAAAAACAGGCTCCTCCCGGCCCTTCATATACCCAGGGACCTCCCACAAATCCCAGATTTCTCTGTAGTGCTGAACTGCGAAGACATGAAGTATCACGCTCTCGCAGGCGAGCAGGACTTTACAGTCCGAGGCCCTGCGGGACTATTTCCACCCGTCCTCTTCGAAGAATATGCCTCCCAGCCTGGGCTGCGTGGGTCGGGTGAAGGTAGGCAGCACCTGGTGTGCTGAACGGAGCCACGCTCCACCGCAATCTCCCTCCATAGGGTAGGCGGTTAGGCCAATGGTGAGCCTCTAGTGGATGCCCCTCCCGCATTCTTGCCCGTGCCCCTCACAGACTTATTCCATGGACACTGTTCGCTTCTCCCTCGCTTCCTCCCGTAACTGGGGGGGGGGGGGGGGGGGGTATTTGTGGCAGTCCTAGTGTTAAGTATCACGTTAAGGTCTTTAAGGCACGTTAAGGTTTTTATTTTATTGGGTGTCAGTGTCGCGCTCCTGCTATACAGTTGCGAGCCGTTTGTCTTTCATTAACAACTGCCTAGACGGCAGCATCATTTCCAGCGTGTCAGCATCTTTATGCATACGCCTTCTATCCAGCTGTTCTCCTTATTTCGTTTGGTTAGAGCTTCGCGCTCTTTGGGGGAGGCGGAGACTCGACATGACGCGCTCCGCGTCACAGCCTGGCCTGGCCCGCCCCTTGAGGTTTCGCTTGGCGCCATTTTGACAATCTTCACGCGTGGTGCGGTCCGCCTCCTCCCTTGGTCATGTAAGTGCTCTCTGGGGCGGCATGGTTCTATGTCTATTCGGCTGCGCATGGCACTGACACCACCCCTCTTGTCCCATTATGTCTTTCAGACGCCAGGACTTCGGTGGCTTCTCCCGGCCTAACATATATTACAGCGGGTTCACAAATTCTCCCACTTCTTAGCGGGTCTTGGGGCATCCAGGGTTGCCTATTGCGTAAATCCCTGCGGGCATACTGCTCAGATAATCACCATATGGAGGCATCTCAGAATTATGTAACCGGGGTCCCTCTGGGACATGACCGGCTGTGTGCAGTGTGTGGTCAGCCCCAGGCTGAGGCTGACAGAGCACGGGTCTGCGGACCGTGTGCTGAACAGGCAGGTCTGCCGATGGCTGCACCTCCCTTCAATACACTCGTCTCCCCGGACCTAAATATCACTCCTGATGAGTCCCACTCGAGCGGGGATGACCTGCAATCCGTGCCGCGCTTGCTGCCTACGGCGGAGCAGGTGCTTTCTGGATTGGCGGAGCGTATGTGCCCTGGTAAGAAGCGGTCCCTGACGCCTCCTGGCTCTCCGGTTCCTAACGATACCGATGACTGTGCTGATATGCAGAACCTTGATCCTTCTGAGGAAGGTGAGCTATTATCAGATTCGGGCTCCTCGAATGAGATGCCCGGCGGCTGTGATGATTCTGGGCCCGGTTCTTGGGGCCTGTGTGACAGATGAAATTCTTAAGATTTTTGAGGTTTTGTCAATCTCCCTCCCTGGGGAGACCCCCAAGACTAAGAAGGAGAGTTTCCATACAGCGCCGCTGTGCTTGGAGTTCCTAGAACAGGATCATTTCCAGAATCTTATATCCCAAGAATGGGAATCGCCATGTAAACTTAAAGGGGTCCCAGGGGTCTGGGATTGGAAGTACCCTTTCCCTCCTGATGTGGTTAATTTATGGTCCGCTCCCCTGGTGGTGGACGCACCAGTTATAGGGGTTACTAACCCCCCCTTCGTGACGGCCCCTTATTACCGTACCCTTCGGGATGCTGAGGAACGGCGCATTGACAGACTGGCTTCCCACGCCTTCTCGTGTACTGGGACGGCTCTGCGCCCGGTCTGTGCCGCTGCCATCACTGCGGTGGCCGCCAGGACTCTTGTCAGAAAAGTACTAGATCACCGTGCTGAGGACCTCCCTTGGGGGGTGTTTAATGCGCTATCAGACTGTGATGCGTTTGTGAAGTTTATTCTATCAGCACTGGACGACACCATTAAGATGTGTGCTAGAACCTCTGCCCTTGTGGTAGCTATTCGCCGTCTGGTCTGGCTGCGACAGTGGGGTGCTGACGATGCTACGAAAAAGGCTCTCACTTGCCTTCCCTTCAGAGTACAGCGGTTATTTGGGGCCCGTTTGGACCTTTTTGGTAAAAAGGGTAAAGCACCCTTGCGCAGAAGGCCGCTCCGGCCTCCTCGGAGCAGGGTCACCCCTCCACCTCCCTACGTTGGTGTCAAACGCGAACCTGAGGTGTTCTTCCAACTGTTCGGTGTGGATTTCCACCATGGGGTGGGCAGGCAGCGCCCTGGGCCCTCTGGCAGGACTAAGTCCAAATCTGCCAAGACCTCCCAAGCATGAAGGGACGCCCTCGCCCTTCTGGGCTTGTCAGGGTGCTTCTAGCCCCTGCTTTTCCCTCAGAAATTGGTGCAGGCCGTACTTAGCCTACAGAGTTTGGGCTTACTTACAGGTTGCCCTTAACAGTATGGGGCTATGGCCTCTATATTCACCTTCCTCCTTCCCTCAACAGTATGAGGCAGTCTGGGCCACGCTGGCCTATGGTAGGCCTGGCAATTCTACTCTCACAGGTAGTCCCTATATGACACCTCTGTCTTGGGACACAGGCGCCCTGTGCAAGGGGGGCTTCCGGCATCCTGTGAAGCACTAGATCTGCTTAGTTCCCCTTGTGTCTGCTGGACACCAAGACCATTACTAGACGGTGTTGCAGGACCAACCCTGCGGATTGAGGCATTATTTGGGGCCTCTCTTTCGTTCCCAGGCTACTCGCCATGGCACAAATGGGGGTCATGTCTCGGACATGCCTGGGGGGGGTGTCTGCGTTAGGACCTACTGGGTTGTCTTTTCTTACTCCCCAGTCTCTACGTCAGGCCGAGTGGATTGGTCGGCCGGTGGTTTCCTCTGGGAGTTACTGGATGGTTGCTCAGTCACCTCAATCCCTCATGGTCCCTTATCCGCTATCCCCATTCCTGGGATTCGGTTCAGGCTTGAGCCTTCTTCTCTGGCAACAAGGGGGCTCTGTCCCCCTTTACTGACATCTTACTTTCACCAGGCGGGATGGCAGCTGGTGGGCCCGTTGGTGGCATATCAGATGATGTCCCTTTTATACCGAGCCCTGTGCTCTTCGGCACAGTAGGTTATTGAGCTTACATGGGGTTCCATCATCCCTGGGGCTTGGTCTGTGCTCATTCCCCCTTGGTAAAGTGTTTCCTCTTGAGCTGATCATATTCAAGGGCCCTGTCAGGGGGCACCCCCTTCCTTACTTGCATCTTCCTGTGAATGGTCACCTTGGGTACCAAGTCTCGCAGGTTGGCGGGGGGATTTCTTCCACAACCCCCGTGGTTCCTAGGTAAGGGTCCCCTAGAGGGTCCATCTTACCTACTGGTTTTGTTGAAAAGGTGTGCCTTCCGTTGACTCTATACGGCTGGACTTCTCCTCTATTCTAAGCATACAGCACGTCCTGCTCCCGAATAGTCATAACATGTGGGTAGTCCTCCGGCGCCGTGCGCTGCAGACATGTAGAAAACAAGCTCCTCCCGGCCCTACATATACCGAAGGACCTCCCACAAATCCCCAGATTTCTCTGCAGTGCTGGAACTGCGAAGACATGAAGTATCACGCTCTCGCAGGCGAGCGGGCCTTATGGCCCAAGGTCCTGTGGGACTATTTCCACCCGTCCTCTTCAGAAGAAATATGCCTCCCAGCCTAAGCTGCGCAGGTCGGGTGAAGGTAGGTAGCACCTGGTGTGCTGAATGGAGCCATGCTCCACCGCAATCCCCCTCCATATGGTAGGCGGTCAGGCCGATGGTGAGCCTATAGAGGATGCCCCTCCCGCAATTTTGCCCGTGCCCCTTACAAAATTAGTCCATGGACACCGTCGGCTTCCCCCTCGCTTCCTCCCGTAACTCGGGGGGGGGGGGGCGGGGTTTATGTGTGGCAGCCCTAACGCTATATCGCCTTTAGACTTCGGTCCCTGAGTTAGGGGGTCAGTGTCGCGTCTCGCTATACAGCGTGTGCTGGCTTTTTCACTAACTATCTGCTGCTCTGCAGCTTCATTCTGCATGTCAGCATGAGACTTATACATCCACTCTGTTCTACCTTTTCTGTCGGTTGGAGCATCGCGCTTTCTGGGGGAGGCGGAGACTCGCCCTGACGAGTATTGTGTCACAGCCTGGCCTGGCCCTCCCCTCGAGGTTCGCTGGCGCCATTTTCTCTAACTTCCTGCGCGCACGTGGTGTGGCTTGTCTCCTCCCTCGGTCCTGTAAGTGCCCTCCGGGGCGGTATGATTTCTAGGTTTTTTTTTTTTTTCGATCAGAGCATGGCACTGACTCCTCTCCCCTTGTCCCATTGTGTCTTTCAGAAGCCAAGACCTCGTTACCGACCCCGGCCTAACATATATTACACGAGTCCTCTTTACAAATTCTCCCACATTACTAGCGGGTTGGGGCATCCAGGGTTGCTTATTGCATAATTCCCTGCGTTATACTGCACAAAAATCACCATATGGAGGCATTTCACAATTATGGAACCGGGGTCCCTCCGAGACGTGACCGGCTGTGTGCAGTGTGTGGCCAGCCCCTGGCTGAGGCCGACAGGGCACAGGTCTGCGGACAGTGTGCAGCACAGGCATTGCTAACAGAGGATCCTCCCTTCCTCACCCCCGTCTCCCCGCTCCCAAACATCGCTCATGAGTCCCACTCCAGCGGGGATGACCTGCAAGAGGTGCCACGAGCGTTGCCCACGGCGGAGCAGGTGCTCTCTAGATTGGCGGAGCGTATGGGCCTTGGTAAAAAGTGGTCCCTGACGCCCCCAGGCTCTCCGGTCCCTAACGATACAGATGATTCTGCTGATATGCAGGACCCTGACCCTTCTGAGGAAGCTGAGCTATTCTCAGACTCGGGCTCCTCCCATGGGATGCCCGCGGGCCGTGAGGAATCCGAGCCTGGCTGCTGGGGTCTGTGTGATACGGATGAAATCCTGATCAAGATTTTTGAGGTCTTGTCAATCTCCCCTCCTGGGGAGATTCCCAAGCCTAAAAAGGAGACTTTCCATACAGCGCCGCCACGCTTGGAGTTCCTAGAACAGGAACATTTCCAGAATATTCCAGGAATGGGAATCGCCTGGTAAGCTTAAAGGGATTCCAGGGGTCTGGGAATGGAAGTACCCTTTTCCCCCTGATGTGGTTAATTTATGGTCAGCTCCCCTGGTGGTGGACGCGCCGGTTATAGGGGTCACAAACCCCCCTTTTATGACTGCCCCCTTTTGTCGTACCCTTCAGGATGCTGAGGACCGGCGCATTGACAGACTGGCCTCACACGCCTTCTCGTGTGCTGGGACGGCCCTGCGCCCGGTTCGTGCTGCGGCCATCACTGCGGTGGCCGCCAGGACTCTTGTCAGATACTGGATCACCGCCCTGAGGATCTTCCTTGGGGGGTGTTTAGTGCCCTATCAGACTGCGAAGCCTTTGTGAAGTTTATTCTATCGGCACTGGATGACACCATTAAGATGTGTGCTAGGAGTTCAGCACTTGCGGTAAACATTCGCATCCTGGTCTGGCTGCGACAGTGGGGCGCCGATGAAGCTACAAAAAAGGCTCTCACTTGCCTTCCATTCAGAGGACGGAGGTTATTCGGGGCCCGCTTGGACCTTTTTGGCAAAAATATAGCACCCTCCCGCAGAAGGCCGCTCCGGCCTCCACGAGGCAGGGTCACCCCTCCACCTCCCTACGTTAGTGTTAAACGTGAATCTGAGGTGTGTTTCCAGTTGTTCGGCGTGGATTTCCAGCATGGCGCGGGCAGACAGCGCCCTGGGCCTTCTGGCAGGACCAAGTCCAAATCTGCCAAAACCTCGCAAGCATGAAGGTGCGCCCCCTGCATGAAGGGGCGAGGGGGCGACTGCACAGCTGTCTCACATCCAGGAATATGCCTTCTCCTTCTGGCGGTTCCGGGATGTAACCCACCTGGGCTCAGTATGGGTTCTCGCTGGCGGTCCCCCCCTCAGTTTCCTGTCAGGGTGTTTTTAGCCCCTGCTCTCCCTTCTGAACCTGGCGCAGGCCGGACTGGGCCTGCAGTGTTGGGCGCGCCTTGTCAATTGCCTTAATGGTATGGGGCCATGGCCCCTATACATTTTTTCCATCCTCCCCCCTCATCAGTACGAGGTAGTCTGGGCCCCATGGGCCTAGCCATTCTACCTTTGCAAGTAATCCATATATGACATATCTGTCTTAGGTCACGGGCCCCTGCGCGGGGGGGGGTTTCGGCCTCTTGCGAAGCTCTAGCACTTCTCAGCTTCTCTGGGGTCTGCTGCACGCCAAAGACTATTCTAGTCAGTATCACAGGATCAACCCTGCAGCTTGAGGCGCTGTAGGGGCCTCCCTTCGTGCCCAGGCTACTAGCCTGGCGGGGCTGGGGACATGCCTGAGGTGGGGCTTCGGCATTGGGACCTACTGGGTCGTCTTCCTTACTCCCCGCCTCTGCATCAGACAATGTGGGTCGGTTGGCCGACATTGTCCCCTGGAAGCTACTGAATGGTGGCTTAAATAACCCATCCCCTCACGGTCACTTATCCACTAATCCCCGTCCCGGGAAATCGGTTCAGGCTTGCTGCCTTCCTCCCTGGCATTAGGGGACCCCTGGTTACGGGGGCTCTGCCCCCTCTACTTGTGCCTTGCCTTCACCAAGCGGGATGGCAGCTGGTGGGCCTGTCTGTGGCACATCAAGATGACGTCATTTATATACCGAGCCCTCGGGCTCTTCGGCGCAGTAGGTTACTAAACCTTCATATGTCCCAGCACGCCGGTGCTTGGTCTGTGCTCAGGCGTTCTTGGTAAGGCGGTTCCTCTGGAACTTTCCATATGCAAGGGCCCGTTAGGGGGACACCTCCCTTCCTTACTAGCATCTCCTAGAGTATGGTCCCCCTGGGTACCAAGTCTAGCAGGTTTGGAAAGGGAGAGCCAAATCTCTCCCACGACCCACGGGGTTCTAGGTTGGGCCCTTAGAGGGTCCATCTTATCTGCTGGGCTCGCTGAAACGGTGGCCCCCTTTGATTCTATATGGCGGGCCTCCCCCTCCTTTAGGACCGGTCGGTTCATGGGGGATTCCTGGCCGGTTGAAAGACGATGGCATGTTTTTAATGCTGGTTTAAAGATTGTGACAGGTTGCTACCTCTGGAAGGTCCCTGTCCCTGGCCTGGGTGGGGTTCTACCCCCCCCCCCCTGCTTCTCAGCGGGATTCGCCTCTATGGATGCCTTTAGCGGCAGGTTTTGCCATCCCGGGTTGCCCAGGGAGCCTAGAGTGGCTCTGAGGGGTCTCCCTTCTGACACAGGGCCTCTACCCTTGTCCCTACTGTCCCAGGATATTCTGGATCCTGTCGGTGGGCCTGAGTATTTAGGCTTAGCCTTATTATTTCATATGCCTTCTTTGCATCAACCTACCTTCGGGTTCTGCGCACGGCTGGCCAGATAGTGAGTTCCATGGGACCTATGGCCTAGGCGGCCTTGGGAGTAATGGCTCGCAGACGCCTCTGCTGAGGGCTGCGGAATTGTGATATCCCTGTTGGGGTGCGGTCCTGCCCTTATCAGGTCTCTTCCTGTTTCCGATCAAAGGCCTCCTGCCTAGGGTTTGATTGCTAGTCGCCCCTTGGGGGCGGGCCTCATCTTCTGGGTGACTTAGTATGAGTGAAGGTTTGGGGGCTAGCTCCCCAGCTTCCCTTTTCCACCTATAATGGCTTGGTGGCTCCCATATTGACTTGCATGGGCCTTAGTCTCTTCCCTGTGAGACGTTATCGGTTCCCAGGCCCTTAAAGCCATTACAGCTTAAATTGGGGTTGGCTCCCCATCTGGGGATTCTGACGTCTGACGGTGTAGGCCTGTCTTGACCTTCCTACAGGAGTCTGGTCCTGTCACCCTTGTAGAGTATTCTCTTTGGGTTTGCTTAACTGCACCTCCCCAGTAGTTCCATAAGTCCCTGTGGGGATCAAACCTCTCATTCTGTTACCCTGCGGACTTCCTGGGGATCCTGCCTGGATACGGTATCAGCTGCCCTGGAGGCCAGACCGCTCTTCTGGGGCCTCCTGACTCCGTCAGACTTGGGCCTGAGACGATGGTTCTGGCTAATTATTCCCTGACGCTATGTATACTCATATATACATGTACAGCTATATACGGCTACAGGTACCCCATGCCTGGGGGTGTTCCCTTTACCCTGGGCTTCTGGCCCAGGTGGTCTGTTGGACCCTTGGTTCAGACCCTTTTTTTTAGCCATGGGCTGATTACTAATACTAATTGTGAGGGCCTACATTCCTCTTCAGGTTTTGCACTTCTCCCCATGCCG
The DNA here is from genome assembly GCA_027917425.1 of Gastrophryne carolinensis. Lineage (NCBI taxonomy): Eukaryota > Metazoa > Chordata > Amphibia > Anura > Microhylidae > Gastrophryne > Gastrophryne carolinensis. The sequence goes on from CM051235.1 coordinate 470,706,754, forward strand.
GCCTTCTTGGCCTTTAGGGGGACTGCTGTTCTTGGAGTCTACGGGCGCCTCCTTCGGTATGCGCCTGATGTCTATTCCAGCGCCTTTTGACTGATCCTTCTGGATGTTCCCTGATCTTGAGGAAGCCTTGGCTTCCTGATAATTAAGGCTCTGTATTCCCGCCTTGGTCGGGTGACCTGTTTTTGTTCCCTTTGGGGGTGTTAACAAGAGTTGCCACAAGGCTTCCTTGCCTGTGAGCTGGTTGGGTCACTACACTGACCCATGTTCCTTCAGGGGAGCGTTTCTTCCCCTTTACTGTTTACCCCGTTATCATGGGTGCCTGGGTATCACTTCAGCACCAATGTTTTTTCTCTGGTTAGTTCAATTACTTGACTTATGGCCTGTCTCTGTTCACACCTTCTTGGTTCTGTTATGAGACTGACGTTGGAGCCTCTGTTCATGTCATGCCTGTTGCAAGTTTTGCAGGTGACAGCGCCTTTACTGTCCGCTGTGCCTTGCTTTTTCTGGGGATCCCACCCTGCTTATGGACACTGCTATTGGATGTCCCACATGTTATGACTATTCGGGAGCAGGACGTGCTGTATGCTTAGAATAATACAACTCTGTGAAGTACTCACCCGTAGAGTTGATATTATACGCATACAGCACTTCCTGCTCCACCCCACCCTGGTTTCACTAATTCTGGATCCCCCTGTATGGTGATTATTATCGTTCAGATATTGCTACCAGTTATTCTGGGTGGTTGGTTCCTTCTGGCTTCTCTTCTCACTGCTTTTCAATGCTGGGGATTTGTGGGAGGTCCTCCAGTATATGTAGGGCCAGGAGGAGCTTGTTTTCTACATGTCTGCAGTGCACGGCGCCGGAGGCGGAGGACTACCCACATGTTATGACTATTCGGGAGCAGGATGTGCTGTATGTGTATAATATCAACTCTACGGGTGAGTACTTCAGAGTTGTATTTTTAGGATTGGTCTATTTTGGGACTCTTGGCCTGTTGGAAGACAATGGCCTGTTTATTATTGGTCTGGAGCTTTAAGCAGGATGCTCCCTCTGGAGGGGCCCTGATCCTGCTTGGGCGGGGGTCTACGTCCCCTGCTTCTCAGCGGTATTCGCTCCAATGGATGACTTTCAGCGGCAGGTTATGCTATCCTGGTGTCGCTCTGAGAGCCAACTAGGGTGGCTCTGTTGGGTCTCGCTTATATCACAGGAGCTCCGCCCTTGTTTTTACTGTCCCAGAATATTCTGACTCTGGTCATGGGGCTTAGTAAAATTATGCATAGACTTTCTATTTTATATGCCTTCTCTTTGTTCACCTTACTTGTGGGGTTCTGCGCACGTTGTGCTGATAAAGGGACCCGTGAGATTAATGGCCTGGGTGGACTGTGGTTCGCAGATGCTTCTGCTGTAGTCTGCTGACCTGTTTACTCAGGAGCGCGGTTCTGCCCTTGTCAGGCCCTTCCCTTGTCGTCCCAATATACAGACTCTAATCTGGGGCCTGACAGCTGATTCATTCACCCCTTGGAGACGGGCCTTATCTTCTGGGTGACTCGGTATATGGGGAGCTAGGAGCAAGCTTCCTCTTCCTCTGTCTATTGGGGGTTATGGTATACCCATATTGATTGGCATGAGTCTTGGTCTCTTCCCTGTTGGACGTTCTCGGTTCCCAGGGTTCTAGAGTCATTACAGCATACCGTATTTTTCGCCCTATAAGACGCACCTGCCCATAAGACGCACCTAGGATTTGGGGGAAGAAAATAAGAAAAAAACATTTTCAATCAAAAACGCACCATTACAGACAGTGTGGCATTCCCCTATCCAATTCCCATAGGCCGTGTGGGATGCCCCCATTCCATAGACAGTGTAGCATGCCCCCATCCCATTCCCCATATATCCAATGTGGCATCCCCCCCCTTCCATTCCCCATATACCCATTGGCTGTGTGGCATCCCCCTCTCCCCCCATTAGTATAGGCTGTGTGGCATCCCTCTCCCCACATTCCCATAGGCTGTGTGGCATCCACCTCTCCCCCCATTCCCATTGGCTGTGTGGGTTTCCCCCTCCCCCCATTAGAATAGGCTGTGTGGCATCCCTCTCTCCCCATTCCCATAGGCAGTGTGGCATCCCCCTCTCCCCATTAGCATGGGCTGTGTGGCATCCCCCTCTCCCCATTAGCATGGGCTGTGTGGCATCCCCCTCTCCCCATTAGCATGGGCTGTGTGGCATCCCCCTCTCCCCATTCCCATAGGCTGTGTGGCATCCCCCTCTCCCCATTCCCATAGGCTGTGTGGCATCCCCATCCCCCCATTCCCATAGCCTGTGTGGCATCCCCATCCCCCCATTCCCATAGCCTGTGTGGCATCCCCATCCCCCCATTCCCATAGGCTGTGTGGCATCCCCATCCCCCCATTCCCATAGGCTGTGTGGCATCCCCATCCCCCCATTCCCATAGGCTGTGTGGCATCCCCATCCCCCCATTCCCATAGCCTGTGTGGCATCCCCATCCCCCCATTCCCATAGCCTGTGTGGCATCCCCCTCCCCCCATTCCCAAAGGCTGTGTGGCATCCCCCTCCCCCCATTCCCATAGCCTGTGTGGCATCCCCATCCCCCCATTCCCATAGGCTGTGTGGCATACCCCTCCCCCCATTCCCATAGGCTGTGTGGCATCCCCCTCCCCCCATTCCCATAGGCTGTGTGGCATCCCCCTCCCCCCATTCCCATAGGCTGTGTGGCATCCCCCTCCCCCCATTCCCAAAGGCTGTGTGGCATCCCCCTCCCCCCATTCCCAAAGGCTGTGTGGCATCCCCCTCCCCCCATTCCCATAGGCTGTGTGGCATCCCCATCCCCCCCATTCCCATAGGCTGTGTGGCATCCCCCTCCCCCCATTCCCATAGGCTGTGTGGCATCCCCCTCCCCCCATTCCCATAGGCTGTGTGGCATCCCCCTCCCCCCATTCCCAAAGGCTGTGTGGCATCCCCCTCCCCCCATTCCCATAGGCTTTGTGGCATCCCCATTCCCATAGGCTGTGTGGCATCCCCCTCCCCCCATTCCCATAGGCTGTGTGGCATCCCCCTCCCCCATTCCCATAGGCTGTGTGGCATCCCCCTCCCCCCATTCCCATAGGCTGTGTGGCATCCCCCTCCCCCCATTCCCATAGGCTGTGTGGCATCCCCATCCCCCCATTCCCATAGGCTGTGTGGCATCCCCCTCCCCCCCATTCCCATAGGCTGTGTGGCATCCCCCCATTCCCATAGGCTGTGTGGCATCCCCCCATTCCCATAGGCTGTGTGGCATCCCCCTCCCCCCATTCCCATAGGCTGTGTGGCATCCCCCTCCCCCCATTCCCATAGGCTGTGTGGCATCCCCCTCCCCCCATTCCCATAGGCTGTGTGGCATCCCCCTCCCCCCATTCCCATAGGCTGTGTGGCATCCCCCTCCCCCCATTCCCAAAGGCTGTGTGGCATCCCCATCCCCCCATTCCCATAGGCTGTGTGGCATCCCCATCCCCCCATTCCCATAGGCTGTGTGGCATCCCCCTCCCCCCATTCCCATAGGCTGTGTGGCATCCCCCTCCCCCCATTCCCATAGGCTGTGTGGCATCCCCCTCCCCCCATTCCCATAGGCTGTGTGGCATCCCCCTCCCCCCATTCCCATAGGCTGTGTGGCATCCCCCTCCCCCCATTCCCATAGGCTGTGTGGCATCCCCCTCCCCCCATTCCCAAAGGCTGTGTGGCATCCCCCTCCCCCCATTCCCAAATGCTGTGTGGCATCCCCATCCCCCCAATCCCCTTAGGCTGTGTGGCATCCCCATCCCCCCAATCCCCTTAGGCTGTGTGGCATCCCCATCCCCACCCCCCTCCCCCCATTAGTATAGGCAGGCGCCATAGTAATAAAAAAAAAAAAGTTAAACTCACCTGTCCGCTGACACCACTGCGCTGAGCGGCCGGCTCCGTGAATGGGGTGGGCGTGGCCTGCGCCGCAGCGTCGACGCAGGCCACGCCCACCCCATTCACGAGCTGGCTCTGTCCCGGCCCCGCCGCTGCAATCGCTGTCTTTTCAGGCAGCGATGACAGCGGCGGGGCCAGAGACAGAGCCCCTGCCGCTCCTCCATCTGCTCCTCCACATGCGATCACGAAGGTCCGGGCAGCGGGCGGGCGTGGCCTGCGCCGGTGCAGGCCACGCCCACCCACTGCCGGGACCTCCGTGCTCGCGTGTGGAGGAGCAGATGGAGGAGCGGCAGGGGCTCTGTCTCTGGCCCCGCCGCTGTCATCGCTGCCTGAAAAGACAGCGATCGCAGCGGCGGGGCCGGGACAGAGCCCCCGCCGCTCCTCTGGCCTCTCGCAGTGTGCCAGACAACGCGGGAGCGCCGGGGACGGGTGAGTTTTTTTTTTTTTTTTTTTTTTAATTTTTTTTTATTTATTTTTTTACATTCGCCCGATAAGGCGCACTGACATTTTTCCCCCACTTTTGGGGAAACATAAGTGCGTCTTATAGGGCGAAAAATACGGTAGGTTGGGGTTGGCTCCCCATCTAGGGACTCTGAAGGTTCAGGTTCTGTCCTGGCTGTCTTCCTGTAGGAATCTGGTTCTGTCTTCCTTGTGAGGAGTTCTTAGGTGCATCTCCCAAGTAGTTCCATGGTCCCTGTTGGGATCAATTTTCATTGTTTGCCCTGCGGATTTTCCCTGGGGACTTTCTGCTGTATGATGTCTGAGCTGCCTTGTAGTCCAAGTCGCTTCTCTGGGGGCTCCTGCCTCAGACGTGTGCCTGAGAAGGTGGATCTGATTACTTAGCCTTGGCTCGATGTAGATATAGATATATATAGATATATCTATATGCACCCCATGCCGTGGGGATATTCCTTCTTACGCCGGTCCTCCGGTCCAAGTGGCGTTCTATGTTCATGGTGCTAGTCTGTTTAGTCTAACTACAGACCTTATTCTTAATAATCCTAATATGAGGGTCTATATTCCCTCAACAGGTGTTGCAATTTTTTCCCCTGAGGCTTTCTTGTCCCTTAGGGGGACTGATGCTCTTGGAGTCTGCGGGCGCCTTCTTATGTATGCGCCTGATATCGCCTGTTTCCAGCACCACTACGTCCTTGGGATTAATCCCTCTTGGATGTCTCCTGGTCCTGAGTAAAGCCCTTGGCTTCGTGCTAAGTGAAGGGGTCAGTATTCCTGCCTTAGGTCGGGTGACCAGTTCTCATTCCCCTTGGGGAAGTTACAAGTTTTCCATGAGGCTTCTGTTGCCTGTGGGCTGGTTGGGTCGTTACACTGACCTATTCCTTTGAGGGGGAAGAATCTCCCCTTTTTCATTTCATTCCGTTATATTTGTGCTTGGGTACCATTGGCCCTACAGCCCCAGGTTTTTTCTGTTGATTAAGTTACTAGACTGTTGCTTGTCTCTGTTCATACCTTTTCAAAGGTCTTGTTATGAGATTGATTGGTTAGAGCCTCTGCTCATGTCATGCCTGTTGCAAGCTTTACAGGTGACAGCGCCTTTACTGTCCGCTGTGCCTTGTTTTTGGGGATCCCACCCTACTTTATTGGCACTGCTATTGGATGTCCCATGTGTAAGTATTATAGATGGAGCAGGACGTGCTGTATGCTTAGAATAATACAATTCTGTGAGATACTCACCTGTAGAATTGGTATTATATGCATACAGCACGTCCTGCTCCACCCCACCCTGGTTTACTGTTTCTGGATCCCCTGCATGGTGATTGTTATCATTACTATTGTTACCAGTTGGTGGTTGGTTTCTCCCGGCTTCTTTCTCACTGCTTTTCAATACTGGGAATTTGTGGGAGGTCCCCGGGTATATGAAGGACCGGGAGGAGCCTGTTTCTTGCATGTCTGCAGTGCACAGCGCCCTCTGGCGGAGGATAACCCATGTGTAAGTATTATAGATGGAGCAGGACGTGCTGTATGCATATAATACCAATTCTACAGGTGAGTATCTCACAGAATTGTATTTTTGGAAGCCTAGCGAGGTTTAGTTGTCCGAGACCAGAAGTGTATATTGAAAACAGTAGGGGTCCTAGGACTGAGCCTTGTGGAACCCTAACAGACAGAGGCCGGGGAGAGGAAATGGTGTTTGAGTAAGATACACTAAATGTGCGGTGAGAGAGATAGGAGAGCCAAGAGTGCGAGACCTTGGATTCCAAGAGAAGAGAGAATATTTAGAAGCAGAGCATGGTCGACAGTGTCAAAAGCAGATAAGTCGAGAAGAATCAGAGCAGAGTAGTGGCCTTTGGATTTGGCTGTCAGTAGATCATTGGTGACTTTGGTGAGTGCAGTTTCGGTGTGTGTTTCGAGTGACATGAGCGGAAACCAGACTGGAGGGGATCTAGGAGGGAGTTTAAAGACTGATAGATAGTAAGTTCTATGTGGACATGCTGCTCAAGAAGCTTGGATGAGAAAGGGAGCAGAGAGATTGGGCGGTAACTGGGGAGGGCAGAGGGGTCCAGAGAGGGTTTTTTGATGAGTGCCGTTATAACAGCATGCTTATAGGAAGAAGGAAAGGTACCAGTGGAGAGGGAGAGGTTGAATACAGATGTTAGGGATGGAATGACAGATGGAGACAGTTGAGGGATAAGGTGGGATGGAATGGGATCAAGGGAGCAGGTGGTCAGGTGTGCCTTTGAGACCAGAGAGGAGAGACCTTGTGTAGTTAACCGTGTGAAATTCGTTATTGAGTGAGGAAGGGGGGATGTTGGTAGGAGAGTGGTGTTCTGAGGGGTAAAGCCACTTCTAATCATGTCGATTTCATCTTTGAAGTATGTGGCAAATTGCTCAGCTGTTAGCTGTGAGGATGGAGGAGGTGGCGGTGGGTGGAGAAGGGAGTTGAAAGTGTTAAATAGCTGTTTTGCATTCCGGGCCTGTGCTGATTATGAGTGATGTGAAATATTCCTGTTTAGCAGATGAAAGGGCAGTCCTGAGTTCCTGAAGGGCTTTCTTGTATAACAGGAAGTCCTCCTTGGTTTCGGATTTCCTCCAATGCCGTTCAGCAACTTGAGGATGCCGTTTCAATGTTGCAGTGTTAGTATCAAGCCAAGGTTGTCTTTTTTTTGGCCTGAGGGCAGCTGTAGTTAAGGGGAGCAACAGAGTCAAGGGCAGCAGTTAGTGTATTATGGTAGTATGAAGCTGCAGTGTCTACATTGGTAAATGAGGGCAGGGTGTGAAGGGGATATAAAGCATTGGAGAGAGATTGAAGGTCTAGGGTTTCTGAGGTTCCTGCGAATAGCAGGTTTGTGTGCAAGGGGGGGGGGGGTAGTGGTAAGGGAAGAGAGTGTTAGTATGTTGTGATCATAGAGGGGAAGTGGAGATGAAGCAAGACTTGATACAGACCAGAGGAGAGTAAAGAGTAGGTCGAGCGTATGTCCATCTTTGTGGGTGGGACTGGTAGACCATTGTTTGAGGCCAAAGGAGGTGGTTAGGGATAACAGTTTGGTGGTTGCAGGGTTGTTGGTGTCGTTGAAGTCCCCCATCATTATATCTGGGATGTCAGAGGACAGGAAGTGGAGAAGCCAAGTTGAGAAGTGGTCCAGAAAGAGAGTGGCAGGTCCAGGAGGGCGATAGATAATGGCAATATTTAGGTGACGGGGAGAGTAGAGACGGACACAGTGAACTTCAAAGAGGGGAAGGAAAGGGAGGGTAGAGCAGGGGTTGGGTTAAATGAGCAGTATTCAGACAGAAGGATGCCAACACCTCCACCCTGTTTGTTGTTTGATCTTGGGGTGTGGCTGAACTGTAGGCCCCCATATGAGAGGGCAGCGGGTGAGGCTGTATCAGAGGGAGTGAGCCAGGTTTCAGTAAAGGCCATGAAAGTGAAGAGGTCATGGATGTATGCCAGTTTGTTGCACACTGAACGTGCATTCCACAGTGCGCAGGTGACAGTGGGGGGAGTGCGTGGGGAGGGGGTGATTAAGAGGTTGTTTAGGTTTCGTGTGTGTGCTGGTTTTATACTACGGTGAAGGTTTAGTCTGTGATGAGTTGTGGGGTGTAGAGGAGCGGGGAGGTGAAGGAAATGGACCTGGGTTTTGAGCAATGTCACCAGCAGCAAGTAGGAGCAGAGAAAAGGAGAGGAGGCGACTGTGGGATTTTCAAAGTGGCAGAGCGTGTTTTGCGGGTGCATGGAGAAGGGGAGAGAGGTTTAGCCAGGGAGATAAATTCATGCGAGCACAGGTAAGGGGATGAGAGCAGTGATGGAGAGATATAGAGAGACTTACCAGGTGCAGGGGGATGCTGGGAGTACAGGAATTTTAGAGTGAGAGGAAGCAGTACTGTGAAATGCCAGAAGAGCATTGTTGGGGGAGGAGTTCTTCAGACAAGCAGAGTCTGGTGCCTGTTCCCTTCTGGTCAATTCGGGCCTAATTCTTTGATGGACTTAAAAAATCCTGGACTGCATGATTTGAGTGCAGCCATTCCCCTCAGATATATTACCACTTGTGAGAGGCCTTGATTAGCTCAGTCAAACAGCCGGGGGGTGGGTGGTACTAGGGCAATACAGTCTCTTAGCTGGGGTTATTGGGAGGGGAAGCTAGGGGTTCCTAAAACAAACAATATTTATGTGAACAGGGTCCTTGCATTGACAAAAGGCAGTGATGGGTGACAGCCTTATTGCAATACATGTGGGGCAATACATAAGCATACAAAGATGTGTCATAATACATGAAAAGGTCCAAAACACAGGCTATGAGGTGTATGACCACTGGGAGAAGTAACAGGTCATTAGCAGCAGATAAGTCCTTGTTCCCAGGGGACATACCTAAATGCAGCCCCAAACTGGCTTGCAATGAAGGGGTTAATAGGCAGGAAGTGATAAGTCCTTATTCCCATTGATTTGAATGGGGTGCATATTACGGTAGCATATTTAATACTTTTTATATGAGTGTACTTTTATCCTAGAATAGCTTATCCTAAAGTCTAAGCATTGTTGTGAGACCTGATTTATCAACACTATAATATGGTGGTAATTTGAGTTTTTTGATGGATTTGGAAAGGAGTATTTCCTAAGCAGTCCAGGCTTCTTCTGTACTTGCTGCTGATCCCGTCTTCTACCTAATATGGTTGGATTGTGATTCTTTGAAATCAACAACTTTAACAGACCTAGGAAACTGCGCAGTTGCTGCTCTGTTTATAGCGTGTAGTGTGAATAGCATGCTCTTGAATATCCTTTGTGCATTATCTTTAAGTGGACCGTCACCCAGGGGTGATCGGCCCGGGAATCTATAAGATTCCCGGGCCGATCACCTCCCTCACCGCGGGACATCCGAGATCGGGATGTCCCGCGGTGAGGGACCCCCCCCCCCCAAAACCCCCAAAAAACTTACGTCATCGGCGGTCGCCTCCTGCGCGCCCCGCTCTAGACGTGCCCGCGCCGGCCATTTGCGAATGGCGGGCGCGGCGCACGGTCAGAGGGGCGCGCGGGAGGCGGCGGCGTACGCGCTGTTTTGTCCGCCGCTGTCACCTGCTTGTCCGTCGGCGGTGATTGGTCAGCGCTGCCACGTGGGAGCGTGGTGAGGTGAGTTTTGGGGGCTTTCTGGGGGGTTTCAAACAATATGATAAATTAAGTCAGTCCCACAGCACATGCACATCAGATCGTGACTGGATCCAATCCTTTACCAACAATATAAATGCTTACCAGCTATGAGACGAAATAAGGCTTCACAAACACGCAACCATAAAAGCTGTAGTCGGTTTCAGAGTGTTTCCTCTTTAAGGCACTGGCTCGCCACAACAATATGCAGGTCCAAATCTCAGCAGATTATCTCTATAAAAACGAACTCCGCCACAGGCCACCGCCGACGCGTTTCTTCGCAACTCGGCGACTTTTACAAGGCTAGTGGTATGGCAGAGTGGCAGGAGTTTTATAGTAAAAAGATAATAAGAGCTTATCCCATGATGCAATGCAGCGCCTGTCAAGTAAGGCTTGCGCTTAAAAATACAATTCTGTGAAATACTCACCTGTAGAATTGGTATTATACGCATACAGTACATCCTGCTCCATCTATAATACTTACACATGGGTAATCCTCCGCCAGATGGCGCTGTTCACTGCAGACATGCAAAAACAGGCTCCTCCCGGCCCTTCATATACCCAGGGACCTCCCACAAATCCTCAGCATTGAAAAGCAGTGAGAAAAGAAGCCGGGAGAAACCAACCACCAAACTGGTAATAATAACAATGGTAACAATCACCATACAGGGGATCCAGAACAAGGTGAAACCAGGGTGGGGTGGAGCAGGACGTACTGTATGCATATAATACCAATTCTACAGGTGAGTATTTCACAGAATTGTATTATTCTAAGCATACAGTACGTCCTGCTCCATCTATAATACTTACACATGGGACATCCAATAGCAGTGTCCATAAAGTAGGGTGGAATCCCCAACAACAAAGGCAACGGCACGTAGTTCAAACTACAACCGCCTGTAAAACCTTACGGCCAAAGGCAGCATCAGCTGAGGCCCGAACATCAACTTTGTAAAACTTTGAAAAGGTGTGAACAGAAGACCAAGTAGTTGCCTTGCAAACTTGTTCAACAGAGGCCTATTGCTGAAAAACCCAAGAGGCGCCAATAGCACGAGTGGAGTGAGCCGTAAGGCGGAAAGGGGGAGGCCTCCCCTTAGTAGAATAGGCCTGAATCACAGGCTGACGAATCCATTTACTGATGGTAGACTTGGCGGGAGCCAAACCTTTCCTAGGCCCCGAAGGCACAACAAAGAGAGCATCAGTCTTCCTGAAGGCCTTAGTGACAACCAGGTAATGCTTCATTAGCACCTGACTACGTCCAAGGAATGCAGAACCCGCTCCTTGTCGTTGCGAGGATTGGGACACAGAGAAGGAAGAACAATATCCTGGTTCAAATGAAATGCCGAAACCACTTTTGGCAGAAAGTCTGGTTTGAAGCGGAACATCACCTTGTCCTGGTGTCGCTCATAGTATGGAGGCTGAATAGATAGAGCGGCCAGCTCTGACACATGACTAACCGAAGTAATAGCCACCAAGAAAACAACCTTGAGAGTTAGAACGACCAGAGCAGCCTCTTGAATAGGCTCAAAGGGAGCACCCTGCAAGGCAGACAAAACCAAATTCAAATCCCAAACAGGGACTGTAGGCTTTCGAGGGGGACGCACGTGAGTGACCCCCTGGAAAAAGGTCTTAATCAGGTGATGCTGAGCAAAGGTCTTCTGAAAGAAGATAGGGCAGAAACCTGACCCTTCAGAGTACTAAGTTTGAGACCTAAGTCCAAACCATGCTGCAAAAACTCCAGGACCCTAGGGACGGAGAATTCTCGGCAGGGAAGAGACCTGGACTCACACCAGTCAATGTAGGAACGCCATACTCTATAATAAATAGCGGAAGAAGTCTTCTTCCTGGGCTGCACCATAAGTAGCCACCACAGAGGCAGACAACCCCTTCTCCATCAAGATGGAGGTTTCAGCAGCCAGGCCGTCAAAGCCAGCGTTTGTAAATTGGGATGGCGTAATGACCCTTGGGTTAGCAGATCTGGTACGCTTGGCAGATCGTACTGATCTACTGCCATTTGAACCACGTCTGCGAACCACACTCTTCTTGGCCACCTGGGGGCCACCAGGATTACAGGTACCCCTTCCAGAGCAATCTTGCGAAGAACCCTCACCAGAAGGGGAAACGGTGGAAACGCATACAGGAGTCGAAACTCCCTCCAAGACATGGACAGGGCATCCGTGGCCATGGCCAGAGGATCAGACAGGGAGACAAAGGCCAGGAGCTTGTGATTGTGACGGGAAGCAAACAGATCCACATGCGGTAGACCCCAACTGTGGCACAGGGACTGGAATACCGTGTTGTAGAGGGACCACTCCCCCTGATGGGACATTCCCCTGCTCAGGGCGTCCGCCAGCAGGTTCTCTGCCCCTCGGAATGTAAACAGCCGTAATGCATTGAACATTGGCCTCTGCCCATGTCAGAATCTGAGACACTTCTTGGAGAGCACCCTTGCTCCGGGTCCCTCCTGATGATTGATGTAGGCAACCGCCGTTCTGTTGTCTGAGCGAACTTGGACCGACAGACCCGTCAGGTGTTGGGTCAATTGCTCCAGTACCAACCTGACTGCCCGTAACTCCAGAATGTTGATGGGCAAATGGGCCTCCTGCGGGCCCCACGTCCCCTGGAAGCGCAGAGACTTCCAGAATCCTCCCCAACCTGACAGACTGGCATCCGTTGTGACCGTCTCCCAGGATGGGGTCAGACCTGCCCCTTGTCAAGTTCCCGTGGTCCAACCACCACGCAAGGGACTGTCTGACCGAGGGGGGAAGCACACAGAACCCGTCCAAGGACGCAGGGGTCTTGTCCCAAACTGACAGAAGGTGAAGCTGCAGAGGTCTCAAGTGGAACTGGGCAAAGGGCACCGCCTCGAAGCTCGCCACCATCAGGCCCACCAACTGCATTCCCTGCCGGATGGAGAACTGTGGGTTCGAGAGCAGGAACCTCGCCTGCGCTGTCAGAGCTTCCACCTTCTGTTGAGGAAGGAATATCCTTGACTGAACCGTATCCAGAATCATTCCCAGGAACGGAGTCACTGAGGAGGGGGACAGGGATGACTTGGGGTAATTGATCACCCAGCCGAAGGACTCCAGGGTGGACACTACCAGCCGAGTGTCCAACTCTGCCTGTCGCAGAGTCCGAGAGGTGATGAGAATATCGTCCAGGTAGGGCAGCACGCGTATGCCCCTTAGCCTTATCAGGGACATCACCCCTGCCAGCACCTTGGTGAACACTCTGGGAGCCGACGTTAGGCCGAATGGCAGGGCCACAAAGTTATAATGCTGATCTTTCAGTTCAAATCTGAGAAACCTTTGGTGTCCCGGAAACACCGGGACGTGCAGGTAAGCATCCTTGATGTCTACGGACGTCATGAAGTCCCCTGGGCGCAGTGAGCCAATGGCCGAGCGCAGTTTCCATGCGAAAGTGTCTGTTCTTGACAAATTTGTTGAGAATTTTTAAATCCAGAATGGGCCTGACTGACCCATCCTTCTTGGGTACTGTGAAAAGGTTTGAGTAGAACCCCGTGCCCCTGTCTCCAGGGGGGACCTTGCAAATGACCCCTAGGTCCATGAGACCCTGTACGGCCAGCAACAAGACCTGAGCTGAGGCAGGGTCTTGAGGGATTCAAGACCCAATGAACCTGGTGGGGGGCCGTACAGCAAATTCTATCTTGTAGGCCGGAGGACACTACCTCCTGAATCCACCGGTCTAAGACGTGGCACCGCCAGACGTGCTCGAAGTGCTGTAGACGTCCCCCCACCCTGGCAGGTGAGGGCGCCCCCTCATACCTGGGGGGCCTTGGGAGGGGCTTTGGGTTTGGTTCCCCAGGAGGAACCTAAACGGCGTCCTCTGTTCCTGTGCCAGGAATCAGCGCGGGCCCCTGTGAAGGACGCCCCTCTACCCTGCTTGGCCCCACAATAGGAGCCTTGGCCACAAAAAGGCCATATCTGTCGCCTGCGCTGGGGTAACTTGCCTCCCTTGGCAAAGAGGTCTAATCGATCCCCAAACAAGCGCAGCCCTTTAAATGGCAGCCCCATGAGGGCTTTCTTGGCGGCATTGTCTGCGGCCCACTGGCGCAACCACACCGCGCGGCGTATAGCAACCACCAGGGCAGATGACCTGGCACACATCTTAATAGCATCGTCCGATGCAGACAGGATAAAGTTCACAAACGCATCACAGCTGGACAGAGCGTTGACAGTATCAGGAGGCAACTCATCTGTGCTATCGAGAGCACTCCTAACCACGGCCCTGAGCGCTACCGCCGTAATGGCTAAGGCACAAACAGGGCGCAGAGTCGCTCCTCCAAATGCAAAGGCATGACATGCCAGTTGGTCAACACGCCGGTCCTCAGAGTCCCGTAGCGTAGTAGTGTCAGGGGAGTGCATAATAGAGGTGTTGGACAACCCAAGAATAGGAGCATCGACCTTGGGCGGCGATGACCAGCACTTAACCAAGTCGGCAGGGAAGGGATATTTCCTATCGCTCTTAGGGACCCCGTGAAGTCTGCTGGGATGTTCCCATTCTTTAAGCACGAGGCTATTGAAATGGGTCTGCTTGGGGAATTCCAAGCGAGCTGTAGCAGTATGAAAAAGATCACCCCTTTGGCGGGGAGCCGCAGCAGGGGGAGAGAGGGACAGAACCTCAAAGATCTGAACCAGCAGTCTATCGACATCATCCGAGGACCAATGCTCGGAGCCAGACTCTTCCTGACCCCTGGACTCATCGTCATATGACCCTGAGTCAGA